>OV815985.1:10103859-11527139 GCA_929112965.1 Mythimna albipuncta
AAAAAAAAAAAAAAAAAAAAAAAAAAAAAAAAAATCAAGGAAAAGACGTCCACCTAATAATACTACTAGACAGGGAGGGTGTGCCTAGGTGGGAGGGAGCGCTTAGGGCCCTTCTGCGTTCAGCTCTCCACTTATACGGTGCAGCGGCATCGCCGCTGGCACCCCCCCAACCATGGCTGAGAACGACGCGGCTCGCCTCCAGCAGGAGCTAATTGAGGCGGAAATGGAGCGCAAGGCCGAAGAACTGCGCATGCTGTGCGAGATGAGGCAGGAAGCTGGATTTACTCCGCGGCAATCACTGGCACGCACCCCCCCGCAGGGATTTAGCACCCCCTTGGGTGAGCCACGGCCGGAGTCACCGATGGAGGCGGAGGAAAGTGCCGCCATGCCCGGCGAAAAGAGGAGGTACCTCACCTCACCGGAAGAGGTGCAAGGAGCGCTGCGACGCTGTCTGGGGATAAGAAAGGGCCGCGTGGAAGTGCCGCCAATTGGGGGTCTGTTGTCGCGGCCGGTACCCGCGCCGCCTTCGCCACCACCCCCCCCGCCCGACAGCGATCTATCTGCGGCACCGGTCGACGTACTGGCAGGGTTGGCCTCAGCCTCGACCAAGGGCATAATGGAGGCGGTTAAGGCGAAGACCTCGAAACTGAACAAGGACGAGATTGCGGCAATTGGGGTGCATACAGAGCGCCTCAGTGCAGTCATAATGCACCTATCTCTGCGGGTTGCTGCGGCGGAGAACAGGGCTGCTCTGGCGGAGCGTGATGTCAAGATAGGAGTCACGGCACCTGCGCCTCATGGCGTGGCAACTGAGGGGCAGCCGCCGAAGACCATGAGCTTTGCCAACGCGCTAAGACTGGGTAAAGGGCAGGAACCGGTCCCTATCGCTCGCCCTCCCGGTCCCTCGGTCGTCATCTACCCAGCGGACGACCAGAAGGAGGCGTTGAAGACGGCGGAGGACACCCGGCGCGTTCTTCTGGGCGCGATTAGACCGGGGCAACTGGGATTGCAGATTGCTGGTGTTAGAAAGGTCGGCAATGCCGGGGTCGTGGTTCAGACCACTTCAGTAGCGGCAGTCAACACCCTGAAGAAGGCGGTCCCCCCCACACTACGCACGGTGGAGCCAACTGAGCGCTGGCCACTTATAGCCCTGACGGGTATCGACCGGGACACATCGCTGGAGACGGTGCTCACCGATCTCAAGGAGCAGAACCTCCAGGAGGATGATACGTGGACGATAGAGAGGTTGGAGCGGGAGCTGCGCCCAATATTCAAGCGCAACAGGCACGGCAATAGGACAAGATGGGTGTGCCAAGCCTCTGGGGACCTGCGGCAGACTTTAATAACGAAGGGCCGCATCTACCTTGGGTGGGACGTCGTCGAGGTGACTGATCATGTGTCAGTCACATGTTGCAACCGATGCCAGCTATTTGGCCATCCGGAAAAATACTGTCGGGCCAAGACAATGGTATGCGGCAATTGCGGAGAGGAGGGGCACCGGAACGCGGAATGCCAAGCCGCCAACCCTACGTGTGCAACATGCAAGCGGTTCGGGCGCAAGGGGGCGCAGACACACCGTACCGCGTCGCGTGATTGCCCCGCCAGGGCACACGCCGAGCAGAGCGCGGTAAGCCAAACTAAATACCATGGCTGAGCTACGCGTCGGCCAACTAAACTTGCAGGGCTCAGCGGTGGCCACTGCTGAGCTCCCAAGGATCGCGGAGGAGGAGAGGCTGGATGTCATCCTGGTGCAGGAACCTTATACGGCTCAACAGGAACTTTCGATGGGGGAGCCACTACTTATCTTGCCGGAAGGGCCCAACCCCAAGGCCGGAGTATTTTTGGCGCGCACGGATATGGCGTGTGCGGTACTTCGGCACCTCACAAACGCGCATTGCATTGTGTGCCACATAACCTGGGGGAAGTCGTCGCTGCACATCATCAGCGCATACTTTCAGTACTCGGAAGACATAGCAGTGCATCTGGAGCACTGCAGGAGAGTTCTGGGAGATCTCAGGGGCCACCGTGTACTGTTGGGGGCGGATGTGAATGCCCACTCGCCTCTATGGCATTCCGCGCCACGACACTATGTTGGACGAGGCCGTGAAGTGGCCAGTAGGCGGGAACAAATGGAGGGATTCATTATGGCCCACGATCTCGTAATCCACAACGCGCCTGGACAGCCATACACTTTTGGGACCATCAATGGGGAGTCCAACATAGATGTCACCGTCACGACTCGCGGCGTCGATGTGTCTGAGTGGCGGGTGCACGAGAACGCGAGTAGCAGCGACCATCGCCTGATCACTCTCAGGTTATGTGGTACGAGAGCCCGTGGGATCACTCCTGCTGCGGAGCCGTCGGTGGTGCCAAAGAGGTTTCGGGAGCGTGGTGTGGACTGGGACCGATTTCAGGCTAGGATCCACGAGAGAGTGGGTGGAATCGACTGGTCGAGGCCTGCAGGTGATGTATGCAAGGAGTTCACGCGGATTATCGCGTGGACGGCTGATGAATGCCTGGGCACGTGCGGTGATCGTAAAAAAGGGAAAGGGTACGAATGGTGGTCTCCCGCGTTGGAGTCACTGCGCAAAAGGAATAATAGGTTGAGGAAAGCTTGGCAGGACGTAAGAAAGGTGGGTGGGGATCGGGAAGTAAGCGCGAGGAATGCCTTTCATGTATGCCGTAGTAGCTATAGGGCAGCGATGGAGAAGGCGCAGCTTGACTTCTTCCGCAAGCTGGCCGACACAGGAAACCAGGATCCGTGGGGCCTGGCATATCGTGCCGCTAGTGGCAGGTTTCGACCCCCACCAAACGTGGTGAACGGCACCAAGCTTGCGGAGGGGTTTGCTGTGGATGTAGACGGAGCCATGCGAGGCCTGGTGGGTGCCCTGTGCCCTGACGACGATCCGTCGCGGGACACCGCGTACCACAGGCAAGTGCGACTGGCGGCCGCCTGCATCCCATCAGGTCGGGATGCGCCTCCTCTGTCGTGTCAGGATCTGGAGAAGATAGTCAAGGATCTCCCTAACACGGCTCCGGGAATCGATGGGATCACGGCGGGCATAGTCAGGCGTGTGTGGCGGGTGGCTAGTGCCGAGCTGACACACATGTTTGGCATGTGCGTTGCCGAGGGGGTCTTCCCCGATGCGTGGAAGGACGGTAGGCTAATCGTTCTGCCAAAGGGCGGCGACAAGCCCCTGACCGATCCCAAAGCGTATCGGCCCATCACTCTTCTCCCCGTCCTGGGTAAAATCCTAGAGCGGATTCTGTTGTTATGCGCCCCCGCGATCATGGGCGGGGTATCGTCGGCCCAGCACGGGTTCTCTCGGGGTAAGTCAACGCTGACGGCCTTAAACTCCATCGTGGACACCGTTCAAAGCAGCCGGTCCAGGTATGTCCAGGCCATCTTCCTGGACATATCCGGGGCCTTCGACAATGCATGGTGGCCCATGATCCTGCTCAAGGCGAAGAGGGGGGGGTGCCCGCCAAACATCTATAGGATGCTGGCGGCGTACTTCACTAACCGCCGAGTCGGACTCTTCGCCGGGAGCAGGATTGTCTGGAAGGTCTCGACCATGGGGTGCCCGCAGGGTTCTGTAGTGGGACCACCACTCTGGAACCTTCTCCTGGACGATTTGCTTCGGTTGCCGTTCCCGGATGGCGTTCGGGTGATCGCGTACGCGGATGACCTTACGGTCCTCATCGAGTCGGACTCCCGAGCCGGCATTGAGGCTTCGGCCTCGTGCGCCATGGCACTCATTACTGAGTGGGGGGACCGCAATAGGCTGGGCTTCTCCCCTTCGAAGTCATACTCTATGACGCTGAAGGGGGGGTTGGCAAAGCGGCCTCCCACGGTCCGCCTCGGTGGGGCGTCGGTCAAAAGCGTGCGCTCGACCAGGGTCCTGGGGGTGATGATCGACGCAAATCTATCGTTCGGGGAACACGCTCAGTCCATCGGCGAGCGTGCTGCAGCGGGGCTGGGCAAGATGTCGCGCGTCTCCGCCTCATCCTGGGGCATAAGGTACCGGGCCCTTAAGGTCCTGTACAAGGGCATTTTTGTCGCCACCATCACCTACGCGGCGGGATGTTGGTGGAGGCGCGTGAATACTCACATGGTTAGGGCTGTACTGCAGCGGACGCAAAGGCCCGCTCTCATCTTGATGACGAAGGCCTACCGGTCCGTCAGCACGGCGGCGCTTCCGGTCTTGGCTGGGGTGCTGCCGGCGGACCTTGAGGTGGCTCGTGCGGGCAATATCGACGACATTCGTGGCTTGCCGCGGGATGCGTTCAGGGCGGGGAGAAGGGTCATCGCGAGCGAGGCTGTAGCCAAGTGGCAGCAGAGGTGGGAGAAGGAGGACAGGGGTAGGGAACTATATCGGTTTTTCCCTGACGTGGCGGTTAGACTCGGGGCATCCTGGGTCGAGCCGGACTATCAGGTCTCCCAGATCCTGACAGGGCATGGATGTTTCCGCAAAAGGTTGTATGATATGAAGTTGTGCGAAGTCTGTGTGTGCTACTGCGGAGAGGAGGACGAGTGCTTGGACCACATCTTGTGGCGATGCCCCTTGTATGGTGATCAGAGAAGAAAGATGATGGACGGGATCACTCGCTTGGAGGAGGGACCAGTTTACTACTGTGACCTCGTCGCCTCTGAGGCTAACTTCCGCCAACTGAAAGCCTTCGCATACAGCTGGCATAAAATAAGGAGCGAGCTCGAAAGAGAGGACGGGCCAGGGTCGGGCAGCGAACTTGCTTCATTGTCTGTGGCGTAAAAAACCCATGAGAGGGGTGTCAGCAGGTTGCCGCCCCAGAATGGGGAGAAAGGCATATCGAGGGACAGGACGCAGAAATTTGTAAAGGAGTCAAGAAGCGGCTGCGGTGACAGCACGCTCATATTTTCATATGGGTGGTCTGTGTCCGCAGCCGTCTCCTTGCGTTTCGGCCCATATGACATGATGTCGGTGGGGCCATGGGTGGTTGGAGGGTGTCCCTATCTACTGTCCCTATCTTGTGGGAATGCGAGCTGTACAAAGACGAGAGGGAGGATATGCTGGGGGACTGGAGTAGGACAGAGATAGGGCCAGTATATCACAGAGAGCTAATAGCTAGTCCGGAGGGCTTTCGAAGGCTGAAGTCATTTTCTCACAAATGGCACAGCAAGAGAAAGGCATTGGAACTGCAGTAGAAGTACTGTTAGGAAACAAGTAGGACAGTTAGGAACAGCAGTTCTAATGAAGTCTAGGACAGGTAGGAACAGCTTTTCAGCTTTTAGTTGATGGCAAGCCGCTAGGGCTGCTCGTGCGCTCAGTCACGTTATGTGGTGTAGCACGCCCCAGAATGGGGAGAAGTGAAATAGGTAGAGAGGGACAGGAAAAAAGAATTTTATGGAGTTTACAAAGCACGTTCCGGTAGAGCAAGCTGTAAAGACATACGCAGTCACGCAATTGCCGGAACGTGTCTCCAATGAGTCCGTATGCCGCAAGGCGGGTAGGACCAACAGTGGTGGGAGGTGGGATTTTGTCCCTATCTACTACTGACGCGCCCGAGAAAATATTTGATCGGTCACGTTTTTGTCAGGCTCCGTAAATTAAATTAATTTTAATTGGTTTACGGGGTATTCTTGCTGAAATTCAGCTGTAATATTATTCGTTGTACAATAATACACGAACTCCGTTGTGGTTTTTAGAATTTAAGTTGTTTTTTGGATAGTTTTAAGTGTTTTTTGGTGTTGTGTTACTGTGCGAGACACGTGGTCGAACAAAGAGAAGTGTTTCAGTGGCAGCCACACTGAAATATCGGTGTCTGGCTGCAGCACTGCAAGGCCTAGTGTCGTACCAAGGTATTGTCCGTATTTTTTATTATTATTTTGATGTCCGGAGTGGATTTGCTAAGGTGAATCCACGCCGGCATCCATTAAAATTTTAGGTTAGGAGCACGTGGCGTGCAAATAGTGTATTGAAGGTTAGTCTATTACTTCAAAGTTGAGTGACAGCTATCAGTCAGTGTCACTTGGGCTGTCATCTGTCAGTCGGTTGTCGGAGTCACTTGACACCTGCCAGTGTCAGTGTCATCTGGCTGTCGGCGGTCAGCTGTCATCTCTGGGTGTCACCTGTCAGTCTAGCTGATAGTTGTGGGTTGCCAACTTTGAAAATAATTAATAGTTTGGTAGTTTTACGTTTAGTTTTAGGTGTTTAAAAATTTTTAATTTTATTTTATTACATTTTCATTTATATTGATTTTTGGGTAGTAGGGTTGAAATAAGAAGGCCGAATGGCAGACGACGAGGACGGGGAGTCCTTCAGGGCGGCAATTGATGCCGAGCTGTCGAGAAGGGAGGAAGAGTTGCGGTGTCTGGAGGAGCTGAGGGAGGGAATTGGCTTTGCGCCAAGGAACTCGCTGATGCGTACTCCACCAGGTGGATTCAATGCGGCCAGAGGTTCCGTTTCCCCCATCAGGGAGGAATGTGTGCTGATGGACAGCCCGCCTGCGCTGTCGGCGCCGCCTGCGCCGAGGGGACATGATAAGAGAGCAGAGAAGAGGGAGAGAGACGAGAGCTCCCCTCAGGAAACTCAAGGGCGACCGACGCGGAGCAGGTTGGCGCCTAGAACGGAAATTCCACCGATTAGTGGAATCATGTCGGCAGCGGCATCATCAGCAACAGGGGTGAGTCGCGGGGTCAGCTCCAAGTCGCCCCCCCCGGGTGCTCGGCCTGAGGCGTCTAGTACGCCTACTAAGGGTAGCGGGCTGGCCGCACTTAGCAAACTCGAGCTCATCGACCAGGTACACCAGGCGGTGAAGGGCATAAGTGCGGTGGCCAACGCGACCAACAAACTCAATATGTCGGACAAGGGCACTATAGCCGGACACAACCAGGACATCCTGGCTGTGGTTGGGTCATTGACCGTCAGGTTGGCGGAGCTGGAGCAGCGGCTCATAGCCCAAGAACTCAAGGTGGCTACCCTGGAGCTGCAGCAGGCTAACTCGGCTCCTGCGCCAGTGAGTGGGTATGCGCCCCAGGCCAGTGCTCGGAAGGCGGACTATGCGGCAATATTGAAGTTGCCGCACGGAAAGCCAAGGGTGACGGTGGAACAGCGCGGGCCAGCTGTGCTGTTCTACCCGAACAGCGACGATATTAAATCGTCAGACGCTACCCTGAAAGAATTAAGGGAGAAAGTCAGACCCGGCCAAGACGGTATACAGGTACAGGGGGTGAGACGGGTGGGCAACGCGGGGGTCGTCGTGCAAACGGCGTCCTCCACGGCCGCCCAAAAATTGAAGGCGGCGGCTCCACCAACGCTTAGGGCAGCCGACCCAAAGTCCCGAAGGCCGCTCGTGGCTCTTCGGAACCTGAGCGGCAACCCAAAGGCGGAAGACGTCCTGGAGGACCTCCACAGGGTGAACCTGGCGGAGGACCCAGCTTGGCCTCTGGAGAAAGTCCGGAGAGAGGCCGTGTTCGCCTTCAAGAAGGGTAGGCGCGAAGGGCGAACCACAACCGTGGTCTTCGAAGTCTCGGCGGCACTCAGGGACAAGCTGGTGGGTCTTGGTCGGGTATACGTGGGATGGGACGCGGTTGAGGTCTGCGATTTCGTCCGGGTGACCTGCTGTAACAAATGCCAGCAATACGGGCACCCGGAGAAGCACTGCAGAGCGGCCTCAATGGTATGTGGCAAGTGTGGGGACAGTGGTCACAAGGCCCAGGAATGCCAGTCGAAGACCGAGTGCTGTGCGACCTGCAAGCGCTTCAAACGACCGGAGGCTGGTTCCCACAGGACGGCGGCCATAGATTGCCCGGCGCGCGTGTACGCAGAGAGACAGGCAATCAACATGACCCAATATGCCTGAACACACGCACGCCATTAGGGTGGGACAGCTAAACCTGCAGGGTTCCGCAACCGCAACTACGGAACTGCCAGTGATCGCGAGATCGCTGAGGCTGGATCTGATACTTGTCCAGGAGCAGTATAGCAACGCTAGGACCATCCAGCATGGACCGGAGTCCAAGGCAGGCATTGTAGTGCTAAACCCAGGTGTAGCTGTCACATTCCTAGGGCACCTCAGCAACGACCATTGTGCGGTAGCCCACATTAGTTGTCCAGGCAGTGCGGGTGAGTTTTACGCTGTGTCAGTCTACTGCCAGTATAGCCACGACATCGCAGTTCACCTGCAGCATCTAACGGTGGTCTTGGACCAATTGACAGGGAACCCTATACTGGTGGGGATGGACAGTAACGCCCACTCGCCACTGTGGCACTGCGAACGAAGGCAATACGTAGGTCGAGGTCCCGATACGGAGTACCGAAAATCCCAGATGGAAGGATTAATCCTGGGAAGGGGCCTAGTAATACATAATGCGGAAGGTCAACCACCCACGTTTCGCGGCCCTAATGGTCAGTCGAACGTGGACTTGACCCTTAGTACAAGAGGCCTGGCAGTCACACAGTGGACAGTGCATGAAGGGGTCAGTCTCAGTGACCATCAACTGATCACTTTTGAGATGGGCACGGGCGCCGCAAGGAGTACAGCGAGTCGTTCTGGGGAGGGGCAGAAAGTCGTAGAGTCGGTATCCTTCCGTGAGAAGGGAGTGGATTACGAGAGATTTCGTAGTGTGCTCCATAATAAGATGGGTAGGCTTCAGACATGGAAGCCGGCACAAGAAATCTGCTCGCAGTACACAGATATTCTTACTGACGCCGCAGAAACCTGCTTGGGAAAGCGCGGCAAAAAGGATACCGGTGGATACGAGTGGTGGACTGGTGACTTGGAAAAACTACGCCACAAAGTGTACAGAGCCAGACGAGATTGGCAAAAGTCGCGAAGGGATAAGGACTCTAGGGAGGAGGAAAGGCTTGAGACCCTGCGTGCGGTGAGGACTTCCTATAAAACCGCTATGAGAGCAGCAGAGGTGGCCTATTTCCGTGACATCGCTGAATCCGGCAATGACGACCCGTGGGGATTAGCGTACAGAGCCGCGTCGGGCAGAGTACGTCCCCCAGCGAATGTCCTGCACGGTATCCGTCTGATGGAGAGTTATTCCTCGACGGCAGAGGGTACCGCGACGGGCCTCCTCGCCTCCTTATGCCCGGACGACGACTCCAGTAAAGACACGGAATATCATCGTCAAGTAAGAATTGCAGCAGCATGCTCCCCTACGGGGCGGGACTCCGACCCGCCCAGTCGGGCGGCACTTGACCGAATCGTAAGGGATCTACCCAGTACAGCTCCAGGATTGGACGGGATCACGGCCCGGATCATCAAACACGCATGGAGAGTTAGCGGAGCGGAAATGCTACAGATGTACTCTGCGTGCATTGGTGAGGGTGTATTTCCTGACATCTGGAAGATAGGCAGGCTGGTCGTCTTGCCGAAGGGCAATGATCGGCCGCTCTCGGATCCAAAGGCGTATAGACCGGTTACCCTTCTCCCGATTTTGGGAAAGATACTGGAACGCCTAATTATCACGTGCGCTCCTTGCCTGTATAGGAACATCTCGGAGCACCAGCATGGTTTCTCGAGGGGTAAGTCAACGGTCACGGCGCTTAACGCGATCTTAGACCGGGTGGCGGACTCCCCGGAAAACTATGTGCAGGTAATTCTGTTAGACATCTCGGGGGCCTTCGATAACGCCTGGTGGCCCATGGTCCTGACTAAGGCAAAGCAGGGCGGATGCCCGCCGAACATATACCGCATTTTGGTAAGCTACTTTACAGATCGGCGAGTCGGACTATTCATGGGCGACCAGGTGGTGTGGAAGCGGTCCACTATGGGCTGCCCCCAGGGATCAGTACTGGGACCACCTCTGTGGAACCTCCTGCTGGACGACATCCTGAAGCTACCGTGGCCAGATGGGGTGATGGCAGTGGCTTACGCGGACGACATCACGATCGTGATCGAGGCGCCGAGTCGAGCGGCGATCGAGCGTAACGCTCAGTCGTCGCTGGAGGCGGTGTCCGCTTGGGGGAAGCGGAACCGGCTCAGTTTCTCAGCCTCAAAGTCGCAGACGCTGACAATGAAAGGTAAATTCAAACGTCCCCCTACAATACGCATGGACGGCGCCTCGATCGCGCACGTGACGAGTGCCAAGGTGCTGGGCGTTGTAGTTGATGAAGCGGGCTCCTACGTGCCGCATGCAAGCTTGGCCGGCCAACGGGCTGTGAATGCCTTCGGGAAGATGTCGAGGATATCCGCATCTTCTTGGGGCGTAAGGTACCGTGCCCTAAGAGTCCTGTTTTCAGGGACCTATGTGGCAGTTTTGACTTATGCTGCGGCCGTATGGTGGCGAAGTGTGGGGAGATACGCAGTGCGGAGTACGCTGCTCCGTACGCAACGTCCGGCCTTAATTCTCTTGACAAAGGCATACAGGTCGGTTAGCACCGCAGCGTTACCTGTGCTAGCGGGTGTGCTTCCGGCCGACCTTGAGGTCTGTCGCGCGGGACGAATCTCGCAGGAGTGTTCTAGGATGGTCAGCAGGGAGCGTAGGGTGGCAATCGGGAAAGTGAGAGCGGAGGTCATGGTTCGGTGGCAGGAACGATGGGCATCTTCTAAAGATGGCAGAGAGCTGTACTCATTCTTTACGGATGTGACAGACAGAGCGTCATTCGGCTGGGTGGAGCCAGACTATGTAGTGTCGCAGATGCTCACGGGACATGGGAATTTCAGAGGCCGCCTAAACAGAATGTCGCTATGCGACACAGCATTATGCTACTGTGGGCTGGCAGATGAAACGCGAGACCATGTCTTGTGGGAATGCGAGCTGTACAAAGACGAGAGGGAGGATATGTTGGGGGACTGGAGTAGGACAGAGATAGGGCCAGTATATCACAGAGAGCTAATAGCTAGTCCGGAGGGCTTTCGAAGGCTGAAGTCATTTTCTCACAAATGGCACAGCAAGAGAAAGGCATTGGAACTGCAGTAGAAGTACTGTTAGGAAACAAGTAGGACAGTTAGGAACAGCAGTTCTAATGAAGTCTAGGACAGGTAGGAACAGCTTTTCAGCTTTTAGTTGATGGCAAGCCGCTAGGGCTGCTCGTGCGCTCAGTCACGTTATGTGGTGTAGCACGCCCCAGAATGGGGAGAAGTGAAATAGGTAGAGAGGGACAGGAAAAAGAATTTTATGGAGTTTACAAAGCACGTTCCGGTAGAGTAAGCTGTAAAGACATACGCAGTCACGCAATTGCCGGAACGTGTCTCCAATGAGTCCGTATGCCGCAAGGCGGGTAGGACCAACAGTGGTGGGAGGTGGGATTTGTCCCTATCTACTATCTAGCGAAACCACAGCCAAGGGAACGGGCTTGGGAGAATCAGCGGGGAAAGAAGACCCTGTTGAGCTTGACTCTAGTCTGGCATTGTAAGGAGACATGAGAGGTGTAGCATAAGTGGGAGATCGTTCGCGCGATCGTCGCTGAAAAACCACTACTTTCATTGTTTCATTACTTACTCGGTTGGGCGGAAGCGGTGCGCGGTCGATAATATCGGCGGGCGCACGGTGTTTCGTTCCAAGCGTGCAGAGTGGCGACGTGGCGGCAACGCTCGTCGCCGTACAACTCCCGCGTGATCCGGTTCGAGGACACTGCCAGGCGGGTAGTTTGACTGGGGCGGTACATCTGTCAAAGAATAACGCAGGTGTCCTAAGGCCAGCTCAGCGAGGACAGAAACCTCGCGTGGAGCAAAAGGGCAAAAGCTGGCTTGATCCAGATGTTCAGTACGCATAGGGACTGCGAAAGCACGGCCTATCGATCCTTTAGTATAAAGAGTTTTTAGCAAGAGGTGCCAGAAAAGTTACCACAGGGATAACTGGCTTGTGGCAGCCAAGCGTTCATAGCGACGTTGCTTTTTGATCCTTCGATGTCGGCTCTTCCTATCATTGCGAAGCAAAATTCGCCAAGCGTTGGATTGTTCACCCATCAAAAGGGAACGTGAGCTGGGTTTAGACCGTCGTGAGACAGGTTAGTTTTACCCTACTGATGGCTTGTCGTTGCGATAGTAATACTGCTCAGTACGAGAGGAACCGCAGTTTCGGACATTTGGTTCATGCACTCGGCCGAGCGGCCGGTGGTGCGAAGCTACCATCCGCGGGATTATGCCTGAACGCCTCTAAGGCCGAAGCCAGCCTAGCCGAATCCGGCAAGGATATGCTCACTGTGGAGCCCCGAGAGTCGGGAGGCTCTAAACAATGTGACTTTACTAGTCGCGCTTCACCACGTGAGGTGCGACGTCGAAGCCCATTTGGATCGCGGAGATCGATGCTGTCCGTTTAACGCGTGCATCACGGCTCCGAAGGTCCGAATTTACCTCAGTTCGATGTCGGGGCTCGGAATAGTCTGTAGACGACTTCCGTTCCTGGCGGGGTGTTGTGCTCGGTAGAGCAGCGTCGTGCTGCGATCTGTTGAGACTCAGCCCTACGCCAGGTGATTCGTCCGAGGACGATGATATATATAAAATTCGTTCATAATATAATATTAATACGTACCGATACACGTTTTAGTACTCGAAAGCGTATATTATTATAGTATAACGATGTTTTATATATATACATATATATATATATATATAGTATATGTATATGGTATCGTTCGATACACGAACAGTATATTATTTCGATTAATACACGAACTGTATGAATCGATGAAATTTTGCACGAAAAATTCTAAGTTGAATTTTAAACAAATTTATACACGTGTCGACCGCGCCGCTCGCGCAGCGCGAACAAACCTTAGAATTTAATACACGAACTGTAACCGTTTTAATACACGAACCGAGGCGCGAAAACTGCGTCGAACGACAAATTAATACACGAACCGCGATGCGTTTCCCGTCGATTTTGTTAAGTACATATAACACGTTCTGCTGTTTGATCGATATACGAATAGGTACAGTACAGTAACAATATTAGTTATATATTTTCAACTTACCTAATACACGAACGGACCGTTGTGGAAACTCCGGAACACAGGATACCTGAAACAGAAAAGTCAATTTAGGCACGTAAACGATAATGTTAATGTTTTATCTTTTTTTTGTTGTCTTTCAAACTTACCGAACGGTAGCGCGAAAAGAATACCTAAACCATTCGCGTACGTACCTATGTACCTATCAGGTATTTATTTATAACAACAGTTGAATTCTATACAGACGAACACGTATCGTATGTATATCAACATAATTTCACTGTTCGCCAAGCCAGTGGGTAGGCAGTTCGTTTGTTTGTTTGTTTGTTTTGTGTTGCTTGCTTGCTTGCTTGCTTGCTGGCTTGCTTGTTCGGCGGGGGGGGGGGGGGGGCGTCTGGTGGTGACGGCCGGGCCGAATGAATGGCGGGGGGGGGGGGGGTGTCTCGCGCACCCTGTCCGTGCGCGACCCTAACGTAGCCGAACACCGAGCCCCCCACACAGCCCCCCCCCCCACAGACATGAGGAGGACGACGGGGTGGTGGGGGGGGGGTGCTCATTCCTGGGGTCCCGGTCGGTTGATCTCGTACCCGTAGTAGTATACCCGATTACCCTACGGCTGGGCCGTTGGGGGTGAGGGGGGGGGGGGGGGGGAAGGGGGGGGGGGGGGGGGGGTGTTGCGGTGGTGGTGGTGGTGGCGGTGGTGTTTGCGCTCCCTAACCCAACCAACCAACGTGCCCGCCCCCACTTCGAGACTGACAAGGAGACGAGAGGAGGGGGAGAGGCTGGATGTCATCCTGGTGCAGGAACCTTATTCGGCTCAACAGGAATTGTCGATACTTATCTTGCCGGAAGGGTCCAACCCCAAGGTCGGAGTATTTTTGGCGCGCACGCGCGTGTGTGCGGTGTTTCGGCATCTCACAAACGCGCATTGTATTGTGTGCCACATAACCTGGGGGAAGTCGTCGCTACACATCGTCAGCGCATACTTCCAGTACTCGGAAGACATAGCAGTGCATCTGGAGCAATGCAGGAGAGTTCTGGGAGACCTCAGGGGCCACCGTGTGCTGTTGGGGGCGGATGTGAATTCCCACTCGCCTCTATGGCATTCCGCACCACGACAATATGTTGGACGAGGCCGTGAAGTGGCCAGTAGGCGGGAACGAGAAGGCTTTTCTGTGTAAAAGATTTAATAAAGATTATTATTATTATTATTAAGTGCGACTGGCGGCCGCCTGCATCCCATCAGGTCGGGATGCGCCTCCTCTGTCGTGTCAGGATCTGGAGAAAATAGTCAAGGATCTCCATAACATGGCTCCGGGAATCGATGGGATCACGGCGGGCATAGTCAGGCGTCTGTGGCGGATGGCCAGTGCCGAGCTGACACACATGTTTGGCATGTGCTTTTTTCGCTCGGAGGAGGGACCAGTTTACTACTGCGACCTCGTCGCCTCCGAGGCTAACTTCCGTCGACTAAAAGACTTCGCGTACAGCTGGCACAAAGTAAGGAGCGAGCTCGAAAGAGAGGACGGGCCAGGGTCGGGCAGCGAACTCGCATCGTTGTTTGTGGCGTAAGAAAACCCACGAGAGGGGTGTCAGCAGGATGCCGCCCCAGAATGGGGAGAAAGGCACATTGAGCGACAGGACGCAGAAATTTGTAAAGGAATCAAGAAGAGGCTGCGGTGACAGCACTCTCATATTTTATATGGGTGGTCTGTGTTCGCAGCCGTCTCCTTGCGTTTCGGCCCATATGACATGATGTCGGTGGGGCCATGGGTGGTTGGAAGGTGTCCCTATCTACTACAGACGTACAGTAGGCTACGAGTTTCTTTGCAGATGTATCTGACGTTTCTTCGGGCGTTTCACAAAGTTTAAGGTTTAACCTGCTTGGATGTAGAAGCGGTATGGTCTAAGATCTTAGCCTGCTCAAACGGGGCGAAGAAAAAAATCTTCATGACAGATGACAGATTGACAATGTTTTGCAAATTAAAACAATAAATTATTATAAAATTCTTTAAACAGAACAGAGTAGGTACTTTGCAAAATAATAAAAATTAACAGTTCGCACGTGGTACTGGCAAAATTCTTGTGTCTCTTCTACCAATGCTATTAATGAAAAGTTTAAGTTACAACTAATATTTTTTAGGTTATATAAACGATGGAAAAATTGCCAATGTGCAGGATATGCCTAGTGGAGAACGTTCGCATGTATGTGGTGATTAACAAGAACCTGCATCAAGTCTATGAGAAGCTGACTGGTGTACCAGTAAGTTAGAACATTAAACTTTCGAATACCGTAATTAGAGACAATAGAAAAACAATAAAAACGCGAACGCCGGCGTTCGCTTAGGCGTTTACTGGATTAAATTGCCGTAACGGTAGAGTAAATAGAAAAGCTAAGATTATGCCAGTATCATAAGGTCAATCCTCATAGCACAATAATTAGCATCCAAACATTATTGTTTTAAGTACTTCTATACTATAATTATAAAGACGTACTTAAATTTGGTTTTCTTTTTAAATGACTTCGAAAAGGTGGAGGTTCTACGTTTGGCTGAATGTATGTTTTTTTTTGTTTGTAGATGGTAATCTGTAAAAGTACTGGTCCGATTGCAATAACTTTTTCACTGATAGAAAGCTGCTTTATTGCTGCATGTCATAGGTTTTATGTATGCGGGCCAAGCTGCCAGCAAAAGCTAGTACTATATTTATTTATGGGACAATAAACAGCTACAATATACATATTAAAAGAAAAAAAAAAACAGTACAAAAGAGTTTACAATATTAAAGCCCACTGCATTATCCTCATATTGACGCATAAGATTGCCGGCAGTAAATGTAATACTTAGTGATATGACATTTTACTGGAGAAAAAATTATCGAAATCAATTCTGTCTGTAATATAAGTAACTTCAAAGACTACTGTGCTGATTTTGAAATATCCTATCACCATTTATTTTTTATTTGATTTTTTTTTATTTTTTCACATAAATAAAACAGTAAATGACAATTAGAACTTATTCTAGAAGCATTAAACATAAAAAATGCATATTTTCTGAGGACTATGACACCTATACATGTAAAACATTCAAGAATACATAAGGTAATGTACAAAACTACATGTTATAAATCTTTTTACTGTAAGTTAAATAACTAATGTATCTACTTACAGCGGGATGAGAAGATACAAAATGCACTTTTTAACACATCTATTCTATACATTTAAATAAAATTGGAGTGTCTGTTTGTAATATTGAAATAACTGCTTTTTACTAAATGCATATGAATATACATATGATACATACACCAAAATATTTTTTTTTTACAATTATTGTCTGTCTGTTTGTCTGGGCTAATCTCTGAAATGGCTGGACCGATTTTGACGGGACTTTTTTTGGCAGATAGCTGATGTAATAAGGAGCATCACAGGCTACTTAATTTTAGAAAAAAATAAATTCAAAATCCTGTAGTCCACGCGAACGAAGTCATGGGTACAGCTAGTATACACTATTAATATAAGTAATTGTAACAAGTACACTGTTACTTTATGATTAATTTTACTACAACAAGGCTAAATAATGGTAATTACATCATCACATACATTATCTAAAATGCAAATGAACTTCATGTACTGCGCGAGATTTGCTCAAAATCTACCCTACATTTCTATTGAACTTTAAAAATGTCTGACCATGGAGTCGTTCCGTCTTTGTTACTCATATAGCAGTAAGTGATATGGGAGGCGGTATCGACGATATTTGTCGATATATTTTAAATTTTTAAATCACTTTCACTATTGCAAAACTACGTTAACCCTGAGTTACATAGGCTATATTTATTGCCCGTACGAAGCCAGGACGAGCCGATAGTTCCTCATAACTTTGTTGTGTATAAAACTAAAAGCCTGAATTTTAAGCAACCAAGCAGGAATTAACCTTTCAAATACAATGACAGAGCGAATGTTGGCTTTCGCGGGGGTTTAGTTGATTCAACACAGTATTTGTCAAACTTCATTCAATTTGAACCAATAGTTTAAGAATTATAACTGATCTTCATTTTGTCACTAACTGACTGACCTATCATTAAAACTCTAAGGCACTTCTAGCAGATACTGAGGCTTCAAATATAGAATACAATTAATGTTTAGTGTATAAAGATGACCCACTAATCAAATACTTACAAAAAGTTACACATTGGGATTGAACCTGAATAAACTTCAATCCTCAAGCTTTGCCGCGGTTATGTTAATAGTGGCGAATATGATGATTGGTAGTGTTACAGCAAATCAATGGGACCATTACAATTTGAACAAGGTTGAAACTACACCCTACACCTACACACACACTATGCCCGTTACACACATGGCCTGATGAGGATACTGGCTTTTATATTTTTATAATATTGTGTAGATTTGTGTGTCTATTTAGGTGGAATAAACATGTTTCTATCTTTTTTTCTTCTTTATCAATGTCAGGGTAATAGAGGGGTTTCCTCTAGCTAAGAACAATAATGAGGGTAGAACTACATTAGACCGACGCACACGTGCACCAAGCCTGATTTGTACCACCGTAGTCATTCCTGCCAGAACTTAAAAAAAATTACGCGTGAATCCTGCGGCGCGGCGCCAAACGTTTGAACTTAGCAATTATCAGGCAAAAGTGTATTTGATGGTACTTAGAACGACGTGGAACGGCGTCGCGTGGCGTGGATCTAGTGTATCTCTATAAGTCTAGTTTCAATAAGAAATGTATGGGGACCCACACGTGTGCCACACACGCCCAGATCGGCGTGTGTGGCACACGTGTGCACAGTGTAGGTCTACTTTTAATCTGTCCGAGTAAAGCTGAGAACAATAATAATGAATGTGCCAGCATTGTGGAACCATGCTCGATCATAAAAGAATCATTTTTAAAATAGACGCAAACACTTACCCCGTTTTCTTCACAATTCGCACTCAAAGTTACATCTGCTCAGTTCACCACAAATATAACACGACTTAGGTTTGGTATCTATATATATAAAAGAAAGTCGTGTTAGTTACACCACTTATAACTCAAGAACGGCTGAACCGATTTGGCTGAAAATTGGTGGGGAGGTAGCTTAAAACCAGGAGACGGACATAGGATACTTTTTTTTTAATTTTTTTTTTTTTAGGGTAGAGTAGATTAGGGTAGGGTAGAGTAGGGTAGAGTAGGGTAGGGTAGAGTAGGGTATAGTAGGGTAGAGTAGGGTAGGGTAGGGTAGGGTAGAGTAGAGTAGAGTAGGGTAGGGTAGAGTAGGGTAGAGTAGGGTAGGGTAGAGTAGGGTAGAGTAGGGTAGAGTAGGGTAGAGTAGGTAGAGTAGGGTAGAGTAGAGTAGAGTGTGGTTGGGTAGAGTAGGGTAGAGTAGGGTAGAGTAGGGTAGAGTAGGGTAGAGTAGGGTAGAGTAGGGTAGAGTAGGGTAGAGTAGGGTAGAGTAGGGTAGAGTAGGGTAGAGTAGGGTAGAGTAGGATAGAGTAGGGTAGAGTAGAGTAGAGTAGGGTAGGGTAGAGTAGGGTAGAGTAGGATAGGGTAGAGTAGGGTATAGTAGGCTGAAGTAGGGAACAGCGGGAGCGAAGCCGCGGGCAAAAGCTAGTTTTCTAATAAAATGGCAAACACTATCGTTCGAGTCTCATTGTTCTCATTTTTCTCCATCATATTGCGCGCGCGCGGAATCACAATTTCCCGCTTTCCCGCTACCGTCACTTTACTCACTTGTCAAATAATAAGTATAATAACCCCGTGTTCCGAATTGCGTCAAAAGCGATTATATCGCGAATCCGACTAACGTGCAACTTCACTATAGTACTCAATACGAGTGGTCTTTTAATTTGTGGCTATTAAATCTGGTCGGATTGGAATATAATATAAGATCAAACGAACTTCTTAAGTGAAGTTCGATCGATATGAGTGGTTTCATTTAAAGATACAAATAAACAGGTAGTCCTTTGACCTACAAGGCAACACTCGCACGCTTTTCAAAGTTATTTATAATTAGAATAACAAATCAATTCTTTTTTCGAATAATCGATTAAGGTATCGATTCGCCTATGGTACACTCGACGGTGACAACACTCATTTTTTTTTAGAGATGCGACTTGAGTTAAGTCTTCTCGTGTTATAGTAAAAATAAACTGGGTTTTGGGTGGGTTGGGTATTTATATCTTCAAATGAAACCACTCATATTATATCGATCGAACTTCACTTAAGAAGTTCGTTTGATCTTATATAATATTTCGTGATTAGATGTTCAGAGAACCCCACTCATTTGTTTTTTGAGCGTGGTGACCGATAAGAAAACAAATGAGTGAAAGCAGCTGTCGGCGTTTTGGATGGGTGGGGTTAAGCAGCTGTCGGTGTTTTGGATGGGTGGAGTTAAGCAGCTGTTAGAGAGGTCTGGGTTTAGATGGATGGGGTTAAGCAGCTGTTGATGAGGTATGGTTTTGGATGGGTGGGATTAAGCAGCTGTTGGCGAGGTCTGGTTTTAGATAGGTGGGTTTAAGCAGCTGTTGGTGAGGTCTGTGTTTAGATGGGTGGGGTTAAGTAGCTGTTAGCAAGGTCTGGTTTTTGAAGGAAGAGGTTAAGTAGCTGTTGGCGAGGTCTGGTATTGGATGGGTGGGGATAAGCAGCTGTTGGCAAGATCTCATTTTGGATCGGTGGGGTTAAGCAGCTGTTGGCAAGGTCTCATTTTGGATGGGCGGGGTTAAGCAGCTGTTAGCGAGGTCTGATTTTGGATGGGTGGGGTTAAGCAGCTGTTGGCGAAATCTGGTTTTGGATGGGTGGAGTTAAGCAGCTGTTGGCGAGGTCTGGTTTTGGATGGGTAGGGTTAAGCAGCTGTTGGCGAGGTCTATTGCATAAGTTGATATAAAAATGCTATGCAATAGCTTTACCGCGGCAGTCCCCGAGTGCCACACGCCTTTTAGGGTTCCGTATTCAACTAGGAACCCTTATAGTTTCGCCATGTCTGTCTGTCCGTCTGTCTGTCCATCTGTCTGTCTGTCCGTCCTCGCTTAATCTCTGTGACCGTTAGTACTAGAAAGCTGAAATTTGGTACGAATATGTATATCAATCACGCCGACAAAGTGGTAAAATAAAAATTGGAAAAAAAGGTTTTATTAGGGTAGCTCCCCTATATGTAAAATGAGAAGTGTTTTTTTTTTAATTTTAACCCTAACATGTGATATATTGTTGGATAGGTATTTAAAAATAAAATTAATAGGGGTAATAAAACTAATAAATTAAAAATGAATAGGGGTTTACTAAAATCATTTTTTGATAATGTCAATAATTTCGGAAATAATCGCTCCAAAAGTAAAAAACAATGTGTGTCCCCCCCCCCCTCTAACTTTTGAACCATAAGTTTAGAAAATATGAAAAAAATCTGAAAAGTAGAACTTTATAAGGACTTTCTCGGAAAATTATTTTGAACTTGATGGAAAGAACAGTTTTTATACAAAAAAGACAAAAGGGTTCTACAAAATAATTTCTGGACTAAGTTTGTAGTATAATCGTATATGCAAGCATTTTTAGGGTTCCGTAGCCAAATGGCAAAAAACGGAACCCTTATAGATTCGTCAAACCCATGAGTGTGGGGGCACACGCATGGGTTTGATGAAAAAAAAAAAAAATTGTGTTTCAGTTCTAAGTATGGGGACCCCCAAAATTTATTGCTTTTTTTCTATTTTTATGTGAAAATCTTAATGCGGTTCACAGAATACATCTACTTACAAAGTTTCAACAGTATAGCTCTCATAGTTTCGGAAAAAAGTGGCTGTGACATACGGATGGACAGACAGACAGACATGACGAATCTATAAGGGTTCCGTTTTTTGCCATTTGGCTACGGAACCCTAAAAAGGGAAACAGAGGAGGATTTACTGAAGATTGTGTCAAGGGTAGGACTGGCAATCAAAGTAGCTGTTAATGAAGCTCACGTTAGAGATGTCTTTCGCTTAAATGCTGACAAAGGTGGAAGTAGACCAATCATAGTGGACTTTTCATCAGTAGTATTGAAAGAACGGAATTTAACTTTAACTTCCGTGAAAAAACATAATCAGGCAAATAAAAGCAACAAATTAAATACATCTCATTTGAAACTCGATGGTCGCCCTCATCCAATATATCTCACTGAATGTCTAACCCAAAAGGCAAGAAGACTGTTTTAACTGGCTAGGGAGTTTTGTAAGCAGAATAGCTACCAGTTTTGCTGGACTACTCATGGGAAGATTTTCCTCCGCCAGAAAGTGGGCGCCTCATCACATCGTATAGATACTGACAGTGATTTGGACAAACTGCGATCTCAATCTAACCTATGACCAGGAAACTTTGTATGCCTATAACTTTAAATTAATTAAATTGTATAAATTATAATAAATAGGGAGGAGGTCGCTGTCGGCTGTGTCACAGTTCATACTAGTACAGTCGACAACGTTATCTCTTTTGCTGTTTGCCATTAAATGTAATCTGTGAAAACTTTATATTAAGAGAAATATGTAAAATTGGAAGTGTTGATTAAATAAATTATTTTTTATTAATTTAATTTAATGTATGAAAGTGTAACTTCAATTAATATCAAAGAAAAAAAAAAACAAAGGAAAAAAAAACTTGCATAAATAAAATAAATAAATAATTATAATTGCATAAGTTGATAAAAATGCTATGCAATAGCTTTACCGCGGCAGTCCCCGAGTGCCACACGTCTTTTTTTAATTATTATTATTATTTACAAGGGGTCTTTCGTAAAACTTAATAAAGGCCTGGCATGACGCGGACCAGCCCACAGTTTTTCGAATGAGATCAAAACTAAGCCAGCATGAATAAACAGTCGCGTCAATGTCGCTCGGACAGTAGTGTGCTTGGTCCACCTGCTTACTGCTAGTAATATCGCGTTTTTGTAACGTAAGTAATTAACAGGTGGTCTGTGTCTGAATATCTCAAGGCTTTCGATACAGATGAAAAATCGACTAGCGTTGTGGCTGGACATAGCGGAAAATATGGTGAATAAAAAACTGGCTGGTCCCATCCAACCCCCTGAGGTTTTTATTATTCGCCAATATCAATTCTCGATATTATTAACCCGTAGTGTGTCCGGAACGTGGATCCACGCGGGACACAATAACTTTTTAATCGTGTCTCTAATTACGGCATACTAAAGGTTAAGGAAAAACCAATTTAAATTAAGGAAGAAGTTGGTTTGTATAGTCTGTGTGTAGTACACAAACTTAGTATACTTAGTAGTTAATTTTTCTAAATTAAGTTGAGTATGACTGTGGAACTCATTCCGCAATATGGTCCAACCCTATTTAAGCCTATTCAACCGAGTATTGAGGTAAGGATGGTCTCAGTTTGAATAACCCTAGTGTGGCGTTTGACGCTCCTGAACGGTTGCTGTTAATTAAGCCGTAAATCGCACTTTTTAGGGTTCCGTAGTCAACTAGGAACCCTTATAGTTTCGCCTTGTCTGTCTGTCCGTTTGTCTGTCCGTCCCCGCTTAATCTCTGTGACCGTTCGCACTAGAAAGCTGAAATTTGGTACCAATATGTATATCAATCACGCCGACAAAGTGGTAAAATAAAAATTGGAAGAAAATGTTTTATTAGGGTAGCCCCCTATATGTAAAGTGGGAAGTGATTTTTTTTTTAATTTTAACCCTAACGTGTGACATATTGTTGGATAGGTATTTAAAAATGAATAGGGGTTTATTAGAGTCATTTTTGATAATGTCAATAATTTCGGAAATAATCGCTCTAAAAGTAAAAAACAATGTGTCCCCCCCTCTAACTTTTGAACCATAAGTTTAGAAAATATGAAAAAAATCTGAAAAGTAGAACTTTATAAGGACTTTATAGGAAAATTATTTTGAACTTGATGGAAAGAACACTTTTTGTACAAAAAGGCAAAAGGGTTCTACAAAATAATTTCTGGACTAAGTTTGTAGTATAATCATATATGCAAGAATTTTTTTTAAACTCATAAGTGGGTATACTTTTTGTGACGGACGGGAAACTACCGAACCCTACACTGAGCGTGGCCCGACACGCTATTGGCCGGTTTTTTTAGCATAAATAATATAATAAGCTATTTAAAAAAGTGACTTTGTCAAGAATGGAACTTTCGAACACATTACATAAAATTGTTAAATATTAATTATTATATTGTCGTTAGATTTTAGGATACTTTCCGATAGAGAGACGAGCATTAAACGTAAAACGGCTAGTGGCGTACCACGGTGGGAGACCGCGAGCCTGAGAGCAGCTTTGTTCCCAGGAAAAGCGTCTGGTGGATCGGATGTTGTTGTATAATATACGACGATAGTATTTCTGGGTGCGGTTTTAGGATATTTTTTTTCCGATTAATACGTCTATTAATTTCGGGTACCAAACCTGTGCAGGTCACATGGTGAAAACTAAGATACCAGTAGTTTTATCCATCATCAAAATGTTAAAGTAAAAATCAGTTCATAAATGGTTCGATAGATGGCGTTGCGTAATGACGTCATGTTTTTAAAAGTCGATGTTAAGATTTTCCGTGCTTTCATGACATACCGTGGCAAAAAATCGTTGCTTCTTAAATATATTCGTAATTTTACGAGTGCACAATTGCTGAAATTTCTACTACTTGCAATTTGCATACTATTTTAGTTATTACCGTCCTTTGTGGGCCCGTTTTTAGGGTTCCGTGTTTAATTTATTAGAGTTTCGTACTTAGGGTGAGTTGCATCATTTAACTATAACGATAACCAAACCATAACATGCCGTGAAACGGCCTCCTATTGGTCAATTCGACGATTTGACAACTGTTTACGGCTTTGTTATCGTTATATGTAGTTAAATGGTGCAACTCACCCTCAGTATGTCAACGTAACAAATAGCCTTTTTAACACGCGTATATTAGCTTCACCTTTATGTTTGTAACCAACGCCTTTGAGCTCGATTTTAACCAACTTTGGGCGATCAGATTTTCTTCAAACTTTGCACACCCATCAAAGACTGATGACAATACAATAATCCGGTTTTTTTTAGTGAAAAATAAAAATATAGTTTAAAAAAACTAAAAAAACACGCTTTCATAGCCTATCAAACTAAAAAGTGTAAAATAATTTTCAATCTAGGTGGAAAATAATTATAATGAACGAAAAATATTAATAATATTGTGAAAAAAGCGTGGGGCGCTTTGTGCCACATTTTTCGTAAATCGAGCACCCCACGCTTTTTTCACAGCGTGTTTTTTTAGTTTTTTAAACTATATTTATTTTAAACTCATAAGTGGGAATACTTATTGTGACGGACGGGAAACTACGGAACCCTACACTGAGCATGGCTCGACATTCTTGGCCGGTTTTTAGTTTAATATGCTATGAAAGCGTGTTTGTTTTAAACTATATTTTTATTTTTCACTAAAAAAAAAAACGGATTATAGTATTGTCATCAGTCTTTGATGGCTGTGCAAAATTTGAAGAAAATGGCGTTGGTTACAAACATACAGGTGAAGCTAATATAAGCGTGTTAAAAGAAGACTAATAAACATAAGGTAAATAAAGAAGGTACCTACGTTAAAATGTAACAGTTCTTAATTCGAATCCATCACTAATTTATTTGTAACGC
The DNA here is from genome assembly GCA_929112965.1 of Mythimna albipuncta. Taxonomy (NCBI): domain Eukaryota; kingdom Metazoa; phylum Arthropoda; class Insecta; order Lepidoptera; family Noctuidae; genus Mythimna; species Mythimna albipuncta. Next base: position 10,128,361 of record OV815985.1, read on the forward strand.
CTCGCCATAGATTCCATAGTGAACTACGGAATCTATGGCGGGTAGAATATTTGCCGCGTTCAAATTTGAATCTATGGCAAATTACCAGTATCAAGGCTGTCACTAGGACCAATACTTGTACGGTAGGGATTAATAACAAAGACTTTTAAAGTAACAAACCTTGTCGGTTATCGGAAGAACATGAGGAAAAATTTCGACGCCGTCTTTTGTATTGATCCCGTAATTTTTCCAACTTCTTCATGTACTAGTTAATATTTTCTTCATAATGACCTTTTAGGCATTGCAAAACACCGTTACTCAAAGTTCGAACTAAACAAAATAATCGTAAGTAGAAGCGCGAGCACTCGATGCCTCGCACGGAAAAAGAATGAGTGTTGTGTCGTCTAGTGTAGCATAGGCGAATCGATACTTTAATCGATTTTTCGAAAAAGGAATCGATTTGTTATTCTAATTATAAATAACTTTTAAAAGTGTGCGAGTGTTGCTTTGTAGGTCAAAGGTCTACCTGTTTATTTATATCGAAAATGAAACCACGAAATATTAAGCTATTGCATAGCTTCTATCGTGGGCCTTGAGCGTGCAGACCGAATCCAGAAATTCCGTAACGAAAATAACCTAACACCCCCCACTCATTTGTTTTTTGAGCGTGGTGACCGATAAGAAAACAAATAGCAGCTGTTGGTGAGGTCTGGTGATCAAGACAGCTATTATTACGAGTAGGGAGGACATGGGCTGGAAGAAATTCGTGATAAGCCATCTGATCTAGATAAGTACTACAGTTAGGGTCTTTACTACTTGGGGAGATATTAATATTAATGTCTCCTATCACAATTACTGACTTAACTGCCTTCAGTAATTCAAAACACTGATCGAGGCAATTACAGAATCTACTTATATTGCGACATGAGGGCGGCCTGTACACAGCCACAATAGCATGTAACTCATTTTCAAACTGCAAAACAAGGCAGTTGGCGTCTAGCACAGGCGGCTTTATTATTTTATGGCTAATCTCAGATTTAACGTAAATTAGAACGCCATCATTCTGATTTATGAAGTCAGAAGAATACGATGTGTAGCCAGAAATATCAGGCACTGACGTGGATTTACTTAACCAGCACTCGCTTAGTATGATGATGTCACACTGTATACTGATTCTTTCAAGCAGAACTATAAGGCTATCAAAGTTACAAGTAATGCTACGAATGTTGGTGTGCATTACAGTTAAAGCTGTTTTTTAGTATCGTACTAGAATATTGTTTGAAGTATATCCTCTAAGTATTTTGCGGGAACAGTTTTGCGATTTTGTAAGCAGTGATAGTGTATTATGTTTAGTGATATAGATTGATAGAGTTAGTGCTTGGGGTACTTGAGATACAAAATGAGTGAAATTTATAAATTTGTGAAGTATAAATATAATATAAAAATATGACATCGCAATATGTGTACTTTGAACAAAAATTAATTAATAGCATGCAGCAGATAAGAAAAATATACAAACGCAAAAGACACAGGTATACAAAGTTTCCTAGTCAGAGGTTAGATTGAGATCGCAGTTTGTCCAAATCACTGACAGTATCTATACGATGCGATGCGGCGCCCACTTTCTGGCGGAGGAAAATCTTCCCATGAGTAGTCCAGTAAAACTGGTAGCTGTTCTGCTTAATAAACTCCCTAGCCAGGTAAAACAGTCTTCTTGACTTTTGGGTTAGACATTCAGTGAGATAATATATTGATTGAGGGCGACCGTCGAGTTCCAAATGATGTATTTAATTTGTTGCTTTTATTTGCCTGATTATGTTTTTTCACGGAAGTTAAAGTTGAAGTCCGTTCTTTTAATACTACTGATGAAAAGTCCACTATGATTGGTCTACTTCCACCTTTGTCAGCATTTAAGCGAAAGACATCTCTAATGTGAGCTTCATTAACAGCTACTTTGGTTGCCAGTCCTACCCTTGACACAATCTTCAGTAAATCCTCCTTTGTTTCCCTTTTTTGGACAAGAATATTCCTAATCTCAATGCGGCTTTCCACTTTCAGCTCAAGTGTTTGTATGTAGGCTAAATGTGTACGTCTCTCAGTTTCCATGAAAATAAGTTTGTCTTTCATTTCCTCATAATGTTTTTCCATGAATTTTATAGATTTTTCGATTTCGCTGTTTTGTTTCTGGATCCCATTAATACTTTCTTGTATGGAGTTCTGTTGTAATTTAAAAGTTTTAAGGGTTTTCTGGGTTTCTGATAAGGTTACAGTCAGTTCGTGGTCAAAAGAACGCTTACGAGGCCGATTTCTGGCGTGAACCTGACTTGAACTCTCGTTATTGGTATCAGTGGCTGGTGCTGGACTATGGTTAGTATCAATCTTTGAATTGCCCTTAGAAGTATATGGAGGAGTTCTTTTCAGTGATATAGCAAATAGTCAAAAGCAAACACAGTACCCCAAAATTAAACAATTGGCCAAAAACTTGATTAAAAAATGCAAAAAGATTGGCGGGACTGGGGATTCGAACTCAGGTCGCCTTGCATCTGTATCGGACAAGTTTCTAAGTCGGCAATTTGGACTTTGCAATGAGTGACAAAATTAAGGATCTATCTTTACTTATTCTGCCACGCTCAAAAAAACAAATGAGTGGGGGGTGTTAGGTTATTTTCGTTACGGAATTTCTAGATTCGGTCTCCGCGCTCAAGGCCCGCGATAAAAGCTATGCAATAGCTTAAAAAAAATTGCTGTTCGGAAAAATCTTCTAGACTCCATTCGGGAATTGTAGGTAGTTTGCACGAAACCCTCAGTACGCGAGACCGACTCGCACTTGCCCGGTTTTTATATAAGTACTAGCTGACTCAGCCACGCGTTGCTGTGGCTAAACATAGCAGCGCCATCTATTGATTACTTACTCAACCCAGTCGAAAGGTATCGACATCTGTTAGAATCATTTGGAGTTAACAGATAATTGTGACTGTCAAATAATAAAAGACAAATAATTAGCAATAAATTAAAATTGTGACTATAATTTGAGATTTAAACTATCCTATCTCTCAAGTTGGATCGAACTGCACATGGTGTGCGAATTTTATTATAATCGGTTAAGTGGTTTAGGAGTCCATTGAGGACAAACATTGTGACACGAGATTTATATATATTAAGATATATAGATTGGTTCATTTGTTGTGTTGCAGTTTATAACTGAAGACAGTAGACCCATGCTCGCTTGTTTCTTCTGTTGCACTAAGCTGAAACAATGCGGCCGTTTTCTGAACAAATGTCTGAAGGCGGAGGAGTGTTTCGCTCAAATGATGAATGAAGATTTTGAGGTTAGGCATTCATAATATTACTTGTTCTCAAATCAATGGTTTTCTTTTCCCTCCAAATTTTTGAGCTCAATAGTTTGTCACGTTTATAGCGGCATAGATAGTGTTGATGTAGGCACATTTTGGGCAAGCTAATTAAGCTAGAACTTCATTAGACTGACGGACAAATGGACCACGCCTGATTTGTACATAGAACGACGTCGCATGGCGTCGCGTAGCATCTAGTGTAGCTCTACAAGTCTAGTTTCCATTTAAAATGTAAGAAGACTAACGCGCCCAGATCGGCGTACGTGAACACGTGTGCGCAGTGTAGTTAGTACCTGAAATGGGCCATCTTCTGGTCAGGAGCACCATACTGGGTGTTGGTGGGGTCTATAATCCCCCATTTTGCCAAGTAGCTCAGGGGGCTCATGGAACCCTGGAATGCTTTTTAGTAAACATATCGAGTTTGGGCTCATTAGATTCGTCTTAACCAGTTCTACACATTTTTCATTACGATGAGGACCTGATGCTAGAAATGGGAGGTGGCCGATGGAATGCAGGAATGCGTTCTATTATTTTTTTTTATTTTTTATCGATTTTATGAGTCAAAAAGTTAAAAAGCCCCCTTTTAAAATTTTTAAAGTTTCGATTATTATTTATTACAGCCACATACTATAATAAACCCAGACCACTTCAACGGCTTTATCAGAACTCCAGTGGAGAATATCAGTATAGTTGATGCAAGTCAAATTGAACGCATTGCTGTCAAAGAAGAATTTGTGAGTGCAGTTCGTGAATTGCCGATGTTTTATATTGAGCCGAAGGTGGAACATCTAACTGATGGTATGTTTCGTTATATAAGCTGTCTAGTAATTATAAATATTAATATATATATATATATATATATATATATATATATATATATATAAAAATAAGCCGTCTAGGAGCTTTCAACGAAAACGCTGCCTAAACCCTTTGAGATATAACAAAATAATGTATGGTGGAATTGTGTATCTTATATAGGTCTATAAAAAAGTCCGCGGTGCCATATGTCTATCTCTTAATAATAATAATAATAAACGTTTATTTCTGACGTTTTCATCCATAGGTACAAAACACTATTTAAACAACACATACAGTATTAATACAACACACAACGATTACAAAAATAAATAAACATAGTTTACAATACACAAACAAAAAGAAACACATACAAAAAAAAAAAGAAACAAAATAAAAACATACAAAAACTACACACATTTTGTGCGGTGAGGGGGAACCGCCCAGTGCTCACCATGCAGCGTGCAAGCGTATCTTAAGGTTAACATAATATATCCATTTTACTACTTTTGAAAATTGGCATTCATAAAGCGTTTATTAGAAAGCTATTTACGTAATTACGGTATTAATTCTTATCAAAATAAGTTACTTCGCGTTCAAGACTATATTAATATCTGTTAATTACTTTTTGAATCATTTAAATTGGACGAAAGTTATCATAAGTTTAATAATTCTCAAAATTAAATCTGCGCGATAGCTCCCGTCAGTTCCGCTCTTCAGTCGCTTCGCATGACGCGGTCGACCCCGCACCGTCTTGCCTACAGTTTCTTTAGCTAATAAGCCGAACGACAATAAAGCACGACTGAAGACTGTTTCTTTTCGGGTGTTGTTGAAAAGTTATAATTGCATTTTTAGGGTTCCGTAGCCAAATGGCAAAAAACGGAACCCTTATAGATTCGTCATGTCTGTCTGTCTATCTGTCTGTCTGTCTGTCTGTCTGTCTGTCTGTCTGTCTGTCTGTCTGTCCGTCCGTCCGTATGGCACAGCCACTTTTTTCCGAAACTATAAGAGCTATACTGTTGAAACTTTGTAAGTAGATGTATTCTGTGAACCGCATTAAGATTTTTACACAAAAATAGAAAAAAAGCAATAAATTTTGGGGGTCCCCATACATAGAACTGAAACTCAAAAATTTTTTTTTCATCAAACCCATGCGTGTGGGGTATCTATGGATAGGTCTTCAAAAATGATACTGAGGTTTCTAATATCATTTTTTTCTAAACTGAATAGTTTGCGCGAGAGACACTTCCAAAGTGGTAAAATGTGTGTCCCCCCCCCTCTAACTTCTAAGGTAAGAGAATGATAAAACTAAAAAAAATATATGATGTACATTACCATAAAAACTACCAACGAAAATTGGTTTGAACGAAATCCAGTTAGTAGTTTTTTTTTAATGCGTCATAAACCGAAAAAAATACACTATTATTAAAACATCGATCAAAGTTACAATACATTACAAGAACTTTTATATTATGTTACTTGCTGCTACGGAACCCTTCATGGGCGAGTCCGACTCGCACTTGGCCGGTTTTTGTTTTATGTTTGTTTTCTTAACTAACACAACACCAACTATGGTAGTATATGTGAATTAAGGTAGTAAGAACTACACTGCTCACGCGTGTAAAATGGAAGTCCAAAATTTATAGGGAGTAACCTAATGCCACGCGGGCTTAGCCGCGGGCAAAAGCTACATATTATAAAACTAAGTCCCCAACCAAGTATATAATTATGTCTGTCTGTTTGCGATAAACTCAAAAGCAACTCGATGGATTTTCGTGAGATTCATGGGGAAGGTTTAGATGCATTTTATGGTATACAAAAGTCGAGGATTTCAAATAGTGCGAAGCTGGGGTTGCGGCCGAATTCAATGGGGACAAAACGTTTTGGAGTGGCGATGCAGACGGTGGTGATGGTGATGATGATGGTGGTGGAGACGCAGAATGCCTCCCACAAGTGGAATCAGGGTCGCGGGAATCCGATAAATGCAAGACGCACAGGACCGGTCGTTATGGCGACAATTAGGGTAGACCGTTGGCAGAAGCAAGTCTGAGAAGTCAATAAATAATGCAAAGATGGTTTTAAAGAAACAAAATGTATTTCGGGTTTTTTATTTATTTTACAAGCTTTTATTTAGTTTCACCTGTCCCGATGTTTATCTGTAATCAAATCTTGCAAATTAAATTTGATCCACTTCCCGGTTACCGATTGAGCTGAAATTTTAGATGCATGTGTAAATCAGATGACAATGCTAAATTATTATGACATGGAACTGATCTGATGTTGGAACCGGAAGGTGGCTATAGGAGCTTGGTAGTTAACTCATATGTTTCGTCTTGATGAGTATTAATTATGTAGGTATAAAAGCTTGCTATGAAAAAATTCATTTCACTAAAAACTTTTTTTTCGTCTTCTTACAGAACTAGAGTTGGATAATATAGACGATAGTTACTTCGAGGTACAAAATGCTCCAGCACACAATTTTGAATTAGATTCAATAGATGATGTCTGTGAAATTGACATCAAAAGCGAAGTGGAAGAAGAACAAGAAGTATCGAGGAAGAAACCAAAAGCCAGTGATACGAAACGTAAGTTTTATGGGATTTAAATTAGAATAGGACCGATTTAGCGCCATTTCGTGACAGGTCCGTTTAACCCATTAATTAAATACCCACATGGTCCGGCTCGCGTTTGACCACTATCTCACCTGATGGCAAGCGATGATGTGACTGACGATGGAACACGCTTGTCTATAAGCAATCTATTCCCTCTTGACTTAAAGAATTAGGATAGGTTATAGCTATCAGGAAACAGACTCCGGCAGAGAGAGAAATTCTACTTCTTAGCTGTCCGCATAGTGAATGTGTTCCCAAAACGCTTTGTAAGAATGGGCAGGATGTCCACCATGCGGAGATTCGGTTGTCTTTATCTCCACTTTCACCATATATCTTGTAAATAGCTAAACTGATTTAGATCATACATGTCTATGAAACATCATTGCTAGAAAACCTGCATCCAAATCAGTTCATCCGTTTAAGAGCTATGGTGCCACAGACAGACTGAATTTATTCGTAATTTCGATTAGATATTACTGATGTTTTGTAAAGCACATTTTGTCGAGTTATAAATGTGTGGGGCAGTTTTTTTCCCTCAATTACCAAGTGATGGAAAAACCTTGTCTTGTAACAACATTTATTATCACAGGGACGGCCGTAGCCAAGACACCAAAATTAAAGACACGAAGATCAAAATTAGAAGAAAAAAAGAATAGTCAACGGTCAGATACGAAAGTTATTCAGACAACTCAAGATCGTAAGCGCAAAAGTGTAACGAAATTCAAAGAACATTTAAACAATACAAAAGAGACAGATGGTGTTGACAATGAAAGTATTCTTGTACATATCGGTGATAAATCTCACAAATGTGAAACCTGCCAGCGTACTTTTAAAAAAATGGCACATCTTACAACACACATTCGTATACACACTGGTGAAAAACCTTACAAATGTGATTTCTGTCAGCGTTGTTTTAGTCAATTCAGTAATTTAAACAGACATATCCGAAAACATAATGGTGAAACTCTTTACAAATGTGATTTATGTCACTGTAGTTTTAATGATAAGAGAGATTTAACTAAACATATTCGAGAACACACCGGTGAAAAACCTTACAAATGTGAAATATGTCAGCATAGTTTTAATGATAAGAGAGTTTTGACAAAGCATATTCGTAAACACTCTGATAATTCTAAACCGTCACAATGTGATATATGTCAGCGAAGGTTCTACTATCCCAGTGATTTGAAAAAACACATTCGAATTCACACTGGTGAAAAACCTTACAAATGCGAAATATGTCAGCAAAGTTTTAATGTTAAGGGTAATTTAAATAAACATTTTCTTACACATACTGGTGAAAAACCTTACAAATGTGATTTATGTCATCGGGGTTTTAGTACTAAAAGAATTTTATCACAACATGTTAATACTCACACAGGTGAGAAACCTTTCAAATGTCGTTTATGTCACCGTAGTTTTAATGGGCAGTTCAATTTAATAAGACATGCTCGAATACACGCTGGTGAAAAACCTTACAAATGTAATATCTGTCAGCGTAGTTTTATTCAGAAGGGTGTTTTTATGAGTCATTTTCGTACACACACTGGTGAAAAGCCTTATAAATGTGAGTTCTGTCCTCGTAGTTTTATTCAAAAAGGTGATTTGACACGACATAGTCGTACGCACTGCGATGAAAATCTTTAAAATTGTAAGAAATTACACTCTCAATAGTTTCGATTTTACCCTTGGGGTGGGGTTTAGTCAGTAAAAGTTTGACATTCCCTCTCGCTGCGCCTAGAGTTGGAGAGGTTACTTGACTATTTCACTAAAAGTTCAATGCAGGACCCAAGTTAGCTCACCGCCTTGAAAGGCGCTGCCAGCTCTGTCATGTAAAATCGACTAAACTTTGGGACAATTTTCTTTTATTTTATACTTAAGTTCTTTAATTACGTAATTCTTAAAGGAAAATGAAACTTTTCCCATACATTGCTTTTTTTTCTTTTCGTCAAAAATGAAACCTACGGCATATCATATAGGATGATAAATCAATAGCAAAAAGAATTATGTACGAACCAACCGTAACCAAACGAAGTTAGAAACTATTTACAGTGAAACCTGGTTAAGTGAGACATCAAGGGACCTGCAATGTCGTTTCACTTATAGAAGTATTCCACTTACCCAGTGTCTCAGATATACAGGTATAAATAAATATCTGTCTCATTTACAGAGGGTTCCATTAATAGAGGTGAGAATACAGGTTATTTCAGTTATACAGGTGCGATCATTAAATAAAATAACGTGTTATGTATGTAAATGAGTTTGTGGGTAGAATAAGAATGAGTAAACAAACAATGTTATCTCAGTTACAGAGGTTTATGCATATAAAATTTACTCGCTGTCTCAGTTATAGAGGTAACTATGATGATAAATCGAAAGAACAAATCCCAGATATAGAGGCTTACCTCGTCCCACTAACAGAGGTAATTCAGTGCCAAAGTGTTGGGACCTCAGCATGAGTTCCAGTTATGGAGGTTTCTCACTTATCCAGGTCCCACTTAACCAAGTTTCACTGTAATATATTGCTATAGTTTATATTATCAGGCGTTATTTTTCGTAAATAAAAATACCGTGTCTGATATTTTAAGTTTCCCAATGTGAAATATAGCTACAGTTTGGGTTTTATGGTGATGTAAGTGTATCTACTGTGTACGTATGTATAAAAGGTCGATGAGTCATGTAACTTAAACGACTGTTCCGACGAGCGCTAGTACTCGACTGAGAAATGGATAATCATTTATTTTGATAGAATAATTATTTGCTTAAGTACATTATTACCCGCTTAAAAAAAAAAAAAACTCTAGTACACTTTTATAGTACGCACACGCTTACATAACAAAGTGTAAATAATAAAGAAAAAAATGGTTGCCTGTAAAGTCGGTTTTACGGGCGAAGATTTTACGTGACAAGCATGCGCCGATTCAATGCGCCTAATTCTCTAGTGCTGCGCGCGCGGCAGACCGATCATAGTTGAGTGGGAGAGAGACGCAAGGCATTCGGCGGGCCTCTCTCTCGTTCGGTGACTCATCGTAACGTTACCGAGCGTTACACTTTTTCATAAGTGACTCCCAGCCGCAACCTAATTTAAGACGTTGTCACGTCAAAATATAAAAGGTAAACAATATAAAAAAAAAGACGGGTTGCACTCCGGGAGTGCCGGCAGAAGTGAAAACTTGATTATTAACGTTGAGCATGTTTGATATTTTGGAATGGTTAGGGAATAATTTTGCACCAATTGCTTTATCAGTATAAAAGTACTATCATTTATGTGGTAGAATACAATATTCATTTATTGCGCTATCGTACACAAACATGACAATTTATATTACATTAAAAATTTAACACTTTAAAACTATTACAATTATTTTACATTAAAAAGTTTTCCATCCGTCTTACGCTTTTTCGATCAGGTCACGTGTCCTGACGCGAGTTTAAGATTTTATTATACCCATTACAGAAAAAGTGCTCAACGCCGCTAAAGAAGTTTTCACTTCATGTTCAACGTTAATAATCAAGTTTTCACTTCTGCCGGCACTCCCGGAATGCAACCCGTCTTTTTTTTTAATTTGCGTTCCGTTCGCGGCATAGAATTTATATGTGTCGTCTGTTTATAAACGGTTTCCTCTTCTAGGTATTTCTGAGATGTTAGCGCCAGTATCAACCAAAAAACGTTTCCCACTTTTTCGGTCGATAACGCTTAGGCGGTTTGAAGGAATGATAGCGCTGACGACCGCCTCTGTCAACGCAGAACTTAAGTTTCCCAACGGCTTTTTCCAGTTGCATAGTTTTTCACTGTTCTGGGCTCGATTCCTGTACCGAAAAAGAAACTTGCATAAGCAGTTTGGGCTATCAGGCATAGTCCTCGATCTTGAGAGGGATTTTGGACGCGACCGGCCTCGAATGCGTCTATAATTATGACGTTCATTGTTATGTGAGTTGGCTTTTAACGCTGCTATTTCTATGGACAATTTGCTCACTTAGTTAACTAACTCAACGATAATCAGATTTGGACCGCCTGATACTTCTGACACTTCACCTGATCTTCTTTCCAAAATCTTGTCTGCTATAGCGGCGATGCTGTCGAGTTTATGGTCCTGACTGACCATTAAAAGATAATGCACTTATCTCTGCGGGTTGCTGCGGCGAGAACAGGGCTGCTCTGGCGGAGCGAGATGTGAAGATGGGAGTCGCGGCGCCTGCGCCTCATGGCGTGGCAACTGAGGGGCAGCCCCCGAAGACCATGAGCTTCGCCAACGCACTAAGACTGGGAAAAGGGCAGGAACCGGTCCCTATCGCTCGCCCTCCCGGTCCCTCGGTCGTCATCTATCCAGTGGAGGACCAGAAGGAGGCTTTGAAGACGGCGGAGGACACCCGGCGCGTTCTTCTGGGCGCGGTTAGACCAGGGCAACTGGGGTTGCAAATTGCTGGGGTTAGAAAGGTCGGCAATGCCGGGGTCGTGGTTCAGACCACTTCAGTAGCGGCAGCCAACACCTTGAAGAAGGCGGTCCCCCCCACCCTACGCACGGTGGAGCCAACTGAGCGCTGGCCACTTATAGCCCTGACGGGTATCGACCGGGACACATCGCTGGAGACGGTGCTCACCGATCTCAAGGAGCAGAACCTCCAAGAGGACGAAACGTGGACAATAGAGAGGTTGGAGCGGGAGCTGCGCCCAATATTCAAGCGCAACAGGCACGGCAATAGAACAAGATGGGTGTGCCAAGCCTCTGGGGATCTGCGGCAGACTTTAATAACTAAGGACCGCATCTACCTTGGATGGGACGTCGTCGAGGTGACGGATCATGTGTCAGTCACATGCTGTAACCGATGCCAGCTATTTGGCCATCCGGAAAAGTACTGTCGGGCCAAGACTATGGTATGCGGCAATTGCGGAGAGGAGGGGCACCGGAACGCGGAATGCCAAGCCGCCAACCCCACGTGTGCAACATGCAAGCGGTTCGGGCGCAAGGGGGCGCAGACACACCGTACCGCATCGCGTGATTGCCCCGCCAGGGTACACGCCGAGCAGAGCGCGGTAAGTAAAACCAAATACCATGGCTGAGCACGCGTCGGCCAACTAAACTTGCAGGGCTCAGCGGTGGCCACCGCTGAGCTCCCAAGGATCGCGGAGGAGGAGAGGCTGGATGTCATCCTGGTGCAGGAACCTTATACGGCTCATCAGGAACTGTCGATGGGGGGGCCACTACTTATCTTGCCGGAAGGGCCCAACCCCAAGGCCGGAGTATTTTTGGCGCGCATGGATATGGCATGTGCGGTACTTCGGCACCTCACAAACGCGCATTGTATTGTGTGCCACATAACCTGGGGGAAGTCGTCGCTGCACATCATCAGCGCATACTTCCCGTACTCGGAAGACATAGCAGTGCATCTGGAGCACTGCAGGAGAGTTCTGGGAGATCTCAGGGGCCACCGTGTACTGTTGGGGGCGGATGTGAATGCCCACTCGCCTCTATGGCATTCCGCACCACGACACTATGTTGGACGAGGCCGTGAAGTGGCCAGTAGGCGGGAACAAATGGAGGGATTCATTATGGCCCACGATCTCGAAATCCACAATGCGCCTGGACAGCCATACACTTTTGGGACCATCAATGGGGAGTCCAACATAGATGTCACCGTCACGACTCGCGGCGTCGATGTTTCTGAGTGGCGGGTGCACGAGAACGCGAGTAGCAGCGACCATCGCCTGATCACTCTCAGGTTATGTGGTACGAGAGCCCGTGGGATCACTCCTGCTGCGGAGCCGTCGGTGGTGCCAAAGAGGTTTCGGGAGCGTGGTGTGAACTGGGACCGATTTCAGGCTAGGATCCACGAGAGAGTGGGTAGAATCGACTGGTCGAGGCCTGCAGGTGATGTATGCAAGGAGTTCACGCGGATTATCGCGTGGACGGCTGATGAATGCCTGGGCACGTGCGGTGATCGTAAAAAAGGGAAAGGGTATGAATGGTGGTCTCCCGCGTTGGAGTCATTGCGCAAAAGGAATAATAGGTTGAGGAAAGCTTGGCAGGACGTAAGAAAGGTGGGTGGGGATCGGGAAGTAAGTGCGAGGAATGCCTTTCATGTATGCCGTAGTAGCTATAGGGCAGCGATGGAGAAGGCGCAGCTTGACTTCTTCCGCAAGCTGGCCGACACAGGAAACCAGGATCCGTGGGGCCTGGCATATCGTGCCGCTAGTGGCAGGTTTCGACCCCCACCAAACGTGGTGAACGGCAACAAGCTTGCGGAGGGGTTTGCTGTGGATGTAGACGGAGCCATGCGGGGCCTGGTGGGTGCCCTGTGACCTGACGACGATCCGTCGCGGGACACCGCGTACCACAGGCAAGTGCGACTGGCGGCCGCCTGCATCCCATCAGGTCGGGATGCGCCTCCTCTGTCGTGTCAGGATCTGGAGAAAATAGTCAAGGATCTCCCTCCCCTCCGGGAATCGATGGGATCACGGCGGGCATAGTCAGGCGTGTGTGGCGGGTGGCTAGTGCCGAGCTGACACACATGTTTGGCATGTGCGTTGCCGAGGGGGTCTTCCCCGATGCGTGGAAGGACGGTAGGCTAATCATTCTGCCAAAGGGCGGCGACAAGCCCCTGACCGATCCCAAAGCGTATCGGCCCATCACTCTTCTCCCCGTCCTGGGTAAAATCCTAGAGCGGATTTTGTTGTTATGTGCCCCCGCGATCATGAGCGGGGTATCGTCGGCCCAGCACGGGTTCTCTCGGGGTAAGTCAACGCTGACGGCCTTAAACTCCATTGTGGACACCGTTCAAAGCAGCCGGTCCAGGTATGTCCAGGCCATCTTCCTGGACATATCCGGGGCCTTCGACAATGCATGGTGGCCCATGATCCTGCTCAAGGCGAAGAGGGGGGGGGGGGTGCCCGCCAAACATCTATAGGATGCTGGCGGCGTACTTCACTAACCGCCGAGTCGGACTCTTCGCCGGGAGCAGGATTGTCTGGAAGGTCTCGACCATGGGGTGCCCGCAGGGTTCTGTAGTGGGACCACCACTCTGGAACCTTCTCCTGGACGATTTGCTTCGGTTGCCGTTCCCAGATGGCGTTCGGGTGATCGCGTACGCGGATGACCTTACTGTCCTCATCGAGTCGGACTCTCGAGCCGGCATTGAGGCTTCGGCCTCGTGCGCCATGGCACTCATTACTGAGTGGGGGGACCGCAATAGGCTGGGCTTCTCCCCTTCGAAGTCATACTCTATGACGCTGAAGGGGCGGTTGGCAAAGCGGCCTTCCACGGTCAGCCTCGGTGGGGCGTCGGTCAAAAGCGTGCGCTCGACCAGGGTCCTGGGAGTGATGATCGACGCGAATCTATCGTTCGGGGAACACGCTCAGTTTACGGCGAGCGTGTTGCAGCGGGGCTGGGCAAGATGTCGCGCGTCTCCGCCTCATCCTGGGGCATAAGGTACCGGCCCTTAAGGTCCTGTACAAGGACATTTTTGTCGCCACCATCACCTACGCGGCGGGATGTTGGTGGAGGCGTGTGAATACTCACATGGTTAGGGCTGTACTGCAGCGGACGCAAAGGCCCGCTCTCATCTTGGTGACGAAGGCCTACCGGTCCGTCAGCACGGCGGCGCTTCCGGTCTTGGCTGGGGTGCTGCCGGCGGACCTTGAGGTAGCTCGTGCGGGCAACATCGACGACATTCGTGGCTTGCCGCGGGATGCGTTCAGGGCGGGGAGAAGGGTCATCGCGAGCGAGGCTGTAGCCAAGTGGCAGCAGAGGTGGGAGAGGAGGACAGGGGTAGGGAACTATATCGGTTCTTCCCGGACGTGGCGGTTAGACTTGGGGCAACCTGGGTCGAGCCGGACTATCAGGTCTCCCAGATCCTGACAGGGCATGGATGTTTCCGCAAAAGGTTGTATGATATGAAGTTGTGTGAAGTCAGTGTGTGCTACTGCGGAGAGGAGGACGAGTGCTTGGACCACGTTTTGTGGCGATGCCCCTTGTATGATGATCAGAGAAGAAAGATGATGGACGGGATCACTCGCTTGGAGGAGGGACCAGTTTACTACTGCGACCTCGTCGCCTCTGAGGCTAACTTCCATCAACTAAAAGTCTTCGCATACAGCTGGCATAGAATAAGGAGCGAGCTCGAAAGAGAGGACGGGCCAGGGTCGGGCAGCGAACTCGCTTCGTTGTCTGTGGCGTAAGAAAACCCATGAGAGGGGTGTCAGCAGGTTGCCGCCCCAGAATGGGGAGAAAGGCACATTGAGGGACAGGACGCAGAAATTTGTAAAGGAGTCAAGAAGCGGCTGTGGTGACAGCACGCTCATATTTTTATATGGGTGGTCTGTGTCCGCAGCCGTCTCCTTGCGTTTCGGCCCATATGACATGATGTCGGTTGGGCCATGGGTGTTTGGAGGGTGACCATTAAAAGGTTGGTTCGCTGCCTGCGCTTGTACGGTGCAGACGTACGGACGTGTTTTCTATTATCTTTTTTGTGATTGGTTGGTGCCGAAACTCAGACCTTCCTGTTTCTTCTTGGGCGATATCCCAAATAACCCCGCGGCCATCTTGACTTTAGAGCGAGGTGACGTTTCCCCCCCGCGGCGCGGTAGTACGAAATTGACGTTTATCGGTGTGACCGTGACGTTTCTTGTGATAGTGACACTTAGTGTTCAGTGACAGTGACGCTTACGGTGACAGTGACATTTGTGAGAGCGGTCCCCCCACGATTTTGACGTTTTATCCCCTTCTGCGTTTAGCTCTCCACTGCTTCGGTGCAGCGGCCTTGCTGCCAACAAAACCATGGCCGAGAACGACGCGGCTCGCCTCCAGCAAGAGCTTATAGAGGCGCGCAAGGCCGAGGAGCTGCGTATGCTGTGCGAGCTGTGCGCTGCGACGCTGTCTGGGGACTGTGGTTGCGGCCGGTAACCATGTCGCCATCAGCCATTTTACCCTGCTAACGAGGATGGCTCCATTAAGACAGCCGAGGAAACCAAGGCGATCCTTAAAAAGGCGGTGGATCCCACTAAAGAGAGGATTCAGGTGGCGAAGCTGAGAAAGGTAGGTAATGCCGGTATTGCCGTGCAAACGACGAACGCCGAGTCTCCAGCAGACTCCGGGTGGCCATCCCCAGCACACTTCGGGTTACAGAGCCCAAACGCAAGCAGCCCCTAGTGTACCTTAATAGGCTCGATGGCGACCCGTCCTGTGAGAACATCATAAAGGCGCTCCACGAGCAAAACTTCAGAGGAAGTCAGAAGTGGCCTCTGGAACGAATACAGAAGGAGGCAATCGGAGCTATTAAAAGGAATCGGTCGCGAGGGGCTGTTACTGCAACAGGCGCCATCTTCAAATGCTCTGCTGAATACCAAGAAGCACCAATGGAAAAATCTAGAGTCTACATAGGCTGGCAGGCGGTAGAGGTCACTGACTATGTGGACGTGACCTGCTACTCTAAATGCAGCAGTACGGGCACCCAGAGCGTTACTGCAGATCTCAAGAGACCACGTGCGCACGCTGCGGCGTCACGGGGCACCGCGGCGAGGAATACACGGCGAGTGCGTCAGGCAATAAGCGGAGTTGAGGAACGTCTCCATGACCAACTATGGATAGGAGAAGGGTAATTAAACTTGGACAGCTAAACCTCGATATGCATCCGCACTCGCCACCAGAGAGCTTCCAGCGGTGTGCCGCGAGCATGGGGCGACGTCGTGCTCCTCCAGGAGCAGTACGCGCAAGTCGAATGTAGCGGCATCATCGACGGGGGCGGAAGCGCAGCCAAAGCGGGATTGTATACACAGGCAAGGCTTGGGCTGCGCCGTGCTGAGACACTTGTCTACGGACCATTGCCTTGTGGCGCACCTGGAGGGGTGCGACCTGCACGTGGTCTCCGCGTACTTTCAGTACGGAGAGGACACTGGCCGACACCTGCTCCATCTGGAGGGATGAGAGCACTACGCGGCAGACGAATTCGCATACGCGTGGATACCAACGCCCACTCGCCTATGTAGTACAGTGAGCCGCGGCAATACACTGGTCGCGGACACAATGCGGAGTATAGGCGGGTGGGCGTGGAGGCCTTTATTGCGGAAAACCAAAGGGTGCAGGGTACGAATGGTGAAGCTCCGGAAATTGAATAATATGGCGAGTAATAAATGGCAAGGTGTGCGCCCACTTTAGGCGTATTGCCGACTCAGGTAACGGTGATCCGTGGGGGCTGGCTTAACGGGCCGCTAGTAGCAGACTGAGGCCGCCCCCCCGGGTGATCAATGGCATGACGCTGGCGGAGGTCTTTGCAACCTCAGTGGGTGATGCGGCGACTGGGCTTCTGCGGGCTCTTGACCCTTCACGCGACACGCCCTACCATAGGCAGATACTGTAACGAAAATGGGTAATCTTCGTACGGTTACGGTTTAAGGATCTGGTTCTTTTTGCTAGTGATTCCTAGTTTTGGCGTCCACAATATTTTAACCTAGGTTTCATTTCTGGCGAAAAAAAAAAAGTAAATCATAACAGTTAACATTGGCTTTTATTGCATAGGTACATTACGGGAAAGCTTTTAGTTAAAAGGAGGATGTTATCAATTTTGTTGTCTGTTTTTCATTTACATGTTGTATTTTGATTTGGCCTCTTCGTGCCTTTACTCTGAGGTATAGATGCTTTAGTTATGCTTATCTTTAATGTCGCCACTGACCTCTACTATTTACCACACGGGATTGGCGACTATCAAAGTGCTTTTGTTCCCGTTTGATATTCGCCATTTAACACCACCTCGAAGAGATGCGACCTCTGGCGGCAGAAGTTTAAGCCTCCTGATGGTTTTTTTTTTCAAACCGTCGGAGAGTCTCTCTCCTGGACACGAGTTGCCATGACCAACCTAGAAAATCTAAACAACGACTATGGGGCCGACCATAAGACCTTAAAGCAGTATTGTTTTAATATTACTTAGGCTTTTCGTACCATGACGCCTTCAAAACAACCTTATTACAATATTAAAACAAGATTGTTTTCTTAGCGATTTTGTGACGTCACTCTTAAAAAGTTCATTCTTTTCGTACTCTGACGAGATTTTTGACCGCTAGCAGTATTGTTTTTACGTCAAATTAGCAGGAGTAAAAAAGTTGCTCGGACGCAGCGGATTTATTATTGTTTTCCAAATAAGTACCATTTAAAAGGTTTTTTGGGACATATAAAGTATTTAAAACTTATTTCGATGCCTAAAAGAGCCCAGTTAATTGTTTAATCTAGTGATTTTTGTCCTTACGTGGGTTATTAATTTATTATTTTATTCTAAATAGCGCACATATAATATGATTTTTTGTTTTTGGAAGCAAATAACTCTGACTTCAACATTGCACGAACAACAACACAAACAACAAGTTATTTCACTGTTTAACTTTACCTTGATTCCATGACGTCCTTAGACAATAAGTTTCAAGGATAACATACGCACTTCGTGGGTTCAATTATCCGCTTCGAACACCAACCACTTGAAGACAGATTACCTACTTTAAATATATTTAAGCACTTGAAAACTATTTTAATATTTCAAAATCGGTTCGCACTCAACAAATCAACAATGATAAGAATCTTGTTAATGTAAACATACGTTCCGAATTCTGAATACGATTCACACTAACTTGTAACTAAAATTAAATGTTAACGTAGTCGCTTGCAGCTTTTTGTTTTTCTACTTTATTAATGTAAATTCTTAAAGTTATTACGTCCTTTTTATAAAAGTTACTTAGATCGTTTTAAAAATATATTTAAAAGGACATTTTTTGAGTTCAATGTGTTCTATTGGTTCACAATGAACTAACGATTCAAACAAACATGTGAAAGAGACAACGCTATACAGATCTATATAGCGCGTATCTTTTCTCTTTAGCAGGGAATAGACAAAATCTTTAAAATCGTTCATTCTTTCCCAGCCCTTAGCAGGAATACAATCATACTGAGCGATTAAGTTCATGGTACGAAATGAAGTAATATTACTTTAAGATGGAAACAAAACGTTCCTGCAATAAGATTGTTTTGTAAATGTTTATGGTTGGACCCCAGGTTGGGCGCAGCAAAGACAATCTCCACAGGTGGGGGTTCTCGGATGGTTCCGATCATCAGTGTTTGTGCGGCGTTTCTCCGCAGACCATGTCCCACCTTCCGTCCGTCTTGCATCACGAGCCCTGTTGTGCGGACGGCATTGCCATAGCTGAATTCTTCGAATTTAACTAGTTTTCCATCCATCCATCCATTCCAGCCATCGATACGCTAAGAGAAGTTTCGCCATTTTGACGCTGTTGGCCGTAGCAAGTGTTGACGAGTGTCTACGGTGCTAAAACTAATAATGTCGCGCCATTTACAATATACATATGACCTAATTTTTCATAGGTTTTATACAATTCGTGAAGTAGTAATAACATGGAATTCGAACGAAATTAATTCAAAGTGTAAAAATACTTCAGAGTACTTGTAACTCTGCAAACATTAATATCAAAATTAGTAGTTCTCTGGACGGTCGCAAGTGGCGCTTCAAATGTGCACAAAAATTGTCTGTCAAACATAATTATGAAACAACCTGTCCAGTGCAAGTGGTATATAGTAGAGGTCAGTGATTTCTTGATTTTCTTCACAACAACTAATTTATTAAAATACTTACCATATAAGACAAACCTAATCTTAGGAACTGTTATGCGGATCACAACGTATTGAAGTGTTGTATTTTTTGACGTGACAACGTCTTAAATTAGGTTGCGGCTGGGAGTCACTTATGAAAAAGTGTAACGCTCGGTAACGTTACGATGAGTCACCGAACGAGAGAGAGGCCCGCCGAATGCCTTGCGTCTCTCTCCCACTCAACTATGATCGGTCTGCCGCGCGCGCAGCACTAGAGAATTAGGCGCATTGAATCGGCGCATGGACGTTGTCACGTAAAATCTTCGCCCGTAAAACCGACTTTACAGGCAACCATTTTTTTTTTTCTTATTAAATCTTTTAAAGTTTACGTAAGTCTTTGATTAACACTCGACACCTAAAAAAAACTCTTAAGATATGTCAGTAGATTTTTGTTACCTACTAAAGGAACTTTGTTATTTGGTTTTGTAATTTGAATCATTAAAAACACTTACATGATTATTACAACCGTGTTTTATTTTTTTCGTCTCACAACCTTAATTTATCTTTATATATATATATATAATTCTTCTGTGAGTGTGTATGTCACTGAACTTCTCTCAAAGGACTGGACCGATTTTGATGAAATTTTTTGTGTGTGTTCAAGGGGATCTGGGAATGGTTTAGATTCACAATTTTGTCCGCTGGACAATGTTTTTTTAATTAATTTTTAATTTATTAGTAGTTGTTGATTTTGGAATGTTTTACATTGGATCCGACAGACGGCGCTACCATCGCAGTGTCAAATTTTAAATAATATTCGAATTTTAATTTTAATCTGTCCCGACAGTTAGCGCTGCGATCAAATTAAAAAAAAGTTTTTATATATAAAAGAAAGTCGTGTTAGTTATACTATTTATAACTCAAGAACGGCTGAACCGATTTGGTTGAAAATTGGTAGGGAGGTAGCTAAGAACCAGGAGAAGGACATAGGATATCCCAATTTTTAGAGTAGGGTAGAGTAGGGTATGGTAGAGTAGGGTAGGGTAGAGTAGGGTAGAGTAGGGTAGCGTAGGGTAGAGTAGGTAGAGTTGACAGCTTAGATAAAAGGTAACTATTAGGCGGTACGAAGTTTGCCGGGTCAGCTAGTTTATTTATATAATTCTTTATGCACAAAAGAGTATAAAGGCGGACTTAATGTCTTGATCTTAATAACATGTATATCACAAGTAATTAAATTAGATTGTTTAGTCCGATTGCTAAGTCAATCTAGGTCATCAAGGTCCCATAAGTACGGTTTGATTAATAAACCTTGGTATTTGGTACATAGATCTCACAACTTTTTAAGGTAGAAGAACTGAGTTGCCACTCTCCGGGTACGGAACCCGGAAACAGACGAACGCCTTGGCTACCCGTCTGTCAGCGGGCTTATACAGGGTTATTCGTAAAACACTGGCAACCTCTCAGGACTATGTTATTAAAATCATAACAACAATTTTTGTTTTATGACTTTTAAAAATATTATAAATTTGCAGCCTGATCATCGTTAAATTTGAATTTTAAAATCAATCAAGTGTTACGTGTAGCATGAAAACCTGCCAAGTTCAAATTCAATCATTTAATCGTGGAAATTACAGACACAATAGAAAGACAATAGGTGCGCGAACGCCGGCGTTCGCTTGGGGTTTAATGAATTAAAGTGCATCTAAACTTGGCATTGGATTGGATTTCAACCCTTTTTAGGCGAACAATTAGCCGATAAGAACTTGGCCCCCTTTTTAACAAGTTTTTATTAGCTTCACTTGTAACTAACTATGTATGTAAGAAAATCTTGGAAATTTAATTTGACCCACTTCTTCGATTAGAATAAAACTTTGCACACGCTCTGACTGGTTGTTTGAAATCCATCCCTATGATATGGGTATTAAATGAAAGGGTTTGCTGTCAAGAATACGAAAAAAGTAGTCACGTGACTCAAATCCAATATGGCGGACGTCCAAGATGGCAGATTGGCTATTTGAAATGCACTATGATATGGGTATTAAATGTAGTGCGTGCTAAAAGTGTGTTTTTTAGTGTTTTAAACTATTATATTTTATTAACAGGTATGTTTTTATTGGGATCGATAATACGTAACTTGTTATCAACACACAAATATATAGTTTAATAATATAAATATAACGTGATAAGGTATTACGTCAGCTATGTTCGTAGTATAAGTACATAGAGTGGAAGGCAGCAGCCAATCAGACGGCTAGGCTAACCACCAATCAGATCGAGGAAAAGTATATAAGGTTATGTATTTCATTTCTAAGAAGTATATAACATAGAAAAACTGTTACGAACAATCCGGCCTATTGGTTAGAATTCACGGTTGGAATCAGGCCACTATTAATAGCCAATAGCAAGTTAGCGGTATGCGGGCGTCGGGATCTGGAGAAGAAGATTACATCGGAAGGATTTGTCGAGAGGAAAATTTGATAGAACATGGCCGCCACTACATTCGTCTAGCTGTAAAAGTACTTAAGTGCCACATTGAGCTAGAACCAGCGTTCTCTCTCTCAGTTTGATTTGAAACGTCTCCGCGTCAACTTGTCTCGGTACCCTAGACTCGTATAGCGGCCCTAGATCCTAAATTTCCTAGTCGATCGAGTTCCTAGTTTATTTAGAGTCAGTGAAACAATACTAAGTGTCGTCACGTTGTTGTGTAAAAGGACTCCGTTATTGTTGTAACGTATTTACTGTGATAAAAGCTATGTAAAGGTGAAAATAAATACGACCGAGGCCTTTCAACGTGACCATAGTGTCTGTTGTTATATACTACGTATCCCTCTGACCCCAACATATAGTGTGTACAACAATTATTTGGGTAAAATGAAACGCAAAGTCAATCAGTGACACAATATTTTTATTATTAAAACAACTTCCATTTATAAGTACAAAAAATTAATAAAACTTTAAGGATAATTAAATACCTAATTAGAAGGGTGACCATGTTTTTGTTTCCAAAATACTATGTATCGCAAACTAGGGTGACTACAAACATATCTGAAATAGCCCAAAAGATGGATTCCGATGTTTTAGCACTTACTACCCCAAAAAGCAGGTAAAAAACCTAATTAACTTTGGTTTTTAGTCACCTTATTTTACAATAGCTAAACTTGGCAAAAATTCAGTCAGCTAAATTGATCAAATAATTGTAGATATTCATACAACATTTTGCAGGCTGGCAAGAAGACTTTGTAGCGTCAAAAAAAATCTCCGTGAGCGAGGCCCTTAGACTCTACAAAAGCTTAGTACTGTAAGCTTTTTATACGATAACGAATCTTAACTGCGTTAGATTAATGTTCACATTCATATGTCAGGATTGATCACTTCAATTTGTACGAATGTGACAATTAATAGTTTCGTAATGACGTTCAATTCCATACGAACGTTAAACGTTTTGCTTGAGTCTATAACGTTAGAAAATCTTGGCTTTGCCAATGACAACATCCGTGTGATTGACTACTATCTCACCCGATGGTAAGCGATGATGTGGTCGACGATGGAGCACACCAGCCTAGCAGCAACCAATTTACTCTGAACTAAAATCTTACCAGCCTACTAGAAAACTGGACTTGGCAAGGGAATACAATTTATTTCCAGAAACTAAGAGATGGTTGTATTATTGAAATTGACTTACATAGTAAGGATAGAGCGGATGTCTCACGTAAGAGACCCATAACCCTAAAGGGTTGACCAAACGATTGAAAACTAGCGTTCCAACCAAGATGACCTTGGTTTGTGTATTTGGTTTGTGTTGCGGCTACATGGAACCACGCGCCAATACGTTCGGTGGTTGGGAAAACGCGCCTCCCAACCAAGGGCGTCGATGGCCATGCATTACAACAGCCGTCCACACGGATTGAAACTAGCAACGTCACCTTGGCTGGGACGTTAGTTTGCAACCATCTGGTCACCCCTATAAGACCCAGTATTTCACTTCTGCGCTAGTGAAAGTCAGCACTCAAGAGAAGGTAATCGCTTCTATGCAAACTTCTGGATAACCCTATCTTTACTATATAAATCTATAGCTGTTATAATAATATTAACCTTTCAATTGTGATAATGACAGACACAATTGAAAGACAAAAGGTGCGCGAACGCCGGCGTTCGCTTGGGGTTTAATGAATTAAGGGTGGAACTGCTGGGGTATTTGCAGGTGCTTCTTTTCGACAGCAGGCGTCATCGAGCGGCAACGCTGAAATAATAAAGAAAACAAATTAAAACTCAGATAACACTAGTTTACATGACTTTTGTTCATGAAATGGAATACATACGGTTACATTACTTTGGGTATCTACATCTCGGAAAAAATATTAAAAAAAAAAGACGGGTTGCACTCCGGGAGTGCCGGCAGAAGTGAAAACTTGATTATTAACGTTGAGCATGTTTGATATTTTGGAATGGTTAGGGAATAATTTTGCACCAATTGCTTTATTAGTAGTACTATCATTTATGTGGTAGAGTACAATATTCATTTATTGCGCTATCGTACACAAACATGACAATTTATATTACATTAAAAATTTAACACTTTAAAACTATTACAATAATTTTACATTAAATACTCTCCATCCGTCTTACGCTTTTTCGATCAGGTCACGTGTCCTGACGCGAGTTTAAGATTTTATACCCATTACAGAAAAAGTGCTCAACGCCGCTAAAGAAGTTTTCACTTCAAAAATCTAGCATGTCAGGTTTTTGAAATATTTATTAAGAAGATTTTTACAAAAAACACATCTAAATAAACGATAGACAGTTAAAAATGGGTAATTTTTGCTCTTTTTTATAAATATTTTCATCTGTATCTCTCACAACAGACCAACAATAGTCCCCTAGCATGTTTTCGTCCCAAAAACCTTGATAATTTTGCTCAAATAATTTTAAATCTTGGTGAAATCGCTCACCGTGTTCATCACTCACACTACCAAGATTTTCTGGAAAAAAATCTAAGTGGGAATGCAAAAAATGAATTTTTAGTGACATATTTACACCCATACGCTCATAATTATGCAATAAATTTTCAACGATCTCTTTGTAATTATCACTTTTTTTATTGCCTAAAAAATTTTTAACGACACTTTTGAAAGAGTTCCAGGCTGCTTTTTCTACATCGGTTAAAAGGCTCTTGAATTTTGTATCGTCCAATATTCTCCTGATTTGAGGACCCACAAATATTCCTTCCTTTAATTTAGCCGCAGAAAGATTCGTAAATACAGAGCAGAGATATTGAAATGCAGGCTTGGACTTATCCAAAGCTTTGGTAAAAAATTTCATCAAGCCCAACTTAATGTGAAGCGGAGGTAATATTATTTTTTTTGGGTCAACTAAACATGTATTTTTTACGTTCATCTTGCCTGGAACATATTCATTTCGTACAGGCCAAATTTTTCTTTTATAGTGATCCTGTTTTGCTCTGGAGTCCCATAGGCATAAGAAACAACAGTACTTAGTGTATCCACTTTGTAAGCCCAAAAGCATACTTATAACTTTTAGAACGCCACAAATATACCAATTGTGACATTTATATTTGATCAGTTCAATCAATTTGGCCATTGTATCATAGGTTTCTTTACAATTAACAGCATGACCTATAGGAATAGACGGCTTTGCATTTCCAATATGCAAAAGAACAGCTTTAAGACTTTCCTTCGACGAATCTATAAAAAGACGCCATTCTTTTTCGTCATACGGTTGTTTCATTTCTTCAAAAAGTCCCTTGACGTCATGACAATAACAAAACTCATTTTCTTTTGTAAAAAAAAACCAGCGTACGTCTTGCTTCTAGAGCGATAAATACTAACTTTTGTACTGGGATCAAGCAATTTCCATTGTTGCAGCCTGGAGCCAAGTAATTCCGCTTTTGACTTAGACTTTGAAGATCGTTGAGTTCAGATTGGGTTATCAAATGTGGACTATCCTCATCAACGCAAAAGTTATCGGAGCTTGATTGTTCACTGTCACTAGGCTCGTGCATTCTAATACTACTTGTTGGATCTATGTGAATTTGGTCACTTCTGCCGGGTGGTGTGGGAACTGGTAAATCCTCTGAATGAAGGACCGGCTTGGTCACTGATGGAACGTCTGCATATTTTATACTATCTTTATTTTTTGAGTTAAAACCAAAAGTTTTTGTTAAACAAAAGTAACAATCGGTTACGTGGTTAGTTGGCTCTCTCCAGATCATTGGTTTACCAAATTTCAGTGATCTATTTTTACCTGAATACCAGGAGCTGAGGACCAATCTGCAATTAGTGCAAATCACATGAGGAACCCAATTTTTATCTTGATTTGACACCGGAAATCCAAAATATTGTAAATAGGCTTCTTGCAATGGTTTTGTTAAAGGGAAACCACGATTTAACTGAACAATTTTCCCACAAACATAAAATCGATCTGGATGTAGTTTACACACTCTAGATGACATTTTTATATAAAAATGAGACTTTTGATTCACACAGTTGTTTACAAAACAGAACGATAAACGCATTTAAACAATTGCGGGTAGATAAAAAAAAAGTCATCGATATCTCCGAATTGTGACGTGCTACGAAAAATAAAAAAATATTTTTTTAGTAACCGTCCATAGCCTACTTAAATAATATAGGTTTCATTTCATGAACAAAAAAAAATTATTTTTTTGTAAACTAGTGTAATTTAAAGGCATTTTTAGGGTTCCGTTGTCAACTAGGAACCCTTATAGTTTCGCCATGTCTGTCTGTCTGTCTGTCCGTCCTCGCTTAATCTCTGGGACCGTTAGCACTAGAAAGCTGAAATTTGGTACCAATATGTATATCAATCACGCCGACAAAGTGGTAAAATAAAAATTGGAAATAAATGTTTTATTAGGGTAGCCCCCCTAAATGTAAAGTAGGAAGTGATTTTTTTTTAATTTCAGCCCTTGTTGGATAGGTATTTAAAAATGAGTAGGGGTTTACTAAAATCATTTTTTGATAATGTCATAATTTCGGAAATAATCGCAATCAAAACAAAAAACAATGTGTCCCCCCCCTCTAACTTTTGAATCATAAGTTTAGAAAATATGAAAAAAATCTGACAAGTAGAACTTTATAAGGACTTTGGAAAATTATTTTGAACTTGATGGAAAGAACAGTTTTTGTACAAAAAAGACAAAAAGGTTCTACAAAATAATTTCTGGACTAAGTTTGTAGTATAATCGTATATGCAAGCATTTTTTTAAACTCATTAGTGGGTACACTTATTTTGACGGACGGGAAACTACGGAATCCTACACTGAGCGCGGCCCGACACGCTCTTGGCCGATTTTTTAAGCTATTGCATAGCTTCTATCGCGGTCCTTGAACGTGGAGACCGAATCCAGAAATTCCGTAACGAAAATAATCTAACACTTCCCACTCATTTGTTTTTTGAGCGTGGTGTCGTTACGAAATTTCTGGATTCGGTCTCCGCGCTCAAGGCCCGCGATAGAAGCTATGCAATAGCTTAAAAAAATACTGCATAAATAAAATAAATAAATAATTATATTTGCATAAGTTGATAAAAATGCTAAAGCTTTACCGCGGCAGTCCCCGAGTTCCACACGTCTTTTTAGGGTTCCGTAGCCAAATGGCAAAAAACGGAACCCTTATAGATTCGTCATGTCTGTCTGTCTGTCTGTCTGTCTGTCTGTCTGTCTGTC
Organism: Mythimna albipuncta; assembly: GCA_929112965.1. NCBI lineage: Eukaryota > Metazoa > Arthropoda > Insecta > Lepidoptera > Noctuidae > Mythimna > Mythimna albipuncta. Next base: position 10,155,386 of record OV815985.1, read on the forward strand.
TGTCTGTCTGTCTGTCTGTCTGTCTGTCTGTCCGTCCGTCCGTATGTCACAGCCACTTTTTTCCGAAACTATAAGAGCTATACTGTTGAAACTTTGTAAGTAGATGTATTCTGTGAACCGCTTTAAGATTTTCACACAAAAATAGAAAAAAAGCAATAAATTTTGGGGGTCCCCATACATAGAACTGAAACTCAAAAATTTTTTTTTCATCAAACCCATGCGTGTGGGATATCTATGGCTAGGTCTTCAAAAATGATACTGAGGTTTCTAATATCATTTTTTTCTAAACTGAATAGTTTGCGCGAGAGACACTTCCAAAGTGGTAAAATGTGTGTCCCCCCCCCTCTAACTTCCAAGATAAGAGAATGATAAAACTAAAAAAAATATATGATGTACATTACTATAAAAACTACCAACGAAAATTGGTTTGAACGAAATCCAGTAAGTAGTTTTTTTTTAATGCGTCATAAACCTAAAAAAATACACTATTATTAAAACATCGATCAAAGTTACAACACATTACAAGAACTTTTATATTATGTTACTTGCTGCTACGGAACCCTTCATGGGCGAGTCCGACTCGCACTTGGCCGGTTTTTTATTTGTTTTGGCTTTACACTGGGGTCTTACTATTGACATGTGAAAATGTCAAGCGTGCGAGCAAAAGGGAGATTGTCTATACACCATATAAAGCTCCATCTCTTTAAAGACTTGGCCAGTCAAATAGATTACATTAGGAGACCGCGCAAACCACAGACTTTTAATCGGCCGATAGTTTGGTTGGGTGCTTAATCAGTATGAAGCTGTACGGAAGTGCGCACACAAAACGATTCAGAATCGGCCGACAAAAAGATTTAGCTTCATACTGATTCAACAACCAATCAAACTATCGGCCGATCGAAAGTCTGTAGTTTGCGGTGCCTCTAAGAGCGCGTGATAAGGTCTCTGTTTGTACATTTACCCAGTATCAAGTTTAGTAAGTATTAGGCAGTAATTAGTCACGAGTTTCTTAATTTTGTCACTCACTGACTGACCGATCATCAAAAATCACACAAAACAATCTAATATGTATTACTTGTGATATGTGTACATGCGATTGCCAAGTCAATCTAGGTCATCAAGGTCCCTTAAGTTTGGACTGAATAAATTAACCGACTTGGTATTACATGGATCTCACAACTTTTTATGGTAGAAAAACTGAGTAGCAGGCCTTGGTTTTTTTACAAGTTATGTTTTTCATGGCATTCTAATTTTTGGCAGTACTTTGTAGAAAATATATGACACACACATACTTCTTCTTCCTGCCCTTATCCCACATTACTTGGGGTCGGCGTAACACGTTTTTTGAAGTGAAAACTTCTTTAGCGGCGTTGAGCACTTTTTCTGTAATGGGTATAAAATCTTAAACTCGCGTCAGGACACGTGACCTGATCGAACAAGCGTAAGACGGATGGAGAGTAGACAGCTATCCCCTCTCTACGGCGCGGCGAAAATGTATGCCTGGGCCTACTGTTTCGTTTAGGCAGCGCAGGGCGCTTGCGCGAATGTTCGTGTATGTTACAGCGTGCCACGCGCATTAATTGAATTTTTAAATAATGAATTTGGTTTAACTATGTCGAATGATCGCAATCTTAGCACAACGAAATACAAAACTACTATTGATGCGGTCTTTATTAGACATTTAAATAGGTTCGAATCAAAACTGTTCGTTTCTTACTTCAGCTACCATAAACCTATCGTATCAGTTTTAGAGATTGGCGATGATAGTTCTGGTAATGATGATGGTGAAAAAGTCGTTGAAATTATGGATGAAAGTTGATTTTTCGGAGAGATAAACTTTTTAATGTAAAATAATTGTAATAGTTTTAAAGTGTTAAATTTTTAATGTAATATAAATTGTCATGTTTGTGTACGATAGCGCAATAAATGAATATTGTATTCTACCACATAAATGATAGTACTTTTATACTGATAAAGCAATTGGTGCAAAATGATTCCCTAACCATTCCAAAATATCAAACATGCTCAACGTTAATAATCAAGTTTTCACTTCTGCCGGCACTCCCGGAGTGCAACCCGTCTTTTTTGAAGTGAAAACTTCTTTAGCGGCGTTGAGCACTTTTTCTGTAATGGGTATAAAATCTTAAACTCGCGTCAGGACACGTGACCTGATCGAAAAAGCGTAAGACGGATGGAGAGTAGACAGCTATCCCCTCTCTACGGCGCGGCGAAAATGTATGCCTGGGCCTACTGTTTCAAATATATAGATATATATAAATATATATATATTTATATATATATATATTATTTATATATATATATATATATATATTTCAACGTTAATAATCAAGTTTTCACTTCTGCCGGGACTCCCGGAGTGCAACCCGTCTTTTTTTCTTCCAGTCCCTTTTCTTTCACACAATCCTTCCATCTTTTCTTCGTCCTTCCTCTCCCTCTCCATCCATCTACGTGTATACTCAGAACTCTTTTAGTATCTAATATGCGCTTCATCCCTCCTCTTCACATGACCATACCAAGACAACCGATTTCTTTCAACTTTTCAGTCACTGGCATGTCATGACACACGCATACATACATTTTCTACCAAATGTTGACTTTCGATTTTCTTTTTTAAGGTAAAAACGGGAGCCTATTACTAGGACTTCGCTGTCTGTCCGTTTGTCTGTCACCAGGCTGTATCACAAAAAAACTGCGATAGTTAGACAGTTGAAATTTTCACAAATTATATGCATTTCTGTTGCCACTACAACAAAATAAAAAATATATATTTTTTCCGAATTTTCCTAAGGACGGTACGAAACCCTTGGCCAGTTTTTGTTTTCATAAATTCATAAAAAAGAATATTTATTTTAAGTCTTTCTTCCTTTCCTTCCTGTCCTTCATTTTATTCTCCTCTCACCTCTCTGTAATCCGCCTCACACATGACCGGGCTCCTCATCTCGACCTTCCGCGGCGGCATCTGGTCCTCGTCGTGGATCAACTTGTACACCTCCGAGTGCTTGAGGTGCTCGAGGGACACGGGGGGCTTTTGATATTTCATGAAGTTTATCCTGTAATAGTTCACGGATTAGAGCTTGTTTTGGACTCTTGTTTGGTGCTTCGTTGATTTTGGACATTGGATTGGTTGGAGGGGATGGTAAATTGGGCTGGCCGCACTTACGGCTAATTTACGACCTTATAGCTGCGAGCGGTAAATAAGCCCGGGGCGGCAACGTAAGATCAAAAGTATAAGAATGTTTGAAGCATGACACGAGACACCGCTCGCCGTTAAGACCGAATAGGCCGTGAACAAGCCAAGGCATAAGGCATTGTATACTCCATTCGCAAAAAGATTAGACAATTAAACCTTTTGTACAGTCCGTTCAACTAATTTTCACTTTTAATGCGTTGGTGTAATGAATAATGACGGCTGCAGTAACTAGTATTGCAACCACTGTTTTGCTTTTACTGCCACCCTTATGCCCACGGAATAAAAGTCAAAGTCGTTTAAACGGACAGTAAAGCGATAAACAATTCTCTGACTTAAACATTACTGGTCATATGTGTGTTTTCATCAGTCTTCATAATGTGCGGCCAGCCTAAAGATTATTAAAAGACCAATATTAAATGGGACTCGAAGCACGTTTACAGCTTTCTGTGATCCTATTGCGGGTTTGATAACGTTTTCGATGGCGTTTGAGTTAACGTCCGCTTATGTCAAATCATATTATTATGAACAAACGTTTTCTGTTACCGCCACCAGATGGCGCTTATACAGTTTTAGTTAGTTAAAAAACTCACTAAGATCACCGAAAGGGGTCGCTAATAGGAAAATTCTCAAAGTATATGAAATACAATTTGTTTGTATGATTATGATACAATAATGGTGGTGGCTGAGATTAAGCACATTGTGGTCGGCAATATAAAAGGAACAGTTCAAACTGAAGAGCATGAACTTTCAGCGTCGGCAGCGAATTTAGACACCATTATTAGATTTGATACTAATAATATTCATGTCATCGCAATGACCGCTAGGCTTCTTATTAAACTTAAAAACTATTCTTTCTCTTACTTGTTTTACCATAGAACGTTGCGTGGCTAACTCTAAATTCTGAACCAGTCAGAGAGCCAACCGTGGTGAAAGTTTCGATTAAATTAACGTAGAAACAACTCGCAGTCAGCATACAGAGGCCTTAATCCTTACCATCACCGACGTAGGAAAACGTATTTGCTGTAAGCCTCAAAACATGAAATGTTCACCAGAGCCAAAAAACTTTTTTGAAATTAGAAAAAAAATCATTACTCATAGACTATACATCGTAGAAACATGATTTTAAAAACGTATTTTTATTTTTCTTCATATTACATGTTGGCTATAAAGATATCTCTCTAACTCAATTATTACCAGTGTTTTTGTGGCTTACAACAAACAAATTATTTTTTACAGATCTCTAAAACGCTGTAACTTTAGGGAATTGTCTATGACAACAAAATATTTAAATTATGTTAATAACTATAAAATGATGTAAATGACATACTTATTTTTTTAAGTAAAGCTATAAAGACGTAAGCCATAGTGAAGAATTATCTTGCATTAATGTTATTGATTTAACTGAATAGAGTGGGAAAAATGTTTTACGAATAAAAGGCAGTTAGTTAGCTGTATTTATTTAATTTGTACTTTCAAAACATAATACAAACTTTATTAGTATAACGAGTTTAGAGTGCGGCAGTGAAGATCAGGTAAAGTATTAACAGGTACAGTGTCAGCATCAAACGGCGTGCTTCGGGGGACGCTTAGCGTGCGGCAGTGAAGATCAGGTAAAGTATTAACAGGTACAGTGTCAGCATCAAACGGCGTGCTTCGGGGGACGCTTAGCGTGCGGCAGTGAAGATCAGGTAAAGTATTAACAGGTACAGTGTCAGCATCAAACGGCGTGCTTCGGGGGACGCTTACAGCACGGCAGTGAAGATCAGGTAAAGTATTAAAAGGTACAGTGTCAGCATCAAACGGCGTGCTTCGGGGGACGCTTACAGCGCGGCAGTGAAGATCAGGTAAAGTATTAACAGGTACAGTGTCAGCATCAAACGGCGTGCTTCAGGGGATGCTTAGAGTGCGGCAGTGAAGATCAGGTAAAGTATTAACAGGTACAGTGTCAGCATCAAACGGCGTGCTTCGGGGGACGCTTACAGCGCGGCAGTGAAGATCAGGTAAAGTATTAACAGGTACAGTGTCAGCATCAAACGGCGTGCTTCGGGGGACGCTTAGCGTGCGGCAGTGAAGATCAGGTAAAGTATTAACAGGTACAGTGTCAGCATCAAACGGCGTGCTTCGGGGGATGCTTAGAGTGCGGCAGTGAAGATCAGGTAAAGTATTAACAGGTACAGTGTCAGCATCAAACGGCGTGCTTCGGGGGACGCTTAGCGTGCGGCAGTGAAGATCAGGTAAAGTATTAACAGGTACAGTGTCAGCATCAAACGGCGTGCTTCGGGGGACGCTTACAGCGCGGCAGTGAAGATCAGGTAAAGTATTAACAGGTACAGTGTCAGCATCAAACGGCGTGCTTCGGGGGACGCTTACAGCGCGGCAGTGAAGATCAGGTAAAGTATTAACAGGTACAGTGTCAGCATCAAACGGCGTGCTTCGGGGGATGCTTAGAGTGCGGCAGTGAAGATCAGGTAAAGTATTAACAGGTACAGTGCCAGCATCAAACGGCGTGCTTCGGGGGACGCTTAGCGTGCGGCAGTGAAGATCAGGTAAAGTATTAACAGGTACAGTGTCAGCATCAAACGGCGTGCTTCGGGGGACGCTTAGCGTGCGGCAGTGAAAATCAGGTAAAGTATTAACAGGTACAGTGTCAGCATCAAACGGCGTGCTTCGGGGGACGCTTACAGCGCGGCAGTGAAGATCAGGTAAAGTATTAAAAGGTACAGTGTCAGCATCAAACGGCGTGCTTCGGGGGACGCTTACAGCGCGGCAGTGAAGATCAGGTAAAGTATTAACAGGTACAGTGTCAGCATCAAACGGCGTGCTTCGGGGGACGCTTAGCGTGCGGCAGTGAAGATCAGGTAAAGTATTAACAGGTACAGTGTCAGCATCAAACGGCGTGCTTCGGGGGACGCTTACAGCACGGCAGTGAAGATCAGGTAAAGTATTAAAAGGTACAGTGTCAGCATCAAACGGCGTGCTTCGGGGGACGCTTACAGCGCGGCAGTGAAGATCAGGTAAAGTATTAACAGGTACAGTGTCAGCATCAAACGGCGTGCTTCGGGGGACGCTTAGCGTGCGGCAGTGAAGATCAGGTAAAGTATTAACAGGTACAGTGTCAGCATCAAACGGCGTGCTTCGGGGGACGCTTACAGCGCGGCAGTGAAGATCAGGTAAAGTATTAACAGGTACAGTGTCAGCATCAAACGGCGTGCTTCGGGGGACGCTTACAGCACGGCAGTGAAGATCAGGTAAAGTATTAACAGGTACAGTGTCAGCATCAAACGGCGTGCTTCGGGGGACGCTTAGCGTGCGGCAGTGAAGATCAGGTAAAGTATTAACAGGTACAGTGTCAGCATCAAACGGCGTGCTTCGGGGGACGCTTAGCGTGCGGCAGTGAAGATCAGGTAAAGTATTAACAGGTACAGTGTCAGCATCAAACGGCGTGCTTCGGGGGACGCTTACAGCGCGGCAGTGAAGATCCGGTAAAGTATTAACAGGTACAGTGTCTGCATAACACGGCGCGCTTTTGGGGTCGCTCACAGCGTGGTGGTAGTGAGCATCAGGTAAATCATTACACACAGGTACATCGTCAACATTATCTGGCGTTCTTTGAAGGACACTCAATGTGTCAGCTTTTGAATAATCTGGCGCGTTGTCATCGTCAAGTAAGTGACCATTTCTATCTAATGATATATCTTGTTCACGATCAACAGTTACAGTCACCTTATAGGATGAATGGTCAAAGTGTGATGGCGAGTAATTAAAAGATTCGTAATTGTCTATTTTGCACGGTGTCATTTGCTTCATAACTTCTTTAGTAGCTTGAAGATAAGTGTTTGGACTACGAAATGTAGGTAAAGTAGTAAATGTAAGTGTTGGCCTTCAAAAACACTTATCCTTCCAAAATAGCGTAAGCCTCTGTTTAAAAGATTTGCTGATGGCAAGAATGGCGTAAGCAACAAATGCACCAAAAATACTCGATTTTGGTAGACTTACGACAAAAAAGGCACTAATATTGTTCAAAAAACTTACGACGTAAGTTATATTTTTTTCGTCGTAAAAATATGAGACCCAGACCAATCGACGCAGTATTTTTATCTGATAAAAATGATGTAAAAAACGTAATTTCGATTTTTTGAGGCTTACAGCAAATACGTTTTCCTACGTCGATGTGTAAAAATATTAATCGTGCGAGAAAGAAAGAGGAATATACATCCCTCTTTCTTTTACAAGGGTGTAGGGTAGGTCCATCCTTTTAACAATACAGGATAGATCCTAAAATAGATCGCGTTAGGGCTCATAGTAGGGCCCCTGTCTATCAAAAGTTTAATTGATGACAATCAAGTTTATCACTTTCATGCCTGAACTTTAATTTCGGAAGTCGGTGTTAAATAACAAAAAAACAATACCAGAAACACCGACTTCCGAAATTAAAGTTATTTTGGTCGTTCGAGATTTTTTTTGTAGTTGGTTTTGTTTTTGGAAAAAGTTTCTTATTTACTTTAAACTATATGAAAACCCAGCACCGCTATACCCAGTACCACGCCCGGTGGTTGAAAAAAATCGTTCATGCGATGGGCTGACCAAATAAAATCTAAATGTGCGGATCCTTACACGAGTGCATGAGGATGACGGCTAACAAGGAGAACTGCTAAGTGGTTTTGATTGTGAGGCGAATCTCATGACAATAGAAGTTGCTATGGGATGATCACAATCGCTTTTTAATTAAGACAGTTTACAGTAGTTGCTAGTAGTACAGCCGATGACAATTAATTAAAAAAACTGGTAGTTTCAGAATCAAGTAAGTACTTAACTCATAGTCTTGTCAATGTCACTTATACTCAACCTTACAGCCAGACTGTCAAAAATTATGACTAGTAGATCTAATCCAAATAGTCTCGACCAATCATAAAGCAGTACCCCGCTCCCCTGTACCTCGGCTAGTTGGTAGAATAATTTTGGTGCGCCAACTCAAGCATGAGGCGTCTAGTGGCTGCAAGGTCATTGTTTACACCCTTCATAAAATGGAGTGACAAAATAAAATGACAGTCGATTCTGAGTGTGTCATGCTTAGAAACAAATCAAACAATGTATAACTCACTTCAATCAACTTATCATAAGTATCGATCATAGTTTCCCGAAGTCTATGAAAATCGACTAGGTGACAGTTCGACTCTCTGGAATTTGGCGAAAGAAGTAAAATAAAAGTTAACTTTGTCATAAATACACATGCCTCTAACTTCTACAAGAGTGTGCCAGGAGTCCAATTAATCTATCCAGCTTATTTCCAACTATTTCGGATTCCAGTATAACCAGATCCTGCTCGATGCCAGCCCCCCTAGCCAAATTACAACCGTTTCGCTTCGATTCTCTTGCGTCAGACGCCTCGAGTTGGCCACGCCTCCGGTTCCTTTATTTTCACCACATGTCTGTGGGTTGAGATGACGTTAGAACAAAAGAGCTGTAAGCGTGGCCAACTCGAAGCGTTCAGAGCAAGGGAATCGAAACGATGGTAAATTGGGTATGGGACAGTATTTTACATGTAGCAACTGTCTGTCTGACTTCCATAATCTAGTAACTGGATTACACAATACTCCATGGCAAGGTTAGCGTCAGATTGTATGGTTTCTACCAAACGACATTCGGGGCTAACGGCTTAACGTGCTTAGTGAGGCACGGAGGTAACCGATATGTCCAATGGTCCAGTGAAACAGGACCGGTCTCGTCAAGTAGTCCTTAGCTTCAACCATCAACCACCACGCCAGCCTCGTGGCTCGTGGCTCCACATTGTGGCATTTAATAATAAGCACGGGGCATATCTACAAGTTATATGCAAACTTTTTTACAAATTAAAAGCATGTGCACAAGGGAAGTGTAGTCACAAAAAAAAAATTGGCTCATTTGTGTTTATTGTAACTAGCGTAAATAAACTTTTTCTTGCACAGTAATTTCTTTCGAAAAACTTTTTTTTATCAAATCCCTAAAAGCTTTTGAATTAAACTTCAATTCACAATTAACACAAAAAAAACTGCACATGTCTACATACCTATATTTTCTACAGTAAGACTTGCTATCACCCCAGGGCCAAATTTCGTTCCAATTGTCAATCTGCATCGCGCACATGCAAACAAACAGAAAAACAGACACATAAGCAAGCAAACAAACTAACTACATAAGTACCTACAGCTATAAAAAAGAAATTTTGGCGCGCAAATGACGCAATGTAATATGGCGGAATTAAGCCGCGATACAATTTCCACAGACTAACTAGATGTGAAGCGCCTTACCCACCATCTATCTTGCTGTACGTCCCGCTAAAGCCATGCATGAGGCACGATACAGAAGTTCTGGCTAAGGTACGTAGACGTACGTCAACAATTAGTCTCAATTAATAATATTTTTTACCGTACGTCAAGCCTACGCTCGGGACTTTTGCTTCGAGCATCTTGAATGGCTTTAGCGGGACGTACAGCAAGATGGATGGTGCGTAAGGCGCTTTACGGGTGCGTATAATATACAGGAAAAGTTTTTAACCACTGCGTAAATTTTTTTTGGTGGCTCAGTGTAAGTAATAGAACACATTTCCATTTTTAGTTTATAACTTTTTTTTTCACATTTTTCCACCTTGTCCCATTTTGAAATAAGCATAACATGGACATAATTTAATCGTAATACTATTTAAATACTATGAATGAAAACGCGCTGGCCGCCGCGCCGCCCGTTGTACGAGACGGGGGTGCGGGGGGAAGGGGGCGGGGGTATGCGGCGCCGGCGGCGGCCTTTGATGTGCGGATCTGCAGTACGTCACTTGCGGAAGCGGGGTTCGGACGTTCGCTCATATTCATCCCTGCGCGCGTGTGTGCCGCGTACTCGTGTCGTCACGATGTCGAACTTTACTCACCGCGAATACTACGAAATGGTGCGAGTGTATCTACTTAGCCACGAAAATTTACGAGCAGCACGAAGAAGATATGAGAGGGAGAGCGTACCTCGTATGCGAGCCCAAGGGATCCGTAATCCTACGGTACCTAATGAAAGGACAATTCTTGCAGCAAATCAAAGGCTGCTTGATCACGGCCAGTTCAGAACCCCGAGCCATGCACTAGGGTCTGGCAGACCTCGACTGGCAAACAAAAAATAAATAACGCTTTCAATGAAGTGAAAAGTGATACTAGTGTCCTAAATAAACTAAATGCAAACTTATTTTAAACGTGCACGTTTATGCCTGGAAAAAGGAGGAGGTCACTTCGAACAATACCTTAAATACTGTGATTAACGAAATGTAGAGGTAAGAAATTATAAACAATCTTAGTGTGTTAGGTTCTTTTTGATTGGACATTGTTGTAAATAGGTAGTTGATTCCAATTTTTTAAATACGCCAGAATGCAATTTTTTCAATTCAAATTTTATCATGAGTAATTATCATACATAAATGTTTTAATTTGAATGTAAAAATTATTACTTGATTTATTTTCTGCATTTTGATGGTCCTAAGCCCATGAAAGTATGAAGGAAAAATTGGAATTACCTAAACTTAAAAAGTAGCACGAAATTGCGGTCAGTAACCGCACCGCGTAGGTACTTACGTCGGCGCCGTCGCATCGAGCGATCGCACATAAGTACTTACCTACAACTCAGCTGATACAGCTTGCCGGTCGGGCGACCAGTCGACGCGTGAGTCGGTCAACCGGGCGCCCGACTGGCAAGCGACCATAAAATAAATTTCTATGTAAATAAGTCTCGTAAGCGATAACTTTATTGACGTGACAACGTCTTAAATTAGGTTGCGGCTGGGAGTCACTTATGAAAAAGTGTAACGCTCGGTAACGTTACGATGAGTCACCGAACGAGAGAGAGGCCCGCCGAATGCCTTGCGTCTCTCTCCCACTCAACTATGATCGGTCTGCCGCCAATATGTACAATTTAATTATATTCATATCAATAAATATTCTACCGAGAAAAAGACGTTGTCACGTAAAATCTTCGCCCGTAAAACCGACTTTACAGGCAACCATTTTTTTTTTACTATTAACACATATCAAAATAAAAAATACGTGTTTATTAAAATATATTCAAGTTTATCATGACAAAATTTGCGCACTGGTTAAAAACTTTTCCTGTATAGCGTAAGCTATTTTCTGACGCCAAACGTTCCGAGAGTAAAGACAGGTGGTCTCGGAACTTTCACATAGAACAAAGAATTATAGGTACCTACATACGTTTAGTGTCAAAGGATTTAGAAATAACTAATTTATGAGCCAGAATTAAGTTCAAATCATTTTAACACCAAACGTATTTATTTTTGGCGCAACATAACGTGGAGATATTTACAGAAATATACAGTGAAATATGAAAGTAGGTACATAAATGTAACTAGCAGTAAAAAAAAACTTGAAGGCAAAAGTTACTAGCCCAAGTTTAACTATACTCTCGCTAGATGTCTCTATAACTAGTCATCATTTTGTTTTGAATAAACTTGAGCATTATTTTTAGGTGGAATTTGAGACATTGGCTTGATTGAGTTCATTAAACCCGAATATCCAATTAGATTAAATAAAATTTCTCTGAATTAATAATGCTTCCTTAAATTTAAATAAAATAACTAAAAATATTAAGTTTATCGCCATCTAGTAAGAACATAATGATGCTCGATCACGTAGTTTTCATTTTATAAATGCTTTTTTTTTCTAAATCGCAGTTCTATGTGGTGATGTGTATTGCTTCTATTGGCGTCCACATGTCCGTAATAAAATTTCCCCTTGTCTAAGACCACTTGAACAATTACTTTAAAATAGATACATAATTTACACTATAACTAAACATCTTGTGGTTTCAAAACTCACGACACAAAAATAATCTATTTATCACACGGACAATAAACATGGACGTATACAATTCTAAGTTTAACATAAACACATTACATTTATACTGCTAAAAACAACATAATTATATACATACCATCATATAATATAATACATAGTGTGACTTCAATATTTTTTTTATAATAACGTTCCTAAAGTAAGATACGAAAATATTGGGTTAAACTTACCCATCTAGATTAAAATGGACTATAGCATTAAGAACCTATAAATATATTGCCGACCACAATATTCTTATTAAAATAACTTAATTATAGTCTGTCTAATAAGGCAACCGACTTGAGAATTTTGTATAATATTTAATCATTTAAAAAACGCTTATATTCGATACTTTTTATAAGGTTCTTCTGTTAGTAAACAATGATCTTGATCTCTTAATCAACCTGAATTGTTGAACCCGTGTTGATTACATCAGATTTAATTAAATCCTAATAATTACCCAAGTCGTTTAACTTATTAGACAGACTCTATCCACTGATCAATAAATTAGGTATTAAATGCATGCACTACAGTGTCAAATAATAAGCTATCGAAATCGAAACTCCAGTAACGCAAAATGTATCGAAATTTAAAAATCCTCTAACGGATTCGCACACATGACACAACATTGACGTTTCCGACTAATTTGTCAAAAACATAATCGCTTTGACGTTTGTCCAGGGGCCTTACCATCCCAGCGTTCCGAATTGCGATATACCTAAGGGATAATGTCGCGAATCCAACCAAAATAGTCACGAAATATATGGGCTATTGAGTAATAATTGTAACGTTGCGCGTTGGTCAGTTTCGCGATATTATCACTTTTATCGCGAATCAGATCGCAGGGCAAGACGTGGTAGGTAAAATTACAGTCAGCGAGCGAGAAAGAGCGACGGAACTATACACACTCTATAGCTCTATTTCAATAACAGTTCGGCTTAGATCGTAAAATGGATCGCGTTAATAGCTCGTACTCACTCATCAGGACACAGGCCCTACACGTCTGCCCTGATGCCTCCGTACTACTACCCTACTGTACTCAATATCGTAAAATCGTCATTGTAACTATTTAACACTGTATTAAGCTTGGTATTCACTAAGCGACTTCTACTATTTGCAATATTTTCCTAACGTAACACACCACGACGTTGCCAGACATACCTACTCGTCTCAATGCGTGTTGCCAACCATTGCGACATGAAGAAAACCTTGCCAAATTCGTTTAATAGTTTTAGCTAGTGAAATCTTTTAAATGGTTATAAAGATTAGTAATTAGCCTTCTCTCAAAAATGTTGGGGTTGACTTCCAATAGAATTAGATGCATCAGCTGCATCTGTGTAGTCAGCTATCCAGTTTAATTAAAGATTACGTATAAGAAAAACCCCCCCACGGCGTCAGTTTGCCATTAACTCAAAAATTACTAAACAGATGTTTGTGTTTTCATCATTAATAACTGCATCAGGCATCGTCAAAGTATTAGAAAGATCTTATATCAGGCTTTTTGGCCCAGTTGATTTGGAAGTCGTTTAGCAAATACCAAGTTAAAGTATAAATGTACACAATATGTATAATTGTATAGTACAGCAAACCCATTTGTCACGACAAACAAAAATTTACAGATCTTAGGCACTAGACAACGATATATTAAATCATCATTCTATCAATACATGTCATTAATAAGCGCTAGCAAAACCACTTTGCCATTATTTTGTTTTTTTTGAAGGCGGCAATTCATCAAATTATTCTTTTTACCCTGAGTGGAGTGAGAAAAAGTGTCAGACTTTGACTGACTAACACCCATGCTACTTCAGTTGCCATTTATGTACCAGAAGAGTACCTAGTAAGTTTTTCAAATGACACTTGGTTTTTTGATACTTGGACCAGAAACTCTAGTCACTTTAATTAGTTTAAAACGGACATGGAGAACAAAACAACAAAACTAAGCATTAGAGTAATGAAATTTACTAATCTGTAGGAAAGAGACAAAGTCAATGTGCGATCAATAGTTTTTGCTATAGGTTGTAGTGAAAATGGTGTCATTAACACCCTGTGAATTCTATTAAGAAGAATTCTTGAAAGGATAAAAAAGAAAGATATACATTTACGTCAGTTAACACAACTGGCCATATATATCTTTGTCTTTTTCTCACTTTTCCGGTAGTTTTCATTTGAATGCCAAACGGACTAGGCGTTTGCCTAGTTCTATATGTCTAAGCTTTCAAAAGCCGGGCCAAATGGGTTTGTTGGACTTATAAATAATGTAATGGTATGTCAAACCTGGTATCATGGACTCGATCGCTTTGGAACCTAAAATGACACATAAAATGTTTATAAATGGCACAACAATGCGTTCTACATCGTCTTATTTCTAAAGCCAGGAATACATAATGTGCAAAGCCTGTAAGTAGATTGAACAACCAAAAATTACCATTTTTACGAAACTAAGGTGTGTTACTTATTAGCAGAATATGTATTCCTGGCTTAACAACTAAAATAATTTGGTGACATGAAAAATTGAATACTAGAATTCTAGCCTCGATGTCCGATTTGTTTCTTTACTAACAAGTCATTGATAAATCCTGATTCATGTTACCATGTGCCTACATCCCTGGTTAACTTGACTTACTTAGTATTCGAGGCAAAAACTAAAAACATACCCACATCTTTCTCTACTCTACAATAGTGACACTTGATTTCTGGAATTTAATTGTAGATGGATCAGTGCAAGTCAAATAATGCAATCGACTGTTGAACATTTATTCTACTACTCACAGCAACCAATTTTTTCCATGTTTCATGAAAACTTTGTCTTACAAATGCGCTCAACAGTCAAATTGAATTTGACTTGACTTACTTTATATCATTTTACTATCTGTTGTATCTATTGTCTTTAGTTTGTTTTTGATGGGTGATTCTTCGTGAGCAGTTTATGTTTATAGTTTTCACTATCCTTAGGCTCGCTGGCACCAATTACCACTTATTGCGTTTAGCACAAAAATAATATGAGACGCCGTTTGTTTTCGTCATACGATTGACAGAAACAGAGCGACATCTTGTCAACATGTTTGTAAACTTTTATCGATGGAAGTGCTGTAAAATTTTGCTACACTATCTTAGGGTATCATAATGTTTCAGTTTGATAACTGTTTTATGTAAAACTAACTTGATAATGATTCATCAAGTTAGTTATAAATATAACGCGTTTACTGCTAATCGCATTAAATGTTTCCTGATGCAAGCAAACCTTGACATATCCTACAAAGTTAAGCTAACCAACAAAATTAACAGTACCCGATCGCCTTGCCCATGATGACTTCGGACTGCTTCTCAAACATTTCCTTGATCATCTGTTCATCGTACACGTCCTGCTGCTGCCTCCACCGCCTGCCTCCGGGCAGGACCACGGCTCTGGCCTCTTCAGGGTCCAAGGGCCCGAACATTTTCTTCGGTTTGGCAGACGCGACGCGAGGTGTGGGATGTTGCTTGACTAAACGGGACTCATGTTCTATTCTTTCCTGTTCCTAAATTTAATTTGGAAGGCGTTTGAAGGATTAGCTGTGCTATTTTTTTTTATTGGCAATATTTTTTGAATTCATTACAATTCAAGCTATGAATGCTTAGAAATTGTAGCAGCTAGCTATATTGGATGGTTTAACATTTTGTGTGTTCAACTACATGCATTAGGATATAATGCTCAAAGCTAATTTTATTTTTTACTCATTTCTGTACTGTGTGATGTTTTATTAACTAACAATATTTCAAGGGGTTAAAGTACTCATGGTTATAAACAACTTACACTATGAAATCAACAACAAAATTGATAGCACTGT
The DNA here is from genome assembly GCA_929112965.1 of Mythimna albipuncta. Lineage (NCBI taxonomy): Eukaryota > Metazoa > Arthropoda > Insecta > Lepidoptera > Noctuidae > Mythimna > Mythimna albipuncta. The sequence continues at coordinate 10,171,285 of OV815985.1, forward strand.
TGACGAAAAAGTGGTTGAGTCGCTGCGCTTTGTGTCGCCAGTTCAATTTTTGCAAGGAACAAACATTTGTGATACAACAACTACATACAAGTAACTATCTGTCATTTGTATGACAGATATGTTGTTGTTGCGGCTCTAGTTGTATGTGGGTTCAAATGTTTGTAGAAACACATACACGATACAGAAGTAATTCCTAATGTTGGGTTAAGTTAAAAAAAAATACTAAGATTAGAAAATAAACTGTTCAGTACATTTTTGTTGGCATCATTAATTTTGCAAATGAACTACAAGTATAAGTAAGTATTTAAGGAACTATAGGTAAAGTTTTTCATATTCGTGAGTGGTTTCTCCCCCAGAAATATTGCCAATAAATAAAAGTCATCTTATAGATAAAGCACTTCTATTTGAAAGTGCAAAGACATATTGAGGAAACCAAAAATTCTGAACCAAAAATTCATGTCGTTATAAAATGAAACCTACCTTTCTTTGTTTTTCGTTTCTCATTTCTTCTTCTGTCATGACAGGTGTCATTCTCATGTTCTGCTGCTGCATCTGTTGCTGTATTTGTTGTTGCTGTATTTGTTGCTGCTCCTGTTGCATCTGCGTCTGTTCTTGCACCTCTTCTATCGTCATCTTATTTGCTTCGTTCTTCTGTGCTTCTGCCTGCACTGTTTCGATACTCTCGTTTACTTCTTGTATCGTCTGCATTTCGTGTTGGACTTCCTGCTGGTAGCTCTCTTGAGTCGCTTCCATATGGGACTCCTGGAAATAAGACGATGATGTTGCTTATTGGTTATATAAGCGATACCCATGTTCTTTGCGAGTGTTTGGCAAAGAGCTTCAGAATTTTTCGCCAGGTAACAGAAAATACTCAAACTATATCCTTTTGAACGTACATTTTCTAATATAAAACCTAGCTTTTATTAAATGCTTCATAGTTATATTATGTGTATAAAAATGTACGATAATTTACCAAATTCTATTAAAACGTTACCTTTTTCTAGATTTAAAAGTAGCTTGACGAGGTTTTTAATTGAAAAGTGTTTCTATAGTGTACACGAGTTTTTAGGTTACAAATTGTAAGTTTTGACATGGGTATTATTGACATGATTATTGACATTTTTGATATTATTATTGTAAGTTCTTTTGTTATAATGACATTTTTTAAATCAACAACACAATTGTAATGAAATAGAAATTTTTGGATAATGAGTGCATGATTTTAGGCAAATAATTAATTTTTTTTTTTTTACTATGATTTATAATTGCACGCCGAAATTAAAGGCAGAATAAGAGATCAATTTTATTTATATAGTCAACCTTCTGTACCTTATTTACGCAAATAAACGATTTATTATTTATTATTATTATCACTCACGTAAAAGTCGATAAAAATTCTAACGGAAACGTATCAACGGGATTTAAATTAAAAGAATAGGAAGAAAATAAGCAAAATGCAAATTACAAGGGTAAACGTAACTAGCTAAACCCAAAAACCCTGTATCTGATGAAAACGCGATAGCCCACCAGTGCACCAGACAACAGGCATTTAATCGGAGTATATTTTTAATAGAGAAAACAGAACCTTTATTATTATAGGAATAAATATCATTAAGTCTATCTTCTTGAACTTTTCTTAACTATGTAGGGGTCGACTTCTTAAAGATACAACTGAATATCTAAATAATATTAAAAATCAATATTTTTTAAATATTTAATATAATTAACAAAATACCTGATGAGTCATATGGCTAAGCTTCTGCGTGACGAGCTCCAAAGATTGCTGGATGACCTCGGGGATTTGCGCGAGTGCAGCCAGTTGTGCCCGCATCTGAGCGAGCTGCTGATCTAAACTGGCGTTAGGATCTGGAAGGAAACATCAGTAAAAAGGTTGTTTCACATATAATTACAAATTCACACAGAACTTTCTATATGTAACTTGCCCATTTTTGTATCGATTTACTTTTAGGGTTCCGTCCCTTCAAAAGGTCGCCTTGGTATCTGTCTGTCTATCTGCCTGTCTGTCACCAGGCTGTATCTGTAACCGTGAAAGTTAGTAGACACGATTTATGAGATACAGCCTGGTGATTGACGGACAGACAGACGGACAGTGGAGTCTTAATAATACGTTTTACCCTATAGGTACCCTAAAAACGCTAGACTGTCTGTTTCGAATCTCATGGACCGGAAAAATAACAGCCGGAACTAAAGGATCAATTTGTTTTCTAAGCACGAGAGCTTCTCAGTATGTAATGGATGTTGCTTAGTATAACATTTTTTATAATATCCACTCACCGACCATCTTCTGTACGCTCTTAACTAGCTGCTCAGCCATTCTCCTTTCTAAATCTTCTTCCGTTTCCTGTTTTACTTCTTCTTGTGCTACTTCTTGTTCTTCTGGAACTTCTGGTAATGGTTCAGGTTCTGGTGCCTGCTCTTCTGTTACTGGTGGAGGAGTAGATTCTCTGGGTGGCGGTAGTGGTATACCTGTTAGGTTTATTTATTTACTATATTCTTTATTTTTACACCACATAAACAAAAATATAGGACAAACGTTATTAAAAATCGGCGGTCTTATCGTACAGGGCAATTTCTTACAGACAACCTTAGGATGGACTGAAAGAAAGGAGAAAAAATAAAAAATTTGATGTAGAAGCTGTGGAATTGTTCGAAAAATTTACTACATTATGGTCCGAGAATGCAAAGAGCAGCTGAAGGAACACAGGTGAGTTTCAGTGAGTAATAATCCGACATTCCTTTTCAATCCACTTAGGACAGGTTGATTGATGATTTCCCACTAAAAAATTACAACAGACTTCGAAATACTACAAGAATTTGGAGGTGGGGGGGGGGGCAAAGTCATTTAACAGTTTAGTTTTAGATATAAATTGAAATGATAAGCTTGCTACTGACCGGTATCTTCAAGATCAGGAACCTCACTCTCCTTCAAAGGGTCTACTGCCTCCAAAAACTCTGGTACCTCAGGTATAAGAATAGGCTCCTCAGGTTCGACTGGAGGAAGCGAGGATTCTATTTCAGCTCGCTCTTCCCAGGGTAGAGGACCAGTTTCGAAGTCCTGTAGAAGAGGATGGAGAGTGAGGGATGATGATGGAGTAATATACAGTTGTGGTTGATAAAGATTATAATATAGATGATTCTCTGTATGATACTCAAAATGGTTAACGTTTTGAAGAATGGGCAAAGATTACCGTTGGGTCTAGAAAAAGGGACAATTTATCAGTAATAACGATCGTCAAAAAGCCATAAATGTTTGAAGTTGGTAAGTGCTACCGAAGCGTTATGTTCATACCAAAAATATTGGACTTTGGGTAACGTTATTGCTGATAGAATTTTTCTTTATCTCGTGCCCTTCAATAACAGCTGTATTCTCGTTTCTGGCATAAAAGTTTTGTCCTGATATATAAATTATAATGATATCTAAAGAATGCGTCTTAAATTTTGAACAAAAAAAGTACATAAATGCATCTTGGACAACCACAAATGTTATTAACAAGTATTTTGAATCGCTAAAGCATGTAAAACTTTAATTAGATAGATTTGAAATTGATGATAAATAAATTAATATTTTCCAATGCTACAGTGACAGTGATTGATATATTTTACAGTATTTCAGAAGTACTAACTCACGATTTTATCTTAGTATCTAAAGTGTTTAAAAAAAAATAAACCCCTGAGACTGTTATTGAAAATATTCATTTATTTATTCTACAAATTAAACACTGGCTTAAAGTTGTAAAAATAAAAGCAGAAACAAAATGGAGTATTATTAACAAAGTAGTTTAAGATCAAGAGTAAATTAATAAAATTAAAATCGATTTAAAAATATAATATTCATAACATTCCGAATAAAATAAAAATTGGACAAAATATTCGTTTAAAAGCAAATTAACAATCTTGATTGAAGTTTAAATAAATTGTTAATCAGGAGTACAACTTAGTAATTAAGGAAGAAGTAATGACTACTTGTAACTGTTATCACTAATAAGGATAAATGATGATTCTATACCTCCGGTTTGTAGTCTGGTGCAACTTTAGGCTTAGCCTGTTTGACTATTTTCACTTTATAAGGTTCCTGAAAAGAAAAAAACCAAAATTAGAAAATACTAGCGACCTGCTCTAACTTTGCACAGGTGTTACAAATTTTTGATTCTCTTGGTTTTTCTCTACTATAAATTACATTACTGAAATTTTCAAATAAATCTAAATCTTCCTCTTTCTAGACAGAGCGTGTCTATTAGTAAAAACCGCATGAAAATCCATTCAATAGTTTTTTTAGTTTATCTCAAATGGACAAACGAAACTGTACTGTGGGGGATATATATAATATATACATGGCTTAGCCTATTTTAACTAAGATACTTTGATCGGCAAAATTAAAGTTCTTCACTCATAGTTAATAATGCAATCTTGGATATGGCGAAAGATTTTAAATAAGTACCAACTGTATGGTTTATGATTTTATTCAAGACATTATAGTAACACCATTTGAAATTAAGAGTTTAAAATTTAGGTAGGTAATTTTTAAATGGAAGTCCATGGCAATAACTAAGTCTAAAAAAAAAACACAAATCTTCTATCAGATGACAATTGATTTGTATACATAGACGAATATATCGTCGTTCACGAATAAACGTAGCTGTTGTGTCTGGACGATATATATTTATATACCACTTAACACTTTTTTATTTAGTGATTTCCTAAATAAGGAATTTAAGTTTCTATTCTAATTAAACTTGAAAACAACTATACCCATATAATCAATATAATAACGAAGATAAAAGCAATTAAAAAGTAGACGACACTCATAATTAGGAACCTATATAAAATTCTTAAATTCGAAATAAAAACTCACTATTTAAAAATCTACGTCGCGACCGACCATTCACCAAAAAAACCGAACAAAAACTGAATTATATCTTTCCACTTTAGCCAGAAGATGACCATTGAATGTATGCCAGAAATTCTGAATGTCATATCGGAAGAAATATATCGATTGTCAATAAGGAAGTTAGTATTAATAGATTTTTATTTTCTGCAGTACTTGGCCATGATATTGATGAAAATATTATTTGTGTGACGGATGAAATAGCTAGTTTCAAACTATGAAATTAATTAGATCAAAGCCATGTGCTGTCAATTTAAAACCTTCACAAAGATGTTCTTCGGTCTACAATCTGTTGGACAGGTAAATGGTTCCGGTTTGTAATAAATTATGTAGTTAATAAAGACAGGCAGCTAGTCCATAGATATTTAAATAGATAGATAATATTACTCATTATTATGTGGGTACATAAAGTCACAAAAAAGACGTGTGGCACTCAGGGACTGCCACGGTAAAGCTATTGCATAGCATTTTTTATCAACTTATGCAATAGACCTCGCCAACAGCTGCTTACAGCTGTATGTATACATAAGCCCCACTCATCCAAAACCAGACCTCGCTAACTGCTGAAAAAGTTAAAGTTAAAGTCCGTTCTTTTAATACTACTGATGAAAAGTCCACTATGATTGGTCTACTTCCACCTTTGTCAGCATTTAAGCGAAAGACATCTATAATGTGAGCTTCATTAATAGCTACTTTGGTTGCCAGCCTACTCTTGACACAATCTTCAGTAAATCCTCCTTTGTTTCCCTTTTTTGGACAGGAATATTCCTAATCTCAATGCTGGTTTGCTTTTGAGACCTCTCAAGGCTTTCCACTTTCAGCTCAAGTATTTGTATGTAGGCTAAATGTGTACGTCTCTCAGTTTCCATGAAAATAAGTTTGTCTTACATTTCCTCATAATATTTTTCCATGAATTTTATAGATTTTTCGATTTCGCTGTTTTGTTTCTGGATCCCATTAATACTTTCCTGTATGGAGTTCTGTTGTAATTTAAAATTTTCAAGGGTTTTCTTGGTGTCTGATAGGATTACAGTCAGTTCGTGGTCAAAAGAACGCTTACGAGGCCGATTCCTGGCGTGAACCTGACTTGAGCTCTCGTTACCGGTGTCAGTGGCTGGTGCTGGACTATGGTTGGTATCCATCTTGGAGTTGCCCTTAGAAGTATATGGAGGAGTTCTTTTCAGTGACATAGCAAATAGTCAAAAGCAAACACAGTACCCCAAAGTTAATCAATTGGCCAAAAACTTGATTAAAAAATGCAAAAAGATTGGCGGGACTGGGGATTCGAACTCAGGTCGCCTTGCTTCTGTATCGGGCAAGTTTCTACGTCGGCTATTTGAACTTTGCGATGAGAGACGAAATTAAGGATCTATCTTTACTAATTCTGCCACGCTCAAAAAACAAATGAGTGGAGGGTGTTAGGTTATTTTCGTTACGGAATTTTTGGTTTCGGTCTCCACGCTCAAGGCCCACGATAGAAGCTATGCAATAGCTTAAAATATACATGAAGATAACGTAACATACGATGACACAATATGGGTCTCGTCGGTGATAGTACAGGGACATTTCAAAGACAACCTTTAAATGGAGACGACAAGTCTAAGATGTACTATTAACATACAGTAGCTATAAATATTTACAATAGTAATTATGAAACATACGCAAAGTACTTAAATAATTACGGTTTCTTGAAAGTCCAGGCATGAGAAATATAGTGGTCTGTATAGAAAGTACTTAATCAGTTGTGCACCCATGCCACCAATACTGTATTTAATGTAGTGTTAGACTTAGTTTCCAGCAAGAAACTTATCAGATTGAGCTTTAATAGACCTATCTGATACCGCATCCAATAGGTTTACAAGATATATTTAATGTACAACTGTATGTATAATATAATTTCAATCACTTTGAAAAGCCTAACTAATGCCACCAATACTGTATTTAATGTAGCCACCTAATAGGCCCAAACTGTCTAATGAGTAAACATCGACTCAAAAAGAAGAAGAAGCATGTAGAGGTTCTGTTTTCAGTATTAAACTTACCGCCACAACATGATCATCTTCTGTCCACCCTGGATACCCGAACTTGGCTTTCGGCACCGGCCGCTTCGGCTTTTGCAAGAAAGTCGTCCACTTCTTCTCCTCCTTTTTCCTTTCTTCTTCCTTTTTTCGTAGCATTTCTTCATTTAACGCCTTTATTACTTCTGAATCCTTGAGGGAACCTATCATTGGTTTGATTGGAAGTATTTCTGATGTAGGATCGTCTGCGCGATGCATGTGGGAGTTTAGAACTCTTGCAAGTCTGTTTGTAATGATAAAAAAAATGTATTAATGTTTGGTCTTTGTAAATTTAATCTGAAAATTTTAAATAAACCATTTACAGGCACATTGGCAAGGAGATGGTTTGTAATTTTTTCAAGTCTTCAAAAGTATTACGATATATTGGCTACCTTGTTCATGTTGAAATTGTACTATAATTTACTGTTGAGTGATCAATCTATCTATCAATACGTCATCTGTGTAACATTTTCGCTGGGAATCTGGCTTCTAGTCTAATCTGATGCAGCTTTTACATAAACTAACTTCCTTTTGACCTTTATAACACAGTTTCTGGGTGACATGACACTCCTTTAATAAAACTGTTTGCCAGACTTTCTGGCTACTGCCTACTATCGTTTGTAAATATTAAATTAACTTTATTTCCAAAATCCAAAATTTGCAAAAATCAATATAAAAGCGACCGAATTCAGCAGTTACGTGATTGCTAACTATGCTGTTTTGGCCACCCTGGTGAAGTCTGCTAAAAAGGAAGAACACAGGACTGGTAGATGCGGAGGCGCTTGTTATGAACATCTTTCACACGAGATGGATTATAATTTTTATGTAACTTTAAACTGCGCTTACCCCATGACATGTGCCTCTCGTAACATATCATCTTCACCTGTTACTATTGGTTTTATTATTTCATCTGGTAAGCCAGGTTTGCCCAGCAGTTCTGTGAATAAAACAAATTATGTTATTTTAATGCTGCATAAGCCAGATTTGAAATAGCCACCGCGGCCCTAGTTCGTTAAGGCGCTGCGCTTTTCAGTTACCAACACCGAACACTTTTTGATCAGATGTATGTGTTAAATGGAAGAAAATGGACACAAAAAATGTTTACGTAAGCGCAGGGTGTAGATGATTTTATACTGGTTCTATAGAAATCAAATATTCATCAGTAGCTTGTATATGACTTATGAGTAAGAAACAAGTTTGCGCCCTGCCCAAGTACAATGGAAAGGATACTCACTAGCGATTTCTGGGTCTATGACAGGTTCTTCGAGGCCATCAACAATTCCTTGTATTGTGCCGATTTGCTCTCCAGTTTCTGTCAAGTAAGGAGATAACCTTGGATCTCGGGTAGCAGCAGGAGGTTCCTACAATCATAGAATAATGTTCAAGATACTAGAAAACGTTCTGTAGAAAATCCACAACTTTTTTCTTTTTTGCAGCGGCCTACCTGGACAGTACCTATTCAAATGTTGACAGGTAGGCCACTGCAAAAATGACTAAGCTAAATTGGGTTTTTATACCCGTCTAGTAACTGTAAGAATTGATTCAAAAGAAAATTGATTAGAAAAAAATATAGATGAGATAAATCAAAACACTTAGTACTGTATGCTTTTGTTAAATAAATATTTATTATTTTGGTTACTGTTGCACAATAGGCTAGTTGCCGTTAAAAATGTAATTAGTCCGTCTTTTAGATTATTCAAAAATAAGGACCAAGTATTTTTTTATTTGTAAATTAAACCATAAATAACAAAGATATAGCCCATTAAAGTTACGTTTAACGTCACGCCGTGCTGCATTTTTTCGCACGGGATGACGTCACACGTAACTTTAATGGGCTATATCTTTGTCATTTTTTGTTTAATTGAAAAAAAAAATACTACTTTATTTTTTATAATCTAAAATACGGACTAAATAAAATGTAATTATTTTGACTCTGAAAACTACCCTATTGTCAAACTACGAGTATAAGGTAGAAACATAAACATTTCTGAGCATTGTTGCAAGTAAGACTGAAGGCCTCCTGATGGGGCACCTGCGTGCCCCATCAGTGCATGTTCTGTTGCCAGGTGTGTCCGGAAGATGGCGAAACTAATTACCTAGATTGATTTATTGTTGTTGTTGTTGATTATACTAACATAGGTTTAGTAATACCAACGATTTTATGGGTAATCTGCCTGATTTAAAGATAAATAAATAAATTTCTAAGCCAAAAAATATGCTAAGTAGCCATTACGAATGTCAATTTTAGCAAATAATGTTTTGAATTATACTCACTTGAATATAAACATTACTGGGATCATAATACTGCCCCCCTCCTCGTTTCTGTATATTCTCAGGGTCAAACACCACAGGCCTGAACCCAAGCAAAGCGTCAGGTTTCTCCTCTTTTGTTTCTACATTTTCTATCCTCATTGGTGCCGGCTGTACTTCTATAGGTGTTTCAGGAATAATCTGTATTGGTGGTGGTATTACTTCCAATGGTTGTATTTCTGTAGCAGGTGTGGTGGGTTGAGGTAAATAAGGTATATTTTCTGGTAAGGAGTCCTTCCTTTCAGCAACAATAATTGTGTCTCCTTCATTTTTCACTTCGACTATTTTGACGTCACTTTCGAATTTGACTGTCTTTTCATTTGATTTGGATTCCTGTTCAATGTTAGGCTCAGGTTCACGTTTAACCTCAATTTCGATGCTAGCTTTTCTTGATTCAACTTCAGTAACAATGCCTGTATTTTCAGATTCTTCCTCCCTTGTATTATTTGTCTCTGACGCTAAAGCATTACATTTTTCTATGATTTCTTCTATTTTAGTGTCCATTTCTTCAAAACCGTTTAGTGTGGACCCTTTTCTAACCTCTTTACTGTAAGTTTCTTGGTAACTCTTAGTTATCTTCTCTTCTTTAAATTCTTGGACTTTTACATTTTTCTGTCTTTCTTCTTTACTTGTTTCTAGTCCTACCTCTTCTTTATATTCTTCTATGCTCTTTATGGTTTCGTCTATTGCTGATGCCAAGAGAGAGGACTTTCTCTCGATTTCTCTGATTTCCTCCTGTTTATATTGAATCGATTAGTATTTAGGAAAGTAGGCAATATTTCACTGGACTCTACCGCTCATAGTTCCAATTTGAATAATGGGAAAAAACAAATGTTTGCTAGATGTTATGGTATGGATATGCATCAAAATACGTATCATATATACGAAAGGAAAACGATGATCTATCTATCACACTTATACACGATAACTATCACACTTAAATACTATGAAAAGTCATATTATTATAATAATACAATTTTCCAACAAATTGTACGAGTTTCTGTAACACAAATCAGTGACATGTATGTATGACATCGTCTATACCATAAATGAAATTACACATTCATATGTTTCTTGCAATAGTGTTCAGTGATTTAAATATTTAATCCCACATACCTTGGAATATTCTGGGTTATCTGCACCACCAAACAAACCCGGTTTTCTATAAACAGGAAACCGAACCCTACCTACACCGCCCTTTAAACCAGGTTTTTGATACACTGGTCTTATTTTTAGCGCACCACCATTTAAAACTGGTTTGGTATAGACCGGAGACTGTGGTTCTGAAGTCGGGGTAGGTAAAGGATGTTCATACACTACTTGTTCAATAGTAGTTTCGATATGAGGTATTAAGTGTTTTTTAACTATATGTGGGTCTTCATCTTCAGGAGTAGGTGTACTGTCTCTTGGTACAGGAGTTGCACTTCTGCTTTTTGGTAAAGGAAGGGATAGTTTAAATATATATTCATCCGTTAATGGAGTGGGAGGAACGGTTGAAGGAGTAGGAGTGTCAATAGAGCTCGGAGGACTTTGATTCGACAGTTGCCTTTCCAAATCTGTTCTTAAAGATAGTTTCCTGTTTTCAGGTTGTACTATAAACGAAGCTTCTTGAACTACTTCTTCAGATGACTTACTTTGTGATTCAACTTGCTGTGATACTGCTACTTCATTCTTTACAGATGCAGCTGTGCTTTGAGTTATTTGGCTTGTTATAGACTCATCCACAAAAGATTCTCTCTTTGCTATTTGAGAGGAAATGTCTACTGAAGATTTTTTCTGTGCCTGAGATGTAGCATCCACTTCTGTACTGACGGACATCTGACTTGCTTGAGATACGTCTACGATTGATTCTTTTTTTGCTTCGGATCCAATTTGACTACTAACATATGATTTTTCTGAAAGTTCTTTTGACGCATCTATCTTGACTTGGTCACCAACCTGAACCTTGCTTATAGCAGTTTTCGAAATCAATTCCGATATGTCTTCAACTTCAATAATTTCTGGTGACAAGTTAGCGTCGATTTCAACTTTTTTTACAATTTTTAGGGAAGCGAACTCTTCACGAACCGGTGTTTTTTCCCTTAATGGCAATTTTATAGTTTCTGTTATTTCAACGATTTCTATAGGCTTCGGTTCAACTATTTCGGGTTTAGTTTCAACAATTTTGTCCATGACTTTTTCTTCTTCTACAATAGCCACAGATTCCTTTTTCATTTCAACATTTGTGAACTCACTCTTCGACTCTTGCAAGCTCACTTCAGTGGATTCAGCCACAGAGAGTGATTCGTTAATATCTATAGCGACTTTATCTATCTTTTCTATTTTCTGTTCTTTAATTTCAACGACAGGCTCCACAATCTCTTTCGTTTCTTGGATAACAACTTCTTGAATGTCAGTAGATTGCATCGCAGTTTCTTTTTTAAATTCTTCTTGTACTAATTCTTTCGTATCATACAAGACTTCTTCAATCTTTTGTACAGTTGCAGAGCTTTCAGCGGTGACCGTGGCTAGTTTGTGCGAATCTTCAACAATCTTAGCGGTTTCTAGTTCTCTAAAAGCGCTTTCAATTGCAACGTTTTCAGCACTTATTGTTTCTATTGTTTCCGTTGCAGTATTTATTTCATCTGCACTTTGTACTGAAGATGTTTCAGACAAATCTGTGACAAATTCTTTAAATATGGCATCCTTATTTGTGTAAACATGTGACTCTACTATAGCTATGTAAGTTTGCTTGGGCGTTTTAGGTGTTTTAGTTGTAGTTTCTGAGGAAGAAAACTCTTTTTTAGAAATTTCAGTCTTTTCCATTGAAATCCTTGTGTTGTCTACTTTGTCTAGCCATTCTAAAGGATCACCCTCTTTCATAACTTCTTCTTCAATTTGACTTCTGCTTCTAGATCTTCTCTGAACATCGACTGCTTTAGTTTCGAATTCAGATATAACTGAGTCTAACTTTTGAGTAATTTCTGGAGTAAGTCTTTTGTCTGATCGTTGAGCCATTTGAGCACCAGTCAAAGTCTTCTCTATCTTTTGTTCTTGTTTTACTTCTACTTTCTCAACTTTTTCATCTTGTCTCACTTCTTTTACAGGTACAGGTCTTAGTATTTCTTTCTTTTCAACCTTTGTCTCTTGAATGGACTCAACTTTAAAATCTTTTTCGATCTTTTGAGAAACAGATTTAACTTCCTGCTTCTTTTCTACTGGTACGGGTGTCACCAGTTGCCTTCTGTCCTGTTTAGTCTCGGCTACTTTCATCGTTGCTTCTTGTCTTTTTTCTACCTTTTCAACATATTCTTGCGAACTCTTTCTGACCTTTGATTCTCCGCTTTCATAGGTACGAGTTTCAGTCAATGATTGTTCTAGTTGTTGATTAAAAATAGGTTGGCTGAGAAGGAATCGAGATAGTGCTACCATCACGTCAGTCAGATGTAAGAAGAATGTTCTTAAAAGCAGATCGTAATGGTAGGAAGAATGAACTGTGCCTCGAATATTAGGAATAGTTTGTAAACCCATTGTGTAAGCTCTCTGCTCAGATGAAGTTCTCTCACCTTTGACGCTAGATGCAGCAATTTTTGCAGCTTTTTTGAATTTTGCTTTAACATCAAGTTTACCTTCTGTAGAGTCTGGAGCTGTTGATTCCCTTCTTCTGGACTCTTCTCTTACTTCTTCATGTTGGTATTCTTCAGAAAGCAGAGATTTTCTATGAACGTCTTTACCGTCCATGGTAATTTGTTCAGATATTTCAGATTCTTTGAAATCTTTCCTTTCAATTTTCTGTGAACCATCTTGTAGAGTTTCAGTTCTTTCTTGTGTACTCATTTTTCTTTCAGCATATTCTTTAGTTTCAGTTTTATCGATGACTTCGGAGGATTCTTGTGTTGTTTCAGACTTTACAGATTTTGATTCTGACTGTTGTTGTGCCTCAGAAGAAGACAGCTCTTTACTGATTTCTTTATTTATCTCCTCAGCCACAGACACAGCTCTCTCGATATTCTCTTCAACAACTGACTTTGCTGTTTCCTCTATCGTCTTCATGTCCATCTCTTGTCTCATTTTCTCAATATATTGTAGTTCTTCTCTAATAGATTCTTCTTCTACTTCCTCTCTTAATATTTCCTTCTTTTCAATAGATTTGCTCTCCCTTCTTATACTCTCTTCATGTTTGATTACATCTTCACTGATTCTCACTTCCTTCTTTTCAACTTTGAGCTCTCCTTTCAAACTTCCTTTTCTTACATCTTTGGATAAAGATTCTCCAGTCACAGCATCAACAAGCTTAGTTTCCTTGGTCACGTCTACTACCTCCAAATCTTTACTCAAGCTCTTAACATGCCTTTCATATTTGAGAAGCTTTTCAGTAATTTCTTTATTCTGCTTAAATCTGGTTCCATCCGGATCGTACTGCTCCGAAATCGGCAGCTTGAACTTACTTTCACCCAGATCATGCTGACTGAACGCGTTAAGAAGATAGTCGGGATCATTATCGATAGGAGACTTCCCAAATTGATCTCTATAATTAGGATTAAGGATAATTGGATCTTCTAAAGGAGGAACTTCAACTATAGGCTCAGTAGAAAACGGACGGTAAGGTTTCGTAGGAGTAACAAATGGGGAGGAAGTTAACGACCTTGATTCTGTTAGCCCTGGTGAATTTCCTAGGTCCAAGGGGTAGCTGCCAATGTCGGAAGGTTCTACAAACTGCTGTATTTGAAAGACTACCTCAGTGGGTTCCGATTGTCGGCCTAAATAGTCCTCGTAATCGTAACAGAGGGGCTCTGTGTCGTCCAGGACCGGGTCGTAGAGACCGCTGCAACAAAACAAACGGACGGTTTAGTATCTACATTGTAGCTTCATTGATTTGTGGGTTTCTGTTTCACTTTAAAAACTAATATCATCGTCATCAAGGACAAAGTATCTAACTGAAGAAATCTAACAGCCGCCCCATTACCCAGATCGTGAGTATTTGGTTATTGCCCACACAAAATAAAATCTTCATCTTGATGACGTAATTTCATCATCGTAACAGCATGAGGCAAGTACTACTAATATATTTATTATTTTTAACCGACTTCAGAAAAATGGAGAAGGTTCGCGATTCGATTGTATTTTTAGGGTTCCGTAGCCAAATGGCAAAAAACGGAACCCTTATAGATTCGTCATGTCTGTCTGTCTGACTGTCTGTCTGTCTGTCTGTCTGTCTGTCTGTCCGTCCGTATGTCACAGCCACTTTTTTCCGAAACTATAAGAGCTATACTGTTGAATCTTTGTAAGTAGATGTATTCTATGAACCGCATTAAGATTTTCACACAAAAATAGAAAAAAAGCAATAAATTTTGGGGGTCCCCTTATTATACTTATACTTAGAACTGAAACTCAAAAATTTTTTTTTCATCCTGCCCATGCGTGTGGGGTATCTATGGATAGGTCTTTAAAAAAAAATACTGAGGTTTCTAATATCATTTTTTTTCTAAACTGAATAGTTTGCGCGAGAGACACTTCCAAAGTGGTAAAATCTGTGTCGTCCCCCCTCTAACTTCTAAGATATGAGAATGATAAAACTAAAAAAAATATATGATATACATTACTATAAAAACTACCAACGAAAATTGGTTTGAACAAAATCCATTAAGTAGTTTTTTTTTTAATGCGTCATAAACCGAAAAAAATACACTATTATTAAAACATCGATCAAAGTTACAACACATAACAAGAACTTTTATATTATGTTACTTGCTGCTACGGAACCCTTCATGGGCGAGTCCGACTCGCACTTGGCCGGTTTTTTAAATGTGTTTTACCTCAGAATTCTATTATTTATGAACCGATTTGCAATTTTATCCCCTACATTTTTGCAACATAAATTATCATCTGTGAAATTTCAATTATTTAACAATCGCGGTTCATGACATACAGCCAGGTGACAGACGAACAGGTGAACAGACGGACAGACAGACAGACGGACAGCCTTAAAATAAGTACTTAATAATAAGAAACGAAGTATTTAATAATAAGTACTTCGTTTTATCCTTTGAGTACGGAAGATATCTAAGTTAATAAAAAGCTTGTAATAAAAAACAAATAAATAGGTAACAAAACATTTCAAGGTAACTAGGTCACTTCGAAGGTAATGATGGAAGAAAATTAATTTCGTTTTCAAAAAACTTGCAAGTTCAGACAGTTGTATCAATTGAGTACTCAATTCATAGCTTAGGAAAAGGGGTAACCAGCTAATGACGCTATCTGTACAAACATTTTAGTTTAAAATTATAATAATAATAATTATTATTATTAAGCTTTTAATACGCCTGGTGCCGAAACTTTCTGAAACTAGTCCTGGGCCTCAAGTCTGCTATTACAATAGTGTCAAAATGGTCTATCATTGATGTCATAACTGTCGATTTTGACAAGTTTGGTAATCTACTAATATAATGGCGTCATTATAACTTTCCAATGGTCAACCACTGACACTCCATTGAAAAAAGTGGCTTAAAATGGTAATCTCGTACATATTACCTAACAAATGAATATTTGACATTTGCGATAATCTGCTAAAACTTTGACAGTGTATTTGATCAGTTTTTGACCATTAAAACGTTATTGTGTAGTTTTTGGTTTTAATATGCTCGAAATTATCATTCTACCGCAATTCTAATACAAGACCATTGACCAATCAATGATCGATCATTATGAATTAGCAGATTACAAACTTTTAGCAAAATGACAATGGGATCGTGTTGGAATGACGAATTTATAAAAATAGCAGACTTAGGCCCTGGTTTGATCATTTCTGCGCCCTGTACCTGAGCACAGTCAGCACCGGCCTAGTAACGACACTAAAAATGTAGACTGCGGGGACCAAAGCATTTGTAACATGAACGCCTTAACAAACTAACAAGTTTTCAATGAAAATCTCAAACAAGATAGGGTTATTTGAATTCCTATAGCTACCTTCCGGTTCCTTCATCAGATCGGCTCCATGTCATAATTTGGCATTATCATCTAATTTACACATGCATGCAAAATTTCAGCTCAATCGGTCACCGGAAAGTAGTTTGCTAGATTTGATTACAGACAAACAAACATCGGTACAGGTAAAACTAAATAAAAGCGTGTAATAGGTACTAACATTGTCAATATCATATCTATAATATCTCGTAATCACTATTGCCAATAACGTTACGTCACTCACACTTTGACCACTCATTTTATATTATTAAAAACTTAGAAGAAAAAAAAAAACAATATGGCTGACTGACAGCTATCACGATTAAAAGAGGATGGTTATCAAGCTACTAACTGATCATACTGACTTTAGTGTTATAATATTACGTCAAGTTAAAAATAAATTGACTTTGAAAGATGAAACTATAAATATCTGAGGAGAATTTTGGCAAGACTTTTTTAGAGTCTAGTTCAGTTGATGTTTTAATTATTTGCAAATTGATCCCTAGTAGATATAGTGATGTAGAATTCGTGTAGCTTTATACCTCCACAATTGAACAATATTTACTATCATTAGAACAACACATGCTCGTTGAAATGTAGCTAAGAATGTTATAGTAATACAGTATTAATTCATTAAACTTCAAGCGAACGCCGTTCGCGCACCTATTGTCTTTCTATTGTGTCTGTAATTTCCACGATTGAAAGGTACTACATAGTGGTAGTTCTATCTACCGCAACAAAGCTTACCCTGATAGCTAACTCGATACAGCAAATTTAAAATACTGTAAATTGTGCATTTTAATGGAAAACACACGTGTTACAGAGGGGTTTAAGTACATGTTTTGTTATTAATTTCATAAAAACTTTGAACATGTCAATATGAATAAGAATTTCAAAGTATAATATTATTAATGTCAAAGCAAAATTAAATAGTAATGTCATAAATTTAAAATAATCAATAGTAGTCTAAAATTAAAATGTTCTATAAAAAAAAAATTCAAAAGTTGTAATTTTTTTCTCTAAATACTTTTGCGAAAATATCTGAGATTAATTGAATTTATTTATTAGTTATTTAATTAGTGAAAAGCGGACCATATTTACATGCCCACTTGACCCTTAGTTTAAATATAAATAGAGGTAAACTTTGATGGAGTAATATAATAATCCTATTAATCCAGTGAAGTTTTTTTTTTGCCGAGATTTGTAATCATCTTACATCTTCTCTCACTCAAGGGCGGGGTTGTGCGTGTCAGACTTTCACTGACTATAAGACTTTCAGTTGCCTTTTGTGTTTTAGGAAAATGAGTATATCCTTTTCAGAACCAATTCGATTATCCTAGAAGGCAATGAAGGGAAGTTCTTGTAAACACTCGGTTGTGCGCGAGTCCGGATCGCACTTGGCAGATTCTTATAAAGGTGTGTAGATTTGGAGATTTTCTCACACTAAAAACTAAAAGAAAGGTGACACAAAATACTCACTGGTCCTTATAAAGCAAGTAAAACCGCATTTTTTATAAAAAAAAACTATCTATAAAAAAAAAATCGATCGTTTTCGGGCCGTTTCTCACTACTGACTGAAAATCAAAAGCCAAATAGAGATAACAAACATGTTTATATCTACGACAAATAATGAAAAAGGACAAATGTCTATTTTTACCTGACACTAATTGCTAATTCGGTATCGACTGTCAATACCAGTTTAATTAGATTTGGCACAGTACCGCGGTGAGGCCGGCAGTGCTTCGGACAAGTTATTAATATAACTAACACTTTTTAATTTTATTATAATTACTTTTTCTAACCGTGTTAAGGTCGGTATTTTACATGGAGCGACCTCTTCTTTTTTGGGGGAAAATCATCCTATGACATCGCCCTTGGGCAGAGCGGGAGATAGTGTCAGACTTTTATTGACTAAAAACCCACTCCTGTTCCTTCGTTGCCGTTCGTACCGTGTCCGAATCTTCATTTTAGAAACAAATCCTTGACCCCAGTAAGCTTCGACCCCACTCGGCCCCTACTGTTTGCTAACAACTCGTTGAGGCATGCATGAAACAATACGCGCCGTTAACGTCTTGGGCTAGGTCTAGACGGTTACCGTATGGTCGGATGCCGAGCTACACATTGCTCGCCGTCCGCACACCCGCGCCTACGGTGGTCGGAAATTGGAATCAGAATTCTGGCGGTGGCTGGGGCGTGAGTCAACGGCATTTCAAAGAGGGCCTTTGCTAGCGTTATTGCTTTGCAGAAGGAGGCGACCGCCTGCCACTCCTCCTCGCTCCGGACGATGGCCTGTACCAAGGCCCAGCGCGAGAGATCACTGCCGCTGATCGCCCCACGAAGACACGGTGGTCCTCTGCCCAATCCTATCAGACCTCTGCAACCCAATTACTGGGCAACACAATATTCATAGATAGACTGATGGTCAAACTTTCTGTGGTCTATCTGTAACGACTGTTAAAGATTCTACTTGTGACAACCGGGAGTAGGTAATGGCTTTACGTGCTTGCCGAGGTACGAGGGGTCAGTTATGTTCGTAACATTAAAGTTCTGTACCTAAACCGGCGAAACATAATATATTAGCGCTGTTAGTACATCAGCAAATCGCCCAATGGATTTGTTTACGGTGTTTGGGAACGACTGTTGGTGCGGTATATCATATCATAATTTGGAAAGCAGGACTTTTTTAATTATTATTGATACATCTCTTCTGATGGTAAGCGATGATGTGGCTGACGATGAAGCACGCTTGCCTAGAAGTAACATATTCACACTTGTCTTAAAGAGCCCTAGACTCTGGCAGGGCATTCCACTTCTTAGCTTTTCGCATAATAAATGTGTTCCCAAAACGCTTTTTACATCTTTGTTTGTTGCCCGTCTGTCCGTCTATCACAACCTTTTTCTCACGAACGCGTGGAGGGATAAAGCTGAAATTAATATCAAATACTCAAGTTTACTATTGGGGTAGCAAACCTGGAGATTTAATGTTAATTTGCAGCAATTCTAAAGCGCGAAATGAGGCAATCTAACAAATATAACCAATAGATAGGAAAGTTTCTCAAATTTTTGCTGAAGTAATTCCCTTAAAGCATTAATAATAATAATATTTTGTGTTATGGGTACTAAACAACTGATAATAGTAGTTTATGTGACTAGGGGATAAAGCAGTGTCTTTAAGTCGCGGGCGGCATGTTGAATTCCGAACGAAACGAAGGTTGTTATTTGAATCCCGAACGACAGTGAGGGATTTATAAAATTAACTCCCGAGCATTGCGAGGGAGTTAATAAAGAAACCTTAGTGAAGTGAGGAATTTAAGCTGCCCAAGACAAAGACAGCTTTATCCCCGTGTTGCATACTCTACTTTTTACACCATCTGTGAGATAATTAAAAGACAATTTAGTCGACCAAACCATGTATTAGAGAAATATAAGTATTATATTTACAAGTTCGTCAAACAAACAAAATTGACTACTCCAAGATTCTATAGTTTCAATTTTCTATAATGCTCCCGTGTCGTTAGTATGTACGCACGTTATATTCTATTTTCTTTTTTTTGTTAGTGGCCAGTTTGAATCATAGTGATTACATACCCTTTGGTTTGAATTTCGAGTCAACTGGTTTTTTCGATGGGAAAAATCATCTTATGACAACCCCCGCTCTTGGGCGGAGCGGGAGATAGTGTCAGACTCTTACTGACTAAAAAACCCATCCCGTTCCTTCTAGCCTTCGTACCGGGGCTCGAGCGCCCTTTCGGATAACCCTGGCCCCAGTAGGCTTCGACCCGGCTGGGCCCCTGCTGTTGCTGACAACTCCTTGAGGCGCGCGGGAACAGCGCGCGCCGTCGACGACTTGGGCTTGGTCCGGACTGTTACCGGACGGCCGGACAGCGAGCTACCCATTGCTCACTGTCCGCAAGCCCGCGCCTACGGTGGCTGGAAATCGGGATCGGAATCCCGGCGGCGGCGGCGAGAGCGCCGTTGTCTGATGCGGTCGGCCTCCTCCTTAGCGAGCATTACTGCTTCGCAGAAGTCGGCGACCGCCTGCCACTCCTCCTCGCTCCGGACCATGGCCTCGACCAGGGCCCGGCGCGAGAGGTCTCTGCCGCCGATCACCCCCACGAGGGCACGGCGATGCTCCGCCCAAGCAGGGCACACCGCGATTGTGTGCTCCACCGTGTCCTCCGGGCGTTCCGCACAGTGGCGACACCCGGGCGTCACTTCCGCTTTAATTCGGAACAGGAACCTCCCGAACTTGCCATTTCCGGTGAGGACCTGTGTCATGCGGAAGGTAAGGACGCCGTGAGGTCTTTCCAGCCACGCCTCAAAGAGGGGACTTATCGCCATAATTGTGGCGTGCCCAGCACTGGGTTGCGATAGTCGCTGACGCCATTCCACCATGAGATCCCGCCGAAGCTCTGTCCGCCATGCCGCGACCTGTCGCGGCAGAGGACTTTCACCCCGGCGTTGCATCTCCACGCGCAACTGGTTCGATGCGCCTATATTTTAATTCACAATGTTGACGATTCTTGATGCTCCAAATTTAAATCTCATTATTCCCTAGGGATCGGCCATACTGCATTATCTCCCTAGGCATATAATGACTTGCTTTAGGTGAGGTTTGTATGACGTGTAAAACGACATTATCGAGCAGGTGGTGTAAAAAAATACTTATATATTTCTAAATACTTACATATTATAGATAAATTACACCCAGACACAGAACAAATGATCGTGCTCATCACACAAACATTTTTCCTGGGTGGGAATCGAACCTACGACCTCCGGCATAGCAGTCAGGGTCACTAACCACTAGACTAACAAGCCTGTCAAAGCATTGTAGCTAACATTTTCTGATTTAGTGTTCTATTAAGCTATTGCATAGCTTCTATCGCGGGCCTTGAGCGTGGAGAGTCTTTTTTTTATTTGATTGAAACTTGGCTATTGTTTACCGTGTTCAGTTCTAACGATCTGCATTTAATAGTAGAGCAGTCAATAAGAAACTGTAGAGTTGTTAATCACCAGTGGCTATTAATAGAAATGTCTTCTTAAAGCGGTCTTGGCAACAACTATGAAATTGAATAAATTAACTAAAGTAGCACTTTGTTATTGATTTAGAAATCTATCACTTAGAGGTTCTGCTAGCGGCTAAATAAAAATTATGACGACACGGGCACTATAAGCGCGGGCTTGTGAACGGCGAGCTATGAGTAGCTCGCAGTCTCAGTAGTCCAGTAAGAACTGAGCCAGGGTCGACGGCGATTTGAGAACCTCTTCCTTTTTTGAAGGCGGTTAAAAATTAGTGAGTCTCTAAGATCACTTTTCTTTAAATAGACTGTCATCACCGTCATCATTTCGTGCCGTTGACGTGCACTGTTAGACATAGGCCTCCTCCAAGCGTCGCTCATAACGACCAGTCTTGTGCATCATCCATCAGATTCCCGCGACCTTTATCAGGTCATAGATCCAACTTGTGGGAGGTCTTTCAACACTGCGTCGCGCGTCGTCGGATACTTCGAAGGATTGCCAAACTTAAGTGGGCACATTGTTCGCAAAACAGATGGTCGATGGGGACGAAAGGTTTTAGACTGATGACCACGTGCCGGAAATAGACTGTGCAATTTAATTAATATGGAATGTGTGTTTAAAAGTAGTACATTGGGCACTAGTCGGCCACGTAGCCGGTCTGAGTGCGTCGGTCTCCATAAATTTTATATGGCAACTTTACTACATCTGTTTAGGTAGTTAACTAAACGTAAACAATCATGATATATCTTTTTAATTAAAATAAATCATATAAAAGATATACAAAGATTATTTAAACTTAGTTAATTACCTGACATCGGTTTAGGTAAATACCTAATTGTAAACTTTTTTAGATAAAACTAGCTTTGCTGCGCGGCTTCGCTCCCGCTCTTCCCTACTCCACCCGACTATACCCTACTCTACCCTAATCTACCCTACTCTACCCTACTCTAACCTACTTAACCTACTTAACCTACTATACCCTACTCTACACTACTTTACTCTACTCTACCTTACCAAACTTCACCTAAACCATCTAATAAATAGTCCGAACAAAGCCTAAACATTTGGTTTGGATAAGTGAGCCCGTTCTTGAGTTATAAAATTACAACGAAAAGTAGATTGATTTTGATATATATAGATTTTTAGACATTTTTTTAGATAAAAGACATGATAAGATTGTTTACATTTAGTTAACTACTTAAACAAATAGACTATAGATTTGTAGAGCTACATAACATTCACGCCACGCGACGTGAGTCTATGTACAAATTAAGCGTGCCCCACGTGTGCGTCGGTCTAATAGTTCCTGCTTTAAAGAATGCCTCACCGTAGCACTCCAACCGTCAGGCTGTGTCCCGACTCCTCAACCCTCCGCGTGGCAGCTTCCACGGCCATGTCGATGGCTTCCACTCCGTTGATGGTGAGGATGTGGTCGCCGTTCAGCAGACCGGCGCGCTTGGCTGGGGAGTCGGGCTCGATCTGAAAATAACGGAATAGCAAAAATCAACATAAACTTTAAGAAACCCCAAAAGAAAAAAAAGACGGGTTGCACTCCGGGAGTGCCGGCAGAAGTGAAAACTTGATTATTAACGTTGAGCATGTTTGATATTTTGGAATGGTTAGGGAATAATTTTGCACCAATTGCTTTATCAGTATAAAAGTACTATCATTTATGTGGTAGAATACAATATTCATTTATTGCGCTATCGTACACAAACATGACAATTTATATTACATTAAAAACATTTTTCATTATTACAAAAGACGAAGTTCGCACTGAGGGCACAGCTGCTGGAGTCGCACCGTAACGTCAATTTCAAGGCGTTCGTGGTGCGAGTTCCGAACACTTTTCTGCCCCTCATGTTGAAGGAAGACTTTTGGCCGCAGGGCGTGGTGTTCCGTCGCTTCCGCGGACAGGTGCCACAGAACAGCACGAAGTGAACTAAGTGCAATGTGAAGTGTTACTAACATAATCTTAAGTCTTATTTACTAACGACAAGTTGTATTTACTCTATATGTATGTTAGTCTGTAAGGTATATATCTATGGGCCAAGATGCCTGATAATAAATGATTTATTATTATTATTATTATTAAAAATTTAACACTTTAAAACTATTACAATTATTTTACATTAAATACTCTCCATCCGTCTTACGCTTTTTCGATCAGGTCACGTGTCCTGACGCGAGTTTAAGATTTTATACCCATTACAGAAAAAGTGCTCAACGCCGTTAAAGAAGTTTTCACTTCAAAAATCAAGTTTTGAATGTAAAGTACGAATCATGCCCTTATGTCTATATCTGAGTATGATTTCCGCACTTAGTCCTATGCGGACCATTGTACGTGGGAATCATACCCTTTCATCCCCCATAACTTTTGAACCGTTTAGGATTCCGTACTTCAAAAGAAACAAACGGAACCCTTATAGGATCATTTTGTTGCCTGTCCGTCCGTCCGTCTGTCTGTCAAGACCCATTATCTCGGTTACGTGTAGAGGTATCGAGTAGAAATTATACACTCAGATCTGCCGTCCCTTGAAACTGAGAAAAAAATCCTAGAATCCTGACACTTGGCATGAAGCAAGGTCTCAAAGTACAAATAAAAAAGACGTGTGGCACTCGAGGACTGCCGCGTTAAAGCTATTAGCATTTTTATCAACTTATGCAATTATAATTATTTATTTATTTTATTTATGCAGTACTTTTTAGGGTTCCGTAGCCAAATGGCAAAAAACGGAACCCTTATAGATTCGTCATGTCTGTCTGTCTGTCTGTCTGTCTGTCTGTCTGTCTGTCTGTCTGTCCGTCCGTCCGTATGTCACAGCCACTTTTTTCCGAAACTATAAGAGCTATACTGTTGAAACTTTGTAAGTAGATGTATTCTGTGAACCGCATTAAGAATTTCACACAAAAATAGAAAAAAAGCAATAAATTTTGGGGGTCCCCATACATAGAACTGAAACTCAAAAATTTTTTTTTCATCGAACCCATGCGTGTGGGGTATCTATGGATAGGTCTTCAAAAATGATACTGAGGTTTCTAATATCATTTTTTTCTAAACTGAATAGTTTGCGCGAGAGACACTTCCAAAGTGGTAAAATGTGTGTCCCCCCCCCTCTAACTTCTAAGATAAGAGAATGATAAAAGTAAAAAAAATATATGATATTCATTACTATAAAAACTACCAACGAAAATTGGTTTGAACGAAATCCAGTAAGTAGTTTTTTTTTAATGCGTCATAAACCGAAAAAAATACACTATTATTAAAACATCGATCAAAGTTACAACACATTACAAGAACTTTTATATTATGTTACTTGCTGCTACGGAACCCTTCATGGGCGAGTCCGACTCGCACTTGGCCGGTTTTTTTTCTTTGAAGTTACACTTTCACACATTGAATTGAATTTTGATTGATTGTTCACTCATTTGTTTTCTTATCGGTCACCACCCTCTAAAAACAAATGAGTCAATCAGGGGCCCAGCTAGGTCAAAGCCTACTGAGGCCAGAGTTCAAAAACAGTTTTTTTTTTTTTTTGAAAATTGTGCGTATACGTGTCTTATATCTGAGGGTATATTAGTTCGTTTGTTGGGATCAGATAGTGGGACGCTGGAGTGCTTTCTGAGAACAGACTGTAAGTTGAAGAGCTGACGAACTGTTAATACTTTACAGTCTGAGTAGAGTTGACTTGTAGGATAGCGGTAGGGTTTTCGTAACATCGCTTTCAGTATTGCTCTCTGGGCTCTTTCTACTCTAAGGAAAACAGTTTTAGCTGCACCCCCCCAAACAGTGATGTTGTATCCAAGAACAGATGGGCACAAAGCATAAAACACCATTTTTTGATAAAAAATGCTATGCAATATCTAGTCGTTTTTTTTTTTTTTTTTGTAAAATATTAGTATATGTGACTAGGGGATAAAGCAGTGTCTTTAAGTCGCGGGCGGCATGTTGAATTCCGAACGAAACGAAGGTTGCTGATTTTAATCCCGAACGACAGTGAGGTATTTATAAAATTAACTCCCGAGCCTTGCGAGGGAGTTAATAAAGAAACCTGAGTGAAGTGAGGAATTTAAGCCGCCCAAGACAAAGACAGCTTTATCCCCGTGTTGCATACTCTACTTTTTACACCATCTGTGAGATAATCAAAAGACAATTTGGTCGACCAAATCATATTTTAGAGAAAAATAAGTATTTACAAGTTCATCAAACAAACAAAATTCACTACTCCAAGATTCTATAGTTTCAATTTTCTATAATGCTCCCGTGTCGGCAGTACGCACGTTTTATTCTATTTTCTTTTTTTTGTTAGTGGCCAGTTTGAATCATAGTGATTACATACTCTTTGGTTTGAATTTCGAGTCAACTTGTTCGATGCGCCTACATTTTAATTCACAATGTTGACGATTCTTGATGCTCCAAATTCAAATCTCATTATTCCCTAGGGATCGGCCATACTGCATTATCTCCCTAGGCATATAATGACTTGCTTTAAGTGAGGTTTGTATGACGTGTAAAACGACATAATCGAGCAGGTGGTGTAAAAAGTTTCTTATTTTACACTTTTTAGTTATGGTACCACCACTAAAAAGTACCCCTCAGACAAACTTAAATAACATATAGCCACAGTTCATCTGATAACGATTCTAATAATCCCAAACACGGTTAGATTAAGATCAGTATATCGCGTTTGTTTGTTTCTTATATAACGCCGACTTCCGAAATTAAAGTTATTTTGACCGTTTAAGTGTATGTTTTTTTTGAAGTGAAAACTTCTTTAGCGGCGTTGAGCACTTTTTCTGTAATGGGTATAAAATCTTAAACTCGCGTCAGGACACGTGACCCTGATCGAAAAAGCGTAAGATGGATGAAAGTTTATTTTTCGGAGAGATAAACTTTTTAATGTAAAATAACTGTAATAGTTTTAAAGTGTTAAATTTTTAATGTAATATAAATTGTCATGTTTGTGTACGATAGCGCAATAAATGAATATTGTATTCTACCACATAAATGATAGTACTTTTATACTGATAAAGCAATTGGTGCAAAATTATTCCCTAACCATTCCAAAATATCAAACATGCTCAACGTTAATAATCAAGTTTTCACTTCTGCCGGCACTCCCGGAGTGCAACCCGTCTTTTTTTTTGTAAATATGTTTTTTGGCAAATAGTTTCTATGAAAGGGCTTGTCGATCACTAGAATATAATAAGATGGTTAAAATAAAAATACGGAGTAAACATGAATCCCAACGAAGGACATAGGCTACTTTTTAGGGTTCCGTAATCAACTAGGAACCCATATAGTTTCGCCATGTCTGTCTGTCCGTCTGTCCGTCCTTGCTTAATCTCTGTGACCGTTAGCACTAGAAAGCTGAAATTTAGTACTAATATGTATATCAATCACGCCGACAAAGTTGTAAAATAAAAATTGGAAAAAAATGTTTTATTAGGGTAGCCCCCCCCCCCCATAGGGGGGGGGCTACCCTAATAAAACATTTTTTACATATAGATTTTTTTTACATATAGATGTAAAGTGGGAAGTGATTTTTTGTTTTTAAATTTCAACCCTAACGTGTGATATATCGTTGGATAGGTATTTAAAAATGAGTAGGAGTTTATTAAAATCATTTTTTGATAATGCCAATAATTTGGGAAATAATCGCTCCAAAAGTAAAAAACAATGTGTGTGTCCCCCCTCTAACTTTTGAACCATAAGTTTAGAAAATATGAAAAAAATCTGAAAAGTAGAACTTTATAAGGACTTTCTAGGAAAATCATTTTGAACTTGATGGAAAGAACAGTTTTTGTACAAAAAGACAAAAAGGTTCTACAAAATAATTTCTGGACTAAGTTTGTAATACAATCGTATATGCAAGCATTTTTTTAAACTCATAAGTGGGTACACTTATTGTGACGCACGGGAAACTACGGAACCCTACACTGAGCGTGGCCCGACACGCACTTGGCCGGTTTTTATCAAGCTACTTTTTATCCGGCTTCGACATCGAATTCACATCCACAATAGTGGGCTAAATCTAGCAAAGAAGTATTATAAGTTTTTTTTTATTTGTCTGATTTATTTTAAGAAAATCTAATTTATTATTGTGAATCACAACATCTTAATCGAATACACGTAATTGTCAATCAGATGCTAATAGCATTATATCACTGATTACATTGATCGCTTACGACAACCGCCACAAGGCCAGCGGGGCCTGCCAACAAATACTGTATTGACACCGATCGATTTATTTCTGTAGCAATGTCAATCTAGCAACTAGGCGGCGAACGAGATCTATTGTTGTATCTGTTGTAGTTTGTGGATTTGTCAACATTAGGTTTAAAGAATTTATTTTCAAAAGAACAATTACAGTTAACTTAAAATGAGATACAAATAGTTTACAAGTAAGTATTGTGTAATATTCACATCTGGTGCGTTAGTGACGTCATAGTTTGTTTACAAGTTTTTAAGCTATTGCATAGCTTCTATCGCGGGCCTTGAGCGTGGAGACCGAATCCAGAAATTCCGTAACGAAAATAATCTAACACCCCCCACTCATTTGTTTTTTAAGCGTGGTGACCGATAAGAAAACAAATGAGTGAACAATCTAAATTTAATTCAATGTGTGAAAGTGTAACCTCAATTAATATCAAAGAAAAAAAAACAAAGGAAAAAAATGCTGCATAAATAAAATAAATAAATAATTATAATTGCAAATAAAAATTCTATGCAATAGCTTTACCGCGGCAGTCCCCGAGTGCCACACGTCTTTTTTTTTTAATACTAATCAGAGTCGAAACGACTCGCATTGCACATTTCTTCCTACACTTGCCATCACGGATCTTGAACGCTTGGCGTCAGAGTGGGGATCGCTTTGCGCATTCCATACATATGCGAGCCAATCGTCTTCGTTGTTAGATACATGCAGCAACGCAGTGAACGAATGAGGAGTGACGTCTATGACGCGATGGCGCGGCCAGCCAATCACTGACACTCCCCGCCCCCGCGTCGCACCACGTACCACTAAAGAGACCGAATATTTAACTTCTGCGCAAGTGTTCAAAACCCGTAATGGCAACTGTACCTCTCTGTAACGGTGGCGCGTTGAGACGATCTCAATACTTGATGTCAACTCAATCGTGGTCAGACGTTTACGAGAGCAATAATATTCATCATCAACATCATATTCCTATATTCTTCTTTTTCTTTTTTTTCCTATAATTTTTGAAGTGAAAACTTCTTTAGCGGCGTTGAGCACTTTTTCTGTAATGGGTATAAAATCTTAAACTCGCGTCAGGACACGTGACCTGATCGAAAAAGCGTAAGACGGATGGTAAACTTTATAATGTAAAATAATTGTAATAGTTTTAAAGTGTTAAATTTTTAATGTAATATAAATTGTCATGTTTGTGTACGATAGCGCAATAAATGAATATTGTATTCTACCACATAAATGATAGTACCTTTATACTGATAAAGCAATTGGTGCAAAATTATTCCCTAACCATTCCAAAATATCAAACATGCTCAACGTTAATAATCAAGTTTTCACTTCTGCCGGCACTCCCGGAGTGCAATTTTTTTGAAGTGAAAACTTCTTTAGCGGCGTTGAGCACTTTTTCTGTAATGGGTATAAAATCTTAAACTCGCGTCAGGACACGTGACCTGATCGAAAAAGCGTAAGACGGATGGAGAGTATTTAATGTAAAATAATTGTAATAGTTTTAAAGTGTTAAATTTTTAATGTAATATAAATTGTCATGTTTGTGTACGATAGCGCAATAAATGAATATTGTATTCTACCACATAAATGATAGTACTTTTATACTGATAAAGCAATTGGTGCAAAATTATTCCCTAACCATTCCAAAATATCAAACATGCTCAACGTTAATAATCAAGTTTTCACTTCTGCCGGCACTCCCGAAGTGCAATTTTTTTTGAAGTGAAAACTTCTTTAGCGGCATTGAGCACTTTTTCTGTAATGGGTATAAAATCTTAAACTCGCGTCAGGACACGTGACCTGATCGAAAAAGTGTAAGACGGATGGAGAGTATTTAATGTAAAATAATTGTAATAGTTTTAAAGTGTTAAATTTTTAATGTAATATAAATTGTCATGTTTGTGTACGATAGCGCAATAAATGAATATTGTACCACATAAATGATAGTACTTTTATACTGATAAAGCAATTGGTGCAAAATTATTCCCTAACCATTCCAAAATATCAAACATGCTCAACGTTAATAATCAAGTTATCACTTCTGCCGGCACTCCCGGAGTGCAACCCGTCTTTTTTTTTTAACATCATATTCCTGCCCTTGTCTGTTGTTATTCGGGGTCGGTGAAACGCGATTTTGGGTACGGAAGTACCCAGTGGATAAAACGGAACCCTATCACTAAGACTCCGCTGTCCGGCCGTCTGTCCGTCTGTCACCAGACTGTATCTCATGCGCCGCTATAGTAAGACGAATGAAATTTGTCACAGATGATGCATTTATGTTACTGCTATAACAACTAAATACTGTAATGATTTTTAAAGAAAATATTCATAAATCGTTCAACTTCCAACGATAAGCGATAGATAGCGCTAGTAGTTACATGAACTTTAGGCATTCGTTGTAGACATTAAGTAATAATTTATAATATTAGACTTTAAGCATTTGTTTTATATAAATGCCTATATCATAATTGTTAAAATGAAATATTTACTAGCAGTTAATTATTAAATAAACCCTAATGTACATTAGTTACTCAATTGATGTTACGTACTGTTTACTTTTCTCTGATTGGTCGGTTAGTCGAGCCGAGTGTTTGTGAAAGTTTGTAGTAGAGAAACATTGAGTTTGTAACTTTCATGTTAGACAGAGTCAGTCTGTTTTGAGTTGTTGAACAGAAAACATGTCCGACTAATCTGTGTATTTGTAAATGATTGTTAATAGAACGAAAAGTATGAAATTGTGTTGATCAAAGTGAATAAAATATTTATACAATTTATCCTAAAGTGTTTGATTTATCACAATACTAAACAAGTGCGAGTCGGACTCACGTACTAAGGGTTCCATACAAACTTACTGAATTGTTGGTTAATCGGGATAAAGAAACAACGTATTCACGGTACTACGTTTAATGCTCGACTGACGCAAAGAATTCCGCCTCGTTCGCAATGACAAACTTTCTGCACTTAAGTATATCAAAATGTACTATTTTTGCGATTCGGAAAAATCTTCGAGACTCAATTCGAGAATTGAACTATTACCATTTACATAGGTAAGGTCGTACGGAACCCACAGGGCGCGAGTCTGACTCGCACTTGCACAGTTTTTTAAGTCTTCTTCTTTCAAGTCCAAACTAAAATTAGTCTCACTGTAAGGCGAATGTCTCTTCAAACGGGCATACGATGAAACGAATTGAGAGTTAAATCCGCCATTCAAGCGTAAAGAAGTAAAGTATTTAACGCCGAAACAGCTGCTCAAACTTTATTAAGCGCAAGTTCAATCGTGTATGGAGTTTTGCTCTCATCTTTGGGACGGATCTGCCAGCTTGATAAGTATACACAAAAACTTCCGACTTTATAATATTAGTGTGATCTATGTATGAAAACTAAGTTACCTTCTCAATAGTCAAAGGCATCTCATCGTCGACTCCGCCGAAGATCTGGAACCCCCACGGCTCGTCCACATCCCGCGATAAACGAACATCTAGCGCCATCTATGGAACAAAGGAAGAATTAACTGTATTAATCAATATGATTATAAGGAGAAACTGACTGACTGACATTTCAACGCACAGCCGACACAACTGGGACTAGGAGCGTGAAATTTTGCACAAGGCTTGCTTTTATAATGTAGACGAGCACTAAGAGAGGATAAAAAGCACTGGTTGCTACAACCAGGTCTGCTACACGCCAAATCTCTCATAGAAGGCTACTCACAAAAACGAACTGCCGAGCTCCTTGAGCTTAGCAGGACGTACATCTGTGCGATAGCCCGCGCCTTAACCGGCCACTGCAAACTAAACAGGCACCAATTTCACATGAAACTGAGTGCACTGGTACTGCAATCAGGAGAGGGAGACGCCTAAGCACCTCTTGTATGAATGCGGGCCCCTTATCCACAAACGCAGTGTCCATCTGGGCCGACACATTATTCGCCCGGAGGAGATTAAAACTCTAAAAGCTAGTATTCTAAATTTCTTGGAAGCCTCCGGGCTAAAAGAGTTACTCTAACAAGGTGGCGAGTCACAATAAGTCGCAGTGACTACATCCCCTACACTACAGGTGATGCATAGCCCCTTATCTTCTAAATAATAATAAGAGAGGATTTTTCAAAATTAACCTCCTAAGGGAATGAGACCAGGGGTCAAAAATTTGTTTTGAGAAACCTACTTTCATGCAGACGAAACCACTTACAGAAGCTAGGTAAGACATATTCAGCTTTATAATGTTCCCACTGCTGGGACTCTGGGCTTTTATCGAGCATATGAAATAGGCCGTAATATATCACGCGCGAGCCCTGACTTCGATGTTTGTTAGCTTTAGGATATGCCGTTTTTAACCCGACTTCGAAAAGGAGAAAGTTCTATGTTCGGCTGAAAGTATGTTTATTTTTATGTATGTTCACCGATATATCGGTTAATTGTGGACCGATTTTAATAGTACATTGTTACACTAGGGGTGAAAGTAACTCATTTCTTCCCGAGAAGGAGTTGGCGGGCGAGCGCAGCGAGGTCGCTAATTCGAAGGGTTAAATGGGTTACTTTCACCCCGAGGTAAACACTGTGCTTTTCATTACGAATACGAGGAAACTAAAAATAAAAATAAAAGTTTGTAAAACCTTAGTCGTCGTACCTATGATTTTATGTGGGTATCTTTCATCTGATTTAGGCGGTAAAAGGTATTCCACTACTGCTTTAGCCTCTTCTCTTATGAAATTAGGCGTTAAATCACTATTTTAATCTAATAAACATAACGTGTTAATACAAATCTCGTTGTGCGGAAATGTAAACAAAACTCGAAAAAACCAACGACTGATTGCCACTTTCCCGCCATTTTGTTTTTTTTTTTTTCTGCGGCCGGCCAGCTATTCA
Source organism: Mythimna albipuncta (assembly GCA_929112965.1). Taxonomy (NCBI): domain Eukaryota; kingdom Metazoa; phylum Arthropoda; class Insecta; order Lepidoptera; family Noctuidae; genus Mythimna; species Mythimna albipuncta. The sequence continues at coordinate 10,203,611 of OV815985.1, forward strand.
GCCTCATTAATGAAAAATTTGAAATTAATTGTAATCTTTTAAAAATAAAGTATTTTAAAGAAGTGATTGAACAAATAAATCACTAAAATATAAAACTATTTAATTAATACTTGTCTTTAAGTTATTTCAATTTTATATCGCGCTGTGATTGACTGGCTGTATAGAAAATTGGAACATGGTTCAATAGAAATGTGAAGATTGAACTAGTTTTTTTTTTTAATAATTTGACAGCTGTCAGTTGTAAAGTAAAACTCTCTAGGGATGAAAAGTGTCACTTTCAGCCCGCTCCTCAGGCAACTTCAGACCTACTTTCAGAGTATGAGTAATGAAAAAATTATTTGTTTGATTGAAAGGTTGATCCCATAAAAATATTGTTACGATCTGATCATGAACTTTGAAGATATGGAACAGAACTCCTCTTGGATCACAGCAGAACTGTCATAACAAGTAAAATTGCTTTGTTTATACGTGTAATCGATGACTGGCTGGAGGAAAAGGGGGTGGGGGGTATCGAACTGATCTAGTGATGAAATCAGAAGGTAAATAAATGTAATCTAACCACGTTTGGGATTATTAGAATCATTATGAGATACACTCTGGCTATAAGGTATTTAAGATTGGCTGAGTGGTACTTTTTAGTGGTGGTAAAAAAAATAACTTTTCATTACTCATACTCTGAAAGTAGGTCTGAAGTTGCCTGAGGAGCGGGCTGAAAGTGACACTTTTCATCCCTAGGGAGTTTTACTTTACAACTGACAGCTGTCAAATTATTTAAAAAAAAACTAGTTCTATCTTCACATTTCTATTGAACCATGTTCCAATTTTCCATACAGCCAGTCAATCACAGCGCGACATAAAATTGAAATAACTTAAAGACAAGTATCAATTAAATAATGTTATATTTTAAGTGATTTATTTGTTCAATTACAACTTAAAATACTTTATTTTTAAAAGATTACAATTAATTTCTCATTTTTCATTAATGAGGCTGAATAGATGGCCGGCCGCAGAAAAAAAAAACAAAATGGCGGGAAAATGGCAATCAGTCGTTGGTTTTTTCGAGTTTTGTTTACGTTTCCGTACAACAGAGATTTGTACTAACACGTTATGTTTATCAGATTAAAATAGTGATTTAACGCCTAATTTCATAAGAGAAGAGGCTAAAGCAGTAGTTGAATACCTTTTACCGCCTAAAACAGAAGAAAGATACCTACTTAAAATCATAGGTACGACGACGCAGGTTTTACAAACTTTTTATTTTATTTTTAGTTTCCTCGTATTCGTAATGAAAAGCACAGTGTTTACCTCGAGGTGAAAGTAACCCATTTAACCCCTCGAATTAGCGTCCTCGCTTCGCTCGCCCGCCAACTCCTTCTCGGGACGAAATGAGTTACTTTCACCCCTAGTGTAACAATGTACTATTTTTTGGAAGTCGGTGTGAAATAACGAATAGACAAAACTATCTATTATAAAAACACCGACTTCCAAAATTAAAGTTATTTTGTACTTTTCAGTGTTTTTTAACATTGAAGTCTTCCTTTAAGAAGTTTTCCTTCCTTCACTATTTTGAGGGCAGTGGTAACGGAATAAATAGTAGTTTTTACACCACCTGCTCGATAATGTCGTTTTATACGTCATACAAAACTCACTTAAAGCATGTCATTCTATCCCTAGGGAGATAATGCAGTATGGCCGATCCCTAGGGAATAATGAGATTTGAATTTGGAACATTAAAAATCGTCAACATTGTGAATTAAAATGTAGGCGCATCGAACAAGTTGACTTGAAATTCAAACCAAAGAGTATGTAATCACTATGATTCAAACTGGCCACAAACAAAAAAAAAGAAAATAGAAGAAAACGTGCGTACTGACGGGAGCGTTATAGAAAATTGAAACAATAGAATCTTGGAGTAGTAAATTTTGTTTGTTTGAAGAACTTGTAAATACTCGTATAAAGTCTGTCCAATAAGTCATCCGACTTGGGAATTTTGTATAATATTTAATCATTTAAAAAATACTTATATTCGATACTTTTCATAAGGTTCTTCTGTTAGTAAACAGTGATCTCTAACTCATAATTAACCTTGATTATTGAACCCGTGTTGACTACATCAGATTTAATTAAATCCTGATAATTACCCAAGTCGTTTAACTTATTACACAGACTCTAATACTTATATTTCTCTAGTATATGATTTGGTTGACCAAATAATCTTTTAATTATCTCACAGATGGTGTAAAAAGTAAAGTATGCAACACGGGGATAAAGCTGTCTTTGTCTTGGGCGGCTTGAATTCCTCACTTCACTCAGGTTTCTTTATTAACTCCCTCGCGATGCTCGGGAGTTAATTTTATAAATCCCTCACTATCGTTCGGGATTAATATCAGCAACCTTCGTTTCGTTCGGAATTCAACATGCCGCCCGCGACTTAAAGACACTGCTTTATCCCCGTGTTGCATACTATATTTTTTACACCATCTGTGAGATAATTAAATGACAATTTGGTCGACCAAATAATATACAAGAGAAATATAAGTATTAGAGTCTGTCTAATAAGTTTAACGACTCGGGTAATTATCAGGATTTAATTAAATCTGATGTAGTCAACACGGGTTCAAAAATCAAACTTAATTAAGAGATAGAGATCATTGTTTACTAACAGAAGAACCTTATGAAAAGTATCGAAAATAATTATTTTTTAAATGATTAAATATTGTACAAAATTCCCAAGTCGGTTGACTTATTAGACAGACTTTATACGAGTATTTACAAGTTCATCAAACAAACAAAATTCACTACTCCAAGATTCTATAGTTTCAATTTTCTATAACGCTCCCGTCAGTACGCACGTTTTATTCTATTTTCTTATTTTTTGTTAGTGGCCAGTTTGAATTTTAGTGATTACATACTCTTTGGTTTGAATTTCAAGTCAACTTGTTCGATGCGCCTACATTTTAATTCACTATGTTGACGATTCTTGATGTTCCAAATTCAAATCTCATTATTCCCTAGGGATCGGCCATACTGCATTATCTCCCTAGGGATAGAATGACTTGCTTTAAGTGAGGTTTGTAATTCGTATAAAACGACATTATCGAGCAGGTGGTGTAAAAACTACTATTATGTGATAGAGTTTATTGTTTACTAACAGAAGAATCATATGAAAAATATCTAATATAAGTATTTTTAAATGATTAAATATTATACAAAATTCCCAAGTCGGTTGACTTATTAGACAGACTTTATACGAGTATTTACAAGTTCATCAAACAAACAAAATTCACTACTCCAAGATTCTATAGTTTCAATTTTCTATAATGCTCCCGTGTCGCGTCAGTACGTAAGTTTTATTCTATTTTCTTTTTTTTGTTAGTGGCCAGTTTGAATCATGGTGATTACATACTCTTTGGTTTAAATTTCGAGTCAACTTCTTCGATGCGCCTACATTTTAATTCACAATGTTGACGATTCTTGATGCTCCAAATTCAAATCTCATTATTCCCTAGGGATCGGCCATACTGCATTATCTCCCTAGGCATATAATGACTTGCTTTAAGTGAAGTTTTTATGACGTGTAAAACGACATTATCGAGCAGGTGGTGTAAAAAATAAATTATGCATATGTCTTATTCAAAATGAAACATCTGTGCCACCTCAAGCACAGCACTTCAGCCCCTTCATAGGATATGCGTCACGTGCTTTCCTGCTCGGCATGCACAACCACTTGAACCTTCCACGACTTCAACAAAGTACCGACAGAGTTATCCAGGTGGCATCTTACTGATCGGACAGGATTTTAAGCAAACGTCATGAAAATATCACTTAGAAGTTCTTACTCTCCACCACGAAAGCAAGTGGCAATCAAATGCTAACTCCTAACTCACCCTCTAACTCACCCCATATAGGATGAAACGAGGGACCAAAGAAATTTAAAGAGTACCTATTTAATGACTTTATTTATTTATTTATTATAATCTTTATTGTACACCAAATAAACAAAAATACAGGACAAACATTTAAAAGAATAAGTGCACAATGGGCGGTCTTATCGCACAGGGCGATCTCTTACAGACAACCTTTGGATGGACTGAGAGAAAGGAGATAGATTAAGGGTTGTCAGTGTACAAACATCAGATATAATACTAACAAGATACATTAACACGAATACATACATACAATACAAAAAAACAAAATATACTTTGCGAGGGACTAAGTTTGTGTGGAAAACATTCATTCACACAGGCAAAGCAGCTAGCAGAATCTAGTCATAAATAAAGATAAGTACCTACTTAATACGTTAATTGAAATAACTATTTTCTAGAAGAGAAAATATTGCCAATAAAAAACCAAGGTGTTTGAAGAATAACCAATAGAAAGAATCCATTTCCAGCATTTTTGAAGTGAAAACTTCTTTAGCGGCGTTGAGCACTTTTTCTGTAATGGGTATAAAATCTTAAACTCGCGTCAGGACACGTGACCTGATCGAAAAAGCGTAAGACGGATGGAGAGTAGACAGCTATCCCCTCTCTACGGCGCGGCGAAAATGTATGCCTGGGCCTACTGTTTCAAATATATAGATATATATAAATATATTTCAACGTATTATATATTTATAATATATCTATATACGTATATATATTTATATTTATTTATATATATATATATTTCAACGTTAATTCGTTAAACCCCAAGCGAACGCCGGCGTTCGCGCACCTATTGTTTTTCAATTGTGTCTGTCATTATCACAATTTAATCAAGTTTTCACTTCTGCCGGCACTCCCGGAGTGCAACCCGTCTTTTTTTTTATTTTTTGTCCGTTTGTGTGTTTAGATGTGCACACATCATGTAAAACGTACGAAACTATGTAGGTAAAGCTATAAACAGATATGAATTCAAAATATTCAAGAAGTAAAATACATATCAAATCAAACGCAATTCGATACTCTCAACGCCATCTAAACACTTATAATAGAACTAATGATGACAGTTGAACTTCATATTTCATAGATGGCGTTGACTATTGGCAATGTCTACAGACAATTCTACTGCTCACAATTTGTTGAAAAAAGAACACAGTTAAATTGGTGTTGGACTGTTGGTTTGGCCTTTAATTCGATTGAAGTACGAAGTAAAGATTCTATTATTTGAAATTAAATCAAGCAGTTTTATTTAGGTACTTTGCAAGTTTTTAGTTTGGATTGTGTCGTTCGTTCGAAAGTTTGTTTCATCTGTAATTATTTTTCATCCGCTGTTTAAAATTATTGTAAATAAATTATCTTTCGTCCATTTCTAAAGGGTTGGTTTTTCAGCTAAAATTTTTAAATTTATTTGATCTGTTGGTCTGATAATATGTCCTTTGAAAATGCTTTATAGAGAAAACAAAAACAAACTTTTGCTTTGTTGCCGAAATGCATAAAGATTAAACTAATTTAGGTCACAGGAATTACAAGAACATCATGCCGAGTTTAAGGCTTATAGTCCCTTGAACTACTAACTGTGCATTTATTTGCGGCCAACAGCACCCGGAAAGCGCGCAGCTAACATTTAAACCCATTTTCTTTGCGAAATATTGATTGATTTACACATGTAATGTTCAGTTTGAAGAACATTTAACCACTAATTTTTACGTGTTAAAATGTTTCTAAACATCCAAGCCGTTTCGAAGGAGTAGGGAAAAGTTGCGAAGAGTTGCGAAATTGCGAAATATTTTTTTTAGACAAATGTATTAATATCACGAAAAAATCAAATGTTGATAATGTTGTTTATGAATCTATAATAAATATATATTTTTATCAAATCTATTAACCTGGCCGTTACCGAGGAGTAGACTTCAGAAAATCACTGTTTTATGGAACTTTTCGGACGCTTTGGCCTTAAGACTCGGCGTGAGAGGTTTACAGGCCACAGTCCAGAGCGAGGGGGAATTGACGTCGGTAGCCTCCTTTTGCGAAACTGTAATGCTAGCGAAGGAGGTGGCCGCACGTATTAGGGAACAGACGTCCTCCAGCCCTAGCCGCTGGGATCCTGACCCCGATTTCCGGCCAGCATGTTTAGGCTTGCAAACGACAAACCATGGGTGGCTTGCCGGTTCGCCATAAAACCATTTCACATAATATCTTGACTATAGGGACTCTAAAAGCCAAAAGCCTGTCTGACCTTGAAATGAGCAAAGAACTGATTATGATGAGAATATAAAGAACACGTACCTTCATAAGTCCCGAGCAAGCGTACCGGAGCACAGTTTACAGTTAACTAACCGATTCCTTGGCAAGGGTAACCGTTGACACCATTTTCTTTTACTATCTGGTTCAGACCTACATTTCACTGGCTGATCGAGATCTAGAATAAAATTGTTTGTACATACTGATTCTAATCACATTTGTAAATGTAACTAGCTTCTGCCAGCGGCTTCGTCCGCGTCTTCACCTTCTCTATACAAAGTTTGGACCCCCATTTCATTCCCTTAGTCCTGTCTTACTGCTCACCTACGTCATAAAAATAAGCCTTGTGCCGTGCCTTGTGCCTTGAGACGTGTCACGCTCCTAGGCTTTGTAAGTAGTTTCGGCAGTATGTTGAATAGAGGCTGTGTGTTGAAATGTCAGTCAATTTCTCCTTATTAAGGGGCACGGCAATGTCTCTACCAAGGCAGGCAAAAAAGTGGCATGGCCGTAACATTATTTTCTCCAAACAATTCAGGCCATTTTTAACCCCCTATAACTTCATTGTGTATAAAACTAGAAGCCTGAATTTTCAATAACCAAGCAGACATTGTATAAACTCTTGGCTTTGGCTTGGAAGAACACTTATACAAGGATACACACAGGCACATAGGCTCCAGGCTATATTTATTGCCCGAGCAAAGCCGGGACGAGCCGCTAGTTCCTTAGAAAGAGGAGGATAACAAAGTTACATTTGCAATGACTGAATCAGTGTACCGATGTATTTATAGTAAAAAAAAGACGTGTGGCACTCGGGGACTGCCGCGGTAAAGCTATTGCATAGCATTTTTATCAACTTATGCAATTATAATTATTTATTTATTTTATTCATGCAGTATTTTTTGCCTTTGTTTTTTTTCTTTGATATTAATTGAAGTTACACTTCACACATTGATTTGAATTTTGATTGATTGGTTACTCATTTGTTTTCTTATCGGTTACCACGCTCAAAAAACAAATGAGTGGGGGTAGGTTATTATCGCTACGGAATTTCTGGATTCGGTCTCCACGCTTAAGGCCCGCGATAGAAGCTATGCAATAGCTTAAAAAAATTTTTGAGTTTCAGTTCTAAGTATGGGGATCCCCAAAATTTATTGCTCTTTTTCTATTTTTGTGTGAAAATCTTAAAGCGGTTCACAGAATACATCTACTTACTAAGTTTCAACAGTATAGCTCATATATTTTCGAAAAAAAGTGGCTGTGACAAATGGACGGACAGATAGACAGACACGACGAATCTATAAGGGTTCCGTTTTTTGCCATTTGGTTACGGAACCCTAAAAAACATACATTCAGCCGAACATAGGACCTCCTCCTTTTTGAAGTCGGTTAATGAGATGCACTCAAAAACATAACTTGTAAAAAAAACAAGGCTGTGAGGCTGGATGCGTTGTTGTATATAACAATAGCTTCAATAGTAATCTGATTCCGTAACATTTGAATGGCAACCCCCCCCCCTCCCTCTCTAAATACTGTCAGATAGAAAAATAATGAGAAAAGTCGATAATACTTAATTCATTTTAATTTTCAAATCGAGATGGCTCGATCCTTTCGAAATCACGTTGGTTTATAAAAAATTACATACAATATCCAAATTATAGAAAAATACTGAGAAACACACGAATAATGCATTTGAAGATAATTGTGATGGTGTTCTCGTTAATTAATTTAGTTTCTGGTAAAAACATTGTGAAGACATTGACGGAATCTAACGGACAAGAAGTTATTGAAATTGGGACCCCTATCAAAGGTACTTAAAACATTTTTTTAACGGAAATCATTTTTTATAGCAACCTTTTACAGCGCAGTATACCTATATAATTAATACTCGTCAAGACGAATCATACGAGCCCAAACTCAATGGGGTTGTGTCGTTTAACTACATCATCAGATCAGCTCCATGTCATAATAATTTTGTATTGTTACCTGATTGAGATTGAGACACACGCATGCAAAACAGCTCAATCGGTAAACCAGAAGTGGATCGAATTTAATTTGCAAGATTTGATTACAGACATAATTATTACAAACATCGAGACAGGTAAAACTAAATTAAAGCATGAAAAATCTTTATACCGGTCTACTACCGGTATGCCTTAGAAACAGCTGCGACCCGACATACATTTCTATCCAACAGCTCTTACGTGATTTTGATGTTATTACACATCTTTCTCAAGATATTTTGGAAACAAAGATATCTTGTGGCTATTACCTAGATTTCTATCGAAATCTATACTTATAATAAATCTGTAGAAGTGAAAATTCTGTACATTGAAAATATCAAAAAAATAAATGGCGGAGGGCCAACCCAAAAATGTGATTCAAAAAATTTTTGTCTGTCTGTCTTTCTGGTGGTTCAGGCATCACGCAAGAACTACGGTTTCGATTACGATGAAACTTGGTATAATTATTTTTTAATATCCTGGGCATCACACTGGGTACTTTTTATCCCGGAAAAGTTTATACATAAAAAAAAAACCACAAACTTAATTTTGCGGTTCGATCCCTAGACCAGATTACTGTACCAACCGCAAATAATAAGTTTGTCGTAGGTTCATCCATCATCTTGCTGCTTATAGAGAAAAGTGTTGACACATATTAGGCAGTATCAAATATCAAGAGCTTTTTGTTTATTTTATTTTTTTCGATGTGAAAAATCATCTTATGACAACCCCCGCTCTTGGGCGGAGCGGGAGATAGTGTCAGACTCTTACTGACTAAAAAACCCATCCCGTTCCTTCAAGCCTTCATACCGGGGCTCGAGCGCCCTTTCGGATAACCCTGGCCCCAGTAGGCTTCGACCCGGCTGGGCCCCTGCGGTTGCTGACAACTCCTTGAGGCACGCGGGAACAGCGCGCACCGTCGACGACTTGGGCTTGGTCCGGACTGTTACCGGACGGCCGGACAGCGAGCTATCCATTGCTCACTGTCCGCAAGCCCGCGCCTACGGTGGCTGGAAATCGGGATCGGAATCCCGGCGGCGGCGGCGAGAGCGCCGTTGCCTGATGCGGTCGGCCTCCTCCTTAGCGAGCATTACTGCTTCGCAGAAGTCGGCGACCGCCTGCCACTCCTCCTCGCTCCGGACCATGGCCTCGACCAAGGCCCGGAAATATCAAGAGCTTCGAAACAATGCTGTGCTAAATGCCCGTAAGGTTTGCTCAGAACATAATTTGATAAATATAAATAATTGTGTGCTTGTAAATTAACGAAAAATAATATTTACCTTGACAAATATTTAGCGCTGTAAAATAAAAACCGGCCAAGTGCGAGTCGGACTCGCCCATGAAGGGTTCCGTAGCAGCAAGTAACATAATATAAAAGTTCTTGTAATGTGTTGTAACTTTGATCGATGTTTTAATAATAGTGTATTTTTTTCGATTTTTGACGCATTAAAAAAAAACTACTGACTAGATTTCGTTCAAACCAATTTTCGTTAGTAGTTTTTATAGTAATGTACATCATATATTTTTTTTAGTTTTATCATTCTCTTATTTTAGAAGTTAGAGGGGGGGGGACACACATTTTACCACTTTGGAAGTGTCTCTCGCGCAAACTGTTCAGTTTAGAAAAAACCGGCCAAGTGCGAGTCGGACTCGCCCATGAAGGGTTCCGTAGCAGCAAGTAACATAATATAAAAGTTCTTGTAATGTTTTGTAACTTTGATCGATGTTTTAATAATAGTGTATTTTTTTCGATTTATGACGCATTAAAAAAAAACTACTTACTAGATTTCGTTCAAACCAATTTTCGTTGGTAGTTTTTATAGTAATGTACATCATATATTTTTTTTAGTTTTATCATTCTCTTATCTTAGAAGTTAGAGGGGGGGGGACACACATTTTACCACTTTGGAAGTGTCTCTCGCGCAAACTATTCAGTTTAGAAAAAAATGATATTAGAAACCTCAGTATCATTTTTGAAGACCTATCCATAGATACCCCACACGCATGGGTTTGATGAAAAAAAAATTTTGAGTTTCAGTTCTATGTATGGGGACCCCCAAAATTTTTTGTTTGTTTTCTATTTTTGTGTTAAAATCTTAATGCGGTTCACAGAATACATCTACTTACAAAGTTTCAACAATATAGCTCTTACAGTTTCGGAAAAAAGTGGCTGTGACATACGGACGGACAGACAGACAGACAGACAGACAGACATGACGAATCTATAAGGGTTCCGTTTTTTGCCATTTGGCTACGGAACCCTAAAAATGATTAAACAAATATGAACAACAGGACATGTTGACACGAACCGTTTCGACTCACTTTTGACCCCCTGTAGCTCAGTGCCTATTGCAAGTGCAGAGATAAAATTGAACCTACCTTATCATATGCTAGTACTAAAGCAGTATGCCAAATTTCATGGATATAACTTCAGTAGATCCTGATATATGACCCTGTGAATATAGCTTATTTTGGCACTGACTCACTGACCGGTAATCAAAACCTCTAGGCCACTTCCAATTGTCCTAGCGTTATGAAATTTGGCACACAAGTCGTATGTTATATTTAGATTAACAAAAAATTAAGAAATTTAAGAAACTGGTCAAGCGTGAGTTGGCTCAATCTAATATTTATGAACCAGTGATATGAGAATACGAAGAGGAGGGGGAAAGGAAGGGGGTAGGGGTATAAAATATGTCAAGAAATTTAAGAAATCTGTCAAGCGTTAGTTGGCTTAATCGAATATCAAATTTTTAATAAAATATTTATGAAACAGTTATACAATGAGAATACGATCTAAGGTTAACAATGGACGCGGGTGTGGCACAAAAAGAAAAAAAAACCGGCCAAGTGCGAGTCGGACTCGCCCATGAAGGGTTCCGTAGCAGCAAGTAACATAATATAAAAGTTCTTGTAATGTGTTGTAACTTTGATCGATGTTTTAATAATAGTGTATTTTTTTCGGTTTATGACGCATTAAAAAAAAACTACTTACTGGATTTCGTTCAAACCAATTTTCGTTGGTAGTTTTTATAGTAATGTACATCATATATTTTTTTTAGTTTTATCATTCTCTTATCTTGGAAGTTAGAGGGGGGGGGACACACATTTTACCACTTTGGAAGTGTCTCTCGCGCAAACTATTCAGTTTAGAAAAAAATGATATTAGAAACCTCAGTATCATTTTTGAAGACCTATCCATAGATACCCCACACACATGGGTATGATGAAAAAAAAATTTTTGAGTTTCAGTTCTATGTATGGGGACCCCCAAAATTTATTGCTTTTTTTCTATTTTTGTGTGAAAATCTTAATGCGGTTCACAGAATACATCTACTTACAAAGTTTCAATAGTATAGCTCTTATAGTTTCGGAAAAAAGTGGCTGTGACATACGGACGGACGGACAGACAGACAGACAGACAGACAGACAGACAGACAGACAGACAGACAGACATGACGAATCTATAAGGGTTCCGTTTTTTGCCATTTGGCTACGGAACCCTAAAAAGTAGGTACGATTTCTTGAAAAAAAGTATTGAAATCCCACTAAAAATACACCTGATAAAACTTGGCCCCCTTTTTAGGGTTCCGTAGCCAAATGGCAAAAAACGGAACCCTTATAGATTCGTCATGTCTGTCTGTCTGTCTGTCTGTCTGTCTGTCTGTCTGTCCGTCCGTATGTCACAGCCACTTTTTTCCGAAACTATAAGAGCTATACTGTTGAAACTTTGTAAGTAGATGTATTCTGTGAACCGCATTAAGATTTTTACACAAAAATAGAAAAAAAGCAATAAATTTTGGGGGTCCCCATACATAGAACTGAAACACAAAAATTTTTTTTCCATCAATCCCATGCGTGTGGGGTATCTATGGATAGGTCTTCAAAAATGATACAGAGGTTTCTAATTTCATTTTTTTCTAAACTGAATAGTTTGCGCGAGAGACACTTCCAAAGTGGTAAAATGTGTGTCCCCCCCCCTCTAACTTCCAAGATAAGAGAATGATAAAACTAAAAAAAATATATGATGTACATTACTATAAAAACTACCAACGAAAATTGGTTTGAACGAAATCCAGTAAGTAGTTTTTTTTTTAATGCGTCATAAACTGAAAAAAATACACTATTATTAAAACATCGATCAAAGTTACAACACATTACAAGAACTTTTATATTATGCTACTTGCTGCTATGGAACCCTTCATGGGCGAGTCCGACTCGCACTTGGCCGGTTTTAACAGGTATGTTTTTAGTGGGATTAATATAACGTAATTTTTCTCTTAAATACCTTATATTCCCTATACTGTGTCTGCAAGACACAACTGGTTATTTATGTAACAAATGCTTTCTGGGTTGATAGGGGTTAAAAATGTTGAATATCCCCCGACGCATAAAATCTATAAAAAGTAAAAGAACTGGTTATAACGAGTCTAATGAGCCCAAACTCGATATATTTACTACAAGGCGTTCCAGGGTTCCATTAGCCCCTTCCCAGTTCTGGCATCTAGTCCTCGTCGTCATGAAAAATGTTTAGAACTGGATAAGACAAATCTAATGAGCCCAAACTCGATATATTTACTAAAAGGCGTTCCAGGGTTCCATTAGCCCCTTCCCAGTTCTGGCATCTAGTCCTCGTCGTCATGAAAAATGTTTAGAACTGGATAAGACAAATCTAATGAGACCAAACTCAACGAGTTTATAAATAGGCAATCCAAGGTTACGTCTCTTACCTCCAACATCCATCATCAGACCAGATCGATAGCGCCGGCATATAGGTGACATGAGTATTTCAAACATTAGGTCACATATATGTGTTTATTAGTAAAGTATATATCCATTAAGTGTTTAAGACCCCACAGCTAACAAACGAGCTACTGACCTTCTGGGGCCTAAGTCTGCTATATTTATAAATTCGTCATTCCAACACGATCCCATTGTCATTTTGATAAAAGTTTGTAATCTGCTAATTCATAATAAATAATTCATCATGATCGATCATTGATCGGTCAATGGTCTTGTACAGTACAATTCACGAATGATGGCGGGCGTGAAGTTAGCCTTTGCGAACTTTCGCGCACACCACACTTTTCTCGCACACGCGCGACGTCATTTGGTTCCTAAAACACGTTACTGCGCAGCCTTCTGCGCAAACTTCACGGCCGCCATCATTCGTGAATTGTACTATAATAGAATTGTTCTTGTAATGGGTCACTGATCAAAGGAACTGTCAAAATTTTTGCAGACTACGGCATACGTCAGATATTCATTTGTCATTATGTACGAGATTACCATTCTATGCCATTTCTTTCAATGGCATGTCAGTATTTGACCATCGGAAAGTCATAATGACGCCATTATATTAGTAGATTGCCAAAACTTGTCAAAATCAACAATTATGAAATCAATGATAGACCATTCTGACACTATTGTTATAGCAGACTTGAGGCCTAGATCTTCATAAATGTTATCTAAGAATATATCCCAATAACGTCGGCTTTCAAATAAAAAAACCGGCCAAGTGCGAGTCGGACTCGCCCGTGAAGGGTTCCGTAGCAGCAAGTAACATAATATAAAAGTTCTTGTAGTTCGTTGTAATTTTGAGTTTTAATAATAGTATTTTTTTTCGGTTTATGACGTATTAAAAAAAAAATACTTACTAGATCTTGTTCAAACCAATTTTCGTTGGCAGTTTGCATGGTAATCTACATCGTATATTTTTTTTAGTTTTATCATTCCCTTATTTTAGAAATTACAGGGAGGGGACACACATTTTAACACTTTGGGAGCGTCTCTCGCGCAAACTAATCAGTTTAGAATAAAATGATCTTAAAAACTTCAACATCATTTTTGAAGACCTGTCCATAGATACACCACACGTACGGGTTTGTTGAAAAAATAATTTTGGGTTTTAGTTCTAAGTATGGGGATCCCCAAAATTGATTGCTTTTTATCTATTTTTGTGTAAAAATATTAATGCGGTTAACAGAATACATCTACTCACTAAGTTTCATCAGTATAGCACTTATAGTTTCAAAAAGTTGGAAAAAGTGGCTGTGACATACGGACGGACAGACAGACATGACGAATCTATAAGAGTTTTTGCCATTTGGCTACGGAACCCTAAAAAAACGCATCAAAATTGGTCCATGCGCTGAGGCGCTACGATGCTACAGACAGACACAGAGACACCTCAAACTTATAACACCCCTCTTTTTCTTCGGGGTTAAAGAACAATCTTTAACGTGCGCTTTGCTAGGGAGGAGCTAGGTGGCAACCGCCATAGAGGTTCAGGACTAGAATATACTGCCATAAAGGAATATTGTTGTTCTTTTTAATCGCATCTGACAGTAAAATTGTGTCACTGTTACACGTTTCCAGTTTACAGATATACCTAGTATATTTTCAATTCGAACGTTGCATTTGTATAATTACAAAGTACTTGTTGAATATTACCAGCGGTAAAATATGTGAACGTTTGAGTAACGAAACTCCGGAACAACGAAAACATCGACTTATTTTAAACTTACTTATTCATGAGCGTTTGAGTAATGAAACTCCACAACAGCGTGATCATCGAGTCAAGTTAGTGCGTAACCATTGTGGAGATGTTGTGAGGGAAGTGGTTCAAAAAACTTAACGTCAAAGTAATGATGTGTGGAAGCAGCTGATTTATGTGTCGATGGCAATACTTGGACTACGATTAGTTAGAACTCTAGAAGAGGCCTATCGTCTCTGCCACTTACCTCTAAACATTGACTTATATTACAAGCTTTTATTTAGTTTCACCTGTCCCGATGTTTGTCTGTCATCAAATTTTGAAAAGTAAATTTGACCCACTTCCCGGTTACCGATTGAGCTGAAATTTTGCATGCATGTGTAAATCAGATGACAATGCAAAATCAATATGATGTGTGCTGATCTGATGATGCAACTGGAAGGTCAATCCCATCGAGTTTAGGCTCGTATGATTCGTCTTGACGAGCATTAATTATATAGGTATATCAAGCTATAAAAGCTTGCTATGAAAAAATGATTATCGTTAAAATCTTGTTTTAGTGATGGACAAGCCCTTTCGTAGAAACTATCTGTCAAAATACTGAAAAGTTAAAAGAAAAGTTTTCTGCAGCGCTACATTGGCATATCGTGTAACAAAACTATTAAAACAAAAAGTATAGTGTGAAGTTAGCGCTATGCAGCGCTAAGATAGCATTCAGAGGGTACTTTTTTCGCGACCAAAATGTCTTTAGCGCCATTAATTTCGCGACACTTAAAGCGTTTCGCTCAACATAGTGTAATGTTCAAGGTGTACAGTCGATATTACACCTGAATTGACTAAAGTGAATGTACGGCACGCCTAATCTAGTGCGTAGTACCTACAAATATATCAATGCCTTTAAAGAAGTGTATAAGGAAAACTGGTTATAAATAGCTGTTTCCCAGAACAACGCTATAAAATTCTACGATTTTGTGAAGATGAAAAATCCGTTTTCAAAAATATATTTGATCGTTACGAACAAAGGCCAAACGATCTTAAAGAGATAAGCTTGGGTGAATTTGTTGTTCGTTACAAAACCGTTTCAAGTGCATTTTGGACTGATGGTGGCGACATTGAATTGAGAGTTTAAGAGAATGAAAGTTACATACATTCTTTATTTAAGATGATGGATGCACACTCTATTTTACCCTAAACAGCGACTGGGAAGGTTTTTTTACAGTTTGATTGTTAGTTTTATTTTCCACTTTCCTTTTCGAAAACAGTAAACTTGATGAAAGTGACGAAACTACAGAAGCCTTTTTCTTTCGCGGACCGTCATAATTAAAACCTTTACATTAATTTATCCCTAGAACAATTTTCCCACGCTAAGCAAATTATTCAACAAGCCCTTGTTCAAGCTCTCTCAATGCTGTAAACGAAATTAGAGATATCAACGACCTGAAAGAACATGATATGAATATATACGCTGAAAACCAAACCAACGACTAATCGCGATCATTATATAGATAATAATTATCCAACTGTAATGCCTGATAAACTTTTTGTAAGTAGAATCAGAAGCCTGAATGTTCAACAAAAAGATTTGCTGAAATAGGTAAGGTAGGTTGGGGGAAGATCGGTATTGGGGTAAGAACGTTTAAATCAATATACCACTTATTTAGCTTTATTTTTAATGCCAATTACATTGCTGGGCAAGGTGGAACATAATGACGCGGCACGCAATATGACTAGCATTAAAAATAAAGCTAAATAATTGGTATAATTTATATTTATACGTTCTTACCCCAATGCCGATCTTACCCCAACGCACTATATCGGAATCCATGGACGAAGACATCAGGTTAGATAATAATCTTCAGCCTATGGCACTGGTGGCGGAAATTCTTTCTGCTAAAATAGATATAGAAATTGAGCATACTAAACGCTGCTATAGTCCGACAGTGGAGAGTTTGTTGAAGCTATCTTTTGTGGAAGTGGCATCATTGACAGGTGTATAGCACGGCAAATATCCGGTAGAACCCTTCACTCAATTTTTGTGCTCTCTATCGAAAAGGGCTCTACGATGACTTGTCGCAAAATGAGTGGACAGTCATCGTACGCTCATCGATATACAATAGTATGCTCATCGTTTTTCCTATACCTGTGCTTAGCCCTTGTTTTGTACCAAATTTCAGGATTCTGGGTCAGCGGGAAGTACGAATTATCCTTATGAATTTCGATCTTTGAGAGTACCTATCAAAATATATGTTTTTTGCGTTTTTTACATAAACGGCCGTATCTTTTTTATTCGTTAAATTTCAACTCGATACCTTCACGCGTTCTCGAGAGAAAGGGTCTTGACAGATAGTCAGACAGACAACAATGTGATCCTATAAGGGTTCCGTTTTTTCCTTTGAGGTACGGTACCCTAAAAAAAAATGTAATATTGAAATGGTCAATAAAAGATGTTGCAAAAGGGCCATTCTGTTTACAAGATTTGACCAAAACATAAAAACGTAATAGGTATAAACATTGTAAGTCAAATAAAAACTTGTAAAAACACAACGCAGTCAGTGTTCGGGTTAGCGGCAAGAAGAACTGGGTTAAAATTCAAGAGGCAACAGTGCTTGCACGTGTTAGAAATGCTATATATCTACCTATAACTACCTATATATCATAATGAAATGTCAAGATGGATAATGGTTATTTACTGTGTATCAAAGTTCCTATGACTGGTGTGTAAGGAAAGGGTTTTATGAAAAAAAGCACAGAAAGACAAGACTAAGTATTTATTTCAAATAGGCTTGTCAATTAATCGAATAAACTATTGGCTCGTTCGGAATCTAGGTCTTCGAGGTGAAGAATGGCCAAGAAACACCTCGGAAGCATTTTATCATCACAATAAGACTTACAAACATAAGTCACAGTAGAACAAATACACAGAATCAAAACAACATTAGCAATAATATTAAGCTATTATATTAAATAACTTACGTGAACTTAGGCAGTCCGTAAAGGTCTAGAACTGAACAGCAAGTAAGAGGACTTTAATAGAAACCAATCTTATTTATAGGAAAGTCCTGACGTTCAAGTGTCAAACCGGTGGGTTGACACTTAAACATCAAATATCCTTCCACCTTCTACAAATCTCAGGTTGTCGCACAACACACAACTTCTTATATTATAGTAGACAAAATCTAAGATATATTACAAAGATTATTAATAATTACATTACAATTTACAACATTATCATCAATACGGCTTTTTATAAGTTTGGCGTTTTTTTGTTTGTAAACACAACATCTTTGGCAGCATGGCACATTAGATTCAAGCTTCATAAATGTTACCAACGTATAAAATACTACCAACAATATTCGTGAAAATTAAAAATTCACAATATAATTACGTCACAAATAATGATGGATCTAACACACGCATGCACGATTTTCGCATGCAACGCCGGGGCGAAACTCTACTGCCGCGACAAGCTCAGGCATGGCAGTCAGAGTTTCAACGGGATCTCATGGCAATATCGCGACAGCGGTAATCGCAGCCGAGTACTGGGCAAGCCATAATCATGGTAGTAAGTCCATCTTTGAGGAATGGCTGGAGAGACATCATGGCGTTGTCACCTTCCGCATGACGCAGGTTCCGCTATGAAGCTGAAGAAATCATAAGATGATTTCATTTAACTGAAACTTTTATGACTTCCAGAACTGCCCATTGGTTTAGAGGAGGAACCTGGGGCTGATGACGATAGTGACGAAGATGACGAAAAGACTACGTTGAAGAATCCCGCAAAAACACAAGCACTTGCCACCAAGAAAGAATCTAAGAAGACTACGGTTAGTTTAATATTTCTCTATTATTAACTGGAGCTGATCGCTAAAGTGGCCTTAATTTAGAGTCAGCTTGTACACTAGTTTCTGGCACCAGCTTCGCCTGCGTGAAAGTAGGTATCTCCATACAAACTTTGGCCCCTGTTTTACCCCTTTAGGGGAATTTAGGAAATGCTTTCTTATAAAATTGTACCCGTGCGAAGCCAGGTCGGATCACTAGTTAGTAATAAAATATTTAACACTTTCAGCTGGCAAGTGTTAAGAAAGATGAAATAAAAGACGAGAAAGCCAAAGAATTGAACTCGGATGAAGACGAAGAGCGGATAGAAAAAGAGTTGGCTGAAATATACAAGGATACTGCAGGTTTGTAGATTCTTATTAATCATAGATGGATAAGAAGACGAGTAGAATAATCTTTAGATATTATGTACATCACATACACTACAGAAAAGAGGTATAAAAAAAAGGTGGCACTATATTTTAATCGGCCTATGCCCTATGATCTACGACCATTTTATGCTACTAACTATCAACAATAGTAACGACTTTCCTTTTACCATCCCCTTAACGTTTGGAGGCTATTTCTACATTACAATTCGTGGTTATACTTTAAAACTTCTTGCTTGTTACAAAAATATTACTTAATTCAATATTAAAAATTCATTTGGCGTTCACGGATATTCTCTGATCGTGAATACTATCATTAATCAGCGCCAGACAGATATTATCTAGCATCTTCTGAACTGAACTTTTGGCACAGTTGTTTAAGATTACATTTTCTTTTCTTTACCTTACGTATGACTTATAACATAATATTTGACGCAGAATACAAAACGGACAGCGAAGAAGACAAGGATGTGGCTAAGGAATCTTCAGCTACTATTGAGAAAAGTATAGAAGAAGCAGAAGTCGCGACTGCAGAAGACTCCGACAAGCCCATAGGCAGGCAACGCAATAGGTAAGTTGTTTCTTTTGCTACAAAATTACCACTATCCATCAATGTGCCTTGCGTTTTTCCATTTACTTTGGGGTCGGCTTCTAATTCAAATGAATGCAGCAGACTAAGGTCTACTGTCTGTGGAAGCGCAGCTTGATAGAC
The DNA here is from genome assembly GCA_929112965.1 of Mythimna albipuncta. Taxonomy (NCBI): domain Eukaryota; kingdom Metazoa; phylum Arthropoda; class Insecta; order Lepidoptera; family Noctuidae; genus Mythimna; species Mythimna albipuncta. Next base: position 10,223,188 of record OV815985.1, read on the forward strand.
GCGTATTCGTCGCTTGGTGTACGCCTGCCTGAAGCTTACATATAACAAGCTTTTAATGAAAATATTTTTTTCTTTTATAGCTCGGTATACCTATATAATTAATAATACTCCTCAAGACGAATCATACGAGTCCAAAGTCGATGGGGTTGTGTCGTTTAACTACCAAGTTCCTATAGCCACCTTCCGGTTCCATCATCAGATCAGCTCCTTGTCACAATAATTTTGCATTGTCATCTGATTTGCACATTCATGCAAAATTTCAGCTCAATCGGTAACCGGTGGGTTAAATTTAATTTACAAGATTTGATGACAGACAAACATCGGGACTGGTGGAACTAAATAAAAGCTTGTAAATAAAACTATGTCAACGTTGTGGCAACGACACAACGCTCGCGCTTTGTCACCAGTTTTGTATTTGCGTCCATGAAGCTACGCGTCTGTAGACAGCTAGCTTAAAAGTGTTTTATATGAAGCGCCTGTCAGACTTTTACAACCCAATAACTGGGCAACACTACCCTTGGCAAGACTAGTGTGATATTTTCTAACTTTGTGACTGCCACAAATACTCTTGAAGATCTATAATAATTGTCAGCCGAGACAAAAGGCTTTTTTTAGGTGGAAAAATCACCCAATGACATCCCTCGCTTTTGGTCGGATTGGGAGATAGTGTCAGACTTTTACTGACTAAAACCCACTCCTGTTCCTTTTTTGCCAATGTTCTAGGGCCCCGAGGATCTCTTTCGCATCACCCATGGCCCCAGTAGGCTTCGACTGCTTCGCAGAAGAAGGTGACCACCTCAGACAAAAGGCTTCTATTGCTTTCAGAAGCACGGAAGAATTTCAGTATTTAAAAGATCATCATTCTATGCACCGATATTTTTGGTTAACCTTGACGATTGTAAAAGTCGCGTTAGTGATATTAAGCTACGTCGAGTTAGATTGAAAGCCGACCTTAACATAGATGGGCACAGACTCGTTCTCCTTCGCAGAATGCTCGTGTAAAGGCACCTTGTGCAAAAGGACATCATTCATTTTGAGCTTAATTATAAAAGTGCCAAACAAAAAGATAATAGTAATAAAAAAAATAACTTTGCAAGTGCGACTCGGTCTCACGCACTGAGGGCTCCGTGCAAAGTATAATTGCCGAATGGAGTCTCGAAGATTTTTCCAAATTGCTTTTTTTTGTGACGCAGTTAACAACTGTTTTCAGATATATTCCTATATATGTGGTATAAGACTTTGCTTTGGGCCAAATTTTAGGATTCTGGGCGACGGGAAATACCCTATGAATTTTGATCTTTGAGAGTATCAAAATACACGTTTTTTTGCGACATAAACGGCCGTATCTTTTATAATCGTTAATTTAGAAGTTTGATTTTTTTCACAGCTTGAAGAGACCGCAGACTTGAGTATATACTTTTAATTTCAACTTTATATCTCCACGCGTTCTTGAGAGAAAGGGTCTTGACAGACAGACAGACGGACGAACAACAAAGTGATCCTGTAAGGGTTCCGTTTTTATTTCCTTTTGAGGTACGGAACTCTAAAAATTAGAAATATACATACCTATACTAGTGACCCCGGTAGACGTTGTCTTGCCCGAAAACTGACTCTTTGTCCTCTGTATTAATTTCTCTTAATTTTCAACAGCTTCAGATTTCAACCGGACTCTACGGATCAAGTGAGCGTTGAGAAGTTCAGGACATCGGTTGATGAGATCAGCTGCAACAACCGGGAAAAACTTAAGGGGACTAACGTAGTAAGAATTGTCTTCTTTATTAGTGGCATCACCCCCGTGCCGTTATTCCTAACCCAGCATGCGTTATTTATTCTTCCATCTCCAGTCTCTATCAGTCATCATTTCAGAATAGCACCTTTCTGGCTATATCTATTAATTGTTTATTAAAATTTGATGCAAAGGTAAACTAATGCTTTAGGTACATTTACTTATCAGCGTTAGGGTGGTCTATGTCCTTATTTGATCGATGTAATCAAGATATGGTCCAGGTTTTGTGGAACACTGATCTTGGCATATTTTACTTAGTTTAACAGTTTTTTTAAACGATTGACACTAATAAATTAAAATTTCAATAAGTTAACCACACGAAAGCGTTTGCTATGAATATAACATAACAATTTCTGATGGAACTATTTTTCTTTTTGCAGCCTCCAGCAGACTTTACAGATCGCCCTAAAGAAAATGACACTAATAACGCATTTCGCACCATCAGCAACGGCATAATACTGATTACAGCTGTGTTATCTTACGTTTTTATATGTTCCTAATTAAAACTGACAATTAATTGCCCTGATAAACTCGGTTAGCTCATTAATTCCTAAAAAATGTTAACTGTTCTACGATCTACCAGAGGGTGTTCCTCAAGGGTGTATTTTGGGACCAATTCTATTTGATGATTATATTTTTTTAAATTGTCGCTGCACCGAGTCAGGCCTAATCATCAATTTATTGAGATTGTCAGAAATTGTGTGTGAATTTATGACTCTTCGACTAAAAAGGTCGAGATGGACACCAAAGAGATGTTAAGAAACAAAACCTAATAATATGTTTTGTTTGATGATGGTTGATATGACTCTATATAACTATAGTTCGTGGCAAACTTGGGCATCGGTAGGATTCAAACTGTTGGTTGATAATTTTTAATTAATGGGCTAACAGATTTTAACGTATACTATAATTATTTAGAGATGAATGTTTTATCAATTATGTATCTTGTGTGTATCTGTACGTATGTCAAATTGTTTGTCGATTAATAAAATTTTATTGAATAATCAGAAGTATTTTTAGTGTATTACACCATTATTATGAAAGCGATTATTAATAAATTATATAGATATACTATGTGTCTATATTATAGTAGGTATATAGATAAAAGGAGAAAAAGGCTGATTGACATATACATATATTGAGACCAGAACCGTAAAACTTTTGCACAAGGGTTCCTTTTGAACCGACTTCAAAAAAAAACGAATGAAGGGTTCCGTAGCAGCTAGTAACATAATATAAAAGTTTTTGTAACTTCGATCGATGTTTTAATAATAGTGTATTTTTTTCGATTTATGACGCAAAAAAAAAAATCTACTTACTAGATTTCGTTCAAACCAATTTTCGTTGGCAGTTTTTATAGTAATGTATATCATATATTTTTTTTAGTTTTATCATTCTCTTATTTTAGAAGTTAGAGGGGGGGGGGACACACATTTTATTTATTTATTTAACCTTTATGTAATAAAAGATACAAAGGCGGACTTAATGCCTTAGGCATTCTCTACCAGTCAACCTAGGGTAGTGCAGAGACAAAATAGCAGGTGCATAAAAAATAAAGAAAATATTATTTAAAACAATTATAGAATCACTACATAGTACAGCGGAGTAGTCTCAAAAATCCTTTCGTTACCTTATATAAATTATATATATTTGTATGTATGTAGGTTTATATTATATTGAATATTTAAGTATGTTTATTATATAAATATTTGTACACTTGTTTTCTTATCAAAATATTCTTTTTTTTTTTTTATGCACCTGCCATGTTTTCTCTTCACCACCCTAGGTTGACTGGTAGAGAATGCCTAAGGCATTAAGTCCGCCTTTGTACCTTTGTGTTGCATGAAGTTTTTTAAATAAATAAATAAATAAATAAATATAAAACAAAGTCGCTTTCTCTGTCCCTATGTCCCTTTGTATGCTTAAATCTTTGAAACTACGCAACGGATTTTGATGCGGTTTTTTTAATAGTTAAAGTGATTCAAGAGGAAGGTTTATATGTATAATAACATCCATTAAATAGTGGAGAAGTACTGTTATTTTTGAGGTTTCTAATGTGATGTCGTAAATAATTACATTTTTTCCGCTTACATTGCAAACGCAGGCTGAACCCTACGAGTTTTATCAAAATAATGTACTAAGTATTGTACACATTGAAAAGGTCTACAGAAAAGTCCGTGATGGTATATGTCTATCTCTTATGGATAACCCACAATAACTTTTTTTTGTCATTTACTTTTTACGACAAATAATGGCTAATTTTCGAAGCAATTTTAACCAATAGAGCATTAATCCTTAACCAATTAAATACCTTTAAAACATTGTTCATTTAATATAGATCTATATGGCCCTTTACACCGTAAGATTTAAATGAATATTTTCGAAGATATTACAGATTTAAAAATTGCGGGACGTAGCGTTTGCGGCGGTACCAGCCGGCCGCCCGATGCGGCAAGAGCGTGCCTCTTCATGGCATAGGGAAAGGGGGATTGTTTTACTCCAAATTTAACACGTGCGGGCCACGGGCAGTAATGAACAAATCAAAACTACTGAATCGATTTTAATCACATAGGCTATATATTTTATACCCGTGCAAAGCCGGAGCGGGCCGCTATGTTTTTATATACAACGTTCACAGTTTTTCTGTAGTGTATTTAGTATCAGCATTGCACCCGTGCGAAGCCGGGGCGGGTCGCTAGTTATATATAAAGCTAAAACCAAACATACATATAAAAACGCATATTAATCTGAAAACAGTAAATTTGTTGTTTAGTTAACAAAAAAAATATCATAAAAACGACATAAAAAAAAAATTCAATTGGGAAAAATCTTCGAGACGAGTCCGACTCGCACTTGCCCCATTTTTAGGGTTCCGTAGCCAAATGGCAAAAAACGAAACCCTTATAGATTCGTCATGTCTGTCTGTCTGTCTGTCGGTCTGTCTGTCTGTCTGTCTGTCTGTCTGTCTGTCTGTCCGTCCGTATGTCACAGCCACTTTTTTCCGAAACTATAAGAGCTATACTGTTGAAACTTTATAAGTAGATGTATTCTGTAAACCGCATTAAGATTTTCACACAAAAATAGAAAAAAAGCAATAAATTTTGGGGGTCCCCATACATAGAACTGAAACTCAAAAATTTTTTTTTCATCAAACCCATGCGTATCTATCTATGGATAGGTCTTCAAAAATGATACTGAGGTTTCTAATATCATTTTTTTTCTACACTGAATAGTCTGCGCGAGAGACACTTCCAAAGTGGTAAAATGTGTGTGTCCTCCCCCCCTCTAACTTCCAAGATAAGAGAATGATAAAACTAATAAAAATATATGATGTACATTACTATAAAAACTACCAACGAAAATTGGTTTGAACGAAATCCAGTAAGTAGTTTTTTTTTAATGCGTCATAAACTGAAAAAAATACACTATTATTAAAACATCAATCAAAGTAACAACACACTACAAGAACTTTTATATTATGCTACATGCTGCTATGGCACCCTTCATGGGCGAGTCCGACTCGCACTTGGCCGGTTTTTTACATTGAAGTTGGTTGTATTTTTTTTTTTTTTTGTAAAAAGTTTGTGCATTGAGAGTTCTGTACAAACTTACCTATAAGTAAGTTTGTACAGAACTCTCAATGCGCAAGTCCAACTCACGCTTTTTGAATCCTCTCCTCTCACTAATGAAGAAATTTAAGTTCTATTACGTCACAGTAGAGAACAAAAGAAAACGTGCTAAAGCCTGCTTTACCTTGCGCACCGCGGCCTTGCGATGCGTCACCCATCATTACTATGCATAACACGTCGCCTCGTAAAACATTCTAGTGTCTAGACAAAATTAATATCATTCTAATACCGATTACTCTTTTAGGGTTCCGTAGCCAAATGGCAAAAAACGGAACCCTTATAGATTCGTCATGTCTGTCTGTCTGTCTGTCTGTCCGTCCGTATGTCACAGCAACTTTTTTCCGAAACTATAAGAGCTGTACTGTTGAAACTTAGTAAATAGATGTATTCTATGAACCGCTTTAAGATTTTCATACAAAAATAGAAAAAAAGCAATAAATTTTGGGGATCCCCATACTTAGAACTGAAACTCAAAAATTTTTTTTTCATCAAATAAAAAGATACCCCACACGTATGGGTGGGGTATCTATGTATAGGTCTTCAAAAATGATATTTAGGTTTGTAACATCATTTTTTTCTAAATTGAATAGTTTACGCGAGAGACACTTCCAAAGTGAAAAAATGTGTGTCCCCCCCTCTAACTTCTAAAATAAGAGAAGGATAAAACTAAAAAAAATATATGACATACATTACCATGTAAACTACCAACGAAAATTAGTTTGAACGAGATCTAATAAGTAGTTTTTTTTTAATACGTAATAAATCTAAAAAAAAAAAATTGCACTCCGGGAGTGCCGGCAGAAGTGAAAACTTGATTATTAACGTTGAGCATGTTTGATATTTTGGAATGGTTAGGGAATAATTTTGCACCAATTGCTTTATCAGTATAAAAGTACTATCATTTATGTGGTAGAATACAATATTCATTTATTGCGCTATCGTACACAAACATGACAATTTATATTACATTAAAAATTTAACACTTTAAAACTATTACAATTATTTTACATTAAAAAGTTTATCTCCGAAAAATCCATTTTAATCCATCCGTCTTACGCTTTTTCGATCAGGTCACGTGTCCTGACGCGAGTTTAAGATTTTATACCCATTACAGAAAAAGTGCTCAACGCCGCTAAAGAAGTTTTCACTTCAAAAATACACTATTATTAAAACATCGATCAAAGTTACAACGCACTACAAGAACTTTTATATTACGTTCTTGCTGCTACGGAACCCTCCATGGGCGAGTCCGACTCGCACTTGGCCGGTTTTTTTTCTAATATAATATTGGTCGGTGAGCCTCTGGTGAATTGTCTCCGGCTGTGAATAGTGCACGAGAGACAAAAGGTTCTGTGTTCCCTAGATGGAACAGAGAACGTCTCAGTACGCCGCCGCCATCACGTTCAGTCTTGAGTTTCGCACTTCATTATGCTCCAGGTCTATCGTTCGTCGCCAGGTCTGCTTAAAGACCATTCAAGTATTACGTAAGCATAATTTTTGCAGATATATTCCTAGGCCACCTTCCGGTTCCACCATCAGATCATCTCCATGTCATAATAATTTTGTGGAAGCAAAATTTCACCTCAATAGTGTTGGGTTGATCTCAGAAGTAATACACCGTATTTGCTAAAAATCATACTTTATTTCTTATTGTCGTATATAGTACAATTTACAATATATTTAGCACTTATTGCGTCCGCACTCTTCAACTGCTCACGACTTAATGCCCTTCCGACGAACGCGAACGTTATCGCCCCACCATCTTTAGACAATCCCTACTACTCGTTTTCACGACGAGGGCGCCACTGCGACTCAAATAACAAACTATACTCATGACCTATTATTTCTAGAGATAATTAAGCGTCTTTAAATAATAACAATTGTACATAACGATCTATAATTATCATAAATAGGCTACAATATTACATCTGATAATTAATAAGCTAACAACTCGGCCATCCTGTTCGTAGCGAGTCCCTTCGCTACTTAAGAGTTATTAAAAAAAGAAAACCTAAATCAGACTCAGGATACAAATGTAATCAAAGGATACAAAATCTCCATATAATAAAAAATATATAATTAATTAAAGGAAACATTATATATAAGTAACAATAATTTTTTACTAGTAACAAAATAATTATAACTAAATCAACAAATTGATGTGATTGTATTTAATATTCAAATATAATCTACATCTATACATCTTATCTATATCTATACAAAGAAATAATATTATAAGCTAAACATGCACAGAGGTAATTCTGCTATAATTCCTGATTTGACTTTACGCATATCTAAATAACTCTTCTTTGTCGATGATTAGGCGAGTGGGGACTCCAAAATAACTAATGGTGGTCTTTAAGGCGTATAGTCCCTTGAACCATCTGACCGAATATATGTGAACGCAACTCTTGCACTCGCCTAGGCGGCAGCACACAAATCTGTGCTTATTTGCGGCCAGCAGCGCCCGGAAAGCGCTTTAAATCCATTTTCTCTGCGAGATATTGATTGATTTACATATGCAATGTTCACTTTGAAGAATATTTAACCACCAATTTTTATGTGTAAAAATGTTTCTAAAGGTCCAAGCCGTTTCGAAGGAGTAGGGAAAAGTTGCGAAATTGCTAAATATTTTTTTATTGATAAAAGCATTAATTGCACGAAAAAAAATCAAATGTTGATATTATTGTTCATGAATTTATAATAAACATATATATTTTTTTCAAACCCATTGACCTAGCCGTTACGGAGGAGTAGGCCTCAGAAAATCACTGTTTTATGGCATTTTTCGGGCGCCTGGCCCTTAATTAAGGACTGACAGTTGTGATTGAGTTCGTAGTTTTAGCAGGAGTAATATTCGCTAATTTTTGTAAAACCATCGATTATAACGAGGAGACAATAAAAGTGTAACCTTATTGAAACGGCGAAAAACAGAAAATTTTTAGACAGCGTCAGTCTTTCTAGATCCTGAACAAAAACTTTGAACACCAACCTCAAGTCCGAGAAAGTCAATTTGACTTGCACTTGCTCAATTTCAATGTAAGACCTTCAGCAACTGTAAAACTTCCTCTATGCCCCTTAATACCGGCTAAATTTTGGGCTGTTGAATGCCAAGATTCCATTCTCTGGCTATGCCCATTTTAATTAAGGAACATTGACTACCTAGATCTTAAATTGTTTCAAAATATTGAGTTTGGTATACAAAACATATTTATCGTTACTATCGTAACTCGGTGACTTGTTTTTCTGACCGTTCTTTAACGTGTGCATCGTCTTTCTCTTGGATTTTGTTTAATTTCTTAAAATAGTGTTCTGCCAAATGTCCCATTTTGTCGCAGTAGGTACATTTTTCGGCGGGCTTATTGTACTTATTACTACGGTGCCCCACCTGGTCACAGTTAAAGCATGTAACGTTAGCATTAGGATCTTTTGTAGTATTCTGTCGGGAAAATGGCTGTTATTCGTCATGATTACGAGAGCGTTGGGGAGGGTCTTGATGATCTTTACTTTGCCCTACTTTTACGGTCTTAAAGTACCTCAGTACCTGTTCGGGTTCAGAAAATTAAGCAGCTTGGGCACCCACCCTAATTGCACGATCCTCGATACCATAAAGAAAACAATCTACAGCTTGTTTGCCATATATGTTGCACCTATTCAGCAAATTAATCTTCGCATAAAAGTAATACTCTAACGATTCACCGTAGCGAGCCCTTTTATGGGGGATAACATTTTTGTAAGGAGTTCAGCGTAGTCGTCGCGGCAGAGAAAATACTCTATCAATTTTCTTTTCCATTCAGTCCAAGAAAGTAAGACAGTTGATAGACCTTGATACCAGGTTTTAGCAACACCTATGAACTTAGGAAAAGCATAGTGAATAGTTTCCCTATCGTCCCACTGATAAATGGTAGCACTTTCCTCTACCCTAGTAAACCAAGTCAATACAGTTTGCTCCTTAGACATCAGATCAAATTCAGGAATAATATTTTTATCGAAGGTGAGTTTTGGTTTATCAGAATTTTTCATACTACTCTGTCAAGAAAGTACCGGGAAAAGATCAATAAAACACAAAATTAGCCATATCTGGCGAATATGGTGGCTGGCCGATGGTATTTGTTGAGTGTTTGGTCAAAAATTCGTTCACAATGATGGCCTTGTGCGAAGGCGCATCATCGTGGTGCAAAATCCAAGAATTTTCTTCCCACAAATCTGGCCTTTGTCGTCGAATTTGCTCTCTTAAATGAAGAATTGGAATAGAAAGAATTCCGAGTGCACAACACCGCGATAGTCAAAGAAAACAGTCAACATGACTTTGACATTTGATCGACTTTGGCGTGGTCTTTTCGGTTTTGGTTCAGTTCGAAGGCGCCACTCCGAAGCTTGTTGACTTGTTTGCATGTCAAACTCGTAAACCCACGTCTCGTCGCCAGTATGCTTTTAATTAATGTTGGGTCGGAATTGACTCGTTCTAGCATGTCCTCAGCGACTCTTATGTGGTTGAGTTTTTGGAGAAAATTCAGGTCTTTTGGGACTAGCCGAGCGGCAACAAGTTTCATACCCAAATGATTAGTTAATATGGTACTGATCGACTCGTGAGATACAGAAAGTTCGGCTGCTATCTCTCTCAAACTTGAATGAGGATTTTCAGTTACTATTTTCTTCACTCTTGCGATGTTAACTTCAGTTGCAGAGGTTGATCGCCTACCAGAGCGAGGCAAGTCTTCCATCACATCTCGACCGCTTTTGAATGCTTTGTACCACTCATAAGCACGTGTTTTTGATGAAGTCGACTCACCGTAAGCCTTCTGTAACATTTTCAGTGACTCCGAACACGAAATTCCATTGGCGATGCAAGATTTAAGACAAACTTTTGTTCGATGTTTTTGTCCATTATGAAATTCGCAATACGCACTATATAACTATAACTAAAAACAGCACTGTATTTAATATAAATTACAGATGCAACTCAAACTCCGCGGCAAAATGGAAAATAGTTGTGCCAATCTCCTTCCTTGCGTCGTATTCCTCAATGCTGAGGGTCGTGACCCCCCTGTTTCATCACTCTGTCTCTTATGATATTCCTCCATCTGTTCCTGTCTCTGGCAGTGTGAAGGGCATTGTACATCGTGGAGTCAAGAGCGGTATGGATCTGGTCGGACCAACGTACTGGGCTGCGCCCGCGAGGCCTTTTCCCGTCCACTTTACCGGTCACAATTAGCCTTTCGAGGTTGCCACCGTCTTTCCTTGCAATGTGACCGAAGTATTGCAGAACCTTGCGAAAACACTCGGACGACAGCCGTGAGGAGATTTCGAGTTCTTGCAAAATGGATATGTTGGTCCGAAATGCTGTCCAAGGAATACGGAGCATTCTTCTCCAACACCACATCTCAAAGGCGTCAATGCGTTTGCGGCCTGCAGCCTTTAGCTACCAAGTCTCAGCGCCATACAAAAATATCGAAAAGACTAGTGTCCGTACCAGTTTGGTTTTGGTCTTTACGGAGATGTTGCGATCCCTCCAGACTTTATTAAGCTGAGACATAGCGCTCTTGGCCATGCCAATTCTCCTGCGAACTTTCCCCTCGCACGACCCATCGTTACTGATATTGGAGCTCAGGTAAATAAAGTTGTCCACTGTTTCTAGGTCTAAAGCGCCAGTGAGTTCCAATTTTCCAGTTCTATCCACCACCATGACCTTGGTTTTGGACCTGTTTACGGAAAGCCCCATCTCCTCGCTGATACGCTCCATTCGGGCTAGGAGTGCCACCATTTCTGACTCATTTGCTGCAAGTAGAGTAGTGTCATCAGCATAGCGCAGGTTGGTAATTTTTACGCCACCAACTGTGATGCCTCCCTCCCAATTCTCGCAGTTCGTCTCATGATGTATTATCCATAGATGTTGAATAGGATAGGCGATAAGATACATCCCTGGCGCACTCCTCGGCGAAATTTAAAAGGTTTTGATGTTGCTTTATCGACTCTTACGACTCCCCGGTTCGAGTTGTACAGGGTGCGAAGTAGGGCAATCAGATGTGCCAATCGGAGTCTTCAGGCGATGAACTGCGCCATCGCTTGCGGTTAATCCTCGGACCACCTTCGGGCCAAAAGTATGTAGTTGTGTGTTCATGGTTTCGTAGCGAATGGTCACTCCACGGCCCCGACACCTTGCAGTTTTTAATATTGGGCTCACCTGTTTTTCGCGTTCGAGATATTGATTCTCAGACCCTCGTCCTTCTGAGTCACCATTGCTAGAACACCGGCCCTGTGACCTGGGCGTTCCTGGGTCATGAAGAGCGAAACCCCGGCCCTGTGACCTGGGCGCTCCTAGGTCATGATGATCGGAACCCCGGTCCTGTGACCTGGGCGCTCCTGGGTTGTGATGATTGAAACCCCGGCCCTGTGACCTGGGCGCTCCTGGGTTATGATGATTAAAACCCCGGCCCTGTGACCTGGGCGCTCCTGGGTTATGATGATTGAAACCCCGGCCCTGTGACCTGGGCGCTCCTGGGTTATGTATATCATTTGAACCATGATGCCTCACTCGGGTTCTCCTTGGTAGTAAATAGTTTCCATTTTTCTGAAACTTACAATGCCTGGGTTAAATCTCATTTCTATAATAATTATACAATAACTAAAAATATTTTCCGGGATTGTCGAAGTTGGTAGTTCATTATTATTAAACTGTTCACATAAAGTTAATGACAGAAGTAAGATATTGTTATAGAATATCTTGAACTGTTGAGTAAGTTACTATTTATGCAAGTGAGCTCATTATTAGTACTCTTTGTAGTTTTTTATTGATACTGATGATTAATAATCCCGAACGAAAATAAGGGGTGTATAAAATTAACTCCCTGTTAATAAAGAAACTTGAGCGAAGCAAGGAATTCAAACCGCCCAAGACAAAGACAGCTTCATCCCTGCGTTGCACACACTACTTTTTACACCATCTGTGCTAATTAAAAGACCATTTGGTCGACCAAATCATGTTTTAGAGAAATATAACTATTAAGTTCATCAAACAAACAAAGTTCACTACTCCAAGATTCTCTATTTTCAATTTTTCTATAATGATGAATATCAGTAATCACGTTTTATTCTATTTTCTTCTTTTTTTTTTGTTAGTAGCCCGTTTGAATTTCGAATCAACTTGTTCGATGCGCGTACCTACATTTTAATTTAATTCACAATGTTGACGATTTTTGATGTCCCAAATTCAAATCTCATTATTCCCTAGGGATCAGCCATACTGCATTATCTCCCTAGGGATAGAATGACTTGCTTTAAGTGAGGTTTGTATGACGTATAAAACGACATTATCGAGCAGGTGGTGCAAAATAGTAAATTGTTACACGGGTGAAAAGTATCACTTTCAGCCCGCTCCTCGGGCAACTTCAGACCTACTTTCAGAGTATGAGTAATGAAAAGAATATTTACAATCGTCATATACGAGTTTATCTAGTCTACTAGTAGGAACGTATTTACTAGGATGATGTTATAAATTTCTCGTTATACCGTTTTTGTTAAGAGTTTTATATTTTAGGGCCACCTTGTTAACTTTAGTAAATTCAAGCAATAGTATTTATATAATAAAACAACTAAAAATAAAATTGATGAATTATACACTTGATCATCTAAGTGGGCAGTAAAATCAGTAAATTATTTTCTACTTCACGTGAACCTATTAAAACTGTAGTGATAAAATATGTGTATACATACATATGGTTTTATCAAAGTAGGTACCGTGTTACGTTGCTTGCAAAATACTTTTAAAAAGATTAAACGGTGCAATGAGATAAAATAGTAGTTTATGTGACTAGGGGATAAAGCAGTGTCTTTAAGTCGCGGGCGGCATGTTGAATTCCGAACGAAACGAAGGTTGCTGATTTAATCCCGAACGATAGTGAGGGATTTATAAAATTAACTCCCGAGCATTGCGAGGGAGTTAATAAAGAAACCTGAGTGAAGTGAGGAATTTAAGCCGCCCAAGACAAAGACAGCTTTATCCCCGTGTTGCATACTCTACTTTTTACACCATCTGTGAGATAATTAAAAGACAATTTGGTGGACTAAATCATAAATTAGAGAAATATAAGTATTATTATTATTTACAAGTTCATCAAACAAACAAAATTCGCTCCTCCAAGATTCTATAGTTTCAATTTTCTACAATGCTCCCGTGTCGTCAGTAGAGTCTGTCTAATAAGTTAAACGACTTGGGTAATTATTAGGATTTAATGAAATCTGATGTAGTCAACACGAGTTCAATAATCAAGGTTGATTAAGAAATAGAGATCATTGTTTACGAACAGAAGAAACTTATAAAAATTACCGAATATTTGATTAAATATTAAGTATACAAAATTCTCAAGTCGGTTGACTTATTATACAGACTATCTATTTTCTTTTTTTTGTTAGTGGCCAGTTTAAATCATAGTGATTACATACTCTTTGGTTTGAATTTCGAGTCAACTTGTTCGATGCGCCTATATTTTAATTCACAATGTTGACGATCCTTGATGCTCCAAATTCAAATCTCATTATTCCCTAGGGATCGGCCATACTGCATTATCTCCCTAGGGATATAATGACATGCTTTAAGTGAGGTTTGTATGACGTATAAAACGACATTATCGAGCAGATGGTGTAAAAAAAAAAACCGGCCAAGTGCGAGTCGGACTCGCCCATGAAGGGTTCCGTAGCAGCAAGTAACATAATATAAAAGTTCTTGTAATGTGTTGTAACTTTGATCGATGTTTTAATAATAGTGTTTTTTTTTCGATTTATGACGCATTAAAAAAAAACTGCTCACTAGATTTCGTTCAAACCAATTTTCGTTGGTAGTTTTTATAGTAATGTACATCATATATTTTTTTTAGATTTATCATTCTCTTATCTTAGAAGTTAGAGGGGGGGGGACACACATTTTACCACTTTGGAAGTGTCTCTCGCGCAAAGTATTCAGTTTAGAAAAAAATGATTTTAGAAACCTCAGTATCATTTTTGAAGACCTATCCATAGATACCCCACACGCATGGGTTTGATGAAAAAAAAATTTTTGAGTTTCAGTTCTATGTATGGGGACCCCCAAAATTTATTGCTTTTTTTCTATTTTTGTGTGAAAATCTTAATGCGGTTCACAGAATACATCTACTTACAAAGTTTCAACAGTATAGCTCTTATACTTTCGGAAAAAAGTGGCTGTGACATACGGACGGACAGACAGACAGACAGACAGACAGACAGACAGACAGACAGACATGACGAATCTATAAGGGTTCCGTTTTTTGCCATTTGGCTACGGAACCCTAAAAAGACGGGTTGCACTCCGGGAGTGCCGGCAGAAGTGAAAACTTGATTATTAACGTTGAGCATGTTTGATATTTTGGAATGGTTAGGGAATAATTTTGCTCCAATTGCTTTATCAGTATAAAAGTACTATCATTTATGTGGTAGAATACAATATTCATTTATTGCGCTATCGTACACAAACATGACAATTTATATTACATTAAAAATTTAACACTTTAAAACTATTACAATTATTTTACATTAAATACTCTCCATCCGTCTTACGCTTTTTTGATCAGGTCACGTGTCCTGACGCGAGTTTAAGATTTTATACCCATTACAGAAAAAGTGCTCAACGCCGCTAAAGAAGTTTTCACTTCAAAAATATACTTACGTTTTTGTGGCGTGGCAAAAATCCTTTTGATTTTTGTTGATCCCGCTTCTGAGTCTGTTGGGTTGATCTCAGAAGTAATACACCGTATTTGCTAAAAATCATACTTTATTTCTTATTGTCGTATATAGTACAATTTACAATATATTTAGCACTTATTGCGTCCGCACTCTTCAACTGCTCACGACTTAATGCCCTTCCGACGAACGCGAACGTTATCGCCCCACCATCTTTAGACAATCCCTACTACTCGTTTTCACGACGAGGGCGCCACTGCGACTCAAATAACAAACTATACTCATGACCTATTATTTCTAGAGATAATTAAGCGTCTTTAAATAATAACAATTGTACATAACGATCTATAATTATCATAAATAGGCTACAATATTACATCTGATAATTAATAAGCTAACAATAGGTAGCCCGGAAGTGGATCAAATTTAATTTGCAAGATCACAGACATAATTATTACAAACATCGGGACAGGCGAAAGTAAACAAAAGCATGTAATAAAAAAAAACCGGCCAAGTGCGAGTCGGACTCGCCCGTGGAGGGTTCCGTAGCAGCAAGTAACATAATATAAAAGTTCTTGTAGTTCGTTGTAACTTTGATCGATGTTTTAATAATAGTATATTTTTTTAGATTTATGACGAATTAAAAAAAAACTACTTACTAGATCTCGTTCAAACCAATTTTCGTTGGTAGTTTACATAGTAATGTACATCATATATTTTTTTTAGTTTTATCATTCTCTTATTTTAGAAGTTAGAGGGGGGGGACACACATTTTACCACTTTGGAAGTGTCTCTCGCGGAAACTATTCAACTTAGAAAAAAATGATATTAGAAACCTCAATATCATTTTTGAAGACCTATCCATAGATACCCCACACGTATGGGTTTGATGAAAAAAAATTTTTTGGGTTTCAGTTCTAAGTATGGGGACCCCCAAAATTTATTGCTCTTTTTCTATTTTTGGGTAAACATTTTAAAGCGGTTCACAGAATACATCTACTTACTAAGTTTCAACAGTATAGCTCTTATAGTTTCGGAAAAAAGTGGCTGTGACATACGGACGGACGGACAGACAGACAGAGATGACGAATCTATAAGGGTTCCGTTTTTTGCCATTTGGCTACGGAACCCTAAAAAAGACGGGTTGCACTCCGGGAGTGCCGGCAGAAGTGAAAACTTGACTATTAACGTTGAGCATGTTTGATATTTTGGAATGGTTAGGGAATAATTTTGCACCAATTGCTTTATCAGTATAAAAGTACTATCATTTATGTGGTAGAATACAATATTCATTTATTGCGCTATCGTACACAAACATGACAATTTATATTACATTAAAAAATTAACACTTTAAAACTATTACAATTATTTTACATTAAAAAGTTTATCTCTCCGAAAAATCAACTTTCATCCATCTTACGCTTTTTCGATCAGGTCACGTGTCCTGACGCGAGTTTAAGATTTTATACCCATTACAGAAAAAGTGCTCAACGCCGCTAAAGAAGTTTTCACTTCAAAAATATGTAAGTAGTGCTGACGTTATCACTGTCCAGCACCCCCATTCCTCTTATCCTCATAAATAAGCAATGTAAAGAACTTCCACCCCCCTGTAGTGCTTAGGTACATAATACTTGAATCACCCTTGGCGTTCTAGCCTTTTGTATACCATAATTAGAGCAGTGGTGGCCGAGTGGTAACGGCCTTGACTTACGAGCTGTAGGTCGCGGGTTCGAAACCAGCTAGGCGCATTTCTTTGTGTAATTTATTTCATCACCATTGCTCTTAAAACGGTGAAAGAAAACATCGTGAAAAACCGGCATTCACCAACCCGCACTGGGCCCGCGTGGCGGATTACGGCCCATTCCCTCTCCTAGAGTGGAGGCCTGAGTCCCAACAGTGGGAACATTAAAAAGGCTGGTGATTATGATACCGTAATTAAAGACACAATAGAAAGACAATGAGAGAACGAACGCCGGCGACCGCTTGGGGTTTAATGACCTAGGGCCACGTTGAGTACCAAACATTACCGCAAATAATGTAAGGTTACCCTAAGATTACAACCAGTATCGCTATCAAAATTATCCTTATCTACACCTGAGTCACTTGATAACGCTATCAAATTATCTTAGCACCGTTTCGTACATAACATTTGGACGCTAGTATTGATTGCCGAGCCCAGTGGCGTGTCGTGTCGATATGTCTCATCCTGCGTTTTCTGATGCCGGCGGTAGTCCTGGCATTGAAATATGGACGATTGAGGTATGTGTATCATTGGTACAAGTCACTATAGCCTACATCTACACTAATGTTATGAAGAGATAAAGTTTCGCAATTTTAAAACAAAAGTACTATACTAGACTTGTGTTTTTATTTGCCATTTTTAGGGTTCCGTAGCCAAATGGCAAAAACCGGCCAAGTGCAAGTCAGACTCGCCCTTGAACGGTTCCGTAGCAGCAAGTATCATAATATAAAAGTTCTTGTAGTTCGTTGTAACTTTGATCGATGTTTTAATAATTGTGTATTTTTTTTAGATTTATGTCGTATTAAAAAAAACTACTTACTAGATCTCGTTCAAACCAATTTTCGTTGGCGGTTTGCATGGTAATGTACGTCATATATTTTTAGATTTATCATTCTCCTATTTTAGAAGTTACAGGGAGGGGGGGACAGACATTTTACCACTTTGGAAGTATCTCTCGCGCAAACTATTCAGTTTAGAAAAAAATGATATTAGAAACCTCAATATCATTTTTTAAGACCTATCCATAAATACCGTATGGGTTTGATGAAAAAAAAATATTTGTGTTTCAGTTCTATGAATGGGGACCCCAAAATTTATAGTTTTTTTTCTATTTTTGTTGAAAATCTTAATGCGGTTTACAGAATACATCTATTTACTACGTTTCATCAGTATAGCTCTTATAGTTTCGGAAAAAAGAGGCTTGAAACTTGGTTTGAACGAGACCTAGTTAGTAGTTTTTTTTTTAATACGTCATAAATCGTAAACTACAATTTAACTTATGATACTTGCTGCTACGGAACGCTTCATGGACAAGTCCGACTCGCACTGACCCGCTTTTTTGGTAAACCTTTTCTATCTGATTATCACAACCCATTCTCAGATTGTCAAACCTTGTTCCAATTGTTAATGTTCCTCGGTAATTGATTCGCAACTTCTTATCGAGTAAAGAAGTAAGTACATTTTATGAATGTTGAAAAATCGCCTTTTTGGTATAATGCCACTTTTGTTTTAAGGCTGCGATTTGTTTTTATGGTTTGATTTCTTCACAGCTTGAAGGAACCGCAGACCTGGGGCCCAAGTCTGCTACTTTTATAAATTAGTCATTCCAACACGATCCCATTGTCATTTTGCTAAATGTTCGTAATCTGCTAATTCATAATGATCGATCATTGATCGGTCAATGGTCACGCATTAAGGTTGTGGTAAAATGACAATATCGAGGTTATTAAAAGCAATAACTGCACACTCAGACGTTCTAATTGTAGTCCAATGATCAAAGGAACTGTCAAAATTTTAGTAGATTGCCGCTTAAGTCAGATATTGATTTGTTATTAAGCTATCCGACCGAATCCAGAAATTCCGTAACGAAAATAACCTAACACCCCTCACTCATTTGTTTTTTGAGCGTGTTGACCGATAAGAAAACAAATGAGTGAACAATCAATCAAAATTCAATTCAATGTGTGAAAGTGTAACAAAGAATATAATAATATCAAAGAAAAAAAAAACAAAAGAAAAAAATACTGCATAAATACATAAAATAAATAAATAATTATAACTGCATAAGTTGATAAAAATGCTATGCAATAGCTTTACCGCGGCAGTCCCCGAGTGCCACACGTCTTTTTTTTTACGAGATTACCATTCTATGGCATTTCTTTCAATGGATTATCAGTGGTTGACCATTGGAAAGTCATAATGACGCCGTTATATTAGCAGATTACCAAAACTTGCCAAAATCAATCATTATGAAAACAATGATAGACCATTCTGACACTATTGTAATAGCAGACTTGAGGCCCTGAGAGTATGGTTTTAATTTCTACTCGATACCTCCACGCGTTATCGAGATAAAGGGTCTTGACAGACATACAGACAGACGGACAGATAACAAAGTGATCCTATAGGGGTTCCGTTTTTTTCCTTTTGAGGTACGGAACTCTAAAAATAGGGTGTATACCTCCATCCACAGAAAAGATGAAAGAGAGTGGCCTTGTGGGCTGGGCAGGCGTCCCACAAATTAGAGCAATGCTCATAGTTCAACTACCAATAGCAAACTTGCGATCTAAGTTTGCGGGGTCTGTTGCGTAACGCGCGTTCGTATTGGTGTATTGCCTGTAGTGGAGTTAAAGGGTGTGAGACAAGTGGCAACACTCGTTGTAGTACAAATCGGAAAGTATTTCCTTTCTAACCTCATTCATCTTTTCTGTGGCTCCATTTATTTATTTATTTAAAGAGATTGACTTGACATAAAATGGGGTTGCACATGGTGCATTACAAAACAATCCCTCTTTCTCACACGCACGCTTGACATTCTAACACGTTATGATAGGTATGATTTATGATCTTCTAAACGTAATCATTTCTTTTAGCAATTTGAGCCGGTGCCAATAGACAAGAAGAAGTATGGGAATTTTTATAACGGAGACTCTTACATTGTTTTAAAGGTAAGTAAGTTAATTTTGACTGGCCTGTTGGTCTAGTGGTTAGTGACTCGTCAGAGTAGCAGTCATGCTATGCTGGGGGTCGTAGGTTCGACTCTCACCCAGGACAAATCTTTGTGTGATGAGCATGATCATTTCTTCTGTGTATGGGTGTAATTTATGTATAGTATGTATATATTTAGAAATATATAAATATGTTTATCAGTTGACTAGTACTCATAACACAAGCTCTGCTTAGCTTGAGACTAGATGGCGTTGTGTGATAGTAGTGGAATATTAGTACATAATATATTAAGGTGATTGTTCCGCTGGCCTGTTCATACATTTAATGCATTAGAAATACTCCGTACATAGACACTTTTTGCTCAAAACGAATCAGTTGCACGCCATCTAGCGTTAAATATTAACCTATCGCAATCATGGCGGTATGATTTGGTTGTCAAATCGCACTCACACTAGTAAACAAATTGTCAAATTTTGCCCGGTTTTCAAGTCTGTTTTTCTCACTAAATAATGCAAATTATTTACAAAAAAGTCAAATGCGTCAATATATAATTGTAAAAAAGTGATAAAGTGGAATATTATTATTATTATATTATTAGTTAAAGGGAACATTGGTACCCCAGTGCATAAAAATAATGTATCTTTTCCTGTCTATCTCTCTTTTCAAAGTTCATCAAAACCAGTTGAGCAGTTTAGACTTCAAAACGTAACAATAATACAGGGTGTCTTTGACATCGATGCACAAACGAATACCGTGGATCTTGTACATGATTCTGGACCCCCCCCCCACATGTGAAATTTTTCGTCGGTTTTTATAATGGGAAAAAAACTTTTTACAAAAAATAATACAACCGACTTCAATGTAAAAAAACCGGCCAAGAGCGTGTCGGGCCACGCTCAGTGTAGGGTTCCGTAGTTTTCCGTAGTCCCACTTATGAGTTTAAAAAAAATGCTTGCCTATACGACCATTCAACAAACTTAGTCCAGAAATTATTTTGTAGAACCTTTTTGTCTTTTTGTACAAAAACTGTTCTTTCCATCAAGTTCAAAATAATAATAATCCTAGAAAGTCCTTATAAAGTTCTACTTTTCAGATTTTTTTCATATTTTCTAAACTTATGGTTCAAAAGTTAGAGGGGGGGACGCATTGTTTTTTACTTTTGGAGCGATTATTTCCGAAATTATTGACATTATCAAAAAATGATTGCAGTAAACCCCTATTCATTTTTAAATACCTATCCAACGATATATCACACGTTAGGGTTGAAATTAAAAAAAAAATCACTTCCCACTTTACATGTAGGGGGGCTACCCTAATAAAACATTTTTTTCCAATTTTTATTTTACCAATTTGTCGGCGTGATTGATATACATATTGGTACCAAATTTCAGCTTTCTAGTGCTGACGGTCACAGAGATTAAGCGAGGACGGACAGACAGACAGACAGACAGACAGACAGACATGGCGAAACTATAAGGGTTCCTAGTTGACTACGGAACCCTAAAAAAACACTGAAAAGTATAAAATAACTTTAATTTCGGAAATCGGTGTTGAATAACGAAGAGACAATACTATCTATTATAGAAAGCCACTTCAATCTAAGTTAGCAAGGTCCCTTAACTACGGCCTGAATAAATTAACCGACTTGGTATTACATGGATCTCACAACTTTTTACGGTAGAAGAACTCAGTTGCAAGCCTAGATTTTTTTACTAATTATGTTTTTGATGGCATTAGTATTTATGATCACTACACATACATACTCACACACACCTGAGAGCAGTGGCCAAGTGGTACCGGCCAAATCTTACGAATTGTAGGTCACGGGTTCAAACCCAGCCAGACGCATTACTTTGTGTAATTTATTTCATCACCACTGCTCTCAATACAGTAAAGGAAAACATCGTTAGGAAACCGGCATGTCATAGAATCAAAAATTCGCAGATATGTGACATTCATCAACACGCACTGGGCTGCCGAGGTGGATTACGGCCCAATCCCTCTCCAAGAGAGGATGCCTAAGTCCCAACAGTGGGAACATTATTAGGCCGACTATGCTACGACATGCTAAACAAACACACATACAGAACTTCGCCTTTATAATATTAGGGTCATACTACATTAGTTTTTGTTTCCAGTCGACTGGCCAAAACAATTCGTCCCTGAGCTACGATGCCCACTTCTGGCTTGGCAGCAAGACCACTCAGGACAAGAAGGGTTCTGCTGCTATCTGGACGGTGAACCTGGACGACATGCTGGGAGGGAAGGCTGTCCACCACAGGGAAGTCCAGGGACATGAGTCTAGCAAGTTCTTGGGATATTTCAAGCCTGGTAAGTTTTCAATAGCTCTATAAACCGTTATGAAAATCTATATCTATATATATAAAAGAAAGTCGTGTTAGTTACACTATTTATAACTCAAGAACGACTGAACCGATTTGGTTGAAAATTGGTAGGGAGGTAGCTAAGAACCAGGAGAAGGACATAGGATATCCAGTTTTTTTTTTTTTTTTAACTTAGAGTAGGGTAATAGAGTAGGGTAGGGTAGAGTAGGGTAGGGTAGGGTAGAGTAGGGTATGGTAGAGTAGGGTAGAGTAGGTAGAGTTGACAGCTTAGATAAAAAGTAACTATTAGGCGGTACGAAGTTTGCCGGGTCAGCTAGTATATATATAAAAGAAAGTCGTGTTAGTTACACTATTTATAACTCAAGAACGACTGAACCGATTTGGTTGAAAATTGGTAGGGAGGTAGCTAAGAACCAGGAGAAGGACATAGGATATCCCGATTTTTATCCCGTTCCCGTCATTTTCGTGGGACGTGACATAAAACGTGGTATAGTAAAGTAGGGTAGAGTAGGTAGAGTAGTATTTATTAGAGTAGGGTAGAGTAGGGTAGAGTAGGTAGAGTTGACAGCTTAGATAAAAGGTAACTATTAGGCGGTAAGAAGTTTGCGGGGTCAGCTAGTATTGTATATAACCGGCATGGTGAAGAAATAAAAAAATCGAAACCACGTTACATCTTCTCTGTATTGCCCTGGCTGTCAGAAGTCTCAGAATGATTTCTGGCCAGCGTAGCTGCGAGCTTGGGGAAGATGAGCACTGGATAGCTCGCTATTTGGGGCTCCAAGTCTGCTATTTTTGTGTATTCGCCATTCTAACATATGAACCCTATATGACTCCACAACTTGGCTGCCCGCCCAAGTCTGATAATCGCTGACCGATTTTTTGTTGGAGAAAAATAGAACACACTGATAGTGCAACGCACACGTCCTACAAAAAGTTGGTCAGAAATATACAGAACAATGTTACGCAGCTTGCCCACACCAGACTTTTTGTAGGACAGATAATCGGGCCAATCTACACTTCTACACTAATATAATACAGAGGTAAAGTTTGTCTTTTTTTGGTCCGATTGCTAGAAATTTTTCACCGATTTATTTAAAGCTGCTTTATTCCTGAGTGACAAGGGCTAGTATTTTATGTACGCGGACGAAGTCGCGGGAAAAAGCTAGTTTTGAATATTTGTAAAATTATTCTGTTTTCTGTTATCGGTCGTGGGCGTGCAGCCTTACAAATATACAAAATCGTTTCGATTATCTATCTTACAAAAAGTCTGACGTCCCTGTCCGCCCGACAGCCGTAATCAGAAAAACTGACAAAATTTTAGCAGTTTACCGCATGCGCCAGATATGAAAAATGTACGAGATTACCATTCTATGCATTTGTAAATATGTACGAGATTACCATTCTATGCCACTTCTTTCAATGGATTGTCAGTGGTTGACCAATGGAAAGTCATAATGACGCTATTATATTAAGTAGTAGATTACTAAACTTGTCGAAATCAACAATACTATGGAATCAATGATAGACCATTCTGACACTATTGGAATAGCAGACTTGAAGCCCAGAGGCCTAAGTCTGGTAATTTTATAAATTCGACATTCCAAGACGATGCCATCGTCACTTTGCTAAAAGTTCGTAATCTGCTAATTCATAATGATCAATCATTGGTCGGTCAATGGTCTCACAATGGAGTTAGTGGTAAAATGACAATATCGAGCATATTAAAAACAATCCCACTAAAAACATACCTGTTAAAAAGGGGGCCAAGTTCCTATCGGCTAATTGTTCGCCTCAAAAAAGGTTGAAATCCAATCCAATGCCAAGTTTAGATGCACTTTAAAATCGATCATAATCATCTTCATCAATAGCCTGATCATAGTTAAAGAACTTGGCAGGTTAATTTAATTATATAAATAATAATCTATGTTATAATAATGTTAATTTCTTGTTATTAACAAATTATTGTGTAAATAATTTTATTTATTCAATTTTCATTAGATATTAAATCCTTAAAAGTATCCACCTCTTTGCTTTAAATAAAAAATAAACACGGTTGATCGTGACGAAATAGGAATGAAAAAAGCCCTTGTTATGATAAATAAAATAAAAAAACACCAGGGTGATAAACATGGCATGTCGAACTTAATCGTAGTGCGATTCTTATCGCACTACGACACTACACAGGCTCTTGCCTGTTTTTGAGTAAGTGTATTTAAAAACAATCATACTTTAAAGTCATGGTAACCCACAAGGAAGTTCGAAACGTGAATGGACCTGAATCTAAACGGAAAGTTTGAAAACTAATCACAAATGAAAAAAATAGTAGTGACTATTTCTCAAACTTAATCAATAACGTTAGTCTTTGTTAATCATAATGAAAAGATTACATGTACAGATGATGAACCAACTTTCGTCTCCAGCCATCAGGTACCTGGAAGGTGGAAATGAGTCAGGCTTCACTGAGGTGGAGACCAACGCTGGAGCTGAGAAGAGACTCCTGAGGTTGTCTGGCTGTGACAATATGAGGATCGAGGAGGTAAGGAAAAGTCACAGTTGTTTATGAGACAAAATTCGTTTGGGAAAGTTAGTTTAATTTCAGAAGTCGGTGTTTCTACAATAGTTTTGTCTCTTCGTTATTTAACACCGACTTCGGAAATTAAAGTTATTTTATACTTTTCAATGTTTTTTTTTTTGACATTGAAGTTATATTTTTTTTTTTAAGTTTTTTTTTACACTTTCTAGTTATGGTACCACCACCAAAAAGTACCCCTCAGACAAACTTAAATAACTTATAGCCACAGTGCATCTCATAACAATTCTAATAATCCCAAACACGGTTAGATTACATTAATTTACCTTCTGGCTTCATCATCACATCAGTCCGATACATCCCCCCCCCCCCTTTTCTGACAGTCAGTCATTGACTACACGTATAAACAATGCAACTTTACTTGTAACCACAGTTCTGCTGTGATTCTATGAAGAGTTCTGTTCCATATCTTCGAAGTTCATGATCAGATCATAACAATATTTCTATGGCACCAACTTGGAAGCATAACCTTTCAATCAAAAAAAGAATATTCAAAATCCGTCCACAATTGACCGAGATATCGGTGAACATACATAAAAATATATATATATATATATATATATATATATACATTCAGCCGAACATAGAACCTCCTCCTTTTCGAACTCGGTTAATAAAAATCAATGTCACTTTTTGTTGTAATTTTATAACTCAAGAACGGGCTCGCCTATCCAAACCAAATATTTAGGCTTTGTTCGGACTATTTAGTAGATGGTTTATGTGTGTTTGGTAGGATAGAGTAGGGTATGGTAGTGTAGAGTAGAGTAATGTAGAGTAGTGTAGGGTAGAGCAGGGTAGAGTAGGATAGGGTAGAGTAGGGTAGAGTACGGTATAGTAAAGTAGAGTAGGGTATAGTAGGGTGGAGTAAGGAAGAGCGGGAGCGAAGCCGCGCGGCCAAAGCTTGTATTATATAGTTTTGTGTATATGAAGGGCGGCGAAAATTATCCTTGCCCGGTGTGGCTGTATCGCTGTATAAAATGCGCTGTCGACGACTCGAGGTAAAGCTCCGGTGAAATTATACTAAAAATAACAATAGCAATCTGATGAATAATACCGCCTAATCATGATTTAAATAGATAGAGTTGATGACGTCAGTCATAATTATCAAAGAAAACCTGCAATCAATGTAATTAGCTACTGTCATAAATTATTATCTGAGATTATTGCTTAATAATATTAATAAGTTTATAATAAATAAAATAAAATTCACCCAAAGGACAATATGGACTTCTTCACTTCAGAAATGAAGATATCGGCAGAAGAACTAAAGTTACCTACATAGCCCGAACAATCGCCAAACTTAAGTGGCAGTGGGCAGGGCACATTGCTCGCAGAACAGATAGCCGTTGGGGCCGAAAGGTTCTGGAGTGGCGACCGCGTACCAAAAGACGCTGTGTTGGAAGGCCTCCCACAAGGAGGACCGATGACCTCGTGAGAGTCACACAGGGCCGGTCATTATGGCGACACATGGGGGACGCCTATGTCCAGCAGTGGACGTCTTCGGACTGAAATGATGATGACGATGATGATGAACCCTCGTCTTAATTTCCTTCTTTGTTTTCAGGTGGAAGCTGATGCGTCATCGCTGACAACAGACCACTGCTTCATCCTCGAGGTAGACCATGACATCTTCGTGCTGATGCCCGAAGGTGCTAAGGCGACGCAGAGAAGGAAGATCATAAGCGTCGCCAACCAACTCAGAGATGACAACCACAACGGAAGGGCTACTATTGAGATCATCGGTGAGTTTCCCTTCGTGGTTAAGAAAAACAGACTTATGGGTCTAACTTTAAAATAATATAATAGTTTAAAACACTAAAAAAGACCGCTTTTAGCACGCACTAAATTTAATACCCATATCATAGTGCATTTCAAATAGCCAATCTGTCATCTTGGACGTCCAACATATTGGATTTGAGTCACGTGACTATTTTTTTTCGTATTCTTGACAGCAAACCCTTTCATTTGATACCTATATCATGGGGGTGGATTTCAAACAGCCAGTCTGTCATCTTGGGGAGGCCGCCATATTGGATTTGTAATGACGTTTCTTAGCTGGTCATGTATTGTCATCAGAACTCAGAGCGTGTGCAAAATTTTATTCTAATCGAAGACCGGGAAGTTGGTCAAATTAAGATTCCAAGATTTTCTTACATACATAGTTACAAGTGAAGCTAATAAAAGCTTGTTAATTAGGAACCCTTATTGGGGTCGGGTCGTGGTAGGGTGACTATCGGTGCGCCTCTCCTAGCCAAGTAGCTAATCTGCAATCGTTATCACTTGTAAAAAGCTACAAAAGTACAGGAATGACGTCATCTCAACGCTCAGTCACGTGGTCAGAACAAAAGAATTGCGGACGTGGCCAACCCGAGGCGTTTGACGCAAGCGAAACGGTTAATTACGTTACGTCATTGGTTTCGGCTGGCATTAAACACAGTGCATCAGACGTCGAAGCTTAAGAGTGTACTACGGAACCAGTCATAATCTTTATCATTTCAGTCGCCACAACGAACGGTTCTGTGTCTCGCATTCATCGGATTTCCGTAACCTCACTAGGTCATCGGTCCATCATGTGAGAGGCCGCGCCGAAACTGCGTCTTCCAGTGCGCGGCCGCCCCCCCAGAATCTTTCGGCTCCATTGACCATGTTCTACGAAGTTCGTTCTCCCGTGGATCTGGTGTCCTGATGCGATCACGCAAGGAGACTCCATGTATAGCTCTTTGAGTGACTCTCAGCCTTCTGATGAGGCCCATTGGATCCGGAATGAAGGATTCAGTACCTACATAATTCTGGACCAGTGGTAAAATTTTTCGGCGCTTTCCGAATTTATTTAAAACTCGTAACAGAAACCAAGGCACCTAAATTGACACCAGTCTTGCTAAGAAGTATCCTGTTACAAATAAATTGTGATCTTCAGCTGCCTTTCATGTACATATTTATCCCACCAAAATCATACCTGTTAAAAAGGGGGCCAAGTTCCTATCGGCTAATTGTTCGCCTACAAAAGGGTTCAAATCCAATCCAATGCCAAGTTTAGATGCACTTTAAAATCGATCATAATGATCTTCATCAACAGCCTGAACCACTGGTAAACATCGATCATAATGATCTTCATCAAGGCTGTTGATGATTGAACCACTGGTAAACATTTGGCATTCCCAAGACTCGCCACCACACCCAGTACTCCGCCTTCCGCATCCAGCCACTACCCGCCACCGTATTCACGTCAACGGTCCATCTGGCCGGAATTCACTTTACCATACACCTAACTTAAAATATGGTATAGTTGTGAAAATACGTAGGTACTTGGTTTAAAATATCGAAAATAATAATACTTCTAAACTTGAACTTGGCAGATTTTCGTGCTGTACGTAACATTTGATTAATTGTATAATTTTTATTATTCCTGCCAAGTTCAAATTTAGAAGTATTATAATTTTAGATATTCTCTAGGTCAAAGATTTGTGTGTTACAAATCTTTGACATTTTTCTCTCTTCTCATACTAGGAAAAACTGGGGCGGGTCGTTGGTCAGGTATAAAGTAAACATACACCATGGCGGTTTTCTTTACCAGGTTATAGAAAGATATGCTAAAAATCAAGCAACAAAAATGATTAGTACCCATTGCTGATAGATTAGTCATGAAGTATAGCGGATGTCATATACCAACCGCTGTTATCAACATCCATGCTGATTTTCCTCAATTTGAAGTTGATAACACGGCTATAAAACTATTCAGGGAAAAGATATCAATATTTTGTACCTATTAAATATTTCGGGGTTTCCTTTTTACGTAACATTACAATCGTTATCGAACTTATGATACATAATTTAGATGAAAAATGTAGATTGGTGTTATCATTTCGATTATATTGTTCGCCGACTGTAGAGATTACGAGTATAGCTTTGTCACGCATTGATTGTTTTTTTTTTTAATTTTGGGAAATCAGAAAGTGGGACCTTGAAAAAAACTGTATCAAATGCACGTAGGGATTTGTCTGTAGGTATATTGAAATACTAGCTTCAGCCCGCGACATCGCCCACGTGAAAGTAGGTTTCTCAACACTAAATTTGGATCCCCGTTTTATTCCCATAAGGGGAGATTTTTTTAAAATCTTTCTTTTAAACATCATATAAAAACTTTTTACAAAAAAATACAACCGACTTAAAAAAACTGGCCAAGTGCGAGTCGGACTCGCCCATGAAGGGTTCCGTAGCAGCAAGTAACATAATATAAAAGTTCTTGTAATTCGTTGTAACTTTGATCGATGTTTTAATAATAGTGTATTTTTTTGGATTTATGACGTATTAAAAAAAAAATTACTTACTAGATCTCGTTCAAACCAATTTTCTTTGGCGGTTTACATAGTAATGTACGTCATATATTTTTTTTAGTTTTGTCATTCTCTTATTTTAGAAGTTAGAGGGGAGGGACACACATTTTACCACTTTGGAAGTATCTCTCGCGCAAACTATTCAATTTAGAAAAAAAATATATTAGAAACCTCAATATCATTTTTGAAGACCTATCCATAGATACCCCCACACGTATGGGTTTGATGAAAAAAAAGTTTTTGGGTTTCAGTTTTAAGTAACCAAAATTTATTGTTTTTTTTTTCTATTTTTGTGTGAAAATCTTAATGCGGTTTACAGAATACATCTACTTACTAAGTTCCAACAGTATAGTTCTCATAGTTTCGGAAAAAAATGGCTGTGACATACAGACGGACAGACAGACAGATATGACGAATCCATAAGGGTTCCGTTTTTTGCCATTTGGCTACGGACCCTAAAAATGATTAAAGTTATACACAAAAGTCTTATTCCAAATATTATATTTTTACAGATGAATTCTCATCCGATGAGGACTATGGACTGTTCTTCGAAGCTCTGGGCTCCGGATCTAAGGATGAACTGGCCAGCGACGATTCTGAGTCTGTAAGTATAGAAGGGAACTCGAGGCTTCTGGGTTCTGGTGTTTATGAAGATAAATGTATGTTTTTTGCTATTAGCTGTACCGTAAGGGCCCAGCAGGGTCGAAGCCTAATGGAGCCAAGGGTCTGCTTCTAAAAGGAAGATTCGTGTCCGGTACGAAAGGCAACGAAGGAACAAGAGTGGATTTTTAGTCAGAAAAAGTCTAATACTATCTCCCGCTCCACCCAAGAGCGGGGGATGTCAATGAATGACTTACCTACCTATAAAAAATTGAAAAGAAATCTATAACTGATTTGGTTTGAAATATCTGGAACCTAAGATGTCAACTTTAATAGGCGTATAAGGGGTCGAAGGCAACTTTCAGAGGCCCCATTACACATTTCAAATGGAATGAGGCATCAAACGATGATAACTCCTATCATCGTCATCAATTCAGTCAAAAGATTTCCACTGTTGGGCATAGGTCTCCCCAAATATCGCCGTATCGACCGATCCTGTGCGTCCTCCGTCCATCGGATTGCCCCGACCCTCACCAGGTCATCGGCCCACCTTATGGGAGGCCTCCCAAGGCTACGTCTTTCGGTACACGGTAGCCATTCCAGAACCTTCGACAATCTGAGTGAGCAATATGCCCTGTCCACAGCCACTAAAGTTTGGTGATTCTTGGGTTTACAAAATATGACTTTATTTTTTATTTGATATAAACTAGTGCTTGACAACGATCCCACCTGATGGTAAGCAGTGATGCTATTGTTGACGGTGAGACGCACTAGTTTATTAAGAGCCTATTTACCCTAGCTTTAAAGACACCCAAATTATAATCGGAAGAGAAGACCACAGCAGGCAAATTGTTCCAGTCCTTCGAATTACGCGGTATAAATGACTTTGTTAATAGTAAGTATTTTGTTACAGAGTTATTACCGCGAGGACATCACTGCCGTGTATCTGTATAGAGTCGTTGTTGGAGACGAGCTCGACCTGATCGCTCTGAACAAACCGTACAAGCAGAAGCATTTGTCTTCTGACGTAAGTACTGACCTATTACAAGCTTTAGTTTCACCTGTCCCGATGTTTGTCTGTCATCAAATCTTGCAAATTTAATCCACTTTCCGGTTACCGATTGGGCTGAAATTTTGCATGCATGTGCAAATCAGATGACAATGCAAAATCATTATGACGTGGAGCTGATCTGATGTTGCAACTGGAAGGTGGCTATAGGAACTTGGTAGTTAAACGACACAACCCCGTCGAGTTTGGGCTCGTATGATTCGTCTTGACGAGCATTATGTAGGTATACCGAGCTATAAAAGCTTGCTATGAAAAAATGATTTTCATTAAAATTTTGTTTTTAATTGACCTCAAATAGGAGTATGTTACGATTCGACTGTTTCTTTTGTATTTTTTCGCGATTAAGTATTCCATTTGAAATGATGCAATTATAAAGACTTTATTAATCACTGTCATTATTAAAATTCAAGTTCTAACTACTCACATTTAACCCAAACTCAACTCACAATCAACTTATTCTCAACACACACTCTTCTCACACTCTCCTCCAATTCTCAGCTCTAATTCACGTCTATGCGGGTGGGTGTCGACTCATACTCGACTCACACTTGACTCGCATTCGACTCACACTCGACTGACACTCGACTTACACTCAACTCACACTCGACTCACGATCAACTCATAATCTACTCACAAACGACTCACACTCAACTCAGCTCTAACTTCTCGTGAACACTGAGATTGGGAGGAACTGAAGAAAAAGACTGACATTGTGTGAGCTTTGTAGTTAAACCTCGTTTCGGTATGAGGCCGGACACAAGACGTTCTTGAGTTTGGAGGATCTCTGGACATATAAGAACGCTTGAGATTTTGTCAGGAAGTTCATCTATATGCTGAGGTTGCAACAATTAAATGTACCGGTATTTGAATCGCGATCTCATTATTATTGAGAGAGGACTGTTTCAGATGTAACCATTGTTTTGCAAGGCCAGTTAAATGATTCGTTTCAACAAATACACGACTAGTGTCGTACCACGCACTTTTGCCGAAGTTCGTTAATATCGTAATTTAATCTTTATTGTAAATCCGCAGGAGGTCTACATCCTAGACACTCCCGACTCAGGAGTGTACGTGTGGATGGGTTCCGATGTAGATGCTGACGTCAGAAAGGCGTACCATGACATCTCCGACAAATACTTCGAGGCGAAGAACTATCCTTCGTGGGTAAGCAATTAAGTAGCGATTCAAGATGAATTCTGAAATCGAGATTAATTTATTTTCTGCCAAAATAAACTCTGTGACGTACATTCTAAAGTCGAAAATTAATTGAAATCCGTACTTTAGGCTCATACTTTTCTAACACGCTCAGTGAATAACAAGGTCTAAACTCCCTCGCAATGCTCGGGAGTTAATTATATAAATCCCGCACTGGCCTTCGGGGTTAAAACTGAGCGACTTTAATTACGTTCGGAATTCAACTTGCCTTGACACAACTTTGTCCCCTAGTCACATGTTCTACTTTATTTGTCAGGTCCCCCTCCTCCTCCTTAGTCGTTCACTCTTAATAGAGTGGTCGTGGTTGATAATATTGTATTTTCATTTGGCGAGTGAGGCCCTCGCGATGCGTCTCCACTTGTCCCGGTTTACGGCGTCTCGAGAACTCTGAACTAAGGAGGTTTGTGTTGCAGCTTTGATGAGGTCTGTCCAACGCGTTGGTGAGCGCCACTCCCTTGTCCCTGGACAAAGAGTCGCTCAATGGAGTGTTCGTTGCGAACAACGTGACCAAAATATTTATTATTAATTATTTGTCAGGTAAATGTGACCAAAGTGACCGAGGGCGCCGAGAGTTCCACGTTCAAGCAGTACTTCACCAACTGGGAAAGCATTTCCACCAACTCTAAGATGGTTTCTGAATCCGGTGAGTACTGATGCCATCAAAAACATAACTTGTAGAAAAACCAAGGTATGTAAATCAGTTCTTCTGCCGTAAAAAGTTGTGAGGTCCATGTAATACCAAGTCGGTTAATTTATTCAATCCGTACTTAAGAGACTCTTAACTGGTCCTCTCATACAACAAACGTGATTTTTTAGCCGTTATTTGTCACGAACGCGAACGGTACCCTTCGAGCGCGAGTCTGACTCGCAAAAGACCGGTTTTTAGGGTTCCGTACCTCAAAAGGAAAAACGGAACCCTTATTGGATCACTTTGTTGTCCGTCTGTCTGTCTGTCTGTCTGTTAAAACCCTTTATGTCGAGAACGCGTGGAGGTATCGAGTTGAAATTAAAACCATATACTTAGGTCTGCGGTCCCTTTAAGCTGTGAAAAAATAAAAAAGATACGACCGTTTATGTCGCAAAAACACGTATATTTTGATACTCTCAAAGATCGAAATTCACAGGGTACTTCCCGTTAACCCAAAATCCTGAAATTTGGCACAAAGCAAGGTCTTATAGCATAAGTATAGGAAAAAAATTAAATACAATGAATTTTTTGTTACCCACGTCACAAAAAATCTTCGATTTGGGAATTGTAGTTTGCACGGAACCCTCAGTGCGTGAGTCCGACTCGCACTTGCCCAGTTTTTTTATTAACCTGATGCTAGTTTTGAGCACTAATTTTATCCGTTTTTCTCTTCATATTTCTGTATATTTAACTAACCCTAACCTAATCCACGGCAGACGCTGGCTACTACTCCGAGGACGCTGAACACTCGGCGCAAGCAGCTAAGCAGATAGGCAAGAGTGCCGCCGCACGAGGATACATGCCCGACCAGGGAGAGGGCAGCCTCACGATCACCAGGTATTTACTCGTAGACCTTAATTCACTCACAGTAGACTTGGGCTTGCAGACGTCAAGCAATAAGTAGCTGGCAAGCTACTCTTTTCTTCCTGAAGGTCCTCACGCCCCAGCCGACGAAATTCTGACCCCAACTACCTACCAGCCACGGTAGATGTGAGCTTGCGGACGTCAAGCACTGGATAGCTTGCCGTCCGGCAGTCCAGTAATCGACCCGACCGAGCCCAATCAGGAGTCATCGAAAGCGTAAAGTGGTCGACATACTCCTCAAAGAGATGTCAGCAAACCGTAGGGACCCAGCAGGATAGATGTCCGATAGGAAGGAGGACACGGTGGAGCACACGGTAGAGGTGTGCCCTGCTTGGGCAGAGCACCGCTGTATCCTCGTAGAGTCAATACGCGGCAACGACCTATCACGCTGGGCCTTAATTCAAGTAATGGTCCAGAACGAGTAAGAGTGGCAGACGGTCGCCCCCTTCTGCAGAGCAGTAATGCTAGCGAAGGAGGAGGCGGCACGCATGAGGGAACGATGGTCCTCACGCCCTAGCCGCACGCTTTTAGTCAGTAAGAGTCTGACACAATCTCCCGCTCCGCCCAAGGTTGTCATTGGATGATTTTTTCCCACCATAAAAAAGAAAGACCTAATCGTAAACTGTGATCTCGTCAGGATATCATCAGGCGAGCAGGAAGAGCTGGCGTCGGACTGGTCCGTGCTCTACCAGAGTGACGTGTACGTTGTCAAGTACGAGTATACCAACGAGAGCGGAGCTGATGCCGTCATCATTTACTACTGGGTTGTAAGTAATTGTCTTCGGTGGTGTGAAAAAAAATTGCGTTTATCGGCTATAAAAAAACCTAGGTCAGACATCTTAAACTTAACCAAAAAGTACACTGAATAATGCCATAAGAACCTCAGCTCAGCATAATGCCAAATGGTAACGCAAGGCCATCACCTGACGCTGATTTTCAGTGGTGGCCCATGAGCCCCATTTTTAACACAATTAGCTTCACCTGTATGTTTGTAACCAACGCCTTTGAGCTCGATTTGACCTACTTTGGGCGATCAGATTTTCTTCAAACTTTGCACACCGATCAAAGACTGATGACAATACAATAATCCGTTTTTTTAGTGAAAAATAAAAATATAGTTTAAAAAAAAACACGCTTTCATAGCATATCAAACTAAAAAGTGTAAAATAATGTTCAATATAGGTGGAAAATAATAATAATGAACGAAAAATATTAATATCATTGTGAAAAAACCGGCCAAGTGCGAGTCGGACTCGCCCATGAAGGGTAAAGCAAGTGACATAATATAAAAGTTCTTGTAATGTGTTGTAACTTTGATCGATGTTTTAATAATAGTGAATTTTTTTCGATTTATGATGCATTAAAAAAAAAAACTACTTACTAGATTTCGTTCAAACCATGTTCGTTGGTAGTTTTTATAGTAATGTACATCATATATTTTTTTTAGTTTTATCATTCTCTTATCTAAGAAGTTAGAGGGGGGGGGGGGACACATTTTACCACTTTGGAAGTGTCTATCGCGCAAACTATTCAGTTTAGAAAAAAATGATATTAGAAACCTCAGTATGATTTTTGAAGACCTATCCATAGATACCCCACAAGCATGGGTTTGATGAAAAAAAAAATTTTTGACATTCAGTTCTATGTATGGGGACCCCCAAAATTTATTGCTTTTTTTTCTATTTTTATGTGAAAATCTTAATGCGGTTCACAGAATACATCTACTTAAAAAGTTTCAACAGTATAGCTCTTATAGTTTCGGAAAAAAGTGGCTGTGGCATACGGACGGACGGACAGACAGACAGACAGACATGACGAATCTATAAGGGTTCCGTTTTTTACCATTTGGCTACGAAACCCTAAAAAGCGTGGAGTGATTTACCAAAAATATGGCACAAAGCGCCCCACGCTTTTTTCACAATGATATTTTCGCTATGAAAGCGTGTGTTTTTAGTTTTTTTTTAAACTATATTTTTGATACAGAGCCACTTTAAAAGAAAGCTACTATATAAGAAAGATTTCAAAGTTAACCTAGATATACTTACTCACCCCAGCTTCTTAGGGGTGTTAAAAATACTTACATTTTCTTTACAATAATTTTTGACTGACCTGTTGGTCTAGTGGTTAGTGCGCCTGACTGCTATGCCGGAGGTCTTGGGTTCGATTCCCACCAGAAAAAAATGTTAGTGTGATGAGCATGATTGTTTATTGTCCTGTGTCTGGGTGTAATGCACCTTTAATATATACATAGGTACTAGCTTCTGCCAGCAGCTCTGTCCGCGTGAAAATGTTTCCCCATACAAACTTTGGACCCCATCATGTTCTCAGGGTTCTGAAGCCAGTGCTGATGACAAGCAGGCAGCGTTGGAGCTGGTCTCCCAGATTGAGGAAGAGCTGGAAGGAACTCCCACCGTCGTAAAGGTTCCTCAAGGAAAGGAAAACAAGCATTTCCTGACCATCTTCAAAGGTAAGACCTCGATGAAGAATACTGATGAATCTAGATTTCTCCGTACAAACTTTATTCCGCCGTTGCATTTTTAGGGTTCCGTACCTCAAAAGGAAAAACGGAACCCTTATATCATCACTTTCACTTTCGAGTGCAAGCAAAAATGAACTTAGCGGTGGTCAGTCGGAAGTGCCTTTGATGGTACACTTTAAAAAACTTAACATTGAATTTTCTGTTTCAGGCAGCCTGGCGATCATGTTTGGAAGCAAGGACACGCCTGAGAACTCTAAAGGAACCTATGAAGATGACAATATTCGTCTGTTCAGAGTAAGTAGTATCAAGCCGTATACAGACATCACGAGGCGTGCGACCCGAATAGTTCGTCCCGCATGCCTCGGGCTGTGTGGACGTGTGTGCTCCGCCTCAGTACGAGTCGTGAGCTCCGTGTGGATGGACATGTATGGTTTGCGTTTTCTACTGACGAACACTGTGCGTGGTGGTTTGCGTGCTCAGCTTGAGCATGTGTCGTTCGGGACGCACGCATAAATCCACCGTCGTATGCGTCAGGTTGAGGCATCCGTGTCGAACTATTCGCGACGCACGATGTCTGTACACAGCATTACACAAACAGCGGCTTTACTTCTACCCCGACCTCGCATGCTTTTGACGCAATCCATTTTACGACCTGAACTGAGCTGGTAAAGGGATGCAGCGATATAGGGTGAATAATTCCATCCCTCTTTCTCGCTTGCACGCTAAGCCGTGTACGAACATGAACATAGAGGGCGACTGGTAATTAGTGACCGATACTTACACATTTTTTTATACCTACTCATTATTTAACTTAAATATACTATTTAACCGGAACATGTAGGTACCTACACTGATTACATACACCGATGGGTTTGCAAGACGCGTGAGTGCACTTTCATTATTGTAGGTAAGGTACATGAGACAACGGTATTACGCGGCTAACAGCTGAGAGGTCGCAAATGCGCGCGTGCAAATTTGCGAGAACAGCTATTTTGATAAAAATAATGAGTATAAAATAAAGTTTCTTTGGAAAAGTTGTTTGTAATCATGAGTACAATCACGTGTATAAGTACCGGTCACTAATTACCTGTCCCTATATACCCTATATATACCACAAACACCAAACTTGCACATTTGGTTTGTACCTACGTATGGACAGCATTTTCGAACACGAACGCGAACATAGTTCGAATCGAGATCGCGCACAACAGTCGTGAGCCATGGCGGCATTGTTGAAAGTGGTTGTTAGTAAAGTAGCAAACACCCTATGCGGACCATTGTACGTGGGTTATAGCGGCCATAACCTTAGGTTATTTCAACCAGCCCACCTCACTCCAAAAACAGATTAGGCCTCTCAGGTTTTTCAAGGCATCAAAGCGGGAATTCGGGGATCCTAAGGTTTGTGTGCGTATCTCAGTGACACCTGTGCAGTTTAGGAGCACATGCACAATGGCGTCCTCCCCCTCCAAGCATGCTCTGCACAGGGGACTGTATGTGATGCCGATTGTGTGGAAGTGCTTCTTCAGTGTGCAGAGTCCAGTGATGGTCCCCGTCACCAGACGCAGGCCGCCTCTATCCAGTCTCTAAATTTCATGATTAATTTCTGTATCCAGGTGGAAGGTACAGAAGTAGGCGTGGACATCAGAGTGACCCAGGTGCCAGAGACAGCCGACAGCCTCGAAGATGATGACGTTTATGTCCTGGAGACTAAGGATATCGTTTACATCTGGATTGGCAAGGTAAGATCGGAATAGGACTCTGGTTGTGTATTTAGAACATGAGGGCGCATATTTCATATATTGTAAAAAAATGGATTTTCAATACACTTACTCGGAAACTGGCTCTTATCGCACTACGCATAAGTTCAACATGACATGTTTTTCACACAAGGGTTTTTTTCATTCCTATTTCGTCACGGTCAACCGTGATTATTATTTTTTTTTTAAAGCAAAGAGGTAGATATTTTTAAGGTTTTAATATTTAATGAAAATTAAAATTGTGTTTATGAACATAATATCATGAATAAATAAGATA
This sequence comes from Mythimna albipuncta, assembly GCA_929112965.1. NCBI lineage: Eukaryota > Metazoa > Arthropoda > Insecta > Lepidoptera > Noctuidae > Mythimna > Mythimna albipuncta. Next base: position 10,261,204 of record OV815985.1, read on the forward strand.
TTATACACAATAATTTGTTATTAACAACAAATTAACAATTATCTGTGTTCTAAATTAAACAAAAAAGACGGGTTGCACTCCGGGAGTGCCGGCAGAAGTGAAAACTTGATTATTAACGTTGAGCATGTTTGATATTTTGGAATGGTTAGGGAATAATTTTGCACCAATTGCTTTATCAGTATAAAAGTACTATCATTTATGTGGTAGAATACAATATTCATTTATTGCGCTATCGTACACAAACATGACAATTTATATTACATTAAAAATTTAACACTTTAAAACTATTACAATTATTTTACATTAAATACTCTCCATCCGTCTTACGCTTTTTCGATCAGGTCACGTGTCCTGACGCGAGTTTAAGATTTTATACCCATTACAGAAAAAGTGCTCAACGCCGCTAAAGAAGTTTTCACTTCAAAAATATTTGAATTTATATTTTTAATATTAAGTAGGATTTATACGATTTGATATCTTTGCTTCTTCTTCAATCTGCAAAGGTAAAGCGCGGGAAAAAAGTTTAAATATTATTTTTTATTTGTGTAATATTTTGTGAAAAAAATATTGAATTTAAGATTTAAAGTTAATTCTTTAGATGTTACCGCCGCCGCCAGATATTGTGATGAAGTTAATAAGTACTTGCGATAGCCTGCTGCCATCTAAATCAAAACTAAAATGTATGGCAACTTTGGAACATTTTCTTCCGTACAAAATGAACAAAAATACGTCGTAATTTTCAGAGACAGTAAGTATTTCTTCGTGTGTTGAAAAACGTCGTTTGATACACGTGGAGTTTGTCACTGCAGCACTCGGCTCCATAACACCGTCGCCTATACGGCTCGGGTGAATTTCGCCTTTTTTTTATGGTGGGAAAAATAATGCATTGACATCCCCCGGCCTTGGGCGGAGCGGGAAATAGTGTCAGACTCTTACTGACTAAAAGACCCCACCCCGTTCCTTCTAGCCTTCATACTGGGGCTCGAGCGCCCTTTCGGATAACCCTGGCCCCAGTGGGTGAATTTCGCCTCGGTTGCAATGACAAACTTTCGCCACTTGTATCAAAATGTACTATTACATGATAATGTTAGCTATATTTCATAAAAAAGTCATTCAATAGGATAAGACGACTTCTCTTGACTTCTCCCGTTCTAGGGCGGAGCGAGAGGGCATGTCAGACTTTTACTGACTAAATTCACACCTATATTTCTTCTTTGCCTTTTTTTTGTGGGCAAAATTCATCCAATGACAACCCCCGCTCTTGGGCATAGCGGGAGATAGTGTCAGACTCTTACTGACTAAAAGACCCATCCCGTTCCTTCTAGCCTTCATACCGGGGCTCGAGCGCCCTTTCGGATAACCCTGGCCCCAGTAGGCATATTTCTTCATTGCCTGGCGGTCCAGTAGACTTTGGCCCAGCTGGGCCCTTGCTGACATATTTTTGAGGCTCGTGTGGGACACTGCACGCCATCGAACACTCGGATCCGGTCTGGTGACCGTCCACCGGACGGCTGGACAGCGAGATAAAAATCTCGTGTTTGTTATGGATTTCTATGAAATATTTGTATGCATTCGGTAGTTCTAAGAATAGATCGTTAGCTATTTTTTGCTCTCCGACGTTTGCTGAATACTACAGTACAATTCACGAATGATGGCGGCCGTGACGTTAGCCTTTGCGCATGCTACACTCTTCTCGCACACGCACGTCGCCATTTGGTTCCTAAAACACGTTACTGCGCAGCCTTCACGGCCGCCATCATTCGTGAATTGTACTGTAGCTAGCAATAATATGATTTAATTTCCAGGAATCGAACGACACAGAGAAGGAGACCGTCGCCAGTGTTGTGGAGAAGATCGTCCAAGACAAGGAAATCACCACCATCGAGCAGGGAGAGGAGCCTGATGAGTTCTGGGACGCTTTGGGTGGGTCTGACTTCATTTTACTAAGCGTGTCAATCCAATATGAACCTTATTTATACCAGACGTATCTTAATGCCTGGAAAATAAGTGGCTTTTTAACACGCTTATATTAGCTTCACCTGTATGTTTGTAACCAACGCCTTTAAACTCGATTTTGACCAACTTTGGGCGATCAGAGTTTTTTAAAATTTTGCAAACCCATCAAAGACCACAGACAGAGACGATACAATAATCCGTTTTTTTTTAGTGAAAAATAAAAATATAGTTTAAAAAAGAAACTAAAAATATTACACTTTTTTGTTTGATATCCTATGAAAGCGTGTTTTTTTAGTTTTTTTTTAAACTACTATTTTTTGCACCCGAATTTGTTTTATCCGTTATTTTTGAGCTAATGTCTCGTCCCTTATCTACGCTAAGGGGCTACCCCTTATTCTACGACACAAAAGGGAGCATAATTTCACGTTTATAGGCCTAGTAGTTATGGCGACTGTGTGTTGATATATCAGTCGGTCAGTTTCTCCTTGTAATTTTGATGATCACTCTCTTTCTCAATTCTTCCAGGAGGAGCCCCCGAAGAGAAAGAGGACCCGTCAGGCTGGAGGAACGCGGTGAACAGGAAGGTGAACACCCCTCGCACTCTGACCGCTGTCACCGTCAGCGTCACCAAGAAGATTAAGTTCGAGGACTTAGGAGACGAATATACGCAAGAGGTAATTTAAGACCATATGAATACGGAGGCGGGTAGTGGCTGGATGCGGAAGGCGGAGGACAGGGTGTGGTGGCGAGTCTTGGGAATGGCAAATGTTTACTAGTGGATCAGACCGTTAATGAAGATGATTATGATTGATTTTAAAGTGCATCTAAACTTGGCATTGGATTGGATTTCAACCCTTTTTTAGGCAAACAATAAGCCGATAGGAACTTGGGCCTCCTTTTTAATGGGTATGTTTTTGGTGGGATCATGTTTATACGAAGCACATAGCGGTAGTTATTTACAAAGAGCCTCATAAGAAGACTCAAAGTCACCCTAAGGGCTATGGAAAGTGCTATGCTCGGAGTTTCCTTGCTTCCTTCCTTCAGAAATGAAGATATCTGCAGAAGAATCAAGGTTACCGACATAGCTCGAAGAATCGCCAAACTTAAGTGGCAATGGGCATATATATTGCTCGCAGAACAGATGGCCGTTGGGGCCGAAAGGTTCTGGAATGGCGACCGCGTAACGAAAGACGCAGTGTTGAAAGGCCTCCTACAAAGTAGCCCGATGACCTGGTGAAGGTTACGGAAATCCAATGGATGCCTTACGACCGTTTCGTTTCGATTATCTTGCGTCAAACACCTCGACTTAGCCACGCCCGGAACGGAAGAACCAAAGGACTCCCTCTTATCAAGTCTAATAAAATATTCGTTTGTTTACAGGACCTGTCTGACGATGGCTTGTACGTGCTGGACACGGGCGAGGAGCTGTACGTGTGGCAGGGGAAGAACATCCCCGAGAGAGTCAAGATGGCGAAGAGCGACATTGTCAAGGTAAGATACTTATTTGGAATACTTCCAAATAAGAATAGGGATCGTTGGTTTCCATCAGGTGATAGCGGTCAAACCCGAACATTATCAACAATAAAAAAAAAGTAAAAAACTAAAACCCGACTACGACAAAAAAAAGACGGGTTGCACTCCGGGAGTGCCGGCAGAAGTGAAAACTTGATTATTAACGTTGAGCATGTTTGATATTTTGGAATGGTTAGGGAATAATTTTGCACCAATTGCTTTATCAGTATAAAAGTACTATCATTTATGTGGTAGAATACAATATTCATTTATTGCGCTATCGTATACAAACATGACAATTTATATTATAGTGTTAGTTAGTTCGTGTATTGTAACGTAAAGTGTTACACAAAGGAGTGCAACAGTTACATGAGAGGGTAAGGAGGAGTATGGGAGTGAGGAGTGTAGAGGAAGAGTGAGAGTAAGAAGAGTACCTAAGTGTATAGTAAGAGGAGAGGAAGAGTGTTACGCGAGTGCAAGAGGGAGTGTAGTGAGTAAGTGCCTCCAGGGAGTAGCCCTGACAAGGCACGTATGGGGAGTAAGTGTAAGTGTAAGTGCCTCCAGGGAGTAGCCCTGGCAAGGCACGTGTGGTGAGTAGTGAGAGGTTGAGTGCGGGAGGAAAGTATGGAGGGAGAAATAATATATATAGATATGAATCCTTGTGAGGTTATATTACAAATAAAAGTATATAAAACAATAGGAATATAAAAAGATATAAAAAGTCAGCTCAAACGGCGTCACGGCGGAGCACAGCAGCTAGTGTAGGCGCAGCCCTCAGCCGTACGAAGGACGGCGAAGGCTACGCAGCCGCAGGCAGCAACAGATAGTGGTAGTCACAGCCCTCCAGCGTAAGGGCCGGCAGCAGTAGAGAGGAGGCCCTCAGAGGCCAGGTCCATCTGTAGAACAGCCCTCTGCCGTGAGGGCCGGCAGAGGCAGAGAGGAGGTCCTCAGTTCCTCCTCTGAGGAGGTCTTCATGGTACAAGGAGCTCAATCAGGAAAAACAGACATCAGGAGCTGAGCCAAGAAACTGTCACATGTAGCTGAACCAAGAAAAACTGACACCAGGAACTGAACATGTAGCTGCACTAAGAGTCTGACCGAAAACTGACTAAGAAACTCACAAACATGGTTTTTTATCAATTTTGACGGCTATGCTGGCTGTCAATTCATATAGTCCGTCTAATGAAAGCGTGACCTGAGAAAAGGAGGTTACAACAAAAAATTTTGAATGTGGTATTATTGAAATAGTAGGAGAAAAAAGTTTTGATACTAGAGTATTTTTTGTATTTATAACAATTGTATAATAGTTAGTCCTAATCAAAAACATGTGTGTAGACTTAATTATTTGGTGGGTGTATGGTAAAGGTCAATAACACACAAAATGTTAGTTATTATCCCAAATTATTTTATTTTATCTGATCTCTCAAATGTCGCTATATGGCGTGGCTGAAAAGACCTCACGGCGTTCTTGCCTTCCGCATGACGCAGGTCCTCACCGGACATGGTTCGTTCAGGAGGTACATACACCGGATTCATGAGGAAGTGACGCCTGGTTGTCGCCACTGTGCGGAATGCCCGGAGGACACGGTGGAGCACACAGTCGAGGTGTGCTCCGCTTGGGCGGATCATCGCCGTGCCCTCGTGGGGGCGATCGGCGGCTCTCGCTCCAAGCATCAGGCAACGGCGTTATCGCCACCGCCGCCAGCGCCGGGATACTGATCCCGATTTCCGGCCACCGTAGGCACGGGCTTGCGGACAGTGAGCAATGGGTAGCTCGCTGTCCGGCCGTCCGGTAACTGTCCGGACCAAGCCCAAGTCGTCAACGGCGCGCACTGTTCCCGCGGGCCTCAAGGAGTTGTCAGCAACAGCAGGGGCCCAGCCGGGTCGAAGCCTACTGAGGCCAGGGTTATCCGAAAGGTTGCTCGAGCCCCGGTATGAAGGCTTGAAGTAACGGGATGAGTTTTTTAGTCAGTAAGAGTCTGACACTATCTCCGCCTCCGCCCAAGAGCGGGGGTTGTCATAGGATGATTTTTCAAATCGGAAAAAAAAATGGCGCTATATATTCAAATAATATTCTTTATTTACCTTCTGGCAAGAATACCAAGTGCACAACACCGCGATAGTCAAATAAAATGGTCAACATGATTTCAACTTCATCACGTCTCGCCAACACTAATGTGTTTCAAGGTTGTTGGGTGGAATCGATTCGTTTTAGCATAGAGAAAATTCAGATCTTTTGGGATTAGTCAAGTGGGAACATGTTTTATACTCCAATGATTCTTTCAAATGATACGGATCAACTCGTGAGACACAAAAAGATCAACAGCTCTCAAACTTGAACTAGGATTTCAGTCACTATTTCCTTCACTTTCGCAATTTTAACTTCAGTTGAAGATTTTGATGCTCTATCAGATAAAGTGAGGCAAATCTTTCATTACATCTCAACTGCTTTTGAACGCATTCTACCACTCACTAGCAAAAGCCTTGTGTTTGATGTTTTTATCCATTATGAAATTCGCAATATGTCAGATTATCTAAAAATATAAGAAAAACCAATTATCATTCTATCCTAAATATAACTATCTAATAATATTAGTCGACAAGGATCAAGATTATAACGTCATACTAACTTAAAAAATCTGAAATCGTATGTAAACATTATAGGTTTTCATTGAAAACACATTCTTTCTCTTCTTGTTTTTGTTTGAACTTATTAACCACAGTGTGTAGCAGTTTTCGCACGTTACTGTTTATTGTTTTTCCCATAATTAAGCAATTATTCTTGAAAAATAAATATCTGTTTACAAAACTGACAATTGCGATCATAGACTTTGACGTGATTTTTTCGGCAAAACAATGTTGCCAATTTAATTTTTAAAAAAAAACTCCAGGTTACGCTTTCAGTAGACGCACTCTAATTTAAAATTTGAAAACAGGTTTCAGCCAGCATTGCTGTTTCACAAGAAAGATATAAATTACAATTTAATTTTAAAGAATGATTTCAGATTGTGAGAACATATAATTTGTTGTTAGCAAATTATATGTTTACAAAATAAATAATATTAAGAGTAAAAGAATAAAACCTAAGACTATCAAAATACTCTTTGTTGATACCTAATCAAAAACCATAGAAGAAAATAGTAGTGACATGACAGATGACAGTGATCAAAGAAAATAAACAAACTAAATATATAAGAAATATTATAAAGAGATGTGATTATTGTTAAGTAAAGTAAACGTAAGTATTAATAACATTACAGTATGTTACGCTGTAACATACACGAACATTCGCGCAAGCGCCCTGCGCTGCCTAAACGAAACAGTAGGCCCAGGCATACATTTTCGCCGCGCCGTAGAGAGGGGATAGCTGTCTACTCTCCATCCGTCTTACGCTTTTTCGATCAGGTCACGTGTCCTGACGCGAGTTTAAGATTTTATACCCATTACAGAAAAAGTGCTCAACGCCGCTAAAGAAGTTTTCACTTCAAAAAGTAACCTCGATCGGTGAAATGTTGATCGTTACGGTATTTTATTTTTTGCAGGAGTACATTGAAGACGATGGCTTAGACCGCACAGTGGACTCAGCTCTGGTGGTGTTCGTGAAGCAGGGAGAGGAGCCCAGTGTCTTCAAGAAACTCTTCGCCGAATGGGACAACGATATGTGGGCCGTAAGTACAGCTATATCAGATCGTAGTACCGAGCAAAGTGGGGTTACTTTATCCCTGGGGTATAACTGAAGCACAATCTTATTAACGAACTAGCTGTGCCTCGCGGTTTCACCCGCGTTTTTCTCGTTTCCGTGGAAATACCGAGATAAAATATTGCCTATAATTGCCTCCCTCAATAAATGGACTATTGAATATTTAAACAGTTTTCATACCAGATCAGTATTTCCCAAAATTACCACGTTCATAAATGTATTTATTATACTCTTCAAAGATCTTATACTTACAACCATCAACAAATATATTTCGAAAAAGATTATTACAGGATTTTATGTTGATAAAAAAACGGGTTGCACTCCGGGAGTGCCGGCAGAAGTGAAAACTTGATTATTAACGTTGAGCATGTTTGATATTTTGGAATGGTTAGGGAATAATTTTGCACCAATTGCTTTATCAGTATAAAAGTACTATCATTTATGTGGTAGAATACAATATTCATTTATTGCGCTATCGTACACAAACATGACAATTTATATTACATTAAAAATTTAACACTTTAAAACTATTACAATTATTTTACATTAAAAAGTTTATCTCTCCGAAAAATCAACTTTCATCCATCTTACGCTTTTTCGATCAGGTCACGTGTCCTGACGCGAGTTTAAGATTTTATACCCATTACAGAAAAAGTGCTCAACGCCGCTAAAGAAGTTTTCACTTCAAAAAACTCTATAGCCCATAACTCATTAATAGGTACCAACTCTTAACATCTTACACACGTGATAACTTTTAAACGAAATATCCGATTGAGATGAAACAATAGTACATTGTTACACTAGGGGTGAAAGTTACTCATTTCGTCCCGAGAAGGAGTTGGCGGGCGAGCGCAGCGAGGTCGCTAATTCGAGGGGTTTAATGGGTTACTTTCACCCCGAGGTTAACTCTGTGCTTTTCATTACGAATACGAGGAAACTAAAAATAAAATAAAAAGTTTGTAAAACCTAAATCGTCGTACCTATGATTTTAAGTAGGTATCTTTCTCCTGATTTAGGCGGTAAAAGGTATTCCACTATTGCTTTAGCCTCTTCTCTTATGAAATTAGGCGTTAAATCACTATTTTAATCTGATAAACATAACGTGTTAATACAAATCTCTGTTGTACGGAAACGTAAACAAAACTCGAAAAGACCAACGACTGATTGCCATTTTCCCACCATTTTGTTTTTTTTTTTCTGCGGCCGGCCAGCTATTCAGCCTCATTAATGTAAAATTAGAAATTAATTGTAATCTTTTAAAAATAAAGTATTTTAAGGAAATATTTAAACAAATAAATCACTTAAAATATAACATTATTTAATTAATACTTGTCTTTAAGTTATTTCAATTTTATATCGCGCTGTGATTGACTGGCTGCATGGAAAATTGGAACATGGTTCAATAGAAATGTGAAGATAGAACTAGTTTTTTTTTTAAATAATTTGACAGCTGTCAGTTGTAAAGTAAAACTCCCTAGGGATGAAAAGTATCACTTTCAGCCCGCTCCTCAGGCAACTTCAGACCTACTTTCAGAGTATGAGTAATGAAAAAGTATTTTACTTCTACATAAATACTCTTGATAACATAATGCTTAATTTCGATAAAGATTAATATTACGATACATATTTAACGTAGTTTTTTTTTTCTTCAGACGATTTAATAATTATTTTGAACACAAAATCGGTTATTGTGATTAAACCATGATAGCTAGATATATGTTCTTGCGGACTTTTTTGTAGGTCTTAATGGGATCTACAAACCCGTAGTACATCATTTTGTTCTATTGTCAATAGTTTTTGCAGCGCACGCAAAAATAGGTTTTCGATTTTACACCTTGTGTTACAAAATAGCAATTTTATTACGGATACCTAATTTTGAAAAAAAAAAGAACATAGCCTATAGCCTTCCTCGATAAATGGACTACCCAACACTGAAAGAATAATTCAAATCGGACCAGTAGTTCCAGAGATTAGCGCGTTCAAACAAACAAACAAACTCTTCAGCTTTATAATATTACTAGCTGTGCCCCGCGGTTTCACCCGCGTTTTTCTCGTTTCCGTGGTACCAACTCTTAACATCTTACACACGTGATAACTTTTAAACGAAATATCCGATTGAGATGAAACAAAAAGTATTTTACTTCTACATAAATACTCTTGATAACATAATGCTTAATTTCGATAAAGATTAATATTACGATACATATTTAACGTACTTTTTTTTTCTTCAGACTATGTAATAATTATTTTGAACACAAAATCGGTTATTGTGATTAAACCATGATAGCTAGATATATGTTCTTGCTGACTTTTTTGTAGGTCTTAATGGGATCTACAAACCCGTAGTACATCATTTTGTTCTATTGTCAACAGTTTTTGCAGCGCACGCAAAAATAGGTTTTCGATTTTACACCTTGTGTTACAAAAAAGATAATTTTATTACGGATCCCTAATTTTGAAAAAAAAAACATAGCCTATAGCCTTCCTCGATAAATGGACTACCCAACACTGAAAGAATCATTCAAATCGGATCAGTAGTTCTAGAGATTAGCGCGTTCAAACAAACAAACAAACAAACTCTGCAGCTTTATAATATTACTAGCTGTGCCCCGCGGTTTCACCCGCGTTTTTCTCGTTTCCGTGGAAATACCGAAATAAAATATTGCCTATAATTGCCTCCCTCAATAAATGGACTATTTAATATTTAAACAGTTTTCATATCAGATCAGTATTTCCCAAAATTACCGCGTTCATAAATGTATTTATTATACTCTTCAAAGATCTTATACTTACAATCATCAACAAATATATTTCGAAAAAGATTTTTACAGGATTTTATGTTGATAAAAAACTCCATGGCCCATAACTCATTAATAGGTACCAACTCTTAACATCTTACACACGTGATAACTTTTAAACGAAATATCCGATTGAGATGAAACAAAAAGTATTTTACTTCTACATAAATACTCTTGATAACATAATGCTTAATTTCGATAAAGATTAATATTACGATACATATTTATCGTAGTTTTTTTTCTTCAGACGATTTAATAATTATTTTGAACACAAAATCGGTTATTGTGATTAAACCATGATAGCTAGATATATGTTCTCGCGGACTTTTTTGTAGGTCTTAATGGGATCTACAAACCCGTAGTACATCATTTTGTTCTATTGTCAATAGTTTTTGCAGCGCACGCAATAATAGGTTTTCGATTTTACACCTTGTGTTACAAAATAGCAATTTTATTACAGATCGCTAATTTTGAAAAAAATAAAACATAGCCTATAGCCTTCCTCGATAAATGGACTACCCAACACTGAAAGAATCATTCAAATCGGACCAGTAGTTCCAGAGATTAGCGCGTTCAAACAAACAAACAAACAAACAAACTCTGCAGCTTTATAATATTAGTATAGATATATAATAATAATAATATATTATAGTATAGATAGGAAAACCGTCAAAGGCATAGCGTGGACCTAATTTAGACGTGAATGAATGCACAACAGCGAGGCTTTTTCTTTCACAAATTAAAAACGAAAAACTTAAAAAATTCCTGGACCAATTTAAAGACTTATTTTCACTGAGCAACATAGGCATATATTTTCTATTTCTACGCGGGCGAAGTCGCTGGTATAACATAGTCTGAACCCTATGGCGTGGTGTTATGTCCTTAATGTTTTATTTATCTTCACAGAACCAGACATCCTACGAAGATATCAAGAACGAAACAAAGGAGAAGAATTCTAAGTGAAAATAAAACCAAAACATATTTTTTAATTTGTATATTTTTATTATTCACATTATTTTATATTTTATTACATTACGCTTTGGAAATATAAGCTTATATTAAACTATAATAAATAATACATGTTTTATTTACAGTAGTTATCAAAGAGTAATAATAATAGTAAAGCTAGAAGTACACTGCGCACACGTGTGGTACACATACCGATCTGGGCGCGTCGGTCTTCATACTTTTTAACCGACTTCAAAAAGGAGGAGGTTCTATGTTCGGCTGAATGTATTTTTTTTTTATATGTAAGTACGTACAATGCGTTCCAAATGAGAATAAGATCGCCCGCCATATTGTGACGTCACGATTTACTCTCAAATCGAGGAAATAAATTTTTAAACATTAATTAATTTACGAAAAAAATAATTTATTTATGAACTGTGAACGAAAAAAGGTTAATCAGAATCCAGTTCTTCAATTTTATTCATCTCTAAGTTCTTCAATTTTGCCAAAATTTCTTCGATTTGACAGTACGACGAGACGTCAAAACATAGGAATCGGTCCTATTCTCATTTCGAAAGCGTCAACTATGGACCGATTTTTAATTACAGGTCCTTCCACCTTTAGCGGTCTTATTGGATAAAGGACCAGATGGTTGCTACCTAGCATTGACAAAGTTATTATAACATGGAGCTGATCTGATGATGGAACTGGAAAGTGGCCGTAGGAACTCGGTAGTTAAACAACACAACCTCATTGAGTTTGGACTCATATGAACCGTCTTGATGAGTAACAATTATACAGGAATACTGCGGCTGATAATCCAGTATGTATATCAAGCTGCAGCAATACACTGGTTGATAATCTGCACCAGGTTTTTATTCTCGAGAGCGGCCGCGATCCTCTCTTTATCAGCTAGTTGCTTATTGACTGCATGCTCCGATACGTGGGAGCCTTCTGATACTTCTACCGTTACTTTGAAGCGGCTGGGGAGCGCGCGCAGGAGCTGGACTCGAATTGATAGGCCTGGAATGTGAAGACGGGTGTTAGTTTCATAAATTCATCATTCAAGGTTGTGCTGTAACATTAAGTACGCTGGATGCAGCAGATCATGAAGATGATGAGATGGAGAGACGACTTAGTTTTCTTTCTTAAGAATTGCAAGTAGTTGATCAGTGCCAGAAACAGGTCATCTGATCCGATTATGATTTAAGTGTATTCAAGGCTAGAGTAAATAGGGTTTAAATAAACTAGTGCACTTCACCATCAATGATTGCATCACTGCTTAAGCGCAGGCCACACCGGCAGCTAGCGGGCGAGCGGGCTAGGCGGGCGAACATCGTTTCACCTCTTTACATACTTCGGTTCACACCGCGAGCCACCGACGAACCTAACGAGCTAAGCTAACGAAATATCCGACGATTCCAGCGAAGCTACTCGTTCACCTCGTTGGCGCGCCCGCGCTTCGCTAGCTTAGCTAGCTTAGCTCGCCCGCCAGCCCGCTCGCCCCGTTCGTTCGCCCGTCCTCCCCGTTTCGAGTAGACTAGTCGACGCTCGTCTTTCGAATAGCAGTGTAGTGGTTAGTTTGGGAACGATGAATATGTCATATATCGACGAAAGTTCTGTTGATGACTTAACTACAAATACTACTCCCGCTTCGCCCGCTTAGCCCGCTCCGCTCGTCTATCGTCTTTCCGTAGTTTTCGGTGTGAACCCCATAGTTTAGTTCGCTAATATTTCGCGTAGTTTGTTTAGTTTCCTTCGTTCGCTTCGCCCACCCGCCTAGCCCGCCCGCCCGCTAGCTGGCGGTGTGGCCTGCGCTTTATAGTCGGATTGCAATCAAGCACTGAGGGTTCTGTGTAAACTACAATTCCCCAATAGAATCTTGAAGATTTTTCCGAATTGCAAATTTTTTTTTGTTCCTTAGGTAACAAATTTACTGTTTTCTGATTTTTCCCTATACCTGTGCTATATGACCTTGCTTGTTTTGGCACAAATCAAAGCGAGATCAGTTCAGGATTCTGGGTCAACGGGTAGTACCCTATGAATTTTGATCTTTGAGAGTATCAAAATATACGTTTTTTGCAACATAAACTGCCATATCTTTTTTATTTGTTAACTTAGAAGTTTGATTTTTTCACAACTGGAAGGAACCGAAGACCTGAGGATATTGTTTTAATTTCAACTTTAACCTCCACGCGTTCTCAAGATAAAGGATCTTGAAAGGCAGACAGACAGACAGGCGGACGGACAACAAAGTGATCCTATAAGGGTTCCGTTTTTTCCTTTTGAGGTACGAAACCCTAAAAAACAGTGGAAGGAATGTAGGCCTTTGTCTATTAGTGAGATAGAATAGATTAGACAGTTTTATAACAATAATAATGATCTAAATTCTGAAATTGCATTATCTACTATTTAACCTTAAAAATACCGTCAATTAGAGACACTACTGATAATAGTAAGACAATAGCAGCGTGAACGTCGGTGTTCACTCTGCTATTGTCATAAATTGATTACATCAAAAATCGAACCAAAAAAAAAAAATTGTTACAAAATATAAGGGCTATTGAGTAATAATTGTGACATTACGCGTTGGTTGGGATCGCGATATTATCGCTTTTTACGCAATCCGGAACACAGGGAGTTTCAGGCTCATTAAATGCACAACAAACAATAATTTGTTTATGTCCACAACCAGCTTACAGACTTGTTAAACGTAGCTATTGTTAACCGATGTTAATTTCCTGTAGATACCATCGGTCTTTAGCACTGAATGTGTTAAAATGTTAACATCCTAACTAATATTATTAATGTGAAAGTGTGGATGTTTGGATGTTTGTTACTTAATCACGCAAAAACGGCTGAACAGATTTGGATGAAATATGGCATGTATATAGCCTTTGACATGGAAAAGAACATAGGCTGCTTTTTATCTCGGAAAAACATCTTATTCCTACGGGAAAACACGTTTAGAGTGCGGTAGCCGAAGTACACGCGGACGATGTCGCGGGCGGACAGCTAGTGTTTATAGAAGTTCCAAGAACCTACCGATCAAAGTAGCCATGCTACAATGTGGAATAGTCGGCGTAAAGTTGACAACCACAGTATTATCCTTATTGTCCACTCGTATATTACTCTCCTCCACTACTCGCAGCTCTTCCAACGTCAAGGGGTGCTCAGGATCATTGATATTACGAATTAAATCGAAGATCTCACGTTCGTCGAACAAATCTTCTATGTCCTCGTCAAAGTCTGCTGCAGTCTTTTCCCGCTCAGATTCTTTGTCGTATATGTTGGGATTAACGTTGTCAGCTACTGATTTCGTCATTTTAGATGGTTTTTTGGAGTAATAAAATGAAAATATTACACGCAAACGTAGTCTATTTTCACGAAAAAAGTGGTTATGTTATGACATTAGTTTGTTCGTTCAGGAATTACTGTTTTGAATAAGTTCGCTGGGATGATCATACAGTTCCAAAAGGTTTCTTTTCTAAAATCTTTTGTAAACCAAAGCAGATTAAGCTCTAAAACTTGCAAAAATAGAATTTATAGTAGATACATAAGTACTTTAAACAATCTGATTACAAACTACTTCCATAGACCGAAAAACACAAAATTGATTCTAGTAAACAAATGGAACCATTTTTGAACGAAACCTCAACTGACTTTTTTGGCGTTCCAGAACTTGATAGTTCACTGTTTGCTATTTCAAACATAAAACTATCTACTTACTCTTTCACTGTACAAGCAGATTAATTGCGCTTTCTCGCTCTTCCTAAAGTAGGTTACGTGAACTGAAACACGCTGCCTGACAGTTCAATCAAGATCAATAATTCAGGCGAAGTGATTTCCTCCTTGTTTTTGAAACAAAATAATTTGTGAGGGGCGTATCATATTCTACAGATCTTCAGAGGAACACCGGACATGTAAGTAAACACATTCAATATAGCTATAACACCACAGCACTTGTTAAAACACTCCATTTACCATTTAGAAAGTTGTTTTATCTGAATATGTTTATAACTATTTGTTTTTGGATTAGGATTCGTCATTGCGATGGTTAATGGACTGTTAAAGTGTATGTTAAGCTAATAAATACATATAGGAAGTATTTAATATTAGTTTAATTAGTATAGAGTACTATTTTCGTAGGTAGTTTTCCTCTAAAAATTCCAAAGGGTGGGTAATGGTAGGGTAGTTTATGACGTAATTCGCCATAGGTCTAGAATTCCAGACTCCTTTAGTTATACTTTTTAAAATAACGCTTTAATTTAACTTATCATAGAGCCTATATCAGTTTTTTCTGGGTAGATATCAATTTAAATATTCAAAGTTTAAGGAAAACCTCAGGAACATACTGGATTGTTTCTTGTAGCGTTTCGATAAGTTCTTGGTCAGTGGGTCGTCTTAGGCTTAACTTATATATATCTAATCCTAACATGGTAAATTGTGGCCCACTCCCTCTCGGAGACAGAAGTATCTCAGCTCTTAAAATGATTAGTCAGTCAGGTAAATGGTATATTTTATTTAATATTAAAAAAAAGGTATCTTTACGTATGTATCTGTATGAATGCAATAAACTCAAAAACTACCAAACAGAATATCAGGCAGTTCTCATTGATAAACAAAATAAATGTTTTAGAAAGGTTTACATATGTAATACATAGTATAAAACAAAGTCGCTTTCTCTGTCCCTATGTCCCTTTGTATGCTTAAATCGTTGAAACTACGCAACGGATTTTGATGCGGTTTTTTTTAATAGATAGAGTGATTCAAGAGGAAGGTTTATATGTATAATAACATCCATTAAATAGTGGAAAAGTACTGTTATTTTTGAGGTTTCTAATGTGATGTCGTAAATAATTACATTTTTTCCGCTTACATTTCAAACGCAGGCTGAACCCTACGAGTTTTATCAAAATAATGTACTAAGTATTGTACACATTGAAAAGGTCTACAGAAAAGTCCGTGATGGTATATGTCTATCTCTTATGGATAACCCACAATAACTTTTTTTTGTCATTTACTTTTTACGAGAAATAATGGCTAATTTTCGAAGCGATTTTAACCAATACAGCATTAATCCTTAACCAATTAAATACCTTGAATACATTGTTCATTTAATATAGATCTATATGGCCCTTTACACCGTATGATTTAAGTGAATATTTTCGAAGATATTACAGATTTAAAAATTGCGGGACGTAGCGTTTGCGGCGGTACCGGCCGGCCGCCCGGTGCGGCAAGAGCATTGCACCGGTCGCTAGTATGTAATACACAGATGTTTCATAGTAGACAAACGCCCTTTACTGACTAAAACCACACGTTCATTTGCCCTTTAAGGTTCTAGGACTACAGGTTTCCTTTTCAGAAATTCCCCATGTCCCTAGCCAGCATCAGCCCTGTGGGGCCCCTATACTGACATATCTGAGTGGCGCGTGGAACACTAAGCGCTGTAGACTACTCTCACTTAGTGCGTTTAAAAATAACCAGAGTCGAGTAGAGTTGCAACCCAGGGTTATTCACAAACTCGAGTAGCTACCCTAGAGTTAACCAAAGTAACCCTAACTTTGAGCAAGGTAGGTTGGAGTAAGCGGCAATATGCTTGACATTGACAGTTGAACTCCATTCGCGTTAAAAAATGCCATGGTAGAATGCAAGGTAGCAATGACGTTATAGTTAACTCTAAACTCAAAGTTGACGCAGCCGTGAAATCAATCCCAGTACGATTCTAGTTGGGTGTAAAAGGTGTTTGGTGATATAGACTAGTGCTTGACAGCGATTCTATTTGATGGTAATGTTATGTAATTGTTGATGGTGAGGCACACTATTTAATTTAGAGCCTATTCACTCTAGCCTTGGAGATGCCTAAATTATAACCGGACGGAAAGACTACAGCACGTAAATGGTTCCAATATGTGGTATATGTATGCGGTATAAACAACGAAGGGATATTCTTAGTCTGGACCTTAGAGGTGTAAGATATTCTAATACAGTAATGCAATATAACCAACCAGCGCCGTAGACTCATCGCATTTTGCATGTAGACAAGGCAATATGCTGAGCGAGAATATTTTTTACAAAGTATACTTATAATTTGTAAGTCCTTTTGCAATAAAATGTGTTTCTTTCTTTCTTTCTGTTCTATTCTCTGTTCCGCAGAGCACCATGGCATCAGACCCGTGGGTCGTGCAGCCGCACGAGCATGCCAAGTTCACGGAGCACTTCCGGAATCTGGGCCCCGTCAACGGACACCTCACCGGGGAACAGGCCAAGAGGTTCATGCTACAGGTATGTACATGTCTTCACTAATTACCAAAGTTTTTAGGAAAGCAAAATTTTCAAGAAAAATAGCTGGGCAAGTTCGAGTCGGATTCGCGCATTGAGGGTTCCGTGCAAACTACAATCCCCGAATGGAGTCTCGATCTTGAAATTTTTTTTCCCAATTGCAAAAAAATATGTTTTTAAGCTATTGCATAGCTTTTATCGCGGGCCTTGAGCGTGGAGATCGAATCCAAAAATTCCGTAACGAAAATAACCTAACACCCTCAACTCATTTGTTTTTTGAGCGTGGCAGAATTAGTAAAGATAGATCCTTAATTTCGTCACTCATTGCATAGTTCATATTGCCAACTTAGAAACTTGTCCGATACAGATGCAAGGCGACCTGAGTTCGAATCCCCAGTCCCGCCAGTCTTTTTGCATTTTTTAATCAAGTTTTTGGCCAAATTGTTTAACTTTGGGGTACTGTGTTTGCTTTTGACCATTTGCTATGTCACTGAAAAGAACTCCTCCATATACTTCTAAGGGCAATTTCAAGATGGATACTAACCATAGTCTCAAGTCAGGTTCACGCCAGAAATCGGCCTCGTAAGCGTTCTTTTGACCACGAACTGACTGTAACGTTATCAGACACCAAGAAAATCCTTGAAACTTTTAAATTACAACAGAACTCCATACAGGAAAGTATTAATGTGATCCAGAAACAAAACAGCGAAATCGAAAAATCTATATAATTCATGGAAAAACATTATGAGGAAATGAAAGATAAACTTATTTTCATGGAAACTGAGAGACGTACACAGTTAGCCTACATACAAATACTTGAGCTGAAAGTGGAAAGCCTTGAGAGGTCTCAAAAGCAAACCAGCATTGAGATTAGGAATATTCCTGTCCAAAAAAGGGAAACAAAGGAGGATTTACTGAAGATTATGTCAAGGGTAGGACTGGCAACCAAAGTAGCTGTTAATGAAGCTCACATTAGAGATGTCTTTCGCTTAAATGCTGACAAAGGTGGAAGTAGACCAATCATAGTGGACTGTTCATCAGTAGTATTAAAAGAACGGACTTTAACTTTAACTTCCGTGAAAAAAACCGGCCAAGTGCGAGTCGGACTCGCCCATGAAGGGTTCCGTAGCAGCAAGTAACATAATATAAAAGTTCTTGTAATGTGTTGTAACTTTGATCGATGTTTTAATAATAGTGAATTTTTTTCGATTTATGACGCATTAAAAAAAAACTACTTACTAGATTTCGTTCAAACCAATTTTCGTTGGTAGTTTTTATAGTAATGTATATCATATATTTTTTTTAGTTTTATCATTCTCTTATCTTAGAAGTTAGAGGATAGAGGTTAGAGGTTAATTTGTTAGAGGTTAATTTGTTGGAGAAGTTAGAGGTTAATTTGTTGCTTTTATTTGCCTGATTATGTTTTTAGGGTTCCGTAGCCAAATGGCAAAAAACGGAACCCTTATAGATTCGTCATGTCTGTCTGTCTGTCTGTCTGTCTGTCTGTCTGTCCGTCCGTATGTCACAGCCACTTTTTTCCGAAACTATAAGAGCTATACTGTTGAAACTTTGTAAGTAGATGTATTCTGTGAACCGCATTAAGATTTTCAAACAAAAATAGAAAAAAAGCAATAAATTTTGGGGGTCCCCATACTTAGAACTGAAACTCAAAAATTTTTTTTTCATCAAACCCATACGTGTGGGGTATCTATGGATAGGTCTTCAAAAATGATACTGAGGTTTCTAATATCATTTTTCTCTAAACTGAATAGTTTGCCCAAGAGACACTTCCAAAGTGGTAAAATGTGTGTCCCCCCCCTCTAACTTCTAAAATAAGAGAATGATAAAACTAAAAAAAATATATGATGTACATTACTATAAAAACTACCAACGAAAATTGGTTTGAACGAAATCTAGTAAGTAGTTTTTTTTTAATGCGTCATAAATCAAAAAAAAATACACTATTCTTAAAACATCGATCGAAGTTACAACACATTACAAGAACTTTTATATTATGTTACTAGCTGCTACGGAACCCTTCATGGGCGAGTCCGACTCGCACTTGGCCGGTTTTTTTTTTCTAAGTTGAACAGTTTACGCGAGAAACACTTCCAAAGTGGTAAAAAGTGTGTGTCCCCCCCTCTAACTTCTAAAATAAGAGAATGATAAAACTAAAAAAAATATATGATGTACATTACTATGTAAACTACCAACGAAAATTGGATTGAACGAGATCTAGTTAGTAGTTTTTTTTTAATACGTCATAAATCTAAAAAATATACTATTATTAAAACATCGATCAAAGTTACAACGAACTACAAGAACTTTTATATTATGTTACTTGCTGCTACGAAACCCTCCATGGGCGAGTCCGACTCGCACTTGGCCGGTTTTTTTTTCTGACATAATAACAAACTTGTAGTTTTCTGATTTATTTCTATACTTGTCCTATAAGACCATGCTTTATGCCAAACAGGATTCTAGGTCAATGGGAAGTATGAATTTTTCTTCCCTTGAGACTGTCAAAATATTAGTTTTTAGGGTTCCGTACCTCAAATGGAAAAAACGGAACCCTTATACGATAACTTTTTTGTCCATCCGTCTGTCTGTCTGTCAAGACCCTTTATCTCAGAAACGAGTGGAGCTATTGAGTTGAAATTAAAACCATGTACTGAGGTCTGCAGTCCCTTTAAGCTGTGAAAAAATTAGACTTTTTACGAGCTAACGAAAAAAAAAAAGATACGGCCGTTTATGTCGCAAAAAATGTGTACACTCTCAAGGGAATCAAAATTTATTGGTTTTCTGTTTACCTAGAATCCTGTTTGGCATGAAGCAAGGTCTCATAGCACAAGTATAGGAAAAAAACTTTCTTTTGCAATTCGGAATAATTTTCGAGACTCCATTCGGTAATTTGGTCATTTACATACGAAACCCTCAGGGCGCGTATCCGACTCCCACTTGCCCAGTTTTTTTTTTTTTATCTGTTATAAACTAGTACTTGACTGCGATCCCGCCTGATGGTGAGGCGCACTAGTTTATTAAGAGCCTATTCACTCTAGCCTTGAAGACACCCAAATTATAATCGAACGGGAAGACCGCAGCAAGCAAACTGTTCCAGTCCTTCGAAGTTTGCGGTATAAATGACGAGGCGAAACACTTAGTCCGGACCGTAGATGTTTCAACAACGTAATGGTGGATACTCGCTGTGCGTCGGTTTGTCCGACGGTAGAAATGAGATGGCGGAATCAAGTCATGCAATTCCTGTACACACTCTCCAAAATGCAATTTATATTTGATTTACAATTTGACAGCTTTGACTTCACAGCATGGCGCTAAGTCGATCCTATTCTTATGTGAATCGCATAGTATATCCTAAGTTAAGCCGTCTGTGCCTGGGTTTTAAACAAAATACTTATATTAAGGACGTATTCACATATTTCGACAAATATCACGGTTTTTCGGAAACAATTATGATGCTTTAGGAATCATAATTATGAGTATATCTTGGTATCAAATAAAAGACAATATATTTATCTCCAGGATGGCATAAAAAAAATATTACGGTCTCATATAAAATTTTCATATAAATACGATTTTACCAACGCACTAATACAAGAAAATAACGAAACACAGAGTCTGAGTAGGAACCCGTAACTTAAATCCAGTAAACATTTTTACTTTAAAAAACATAAAATAATACAGCTTATATAGTCTTCAACAACTATAGATAATTATTTTGAACCTACATAAATAACTTTATGATTTATGACCAAAATAAAACCACTCTCAATATTTCTTCATACATTTTTCATTGAACGCGCGATGTCTAGCGTCAGTCCGCGCTCAGAAGCGCTTGTGAACGGGTGTCCGTATCGCTCTCTTACAAAAAATAAATACGTCTAAAATGTGTGCCGACTTGTATACGGCGACTGCAAAGACGTGCTACTTTTTTGGACCGAAATAAAAGTACAAATATTATACTTATTTTTAAAATTGTTATTATGGAGTAATAATGGACTTACTGATACAGAATGAGTTTTATTCTAAAACAAAGACCAGAAATGGCCAACGGAACTTCATACTTACATAGATATCACAATGTAGATAGTTAAGCGACTATGACAATAAAAATAAATAAATGGTTCTGAATAGTTATGTTAAAAATGGTACCGCCGAAGTGACCTGATGATGATGATGGAGCCGGAAGATAGGCACCGGAACTCCGTAGTTATTCAATGTCTCCTAGCCGTGTCTGGGCTTATTAGAATTGTCATGAGATGCACTTTGGCTGTAAGGTACTATGGAACTGATTTGATGATGATGATGGAACCGGAAGTTAGGCACCGGAACTCCGTAATTAATCAATGTATCCTAGCCGTGTTTGGGCTTATTAGAATTGTCATGAAATGCCCTTTGGCTATAAAGTACTATCGAAGTGACCTGATGATGATGGAGCCGGAAGATAGGCACCGGAACTCCGTAATTAATCAATGTATCCTAGCCGTGTTTGGGCTTATTAGAATTGTCATGAAATGCCCTTTGGCTATAAGGTACTATCGAAGTGACCTGATGATAATGATGATGAAGTTAGAAGATAGGCACCGGGACTCCGTAATTAATCAATGTATCCTACCCGTGTTTGGGCTATTTAGAATTATCATGAGATGCGCCGCACTTTGGCTATAAGGTACTATCAAACTGATCTGATGATAATGATGATGAAGTTAGAAGATAGGCACCGGGACTCCGTAATTAATCAATGTATCCTACCCGTGTTTGGGCTATTTAGAATTATCATGAGATGCGCCGCACTTTGGCTATAAGGTACTATCAAACTGATTTGATGATGATAAATAACCCTATAGTAATTCAATCGGGCGTTGAATTTTGTCATGAACCTTGAAACTCGATAAAAATAATTTGTTCGAGCTTAGAATATAGGTTATAATGACACGTATGACATCGTAGTGCAATTCGAGTATAGTACAAAATAAAACAATATCTTTTTTTAGGGTTCCGTAGCCAAATGGCAAAAAACGGAACCCTTATAGATTCGTCATGTCTGTCTGTCTGTCTGTCTGTCTGTCTGTCCGTCCGTATGTCACAGCCACTTTTTTCCGAAACTATAAGAGCTATACTGTTGAAACTTTGTAAGTAGATGTATTCTGTGAACCGCATTAAGATTTTTACACAAAACTAGAAAAAAAGCAATAAATTTTGGGGGTCCCCATACATAGAACTGAAACTCAAAAATTTTTTTTTCATCAAACCCATGCGTGTGGGGTATCTGTGGATAGGTCTTCAAAAATGATACTGAGGTTTCTAATATCATTTTTTTCTAAACTGAATAGTTTGCGCGAGAGACACTTCCAAAGTGATAAAATGTGTGTCCCCCCCCCTCTAACTTCTAAGATAAGAGAATGATAAAACTAAAAAAAATATATGATGTACATTACTATAAAAACTACCAACGAAAATTGGTTTGAACGAAAACCAGTAAGTAGTTTTTTTTTAATGCGTCATAAACCGAAAAAAAATACACTATTATTAAAACATCGATCAAAGTTACAATACATTACAAGAACTTTTGTATTATGTTACTTGCTGCTACGGAACCCTTCATGGGCGAGTCCGACTCGCACTTGGCCGGTTTTTTTTTATATAATGTATAGGCTCGCGTTTGACCACAATCTCACCTGATGGTAAGCAATGATGTGGCCGACGATAGAGCACGCTTGCCTATATCTTCGAATACCAAGATAAATTAGGACACTTTTCACTACATATTATAAAATAAAGTCCCCTGCCGCGTCTGTCTGTCTGTTCGTGATAAACTCAAAATTTACTGCACCGATTTTCAAGCAGTTTTCACCAATCGATAGCGTGATTCTTGAGGAAGCTTTTAGTATATAATTTGTTAAGTTTCTGTATGTATTTTTGTGTACTTTAACGTTATTTGTTGAAGATGTCGGGAAAAAATAAGCCGTCTGGGAGCTTTTAACGCAAATGCTGCCTAAATCCTTTAAGATATAACAAAATAAAGTCCGCGGTGGCATATGTCTATCTCTTAAGGTTAACATAATATATCCATTTTACTGCTTTTAAAAATTGGCATTCATGAAGCATTTATTGGAAAGCTATTTACATAATCACGGTATTAATTCTTATCAAAATTCGCGTTCAAGACTATATCAGTATCTGTAAATTACTTTTTGAATCATTTAAATCGGACGTACCATTAGAAAGCTTTCATAAATTTAATAATTCTCAACATTAAATTCACCAGTTCACGAGTTCCGCTCTTCAGTAGCTACGCATGACGCGGTCACTGATCCTCCCCCGCACTGTTTTGCCTACTGTTTCATTAGTAGACCAGGGTAGATGCCTTCAAAAATAATAAAAAGTGAAAAATAATAATAGTAGGATGAAACCCATCACAAAAGGAGGAGAATATTATAAAAATGAAAGGAAAAATAATTTACGGGCGATCTGAGGTCGGGAAGGGGGTGGGGGTGACTTTTTAAGGGGAAAAAACGGTTTTTCTCGATTTCCGGCAAAACTAAAAATCCTATGGAAAAAAGTCAAATGGCAAAGTTGTAGGTAATAAAAAGATCTAAAACTTTTGCATTAACACTTTTTTCACATAACCTCAAAATTTATGTGAAAAATTCAAAAAACCATGTTTTTGGTTTTTTATTTTTATCTCTTTCAAAAAACCATATTTTATCACGAAATTTGGTGAAAACTTACCTTTTTATGTCCCAAATACGCTGTAATTTATTTGATTAGAAATATTTATTTTTTCACCTTATTTCACTAGTCGGTGTTAAATAAGGAACAAACAATATCGAGGTACACCAACTTCCGAAGTTAAAATTATTTTGATGGTTTTATTGTTTTTTTTAGTGAAGTGGGTTATATTTTTTTTGGAAAAAGTTTTTTATTTCACACTTTTTAGTTGTAATACACTTACTTACAGCCAGAGTACCTTTTTCTCATGACAATTCCAATTAACTCAAACCCTGCTAGGATAAATTCATTGTTTTAATATGAAACTACTGTGTCTACCTTGCGGCTCCATCATCATAATCAGATCAGTTTGATAGTACCTTATAGCCAAAGTGCGGCGCATCTCATGATAATTCTAAATAGCCCAAACACGGGTAGGATACATTGATTAATTACGGAGTCCCGGTGCCTATCTTCTAGCTTCATCATCATTATCATCAGATCAGTTTGATAGTACCTTATTTCCAAAGTGCATCTCATAACAATTCTAATAAGCCCAAACACGGCTAGGATACATTGATTAATTACGGCGTTCCGGTGCCTATCTTCCGGCTCCATCATCATCATCAGGTCACTTCGATGATACTATTTTCAACACACCTATCCAGAACCATTCATTTATTTATTTGTATTATCGTAGTCGCATAACTATGTTCATTGTGATATCTGTGTGAGTATGAACTTCCACTGGCCATTTCTGGTCTTCTTCACCAGTTCCACTTCATCAAATGTAATTTTTTGAGTGTAAGTCTTTGATGAAAATACCAAAAAAACTATACGGTTGCTCATGATATTTGAGGAGTTCCCTTGAATTCGCCAAGATTCCATCATTAGATCCCGACTTGGTGACTATGGGACCATTTGGGAAGTATACACTTTTCAACAAAAAAAGAATTTTTCAAATCGGTTCGCAAGCAACGAAGTTATGCGCGAACATACATAAAAAAAAAATTCAAACATCCGAATTGAGAATCTCCTCCTTTTTTAGAAGTCGGTTAAAAATACATAAGTATTCATAGTTTTAACTGTATTTTACGATTAGATCGAATATTAAATTGGAAATACCCACTTGCTTCAGACATCGTACGAGTATTTATTGAGTTGAAGATTTAATTCATGTCGGAGAGGGGTTGTGCGTTGTACCTAATTGTCTGATAAAATTAATTTCAAATACCCATTTGATTTTGTTAAATATAATATTTTTAAAGAAATAATCGTAGGTTTACAAAGAAATTGGTCGTTATTAACCGTAACGATATGGCAACTACTTATTTTTGCTATACGAGTAGTACTCGAAACTGGATAAGCAGGCAATTACATATTGCCATATAGTAATACTGATATTAAAAATCAAACAAGATTGACTCAATTAATACTTACTAAGAAAAATAAAATAATACCTCAAATATCAAGACATGTTCGGTTAAAGTATAAAATTGAGCGAACAATGGGCTCTATGTGTGCGTGCGCGTAGAACGATGTATTGCGACCAAGATACCTAAATTCGAGCGAGTGAATCTTGCTCACGCGTCCTTAATGACTGGCCTGTTGGTCTAGCGGTTAGTGACCCTGACTGCTATGCCGGAGGTCGTGGGTTCGATTCCCACCCAGGACAAATGTTTGTGTGATGAGCATAAGCATTTGTTCTGTGTCTGGGTGTAAATCATCTATAATATTTATTAATATAAGTATGTTTATCAGTTGTCTAGTACCCATAACACAAGCTCTGCTTAGCTTGGGACTAGACGGCGTTGTGTGATTGTTGTGGAATATTATTATATTATTATTATTCCAGTCTCAGCTGCCGCCTCCGATCCTGGGACAAATCTGGTCCCTAGCTGACACAAACGCTGATGGCAAACTGGATCTCAGAGAGTTCTCTATAGCCTGTAAGGTACGTTCCTGCGACCCTAGATACAGCGTTGATATCACTACTCAGTTTAAACTAATATTATAAAGAGGAAAGATTTGTTTTGACGTGACAACGTCTTATAAATTGGTTTGCCGGGTGACACTTCAAGAAACTGCGTTACGCTCCGCTCACGTTATGCGCTCACAATGAGAGCGAGTGAGAGGCACGCGTCCCTTCCACTCGGGCATGGTTAGCCCGCCTAAGAGCGAGAGAGACAGACATAAAAAGTCGTTGTCACGTAAAACTTTCGCCCGTATACCGACTTTACAGGCAACCAATTTTTTTTTATTTGTTTGTATGTAACGATTTAACTCGAAAACTGCCGGCGAGCGGATGATGAATGAATTTGTCATGGGTCTCAGATGAAATACATTATTTTATGATATACAGAAATTTGAGTGAGCGTAAAATATTTATGCCCTTTTCGCGTTAAGATTAAACATTTAAAGAATCCTTTTTTACAAGCTTTTATTTAGTTTCACCTGTCCCGATGTTTGTCTGTCATCAAATCTTGTAAATTAAATTAGATCCACTTCCCGGTTACCGATTGAACTGAAATTTTGCATGAATGTGTAAATCAGATGACAATGCAAAATTATAATGACATGGCTGATCTGATGATGGAACTGGAAGGTGGCTATAGGAACTTGGTAGTTAAACGACACAACCCCATCGAGTTTTGGCTCGTATGATTCGTCTTGACGATTATTAATTATATAGGTATACTGAGCCATAAAAGCTTGCTACGAAAAAGTAATTTTCATTAAAGGCTTGTTTCCTGTCTATTCAACCGATTTTATCTTCTATATAGTAGGCATAATAATGACATTAAAAGCAAAAAAGGCTGAGACTGGCCTGTTGGTCTAGTGGTTAGTAGCCCTGACTGCTATGCTGCAGGTCGTGGGTTCGATTCCCACCCAGGATAAATGTTTGTGTGATGAACACGATCATTTGTTCTGTGTCTGGGTGTAATTTATCAATAATATGTATGTATTTAGAAATATAGAAGTAAGTTTATCAGTTGTCTAGTAATCATAACACAAGCTCTGCTTAGCTAGAGACTAGACGGCGTTGTGTGATAGTTGTGGAATTTTATTTATATTAATATCAACTATTTACTGCAGCCGCCATTTGTCAAAATCGGTTGAACGGACAGTAATTTCATAATTAATTTTCTAATGTTATTTTGAGTATAGACCTAATGTTGTTATATACCCTTTATTTCCAGATAATCAACTTGAAGCTACACAACATAGAAGTGCCGAAAGCCTTGCCACCCTCTCTGCTGGCCTCACTCAGTCCCACCGGTGAGTACTTTCAAAACTGTCACGTTGATTCAACTTTACTATGCGTTCCTATTGAGAATAGTTAAGCCAATGACCCCCGATCTGTTAAATGTTGAATGAAAAGTACGGTTTGCAAAGAAAACTTATTTGCGTATCAATTAAAGGGCCGGCGACGGATGAATTTCCATACAAACGTAATACCACGCTCATTTGCAGTTGGAGCATATTTCCAACATATTATGATGATATTCTGTTATAGACAATATTTATCTAGGTTCCTACGACTTTCTTTAAAAAAAAAAAAACAAAATGAAATATACGCGAATTGTATTTCGCACTTTTTTGGCAAAACATGCCATTTGGCTTTTCCTGTATTAAAAATAACAATATTTCTAATATTCTCGACGCAGGAACCTAGATAAATATTGTCTATAACCGAATATCATCATAATATGTTGGAAATATGCTCCAACAAACAAATAGTGGTATTACGTTTGTGTGGAAATTCATCCGTCGCCGGCCCCTAAGGGTCAACTCACACCGAAAGAGCGGCGAAGGGCAGTGAAGCGGAGCGCAGTTTCAGTTTCATATGAATTTTAACTTTATTATCATTACCATAATACTTATTATCGCATGAGAAACTCGAACGAGTCGCGCGGATGCCCGCGGCGCCGCAGGGATTCCGGGGAATTCTATCCTAG
This sequence comes from Mythimna albipuncta, assembly GCA_929112965.1. NCBI lineage: Eukaryota > Metazoa > Arthropoda > Insecta > Lepidoptera > Noctuidae > Mythimna > Mythimna albipuncta. The sequence goes on from OV815985.1 coordinate 10,289,091, forward strand.
TATGCTAGTATTAACTTAAATCTTTTCTCTTTCCACAGCTACCCAGAAACCCCAATTCGCAGCCCCCGCCCCCGCGCCAATCAAACCCCCAATCCCACCCATGCCATCCATCCCCCCTCAACCCCAACCATTAATTTCCGGCCTCTCATCCACTACCAGCAACCATTCCCTGCTGGGCGACCTGGTAGGTCCACCTATGTCGGCTCAACCACCTCTAATACCACCCTTAACTGCACCTTCGAAACCAATCATACCAAATGTACCAGATTTGATATCAGGAGTAAAACCTGTTCTACCACTAACTTCTCAGGCTTTGGTTAACACGCAACCGCCTTTATTAACCGGTCCTGCATTGGTTTCATCGCAACCACCTTTAATTGGTACACAACCAATGGTCTCATCCCAAACTTTGATAACACAACCAATCATTTCGTCTCAACCTCTGATTGGGTCGCAGTCCATGGTTGCAGGTCAAACTCAGCCACCTTTGTTACCATCCCAGCCTCTCATGAACCCGTTGATAGGACAGCAACCGCCTCTGATTCCGAACCTGCCTATAGATCAGGCGTTTTCGATGAATAGCCAGCCATTGATCCCGCCTATTTTGCCGCCGGCTCAAACTAGGTCATTTACGTCCCCTCCTGAGTCTCAGCCGTCGATTGTGCCTCAACCGGTTGCCGGCCAGTCTCCGTTAACCTCTCAGCCTGTGACGGGTGGATCTGGGATGGGGTCTTTGATCAACAGTCCTCCGTCTGGGCTCAATAATGTTGGCGGTGTCAGTCAGCCGGTGACTTCGACTCCGCTTGCTGCTATGAAGAGTGATAGCATGTCTAAGCCGGGTGAGTCTTTGTTTATTGATTTTAGACAAATAATTGATAACATTTAACAACACAGCACAAATCACAAAGTTAAAACAAAAACTTGACAAATGTTATGATACTACTCTATGGCTATTATGACCTACAATGACTGATATGGCCTACACCAGCTAATATGGCCTACACTTTCTAATATGACCTGCACTGGCATATATTACTGCCCTAAAATATTGCTTAAACTGGCTAATATGGCCACACTTAACTTTAAGGCACTAATGACATTTTGTTCTACAGGATCATTGGTGACAAGTCCCACAGAAATGCCGATGGGGGTCATGAGCCCCCCCACTACTGTAGAATGGGGGATACCACAACCGCAGAAACTCAAGTAAGTATCACGTCATCAACCTTATCTTCTATATCTTCTTCTTCTCATCTATTTATATATATATATATATATATCAATGCCAGTTTTCGTTGTAATTTTATAACTCAAGAACGCTCACCTAGCCAAACCAAATGTTAAGGCTTTGTTCGGACTATTTAGTAGATGGTTTGTGTGAAGTTTGGTAGGGTAGAGTAGAGTAGTGTAGAGTAGGGTATAGGAGTAGGGAAGAGCGGGAGCGAAGCCGCGCGGGCAAAATCTAGTCAGATTATAAAATTTCGTCCTAAAAGAGGGTCAATAGTTTATGAATGATTTAATTTGTAGTATAAAATATAAAGTACTAACTTTGGCCCTCGACTTTGCCCGCACACATAAAATATAGCCTGTCACTCAGGAATAAAGCAACTTTCTATCGGTGTGTAGAGTGCAGATTCATTAAGTTTTTGTCCATATACACTTATACATATTGTTTTCTGCCAGATACAGCCAGCTTAAGTTTTTGTCCATATACAGTCATACATATTGTTTTCTGCCAGATACTCCCAGCTTAAGTTTTTGTCCATATACATTTATACATATTGTTTTCTGCCAGATACACCCAGCTTAAGTTTTTGTCCATATACACTTATACATATTGTGTTCTGCCAGATACACCCAGCTTAAGTTTTTGTCCATATACACTTATACATATTGTGTTCTGCCAGATACACCCAGCTTAAGTTTTTGTCCATATACACTTATACATATTGTGTTCTGCCAGATACACCCAACTTAAGTTTTTGTCCATATACACTTATACATATTGTGTTCTGCCAGATACACCCAGCTTAAGTTTTTGTCCATATACACTCTTACATATTGTTTTCTGCCAGATACACCCTGCTTAAGTTTTTGTCCATATACACTAATACATATTGTGTTCTGCCAGATACACCCAGCTTAAGTTTTTGTCCATATACACTTATACATATTGTGTTCTGCCAGATACACCCAACTTAAGTTTTTGTCCATATACACTTATACATATTGTGTTCTGCCAGATACACCCAGCTTAAGTTTTTGTCCATATACACTCATACATATTGTTTTCTGCCAGATACACCCAGCTTAAGTTTTTGTCCATATACACTTATACATATTGTGTTCTGCCAGATACACCCAACTTAAGTTTTTGTCCATATACACTTATACATATTGTGTTCTGCCAGATACACCCAGCTTAAGTTTTTGTCCATATACACTCATACATATTGTTTTCTGCCAGATACACCCAGCTTAAGTTTTTGTCCATATACACTTATACATATTGTGTTCTGCCAGATACACCCTGCTTAAGTTTTTGTCCATATACACTTATACATATTGTGTTCTGCCAGATACACCCAGCTTAAGTTTTCGTCCATATACACTTATACATATTGTGTTCTGCCAGATACACCCTGCTTAAGTTTTTGTCCATATACACTTATACATATTGTTTTCTGCCAGATACACCCAGCTTAAGTTTTTGTCCATATACACTTATACATATTGTTTTCTGCCAGATACACCCAGCTTAAGTTTTTGTGCATATACAGTCATACATATTATCTCCTGCCAGATACACCCAGCTGTTCAACGCCACGGACCGCGCGAAGACGGGCGCGGTGTCGGGCGCGCAGGCGAGGTCCATCATGTTGCAGTCGCGACTCGCGCAGCAAGCGCTGGCGCAAATATGGGCCCTGGCGGATTTGGACTCCGATGGGAAACTGGGTAAGTTGATATTTATAAATATTGTAATTATTATTATTTTTAGGGTTCCATACCTTAAAAGGAAAAAACGGAACCCTTATAGTATCACTTTGTTGTCCGTCCGTCTGTCTGTCTGTCAAGACCCTTTATCTCGAGAACGCGTAGAGGTATCGAGTTGAAATTAAAACCATATACTCAGGTCTGCGGTCCCTTCAAGCTGTGAAAATATCAAACTTCTAAGTTAACGAACAAAAAAGATACGACCGTTTATGTCGCAAAAAACGTACAGCCTAAACCACTGATCGTAAAGACATGAAACTTGGAGAATAAGTAAATATGCTTTCTGTTTGTCCCGCAGGCTGCGAGGAGTTCGTGCTGGCCATGTACCTGTGCGAGAAGGCGACGCAGGGCGAGCCTGTACCCGCCAAGCTGCCGCCCGAACTGATACCGCCTACCTTCAGGTAATATGTTACAATGGCTTAAACATTACTTCGACCCTGAAATGTGAGTCAGACTCGTGCACGAAGAGTTCCGTACCATCCTTAGCAAAAAAAGTCACGTTCACGCAAAATAATAATAATAATAATTGTATAAAATTGATACAACACTACGCACCTTCCTGATGTCGTGTATGAGGCAATGGAGTACAGTCCTCCGCTATCCAGGATGTCGAAATATCCAGAGGAATAGCGAACCTGTAAGGATCGAGCGAGGTATATTCCAGGGTGATAGTTTGAGCCCGCTTTGGTTTTGTCTAGCCTTGAATCCTCTAAGCACACTGCTGGAGAATTCAGGTCTAGGCTATCTATACTAATATTATAAAGCTGAAGAGTTTGTTGGTTTGTTTGTTTGAACGCGCTAATCTCTGGAACTACTGGTCCGATTTGAATGATTCTTTCAGTGTTGGGTAGTCCATTTATCGAGGAAGGCTATAGGCTATGTTTTTTTTTGTTTCAAAATTAGGGATCCGTAATAAAATTGCTATTTTGTAACACAAGGTGTAAAATCGAAAACCTATTTTTGCGTGCGCTGCAAAAACTATTGACAATGGAACAAAATGATGTACTACGGGTTTGTAGATCCCATTAAGACCTACAAAAAAGTCCGCGAGAACATATATCTAGCTATCATGGTTTAATCACAATAACCGATTTTGTGTTCAAAATAATTATTAAATCGTCTGAATAAAAAAAACAACGTTAAATATGTATCGTAATATTAATCTTTATCGAAATTAAGCATTATGTTATCAAGAGTATTTATGTAGAAGTAAAATACTTTTTGTTTCATCTCAATCGGATATTTCGTTTAAAAGTTATCACGTGTGTAAGATGTTAAGAGTTGGTACCTATTAATGAGTTATGGGCCATAGAGTTTTTTATCAACATAAAATCCTGTAATCATCTTTATCGAAATATATTTGTTGATGATTGTAAGTATAAGATCTTTGAAGAGTATAATAAATACATTTATGAACGCGGTAATTTTGGGAAATACTGATCTGATATGAAAACTGTTTAAATATTCAATAGTCCATTTATTGAGGGAGGCAATTATAGGCAATATTTTATCTCGGTATTTTCACGGAAACGAGAAAAACGCGGGTGAAACCGCGGGGCACAGCTAGTCGGTTGAAAAGAGGTGGTCAGGTTATATCTCACCTCCTTTACATGGATGACTTAAAGCTCTTTGCCCCCAACAATCTGCAACTGATGGAGCTACTGAAGGTAACTGAAACTTTCAGTAGCGCCATCAGGATGGAATTTGGTGTGGACAAATGTGCAGTCATGCATGTAAAGCGAGGGGAGGTTGTGGAGTCCGTGAGCACTCAACTCACGGATTCCATAAATCTGAGATCCCTCTCTCCAACCGAAACCTATAAGTATTTGGGTATGTCGGAAGCTCTAGGCATCAGTATCACTAACATGAAGCAATCGTTGAGGGAGCGTTTCTTTGGACGCCTGAAAAAGGTATTCAATAGCCTTCTTTCAGGCGGAAACAAGGTGCGTGCCTTCAACGGTTGGGTCATGCCGGTATTGATGTACTCTTTCGGCGTACTCAAATGGACTCAAACAGAACTTGACGCCCTGGATAGGCGGGTCCGTACACTGCTGACTGCATACCGAATGCATCACCCACGATCGTCGATGATGAGGCTGTATATCCCGCGGAAGTGTGGGGGTCGTGGCTTCTTAAATGCTAAGACCCTACACAACCGCGAGGTATGCAGTCTTAGGGAATATTTCCTAGCTGCCGACGTGGGTATGCATCGAGATGTAGTGGCAGTGGACAAGGGACTCACCCCGCTCTCCCTAGCTAACGAGAACTGGCGCAAACCGATAGTGCTTGACACTAACGATCGCAGGGAAGTATGGCAGAGCAAGGAGCTTCACGGACGCTTTTTCCGGGCCCTTCATGGACCCGATGTAGACCAATTGGCGACCGTAGCCTGGCTGCGTTTCGGTGACCTCTTTGGGGAAACCGAAGGTTTTGTCTGTGCAATTATGGACGAAGTTATCATGACGAATAACTACCGGAGATTTATTGTGAAGGACGGCACGGTTGACATCTGTCGGGCATGTCACCGTCCGGGAGAATCAATCCGTCACATTATCTCTGGTTGTTCTCGTCTAGCTAACGGAGAGTACTTGCATAGGCACAACCTTGTAGCCAGGATTATCCATCAGCAACTTGCTCTGAAATACTCTCTTGTGGAATCGGAAGTGCCATACTATAGGTATGAGCCCGACCCAGTTCTTGATAACGGTCATATCACTTTGTACTGGGATCGGCCCATCATCACTGACAGGACTATTGTGGCCAATAAGCCTGATATAGTGGTGGTGGACCGAAGCGAGAGGCGTGCAATGATTGTTGACATATCCGTTCCGCATGACGAGAACCTCGTGAAAGCCGAGAAAGATAAACAAATTAAGTATATCGACTTGGCCCGCGAGGTTGTCGACATGTGGGAAGTGGATTCAGCGGTCATTGTACCGATAGTTGTTTCAGCCAATGGCTTAATAGCCAAGAGCCTCGACCAACATCTTAGGAGGCTCTCGTTAGGCGACTGGATCAAGGGCTTGATTCAGAAAGCAGTATTGCTGGACACGGCTCGTATAGTCAGGAGGTTCCTTTCTCTGGAGCCCTGACCGCCGGTAGCTTGGACCCTGTTCCCGATACCGGTGGGCTACTATTTTTTATATTTTTAAATGTTTTTTTTTTATTATTGAATATTTAAAAATATAATTTATATGTTAATATTTAAATAAACGAAATAATAATAATATGTTTATTCAGAATAACATTTGGTAAAATGGTTACATAAAATCTTAAGAGTAATGTGCCTGTACTAGGATAAACCACAGGCGGTAGAAGCTCTTACATTGTAGTCTTTTAGGACAATACTATTGATAACAATATTTAAAAAGTCTATAAGTAGTGAAAAATATGATTAAAAATTATTTATCTATACTATAATATTATAAAGCTGAAGAGTTTGTTTGTTTGTTTGTTTGTTTGTTTGTTTGTTTGTTTGTTTGTTTGAACGCGCTAATCTCTGGAACTACTGGTCCGATTTGAATGATTCTTTCAGTGTTGGGTAGTCCATTTATCGAGGAAGGCTATAGGCTATGTTTTATTTTTTCAAAATTAGGGATCCGTAATAAAATGGCTATTTTGTAACACAAGGTGTAAAATCGAAAACCTATTTTTGCGTGCGCTGCAAAAACTATTGACAATAGAACAAAATGATGTACTACGGGTTTGTAGATCCCATTAAGACCTACAAAAAAGTCCGCGAGAACATATATCTAACTATCATGGTTTAATCACAATAACCGATTTTGTGTTCAAAATAATTATTAAATCGTCTGAAGAAAAAAAAACTACGTTAAATATGTATCGTAATATTAATCTTTATCGAAATTAAGCATTATGTTATCAAGAGTATTTATGTAGAAGTAAAATACTTTTTGTTTCATCTCAATCGGATATTTCGTTTAAAAGTTATCACGTGTGTAAGATGTTAAGAGTTGGTACCTATTAATGAGTTATGGGCCATAGTTTTTTATCAACATAAAATGCTGTAATAATCTTTTTCGAAATATATTTGTTGATGATTGTATAAGATCTTTGAAGAGTATAATAAATACATTTATGAACGCGGTAATTTTGGGAAATACTGATCTGATATGAAAACTGTTTAAATATTCAATAGTCCATTTATTGAGGGAGGCAATTATAGGCAATATTTTATCTCGGAATTTCCACGGAAACGAGAAAAACGCGGGTGAAACCGCGGGGCACAGCTAGTAATGTTATATACCTAGTTTACTTAAACACTAAAGGTCACAATATGTTTTTTTATATTCTAAAACTGTTTCTTGCACTTTATTCTCTAGTTAAGTTATACACATATGATTTTGCATCAGCAGAATTAGTTATTGGGTTACAGTCGGGGTTAGTTTAATTCTAAAGAGTTATGTTTACATTGGACAAATATACTAAAATAATAAGAAAAATTATGGTTTGTAGGTCAACACACTGGAATTTTGAATCAACAGTAAGCGTTAGGTACACGGAAGTCTGGCCTAGAGTATGCATTCTGCCAGCCTTTCGGTATTTTACCGAAAGGCTGGCTGGTTCGCAGTTGCACAGATGTCGCTAGTCTTGCTAATCTAAAACGTTTGCCCCCCAGACGCGACTCAATCACGTCGAACACAAGTAACAAGTCGTACGAAGAGAGACGGAGAGAGAACATGGCTCGAGGACAGGCCGAGCTGGAGAGGAGGAGATCGCAGCTGGCCGACGCGCAGATGAAAGAGAAGGTATGACCACACCTCATCTATACACCACTAATTTTTAATTACTACAAATACTTAAAGGGCTTATTAGAAAAGCCCTTGTTATTATTTAAGTAAAGTCTCAATAAATAATATTCATAAACAGCAAAGTTATTAGCGTTTGTGTTTATCCCAAAATGTCTCTCAATTTATGGAAATATTGTGCAGGCTATTGATTATGAATGAATAAAGGAGATAAAAGTGGAAAACACTGCCCGCAGTATTTTCTACTAGCAATTTATTGTTATGTATGATTGAATCTATGATGAATTTACCTTTTCGTGGTTAATTCTAGGATTTCGGTTTTTTCTACTTTTGTATACAAAAATATGATCAGTAGCGGGTACAGATACAGCCCCAGTTTTGGTGTGCTAATTAAAAAGTAGGGGTGTATATATAAAAATGAATCCCTATTTTCTTGGTTATGCAATCACGCGTGAACGGCTGGGCCGATTTCGGTAACTCGTTTTTTTTTTTTTGTGTTCGTTATTGTCAGAAGTTTTAATATTTTTTTAAATGAAAATTAGGGTAGTGTAGGGTAGAGTAAGGCAGAGTAGGGTAGAGTAGTGTAGAATAGGGTATAGTAGGGTTGAATAGGGAAGAGGGGGAGCGAAGCCGCGCGGGCAAAAGCTAGTTATAATAATAAAAAAAACTGGCCAAGTTCGAACGAAGGTTTCTGCACCGTCCTTAGGAAAATTCAGCAAAAAGATCGCGTTTTGTTGTATGGGACACCCTTAAATATTTATTTAATTTTATTCTGTTTTTAGTATTTGTTGTTATAGCTGCAACAGAAATTCATAATTTGTGAAAATTTCAACTGTCTAGCTATCGCGGTTCTTGAGATACAGCCTTGGTGACAGACGGACAGACAGACGGACGGACAGCGAAGTCTTAGTGATAGGTTCCGTTTTACCCTTTTTTACCCGTTTAACCCTAAAAAAAATAATATTCAGTACTACAATTAATTAAGACATCGTCTCTTGTATACCATGTTTTTATGATGCAATTATTTTTTTTTCTTTCAATACGGCACAGGAAGCTGAGGTAAAAGTTATTCATTTGCTCTTTTATACCAACGTTTATGAATTAACTTCTTTTTTTTATTAGACTGTTTTATATCCCATTGCTAAGCAAAGGCCTCTTTTTATTTCCAAACCTTTCAAATCATGAATTTGGACGTGAAAAATCACAAAGTTATAACTTTCTGATTTTTCATAATATAGTTATTGGCACGGATCTTGACCGCTGGCTTCAAGTTGCGCAGAAGTCAAAAATTCGGTCTCTTTAGTTGTGAGAAGTGAGACCCGGGGGCGGGGAATGTCAGTGATTGACTCGCCGCGCCATCGTGTCATAGACGTCACTCCCTGATTCGTTCCCTGTGGTTGCTGCATTTATCTAACAACGAGGACGATTGGCTCGCTAATGTATGGAATGCGCAAAGTGATCCCCACTCTGACGCCGAGCCCTCAAGATTCGTGCCGGTAACTATACAGTTATGAATTTTTGTACATCTAAGCGAACGGTAGTGCGCAGGCCTGAAGGCATTGGATTTGATTTCAACCCTGGCCGGGTTGAAATCAAATCCAATGCCAAGTTTAGATGCACTTTAAAATTGATCATAATCATCTTCATTAATAGCCTGATCATCATTAAATTTAAACTTGGCAGGTTAATTTAATTATATAAATAATTAATGTAATCATACAATTAATTAAGACAACAGCACAAAAACCTGCCACGTTCAAAAGTTAACGATGATCAAGCTGTTGAAGAAGATGATTATGATCGATTTTAAAGTGCATCTAAACTTGGCATTGGATTGGATTTCAACCCTTTTTAGGCGAACAATTAGCCGATAGGAACTTGGCCCCCTTTTAACAGGCATGTTTTTAGTGGGATAGATTCTTTACATCAAATACTAGAAACGTGTATCGGGATTCATATATAGTAAAACTAATGCTGTATGTCTTTGAATTTTTAGTTGAATATTATATGATTTCAGTTTTGTTCTATGAATGTAAAAAAGTACCACTTTTAAATGTCTCCTGTCCTCCAAAGGCTGAAAGAGAGCGAAAAGAGCGCGAAGAAGCTGAGAAGAGAGAGAAGCTGCGTCTCGAAATACAGAAGAGGGAACAAGAAGAGCTGATGCGGAAGCAGAAGGAGGAACAAGTAAGTTAATGGGGCGGCCAGATGGATGCAAACTAGCACAAACCAAACACAAACTAAGGTGACCTTGGTTTTTGTTGCGCCTACATGTTCGGTGGTTGGGAAGACGCGCCTCCTAACCAAGGGCGATGAAGGTCATGAATTACAACTGCTGTCTACTCTCATTGAAACTAGCAAAGTCACCTTGGTTGGGACCTTGGATTACAACCCCTTAAAGCACACGAAAAACCTTACCTTACGAAAATCATTACACAAGAAATTAATGACATGAACGACCGAATGTCATAAAACCTAATTTTTTTTTAAAGTGCCTAGTCAACTATTTAGTTGTTATAGCGGCAACAGAATATCATCAGTTAACAAGATTTTAATGAAAATCATTTTTTCATAGCAAGCTTTTATAGTTCGGTATACCTATATAATTAATGCTCGTCAAGACGAATCATACGAGCCCAAACTCGACGGGGTTGTGTCTTTTAACTACCAAGTTCCTATAGCCACCTTCCAGTTGCATCATCAGATCAGCTCCACGTCATAATGATTTTGCATTGTCATCTGATTTACACATGCATGCAAAATTTCAGCCCAATGGGTAACCGGGAAGTGGGTCAAATTTAATTTGATGACAGATAAACATCGGGACAGGTGAAACTAAATAAAAGCTTGTAAAATTGCAACTGTCTATCACGGTCCATGAAATACAGCTGGGTGACAGACAGACGGACAGTGGAATCTTAGTAATATGGACCCATTTTTAACCGATTTCGAAGAGGAGGAGGTTCTATGTTCGGCTGTATGTATGTTTTTTCACCGATATCTCGTTCAATTGTGGACCGATTTTGAAAATTCTTTTTTTGATTGATTAGTTCCACTTTCAAAGTTGGTCCCATAGAAATATTGTTAAGATCTGATCATGAACTTCGAAGATATGGAACAGAACTCCTCATAGAAACACAGCAGAACTGTGGTTACAAGTAAAGTTGCTTTGTTTATACGAGTAGTCGATGACTGACTGTCAAAAAAGGGGAGGGGGGATGTATCGAACTGATCTGATGATGAAGCCAAAAAGAAAAAAAATAAATTAATGAAATGTAACTACCATCAAAGAAATTTCCGGCTGACCACCGCTAAGTTCATTTTTGCTTGCACTCGAAACGAAAATTTGAAAGGGTTTGATATGGCGCCGCCCCACAGGATTCAAACGAATTTTTTAAGTGAAGAAATGACCGCGATGAATCCGATGACAAAAGAACTCTACGGTATTAACTTTTGTTTCAGGAGAAACGCGAAGCTGCTCGCAAGGAAATGGAGAGACAGTGTCAACTTGAATGGGAGAAGAAGAGGTACGGTTTAGTTCGCCCAACGATTTTACAGCTACTTATACCCTATTTGACTGGCCTTTTGGTCTAGTGGTAAGTGGCCCTGACTGCTATGCCGGAGGTCGTGGGTTCGATTCCCACCCAGGACAAATGTTTGTGTGATGAGCATGATCATTTGTTCTGTGTCTGGGTGTAATTTATCTATAATATGTATGTATTTAGAAATATATATGTGTGTTTATCAGTTGTCTAGTACCCATAACACAAGCTCTGCTTAGCTTGGGACTAGACGGCGTTCTGTGATAGTTGTGGAATATTATTATTATTATTATTTATTTGCGTTAAGAATAGAAATTTAAACCTGTTTTTAGGGTTCCGTAGTCAACTAGGAACCCTTATAGTTTCGCCATGTCTGTCTGTCTGTCCGTCCTCGCTTAATCTCTGTGACCGTTAGCACTAGAAAGCTGAAATTTGGTACCAATATATCAATCACGCCGACAAAGTGGTAAAATAAAAATTGGAAAAAATGTTTTATTAGGGTAGCCCCCTATATGTAAAATGGGAAGCGATATTTTTTTTTTCAACCCTAAAGTGTGATATATTGTTGGATAGGTATTTAAAAATGAATAGGGGTTTACTAAAATCATTTTTTTATTAATATCAATAATTTCGGAAATAATCGATCCAAAAGTAAAAAACAATGTGTGTCCCCCCTCTAACTTTTGAACCATAGTTTAGAAAATATGAAAAAAAATCTGAAAAGTAGAACTTTATAAGGACTTTCTAGGAAAATTATTTTGAACTTGATTGAAAGAACAGTTTTTGTACAAAAAAGACAAAAGGGTTCTACAAAATAATTTCTGGACTAAGTTTGTTGTATAATCGGATATGCAAACATTTTTTTAAACTCATAAGTGGGTACACTTATTGTGACGGACGGGAAACTACGGAACCCTACACTGAGCGTGGCCCGACACGCTCTTGGCCGGTTTTTTACTGTCAGTTCAAGCGATTTCAACTTTTATTTCGTAGGCACAAGGATGGCATAATAGCAAAAAAGTGGTAACAATACCAACTATTTACTGCAGCCGCCATTTGTCATGCCACCAACGTAATAAAAGTCAAAATCGGTTGAACGGACAGTAGTAATAAGTTTTCATAAATGTCTAATGCTATTTTGAATAGTGTATAGACTCCTCATGCTTGAACTGGCACACCAAAACAATTCTAACAAAAAGCCGAGGTACGGGGGAGCGCGGTACTGCCTTCTGATTGGTCGAGACATAAGACCTATCTTAACTAATATTATAAATGTGAAAGTGTGGATGTTTGTTACTTAATCACGCAAAAACGGCTGAACGGATTCGGATGAAATTTGACATGCATATAGCCTTTGACATGGAAAAGAACATAGGCTACCTTTTATCCCGATTCCTTAAGTACCTAATGCCACGCGGGCGAAGCCGCGGGCAAAAGTTAGTAAGTCATATAATGTTGACAGATATGTGTCGTCTGTTATTAGATGCCTGTGGCTGCAAGGTTGTTGAGTCTGCCTTTCGCAATCTTCCGACAAGTTTAGCCTTGATGCGCTTGAGTTGAGTCTTAACCCGTTGTGTGTCTAAACGTGGATCCACGCGAGACACAATGGCTTTTAAGCTATTGCATAGCTTCTATCGCGGGCCTTGAGCGTGGAGACCGAATCCAGAAATTCCGTAACGAAAGTAACCTAACAACCCCCACCCATTTGTTTTTTGATCGTAGTGACCGATAAGAAAACAAATGAGTGAACAATCAATCAAAATTCAATTCAATGTGTGAAAGTGTAATTTCAATTAATATCAAAGAAAAAAAGCAAAGGAAAAAAAATACTGCATAAATAAAATAAATAAATAATTATAATTGCATAAGTTGATAAACATGCTATGCAATAGCTTTACCGCGGCAGTCCTCGAGTGCCACACGTCTTTTTTTTAATTGTGTCTCTAATTACGGCACACGAGAGGTTAAAGACGTAGTTAGATATAGCAAAATACAGAGTTGGAATGTGTTAGAACAAAGAATAAATCTTTTAAGTTTGTTTTTGGTGAAGGAATTATGTTTTGTAAAAAATCATAGAACAAAAGTAGTTGTTTATGATGTTAGTAATTTAGTCCTGCAAGGTTGTTAGTGTTTTGCAAATAACACTGTATTTGACAGTTGCTGTCAATTACAAAGATATTTGACTGGCCTGTTGGTCTAGTGGTAAGTGGCCCTGACTGCTATGCCGCAGGTCGTGGGTTCGATTCCCACCCAGGACAAATGTTTGTGTAATGAGCATGATCATTTGTTCTGTGTATGGGTGTAATTTATCTATAATATGTATGTATTTAGAAATATAAATGTATGTTTATCAGTTGTCTAGTACCCATAACACAAGCTCTGCTTAGCTTGGGACTAGACGGCATTGTGTGGTAGTTGTGGAATATTATATTATATTATACTAGCTTTTGCCCGCGCGGCTTCGCTCCCGCTCTTCCCTACTTCAGCCTACTATACCCTACTCTACCCTACACTACTCTACTCTACCCTACTCTATCCTACTCTACTCTACCCTAGTCTACCCTAGTCTACTCTACTCTACTCTACTCTACTCTACCCTACTCTACCCTACTCTACCCTACTCTACTCTACCCTACTCTACCCTACTCTACCCTACTCTACCCTACTTAACTTACTTAAAAGTATGCTATGTCCGTCTCCTAGTTCTAAGCTACCTCCCCATCAATTTTCAACCAAATCGGTTCAGCCGTTCTTGAGTTATCAATAGTGTAACTAACACGACTTTCTTTTATATATATAGATTTGTTGATAGTTGATTCATTAGCTGTTGTTCCTCACCCAGGACACGCGAATTGGAAGCGATGCGCACTGAGGAGCAAACCAAGGTGCTGTCCCTGAAGTCCCGCAGCCAGAACCTGACGGCCGAGCTGAGCTCCGCCGTGCTGCGCGCCGGGAACCTCGCCAAGGACATCCGCGAGACGCGCACCAGCGTCGCCGCCGCCAAGTGCACCATCGATGGCATGAGGTGCGTGGGGGGCCGTCAAAAACATTACTTGTAGAAAAACCAAGATAGATATATTCTTTATTCTACATCAAAACTAAAAATTACATGAGGAACTTAAAGTTAATAGGGTGTCACAATGGGCCGGTCTTATCGCTAAAAGCGATTGTTCACAGACAACCTTTGGATGGATTTGACAGGGAAGGAAAAAACGATACGCAGGTAGTTCGTGGTGTACAACTTACATATAATACAAACAATATATAATATAATATATATATGTATAAATCAATGCCACTTTTCGTTTTAATTTTATAACTCAAGAACGCTCACCTATCCAAACCAAATGTTTAGGCTTTGTTCAGAGTATTTAGTAGATGGTTTATGTGAAGTTTGGTAAGGTAGAGTAGGTTAGGGTAGGGTAAGTAGGGTATAGTAGGGTGGATTAGGTTAGAGCGGGAGCGAAGTCGCGCGGCCAAAAGCTAGTACTATATAATTAGCAGGCCTGTTGGTTTATTGGTTAGTGACCCTGACTGCTATGCCGGAGGTCGTGGGTTCGATTCTCACCCAGGACTAATGTTTGTGTGATGAGCACGATCATTTGTTCTGTGGATGGGTGTAATTATCTTTAATATGTATGTATTTAGAAATATATAAGTATGTTTATCAGTTGTCTAGTACCCATAACACAACCTCTGCTTAGCTTGGGACCAGACGGCGCTGTGTGATAGTTGTGGAATGTTATTGTTATTATTATTGTAATTATGAAAGCAGAGAAGCTGTACTTAATGACGACGTTCAGGAAGAAAGGTAGTGATCCGTAACCTTATGTTTAAAAGTTGTGGGCGCAAAGTACGCAACTCAGTCCTTTCACCGTAAAAGGTTGTGAGATCCATGTAATATCGAGTCGGTTAATTTATTCAGTCCCTACAGTGACCACGTTAATATTACAAATCTATTATATCTACAGTAATATTATAAAGAGGAAAATTTGTATCTTTGTAATGAATAAACTCAAAAACTACTGTGCCGATTTCAAAAATTCTTTCACCATTGGAAAGCTACATTCACCCTGAGTAACATAGGCTGTATATATTGCTCGAGCGAAGCCGGGACGGACCGCTAGTTACCAATAATTTTAACATATTTTTGTTTCAGGTCTGACCGCGATGCCAGCATGGCTGAAATGCAGCAACTCAAAGCGAGAGTGAAGGAGCTCAACGCGAAGCAAATATCTTTGAATAAAGAGAAAGCTGAATTAGACGCTAAGGTAAATTTCATCAATTGCTAAAACTTCTCTCAAATATATATACACCACTATTTTTTAATTAGTACACATACTTAAAGGGCTTATTAGAAAAGCCCTTGTTATTTTATAAGTAAAATCTCAATAAATAATATTCATAAACTACAAAATTATTAGCGTTGGTTTATGTCCCAAAATGTCACTCAATTTATGGAAATATTGTGCAGGCTATTGATTATGAATGAATAACAATTATGACAATTATTAAGGAAAACCACTGCTTGCAGTATTTTCTACTAGCAATTGTTGTTTGATTTTGTGTTGAATTTACCTTTTCGTGGTCAATTTTAGGATTTCGGTTTTTTCTACTTTTGACTACAAAAATATGATGTGACGGATACAGATAGAGCCCCATTTTTTTGTATACTAATTAAAAAGTAGGGGTGTAAATTAATTTTGGGACAATAAACTTTATGCTTCAAATTACTATATTATTATTCTTTCTAATGTAATTTTATAATTAGTAAAGATATGGCTGTCTGTCACGCTTATACGTGTCCATTACCACTTCCGAAGATAGCCGACCACTTCCGAATATAGCCGATCGCTTCCGAAGATCGCCGATAGCTACTGAAGATGAACTTTAGGAATGGCTTTTTAAATACGGGATATTTTTTTTTTATTTTTGAGTTGACGCGATTCCCGGTTCCTGTAAGAAAAAGTTAGAATGCAGTTTTAATTACTTTGAAAAAAAAAATATATATATAAAACCGGGTAGCTTTTTACCCGACTACGGCAAAGCTAAAGGAGGGTTATGATTTTGAAAGGCTATGTATGTTTAATACATATTTTTATTTGCATTTGAACAGGCTAAAGCGTCCGAGGGCGCCGGCGAAGATGGTAAACTGAACATGATGGAGATCACACTCAAACAGCTGCGAGATAAGGTAAAGAATTACATGCAGCCAAATTTTTAATAAGATTACAAGTAATGACACGTAAAAATGAACCTTATTGTAACGAATTAGAGAATTAATTTAAAGTCAAGTTTCTTCAAATGTCTAACTAGGTGCGTGCGTGAGCGCGTCCCACAGTGAACGCGCGCACGCACAGGACACAATATGAAAACAGTAAATTTGTTGTTACCTACGTCATCTTCCTACCCTAGTCCCGTCTTATTTGGGGTCGGCGCAACACGTTTTTTTCTTCCATTCTGTCCTGTCACTCGTCACGCTATCACTAACTCCCTTTTCTTTCATATCGCTTCTCACACAATCCATCCATCTTTTTTTGGCCTCCCTCTTCCCCTCCATCCATCCACATGTTTTGTTGTTACCTACGTAACAAAAAAAAACAATTTTTGCAATTTGGAGGAATCTTCGAGACTCCATTCGAGAATTGTAGTTTGCACGGAAATCTCAGTGCGCGAGCCCGACTCGCACTTGCCCAGTTTTTTTTATTTTAAAAGTTACATCGCTCTACAAGCTTTGGATAGTATTTTATAAGTGAAACCACCGGTTCAAAGGATTAAAACGATCAAAGTTTAACGGTGTATAACTATTCCACCAGGTGGAAGCCGCCAAAGCGTTGGTGGAAAGCAAGAAGCAAGACCTGGAAACCAACAAGGCGCAGCTGTCGGAGCTCAGCAACACCGTGACGGAGCTGGGCGAGAAGTGCTCGCGCGTGTGGAAGCTGTACGAGGAGAAGAGAGAGGAGTACCTCAGCAGGAGCTCCGCGCCCGCAGAGAGCGCCTGGAGCGGCGCAGGTCAGATTTATGTTTTTTAAGCTATTGCATAGCTTCTATCGCGGGCCTTGAGCGTGGAGACCGAATCCAGAAATTCTAACACCCCCCCACTCATTTGTTTTTTGACCGATAAGAAAACTAATGAGTGACCAATCAATAGCAGCTGTTAGCGAGGTCTGGTTTTGGATGGGTGGGGTTAAGCAGCTGTTGGCGAAGTCTATTGCATAAGTTGATAAAAAATGCTATGCAATAGCTTTACCGCGGCAGTTCCCGAGTGCCACACGTCTTTTTTTTATATTTAAAGCCTACAATACATGTTGGCCGAGCTTAAGCCAATGCGAGCCTAGCCAAATTGAGGCTAATTGACACAAGGCAAGCGCTACTGTCTAGACGTTCTGCAAGCGGGCTTGCGGACATTGAGCGATGGGTAGCTCACTGTCCGGCCGTCCGGTGACTGTCCAGACCAAGCCCAAGTCGTCGACGGCGCGCGCTGTTCCCGCGCGCCTCAAGGAGTTGTCAGCAACAGCAGGGGCCCAGCCGGGTCGAAGCCTACTGGGGCCAGGGTAATCCGAAAGGGCGCTCGAGCCCCGGTATGAAGGCTAGAAGGAACGGGATGGGTCTTTTAGTCAGTAAGAGTCTGACACTATCTCCCGCTCCGCCCAAGGGCGGGGGATGTCAATGCATGATTTTTTCCACCATAAAAAAAGACGCTCTGCAAGTTTGAAGGAAACCAATGCAAATCGCCAACATAGATGAGTTTGAGGAGACTCCCACATGTTGGGCGAGCGCGCGCGCCTTTGATTTGTGCAGAAAAACCGACACCGCTCCGAAGTGAGGCAAGTGATCGCAAGCGGCTGCGAGTTTATTTATTTATTTATTTATTTATGTAAGGACAACCAATAAAGCATACACCATTATACATGCTAAAGATTCGACATTGTTACATAATATAGTGTAGCCTTAATTAAAGGCTGCCACGGCATTCATTAAACATAGGAGGCGATAACATATGTATTAACATTTTGATCAACGTTAAGCCAACCAATAAGAAAAAAAAAGAAGTATGATAACAAAAACAAATTCTAAATATTTTAAGCTTTACACTTTTAAATATTCATTTAATTATTTGTGCATTTGTGATAATTTTGTCCTTTTCACTCACAGAAAGTAGGTGAAAAAGACAAAATTCTCTTTTCACTCTTGTGTTATTGACTTATGCAATACAGACTTAAATTTACGTAACGAGTAAGACAAATCAATATCAACACTGGGTGAACGTGACAGGCGACCAAATTGAACCTGCATCCTGTTAATGGTGGAAAAATGACCCAAATTGATTTTGAAGCCCTTAGCGCGAAGCAACTGATATTTAGAGTTGTGACAAGCTGCGCCAAATGAGGTCTATACACGTTGGCGCATGTCTTTATAATAATAATAATAAATGGTTTATTTCAGGCATCTTGGCCCATAGACAAATACCTTACAGACTAACATATATATATAAACTAAATTAAACTCAATTTATTGTTAGTAAATAAAACTTACGACTATGTTAGTAACACTTCATACTGCACTTATTCACTTTGTGCTGTTCTGTAGCACTTGTCCGCGGAAGCGAGGGGACACCACGCGTCTTTCTTCAACACGAGGGGCAGAAAAGTGTTCGGGACTCGCACCACGAACGCCTTGAAATTGACGTTACGGTGCGACTCCTGCAGTTGTACCTTCAGTGCGAACTTCGGTTTTTGGCGCACGTTCTCCACGATGTCTTCCATCCTTGTGGTGTGATGCAGGCGGGAGATGTAAACAGGAGTGTTCGGCAGGGCGGCACGCAGATTCACGCTAGGACTTGGTTCTTTACTCAACGAACTAGGCGAGCGACACGGAGCGACAGCAAGACAAGGCTTTACTGTCTAGATGTTGGTATTGGATTGTTGGTTGGATTTCTTCGCTCGACAACGCTCGGCCAACGTGTATTGCAGGCTTAAAAATGTAATTAATATGTTCTAAAGATAATAAACGGAATAATAATTATTTTACTTTTAGACAGTGGAGTAGTGTTGCCAGGCGTCCCGATTAGCGCGGGATGTCCCGATTTTTAGGGGTCTGGGGACGCGTCCCGATTTGCACCTGATCGGGACGCTAAATGTCCCGATAAATCAAAAACCCTGAAACTCAAAGAGAGACTGGAGAAGTCTGGGTTTTGCTCAGTAAAAATTTGACACGCCCTTTCGTTCCACCCCAGAGGGAAAGAAGTCACTGGATGATTTACCATCTTTATTAAAAAAAAAAAAATTGTCCCGATTTAAAACCCTAAATCCCGATTTGTTTTACCATCTGTCCCGATTTTTATACAAACAGACCTGGCAACTCTAGTGGAGGCCCATACATAAAATAGTAAATAAATAACTAACTAATGGAGTGCTACCTCTTACACACAGAAGCGGACTGGGGCACGACGTCCAGCGACGCGTGGGGCGAAGCGCCCGCCGCCGAGGAGGCCGCCTGGGGCGACGCGCCCGCCACTACAGGTAACGACAACTAATGTATCATTTTTAAAAGTCGTAAAACAAAAGTTGTTGTTTATGATAGTAGTACCATAGTTCTGAGAAGTTGCTTGTGTTTTACCAATAACCCTATATACAGATTGAGAGAAGAAACTGTCTTTAAGGGCCAAGCGCCCGAAAAGTGCCATAAAACAGTGATTTTCTGAGACCTACTCCTCCGTAACGGCCAGGTTAATAGGTTTGAAAAAATATATGTTTAGTATAGATTCATGAACAAATATCGACATTGGATTTTTTCGTGCAATTAATACTTTTGTCAAAAAAATAAATTTTTGCAATTTCGCAACTTTTCGCAACTTTTCCCTACTCCTTCGAAACGGCTTGGACCTTTAGAAACATTTTTACACATAAAAATTGGTGGTTAAATATTCTTCAAAGTGAACATTGCATATGTAAATCAATCTATATCTCGCAGAGAAAATGGATTTAAAGCGCTTTCCGGGCGCTGCTGGCCGCAAATAAATGCACAGATTTGCGTACTGCCGCCTAGGCGAGTGCTAGAGTTGCGTTCACATAATTTCGGTCAGATGGTTCAAGGGACTATACGCCTTAAGAGAAATATCGTAATATGTCCTTTAAAAGTAACAAGACACGGCTTCTGCACAGTGGGTCAATCAATAAAGTAGTACGACGCACACATTTCACACCTATTTTAACACAAACACTCATGATTGTCAAACTTTTGAGTGAATTATTTACATTTTAATACTGTAAAGCCTTACCCTAAAGTATTTTAGGGGACAAAATGTCCCCCAAAATGATACGCAACACTGTCAAATCGTCCAACAATATGTCTCGCCTATGTGAATGCGTTGTAAAATGTGTAGGGGCATGTTGCGGGACACCGGGCAATGTTGCAGCGTCACGGAGATTGAGCGTTGACCATCATGTTGGGAGACGGTTTGTCCCGTATGTCTCTGTAGCTTAAGTTTTAGTTGGGAGGTTTTTTTTTAATTGATATAAAGTAGTGCTTGACTGCGATCCCACCTGATGGTAAGCAATGTTGCAATCTCTGATGGTGAGGCGCACTAGTTTATTAAGAGCCTATTCACTCTAGCCTTGAAGACATCCAAATAATCGGACGGGATGGCCGCAGCAGGTAAATTGTTCCAGTCCTTCGACGTACGCGGTATAAATGACGAGGCGAAACGCTTAGATTAGATTGTTCGTAACCGCAGTACTGGGACGCAAAAGATAAGGATCACATGTGTGTTTTTAGGGTTCCGTCTGTCGGTCTGTCCGTCCTCGCTTAATCTCTGTGACCGTTAGCACTAGAAAGCTGAAATTTGGTACCAATATGTATATCAATCACGCCGACAAAGTGGTAAAATTAAAAATGGGAAAAATGTTTTATTAGGGTAGCCCCCTATATGTAAAGTAGGGAAGTGTTTTTTTTTTTAATTTCAGCCCTAATGTGTGATATATTGTTGGATGGGTGTTTAAAAATGAATAGGGGTTTACTAAAATCATTTTTTGATAATGTCAATAATTTCGGAAATAATCGCTCCAAAAGTAAAAAAAAACCGGCCAAGTGCGAGTCGGACTCGCCCATGAAGGGTTCCGTAGCAGCAAATAACATAATATAAAAGTTTTTGTAATGTGTTGTAACTTGGATCGATGTTTTAATAATAGTGTATTTTTTTCGATTTTTGACGCATTAAAAAAAAAACACTTTTGCCCAGTTTTTTTTTTTTTGTATAATTTACGCAATATAAGTACTACATTGATTTACTAACAAAACTATTTCAAATCGTAACAACTATCCCACGCAGAAAGTTTGAGAAACTCAGATACTTTCTTTTGTTTTTTTTTCACTTCTATTGTTTCATTATCAGCTGGCGTATAGCTGAACAACTTTAAATGTAACCCTGTAATCTGCAAGATTGTTCACGTGATACCGTCACCCTGGAATGTGGATTTTAGACAGTAAAAGTGACACTCCCCCTCCAGAGCAGGAGGTTATTTAATGACCAGCACTTAGGCTGGAACTTCGTTCGCGAGAAAGTTTTCATAAATACTTTAATATCCCTTACCTTATTTTAAAGGTAGTTTTAAAAGTAATAATAATAATCTTTATTAGATATTAATTAGGGTTCCGTACCTCAAAAGGAAGAAACGGAACCCTTATAGGATAACTTTGTTGTCCGTCCGTCCGTCTGTCTGTCTGTCTGTCAAGACCATTTATCTCGAGAACACGTGGAGGTATCGAGTTGAAATTATAACCTCACTCGAAGTGATTTTTTTTTTAATTTCAACCCTAACGTGTGATATATCGTTGGATAGGTATTTAAAAATGAATAGGGGTTTACTAAAATCATTTTTTGATAATGTCAATAATTTCGGAAATAATCGCTCCAAAAGTAAAAAAACAATGTGTCCCCCCCCCCCCTCTAACTTTTGAAACATAAGTTTAGAAAATATGAAAAAAATCTGAGAAGTAGAACTTTATAAGGACTTTCTAGAAAAATTATTTTAAACTTGATGGAAATAACAGTTTTGGTACAAAAAAGACAAAAGGGTTCTACAAAATAATTTCTGGACTAAGTTTGTAGTATAATCGTAGCAAGCATTTTTTTAAACTCATAAGTGGGTACACTTTATTGTGACGGACGGGAAACTACGGAACCCTACACTGAGCGTGGCCCGACACGTTCTTGGCCGGTTTTTTTGTTATTACGTTTTATTTGAAAAAGTTATGTGATTATGCGAATTAAACGATCTAAAGGCATTGAAGGGTTCGATCCAAAGCTGTAATGTTACAGCAGTCGCCAATGTTTTTTACACCTTATTTCTTTATTCTCAAAGTCTTAATCTGCTTACCTTCATACGTGTTTTATAGCAGTGATATAATATTTTAGTATTTTATTGTTTTTATTTCAAATTCGACTTTATTTTTTGTGTGTTATGGATGTGTTTTGTCTGAGTGTGTTCCTCATATTAGGTAGGTAGCAAGTGCTATAATTGTTACGAATATTTTTCCGAATCGCAATTTTTTTGTGGCGTTTTTTTTAAGCTATTGCATAGGTTCTATCGCGGGCCTTGAGCGTGGAGACCGATTCCAGAAATTCCGTAACGAAAATAACCTAACACCCCTCACTCATTTGTTTTTTGAGCGTGGTGAGCGATAAGAAAACAAATGAGTGAACAATCAACCAAAATACAATTCAATGTGTGAAAGTGTGCATAAGTTGATAATAATGCTATGCAATAGCTTTACCGCGACAGTCCCCGAGTGCCACACGTCTTTTTTTGTCCTATACTTGTGTTGTGAATCCTGCTTCATGCCAAATTTCAGAATTCTAGGTCAACAGGAACTGAAAGTATCTTATGAATTTTGATTCCGTTGAGAGTCGAAATTTACGTTTTTTGCGACATAACCTATTGCTATATTAGCCAAAATGGCGCCGCCTGTCTGAATGTTAATGATGCGCTTACATAGATTTATTATTATTATTGACTAGCTGACCCGCTTAACTTCGTACCGCCTAACAAAGTCAAAACATTCATTGCGAACTAAGTGTACAATGTTGTTGTCATAAATCATGCCAGTACTTTTGACTGAGCAGCCTTTTACAAGCATTGCAATTTTAATTTATTAACATGTATGTTTGTAACCAACGCCTTTAAGCTCGATTTTGACCAACTTCGGGCGATCAGATTTTCTTCAAACTTTGCACACCCATCAAAGACTGATGACAATACAATAATCCGTTTTTTTTTTTAAGTGAAAAATAAAAATATAGTTTAAAAAAAACACGCATTCATAGCTTAACAAACTAAAAAGTGTAAAATAATTTTCAATATAAAATAATAATAGTGAACGAAAAATATAAATATCATTGTGAAAAAAGCACCCCACGTGCTCGATTTATGAAAAATATGGCACAAAGCGCCCCACGCTTTTTTCACAATGATATTAATATTTTTCGTTCATTATTATTATTTTCTACCTATATTGAAAATTATTCTACACTTTTTAGTTTGTTAAGCTGTGAATGCGTGTTTTTTTTTAGTTTTTTTAAACTATATTTTAAACATTATTATTACTTAATTATTATTATACTACAGCCAATGTATGTAGTATATCTTTCGATATAGTCAACCGATTGCGATGAACCACAAAGCAGTAATATATCAAGTTACATACAATTCTAAAGTATAAAAGTTTTCTACATCGATTTCGTACATTTTTCGTGATGCGCGCACAACTCACAATTTCTACAGATTTATTAAATAAAACCGGCCAAGTGCGAGTCGGACTCGCCCATGAAGGGTTCCGTAGCAGCAAGTAACATAATATAAAAGTTCTTGTAATGTGTTGTAACTTTGATCGATGTTTTAATAATAGAGTATTTTTTTCGATTTATGACGCATTAAAAAAAAACCACTTACTAGATTTCGTTCAAACCAATTTTCGTTGGTAGTTTTTATAGTAATGTACATCATATATTTTTTTTAGTTTTATCATTCTCTTATTTTAGAAGTTAGAGGGGGGGGGGGACACACATTTTACCACTTTGGAAGTGTCTCTCGCGCAAACTATTCAGTTTAGAAAAAAATGATATTAGAAACCTCAGTATCATTTTTGAAGACCTATCCATAGATACCCCACACGCATGGGTTTGATGAAAAAAAAATTTTTGAGTTTCAGTTCTATGCATGGGGACCCCCAAAATTTATTGCTTTTTTTCTATTTTTGTGTAATAATCTTAATGCGGTTCACAGAATACATCTACTTACAAAGTTTCAACAGTATAGCTCTTATAGTTTCGGAAAAAAGTGGCTGTGACATACGGACGGACGGACGGACAGACAGACAGACAGACAGACAGACAGACAGACAGACAGACAGACAGACAGACAGACATGACGAATCTATAAGGGTTCCGTTTTTTGCCATTTGGCTACGGAACCCTAATAAAAAGAATAATAACTTATTATTATTACGTATCTACCTACATTGTGCTCACATATTAGAAGCGACAAGAAATATGTAACCAAGATCTATGTAACTCATAATATGTTTTAAAAAGAGTGTCCATGGAGTTTCTTTCACGTTCTTCTCCATAGAGATCTACGCTTTGGATAGCTTCACTTTTCTTCGACTATTCAAAAGTGCCTGCAAATGGTCTATTTGAAATAAATGATTTTGATTTGATTTGATTTGAATTACATGTTTGATTTATTGCTTGTTTATTATAGGCTCACGCTTGCCCACTATTTTCCCTCCCCCCTAGACAAGTTACAACCGTTTCGCTTACGTCGGGCGTCTCGAGTTGGCCACGCCCGCGATTCTTTTGTTCTGACCACGTGACTGAGCGTTGAGATAACGCCATTCCCGTACATTTGAATTTTTCGGCTAGCTTTAACGATTGCAGATTATCAACTTGGCTAGGGGTACTGATAGTAAGTGATGGCGACGATAGAGTACGCTTGCCTACTTTCATTTATATAGATACTAGCTGACCCGGCAAACTTCGTACCGCCTAATAGTTACCTTTTATCTAAGCTGTCAACTCTACCCTACTCTACCCTACTCTACCCTACCCTACTCTACCCTACCCTACTCTATTACCCTACTCTACCCTACTCTAAGTTGCGTTTTGTTATACCACGTTTTATGTCACGTCCCACGGGAACGACGGGAACGGGATAAAAATCGGGATATCCTATGTCCTTCTCCTGGTTCTTAGCTACCTCCCTACCAATTTTCAACCAAATCGGTTCAGTCGTTCTTGAGTTATAAATAGTGTAACTAACTCGACTTTTATATATATAGATTGTTTGGTTACAGCGATCGAAGCGGTGTCTACAACTAGCGCACCTAGATGGCGCTGCGTGTATGAGTTCACAGCGCGCACCGTTGACGAGCTCAGCTTGCAGCCCGGAGACTTGGTAAGGAGTTATAATAGCACTTACATCTCGAGTCCTCAAAGAGATGTCAGCAAAATCGTAGAGGCCCAGCAGGGTCGAAGCCTACAATTGCCGAAACGGATCTTGAGCGCTCGGCGTCAGAGTGGGGATCGCTTTGCGCATTCCATACATTGGCGAGCCAGTCGTCTTCGTTGTTAGATACATGCAGCAATGCAGGGAACGAATCAAGAGTCTATGACGCGATGGCGCGGTGAGCCAATCACTGACACTCCCCGCCCCCGCGTCTCACTTGGCACCACTAAAGAGACCAAATATTTGACTTCTGCGCAACTTGAAGCCAGCGCTCAAGATCCGTGACTGGGGTCATGAGTTGACTTCCAAAAAGGGAACCCTGGGTTTTGGAACGCAAAGCAACGAAGGAGCATAGGCTCATCGACTGAAGGAACATCGACTGGCCTGATGGTCTAGGTGTTAGTGGCCCTGATTGCTGTGCTGGAAATCGTGGGTTCGATTCCCACCCAACATAAATGTTTGTGTGGTGAGCAGAATCATTTGTTCTGTGTCTGGGTGTAATTTATCTATAATATGTATGTATTTAGAAATATATAAGTATGTTTATCAGTTGTCTAGTACTCATAACACAAGCTCTGCTTAGCTTGGGACTAGATGGAGTTGTGTCATAGATGTGGAATATTTTTGTGTGTATTATTGCTATAGTCAGTCATCGGCGCGTTTCAGTTTAAACATTTTTACTTTTTCTTTTTCATAGGTGAGCGACGCACCGACACCTCGAGGAGATGCAGAGCCCGGCTGGAGATGGGGAACGGCTAGAGGTAAGTCACAATATAATATACTAACTTTATTCCCGCGGCATCGCCCACGTACATAAAATATAGTCTATACTAGCTGTGCCCGCGACTTCGTTCGCTTGGTCTACAGGATTTTGAATTTATTTTTTCTAAAAATAAAAGTAGCCTAAGTTACTTCTTATTACATCAGCTACCTGCCAAAAAAAAACCGTCAAAATCGGTCCAGCCATTTCAGAGATTAGCCCGGACAAACAGACAGACAAAAATTGTAAAAAATGTTATTTTGGTGTATGTATCGTGTATTCATATGCATGTAGTAAAAAACAATTATTTCAATATTACAAACGGACACTCCAATTTTATTTATATGTATAGGATATGTCATTCAGGAATAAAGCAGCTTTCTATCGGTAAAAAAAAAATTGCAATTTGACCAGTACTTTCAGAGATTACCTCTACAAACATAAAAAAATTGGTTGCCTGTAAAGTCGGTATATACGGGCGAAAGTTTTACGTGACAACGACTTTGAGTGGTAAAATAATTTTAATGTGAATATTCATTCGTATAGTAGGAAGAAGGATGAAATTATGTCTGTCTCTCTCGCTCTTAGGCGGGCTAACCATGCCCGAGTGGAAGGGACGCGTGCCTCTCACTCGCTCTCATTGTGAGCGCATAACGTGAGCGGAGCGTAACGCAGTTTCTTGAAGTGTCACCCGGCAAACCAATTTATAAGACGTTGTCACGTCAAAACAAACTTATATCTCTTTATTATATGAATGTAGATTAATCTAGTGGTTTTCCAATATAATTTTGCTTTCATATCATAATTCGTCCTCAGGTCAGTCGGGCTGGTTCCCCGAGTCGTACGTGGAAGACATCAACGCCCCGGCCGCGTACGCTGAGGTGCTGGACCCCATGGAGACCAAGACACAGCTGGAGGGCATCGCCGAGGTGCCCGAGGCCGAGCTCAACAACGACCTGGGAGGCACCATGGCTCCTGCTGGTGAGTATCATAAAAAAAAAGTCGTGTGGCACTCGGGGACTGCCGCGGCAAAACTATTGCATAGCATTTTTATCAACTTATGCAATTATAATTATTTATTTATTTTATTTATGCGGTATTTTTTTCCTTTCACACATTGAATTGAATTTTGATTGATTGTTCACTCATTTGTTTTCTTATCGGTCGCCACGCTCAAAAAACAAATGAGTGGGGGGTGTTAGGTTATTTTCGTTACGGAATTTCTGGATTCGGTCTCCACGCTCAAGGCCTGCGATAGAAGCTATGCAATAGCTTAAAACTAAAAAAAAAAATATGATGTACATTACCATGCAAACCTCCACCGAAAATTGGTTTGAACGAGATCTAGTAAGTAGTTTTTTTTTAATACGTCATAAATACAAAAAAAAAATACATTATTATTAAAACATCGATCAAAGTTCAATACACTACAAGAACTTTTATATTATGTTACTTGCTGCTACGGAACCCTTAATGGGCGAGTCCGATTCGCACTTGGTCGCTTTTTACGTTTTGGATACGGATCCCTAAAAATTAAAACAAAGCCCCTTGCAGGCAATCTGTTATCTGGCACTAGCCACTATTAGTCTCTAACTCTGGTCTTTGTCGCAGAGACCAAGTCTGGGCTGGAAGGCATCGCGGAGATGCCGGAAACAGAAATGACGAACGACCTGGGTGGAGCCATGCCTGCAGTTGGTAAGCACACACACATTATTATTATCCAGCTTCTGATACTAGGATCTTAAACTGACTAGCTTTAGTAGTAGATAAAATAATTATAGCCTTTGTCACTCAGGAATAAAGCAGCTTTCTATTGGTGAAAGAATTTTAGCAATCGGACCTGTACGTCCAGAGATTACATCCTGCAAACAAAGAAACAAACTTTACCTCGTCACTACATAGTATAAAACAAAGTCGCTTTCTCTGTCCCTATGTCCCTTTGTATGCTTAAATCTTTGAAACTACGCAACGGATTTTGATGCGGTTTATTTTAATAGATAGAGTGATTCAAGAGGAAGGTTTATATGTATAATAACATCCATTAAATAGTGGAGAAGTATTGTTATTTTTGAGGTTTCTAATGTGATGTCGTAAATAATTACATTTTTTCCGCTTACATTGCAAACGCAGGCTGAACCCTACGAGTTTTATCAAAATAATGTACTAAGTATTGTACACATTGAAAAGGTCTACAGAAAAGTCCGTGATGATACCATCGACATATACATGTCTATCTCTTATGGATAACCCACAATAACTTTTTTTTGTCATTTACTTTTTACGACAAATAATGGCTAATTTTCGAAGCGATTTTAACCAATACAGCATTAATCCTTAACCAATTAAATACCTTGAATACATTGTTCATTTAATATAGATCTATATGGCCCTTTACACCGTATGATTTAAGTGAATATTTTCGAAGATATTACAGATTTAAAAAATGCGGGATGTAGCGTTTGCGGCGGTACCGGCCGGCCGCCCGGTGCGGCAAGAGCATTGCACCCGTGCGAAGCCGGGGCGGGTCGCTAGTTATTTATATTAGTTAGTGTAAATACAGGGAGTAAGGGCTTGCTCAGTAGACGACACTGAACAACCTTCCACTAGACTTTTTTTTTCAGGAAACGACAGAGTTTACAAGTTTATTTATTAATTTAGTTTCACCTGTCCCGATGTTTGTCTGTCATCAAATCTTGTAAATTAAATTTGACCCACTTCCCGGTTACCGATTGGCCTAAAATTTTGCATGCATGTGTAAATCAGATGACAATGCAAAATCATTATGACATGGAGCTGATCTGATGATGCAACTGGAAGGTGGCTATAGGAACTTGGTAGTTAAACGACACAACCCCATCGAGTTTGGGCTCGTATGATTCGTCTTGACGAGTATTTATTATAAAGGTATTAAATAAAGAAAGAAAGAAAGAAAGAAAAAAATTTATTTAAATAAAATACATAAAAGCTTGCTATGAAAAAACGATTTTCATTAAAATCTTGTTTATTTATTATAATCTTTATTGTGCACCATATAAACAAAAATACAGGACAAATATTTAAAAGAATAAGTGCACAATAGGCGGTCTTATCGCACAGGGCGATCTCTTACAGACAACCTTTGGCTGGACTGAGAGAAAGGAGATAGATTTAGGGTTGTCAGTGTACAAACATCAGCTATAATACTAACAAGATACATTAACACAAATACATACATACAATACAAAATAATATACTAAAAAAAGAAAGTTTATGCTCTTTCACCACTTTTTTTAAATGTTGGTAGCGTTTAGCAAATTTTTAATTTTGTATTGTGAAGCCGATTTATTTTTCGTTTCCTGAATAAAGTCCTAGGGAAGTTTGGTCAGTTTCGTCTACTGAGCAAGCCCTTAAAGTTTGTGCAGGGCTGTCTCTTACTTACACCTTGTATTAATAGGCGAGCTTAACTTAAAGTTGAGTTTTTTCTCACCAAACCTTTCGAGTCAAAAGATATTGATGGCAATATCTACCTACTACACAGAAGGCGGCGACTTCTACATCGCCGCGTACCCATACCTGTCTCAGGAGCCTGGAGACTTGACCTTCGAGGCGGGCGAGAGGATCGAGGTTATACGACGTGACGGGGACTGGTGGACGGGACGGATCGGCATCAGGTACGCATATCACATATGACTCTGACACGTGGTCGCTCACAATGAGCCCATCAGAAGCCTTTAAGGCTATATTTCACCACCATGGTCGCTACCACCAAAATGTATACAGCTCTACACCGTTAAGAGACGAGTCCAATGACGTGTAGGTAGTAGTCGGCCATTGGACTCGCTCAGCTGACGTTTTCTTAAAGAAATTAATTTCGTATATGCGTAAATTAATACGAGTTTTAAAAAAAGGTACTTTATTTTTTTAATTTTATCTTTACAAATCGATAGTATTTCATGTACCGGATCGATCCTCCACGGGATTAAAACGATCAAAATTCAGCGGTGTATAGAGAGTTACTCACCTGGTGTCCGTTTGGTTGCGCAACCAATTTGGTGGCGCGAACAGCTCGGACGTGTGGCGACTCTGGTGTCTGTATGACGTCTAGTTAGGTAGCTTAGGGTTGTATGTCCCGGTGAAATATAACCCTAAGAGTAGTCATTAATTAACACCAAAAAGGCACTTACAGTTTTCGAAATTTACTTTTTTATACAAACAATAAAAACCAGCCAAGTGCGAGTAGGGCTTGCGCACGAAGGCCGTATCATAATTTATAAAAACGGCAAATCACGATTGTTGTATGAGAGCCCCTTTCAATATTTATTTTATTCTGTTTTTATAGCGGCAACAGAAATCTCTGAAGATTTCAACTGTCCATCACGGTTTATGAGATATAGCCTGGTGACAAACGGACTGATAACAGCGGAATCTCAGTAATAGGGTCCCGTTTTACCCTTAGGGCACAGGACCCTAAAAATTACCCAATTTCTCCATTCCAGAACCGGCATCTTCCCTTCAAACTACGTAACCAAAGACACGACGACCACGGCTGACGTGATAGCCCCGATCCCAGAAGCCGCGGAGCCCGCGCACGACGCCGCCGACGCTGAATCACAACCCGGGCCCGCGCTGCCGACCAACGCACCTCCTAGCGCGCCCTACTCACCACCCATACAGGTAAAGATAGACTAGAAAGCAGTCGATAGTATTTATGGCCATATTTAACTAGTACAGGGTATTTGTCAATCGTTAGAAGTAATTTTCAGCCACTGTGAACCATTTGAGGTCATTATTAGGTTAGAGTAGATATTAGCAGCCATTTTTAGACTCTAAAAACCATTACCAAGTATTGGAAGCCATTAACATCCATTATCAACCATTAAAAGCCATTAAAAACCAATTTTAGATTGAAAGCCATTGTCAACCACTGAAGGCCATTACCAACTATTTTTTGCCATTGTTAACCACTGAAGACCATTAACAACCATTTTTGGGCATTTTCCACCACTGAAAGTCATTAACAACCATTTTTGGCCATTGTCAACCACTGAAGGCCATTAACAACCATTGTTGTCCATTGTCAACCGCTAAAAGCCATTATCAACCACTGAACCTTTTTGCTTTTGCCCACTTTCAGCCGCTGTTGGCTTTCGCCAGCAACTGTTAGTCATTTTCAGCCACTAGTGAACTTCAACTGCAATTTACAGCCATTGTCAACTAATGAATGATTACGCTACATTGGCCATATCTTATAACTAGTTGCTGTCAGTGGCTTCGCCCGCGTGATGTTAGATATTTATACCAAAGATCACAGTGTTTGTTATAGAATTCCTTCGAAACAGTTTGCTTGATTTTCATAAGCAGTAGTGGCCCAATAGTAATTACTCCGGCTTCAGAGTTGAAGGTCATGAATTCAGGCCCAGCCAGGCGCATTCATCATCATCATCATCATCATTTCACCCGAAAGACGTCCACTGTTGGACATAGGCCTCCCCCAAGTGTCGCCATAATAACCGGTCCTGTGCATCTCGTTGTCATCAGTTTCCCGTGACCCTCACCAGGTCATTACTTTGTGTAATTTTTCATCGCCACTCTTCTCAAAACGGTGAAGGAAAAGATTGTGAGGAAACTGGCAAGACCTAGAACCAAAAATTCGAAGATATGTGACATTCACCAATCCGCACTGGGCCCGCATGGTGGATTACGGGCCATTACCTGTAGGCCTGAGTCCTATTCTCTCTCCTAGAGAGAAGGCCTGAGTCCCATTCCCTCTCCTAGAGAGAAGGCCTGAGTCCCATTCCTTCTCCTAGAGAGAAGGCCTCAGTCCCATTCCCTCTCCTAGAGAGAAGCCTTTAGTCCCATACCCTCTCCTAGAGAGAAGCCTTTAGTCCCATACCTTCTCCCAGAGAGAAGGCCTGCGTCCTATTCCCTCTCGAAGAGAGAAGGCCCGAGTCCCATTCCCTCTCCTAGAGAGAAGCCTTTAGTCCTATACCCTCTCCTATAGAGAGGATCTAATTCCCATTCCCTCTCCTAAAGAGAAGGCCCGAGGCCCATTCCCTCTCCTAGAGAGAAGGCCTGAGTCCCATTCTTTCTTCTACCGAGAAGGGCTGAGTCCTGTTCCCTCTCCTGGAGAGAAGATTTAAGTCCCATTCCCTCTCCTAGAGAGAAGGCCTGAGTCCCATTCCCTCTTCTACAGAGAAGGCCTGAGTCCTGTTCCCTATCCTGGAGAGAAGATTTAAGTCCCATTCCCTCTCCTAGAGAGAAGGCCTGAGTCCCATTCCCTCTCCTAGAGAGAAGGCCTGAGTCCTATTCCCTCTCGAAGAGAGAAGGCCCGAGTCCCATTCCCTCTCCTAGAGAGAAGCCTTTAGTCCTATACCCTCTCCTATAGAGAATATCTAATTCCCATTCCCTCTCCTAAAGTGAAGGCCCGAGGCCCATTCCCTCTCCTAGAGAGAAGGCCTGAGTCCCATTCTTTCTTCTACCGAGAAGGCCTGAGTCCTGTTCCCTCTCCTGGAGAGAAGATTTAAGTCCCATTCCCTCTCCTAGAGAGAAGGCCTGAGTCCCATTCCCTCTTCTACAGAGAAGGCCTGAGTCCTGTTCCCTCTCCTGGAGAGAAGATTTAAGTCCCATTCCCTCTCCTAGAGAGAAGGCCCGAGTCCCATTCCCTCTCCTAGAGAGAAGCCTTTAGTCCCATACCTTCTCCTAGAGAGTAGCCTTTAGTCCCATTCCCTCTCCTAGAGAGAAGCCTTTAGTCCCATACCCTCTTCTAGTGAGAAGGCCCGAGTCCCATTCCCTCTCCTAGTGAGAAGGCCCGATTCCTATTCCCTCTCAAAGAGAGAAGGCCTGAGTCCCAGCAGTGGGAATATCAAGGCCTATTAGTTAGTTAGTATATTTGGTAGATCAGAGAATAAGTCATAGGCTGTCTTTTACCCGCCCACCCTTACCCCCCATTTATTCAATGATAAAAATGTTTGCCAGCAAAACAGCATATTATTTCTATTTACATAGATAGATGGCAGAGTAAACGGCATGAAAGCATCCGCGCAGATGCGACCGCGTGTGTACGAAGTCGTCATGTGTTCGAAAGAACAGCTGGAAGAAATTTTATGGCGTCAGCACGTAGCTTGGATGAATGGAGAAATATACCACGTGGGTTCTACATCGCCATCCTGTTTTACACTAAGTATCAATCAACGACATGGTTTGCTTAAAATCTGGCCAAGTTCGAGGCAAACTCACTCGTACAAATGGTACGCGAACTACAATATTAAGTTGGACAAAAAAAAAACGCTGACAAAATAACTATGTGATTTTTTCTTTACCATCAACGATAGCATCACTGCTTACCATCAGGTGGCCGTTCAAGTATTACATAACAGATTTTTTACAAATATTAACCCCCTCGCCGTCGTCGACTTAAAATATACACCCCTACTTTTTAATTAGTATCTTAGTCTGTACCTGTTACTGATCATATTTTTGTATTCAAAAGTAGAAAAAACCAAAATCCATCATAGATTCAATCATACATAACAGTTGCTAGTAGAAAATACTGCGGGCAGTGTTTTTCCATTTTAATCGTCATTTAATCATTCATAATCAATAGCCTGCACAATATTTCCATAAATTGAGAGACATTTTGGGATAAACACAAACGCTAATAACTTTGCTGTTTATGAATATTATTTATTGAGACTTTACTTAAATAATAACAAGGGCTTTTCTAATAAGCCCTTTAAGTATTTGTACTAATTAAAAATTAGTGGTGTATACGGCTGACGTAGTTACCATCCAGACCCCCGCACCCCCCATGTCATCAAAAATAAACAAAGCAAAGACCCCCCTTCCTATAGTGCTTACATATTATTTGAACGGCCCCTGGGATCGCAGTCAAGCACTAATTGCAAAAACAAAAAAAAAAGACGTGTGGCACTCGGGGACTGCCGCGGTAAAGCTATTGCATAGCATTTTTTATCAATTTATGCAATAAACCTCGCCAACAGCTGCTTAACCCCACCCATCCAAACACAGACCTCGCCAACAGCTGCTTAACCCCTTCCATCCAAAACCAGACCTCGCTAACAGCTGCTTAACCCCACCCATCCAAAACGAGACCTCGCCAACAGCTGCTTAACCCAACCCATCCAAACACAAACCTCACCAACAGCTGCTATTGATTGTTCACTCATTTGTTTTCTTATCGGTCACCACGCTCAAAAAACAAATGAGTGAGGGGTGTTAGGTTATTTCCGTTACGGAATTTCTGGCTTCGGTCTCCACGCTCAAGGCCCGCGATAGAAGCTATGTAATAGCTTAAAAAATGCTATCTTAGATTACTGTTGCATACTGGAAATCGTGTCCTTGATTGATACTTAATGCTTGAAAAGAATGGTGTATACAAAAATCAGGCGTCATCTAAATGTTGCATGATTCTATGTGTCGCATGTTACCGTGTACGAACGAAGGTAATCGGCGTTACAAGATAGCAGGCGAACCAGTGGTTCACAGTACTGCTCACCAAAGCGCGTTAGAATTCCCGTAGCATTATCTGTGGCTTTTTTCTTTAATTGTCGGTCATTGTGGGCCATTTTCAACCAATTTTTGGCCGTTTTCGACCACTATTGGCAATTGTAAGCTGGTATAGTTATCGGCACGATTATTGAGCGCTGGCTTCAAGTCAAATATTCGGTCTCTTTAGTGGTGCGACGTGAGACGCGGAGGCAGGGAATATCAGTGATTAGCTCGGCGCGCTGCCATCGTGTCATAGACGTCACTCGTAATTCGTTCCCTGCGCTTGCTGCATGTATATAACAACGACGACGATTGGCTCGCCAATATATGGAATGCGCACAGCGACCCCCACTCTTACACCGAGCGCTCAATATTCGTACCGATAACTATACACCGCTAAATTTTAATCGTTTTAATCCCGTGGAGGTTGATCCGGTAC
Organism: Mythimna albipuncta; assembly: GCA_929112965.1. Taxonomy (NCBI): domain Eukaryota; kingdom Metazoa; phylum Arthropoda; class Insecta; order Lepidoptera; family Noctuidae; genus Mythimna; species Mythimna albipuncta. Next base: position 10,324,583 of record OV815985.1, read on the forward strand.
ATGAAACACTATCGATTTGTAAAGATAAAATTAAAAAATAAAGTACCTTTTTTTCGTCGAAAACGTCAGCTGAGCGAGGTCGTCAGCTGAGTAAGTCCAATGACCCGTTGGTAGTAGTCGGCGTTGCGTACAAACTACATACAGGTCATTGAACTCGCTCAGCTGACGTTTTCTTAAAGAAATTAATTTCATACATGCGTAAATAAATACGAATTTTGAAAAAAAGGTACTTTATTTTTACATCATATCATGTACCGGATCGACCCTCCACGGGATTAAAACGATTAAAATTTAACGGTGTATCGATCATTGTCAATCAATGTTGGCCTTTGTCGGCTGCAAATTGAAAATTACGTGAATTGATCTAAGTGTCAGAGTTTTTGGCAGGTTTCGTCGAGTGAAGTTCAACGGTTATTTTAATTATTCGCAAATTGATTCCTAGTTCATATTGTTATGTAAAATTGGTCTAGTTTTGAATCTCAAGTGTCTGCGCAACTGGACCATAATTATATGGAATCATTGAGAGAGGCGTTATCTCGGTAAAATGAAGATTAGAATCTTAACTAGCTTCTGAGAAGATTGCCGAAAAGTTTGACTTGATATATTTGCTACCAAATACTGCAAAAATATTAGAATGTGTTAAATCCACATTGTAATAGAATTCAAAGAATAAAAAACAGACGTGTGGCACTCGGGGACTGCCGCGGTAAAGCTATTGCATAGCATTTTTTATAAACTTATGCAATAGACCTCGCCAACAGCTGCTTAACCTCTTCCATACAAAACCAGACCTCGCCAACAGCTACTTAACCCTACCCATCCAAAACGAGACCTTGTTAACAGCTGCTTAACCCCACCCATCCAAAATGATACCTTGCCAACAGCTGCTTATCCCCACCCATTTTCAAATCAAATCAAATCAAATCAAATCAAAGCATTTATTTCAAATAGACCATTTACAGGCACTTTTGAATAGTCAAATGTCGGTCAGTCCAAGAAAAGTGAAGCTAAATTGCACGTTCCAAAGAGTAGGTCTCTATGGAGAAGAACGTGCAAGAAACTCCATGGACACTCTTTTAAATCATATATGTATGTGTTACAAATAATGCTTGGTTACATATTACTTGTTGCTTCTATCATGTGAGCACAATGTCGATAGTGAAATAAAAAAAAAATGGTTGCCTGTAAAGTCGGTTTTACGGGCGAAGATTTTACGTGACAACGTCTTTTTCTCGGTAGAATATTTATTGATATGAATATAATTAAATTGCACAATAGGAACAAGGAATTGAATGAAAATAGTTGAGTGGGAGAGAGACGCAAGGCATTCGGCGGGCCTCTCTCTCGTTCGGTGACTCATCGTAACGTTACCGAGCGTTACACTTTTTCATAAGTGACTCCCAGCCGCAACCTAATTTAAGACGTTGTCACGTCAATATAAAATTATTAAAAGATAGAAACTGAATTAAGCCACTGGCAGCTAAGAGATGACCAGTCCCATCTGACGGCACCCGTTCACGAGCATGACGCGTGCATCAGCCCCACTCAGCTCAACCATTTTGAAGGGAACTGAACGGCCCAATAACACGTGCCACCAACAGCGAGACATTTGAGTGAGCATGACAAACTCTCAACTGCCATGCTCGTAATGTCAAAAATAAAAAAAATAAAAAGTTGTAACCTAATAAAAATGCTCCATGGTGCTTCACATTCACAAACTTGGAAAAAGTGCTTCTACATTATACAATGCAATTGTGTCTTACAAATTAAAAAAAAAATAATATTAGTTTCCAACTAATGAACTAATTAGTACGCCCTAGTGGTAGTGGAGCTGGACCAGCATTGAGCCAAGCATTTTTATCTTGAATATAATCCTCCAACTTATAATATGCTTGCCTGCATAGTGTGCGTTTAATACAAGATTTAAATTTCGTTTCATTGAGTTCTAATATTTGGGGAGGTATTTTATTATAACATTTCAAACAGTACCCCATGAAAGAAGAGGCCACTTTAGCCATTCAATACCAGACCTCGCCAACAGCTGCTTAACCTCTTCCATCCAAAACCAGACCTCGCCAACAGCTGCTTAACCTCTTCCATCAAAAACCAGACCTCGCTAACAGCTGCTTAACCCCACCCATCCAAAACGCCGACAGTTGCTTTCACTCATTTGTTTTCATATCGGTCACCACGCTCAAAAAACAAACGAGTGGAGGGTGTTAGGTTATTTTCGTTACGGAATTTCTGGATTCGGTCTCCACGCTCAAGGCCCGCGATTGAAGCTATGCAATAGCTTAAAAATCTTAAAGTTTTTGTTGATTTTTACAAACAGGAATGTGTATAGAACAGTGACTATACATCTAGGTCATCATAGTCCCTTAATTACGGACTGAATAAATTAACCGACTTGGTATTACATGGATCTCACAACTTTTTACGGTAGAACTGAGGAGCAGGCCTTGGTTTTTTTACAAGTTTATTTATATATTAACACGCTTATATTAGCTTCACCTGTATGTTTGTAACCAACGCCTTTGAGCTCGATTTTGACCTACCTTGGGCGATCAGATTTTCTTCAAACTTTGCACAGCCATCAAAGACTGATGACAATACAAAAATCCGTGTTTTTTTTTAGTGAAAAATAAAAATATAGTTAAAAAAAACTAAAAAAACACGCTTGCATAGCATATCAAACTAAAAAGTGGTAGGTAGAAAATAGTAATAATGAACGAAAAATATTAATATCATTGTGAAAAAAGCGTGGGGTGCTCGAATTACGAAAAATATGGCACAAAGCGCCCCAAGTCCTCACGTGTAGTGTCAGACTTAAAATTGAAAAGTGAGCATATCAACATTTACACAATGATTAAAACTTATTAAAATTTTACAGCTACATATACAAGTTCATTGCAAGGGTTAACGAGTAGTAACTAGAAACTTTTATTTAACAAAAAATAAGTAGGTAACGATAAAAATAACAAAAACATTACAGAAAATTAGCGAAACAATTATAATCCATATTACTTAAAAAACCTGAGGCTTATGCGACGTGTGGCCGACGCCAAGCTAGTCATAAAGGGAGTTATGTTTTTGATGGCATTTCACTCTATTTTCCATTAACAAAGCAATGATAATAAGAACCTCGTTAAGATCTGTCACAATTTACATGTAATTTCAATGTGACAGGTGTAAAGGAAATAGAAACGATTTCTTCGGCGATTCTTTCGGTGCGAATAAGTGTACGTTCGCCTAAATCCCTCGCTAGCGGGGGGTGTATTATTATTACGTAATTGCGCGTTTATATTTAAATCACTATCAGATGGGATAGCAGTCAAGCACTAGTTTATATCAACTAAAAATTAAAAAAAATAATCTTTTTCTGTATTTTTCTAGGAAAAACAAAGAAAAAAATCAAAATTTTCGGCCAAAAAAAGTCGTACAAAAAAGCGACAGTTAAGCGTCGCGTTTTTCATGGTCATACAAGTTATACAGACGTAATGCAATCGGCGCTCGAGGAGTTAAAGCGGTATCAACCATTCTTACATGTATTCTTACCCGCAGGAACAAAAATCGTCGACGCCCATATCATCAGAAGTGGCATCTATAATCGGGGAAGGCGCGTCTCAGGGCGGCGCGCCGCGGCCGGCGTCGGCGGCGCGCCGCGACTCGGGGCGGGACTCCGTGACGGGGCGACGGAAGAACGAGATCGCTCAGGCCATCGCTAACTATACTGCTACCAGGTATGACTATTTAAGATGTTAACACCTTTTTTAGGGTTCCGTAGCCAAATGGCAAAAAACGGAACCCTTTTAGATTCGTCATGTCTGTCTGTCTGTCTGTCTGTCCGTCCGTCCGTATGTCACAGCCACTTTTTTCCGAAACTATGAGAGCTATACTGTTGAAACTTTGTAAGTAGATGTATTCTGTGAACCGCATTAAGATTTTCACACAAAAATAGAATAAAAGCAATAAATTTTGGGGGTCCCCATACTTAGAACTGAAACTCAATTTTTTTTTTTTTTTATCTGTTATAAACTAGTACTTGACTGCGATCCCGCCTGATGGTAAGCAGTGATGCAATCGTTGATGGTGAGGCGCACTAGTTTATTAAGAGCCTATTCACTCTAGCCTTGAAGACACCCAAATTATAATCAGACGGGAAGATCGCAGCAGGCAAATCAGTCCGCAGAACGCGGTATAAATGACGAGAAACGCTTAGTCCGGACCGTAGAGGTTTCAACAACGTAAGGGTGGATACTCGCCGTACGTCTAAATGAGATGGCGGAATCAAGTCATGTCATTCCCGCGCACATTCTCCAAAATGCAACCTGTAAAATACCGAAAGGCTGGCTACACTACGTCTGTTGTTATTATAGATATTGCTGTATGGTAGTTATGAAGTACAATTTCTTTCGCACTTTCCATATTCTGTGAAATTTCACTACTTAATAAATTTGGACTTAGTTAACATTAAACATTGTTCTCTAAACCAGTAAACATCAAAAACTACTATCGCTAAAACAGTTTTAGTAAGGTGATAATATTTTAGTCGACTAAAACCCAGTTTAGCCGTACTAAACATGATTTAGTCCAACTAAGCAAAGATTAGTGTTACTAAACGCGGTTTAGTTAACTAATTTCGTTACATAGTTGCTCGGGAACAATCCGGTCATTCCTCGAAGTTCACCTGCAATGAAACATAATATGTTTAAATACATTACTTTAGAATTTAACATATATACATTACATTACTGTAGTCCTTCGAAGTACGCGGTATAAATGACGAGGCGAAACGCTTAGTCCGGACCGTAGATGTTTCAACAACGTAAGGGTGGATACTCGCCGTGCGTCGGTTTGTCCGATGATAGAAATGTGATGGCGGAATCAAGTCATGCAGTTCCTGCGCACACTCTCCAAAATGCAATCTGTAAAACACCGAAAGGCTGGCTACCCTACGCCTGTGCTCAAGGTTTTGAAGATTGGACTTAACCAAATCTGGATCACCAATCAGCCTCTTCGCACGCCTTTCCACCGAGTCCAAAGCTGCCAGGTGGCACTTTGCAGCACCAGCCCATATGTGGCTGCAGTACTCCACAGACGATCGGACCTGTGCTTTCCATCAAACCCGTGCATGTGGGGTATCTATGGATAGGTCTTCAAAAATGATACTGAGGTTTCTAATATCATTTTTTTCTAAACTGAATAGTTTGCCCGAACGACACTTCCAAAGTGGTAAAATGTGTGTGTCCCCCCCTCTAACTTCTAAAATAAGAGAATGATAAAACTAAAAAAATATATGATGTACATTACTATAAAAACTACTAACGAAAATTGGTTTGAACGAAATCTAGTAAGTGGTTTTTTTTTAATACGTCATTAATCGAAAAAAATACACTATTATTAAAACATCGATCAAAGTTACAACACATTACAAGAACTTTTATATTATGTTACTTGCTGCTACGGAACCCTTCATGGGCGAGTCAGACTCGCACTTGGCCGGTTTTTTTATGGTGGGAATAATCGTCTAATGACAAACCCCGCTAATGGGCGGAGCGGGAGATAGTGTCAGACTCTTACTGACTAAAAGCCCACCCCGTTCCTTCTAGCCTTCATACCGGGGCTCGAGATGTTAAGACCTAGACTGAAGATACATTTTGATTATCTAGTTTTTTTTATTTTATATTTTTTTTGTTGTTGGGGTTGGGGGACTTTTTTGTAATGGTACCCCACGTAAAAGTACATTAGAATATTGTTACATCATCTTGTAAAGATAATCACGTTCGCACTGCCGAATTTCGCTACAAGAACACGTATGACGCGACGCAAGCGCATCCGACCGACTAGTCAGCTACCCTCCGCTATTATACTATCGCTTGCTTCGCATAGGCTTTGTTATATTTAGAACGATCAATTTAAATATTTTTATTTTTGTATGAAAATCTGAAGAACCAAAATATGTTTTTTTTTTAATCATAGAACAAAAGTTGTTTTCTAGGATGTTCTTAATTAGCACCTACGAGTTTGATAGTTTAAAAAAAAACCAGTATAAGGAACACCAACATTTCATGATACACTTACGAAATTTTGTACATAGATTCTTTACATAAAAAAAAGACGTGTGGCACTCGGGGTCTGCCGCGATAAAGCTATTGCATAGCATTTTTATCAACTTATGCAATTATAATTTTTATTTATTTTATTTATACAGTATTTTTTTCCTTTGTTTTTCTTTTTTCTTTGATATTAATTGAAGTTACACTTTCACACATTGAATTGAATTTTGATTGATTGTTCACTCATTTATTTTCTTATCGGTCACCACGCTCAAAAAACAAATGAGTGTTTGGTTATTTTCGTTACGGAATTTCTGGATTCGGTCTCCACGCTCAAGGTCCGCGATAGAAGCTATGCAATAGCTTAAAAAATTACTAGACACGTGTTTTGGGTTTCGCAAATGCTAAAACTAATATTGTTTATGTCCGTTTCCAGCTCAGAGCAGCTGTCCCTCTCTAAAGGCCAACTCCTGGTGGTGAGGAAGAAGGCAGACAGCGGCTGGTGGGAGGGCGAGCTGCAGGCCAAGGGCAGGAACCGGCAGGTCGGCTGGTTCCCCGCCAGCTACGTCAAGGTGAGGGGGTGCCAACCATATTCTGTTGTTACAGCTTTTATTTAGTTTCACCTGTCCCGATGTTTGTCTGTCATCAAATCTTGCAAATTAAATTTGACCCACTTCCCGGTTACCGATTGGGCTGAAATTTTGCATGCATATGTAAATCAGATGACAATGCAAAATTATTATGACATGGAGCTGATCTGCTGATGCAAGTGAAAGGTGGCTATAGGAACTTGGTAGTTAAACGACACAACCCCATCGAGTTTGGGCTCGTATGATTCGTCTTGACGAGCATTAATTATATAGGTATACCGAGCTATAAAAACTTGCTAATTTTTGAATAACTTATTTCCAGATCCTACAGTCTTCAGGTCGTACATCAGGCAGAACTACTCCAGTTCTGTCCAAAATGGACACGTTACCTGCCGAAACAGTCATTGATAAGGTAGGAAACTTTTTTATTTTATAAGTAGCAGTAGAACTAAAATAAAGTAACTATTATGTGAACCCTTACGACCAGTTCACGACGTTGCCGCTGTAAGCGGTAGATGAGCGCGGGGCGGCTTAGATTTTTTTTTTTTGATAGGAAAAATCATCTTATGACAACCCCCGCTCTTGGGCGGAGCGGGAAATAGTGTCAGACTCTTACTGACTAAAAAACCCATCCCGTTCCTTCAAGCCTTCATACCGGGGCTCGAGCGCCATTTCGGATAACCCTGGCCCCAGTAGGCTTCGACCCGGCTGGGTCCCTGCTGTTGCTGACGACTCTTGAGGCGCGCGGGAACAGTGCGCGCCGTCGACGACTTGGGCTTGGTCCGGACAGTTACCGGACGGCCGGACAGCGAGCTACCCATTGCTCACTGTCCGCAAGCCCGCGCCTACGGTGGCTGGAAATCGGGACCGGAATCCCGGCGGCGGCGGCGAGAGCGCCGTTGCCTGATGCGGTCGGCCTCCTCCTTAGCGAGCATCACTGCTTCGCAGAAGTCGGACCATGGCCTCGACCAAGGCCCGGCGCGAGAGGTCTCCGCTGCCGAGGGCGGCTAAGATCAAAAGTACGAAAATGATTGAAGCCATCAGACGCTGCTCATAGCGCAGCGCGTCCGTTTACCTAACCCGCCCCGCTCGTCGCGCCTCTCGCCGCAGTCGCGAACATGCCGTTATTAGCCACAAATCTGCGTTACGGCATCGCCTAAAACGATGTCGCACCGTTGTACGATGGAATGAAAATAATAATAATTCAAAAATGACGAAAAGAAAAGTAAAAAGAAGAAAAAAAAAGTTGAAGAAGAAGTAGTAGTAATAGTAGAAGTTTCTGTGAAATTGTTACTATTTTGGTGTACTGTGTTAAAAAAGAGACAATAAAGTTTATTCTATTCTATTCTATAACGCAGCCCGTTTAAAAATGGACACTTAGTCCCGCATCGAACATCGCTCAATACTCAAGCATTACTTAAAACTAGATTTACTTATTCACAAATACTGATTGCGAATATTGATCTTTCCTCATAAGACCGTCTGAAACACTAATCTGCATGGTGTTCATTGATTTGACTATTTATATTTACTGTATGGACTTTAAAAGATACTTTGACGCCTGAGTTTGTTTCGGTGTTTCTTCTAATAGTCAGCTAGGAAACACCGGCCTCATCTAGTTAATTAAAACTAGTGATGTAACGAATATACGCATTGACATTCGCGGATATTGGCTAAATTCACAAGAAACATGCGAATATTTGGCAATTTTTCCTGACAAACAAAAAGGTATTTAAGTATTGATTAAACGGATATAGAATGAAAATACAACTGATGTGAAGAATTTTAAATTTCAACGTTTATTCGCGAACAATATTCACGTTTCTTGTGAATTCAAATATTCGTTAATAATAATAATAATATTCCACAACTATCACACAACGCCGTCTAGTCCCAAGCTAAGCAGAGCTTGTGTTATGGGTACTAGACAACTGATAAAAATACTTATATATTTCTAAATACATACACATTATAGATAAATTACACCCAGACACAGAACAAATGATCGTGCTCATCACACAAACATTTATCCTGGGTGGGAATCGAACCCACGACCTCCGGCATAGCAGTCAGGGTCACTAACCACTAGACCAACAGGCTTGTCTTAAGGTATTCGTTGCATCACTAGTAGAGACAAGCGCTCGGCCGTGTACTCTTCGTTTTGTTTATACGTACCGAGTATTCGGCCTAGTAACCTGTGATCAAGGCATTAATGTCTCACTCCCTCTCTCCTCACCAAGAGCGGGAGTAATTATTTTAAGTTTTCTGTTTCCAAAAAAAAAATACTGTCTGATATTGTGATTACTAACATATAACATGTTGCAATGCAGCTTGCTTGATTAACGCTTCGCTTGTTCAAGAAAATCATTGTCCTCAACCGCTTGCGTCGGATTTTTCCGACGAGTATTTGTCGTTTCCTATTCGCCAATGTCGTGTGTTCGCGACTAGGCACTCCATCTCGTTTAGCTCTTCAATCCCCATAGGTGGCAGAAGAGCTGACGAGATGGAGTATCAAGTCGTGGATGTGCGACTGTGGCGAAATGAACGCGAAAGTAATTGTCGGATATATTCGACGCAGACGGTTAAAAAGTTAATTGTTTCATTTTTTAGGGAGCTTTACCAAAATGGGGGATTCCAAACTCTTTAAATTCAAAAAAAAAAAACAATACCGTAAAGTAGAGTTACTTTGGACCTAAGGTATAACTTTGACCAGTAGCCTGATTCACGTAAAATCAAACAAGCCAAATATCGTTGAAGTTTTATAGTCGTTCGATCGAAGTCCTGTCCAAAAGCGGTATTCACGATCTATCGACTTATTTCCAGTTACATTAATAAGTATTCTACCAGGATAATGTAATACAGTTTTTTTTTTAAAAATCGTCAATTTTAAAATCGGTGTCGTTCAAACTCGATTGATGGATGTGAATACGGAAATAGTTTAAACGACTAAATCGCTACGATATCGTTACGGTTTTGATTACGTGAATCGAGCTACTGGACTCATAAACCAATAGGAACACAGTAAACACCGCCTCTCATGTTCCTGTCGGCTTAGCCAAAGTTATACCCCAGGGCCAAAGTTACCACATTTTACCCGGTAAATGAAAGAAAGTAATTTTGAATTTTTTTTATTTAAAAATAAAAAAATTGTGCCTGAAATATCGACGTTGTGAAAATGAAACCAAGTCGATTTAAAACTTTGAAGAAACTTGAACTTTATCTGTTTTAAGTAAAGTTTAAAATAACAAAACATGTTCTTTCCTGGTAAACAAAACTTGTTAAAAAACCAGAAAAAAAACTTTAAAAAAAAAGAAAATATGTACATTGTAATATTTTCCATCCCACATCTTGAAGTTTTATTTTTCTCATAATTCATATGTTTGGTGGTAGCTTTAACATACCTATCACATTCACCATCTCTTGTACTTGGTGATAGAAATAATAATTACGAGTAGTTAACTTATTAAGCAGGTTTCCGAATTGAGTATTTGGACATGTCAAAACCCTATTTTAGTGTCAAATTTTAACAGTTTTTCAAGTTAAAGTTGTTTGAGCAATACTGAACTTCACAAGTCTGTTACCCCCGATTCCTGATTTAAGCATTTGTACTTGAGCATTTCTCAAACTTTACTCAAAAAAAAATATTAAAAAAATAAAATTATTTTTTGTTTCTTTTACATATGTATGCCTGAAAACTTGTCAAAATTTGACATTTAAATAGAGTTTGACACGTTCTGCAACTCAGAGTTCAGAAACCGGCCCTTAAACTTGGTGACTGGTTGAACGCTAGTTAAATCTGAACTAACGGTTGAACAATAACTTGCAGGTAATCGCACTGTACCCCTATACCGCACAAAATGCTGACGAACTAAGCTTTGAGAAAGACGACATAATTGCCGTCACTGACAGATCGCAAGACCCCGCTTGGTGGCAAGGTAACTAACACTCAACTATGTCTACATTAGGCGACCATCACACCGCCACGCACCGCGCAGCGTAACGCGTCAAAACGTGTTTTAACGTTGCTTGTAAGTATCTCCGTTTGTATAGAAAACACGCACAGTCCAACACACCGATAATGCATCCACGCGCGTTCATGTAGATCACGCGCCGACATGCGGAGATACATGCACTTACGCGCGTCTGTGCGGGGCGACACGCAAGGTATATATATAACTGAGTTTTGTAGTGCCGTGCGTGATTTTGTATGAAATGAGTAAGAGCCAGAGTGAATATACAAAACGCACCTACGCGCGTCAGCACTCCCGCAAGTACACGCGTAGGTGCGTTCACACGCAATGTACAGCGTGATGCGTAGCAGTGTGATGATGGCACACACTAGTGGTTTGCGAGAAACTGCACAGCGATGATCGCGGTCGCGTGGCGAATTCGCAACGTTTTCAACGCGTTTTTGTAGCAAGATAACGACGTACAATATACTCGGTAACAAAATGGATTCCGACGAGGAGACACTGCTGCTGGCTTTGGTACTTCGAAGACGTCGGAGACCACACGTTGCGCGTTCGCAATAGGCGTGGGAAAAGTGTCATCTTTGCGATTGGAACATTTGCATCTGAACAATTTGAAACATCAGCTCTAAAGATACAAAAGGAGCATTTGAAACATCAACTGCGTATGTTTTATTTAATTAACAAGCTTTTATTATTAGCTTCACTTGTAACTAACTATGTATGTAAGAAAATCTTGGAATCTTAATTTGACCCACTTCCCGGTCTTCGATTAGGATAAAATTTTTCACACGCTCTGAGTTCTGATGATAATACATGACTAGCTAAGAAACGTTATTACAAATCCAATATGGCGGCCTCCCCAAGATGACGGACTGTTTGAAATCCACCCCCATGATATGGGTATCAAATGAAAGGGTTTGCTGTCAAGAATACGAAATAAAATAGTCACGTGACTCAAATCCAATATGGCGGACGTCCAAGATGGCAGATTGGCTATTTGAAATGCACCATGATATGGGTATTAAATTTAGTGCGTGCTAAAAGCGTGTTTTTTAGTGTTTTAAACTATTATATTATTTAATTTTGATTTGAGAATAATTTTAGAAGCAGATGTTTTTAGTTCAAGTCGTTAATAAAATAAATAAAATAAGAAGATTGGTTGAACATTAAACTAATGTATATATGTTTCATTGCAGGTGAACTTCGAGGAATGACCGGACTGTTCCCGAGCAACTATGTAACGAAATTAGTTAACTAAACCGCGTTTAGTAACACTAATCTTTGCTTAGTTCGACTAAATCATGTTTAGTACGACTAAACTGGGTTTTAGTCGACTAAAATATTATCAACTTACTAAAACTGTTTTAGCGATAGTAGTTTTTGATGTTTACTTGTTTAGAAAGCAATGTTTAATGTTAACTAAGTCCAAATTTATTAAGTAGTGAAATTTCACAGAATATGGAAAGTGGGAAAGAAATTGTACTTCATAACTACCATACAGCAACATTTACTATAACAACAGGCGTAGGGTAGCCAGCCTTTCGGTGTTTTACAGGTTGCATTTTGGAGAATGTGCGCGGGAATGACATGACTTGATTCCGCCATCTCATTTCTACCATCGGACAAACTGACGTACAGCGAGTATCCAACCTTACGTTGTTGAAACCTCTACGGTCCGGACTAAGCGTTTCTCGTCATTTATACCGCGTACTGCGGACTGGAACAATTTGCCTGTTGCGATCTTCCCGTCCGATTATAATTTGGGTGTCTTCAAGGCTAGAGTGAATAGGCTCTTAATAAACCAGTGCACCTCACCATCAACGATTGCATCACTGCTTACCATCAGGTGGGATTGCAGTCAAGTACTAGTTTATAACAGATTAAAAAAAAAACATGAATTAAAATTAGAAAACCTGCATCACGATATTAACCGCCTTTAACCGCTTGCGTCTGATTGGTTCGACGAGTGTTTGTCGTGTCCTATTGGCCAGGGTCGTGTGTTAGCGACTAGGTACTCCATCTCGTTTAGCTCTTCAATCCCCATAGGTGACAGAACAGCTGACGAGATGGAGTATCAAGTCGTGGATGTGCAACGTACACAAAAAAAAACCAACACCTAAAAAGTAATCAAGAGACTAAGGTAGGAGCTCCGCTCCGTTTCGCCCCCCCCTTAGACTTATAACTGCTCTAAAGAAACATATGTACGTACAAAAATTGCAATTTAAATATAACTTGTAATTAAGAGATATCGTCATTAAATTTAGATCCCATTACAATAATTGTGAAGTTTCGCTACTTAATATAATATGGCTTAGTGTATTATCTAATTGGCTTAACAGTACATTTTAAAACATAAAATATATAATTATCCTTTTCTTCACTATTTTGTAGTAACCAAATTGGAAAAAAAAATATAACAAAAATCGCACTTTGAATTTTTTCAACACGTATCTTTATTGTAAACTAGTTTGCAACCGCGGCTTCGCCCTCGTGAGATTATATATTTTTAGGGTTCCGTGCCCAATGGGACCCTGTTACTAAGACTCCGCTGTCCGTCTGTCTGTCACCAGGCTGTATCTCATGAATCGTGATAGTTAGATAGTTGAGATTTTCACCGATGATGTATTTCTGTTGCTGGTATAACAACAATAAATTACTAGAAAAACAGGCAGGGCCTCTCGTATAACAGATGTAATTTTAAGCTATTGCATAGCTTCTATCGCGGGCCTTGAGCGTGGAGACCGAATCCAGAAATTCCGTAACGAAAATAACCTAACACCCCCCACTCATTTGTTTTTTGAGCGTGGTGACCGATAAGAAAACAAATGAGTGAACAATCAATCAAAATTAAATTCCGCAATAGCTTTACCGCGGCAGTCCCCGAGTGCCACACGTCTTTTTTTTTATCATTTTTGCTTCGGACGGTGCGCCAGTCCGTTTCGCTATTGGCCGTTTTTTAGGGTTTCGTACCACAACAGGAAAAAACGGAACCCTGAAGGTCAAAGCACACTTACACGACTCTACTCCCACCCGGCAAATAGAATATCATTCAAATATCGGCTTTAAATATTGCTCTTAAGATAAATTTTACATTAAATCAAATAATTTCATACTTCAGAAAGAAATTATTTGAAAATTAACTTACACCCGCCATGTTGACGTCAAAATGGCGGGTGTTCTTTAATATTTTATTATTGCCATTACTCATAAAACATAATTACACCTAAAAAACGTACTTAAAAAGTACCTCAAGTAGAAAAGACCACACATTTGATTAGTTGGAGAGTTTCTGAGAAATGAAGCAATCGATAAAAAGGTACTGAGTAGTACATTTTAGGTACGTTATATCGGTAATTACTATAATTTAATTCGCAGTGGTATACGTATTTTGACTCTTACCTTTTAAATCGAAAAAAAGTTACCTGACCTCGACAAAAACCAGCAGGCTTACTCTCCAAATTAATTTCAATCTAAAGTCAATCCCATTGCAATGTCAATTTTGACGTTACGTGATTTGGTACTCTTGGAAACAATATTGTCAACATTTACGATTTCATTTAGTTCTCAAAATGGTCACGCAATTTTGAACCAATTTGGCGCTAGCATTGAATTCAAGGGTACGAAACGTCACGATCTCAATGTCGACCGATCGGAATTGAACTCAAGAGTAAGCCTGCAGTTGGTAGGATTATGTTGCAAACATCCTACGTATGTTTGTATGTTACACAGTAGCTTCTAAACAACTGATGCGATTTTAACTAATGAGATGTTAATCGATTCGTAATTATAATGCGGGTGACATTGTATGTGTACCACTAAAATCATTACGCGGGCGTTACATCCAAAAATAATAGTGGTTACAGAGAAATATTGTTCAGTATTTTTTTGTTAAATTAAACTACGGTCTCGAGTGTGGTCATTTTCTGGCTAGATGGGGCTGAATTCAAAATTTTTAGGATTCTTACTAAGACGTGGAAAAAAAAAGAAAGAAAGAAAATGAGTTTATTTATGACTGTTTGTCAGCGGCAAACAATCGTAACCAAACCGTGGCGCATACCATCTACACTAATATTATAACGAGGGAAAATTTGTATATGTTTTGTGTATAGTAATAAATAAACTCAAGAACTACTGTGCCGATTTCAAAAATTATTTCACCATTGGAAAGCTACATTCACCCTGAGTAACATAGGCTATATTTATTGCCCGTGCGAAGCCGGGACGTGCCGCTAGTATTTAATAAAGGGTGGCGGTTCCCATACAACAGACGTGATTTATTTTCCCCTTTTTTGCGAACGGTACGGAACTCGTGCGCGAGTTCGACTCGCACTTGCCGGGTTTTTTTTTTAATTTTTATTTATGACGAATTAACTGAAAAATCACTGGATAGATTTTAAAAATTCTTTCACCAGTAGAATTCTACTTTATCACTAAACTAGCTTTTGCCCGCGACTTCGTCCGCGTACATAAAATATAGCCTATGTTACTCAGGAATAAAGCAGCTTTCTATCGGTGAAAAATTGTAGCAATCGGACCAGTACTTCCAGAGAATATCCCCTACATACAAACTTACAAATTTTACCCCTTTATAATATTAGTAAAGATGACATCATCATCATTTCAGCCGAAAGACGTCCACTGTTGGACATAGGCCTCCCCCAAGTGTCGCCACAATGACCGGTCCTATGCGTCTCACTTCCATCGGATTCCCGCGACCCCACCAGGTCAATGACATAGGATATATATTTTTTACTTTGACGAGGGCGAAGCCAGTGGCTGAAGCTAGTCTACTAGATACACCTCTAAATTTTGATCGTTTTAATCCCGTGGAGGGTCGATCCGGTACATGAAACACTATCGATTTGTAAAGATAAAATTAAAAAATAAAGTAGGTACCTTTTTTTCAAAACTCCTGTAGATAGTGTGTACGCAACCTCGACTACTAACTACAGGTCACTGAACCCGCTCAGCTGAAGTTTTCTTAAAGAAATTAATTTCGTACATGCGTAAATTAATACGAGTTTTGGAAAAAAAAAGTACTCTATTTTTTAATTTTATCTTTACAAATCGATAGTTTCATGTACCGGACCGACCCTCCACGGGATTAAAACGATCAAAATTTAACAGGGTATATTTGTACATCAATCATAGTTTTTCTGTAATCGGAATCTAACTTTTTCACAATTTAATAAGTTGTCTACTGAAAACCTTGCATTATAACTATCGTAGATATAACACATAAAGTTGCTTACTTCAGCGAAACTCAAATACTATCTTAAAGCCAGTGTTGCCATCTCGAAATATACTTTAAAACAATGTTATTCATTAGTGTTTAATTAAAAAATAATCGTCTGTAATCATGTAGTTGAGATAGTAGGAATAAATGTTATTACCAATGTTTTTTGTTTTATTTTTACTATCCTGGGAATCGTGTACATTACCGCAGCTGGAAAGTTGCACGTAGAGCGAT
Source organism: Mythimna albipuncta (assembly GCA_929112965.1). Lineage (NCBI taxonomy): Eukaryota > Metazoa > Arthropoda > Insecta > Lepidoptera > Noctuidae > Mythimna > Mythimna albipuncta. The sequence continues at coordinate 10,340,670 of OV815985.1, forward strand.
ATGAGTGGAACGTATAATTAGTGCGTCATCTGGTGTAGATGTGCGCGACATATACAATTAGTGCGTCTTGTCGTTTTGGAAAAAAATGGAAAAAACGATTCCAGCTGGGGTAACGTTACCGCAGCAAGAAAATTTTTAAAAACTGATCGGAGAGAAAAAAATTGTATATGAGCGGGTAGCTTATGCTTGTGCAAAGATGTGCCCCGAAAATATAATCGGTGCGTCTTCAGGTTTTCGAGATATTGCATTTCCTGCTGGAGTAACGTTTTGCAGAATCGTGTATCTCTAAAACTATTATATGTGCGGTTGTACTATAAACATACACGGGTAGCTCTTCATATGTGCGCATATGTGACAGAATTCGATTTATAGAAATATGTATAATTCTCGAGAAATAGCACTTTTTTGAAAAATCGAAAATATGTCACAGCGCTTTAACGAGAAAACTAATGAGCTCTCTGAAATCGGTTTTCAGTCCCGCTAGACGTTTATTATAAGCACATATCAGTTCCAAAAGCGCACATGCACGCGTTATTGAATAATCCTGCTAAAAGTAGAGACGACGATGCCCTAAGTTTGACGTCAACGTACAAGAAACTGACTTAATACAATATGTGAAGGTCAATAATTAGTGGGTATAATCAAGTGATATATAGTGAAAATACAGCTTCGAATATCTCGTACATAAGAAAATATAATAAGAAAAGCAAACATGTAGATAACGGCTGGCTACCCGACCAAATTCGAATGGTCACAAAAAAGCGACGGATTAGTACATACACATGACCTTCTTTATTGAACGTGTTAAGCCTTAGTTTTTGTCTGTACAGTCGCGTTCAAATGTGTGTTAGAAATAATAATATGATCTAATTTTAATAATAATAGGTATAATAAGTGTCTGTTTGTAAAATACATACGCTTTGAATACTAGATATAACTAACTAATACAACAACATGAACCACTAATAGATAAATTTCATACTTAAGTAGGTGTATTTGAAACTAGCTTCTAGCAGCTTCAAAACAAAAAGGAGGCCGTATTAAAAAAAATTGAAGCTGTTCATCCTAGCTGTACGCCACTTAAACGGAGTTGATACGTTTGATTATTCATGAAAATAATAAGTATGCGATATATTATGATGCATGTTTATTTAACAATTAAACGTGTGCCGCTTATTTAGCCACGATATTCAATACCGCCAAAGCTCAAGCATGTCCGTTCACTGCTAAATCTGTCTGATCACCTTTGCTCTTGCTTTTTAGAATGTATCCTTGGAATGTATTGCCTTCAGCTCTTGGGAGTTGAAATTTTCTTAAACTTTGGGCAGTTCATTGAGTACAAAGTTACGGTAGCTGCTAGGAAACTCGACATTCATGATAAGATTAGATGGCACTCAGTGGCGGATTAGCCATGTAGCAAGAGTAGCAAATGCTACAGACCCCCCATTTGGGGCCCTGCGTGTTCAGGGATCCCGCATTTTTGAACTTAAAAAAAACTTGTCAAAATATGTGTACTGTATGAAACCTAAATATCTCTTATAATTTCACAGATCTCTTAGAATTTGCCCCATCATCGTACTTTTTACGCAACTGACCATGGAGTTATTGGTGTATAAAAGCCTTGTTTTCAAGCTTATATTTAGAAAAGGTAGCTTTAGCCGCAGCTTCCTGCGCGCGAAGCCGCCAGCTAAAACTACTTAATTTTAATATGTTTAGCCTCGGTTAAGCTTAATTTTAATAACCCTACCTACTAAGAATAAGCATAAACAAGGCTTTTAGGGAATTGCATATTTTGTGTGACTATGTGAATATTACATTGCCTGTGCGTAATGACATTTGGCTCTGAAACGTGGTCGTTCACAATGCGCCTCATCAGATAGTTTTAAGTTACAGAAAGAGCAATGAAGAGGAAGATAAGCTTAAGTGGCAGTAAGCTGGGGACATTGCTCTCAGAACAGATGATCGATGGGGCCGAGAGGTTTTGGTATGGCGATCGGATACCTCAAGACGCAGCGTTGAAAAGGCCTAGCAATAAGGGTACCAATAACCTTTTTTTTTGTAAGGCTTACGTGAAGTCGATGGAGGCGTGATAAACATGACCGGCCGTTGTGGTGATACTTGGGAGAATCCTTTGTCTAGATGAACGCCTTTCAGCTGAAATGATGATGACGATCGATGTTGGCATGTTGAATATGTTGATGAGATCAATCTCTCAGAAAGATTATTCCAATTAAAGATTGGCTTAATCTGACCTTTCCAAAGAAAAATAAAAAATATTGCATCCTATTAGAAGGAGGCCCCTTGGTCGAATTTGCTTTGGGTCTGTAACCCCGCGCCGGTTCAATCCGGCACTAACGGCGCTTCACACCAGGACAGCATCGAATGTTATACAAAGCATAGGTCCATTCATTTGTAGAGCCACATGTGGGCGGTGGGTCTTTCAATTAGTACTTCCCTAGAATTGAATAAAACAAATTGTGTGTTATCGATTTTTTTTTTTAATTTGGATGATATATAATATCGTTCAAATGTTCAAGAACACAATTTTGACAATTCTTATTTTTTTTTATACTCTGCCCCACACAACGTTTGATAAATAATTCGTTATCATCTTTCGATTCGGTCAAACTCTATTCCAGGGCATGATCTACCCCAGTGGCGTGCCCGCCATACAAGCCAAAAAGCCCGGCTTGCCCTACCAAAACCTCACTTAATTCACAGAACACGACCAATCAATTAATTATCACAAAAATCTAAACTTCAAACTTCGCGCGCTTACACGGTTACGCTAAGTTGCCACTGTGTTGTGCGGAATTCAAAAATCATTCATAAGACGATATCAGGGTGAAGCGAGGATGCCATTCTGAGCGAAATCTCTCCGATCTCACTCTAACACTTAATAAAAGAAAGAGATGAACACTAATGTGTTGTCTTTTTCTGCCTCAAAGGCTTTTATGAGGCTTTATCTTGTATCTCTACTTTTGATATAAAAACGTCAAATTTTGAGTGTGTGTGGGTGTAATTTGTTATTGTGTGCAAATGCTCGTCGAACATTTTGTTCTAAAAAAAAGCCGGGCTTTGGTAAATTTATGAATGGTTTTTGTTGACATAAATTTTTACGCATATTATAATACGAGGCGCCCTCTATGACGCGTAAAGTTGTACGAACTAAAAAGTACTCAGTTCAAATTTAATTTGCTTTGATCGGTTATCGTGTTGTACGTAATTATTGTTTTGATAGTTTTTTTTTTGTTTTCCGTCATTTAACAGTTTATGAATTCGGAAACTATACTTGTGAAACTTGTGGAACTATATGTGTGTGGATATTATTATGTGTGGAATTGATATTGGCCAGGTAGGGTTTGAGTTTTAAAGATAAATATAATCTTGTAACTTTACTATTTTGAATATTTCTCAGAAAAGTTAATAACAATGCTTGAAATACATCAGGTATGACTCAAATAACTTCGCTAGTGCCATGAAAATTCTCAAAAGTACTTGAACGCTGTTATTTATTCTTTATTTTTGGTAAACCGCCTATAGAAAGTTGGTTTTCTTTTTCGACAGTTAAGTGATAGGTGTGTTTTAAAAAAGCGAACAACGAAAAGCTGTCGCTGTTTCAATTGTGAGTATTTGCCAATTATATTACATATTATTATAAAGAACAAGTGTTTGAAACACCAAGATTTCAAAAAAAAAATTGTGTTAGTTACACATTCATAACTAGATGGCGTTGGCGTCAAAAAAGTAACATTAGATCAGTATCTAGAACTCGTTTGTTTTATTTCACACTCAACTCAACCTTACATTAGATATTCATTAAGTTCAAATTAATCGTTTTAATAGTATTGGCTGACCATCCCGGCCGGCCGGCACTCGACAGCAAGAGCGGCTTTCCGAATTATCTTTGATTGCAATTGAAAATCAGCTGTTGGTAGAATTAAAACGTTCACAAACTTTTTACGCTGGTGGAAGTAATAAAATCATTTTTAAATAAAGATAATTTGAATTAGAATATTTTTTTTTTTCTATTCTTGTATTCAAACTTCACGATTATTGGTATGATGATAAAGTTGTTGTGGTGAAGCTTTTGTTATCATTATTTATTACTTACTATTAACATTATATTAGTTAATAGTAGTGTAGCAATTCAGAAAAATCAGCATTACTGCACTGATGACACGTGGTAGCACGAGATTTTTTTTAATAGGTAAGTAGTAGTTAGGTCAAGATTCCTTGGCTTGCCCCCTGTAAAGGCATCAGGCACGCCACTGGTCTACCCGTGTGACAATAATTCACTCAAATGCGTTCATGCATGAAGAAGTAACAAACTTACAATGAATGTTTCATAACAAGTATATTATTCTGTTTATTCATGTAATGTGTTATTGTGTTTATTACATGTAAATTACATTTTGAAATATTTCAATGTAAATTGTGTAATACATTTAAAAACATTACTATTATACATTTTTAATCAACTGACCATATTAATTTAATTTATTGTTTTGATCATTTTAATATTTAACTGACATTGTAATTGTAATTTATGACATTTTGATCTAGTGTGTAATTGAATTTAATACTCGTGTAAATTTGAACTAACATAGAATTAAGTGCTACTAACATACAATGTGGACCAAAAGTTGTCTTTTAAATAAATTATTATTATATTAAAAACATAAAAATAATAGTCCACCGGTATCGGGAACAGGATCCGATCGCCTAACGAGAGCCTCCTAAGGTGTTGGTCGAGACTCTTGGCTATTAAGCCATTGGCCGTCACGACTATCAGCACAATGATTGCTCTATCCATTTCCCTTATTATTATTATCCAATAAAAAGTTTATTTTTTATTTCTTTTCTACTTCAGTGTACTGATATACAACACGTGTCAATTGAGTCATGAGTAAAGTTAAGAAGGTCATGTGTATGTACTAATCCGTCGCTTTTTTGTGACCATTCGAATTTGGTCGGGTAGCCAGCCGTTATCTACATGTTTGCTTTTCTTATTATATTTTCTTATGTACGAGATATTCGAAGCTGTATTTTCACTATATATCACTTGATTATACCCACTAATTATTGGTAAATACCTTCACATATTGTATTAACCCAGTTTCTTGTACGTTGACGTCAAACTTAGAGCATCGTCGTTTCTACTTTTAGCAGGATTATTCAATAACGCGTGCATGTGCGCTTTTGGAACTGATATGTGCTTATAATAAACGTCTAGCGGGACTGAAAACCGATTTCAGAGAGCTCATTAGTTTTCTCGTTAAAGCGCTGTGACATATTTTCGATTTTTCAAAAAAGTGCTATTACTCGAGAATTATACATATTTCTATAAATCGAATTCTGTCACATATGCGCACATATGAACAGCTACCCGTGTATGTTTATAGTACAACCGCACATATAATAGTTTTAGAGATACACGATTCTGCAAAACGTTACTCCAGCAGGAAATGCAATATCTCGAAAACCTGAAGACGCACCGATTATATTTTCGGGGCACATCTTTGCACAAGCATAAGCTACCTGCTCATATACAATTTTTTTCTCTCCGATCAGTTTTTAAAAATTTTCTTGCTGCGGTAACGTTACCCCAGCTGGAATCGTTTTTTCCATTTTTTTCCAAAACGACAAGACGCACTAATTGTATATGTCGCGCACATCTACACCAGATGACGCACTAATTATACGTTCCACTCATATCGCTCTACGTGCAACTTTCCAGCTGCGGTAATGTACACCTGGGAATCTGTTTCGGACCGTGAACGCATGAAGTTACATTGGACAGACGTGTGCTACGTACGATTGGGCGTTTCGGCACTAAATATATAAGTACAGAAGTCAGTCTCGTGTATGTACTTCACTTTTCATATCTAAGCTCAGCGGTCGCGCTAGGGTCGGCGCCGTACTTGGGTACATTGGACACACGTGTGCTACGTACGCTTGGGCGTGTCGGCACAAAATAGATAGGTATAGAAGTCAGTCTCATGTATGTACCTCACTTTTCATATCTGCGCTCGGCAGTCGCGCTAGAGTCGGCGCCGTACTGGGTATATTGGACACATGTGTGCTACGTACGCTTGGGTGTGTCGGCACAAAATAGATAGGTATAGAAGTCAGTCTCATGTATGTACTTCACTTTTCACATCTACGCTCGGCAGTCGCGCTAGGGTCGGCGCCGTACTGTCGAAACGCTCCTGAGAGTGACAGTAATGTCGTTTTTTTTGAAAAAAAATTAAAAATTATCCAAATGACATCACCCGCCCTTGGGCGGAGCGGGAGATAGTGTCAGACTCTTACTGACTAAAAACTTCTTCGTGCCTTCATACCGGGGCTGAGCTACCTTTCGAAACTAACCCTGGCCTCAGTAGACTTCGACCCAGCTGGACCCTTGCTGCATTCTCATGTGTCACTTTTCATACTTACGCTCGGCGGTCGCGCTAGGGTCGGCGCTGAACTGTCCGAGAGCTCCTGGAATTGGCGATAATTACCTATAAACTGATGAAACATACTTACGTATTTCTAAACCCACCAAAAACATACCTGTTAAAAAGGGGGCCAAGTTCCTATCGGCTAATTGTTCGCCTAAAAAAGGGTTGAAATCCAATCCAATGCAAAGTTTACATGCACTTTAAGTCTATTATAATCATCTTCATCAACAGCTTGATCCACTGGTAAACATTTGGCATTCCCAAGACTCGCCACCACACCCAGTACTCCGCCTTCCGCATCCAGCCACTACCCGCCACCGTATTCACGTCCATCTGGCCGAAATTCACTTTACCATACACCCAACTTAAATATGATATAGTTGTGAAAATACGTAGGTATTTATTTTAAAATATCTAAAATTATAATACCTCTAAATTTTAACTTACTTCTCTGTACTTGCAATAAGCACTGAGCTACAAAGGGGTCAAAAGTAGGTCGAAACGGTTCGTGTAAATAGTGCACGGCATGCGTGTGGGCTGTTGCTGGAACTTGGCCTGCGCACTACCGTGCGCCTAGAGATATCGATAGATTATCTAAATTCGATTATATCCTCGCATAGCTAAATGACAGGAAAATCATGAAGAAAAATGAAACACAGTAAAACAGTTTTTCAATTTTTTTTAAATAATTTTTCACTATTACTTAATCCAACAGTATATAAATAGTATTACTATATACTTCACTCCAAAAATCGACGCCAGATGTAAACACGAACATATCACATAGGACATAAAGATCAATTTTGATTGAAAAATATTTTTCTTTGAGAATGTTATTGATTCTTTTACGAAATCCCAAGTTTCGATTGCGAAATCTAGTTCTAAATGGATCATATCAAAATTGATCTTCACACCGAGTCTTCTTGCAAATTACATTGGAGTTTCACAAAAAAGAACTAAAATTTATAGATATTAAACAATTGTGGATATCAGGGAAAAACAATACAACATAATTTCTGGAATATTTTTGTCTGCTGTAAATCGCGTTGATACAAATAAAATATGCGAGCTCTTCAAAAGTAATGTCTATCTACGTCCTTTTAACCGCTAGCGTCGAATTGGTCCGACGAGTGTTTGTGTCCTATTCGCCAAAGTCGTGAGTTAACGACTGAGTACTCCTGCTACCGAGTAAGAGATGGAGTATCAAGTCGTGGATGTGCGGACATAAGCGACGTAGGCGGCCAAAATATGGATACGGAAGGTTAGAAGAAATAATTTGAATATTTTTGGTGTCCAGAATATACGAGTCGTATAATAATTAGAAAATCTAAGCATACTTTTACTTCATACGCCATAAGATGACACATTTAAACAAACCTATTTTTACTGTCCGTTCAACCGATTTTGACTCTTATTACGTTCGTTACATGAAAAATGACTGCAGTAAACAGTTGGTATTGAAACCACTGTTATGCTTTAATGCCATCCTTATGCCTACGAAATAGGAGTCAAAATCGGTTGAATGGTCTATAAAAAGGGTTTGTTCAAATGTGTAATCTTATTTTGTAGTAACTGACCCGGGGAAAATCGTGGGTAGAAGCTAGTGCGTGTAGCAGATTATATTGAACAACTCTTGCAAAATCAGGACCAGCCTTGATTACGGAATATTCTTTTATAAAACAACATTCGTTTTAATATATGCGAAACCTAAAACACGTGTCTAATATTTTAATGTAAAGAATCTATGTACAAAATTTCATAACTATATCAAGAAAAATCACAAAGAGGCTTGTTACGTCAGCAAAAATACATAGTCAACGGGCCATCCACGTGGCTGATGGTTTGTTTTACTCCTGCGATGTTGTGCTGGCGCCTAATGCTCGTTATGACCTGAGTTATACTTAGTATCTGTAGTGTCCAAGTTGTGGCCTTTCGAACACGGAGAGAGCGCTAACCTGCTTTCGCTTGGGATTTAAAGAAATGTAAAAATCATTGGAATCCTTTCAGTTACCGAACAAATTATATTCAGATTGTTTTTTTATTTGGAATAAACTAGTGCTTGACTGCGATCCCACCTGATGGTAAGCAGTGATGCAATCGTTGATGGTGAGGCGCACTAGTTTATTAAGAGCCTATTCACTCTAGCCTTGAAGGCACCCGAATTATAATCGGACGGGAAGACCGCAGCAGGCAGATCGTTCCAGTCCTACGATGTACGCTGTATAAAACGCTTCGGATATACTAAAAATAATGTTGAGTACAACTTTTGAAGATAGACATTACTTTAGAAGCCACTCAGTACACTAATCGTTTTCAATTTCATTCATATCAACAATATCAATTCATTGACGGTTAAAACAACTAATTTCATTTGTTGGTAGTATCATGCTATACAGACCAAGACTTAGCTGCAACTTCATAATAAAACAATACTAAATAATTAGTACATAGGAAATTTAAATTGCAAAATTATTTGTCAAGGGCACAGATATCGGTACGGATCTTGAGTTGAATTGAACTTGCGCAGAAGTGAAATATCGGGTCTTTTTAGTGGTATGAAGTGAGACGCGGGGGCGGGGAATACAATATTTTTTCTTCATTGATACAGGGGCCGATCGAGCGGTGGGCCAGTAAAACGCAACATTGGTGCCCTGAAATCGCATGGCGGGGCCGCGGCAGACCAAGAAGCCATCTCCTTCTTGGTCTGCCGCGGTCCCGTAGAGGTTTCAACAACGTAAGGGTACGTCGTAATTCCTGTACAGTGATTGGCCCGCCGACATGTATGATGCGCAAAGCGATCCTTTCGTCGAACGCTCAAGATTCGTGCCGACATGTTTAAGACAGAAGCTCAGAACTGACAACCAGTATTACTAACATATCATGTTGCCCAGTAACTGAGTAGTGGAGGTCTGATAATCAGTCGCTCCGCATTCAGTTAGATTGTAAGCCGACCCCAAGCTAGTGGGAGATGAGTCGACGGTTAACAAAATAAGTTGTTTTAACTTGAACAGATTTTGAATGTACAATTATTTGGTGATATCAGTCATGACTGAATTTAATTGTGAAGACGCCATCTTAAATTTTGGTAATACCAGTGTTAAAAATGTAAATGTACGACCAGATATGGATATATTTTCTTTTTCTTTTTATTGGTGATAGGCTTGCGCTTGACCGCTATCTCAGCTCATGCATATGAATACACGGTATGTACATACACCAAAATAACATTTTTTTTAATTTTTGTCTGTCTGTTTGTCCGGGCTAATCTCTGAAATGGCTGGACCCATTTTGACAAGACTTTTTTTGGTAGGTAACTGATGTAATAAGGAGTAACATAGGCTACTTTTATTTTAGAAATCATAAATTCAAAATCCGGTATAGCCCGTGCGAAGCCGGGTCGGGCCGCTAGTATTAAATAAAAATTAAAGATGGCGCCTTGACAAGGGGTAATTTAAAACATATTACTACTGATGTTGGCTGGAGTTCGGGCCGGAGTGCTCACGGTGATCACGCCAATGCCTTTCCACGAATTTCTTTATGTAATTGTATGGTTTCGAGTCTTTTTCGCCTATTACATTGTCGACCTGGAACAGAAAAGAAGATTTAAAGGAAAATAGGGTCAAAATAATTACATTTTATTTAGTCCGTATTTTAGATTATAAAAAAATATTGGATACATATTTTTTCTTTTTTCGATTAAACAAAAAATAACAAAGATATAGCCCATTAAAGTTACGTGTGACGTTACCCCGTGCGAAAAATGCAGCACGGCGTGACGTTTACAGTTTAGCCGCACCGGCGACGACTGGGGCTCGTTCCGGAAGGTTACCGGACGGTGACCTACCCATTGGTCGTCTTTAGGGAACCTACTCCTGCTGTGGCTTTTTTTTTGGTGGGAAAATTATCAATGACAACCCCCGCTGCTCTTGGGCGGAGCAGGAGATAGTGTCAGACTCTAACTGACTAAAAAAGCTGGTCCCCTGCTATTGCTGACAACACCATGAGGCGCGCGGGAACAGTGCGCGCCGTCGACGACTTGGGCTCGGTCCGGACAATTTCCAGACGGTCGGGCAGCGAGCTACCCATTGCTCATTGTACGCAAGCCCGCGTTTTTTTTCTTTCTTTTCTTTTTCCCTGGCGTGCGGCCGCCTCCTTCGCTAGCATTGCTGCTTCGCAGGAGGCGACCGCCTATCATTCCTTCTCGCAGAAGATCATGGCCTGCACCAGGCCACAGCGCGAGAGAACGCTGCCGCCTATCCATGAGGACACGCCGGTGGCCTGCCCAAGAGCGGCACACGTCCACCGTATGTTCCACCATGTCCTCATGTCAGGAAAGACTTGGGGGGAGCCCTTTGCTCACAATTAAAACAGTAATGGCTATAAAAAAAAAAACTTAATTTTGTGTTATACATACACAATACATTTTTTTTTCAGTGGATAAATCTCATCCAGATCACACCCCCGCCTTTGGGCGGAGCGGGAGATAGTGTCAGACTTTTACTGACTAGAAAACCCACCTTGTCCCTTCGTTGCCTTTCATCCTGGGTCCAAGATTTCCTTTCAGAAGCAGACCTTTGAGCGCAGTAGGCTTCGATGACTGGGCCCCTATGGTTGCTGTCAAACGCTCGAGGATACATAAACAAACAGTACTAACCTTATAAGGAGGTGTAATGATAACTTCGTTATATACTCGGATGTTCTGCCCCGCCCAGGACACGTCGTCGATGACGCGCGCGATCGCCATGAACAGCCGCTGGCCCTCGGGGTCCAGGCATGCTGACAGGGCTGATACCTGCAACGTGGGAACCGGACATTAGAGCCTTCCAATTAAACTTTTTTTTTTATCCGTTATAAACTAGTACTTGACTGAGATCCCGCCTGATGGTAAGCAGTGATGCAATCGTTGATGGTGAGGCGCACTAGTTTATTAAAAGCCTATTCACTCTAGCCTTGAAGACGCCTAAATTAAACTGTCAAACTTGAGTTACATTTAGCAGGATATATTGCTCATAGAATAGTGACGGATGGAGCGGAAAGGTTCTGGAGTGGCAACCGCGTACAGAGTGACGGCGTTGGAAGTCCATGCGTCCATGGAATTTCTTGCATGTTTTTCTGCATAGAGATCTATGCTTTACTTTTTTTGACTGATGGACATTTTGACATTATTCAAAAGTGAATGTAAATGGTCTAATAGTACATCAGATTTTCATACAAAAATAATCTATGTATATAAAAATCAATGCCACTTTTCGTTGTAATTTAATAACTCAAGAACGGACTCACCTATACAAACCAAATGTTTAGGACTATTTATTAGATGGTTTATGTGAAGTTTGTTAGGGTAGAGTAGGGTATAGTAAGGTAGGATTGAGTAGGGAAGAGCGGGAGCGAAGCCGCGTGGGCAAAAGCTAGTAATATTTGAAATTGAATATTCTAAATATTACGAAATCTATGCGAAGCAAGCGATAGTACAGTAGCAGAGGGGAGCGGAGATTGAGAGAAAGACGAAATATTGAAGGTTTGGTTTTGGAAAGAACAAACAAAAATCGTGAAAGGTGCAAGTAGTTTTGCAAGCTGGGCAGAAAAGGTGATGCATACACTAGAAAGGGGCTCCACACTAGCACTCTATTTGCAATGGGGCAAGAACTAGTTCAATAAGAAGTTTGTTAATCTGGATTGGGCCCCCCAAGCTTGGGAGTCAAAGAGTACTGCACCGCCTAGACCATTGGTAGCTACGCCAGTGCATATGACTATAAGTTATGCAATTTTCTACAGTGTGGTCCAGATGAGACTCATAAATTCTCAACAGTTCTCTTTGAGGCCTACTTGCATTTTTGTAGAACCAAGAGCCGCAAGATAATTTTTATACTAGATCTCTTAATTCTTTATTGTACACACAAAAACTTAACTTCAATACATTCATAATTGACAATTCATGTACAAAGGCGAGCTTAACTCAACTCTGTACTATATCTATTTAACCATTTGTGTGTGTTCAGTGCAACACACGTTACGCGTTCGCGAATTATTCGCGCACAATTTCGACGTGTCTGTGATGATATCTTCAAAACTACGTTAGTTAGCTTTCTACCGGTTATATCAGTGTCATGTATAGATTAGTATAGTTGTACCTTGTAGTCATGTATATCAAATAATAAGGCACAGATTCAGGAACGCCGCAGCGGCACCCCTACAGACAGAAATTTTTACAGAGAGCCAGAGCTGCTTCACTCCACAGACAAGAGGACATGCATATTTTATCATAAAGATTCAGTTATTATTACTAAATGTAAGTACATCCAAAACTTTTCAGCGATGTTGGCATTTTATTATTTGACTGGCCTGTTGGTCTAGTGATTAGTGACCCTGATTGCTATGCCGGAGATTATGGGTTTGATTCCCACCCAGGACAAATGTTTGTGTGACGAGCATGATCATTTGTTCTGTGTCTGGGTGTAATCTATCTATAGTATGTATGTATTTAGAAATACATAAGTATGTTTATCAGTTGTCTAGTACCCATAACACAAGCTCTGCTTAGCTTGGGACTAGACGGCGTTTTGTGATAGTTGTGGAATATATTATTATACATATATTAACGCTGACTGGCCTATTGGTTAGGGGCCCTGACTGCTATGCCAGCGGTTGTGGATTCAATTTTCATCCAAACGTTTGTGTGATGAGCATGATCATTTGTTGTGTCAGGGTTGTCTACAACTGGTACTAGCACAAGCTCTGCTTAGCTTGGGACTAGACAGTGTTGTGTGATATTATTATTATCATATTATACTTTCAGTGCCAAACATACGAGTGTATTGTGTATGCCAATTCAATTTTATTTGATATATTCTGCCAGCGACTTTGCCCCGACATGTAAATATGTGTTCCATACAAATAGTTTTGGTGGTGCGTTGATGTGTCAGTCAATACCTCCTTTTATAAATGCAGATAAACACAAACTCAGGATGATGAGGATATATTTAGAGAAAATCTTTATAAATGACATTCATTGCCATCTGTACTTTCTCTAACTTTCCCCCGTCCAACTTGGTAATATTATGACTATCTAATATGCAAGTTTTAGCCAAAATCGAGTGCATATTGGAACCGGAATCTCTCTCAGATACCAGGCCAGAAAGAAGGTCAAATTATATAAAGCATAAACTATTTCATAATATTACCACGTTTTCTAAAAAAAATACCGCGAAATACTAAAGAGGTTGTAAATTACAGGTTGAATACTCACTAATCTTCTCTTATTCTCTATTGAATTGCGAACTCGCGTGTTTAATCTGTGCAAGTTTAGTGATTGTGGAGGCTCAGGAGTAGTCGTGACTTCCTTCTTGATCTGTACATCGCTGACCAGCGACAGGTTCACAATGTTCACGTCATGGCGCTTGGGGTTGCCGCTGGATGACGGACATTTGAGGATTAACATCTTCGTTTGAGGATCAAAAGCGAGGACTTCGCCTTCGATATTTTCATTATAGCAAGTCCTCGTTGCTACTATGCTGCCGATTGTGAAGCAGTCCGACACGACCGTGGACATTATACACCGCTTTTGTTGTTTACTCGGTGGAAATGAATTTCATGTAGCGTTCAAATTATGTTCGATCGGTAAAATGTGAAATTATGTTTTGTTACGATCTGAATACGAGGTCGTCCGCCATTGAAACTTTGACAAGTTATGGCACAGATAATGAAAATGAAAGTTTTGAAGTTTATGGTTTTGCGTTTCGTTATCAATGTAAATTCGTTTTGTTACCATGAATTTCGATTTAGAAACACGTTTTAAATAAATTCTGTAAGAAATGAACTGGATTACTAATTTAGATGCTTTGTCTACTCACCAAAATGAATAAACAATATTTTCGTAAAATTCTAAACTCCATTAGACATCGCCGTTACCAAAACCATTTTTTTCTTGTAAAACATAGATATCGCAATTTCATGCCTCATTCACGCCAAAACCATTTTTTTTCTTGAAAATCATAGATATCGCAAAATATTGAATAGCACATCAAATGGGTGGTGTTCTATAGCAAATGTAAGAACACTACATAACACCAGGCTTCAAGTATGTCTAGATGTAAATCAACCGATTTAAAACGTTTTAAATCAAAATGTTGCATCTTTTCAAAAAAAACGTTTTAAACGGTTGAAAACTCGCCTACAAAAAAAAAGATTTGTGTTTTGCACTTAGTTATGAGCAATTCTTTGGCATCTGACGTCATGTTTCGTTATATTTAGTTAATTGGAAATCAATAGTCTAGGTACGTTTGGTCAGACGAACCAAGTAGAACTAAATCCGTTTATCACACATTTAAAAAAATCCTTCTAAAGTAGTTTAGGTATATCGATTACATCCATAACTCGGTCAAATCAAAAAGATGTAGATAAAATTAAGAAAAACATGGGCATCAACACCAATCATTTTAAACCAAAAGAAATGGTTTGTTTCGGTTTTAAACGGATTTTTTCGTTTAAAACAGATTGGTTTAATTGGTTTTAAACTAGCCTTACATCTATCTCAACACGAGACCAACCGCGTGCCGACTTAATTTTAAAGTTCTTTTTGTTCTTTGATGTGTTGGTTACTTTTATCAGAATGATCGTGATGTGATCATTACGGGGTAAGTTCTACGGGGGTCGATATGATTTGCCCAATTGCCCCACGTTGCTTCGTCTCTTCGCCCTGCTGAGCATCACCCTGGTGCACTCAAGGCGTGCATGGGACTACTTACACTTAATTTAATCGAACTCGATACTCATTGCCATCGAATTTTTAAAAGGGGGCCTACTTACCGTTATGTACCCATTGCAGTTGAGTCTGTTACTGCACAACTAAAGCATCACTACGCCGAAGGTACCACAGTATCAGAATCAAGATTAAAGTATTCACGAACAGCAAAGCGGGAAGCAATATTTTGAATGCGTTTTGGAACTTGGCAGCAGGCGGCAACTAAAAGAACATAGCAATGGAAGCTGATGGAGGCGGGGCGACCCCAAGTTTTATGTAAAATGGTTTACTTATCAGAGAATATGCTTGAAGTTTTAGAATTTGGTGAAATGATTGACGGCTTCAAAACTGTCTCGTGAAACTTCTGACTTGACAGCTGAAAAAGTTGCTATAATAAAAAGTACTAGGTTGCTATAGTCCGCGCAAGATATTATAACTCTACGCATTGCTGGGAGCATGCTTATGTTGCCAGCCTAAATAATATATTTGCCCTCATAATTCCTTAATTAATTTGTTTCCTTTTTGTATATGTAATGGTATACATTAAAGCGTATAATAAATAAATAAATATAATTAAAAACGTAACTCAAATTGTCATTTAAAGAATCTATTAAGGATACTACATTTTTTTAGATACGGAAAGTAAACAAATGGATTGTCATTCATTGCAAGACCTATCCGATTCAAAGTATTCGTCATCTAGTTTGTCGACATAGACATACATTTAGTTATTCTTCGGGCTTATCAATGTTAACTGCCGTTTTAATAATTGAGGCCCTTTCGCTAGGAGCTGGATCAACATTATTCTTTGCAATGCATTTCTTTTTAACTGCCCAGATCTTTTGAATGGGATTCAAATCGTAGTGGTAAAGATGGATAAAGGCCCACCCTCGAGTCTAAAGTGTTCAATCGGCATGTTTAAGAGTGAGTCCAGGGTTTTAGACGTGGTATTATAATAACAGACCGACTCTATGATCTTATCTTACGTACTTCCACTAATATACGTGTACACCGTTTGAAATGGCAACACTGTGCAGGTACGTATTCTAATACCCACGTAATATTAATACGGGAAATGTCGTAGTCGCAAACGCCATCGACATTAACGCGACACGCGAGGAGTGGACGAAACGCTCGCTATTGCAGTGTTGCAGCGTTGGCTCTTCTATCGTAGACCTACCTTGTAGTGGAGATAGGGATTAATATGCTATGAACATATCGATCTTAGAAGAACCTCAACCCATAACCACTCGGTCGCCAACTTCTGCGAAGCAGTAAAGCGCAGGCCACACCGCCAGCTAGCGGGCGGGCAGGCTAGGCGGGTGGGCGAAGCGAACGAAGGAAACTATACAAACTACGCGAAATATTGGCGAACTAAACTATGGGGTTCACACCGAAAACTACGGAAAGACGAGCGACGAGTGGAGCGGGCTAAGCGGGCGAAGCGGGGGTAGTTTTTGTAGTTAAGTCATCATCAGAACTTTCGTCGATATATGACATATTCATCGTTCCCAAACTAAACACTACACTGCTATTCGAAAGACGAGCGTCGACTAGTCTACTCGAAACGGGGAGGACGGGCGAACGAACCGGGCGAGCGGGCTGGCGGGCGAGCTAAGCTAGCGAAGCGCGGGCGCGCCAACGAGGTGAACGAGTAGCTTCGCTGGAATCGTCGGATATTTCGTTATCTTAGCTCGTTAGGTTCGTCGGTAGCTTGCGGTGTGAACCGAAGTATGTAAAGAGGTGAAACGATGTTCGCCCGCCTAGCCCGCCCGCCCGCTAGCTGCCGGTGTGGCCTACGCTTAATGCTCGCAAAGGAGGAGGCCGAACGCATCAGGCAAACTCGTTATCGGCGATTTCCGGCAAATGTAGACGCGGGCTTGCGGACAGTGAGCAATGGGTGGCTCACTGACCGGCCATCCGGACCAAGCCCAAGTCGTCGACGGCGCGCCTCAAGGAGTTGTCAGCAACAGCAGGGACCCAGCCGGGTCGAAGCCTACTGGGGCCAGGGTTATCCGAAAGGGCGCTCGAGCCCCGATGTGAAGGCTAGAAGGAACGGGGTGGGTCTTTTAGTCAGTAAGAGTCTGACACACTATCTCCCGCTCCGCCAAAGGGCGGGGGATGTCAAGAAGCTACTTTGTAAAAAGTACAGGCAAGGAAAATATTTCGAAATAAAACAAGATTCTTAATAAAATGCATATCCTTATATTTTAAGCTCTTAAACATTAATGATTAAAATGACACAACATATATATTTACAATTTCGTGATAGTAAAATAAAAAGTGCGGGACCCGAAGCTGTCCGGAGACGCACGAGCGTTCCCGAACGATGGCGAAGATACATGAATATAATAGCCGTAAGCAAAAGCGACATTTTTTTTGCATTTCTTTTTAATTTACTATCACATTTTTTGCAGTGAATGCAGAGAAACGAAGCATTATGGTGTAATTTGAAGTATATTAAAGCAAAAGTAGAAATTATATCAAGAATTGGCAAGATATAAAAAAAGAAGCATGACTTTGCCCAGCAGTGGGACAGACTAGGCGGACAATAATTCCATGGCGTTAAAGAAAACATGAGAAATAAAAAGAACTTTTTATCCACAATGCGACGTTCACCTTTCCACGACTATATTATTATCATAGACAAAAATACAAAACAATCTAGCCGATTCTTCTAATAACAGAAAAACATTACTATACTTTTTTTTTAAACTAAAACTTTCGACATAATATATACTACCAGTGCTGTCGTATAGTAGAAAATATAATTCCGACACATGGCAACACTGCCACAGATAATAAATAAGTTTTTTTTTTCAATCACAGAGATGACATGTGATTTTTTTTTTCAATGGCGAAGGTAAATAAGTATTATGCTTATCTCATAATACTAAACAGAAAAAAAAAGAAAAATGAAAGTCGTATTTGTAGATATTTTCTTTAAAAATGAACCATTCTTTAAACTTTAAACGCCTGCGTTGGAAATATCAGACCATCACTCTCGCGTTTAATTCGTCACAGTCGCCCACCCACGACTTGATACTCGCATCTCGTCAGCTCTTCTGTCACCTATGGGGATTGAAGAGCTAAACGAGATGGAATACCCTGTCGTGAACTCACGACCCTGGCGAATAGGAAACGACACTCGTGGGACCAATGCGACGCAAGCGGTTAGTGTTGTTTTCCAATAAAAGTACAAAATGTAGGACAAAGATATTACTTGTGGAGAAGTTACGAAAACTATACCCTATCCCCGTAATCATATTGCAAATGAAGAATAAACTCAGTGAAAAGAAAAATTCTACAAATACGACAATGAAAAACTAGCTTAATGTAGCGTTCTTCTTACATACTACGATAATATAAAAAAATATTCAATAGTTTCATAGTTCCTATGGCGTTCGGTTTGTTTACGAGAGAAAGTAGGGTAGGCAGAGATATGAACGACATTTCTTCACCGCGAGGAGATAGCTAGTCATACTCGCTAGGGGTATACGGCTGTCAGGTAAGCTTGTGTGGCAACCTTCACAGTTGTGCAACATTAGCGTGTATGGCTACCTATAACCTTATATATAGGTCGTGGAGAACGATATTGAACTACAGAGTCTTTGTTTTGTTATTATTATGGTACCTATCAAAGGGTGTAACGCAGTGGCGTCATTTTTTATACGTCCCGAGGCCAGAGTCATGAAAAAGGGTCTGCGACCCATGATGCGAGCGCAGTTTGGCTTGCACTGTTTCAAGGGTCACACACCTCTAACATGAAACTGTCGGTTAACCGGTGTATTCGTGATTATTTAGTATAGGTACTTACAACACTATTGTGAATTATAAAAGTGACATTATAACTAATTGTGAACTGTGAAACTGACATTATAAGCGACTACTAATACTCAAGTGTATAGTTATTAAATTCCATCAAAATGAACCCAGTACCACTGAATCAAAATGATGACGGTAATATCGCTCAGCCACTCCTGGCGCCGTCATATAGATTTTTAAAAACTGACCGGCCTGTTGGTCTAGTGGTCAGCGACCCTGACCGCTATACCGGAAGTCGTGAGTACAGATTCCCACCAATGTTTGTGTGATGAGAACGATCATTGGTTCTGTGTCCGAGTGTATTTTTTTTTATTACTACTCTTTGTGTTTGTGTGTATCTTTGTCGAGAATTAAATCCCGTTTCTGCGGAAAAAATAAAAAGTAGCTTTTAAGTTATTCCTTAAAACATCATCTATAAAAGTTGCGTCAAAATCGGTCCAGCCGTTTCAGAGATAACAAAATTACGTTTTTGTTGTATCGAATATGCTTTCAAATGCATTT
Source organism: Mythimna albipuncta (assembly GCA_929112965.1). Lineage (NCBI taxonomy): Eukaryota > Metazoa > Arthropoda > Insecta > Lepidoptera > Noctuidae > Mythimna > Mythimna albipuncta. The sequence goes on from OV815985.1 coordinate 10,360,182, forward strand.
AGTAAGAAAATTTTATTTATATGTATAGGCAGGCTCGCGTTAAACCAAGTAAGCTGTGAGCGTCTATGAAGCTACGCGTCCGTAGACTGTAGGCCTAAGTGTCCCCGCACACGCGCCACAAAAAAAAAAGCCGCTTTAAGCTTCTTTTTCAGGCGGCCTTTTTTGTGGCCGCGTCTAGCTTTTTTGTGGCGGTTTCTTTTTGTGGCCCGTGTGCGATAACACTAAGTCGTTCACATCCCTCCCCACCCCCCACAAATAGCATTAAGACCAACAAACCGAACGCAGAGTGTCAGAAATGTAAGAAAAATACAAAAATTGTACCTAGACACTACATGTTACATAGTTTTTTTTTTTCTTTTTCCAGCATACTTAAGACAGTCTGGCAACTGTTGATGCTAGATAATTTATACTTTCTAGTTTGTAAACTATGTGTGTGTACACCCATCATTTTCTAAGCCAAACGGCGCGACCAGTTGTGCCGCCATGGTGTCCCGGTGAAATATAGCCCTAAGTTACCAAACTAGACACCATAAAGACACCAGAGTCGCCACACGTCCGAGCTGGTCGCGCCACCAAACGGACACCAGGGGTGCTATTCTCTAAGAAAACAGCCTTGAGCTCAGCGCTGGCACAGCGACGAGTCGTCAGCGCAGGTACATTGAATTAACAATGCAATGTAAAGGGGCATTAAGGGGGATAAGGCAAGGAAGAAGAAGAAGGTTTAAGTTAACATAATAGAAAACTCAATTTTATTGTTTTTGGTTTGCGCTTGACCGCTATCTCACCCATCTTATTCTAAACCTCAGAAACTGTGACTCGACTTCAAATAAACATACCAAGTCTACCAAAGTTAGAGCCAGCCAATATTCAACATTTCTATCGTGATGTGCACACCCATCATTTTCCAAACCGCAGCGTCGGTCGCTTAGCCTCAGTAGTTAAATTATCTAATAGCAACAGTATTACAATTCTATAACTAACACATACAGTTCATTATTGTGATGCGATTTCAACAAGAGAAATATTTAAGACACAAGTTATTTTTTTTTATATATATAAAATTCAGTATAAATATTGATATGTATATAGATATTTTGTATTTGGATAAAATATGTTGGTTCTGTTACTATTTTGGTTATATGGCAATGGCGAAAATCTCCAAAAAGTCTGAAAAAAAAAGACGTGTGGCACTCGGGGACTGCAGCGGTAAAGCTATTGCATAGCATTGTTTTCAACTTATGCAATTATAATTATGTATTTATGCAGCATTTTTTTTCTTTGATATTAATTGAAGTTACACTTTCACACATTGAATTGAATTTTGATTGATTGTTCACTCATTTGTTTTCTTATCGGTCACCACGCTCGAAAAACAAATGAGTGGGGGGGTGTTAGGTTATTTTCGTTACGGAATTTCTGGATTCGGTCTCCACGCTCAAGGCCCGCGATAGAAGCTTTGCAATAGCTTAAAAAAAAAATTGTTATAGTTTTTCACAAATAATATCCAAGTTACTACTCAAAACATCAGCTACCAGTGAACGTCTTGTTAAATTCGGCCCAGCCGTTTTGGAGATAAGCCAGATTAAAGGCCCATCTAGACGGTACGAGTGTCTCGCCTCGAACATACGATAATCGTAAGAAAATAAGAAACGTTATTTTTCGAACCAAAACGTGCGAGGAACTCGTACCGTCTAAATCGACAGACTGACAGACCAACAGACAACACTGCCCTGGTAATCGATATAGCAGTAAGTCAAAAACTGAACTGAACTTATTTGGCACTACCGTGAGACATAATGTTGCTGTATGTTTTTATTTTTAAGCTATTGCATAGCTTCTATCGCGGGCCTTGAGCGTGGAGACCGAATCCAGAAATTCCGTAACGAAAATAACCTAACACCCCCCACTCATTTGTTTTTTGAGCGTGGTGACCGATAAGAAAACAAATGAGTGAACAATCAATCAAAATTCAATTCAATGTGTGAAAGTGTAACTTAAATTAATACCAAAGAAAAAAACAAATGAAAAAAATACTGCATAAATAAATAATTATAATTACATAAGTTGATAAAAATGATATGTAATAGCTTTACCGCGGCAGTCCTCGAGTGCCACACGTCTTTTTTTTTATTTTGTTTAAGTTTTATAAATGTTTCAATACTTGTTTTGTTCATTGTGTGCCAAATAAACATGTTTTCTTTCTTTCTTTTTCTTTAAAAAAAGGCGGTTTCGAGAAAACGGCGCGCAAATGTTTTTGTTACAATTTTAGCGTTTGTGATAAAACTATACATTTGATTTTTATATTCTATATGTCAAAAGAAAAGGAAAAATGTGTTTTTTACAGCAGAATAATATTGTTTTAAAATCTATCTCGAAACCGCCTTTTTTGACTTACTGCTATATCGATTACCAAGGCAGAACAGACCTACAGGCAAAATTTAATTTATAAATATAGAGTAACCAAATACATGTAATAAACTCGCACTACAGCCAGATGGTAATGCCTTGATCACACGTACCGAGTAAAAGGGGCGAGACAGTAAAATGATGCTCGGCCAAGACAGTGACGCAAGCGAGCTGAAGAGATAAGCGCTCGGACGAGCACTCGGCGCTTTGTTTACACGTACCGAGTACTCGGCCGAGAGCACGCGCCCGTTTACTGATCAAGGCACTCGCCCGACAGTAAGCATGTGTCCTGTAGCAGATCGCATCACAATAGAATCCGTGGCGTGTCCCTCGCACGTCGTTCAGTCTTAGTTTAGTTCAGCACTATGAGTCTGGGCGGCAGCATGCCTCGCTTGCTCAGCCACATTCTGTAATAAAACAACGTATATTCATCATCATCATCATCTTCATCATCAGCCGATCCAATGACCTGTAGGTAGTAGTCGGCGTTGCGTACTAATTACCTACAGGTCATTGAACTCGCTCAGCTGACGTTTTTATAAAGAAATTAATTTCGTACATGCGTAAATTAATACTAGTTTTGAAAAAAAAGGTACTTTATTTTTTAATTTTATCTTTACTAAATCGATAGTGTTTCATGTACCCGATCGACTCTCAACGGGATTAAAACGATCAAAATTTAACGCGGTATATGTATACATATATAGACTTTCTACGCTTTTTTAACCCCGTTAGGGCATGAATTTCAATACACATGAACTCGTCTTCCATTAATTCTGTTAAAGAATTTTTATGCAAAATTTGAAGTAGATTAGGGATTAGAATTTCGTATAATCCTTTCTTGTCGGATGCCTCATCATACAAAGAACATACCTTCAAGTTCAAGTTTCATGTCTTAGGCCTCATTCGCACGAGAGCTTAAATAGCGTCGCGTTAAAACCTGACGTTGGCGCTATTTTTAGCGTTCACAATAATTATGTTCATACGAACGCTTAAAAATCAGTGTGAATATTCGCTGCGGTGTGCACGAATTAGTAAATTATGAATCGAATTACAAAATTATTGGCAATAGCAATTTGCGTTGCGAGAGGGCGAAAAACGATTGGGTACATAACAACGATTGTCGCTTTATGAAGACTGGAGGCTTTATCCCGAAAAAAATTTAACCAACCGCTATGCGCGCGGCCAACTGGCTGCACCGGCGCATTTTTAACGCCCGTCAGAACAGAAACACGGAGTCCCGTATGCTCAATTCAATTTAACGCCAACGCTAAAAGTCGAAAATCCGACAGTGCTCGATGAAAAAGCTTCGCGTAAAAAAATATCCCACTAAAAACATTCCTGTTCAAAAAGGGGGCCAAGTTCCTATCGGCTAATTGTTCGCCTAAAAAGGGTTGAAATCCAATCCAATGCCAAGTTTAGATGCACTTTAAAATCGATCATAATCATCTTCATCAATAGCCTGGTCATCGTAAAATTTGAACTTGGCAGGTTTTCATGCTACACGTAACACTTGATTAATTGTATAATTACATTTATTATTTATATAATTAAATTAACCTTATTTATTGAAGTGAAAACTTCTTTAGCGGCGTTGAGCACTTTTTCTGTAATGGGTATAAAATCTTAAACTCGCGTCAGGACACGTGACCTGATCGAAAAAGCGTAAGACGGATGGCGAAAATGTATGCCTGGGCCTACTGTTTCAAATATATAGATATATATAAATATATATATATATATATTTCAACGTATATAGATATATTATATATATATATAATATATCTATATACGTATATATATTTATATTTATTTATATATATATTTCAACGTTAATAATCAAGTTTTCACTTCTGCCGGCACTCCCGGAGTGCAACCCGTCTTTTTTTAATTCACAGGGTCATATTTCAGTATCTACTAAAGCTATATCTATGAAATTTGGCATACTGCTTTAGTACTAGTATATGATAACGTAGGTACAATTTTATCTCTGTACTTGCAATAGGCATTTAGCTACAGGGGGTCAAAAGTGGGTCGAAACGGTTCGTGTAAATAGTGTTCGGCGTGCGCGTGGCCTGTTGCTGGAACTTGGCCTGCGCACTACCGTGCGCTTAGACATAGGTATTAATTTGTGTCATTTTACGTTTTTTTAATGCCCGTTGAAAAAACGCTCGTGCGAATAAGGCCATATGATCAGCGAGAGCAAGATCCGTCAGTGAGTCATTCAGGGGAAAGCATTTTATAAGAAGTAAAGTTGAGTTAGTTACCCGATGCCGGCGCCGAGCAGCAGCGACACGACGTTGGTGAGCAGCACGGCGGCCACCGCGCCGCGGCTGAACAGGCAAGTGCGCCGCACCGACAGGCAGTGGCTCTGTAACATACAAAACTATAATTGCCGGAACGTTTCTTGAGCGATCGGCGTCAGAGTGGGGATCGTTTTGCGCATTCCATACATTGGCGAGCCAATCGTCTTCGTTGTTGTTACGTATGTACGTTATATATATTTATAAGTAATTGGCGGACGGGCTGCGACCCTCCCCTCGCCGCGCCCTGCGCCCCGCGCCCCGCGCTCCGCGCCCGCGCATCTATCCATTACACAATAAACAGTGTGCAAACGATCTATCTGGTTTGATTGACGCGTAGCGTACCCCTTCCCGCCTACACCTCTTGTACATAACAGTTGTTAGATACATGCATTCTTCGTTGTTAGATATTCGCCCGGAGGATTAAAACTCTAAAAGCTAGGAGTATTCTAAATATCTTGGAAGCCTCCGGGCTAAAAGAGTTACTCTAACAAGGTGGCGAGTCACAATAGATCATTTAGGTCGCAGTGACTACATCCCCTACATTACAGGTGACGCATAACCCCTTATCTTCTAAATAATATTAAATAGATACATGCAGCAACGCAGGGAACGAATCACGAGTGACGTCTATGACGCGATGGCACGGCGAGCCAGTCACTGACACTCCCCACCCCCGCGTCTCACTACGCACCACTAAAGAGACCGAATATTTGACTTCTGCGCAACTTGAAGCCAGCGCTCAGCATCCGTGACGGTAATTGTACACATCAGTAACGTAGGCGTTGTGGGTGCGTCGGTCTCCATACATTTTAATGTTTTGTAAAAAGTCATAGAACAAAATATGTTGTTAGTGTTTTACTAATAACACTGTGTAGTTCCACCCCTTTAATAGTTTATTTAGGTGGGATCACTAAAAGGCTGGTTATGCTAATATGTAATTACCTGCTGCATGACGGGGGGAGCCAGCTGCTGCTCCAGGACTTCGATGGAGGAGGTGGCGGAGGGAGGCCCGCGGGCGGAGGTCGGGTGCTTAAACCGCCAGTCTCTGGAACAGGACAACAGTACAATTAGAATCCAAGAACGTAAGAGAGAAGACAGTGACTGAAAAACAATGTTTAATATCACAAAGATAAAATAATTTGTTTCTAGAATAATACTTTAAAATGAAAGAAAGAAAGAAAGAAAAACCTTTTATTCGTACCTCACACATACAGTAGAATTCGATTAATAATAATAAAAAAGATAACTTTAAAATCTGTGCAAGGCCAAAAGGGCGTCTAACTCAGCATATGCTGCGATATTTAAAAAAAAAAATGTTGAAGTCGATGGTTTTATAGACTAATGCCGGCCATAAACCACCTAGTCTAAGATCCGATTAAGAACGACCTTCACCGGTCTGTTTAATGGATGAAACGTTTTTTATGATAAATTTAGTGCATTAAATAATACAACGCGGGTGGGTTGCCTAAGAATTTCCTGGCCAGACTATTATTAATTAAAAATTTACATTTTTTTCATACCAGATTTTTTTATAGACAACAGTATAACATCGTATTCGTTATGAAACAGTGTTTATTTTGATATACCTGTTTAGGCCTGGCAACCCATAGTTCTGCCAGGAAACTAATAGGCAACCCAACATTTGTATGTTCTAAAGGCTTCACTCTTTCGGTTAGTATTAAATTTATTCGTTAAACACACCGGAGCATTTTTTCAAAAAAAAAAAAAAAAAAATTGGCCAGGAATTTCTCAGGCAACCCACCCGCGTTGTATTATTTAATGCACTAAATTTATCATAAAACACGTTTCATCCATTAAACAAACCGGGGAAGGTCGTTCTTAACCGTATCCTCCTACTAACCGCACCTGTCGTCCAATCGCTTTGACGCTACAGGTTCGATCCAATCTATATCTAGTTCCGTGTGTGGGAACGGATTGGTATGACGATAACCGTCATACCAATCCGTTTGATAACACAATCGAATTTCGATTCTTATGGTTTGATCATACCGATTGGACCGTGTGTGGCGGCCCTAACTCACAAAACTCGTTCTCTCTCTTTATAAAATCAGTATAGTTTAGTACAGAGTAACTTAAGGGGCAGTTTAGAAAATATGAAAAAATTCTGAAAAGTAGAACTTTATAATACAGTTATAACAGAAAAACACTTTTAAATGTAACAGATACAATAATGTTACCGAATGAAACTGTAACCTTTTCTATGTGTTATGAAGTGCTACCGAATCAAACTGTAACCTGTTATATATGTTAATAAGTGTTATAAGGTCCCTGGTGACGGGTGACAGGACAGAATAGAAAAAAAAACGTGTAGAGCCCACCCTAACTAATGTGGAACAAGGGCAAGGGAAGAAGACATACAATGCGTTCCAAATGAGAATAGGATCGCTCGCCATGTTGTGACGTCACGATTTACTGTCAAATCGAGGAAAGATTTTTTTAAACATTAATTAATTTACGAGAAATGTAATCTAATTATGAACTGTGAACGAAAAAAGTTTAATCAGAATTCAGTTCTTCAATTTTACTCATCTCCAAGTTCTTCAATTTTACTCATCTCCAAGTTCTTCAATTTTGTCAAAATTACTTCGATTTGACAGTACGACGAGACGTCAAAACATAGGAATCAGTCCTGTTCTCATTTGGAACGCGTAGTACACACAAACATCGGACTAAATATTATAATATTAGTAGTGTGATGTTTCTTAAAACATTTTAAATCCTTCATAAAAGTTTTATAAGCAGTTTTTCAATAATATGTCTTTGTACCAAGTCGATATTCAACGCTACATTAACATTTAATATTGTATTCAAATGAGCGAGGCGAGGGACATAAATCAGGTTATCGATCAATTCGATTACAATAATATTATTTATGAAGACGAAAGTGTGTACATATGTATGTTTGTTACTTATTCACGGTCACACGACTGATGTTCGGAAGTAGAACATAGCAGTACTACCAGTGGCGGATTAGTCACGAGGCAAGAGTAACGAATTCTACGGGCCCCACGCTTAGAGCTGGGGCCTCGAGCTTTGGGTAAAATCCCCGTGCATTGGGTTGGACCTAGGCTTGGGGCCCCCGCGCATTGGGTAGGAGCCCCGTGAATTGGTATAGGCTTCGGGCCCGCGCTTTTAAATTGGATTGGACCCTCTCAAGTCAAGATACTTGTACCATCTTGGTGATCTGAGTGAAGAACAAGGGGAACGGTTCCATCAAGACGTTCGAACTATGGAGGAACGTTACCAGGGTCACTGGAATGCTCACGTAATGGTGGACTATTGTTGGAGCATTAAACACAGCCCTTAAGAACCAAGTCAAGCAAGACAATCTTATAAAAGAAAGTTTTTTGATAAGTAGTGGTTGCTTTTCTTATGGTTTTCTTAATAAAAAAAACTTTAGTTTAAAAAACTAAAAAACACGCTTTCATAGCATATCAAACTAAAAAGTGTAAAATAATTTTCATTAAAATATGTAGAAAATAATAATAATGAACGAACAATATTAATATAATTGTGAAAAAAGCGTGGGGTGCTCGATTTACGAAAAATATGGCACAAAGCGCCCCACGCTTTTTTCACAATGATATTAATGTTTATTTTCTATTCTCATTATTATTATTTTCTACCTATATTGAAAATTATGTTACACTTTTTAGTTTGATATGCTATGAAAGCGTGTTTTTTAGTTTTTTTAAACTATAGTTTTATTTTTCACTAAAAAAGAAAACGGTTTCATCATCAGTCATCAGTCTTTGATGGGTGTGCAAAGTTTGAAGAATATCTGATCGCCCAAAGCAGGTCAAAATCGAGTTCAAAGGCGTTGATTACAAAAATACAGGTGAAGCGTATACGGTATAAGCGTGTTAAAAATGGATTTTTCTTTCTTTTTTATATAAACCAGGAAATTCCACTCCATAATGTACGCACAATGAATGTATTTGTGTCGTTTTTTACGTGGGATGTTCAAAATGTACCGACACTTACGCCCAGGGGGCCGAAGATGCAACGAGCTTGGGACAATCAAATTGTGCAATTTCGATGCACAGTCCCTCAAATGTAAACGATAGTCAATTGGTTGGTAAGTTGAATAGTAATTTGTCTACTCACTTGGGTGGAAGCTGGTCGGGTCTACTGCTCCACTCCCACACCCAGTCGTTGGTTTCATCCTGGAACATTACACATAACACTTTAAACAACGTACTAAACGATACACTCTTAAATTACTACAATTGTCATTCAATAATTTGCTGTTTTATTTTTTAAAGGTGATAAGTCATCCAATGACTTTTCGCGTTCAAGGATGGAGTGTGAGGGCGTGTCAGACTTATACAAGCTAAAATCACACCTATGTTCCTTCTTTACCCTGCATTCCAAGACTGTGGGTTCCTTTTCAGACTACCCATGGCCCCAAATAGGCTTTGGCACTGCTGATCCCCTAAGGTTGAACACTACGTGCCGTTGACTACTCGGGCTCAGTTCGGATGGTTACCGGACGGTGAGCTACCAATTACTTGTCGTCCGCCCGTCCTCAAGCCCATATCTACTTTGAATAATACTATGGTGGTCAATTGTGATCCTTTTCAATTCCAGCCTTAATCTACACTAATATAATAAAGAGGCAAAGTTTTAATTTTTTTATTTCTTGTTTGTAGGAAGTAATCTCTAGAAGTACTCGTCTGATTGCTAAATTTTTGTCACTGATCGATAGAAAAGCTGATTTATTCCTGAATGAAAAAGGCTATATTTTATGTACGGGGGCGAAGCTGCGAGCAAAAGCTAGTACATTTATAAAATTTTAAAATGTTCCTACTGCTGGGACTCTGGCCTCCTCTCCATAGAGAAAATGAGCCAATATTACCTAGTTTGTGTGTGTGTGTAAATAAATTACTTCAAGTAAAGCGCCTATCTGGGTTTGAATTGAACCCGCAACGAATAACTTGTAAGTTAGGGCTGTAACCACTGTGGCACCACCACTTTCTGCCTTATTACCAAACATAATTCCTATTTCTTTATTTAAATCCAAGTTTATACCATCGAACCATCTGTGAATAATGTGTTTAGTGATTTGTAAAACAATCGGAACTTGGTTAACATTTATTATTATTTATTTATTTTGTTTGTTTTAATTTAGAACTTTATAACAGTGACAATAAGATTCAAAGATTTGTTTGACGCAAACTTAAAATTTATTTATTAAAACGTTATGTAACATAAAGGTATGAAGGCGGACATAATGTCTTAGGCAGAGGCGTAGTTACCTCCGTATTAATGTTACGGGGCCTCCAGTATCGAAGGCAATGCTAGTGCATTATCGTCAAATGTTGTCCACAAACTCAAATTCTTATCAATAAGGGCTATATTTCACTGAGACACCATAGCGGCGCGACCAGTCGCCGCTACCAACAAAATGTATACAACTCTATAGAGAGTTACCCATCTGTACCTCAACCGTGGTTTAAAAGCAATAGTATTTGTCGATACTCGATACAGACTACGTAAATATTTTGTATGGCAAATTTTGGTTCCGTAAGTGAACGCTAGAGGCGCTGTATCCGTTTGGTTGAGCAACCAATTTGGTGGCGCGACCAGTTCGGATGCCAGCAGAATATTACTGGTACCTCCGCCACGCTGGTCGCGCCACCACTAATTACTACGCGTTCCAAATGAGAATAGGACCGATTCCTATGTTTGGATCGCCCGCCATGTTGTGACGTCTCGTCGTACTGTCAAATCGAAGAAATTTTGGCAAAATTGAAGAACTCAGAGACGAGTAAAATTGAAGAACTGGATTCTGATTAAACTTTTTTCGTTCACAGTTCATAAATAAATAATATTTTTCGTAAATTAATTAATGTTTAAAAATTTATTTCCTCGATTTGACAGTAAATCGTGACGTCACAACATGGCGGGCGATCCTATTCTCATTTAGAACGCATTGTACTATATAGTACGAGTAGTAGTAGTATGTAGTATAGAGTAGTATGGAGTCTCACTCTCTCGACCGCCATGTCCAGCCCAGCCGCCACGGTGGCGCGACTGGTTGAGCCGCCATGGTGTCCCGGTGAAACATAACCCTAAGAGGCTCACAAATAGGCCTGCCGTAACAATTCAGTGAAGCAATGTGATCCAGTAAGGTAAAAAACCCAGCTTACGAGTTGTAGGTCGCGAATTCGAACCCAGCCAGGCGCATGGCGTTTTGTTTACTAAATCATCGCTGCTGTCGAAACGGTGGAGGAAAAACATCGTGAGTTCCAGTTCCTTTCGATTGATCTTCTTCTTCCTGACTTTATCCCATATTACTCGGGGTCGGAACACGTTTTTTTCTTCCATTCTATCCTGTCAACCGCTTTTTTTTATGGTGGGAAAATCATTAATGACAACCCCCAGTCTTGGGCGGAGCGGGAGATAGTGTCAGACTCTTACTGACTAAAAACCCACTCCGTTCCTACAAGCCTTCATACCGGGGCTCGAGCTATCTTTCAAAACTAACCCTGGCCCCGGTAGGCTTCAACACAGCTGGGCCCCTGGATCTGTCACCCGTCACACTATCACTAACTCTTAAGGGACCTTGATGACCTAAATTGACTTGGCATTTGCATGTATATCACAAGTAATACGTATTAAATTAAATTAGAAGACAATCGAAGTCAATCAAGCTCCCTTAAGTACGGCCTGAATAAATTAACCGACTTGGTATTACATAGATCTCACAACTTTTTAAGATAGAAGAACTGAATTGCAAGCCTTAATTTTTCTACAAGTTATGTTTTTGATTGCATCCATCTTTTTTTTGGCCTTTCGCAGGGATACGGTAAGCTAATAAGTAGGTGATGAGGTACTCACTCTCCAGCCGTTAATATAGATTCCTTTCAGCTCATCTTCAGTGGACGGTTCTAGGTTCGGACTGTTGGGTGGCGACTTGGGACTGGAACAGAGAAAATAAGATACATTAAATAATTAACTTTATATAATAATAGATATTTTTTTTATTGATAATGTTTCACAACTATCACACAACGCCGTATAGTCTCAAGCTAACCAGAGATTGCCTGTAGTGGAGTTAAAGGGTGGGAGACAAGCGGCGACACTCGTTGTAGTACAAATCGGAAAGTGTTTCCATTCTAACCTCTTTTATCTTTACTGTGATAAATTACACCCAGACACAGAACAAAAGATCGTGCTCGTCATTCAAACATTTGTCGTGGGTGGGAATCGGTACCCACGACCTCCGGTATAGCAGTCAGGGTCGCTGACCACTAGACCAATATGCAAGTCTTATAAGCGAGCTTTAAAAAAAGACGTGTGGCATTCGGGGACTGCCGCGTTAAAGCTATTGCATGGCATTTTTATCAACTTATGCAATTATAATTATTTATTTATTTTATTTATGCAGTATTTTTTTCCTTTGTTTTTTTTTCTTTGATAATAATTGAAGTTACACTTTCACACATTGAATTGAATTTTGATTGATTGTTCACTCATTTGTTTTCTTATCGGTCACCACGCTCAAAAAACCGGCCAAGTGCGAGTCGGACTCGCCCATGAAGGGTTCCGTAGCAGCAAGTAACATAATATAAAAGTTCTTGTAATGTGTTGTAACTTTGATCGATGTTTTAATAATAGTTTATTTTTTTCGATTTATGACGCATTAAAAAATAACTACTTACTAGATTTCGTTCAAACCAATTTTCATTGGTAGTTTTTATAGTAATGTACATCATATATTTTTTTTAGTTTTATCATTCTCTTATTTTAGAAGTTAGAGGGGGGGGGGACACACATTTTACCACTTTGGAAGTGTCTCTCGCGCAAACTATTCAGTTTAGAAAAAAATGATATTAGAAACCTCAGTATCATTTTTGAATACCTATCCATAGATACCCCACACGCATGGCTTTGATGAAAAAAAAATTTTTGAGTTTCAGTTCTAAGTATGGGGACCCCCAAAATTGATTGCTTTTTTTCTATTTTTGTGTGAAAATCTTAATGCGGTTCACAGAATACATCTACTTACAAAGTTTCAACTGTATAGCTCTTATAGTTTCGGAAAAAAGTGGCTGTGACATACGGACGGACGGACGGACAGACAGACAGACAGACAGACAGACAGACATGACGAATCTATAAGGGTTCCGTTTTTTGCCATTTGGCTACGGAACCCTAAAAACAAATGAGTGGGGGTTGTTAGTTTATTTTCGTTACGGAATTTCTGGATTCGGTCTCCACGCTCAAGGCCCGCGATAGAAGCTATGCAATAGCTTAAAATAAAACATTTAGAAGCACACTTGTCAAAACAAACTTCTATCAAAGTGTCCTTGAGAACACGCGATTAACACAAAAACGTGTAATATCACTCAAAAGAGTCTTCACACGCTACTCAAGACTTTACTAATTACTTTCAATCAAGATACACTCCAAAAAAAAACAATTGTATTGTACTTGTTAAGATAACGACAAAAAATATATTTCAAGTATAGCTTGAAATATATTTTTTGTGTTGGGAATAGGGTAGTTTCCAGGGTCAAAATAATTACATTTTATTTAGTCCGTATTTTAGATTAACAAAAAAATTGGACACGTATTTTTTTTTCTTTTTTTGATTAAACAAAAAATAACAAAGATATAGCCCATTAAAGTTACGTGTGACGTCACCCCGCGCGAAAAATGCAACACGGCATGACGTCATACGTAACTTTAATGAGCTATATCTTTGTAATTTTTGGTTTAATTTACAAATAAAAAAATACGTGCCTTTATTTTTGAACAATCTAAAAGACTGACTAATTACATTTTTAACGGCAACTAGCCCATTCATCAAAACAAAAATTTCTCTTTGCGATCCAGGGCTGAGGCACCACTTTTGAACATTCCCGCAGACCTAAATCGGGAGGAGCCAACTCGCGCGAGTTGCGTAAGCGAGTTGACGAACAAGTCAACCCTAGCAATCACAAAGTTCGTCGGGTCAATTAGTGTTCAAATATGTATAATGTGTCACGCTTGGTATGCGCCCACTGGTGAACCCACATCAATCTGTTTTGTGGTATTCTGCTGTTACTGTGTCAAGTCTTGTAGCCATGCTTGGGCAGAGCATCGCCGTGCCCTCGTGGGGGTAATCGGCGGCGGAGACCTCTCGCGCCGGGCTTTGATCGAGGCCATGGTTCGGAGCGAGGAGGAGTAATGCTCGCTAAGGAGGAGGCCGACCGCATCAGGCAACGGCGCTCTCGCCGCCGCCGGGATTCCGATCCCGATTTCTAGCCACCGTAGGCGCGGGCTTGCGGACAGTGAGCAATGGGTAGCTCGCTGTCCGGCCGTCCGGTAACTGTCCGGGCCAAGCCCAATTCGTCGACGGCGCGCGCTGTTCCCGCGCGCCTCAAGGAATTGTCAGCAACAGCAGGGGCCCAGCCGGGTCGAAGCCTACTGGGGCCAGGGTTATCCGAAAGGGCGCTCGAGCCCCGGTATGAAGGCTTGAAGGAACGGGATGGGTTTTTTAGTCATTAAGAGTCTGAAACTATCTCCCGCTCCGCCCAGGAGCGGAAGTTGTCATAAGATGATTATTACCATCGAAAAAAAAAAACCGGCCAAGAGCATGTCGGGGCCACGCTCAGTGTAGGGTTCCGTAGTTTCCCGTCCGTCACAATAAGTGTACCCACCTAAGGTTAAAAAAATGCCTGCATATACGATTATACTACAAACTTAGTCCAGAAATTATTTTGTAGAAACCTTTTGTCTTTTTTGTACAAAAACTGTTCTTTCCATCAAGTACAAAATAATTTTCCTAGAAAGTCCTTATAAAGTTCTACTCAGATTTTTTTCATATTTTCTAAACTTATGGTTCAAAAGTTAGAGGGGGGGGGCACATTGTTTTTTACTTTTGGAGCGATTATTTCCGAAATTATTGACATTATCAAAAAATGATTTTAGTAAACCCCTATTCATTTTTAAATACCTATCCAATAATATATCACACGTTAGGGTTGAAATCTAAAAAAAAAATCACTTCCCACTTTACATATACGGGGGCTAGCCTTATAAAACATTTTTTTCCAATTTTTATTTTACCACTTTGTCGGCGTGATTGATATACATATTGGTACCAAATTTCAGCTTTCTAGTGCTAATAATGTAATCTCAGAGATTAAGCGAGGACGGACAGACAGACATGGCGAAACTATAAGGGTTTCTAGTTGACTACGGAACCCTAAAAAAGGGTTTCCGTTGCGTGCGTTCCGTAAATAGTTCAAGTTACCCAAAAAATAAGTATGAAAGAATTATTCCTCTTTAAATGATCTAAAAACCGGCCAAGTGCGAGTCGGACTCGCCCATGAAGGGTTCCGTAGCAGCAAGTAACATAATATAAAAGTTCTTGTAATGTGTTGTAACTTTGATCGATGTTTTAATAATAGTGTATTTTTTTTCGATTTATGACGCATTAAAAAAAAACTACTCACTAGATTTCGTTCAAACCAATTTTCGTTGGTAGTTTTTATAGTAATGTACATCATATATTTTTTTTAGATTTATCATTCTCTTATCTTAGAAGTTAGAGGGGGGGGACACACGTTTTACCACTTTGGAAGTGTCTCTCGCGCAAAGTATTCAGTTTAGAAAAAAATGATTTTAGAAACCTCAGTATCATTTTTGAAGACCTATCCATAGATACCCCACACGCATGGGTTTGATGAAAAAAAAATTTTTGAGTTTCAGTTCTATGTATGGGGACCCCCAAAATTTATTGCTTTTTTTCTATTTTTGTGTGAAAATCTTAATGCGGTTCACAGAATACATCTACTTACAAAGTTTCAACAGTATAGCTCTTATAGTTTCGGAAAAAAGTGGCTGTGACATACGGACGGACGGACAGACAGACAGACAGACAGACAGACAGACAGACAGACAGACAGACAGACAGACAGACAGACAGACAGACATGACGAATCTATAAGGGTTCCGTTTTTTGCCATTTGGCTACGGAACCCTAAAAAATGTCCGCAACAGTATATTATTATGTCTATCTTTTAAAATTAACTCATTCTAACCTTTTTTATGGTAAACAAATTTGGTCGAAATTAACGTATTATTGCCAATTACTTGCCAAAGAGTTTTATCAACATAATATTATTATTAATCCTTATCCAAATAAATGTGTTGTTTACGAGTATTTAATTGTGACCAAAATTTTCCTATACCTTAAAACTATCTACGAATATAAGAGCACATTTGGGGGAAAGTAGTACCTACAAATTTTCTTTCAAAGTTACTTAGACGGGAAAGTACTTCATTTTGAAAATAAAATTGAAATTGATCGCGATTTAGGAGGTTATTATCACACTGCCACGCACCACGCTGCGTACCGCGTGAAAACGCACCTACGCACGTACTTGCGGGAGTGCAGATCTGCATCATCGTGCGAGTTTTTGACGCACTCACACGCGTAAGTGCGTTTTGTAAATTCGCGCGCCTGCGTGAATTTACTACTCATTTCATACCTACAAAATTACGCAAGGTATGCCACACTGAGTGTGGTGTGAGCACCGTGCGTGAGTCGCCCCGCACCCACACGCGTAAGTGGATTTTTCTCCGCGTAAAGGTGCGTGATCCGCATAGACGCTCGTGGATGCATTTTCAGTGTGTTGGACTGTGCGTGTTTTCTATACAAACGGAGATACTTACAAGCAACGTTAAGACACGCATTTATGCACTACGCTGCGTGGTGCGTGGCAGTGTAATAACCGTCTTAGGAGAAAGAGTGACTAGCATTGAGGATTTAATATCGAAAGTTTACCCTGATATCGTCGAAATAGAAACTAAAGATTATCAATGGATGTGTCAAAGGGCAATATTGGTGAGAAGCGATGACGAAATTAACCTAATTTTAACTAAACTTCCAGGAGATATAGTTACTTAATTCCGGGAGATATGGATATAGGTCCATTACCCACAGGAGTTTCTTAAATCTTTACACTTCAGCTCTGCTTAGCTTGGGACTACACGACGTTGTGTGATAGTTGTGGAATATTATATTATTATTATTTACTAGCTGTGCTCGCGACTTCGTTCGCGTGGACTACAGGATTTTGAATTTATTTTTTCTATAATTTTATTTTAGAAAATATAAATTCATATGTAGCCTATGTTACTCCTTATTACATCAGCTACCTGCCAAAAAAAGTTCCGTCAAAATCGGTCCAGCCATTTCAGAGATTAGCCCGGACAAACAGACAGACAGACAGATAAAAATTGTAAAAATGTTATTTTGGTGTGCATGTAGTAAAAAGCAGTTATTTCAATATTACAAACAGACACTCCAATTTTATTTATATGTATAGAGATGTATAGATTGAGCATATTATTTCAGCAAAAGCCTGAAAAAAGATTTCAGCCGTGTTTCCCGAGTTGTAAATACTGTACGCTTCGTAAAAATATGTTTTCTCCAACTAAACTAATTAAAAAATGAACTACAGACTACTCAAGTTACAAAACATTAAAGTAAAGCCGTTGAAATGCGCCTGGCGCCGACAAACCGCATGTAATGCGATACAGGAGGAGTGACACTCCCTAGTGCCACTCGGTGCTCATCTCACTGTGGAAAATATTGCGCCATTGACAGGGCTTTCAGACGCAGAATATTGGATTTACAATTTACTGGCGACCTGCCGGTATCGCATAGATTAATAAATTCTTATACATAAATAAACTAAACCTCCTGCTCCTCTTTCCTCATAAATAGTGTTTTATTATTATTACCTTCTACACATATAAACGTCACGTTCCGGAAGACGCAGCGTTGGAAGGCCTTCAACAAGGTGAACCGATGACCTGTAGCCCGATTCACGTAATGAAAACCGTAACGATATCGTAGCGATTTAGTCGTTTAGACCATTTCCGTATTCACATCCATCAATCGAGTTTGAACGACACCGATTTTAAATCGTCGATTTAAAAAAGAATCTGTAGGTATTACATTATCCTGGTAGAATACTTATTAATGTAACTGGAAATAAGTCGATAGATCGTGAATACCGTTTTTAGGACTTCGATCGAACGACTATAAAAATTCAACGATATTTGGCTTGTTTGATTTTACGTGAATCAGGCTACTGGTCAGGGTCGCGGGAATCCGATGGATGCGTGACGCACAGGACCGGTCGTTGTGTCGACGCTTGGCGTAAGCCTATGCCCAACAGTGGACGTCTTTCAGCTGATATGATGATGATGACACATATAAAAGAACAAACTGACTGACTGACATATCAAAGCACAGCCGACGCTTCTGGGACTAGGACCGTGATTTTTTGCACATGGTTTCCTTTTACGTCGCAGGCGAACACTAAGAGAGGATTTTGCAAAATTCAACCCATGTACCTTGCTCACTGCCACTTAAGGGTCAAGCGCCCGAAAAGTGCCATAAAACAGTGATTTTCTGAGGCCTACTCCTCCGTAACGGCTAGGTCAATTGGTTTGAAAAAAATATATGTTTATTATAGATTCATGAACAATAATATCAACATTTGATTTTTTCGTGCAATTAATACTTTTGTCAAAAAAAAATATTTAGCAATTTCGCAACTTTTCCCTACTCCTTCGAAACGACTTGGACCTTTATAAACATTTTTACACATAAAAATTGGTGGTTAAATATCTTTCAAAGTGAACATTGTATATGTAAATCAATAAATATCTCGCAGAGAAAATGGATTTAAATCACTTTCCGGGCGCTGGTGGCCGCAAATAAATGCCTAGGCGAGTGCGAGAGTTGCTTTCACATAATTTTGGTCAGATGGTTCATGGAACTATACGCCTTAAGTTCGGCGACTCTTGCGAATATCCTTCTATACATACCAGTTTATGCCCGCGGTTTCACCGGTGTACATAAAATGTATGTCTATTGGTGAAAAAATTTTAGCAATCGGACCAGTACTTCCAGAGTTTACCTCCTAAAAACATAAAAAACAAAATTTACATCTTTATTATAATTAGTGTAGATATAGCAATGGAATAAGAGTCTCAATTATACATAAGTTAAGCGAGTGAACTAAACGCGTATCGATTGAATACGCAAAGTTAATTACTATTGTGCATGAGAAGCCATAATGAGGCCGCATCGCTTGCGAAACTGCTGATGTTAGCCAACAGCGTACTAGGCACTGCACTTACTATTCAGGCTGGGTTCAACTATTACACCAGTGATTTTTTTCTCTGTTATAGGACAGCTATAGTACATTTTGATACAGGTGGACAAAGTCTGTCATTGCGACCGAGGCGGCATTCGGTGTTATGAAACCGAGGGCTTTTTAGGGTTCCGCAGCCAAATGGCAAAAAACAGAACCCTTGTGGATTCGTCATGTCTGTCTGTCCGTCCGTATGTCACAGCCAAATTTTTCCGAAACTATAAGAGCTATACTGTTAAAAGTTTTAACAGTATAGCTCTTATAGTTAAAGATGTATTCTGTGAACCGCATTATGATTTTCACACAAGAATAAAAAAAAACAAATTTTGGGGGTCCCCATACTTAAAATGATATTGAGGTTTCTAATGTCTTTTTTTTTCTAAACTGAATAGTTTGCGCAAGAAACACTTCCAAAGTGGTAAAATGTGTGTAACTTCTAAAATAAGAGAATGATAAAACAAAAAAATATATATATGACGTAGATTACCATGCAAACCGCCAACGAAAATTGGTTTGAACGAGTTCTTGTAAGTATTTTTTTTAATATGATATTCATAAATCTAAAAAAATACACTATTATTAAAATATCGATCAAAGTTACAACGAACTACAAGTACCTACTTTTATATTATGTTACATGCTGATACGGAACCCTTCATGGGCGAGCCCGATTCGCACTTGTGATGGGAAAGCATCGAATGACATCCCCCACTTTTTCTGTGTCAGGCTAAACCAGGCTTTTACTGACTAACAATCCAATCCTATTCCTTCGATGCCTTTCATACCAGGGTCGAGTTTTCGTTTCATAAACAAACCCTTTGCTCCAGTAGGCTTCGATCCTGCTGTGCCCCTACGGATTGCTGATAGCTTCTTAAGGCGCGCGTGAAACACTACGCGCCATCGACTACTTGATGGAACCGATAAAGGCTGCAGGGCCAAATTTCCAGGAGTTAAACGCCTCATGGGTGTTAACGCAAGATTTAAGGAGGTTGCTCCGCGTCAATCCGCGTAATTGTGGCATATAGAGAAAAACTCAGAAAATAAAAAAAATCCTAATACCTGTGCGAAGCTTGGACACCCGTCCCGCTAGACATAATAACAAAAATATATTTAAAAAAAAGTTGGTCACTCGGCGACCACTGCAGCTGTCTATTGAAAACTACGTAAAAAGGTCGACAGCCCACCTGCTAAGACATTCCAGCTGCCAATAAACAACATTATTTTTAATAGGTACCTATGCAAAACCAGAATATAGTTTGGTCAGAATCAGCAAATAAATCGATTTCATAAAAGTTTACACCTAACATGGTGTATTTTTTCTCAAAACTATTTAAAACAAGATTTTAATGAAAATCATTTTTTCATAGCAAGCTTTTATAGCTCGGTATACCTATATAATAGTGCTCGTCAAGACGAATCATACGAGCCCAAACTCGATGGGGTTGTGTCGTTTAACTACCAAGTTCCTATAGCCACCTTCCAGTTGCATCATCTGATCAGCTCCACGTCATATTGATTTTGCATTGCCATCTGATTTACACATGCATGCAAAATTTCAGCCCAATCGGTAACCGGGAAGTGGGTCAAATTTAATTTGCAAGATTTGATGACAGACAAACTTCGGGACAGGTGGAACTAAATAAAAGCTTGTAATAACAAAGTTAACAAGTTGGACACCACCGACACTAAGTACAACACAAGTCACGACATGTGGGACAAGAGTTTGTTTCTAAAAAGAAAACGGCCCTGGTATGAAAGGCAAGGAAGGAACAGAAGTGAGTTTTTTGTCTATAAAAGTCTGACACACCCTCTCGTTCTGCCGAAGGGCGACAGATGACATTGGATGATTTGACCACCAAAACATTCACGGCAGGTTATAGGAAGCATTAGGTGCCAGCACCAGCGCACAGCTGGATGCGGGTGCAAAACAATCTCTTAGTCACGCGGATGGTCTGAAGATCATGTATTTGTCCGGACAACCAGCCCAAGGAGCCCAGCCCAAGGAGTTGTCAGCAACAGCAGGGCCCAGCAGGGTCGAAGCCTACTGGGACCAAGAGTCTGCTTCTGAAAGGAAGCCTCGGCCCTCGGCATATGAAAGGCAACGAAGGAACGGGATGGGTTTTTTAGTCAGTAAGAGTCTGACACTATCTCCCGCTCCGCCCAAGCTCGCATTTTTACCCACCGAAAAAATCCTCTCTTGGCCGTCAGGTAAATAGATCTTAGTGAAAACTCGTCTTGCAGTTTTCGCATCATATGAAGACACGGGAAGTCGCATTCCGAATCTATTTATAAACACAACTGGTCTGTAGGAACTAGTTCTACCGGATTATATAGTGTATCTTACTAGTTGCAGACACAACTATATGGACTGTGGTGAATCTGTTTATAATTGTCTAGCTAGACCTTTCCCAAGTACCATTAGTCTGCAATAATAATATTGTACTGTTTGTAAATATTGGCGTTGAAACGTGAGTTGGCATGTGAGCAAGGATTCGTACAAAATATATAGGGTGACTGGAAATTAGTATACGATACTTAAACACGTGATTGTGTTCATGATAACAAACAATTTTTATTATGGGAGCAAAGCTAAAATCGCGAAATAAATATCAGCTGTTCAGTACATTAGGCAAACTTAAATGTACTGAACAGCTGATTTTTTTTCGCGATTTCTGGTTTGTTCTTATAGCACTACTACAATAGTATTTGCTGGGACTCCGGCCTCCTTTATAGAAGAGGGAATGGGCCGTAATCCTCCACGCGGGCCCAGTGCGGATTGGTGAATGTCACATGTCTTCGAATTTTTGGTACTAGGACATGCCGTTTCCTTCACCGTTTTGAGAGCAGTGGTGATGAAATATATTACACAAAGTATGCGCTGGGCTGGGTTTGAGCCCGTGACCGTAAGTCGGAACTATTACCACTCGGCCACCACTGCTCATAATCTCAGACTGGCGTAGAACTAATGAGCTCTACAAGTCTAATTGCCATATAAAACGTGCGGGCGAGTCGAGGAGACGAAATAATACAGCTGTTAGTCCAAGTTCGTGTATTGTCAATCGAAAGGCAAGTTATACAAGCGTAAGGCGAAGGTTTGAGCTTATAGTTGAAAGAAGCAAGGAAGAAAACAGACTAAGTTGAGACCGAGGCGCCCAGGTAGGCGTATGTGGCCCTCGTGGACTCAATGTAGATCTACCTTAATTCAATCTACAGGTTAGAGCTGCATGTTCCCTCCGCCGTCCTAATTCGAGTGGCATTTCCAAGGTCGCACATTTATTATCTATCTACGTACTAGTCAAAACCCGCATGCATACAGTCCTCAATTCATTCCCAGCACCCTACTTCTGGGATAATCGAAAACAATTTTATATTTCCGCCCAAGTAGTTAGTGTAAGGCGCCTCAATTATGGTCGCTAGATACACATGACGTTAGACAAGCAAGATCAATTGTTTTACCCACAGAAAAGTTGAAAGAGGTGAGAAAGGAAATTCCACACGAACAACGAGTGTCGCCGCATGTCTCACACTCTTTAACTCCACTTATCACTCTTATAGCCTGAATATTCTTGATTCTTAATAATTTTTTAGGGTTCCGTACCTCATTAGGAAAAAACGGAGCCCTTATAGGATCACTTTGTTGCCCGTCCATCTGTCTGTCTGTCTGTCAAGACCCTTTATCTCGAAAACACGTGGAGGTATCGAATTGAAATTAAAACCATACACTCTGGTCTGCGATCCCTTCAAGCTGTGAAAAAATCAAACTTCTAAGTTAACGAATAAAAAAGTAGTGTCATTACTTACTCTCACTGTTATTACTTATGAATTTTAATTAAAAAAAACCGGCCAAGTGCGAGTCGGACTCGCACATGAAGGGTTCCGTAGCAGCTAGTAACATAATATAAAAGTTCTTGTAATGTTCTGTAACTTTGATCGATGTTTTAATAATAGTGTATTTTTTTCGGTTTATGACGCATTAAAAAAAAACTACTTACTGGATTTCGTTCAAACCAATTTTCGTTGGTAGTATTTATAGTAATGTACATCATATATTTTTTTTAGTTTTATCATTCTCTTATCTTGGAAGTTAGAGGGGGGGGGACACACATTTTACCACTTTGGAAGTGTCTCTCGCGCAAACTATTCAGTTTAGAAAACAAGTGCGAGTCGGACTCGCCCATGAAGGGTTCCGTAGCAGCAAGTAACATAATATAAAAGTTCTTGTAATGTGTTGTAACTTTGATCGATGTTTTAATAATAGTGTATTTTTTTCGGTTTATGACGCATTAAAAAAAAACTACTCACTGGATTTCGTTCAAACCAATTTTCGTTGGTAGTTTTTATAGTAATGTATATCATATATTTTTTTTAGTTTTATCATTCTCTTATCTTGGAAGTTAGAGGGGGGGGGGACACACATTTTACCACTTTGGAAGTTTCTCTCGCGCAAACTATTCAGTTTAGAAAAAAATGATATTAGAAACCTCAGTATCATTTTTGAAGACCTATCCATAGATACCACACACGCATGGGTTTGATGAAAAAAAAAAATTTGAGTTTCAGTTCTATGTATGGGGACCCCCAAAATTTATTGCTTTTTTTCTATTTTTGTGTGAAAATCTTAATGCGGTTCACAGAATACATCTACTTACAAAGTTTCAACAGTATAGCTCTTATAGTTTCGGAAAAAAGTGGCTGTGACATACGGACGGACGGACAGACAGACAGACAGACAGACAGACAGACAGACAGACAGACAGACAGACATGACGAATCTATAAGGGTTCCGTTTTTTGCCATTTGGCTACGGAACCCTAAAAATGATTTTAGAAACCTCAGTATCATTTTTGAAGACCTATCCATAGATACCCCACACGCATGGGTTTGATGAAAAAAAAATTTTTGAGTTTCAGTTCTATGTATGGGGACCCCCAAAATTTATTGCCTTTATTCTATTTTTGTGTGAAAATCTTAATGCGGTTCACAGAATACATCTACTTACAAAGTTTCAACAGTATAGCTCTTATAGTTTCGGAAAAAAGTGGCTGTGACATACGGACGGACGGACAGACAGACAGACAGACAGACAGACAGACAGACAGACATGACGAATCTATAAGGGTTCCGTTTTTTGCCATTTGGCTACGGAACCCTAAAAAAGACGGGTTGCACTCCGGGAGTGCCGGCAGAAGTGAAAACTTGATTATTAACGTAATAATAACGATATATATATATATATATATATATAAATATATACGTTGAAATATATATATATATATTTATATATATATATATTTGAAACAGTAGGCCCAGGCATACATTTTCGCCGCGCCGTAGAGGGGATAGCTGTCTACTCTCCGTCTTACGCTTTTTCGATCAGGTCACGTGTCCTGACGCGAGTTTAAGATTTTATACCCATTACAGAAAAAGTGCTCAACGCCGCTAAAGAAGTTTTCACTTCAATAATTTAACCTCTCCTCTAATACGTCCTATAATTTTTCAAGCTTACGTCAAGCTCCTAACTCGCGTTGTTCGTATACTTATATTTAAATCATAAAAAGATTCGATTCAAGTCGCCAGAACCCCAGAATGACTCGTAGATTTTTTTTATTTTATTGTTGTTAGGTTCGCGCTTGGCCGGTCGACGATGGAACGCGCTTATCTAGAAGAAACCTATTCACTCTTGATTTACAAGATTCCCGGGTTGTAGCCATCAGGAAATACAGACTCCGGCAAGGAATTCCACTCCCTAGCTGTACGCACAATGAATGTGTTCCCAAAACGTTTCGTGCGTGTAGGTGGGATGTCCACCATGAATGTACCTTGCCCACATCAAATTTAGGTTTTACACCGCCACTGCCGCGAAACCGACAGAGCAGTGAGACGAAAGAGTGATTTTAAGATTTCCAGTTAGTTACCAACCTGCCTTTGACGCTAGACGCCCGGGAGTGCCTCACGGAGGAGTCCCGGCTTTCCCTCTGAGCCTCTCGCAGGAGCCTGATGTACTCGTTCTCCACGGCGGCGAGTCCTCCGCCGGAGTTGAGTTCTACCCACGATTCTGTAACAAGAGGAGAGGGAGATCAGTGTGACGTTCAGCTTGGGAAAGAGAGAATTGTTGTCTTTAGCATGTACATGTCTGTGACCATCGATTATATGTACTACGGCACTAGATTACGCGTGCCGAACACTCGCTTCAATTGACTTAGGTGTAATGTGGTCCGTACACCTTGAACATTACACTATGTTGAATGAAACGCGCAATTGCCACGAAATTCAAGGCGTTTAAGACATTTTTGTCGCGACAAAAGTATCCTATAAAACAGTTATACTCAAACTGTGCTCCGCGGAACCCTAGGGCTCCGCAAAGCCTCTTTCAGGGCTCCGTGTGAATACAAATTATAATGTGGAAGAAGGTATAGAGACCAGGGACCTTCCCATGACGTTAAAATTACAAGAGTGCTAGTGAGAAAGAGAGATACCTCCATCTGTTGGTTTAGGTCGTCAAATGGATCGCCTTATGAGGTCGTTGTAGGGTCTCAGTATTTAAATTATTGTTTAATTGTTAAAAAATAAAAGCAATGTCATACCTCGCATTAGACTTTACTGTAACTCACCCAAAGTAAACATTGCCCGTAAACCTTTTTTTTTATTTAAGGGCTCCGTCAAATATTCTGCCTTTAAATAGGGTTCCGTTGGAAAAAAGTTTGAGAACAGCTGCTCTAAAAGCTATCTTAGCGCTGCATGTTTTAATAGTTCTGTTAGACGACATAATGCCAATGTAGCGCTGCAGCAAATTTTTGTTTTAACTTTTCAGTATTTTAACCTTAGAATACTCTAAGATTTTAACAAATAGTTTCCATGAAAGCGCTTGTCTATCACTAGAATATAATTCGATGCTATAACTCATTACAGGTAGACATTTTTTCTTGCACAGTGTCGGAATTCCAGAGGGTGACACTAAGTGTGTTGTCCTCTATGTGACTTGTGCCGATTCTCCAGGGTGCTGCTTGAGACTGAACATCGACTGTTCATTATGTATGTATGTTGCATGCACTAATGGATATTTGAACAATTTGTGGGTGGTATCTCTGTGTGCTAGGCTATTTTGCGACTACTTTTGTTACCTTGGGTAGGTATACCTGTTAAAACAATTGTATGTGCTTATAAAAATAAATAAATAAATAATGATACAGGTGTCAACAATCAAGCCCGTATTAATTATATCCATTTCCCGAGTGCGAGATCACAGCCGGTGATTATGACAGTAGGTACAATTACAACAAATTACGAGCATGTCGGTAACATCCGTGACAATCACAATACAATCACAACACGCGATTCTGTTTTTGTATGTCTATTATTGTATCCTGTTGTAATAACTTGTTTATACGCGGACACCGGAATTTGTAGGCATTTTTTAAGCTATTGCATAGCTTCTATCGCGGGCCTTGAGCGTGGAGACCGAATCCAGAAATTCCGTAACGAAAATAACCTAACATCGTCCACTCATTTGTTTTTTGAGCGTGGTGACCGATATGAAAACAAATCAGTGAACAATCAATCAAAATTCAATTCAATGTGTGAAGGTGTAACTTCAATTAATATCAAAGAAAAAAAAAATACTGCCTTAATAAAATAAATAAATAATTATAATTTCTTAAGTTGATAAAAATGCTATGCAATAGCTTTACCGCGGCAGTCCCCGAGTGCCACACGTCTTTTTTTTTAAGTTATTTTTTTTGCAATATTTGTATATATCCTGCAGTTAAAATACATAAATAAATACAATATGTAACCCACAAAACAGATAAATAATAATCTCACATATTATAAGTTGTTCGTTTATAATCGGCTAAGATAAGTAATGCCTTAAAAACACCCCATTTAAGATCATTTATGCGATTATTTAATGTAATTTGCGGTCTTCCCGTCCGATTATAATGTGTCTAGTGAATAGGCTCTTAATAAACTAGTGCGCCTCACTGCCAACGATTGCATCACTGCTTACCATCAAGTGGGATCGCAGTCAAGCACTAGTATATATCAATTTAAAAAAAAATAGTTTTGATTAATATTAATCAGTTTTGCCTAACACTACATCCCACAACTTGAATTATTGATTGTCAAAATAAAAATTAACGTAAGTAAAGTTGCGTGGAAAAATTCTGTAACTCAGAGGTAAACAACAGTATGCGCCAAAAAGTAAATTTTACAGGAGAGGCAAAATCGCGCGGATAAAAAAAAATTTAAATGTATTTTTGACATAGTTGGTTTAAAGATATTGAAACAAATTCAATTGTATTTTTTAAGAATTATTAGATGGAATTATTATGTATTACACATAATTACAATAAAGTTTAGAACAACACTAAGTGCACGTATAGCTGAGGAGTAAACAATCTTATCATCATTTTAAGTTCTATACCCGATATGTTCTTGTCATATACGAATAGATATTTCTCTTCCTAGATGTCGTAGGACTTGATGCCCTATACCATTACGTCGAACTGGTTCTTACGATTTTAACAGTGCAAAAAGATATTTTCAAAAAAGTGGAGATACTATTGTTTACCTCTGAGGTACAGAATCAGTTTCTATTTTATATGTAATGTCAACTGTTCGATGACGGCTAAATCACCGATAAAAGATAATGAACAATATTAATTACCGAAGGCATCGCCACGACCCGGCCCACGTCTGGCTCACGCCCGCCATGACGTGATCACACAAAGTCCACGCACTATCATCTCAGGTCACACATATGAACCGAGGGAAAACCTTATCGCACTATTGTTGTATTAGTACAGGGCCCGAGCTAGATATTTAGGCAAAGATAATCCCACCAAAAACATACCTGTTAAAAGGGGGCCAAGTTCCTATCGGCTAATTGTTCGCCTAAAAAAGAAATCCAATCCAATGCCAAGTATGCACTTTAAAATCGATCATAATCATCTTCATCAACAGCCTGACCATCATTAAATTTGAACTTAAACTTAATATTAAAAATTCGATATTAGATTGAGCCAACTCACGCTTGACGGATTTCTTAAATTTCTTAATGTTTTCTTAATCTACATATAACACACGACCTGTGTGCCAAATTTCATAACGCTAGGACAATTGGAAGTGGCCTAGAGGTTTTGATTACCGGTCAGTGAGTCAGTGCCAAAATTAGCTACATTCACAGGGTCATATTTCAGGATCTATTAAAGCTATATAAAATTCTCAACCTGCCATCTTGGGTCTGGATGGCTAATGGCTAGGTTGGAAGATAGGAATAAGTCAATTTTGCCGCCTCTCATTTTTTGCCGCTCTAGGCAAACGGCTTGCCTCCCCTTAGAACGGGCCCTGTATATTAGTAATACTTAGTGTTGGGTTAATAGCCGGATGCTTTGAGTTATTATCGATTATAATCCATAAGTAGCCATTAATAGCCGTCCAATGGATGATAACCCTGCTATTAATGTATTGTTAAAAAAATAAATGCTTTTTTTTTTGTTAAGTCTAAAATCTGTGCGTGTGATCATAAATTGGGTGCGTGTACGCAGTGTGATTCGATGTTTTGTAATTCTTTTTATTTATTTTCACTTTTTGTATGTGAAAAAGTGTTAATAATAAAATAAATACACATTTTTTGGGAAATTCAGTTTTATTAATTTAGAGATCCAATACTATAAAAACCATAATTACTATTGACACATCGCTTTGTGATTTAACCATCTACCTAATTAATTACTTGATTAACAAAATAGAGTACTACATTCCATTCTCCGACGTAGCCATGTCTGGCCGAGCTCGCCCTTGATTTGGTGCGGAGTCTGATCGCGCTAGCGCGCTCAAGCACGCAACATATCAGGTATGGGCCGATGCTCGTATGCACAAGAAGAATGACATAAGCCAGAAGAATAGAGCTTTCAACAGACCTGCCAAGTCTTGCAAGAAGGTGATGCGGAGGTCTCGGTTCGACCACATTAGCCGCATCGGGAACAAACTAGCTATATATACTACCCTGCGGGTAGTTTTCGTTTTGCTCCCTGGCTAAGTCGGTTGAATCGAACTTCTGCCGCCCCTCACTACCACCACTGCTGAAACCCGATGGGTCGCTGGCACATACCGCTGAGGAGAAAGCAAATTTGTTTGCCTCACTCTTCGCGGAATCTTCGCGTCTAGATCCAGGTAACGCGCGGCCCCTGTTCACCCTGATGGTTGCGATACGAATATGTCGGATATTCGCATCCAACAGAAGGACGTCCGTAGGGTGCTACGTAACTTTGATGTGAACAAGTCTAGCGGTCCAAACGGGATACCGGCAATTGTTCTGAAAACGTGTGCGCCTGAATTGTCTCCGATCATGACACGCCTATTTAGGCTTTCATTTGAGGCTGAAAAAATGCTGATTGCGTGGAAGCAAGCTAATGTACAGCCCGTGCCCAAGAAGGGGAGTCGGGCTGACCCAGCTAACTACCGACCAATCTCAGTAACGTGCATTCTCTGTAAGACCATGGAACGTGTACTCAACACTAAGCTCCTGGCATACCTAGAAGCTAATGATATCCCTTAGGATACCAACCGTCAATACAGCTTCCGAAATCGGTCAACTGGAGATCTTCTAGCTTATGCCATCCACATCTGGAGTGAGGCCATCGAGAAGCACGGGGAAGCGCTTGCCGTCTCCCTCGATATCTTGAAGGCTTGTGATAGGGTTTGGCACGAAGGCCTTATTAGTAAGCTTCCATCTTTCGGTTTACCCGCTGGATGTATGTGCTTGGATCGCAGACTTCCTGAGTAACCGGTCCATTCGAGTGGTTATCGATTGGCTGCCCGTCCGGTCAAATGGCTATTAATGCCAGGGTCCCTCAGGGGTCAGTACTCTCGGCAACATTATTCTTGCTGCACATAAACGATCTGCTCGGTACCTTTTGGTATGCAGATGACAGCACTGTTGCCGAGAGTTACATATCCAACGCGAGAGCTAGTGGGTCACAGATCCAGTCTCTTCGAGAGACTATGGTTGAGCGCTTGAACTTGTCCTTGGAGGCAGTGTCCGAATGGGGCGATGCCAATTTGGTCAAGTTCAAATGTTCAATGCTGCAAAAATCCAGGCGTATCTATTTTCCGCTAAAAGGAGCCAATTCAGCCCTGCTCCAATTTTCCGGGGTGCAACCGTGCCGATAACCGACCATCTTGACCTTCTTGGTGTTAAGCTGACATCAACACTCAACTTTGGGCCATACATCGAAGCAAAAGGTCAACTGGCTGCAAAAAAACTGGGAATCCTCGCAAAGGTCAGACAGTACTTCACGCCAGAACAGCTGCTGAAACTTTATCAAGCTCAAGTTCGATCGTGTATGGAGTATTGCTTTCATCTTTGGGACGGATCTGTCCGTTATCAGCTTGATGCACTTGAGGCAATTGAGGGGCGAGCCAGAAGGATAATTGACGATGATACACTCGTCGAGTCGAGGCTTCAAAGTCATGAGCATTGACGCAGAGTCGCTAGCCTGTCAGTTTTCTACTGGTTGCATTTCGGAGAGTGTGCGTCGGAATTGCATAACTTAATTCCACCTGGCCCGTTCCATCATCGGACTACCAGACGTACGGCTATGCGCCACCGGTACATGGTGGATATCCCACCTACACGCACAAAACGTTTTGGGAACAGTTTCACTGTACGTGCAGCTAGGGAGTGGAATTCCTTGCCGGAGTCTGTGTTTCCTGATAGTTACAATCCGGGAATCTTTAAGTCGAGAGTGAATAGGTTTCTTCTAGGTAAGCGCGTTCGACCGCATCGTCGCTTTCCATCAGGTGAGATAGCGGTCAAGCGCCAATAAATTTAAACCGATACGTAAAAATGTAAGGTACAATAAGTAAGTTACTTATTAGCTCTTTTCTGTGAATACGACGTAGGTAAATTATAGAGATAAATTATAGAAAATACCTCAGCGAGGTAACATGCATCCCCGTACCCCCGTTTCTCGTGCTATCTCTTTCTGGCGCTAATATTATTCGTGCCAGAAAGAGATTTGTTGTTGGTTGGCGTCGCTGTAATGCAGTTCATGCAACTGCATTTCAGCGACGCCAACCGAATCTGGAATCAGTACGTCGACTGATATGTTTCGGTGAAGAAGTTCTTTTTCGTGTATTGTTGGTTTGTGTGTATAATCATAAAATAAATAATATTTTTAAATGGGCCATCTTTGTAGTAAATAAATTGCTCATTTATTTACTACAAAGATGATGAAAATAAAGTCTAATCTGACAGTCCTAAGCCTGAAAACCGTGGAAGGAAATTTCAATCACTAAACTAACATTAATAGCAGGGTTATCATCCATAATTGCTATTAATGGCTATTAACTGAGTTTTAATCGATTATTATCCAAATGATATTAACCGGATTATTATCATTGCCCATCACTAGTAATACTAGATCACTGTAATCATCGAATCAAATAGTCTCGTCACAAAATCATCATCTCAGCCGAAAGCTATTTACAACATTAGTTTTAGTATATATGCATAACCTGAAACACGTGTCAGTATTTTATTATGTAAAGAATCTATGTACAAAATTTCATGGCTGTATCATGAAAAATCACAAAGTTATTAGCTTGATAAGTCAGCAAAAATACATAGTCACCGGGCCATTCATGCGACTGAGAAATTGTTATGCACTTGGTCTTGCACCCAGCTGTTTGCTGGCTCCTAATACCCGCTTTGACATGCTGAGACCTGTGGTGTACTTAGTGTCGGTGGTGTCCGACTTATGACCTTTTTATTTATTTTTGGGAAAAATATAACATGGTTTAAAAACTATTGGAGTCCATTCAGTTACTGATTCTGAACAAACTACTTTCAGGTTTCGCGTAATACAAAAAATAATATTAAATACATATAAAATGCATAGCCGAAACCGCTGATCGTCAAGACATGAAACGTGGAGGGTGTGTTCTTTGTATGACGTGACGTAGGCATTCGATAAGAAACGATTTTAAGAAATTCTACCCCTAAGGGGATGAAAAAGAGGGGGAAAAATTTATATGGGACAACGTGATTCCTTGGTCACATCTACTACTTAAAATTTGGCATGAACATTCTTTAACAGAATTAAGCAATGGAAGACGAGTTACGTCATCGTTTCAGTAGTAAGACGTCCACTGTTGGACTTAGGCCTTCCCCAAGCGTTGACACAACGACCGATCCTGTGCGTCGTCGTGTGTGGGGGTTTATGGTAAAACCCCCCATAATGATAGACATGTTACGTATTTTATTGATATTCATCCGGCATTAAAAAGGGGTAGAAAGTTATTTTGGGCTGATTTGTTTCGAAGTAAAATAGAGAGAGTAGGGGTGGAGTAGAACGGAGTAGAGTGAAGTAGGGAAGAGTGGTGTAGAGTAAGGTAGAGTAGAGTTGGGTAGAGCAGAATAGAGTAGTCAGTTGACGGGAGTGAAGCCGCGGGCAAAAGCTATTACGTCTATAAACGATCATAACAAACAAAGAGCAGCGCGTCTCATCATTCCGCGAATATTTGCGGCCTCCAGCAGGTCATCGCTCCAACTTGTGGAAGGCCTTCAAGCCGCGGCTCAGTTATTATTCATTAAGCCTCATGAATGTAATGATTCAATCATCAAACTAAATATTACGCTGGGTACCACAAGGTGTAAGTCTGGGTCCGGTACTAATCTACATAATATTATTTACTAGCTTTTGTCTGCATGGCCTTTATCATTAAAGAATAAAGCAGCTTTCCATCGGTGAAAAAATTTAAGCAATCGGACTAGTACTTTCAGAGTTTACCTCCTACAAACAAAAATCTCAAACTACCTCTTTTTAATATTATACAGCCGAAACTACTGTGACTAAGAACATGATAACCCCTGATTCAGAAAATCTATAAAAACCGGCCAAGTGCGAGTCGGACTCGCCCATGAAGGGTTCCGTAGCAGCAAGTAACATAATATAAAAGTTCTTGTAATGTTTTGTAACTTTAATCGATGTTTTAATAATAGTGTATTTTTTCGATTTATGACGCATTAAAAAAAAACTACTTACTAGATTTCGTTCAAACCAATTTTCGTTGGTAGTTTTTATAGTAATGTACATCATATATTTTTTTTTAGTTTTATCATTCTCTTATTTTAGAAGTTAGAGGAGGGGAGACACACATTTTACCACTTTGGAAGAGTCTCTCGCGCAAACTATTCAGTTTAGAAAAAAATGATATTAGAAACCTCAGTATCATTTTTGAAGACCTATCCATAGATAGCCACACGCATGGGTTTGATGAAAAAAAAAATTTTGAGTTTCAGTTCTATGTATGGGGACCCCCAAAATTTATTGCGTTTTTTTCTATTTTCGTGTGAAAATCTTAATGCGGTTCACATAATACATCTACTTACTAAGTTTCAACTGTTTAGCTCTTATAGATTCGTAAAAAAGTGGCTGTGACATACGGACGGACGGACGGACAGACAGACAGACAGACATGACGAATCTATAAGGGTTCCGTTTTTTGCCATTTGGCTACGGAACCTTAAAAAGTAAAAGAACTGGTTAAGACGATTCTAATGAGCCCAAACTCGATATATTTACTAGAAGGCGTTCCAGGGTTCCTTCAGCCACCCATAGGTATCAGGTCCTCGTCATCATGAAAAATGTTTAGAATTGGTTAAGACGAATCTAATGAGCCCAAACTCGACGGGTTTATTAACAGGCAATCCAAGGTTATGTTTTTTACCTCCAACCTCCATCACCAGAAGAGAGTATTTCAAACATTAGGCCACATAATATGTGTTTATTAGTAAAGTATAAATCCATGAAGTGTATAAGATCCCAGCCGCAACCAACAAATGAGCTGATGGCCTTGAAAACCTGAACAGATCTTCATAAATAGTATCTAAGAACCATCTCAATAACGTCAGCTTTCAAATAAAAAAAAACCGCATCAAACTCGGTCCATTCGCTGAGGCGCTACGATGCCACAGACAGACACACAGACACCTCAAACTTATAAAACCCCTCTTTTTCGCCGGGGGTTAATAATTAGGTGAGCACTAAGAAGGGGTTTTGGAAGATCTAACTTTAAAAGTTTGAAAGAATTTAGTTTGTAAACAAATCTTTCCTCTGTATGAAATAGACATATTGCGACGACCACAATCAATTGAGATAACACATCATGTTTTGTCCCAATTAATAATCCCAGATGATTGAATCAATTTGTCATATCAGCCGAAATACATCTACAAAAGTCAAGCGTGCGATCGACCGTGCGAGCGAGAAAGAGGAATGCAGCATTGGTCGTCAAATGGATTGTGTTAAGAGCTCGTGATTGAGCCTCTGAACTTTATAGCGCACGCGCACTCGCTTTATAGCGCAACTCATCATCCAGAGTACTTCTGCGGCCTTTACCAGGTCATCGCTCCACCTTGTAGGAGGCCTTTAAGCTGTGGCTCGTATTCATTAATCACGAATGTAGTGGTTCAATCATCGAAGCAAATATTATTATGGCGTGCCCAAGAGAAAAGGGGTTTTATTTTTACAAGTTTTTAATTAGTTTCACCTGTCCCAAAGTTTGTCTGTCATCAAATCTTGTAAATTAAATTTAACCCACTTCCCGGTTACCGATTGAGCTGAAATTTTGCATGCATGTGTAAATCAAATGACAATGCAAAATCATTATGACGTGGAGCTGATCTGATGATGGAACCGGAAGGTGGCTATAAGAACTTGGTGGTTAAACGACACAACCCCGTCGAGTTTGGGCTCGTATGATTCGTCTTGATGAGTATATAGGTATACCAAGCTATAAAAGTTTGCTATGAAAAAATGATTTTCATTAAAAGCTTGTTATTTAAATAGATATAGATTATAAACCATCATATTTTATGGTGAAAACCGTATAAAAGTCCGTTGTGTAGTTTTTAAGTTTATCGCGTTCATACAGGTGGTCGCGGTGGGCGATATATGTAAGAATGAGCATATAACACAAGACTTAGTTACGAAACTTAGGTACTTAAGAAAATGGCGTGATATAATATACCAAAACACTTCTTGAATATATTACCATAACATAGTCATAAATAAATATCATGAGTTGTTGATGTTTCTGATTTGAAAGGTCACTTCAAGTTGTAAGCGCGGAAGGCAAAGGAAATATTTGTATTGAGTATTTTAAGATCCTATAATGAGTCCAATGTATTTCATCATCATCATCATTTCAGCAGAAAGAAGTCCTCGTGGGGGTGATCGGCGGCGGAGACCTCTCGCGTCGGGCCTTGGTCGAGGCCATGGTCCGGAGCGAGGAGGAGTGGCAGGCGGTCGCCGACTTCTGCGAAGCAGTAATGCTCGCTAAGGAGGACCGACCGCATCAGGCAACGGCGCTCTCGCCGCCGCCGGGATTCCGATTCCGATTTCCTGCCACCGTAGGCGCGGGCTTGCGGACAGTGAGCAATGGGTAGCTCGCTGTCCGGCCGTCCGGTAACAGTCCGGACCAAGCCGAAGTCGTCGACGGCGCGCGCTATTCCCGCGCGCCTCAAGGAGTTGTCAGCAACAGCAGGGGCCCTGCCGGGTCGAAGCCTACTGGGGCCAGGGTTATCCGAAAGGGCGCTCGAGCCCCGGTATAAAGGCTTGAAGGAACGGGATGGGTTTTTTAGTTAGTAAGAGTCTGACACTATGTCCCGCTCCATCCACCCAAGAGCGGGGGTTGTCATAAGATGATATTTCCCACCGAAAAAAAAAAGCAGAAAGAAGTCCACTGTTGGACATGGGTTGTTCGCTGTGGCTGTGAGTCACACTGTTGCTCGAGCCCAGTCTCCTGTCCCTCGCATTCTTTGTGCGCTCAACACTCTTTTGGACACGCACCCTGACTGTGATGTGTTCTCGAACGAATGGAAGACGCTCATGTCAGTATGTCTGGAATTTTGTGAGATGAGTGTATAAATTATTGGTATAAATTAATGTCTTTAAATAATGTAATTGGCGATTAGCCGTTTTTGTTAAAGTTAAACAATAAATAAACAAGATTTTAATGAAAATCATTTTTTCATAGCAAGCTTTTATAGCTCGGTATAAATGTGTGTCCCCCCCCCTCTAACTTCTAAGATAAGAGAATGATAAAACTAAAAAAAATATATGATGTACATTACTATAAAAACTACCAACGAAAATTGGTTTGAACGAAATCGAGTAAGTAGTTTTTTTTTAATGCGTCATAAACCGAAAAAAATACACTATTATTAAAACATCGATCAAAGTTACAACACATTACAAGAACTTTTATATTATGTTACTTGCTGCTACGGAACCCTTCATGGGCGAGTCCGAATCGCACTTGGCCGGTTTTTCTCAAAACTATTTAAAACAAGATTTTAATGAAAATCATTTATTCATAGCAAGCTTTTATAGCTCGGCATACCTATATAATTAATGCTCGTCAAGACGAATCATACGAGCCCAAACTCGATGGGGTTGTGTCTTTTAACTTCCAAGTTCCTAAAGCCATCTTCCAGTTGCATCATCAGATCAGCTCCACGTCATAATGATTTTGCATTGTCATTTGATTTACACATGCATGCAAAATTTCAGCCCAATCGGTAACCGGGAAGTGGGTCAAATTTAATTTGCAATATTTGATGACAGACAAACATCGGGACATGTGAAACTAAATAAAAGCTTGTAATAAATAGGTGTCTCCCAAGCATCGCCACTACGACCGAACCGATCAACATTGTGCTTATTTATATGAAAAAAAAAAACTGGTTCTGTCGATCGTAGTATTTTTAAAACCAAATACGTAGGTAAACGATTACATAACTTTGTAAATCATTCGATTCGTTCGTGGGCTCCGGTCAAATTAATTTAAACAAACCAGTTTCAGATTTTCGGCCACCGTAGGCGCGGCCTTGCGGACGGCGAGCAATGGGTAGCTCGCTGTCCGACCGTCCGGCAACTGTCTGGACCAAGCTCAAGTCGTCGACGGAGCGAACTGTTCCTGCGCACCTCAAGGAGTTATCAGCAACAGCAGCTGGGTCGAAGCCTACTGGGGCCAGGGTTAGATTCGAAAAAGTAGCTCGAGCCCCGGTATAAAGGCACGAAGGTACGGGGTAGGTTTTTAGTCAGTAAAAGTCTGACACTATCTCCCACTTCGCCCAAGGGTTGTCATTAGATGATTTTCCCACCTTAAAAAAAAAGATGACCCTGTGAGTCGGAGTCAGAGCTGTCTGCCGTCAAAGATCTATGACCAACACTCCCAACAGCTTTACATGCTTACCGAGGCACGGGGTGTCAGAAATGTCCTAGATAAACTTAGAAAAGTAGTTTATACAAATAATGAAAAACAAAAACATTGGTACATTGCCCGTCTTAAGGCCCAAGCGCCCGAGCAGTGCCATAAAACAGTGACTTTCTTTCTGAAGCTTACTGCTCAATAGCGGCCAGGTTAACAGTTTTGATAAAAATATAAATGTTTATTGTAGATTCATAACCAATATTATTCAAGTATTGATATTTTCGTGCGATTAATAATTTTGTTTAAAAAAATATATTTTGCAATTTTCAACTTTTCCCTACTCCTTCGAAACGGCTTGGATCTTTAGAAACATTTTTATACATTAAAATTGGTGGTTAAATATTCTTCAAAGTGAACATAGCTTTAGTATGTCTGTGTAATCAATCAATATTTCGCAAAGAAAATGGATTTAAAGGCTCTATCGTGGCACAGCCGGCCGCAATTAAATGCACAGATACTCGTACTGCCGCCTAGGCGGATACGAATGTTGTGTCCTTTTAATTTTGGCCAGATATTCAACTATAAGTCCACTTTCGAATCTTCACGCCGTCATAGATAACGTCTTCGTTTCCCAGACGCGTTAGATATACGCACATAACCGTGACTTTGAGAGTTTAATGCACCGTCCTATCAAACACAAGTCAGCGACAATTTATCGAGTTAAGGAAACTTTATCGTCATTGTCTTTGCATATTGCAAAATCATTTCTAACAGATGTTTCAAGTAGGTCTGGGATATCAATGATATTCTTGTTTTGACTTGTATCTTTGAAAACATCAAAATCTAGTGTGACAAGTGACCTTTTTAACCCCCGACGCAAGGGGGTGTCGATGCGGGCTTGCGGACAGTGAGCAATGGGTAGCTCGCTGTCCGACCGTCCGGTAACTGTCCGGTCGTCGACGGCGCGCACTGTTCCCGCGCGCCTCAAGGAGTTGTCAGCAACAGCAGGGACCCAGCCGGGTCGAAGCCTACTGGGGCCAGGGTTATCCGAAAGGGCGCTCGAGCCCCGGTATGAAGGCTGGAAGGAACGGGGTGGGTCTTTTAGTCAGTAAGAGTCTGACACTATCTCCCGCTCCGCCCATGAGCGGGGGATGACATTGGATGACTTTCTCCCACCATAAAAAAGGGGGTGTCGGTCAAACTTATAACAATGTGTGTCTGTCTGTGACACCTTACTTCTAAGACAAGTGAACCCCATAAGTGGCCAGGGTTATCGTTCACATGGCATTCAGCTGCCACATTTCTCAAAACAAATCGATCGGGTAAGATACCGTCTAATGATAACAACAGTTCATCAGTGGTCTTTCACTTGTCGTGCCAGGGTCGCGATGAGTCTTTCGAGCAATTATCCGGAAAAATCATCAATTTTCCACCTCAGTCGGATAATTTGTAAAGGAGTCAAGAAGCGGCTTCGGTGATAGCGAGCCCATGGTTATATGGGAGAGCTATATCCGCAGCGGTCTCCTTGCGATTCGGCCCTTAAGACATTTTATTTTTCAGTGGGAAAATCCTCTAATGTCATCCCCCGCTCTTGGGCGGAGGGTGAGATAGTTTCAGACTCTTACTGACTAAAAACCCAAACCTTTCCTTCGTGCCTTCATACCAGGGCTGAGCTATCTTTTGAAACTAACCCTGGTCTCAGTAGGCTTCCACCCAGCTGGGCCCTACTGTTGCTGACAACTCATTGAACCGCGCGGAAAAAGTGATTTGGAGGTATTCGGAACAGAGAGTAAAGTCCCGCAAACCTCCGTTGAAAAGGGACGATCCTCCGACCAGACAGGTGTTATAGTCTGGTGGGCGACTGCCCGGTAGATGTTCAAACCGCGCGGAGAACTTTCGATTGTGCGATGGAGGATTTCGTATTCTCTTCGTAGTTCTTATGTGGCGCCATAGAAGTCGCTACAGTGCGCGCCGTCGACGACTTGGGTTCGGTCCGGACAGTTACCGGACGGTCGGACAACGAGCTACCCATTGCTCGACGTCCGCAAGCTTGCGCCTACGATAGCCGGATACGCGCCTACGGTGGCCAGAACTCAGCCCATATGACACATGATGTCGGTGGGGCCATGGATGGTTGGATGGTGTTTACCTCAATGCAAGCATTGTGGTCAGTTTCACGCAGCTCAACTCGGGACTACTAAGTAACTCACGTCGAAAACTTTTCAGAAATCTAAAAGAGCCAAGCCTGAGTCATGATTCCAGTTTATTACAGACGAAAATACGCGTCTTTGTGTTGTTCAGTTCAATGGCACATATTAACGAGTGTTTGCGAGAACAACTAACCATTAGTGCCTTTGAACTTGTTTAGTCAACAATACAGTGTTAGATTTAGCGTAGTTTTACAGTATAATAGGTTTTTTTTGCTGTGTATTATGATCTGAAGCAATCGTTTTAATTTGTGTTATTTATCTCATCACCATCGCTTTTAAAACGGTGTGAGGAAATAAGCTTGTCCTAAAACAAAAAAAAAAAATACTTAAAAAAAAAACTAAAAAAACACGCTTTCATAGCATATCAAACTAAAAAGTGTAAAATATTTTTCAATATAGGTAGAACATAATAATAGTTTTTTTTAAACCAGGTATATTTTTATTTTTCACTAAAAAAAAAACGGATTATTGTGTTGTCATCAGTCTGATGGGTGTGCAAAGTTTGAAGAAAATGTGATCGCCCAAGGTAGACCAAAATCGAGCTCAAAGGCGTTGGTTACAAACATACAGGTGAAGCTAATATAAGCGTGTTAATTACTGATCCTGCGTGTTGGACTACGGTTCATTCCCTCTCCTAGAGAGAAGCCCTGATTCCTAGCAGTGGAAACATTGTATTATATTGCGGGTTGGTGGATGTCACATGTCTTCCAATTTTAGATTCTAGGACATGCTGATTTCCTCACGATTACATCTATTCAGGTCCTCCATTATTTATTTTTTTTGTAATTCAGTGTTGTGCATCTTTTTAAATTTAGTAAGCAGTAAGTGCCTTTTTAGGTGTTTTATGGACTCTCCTCTTAATAAGCTAGTGCCAAAGTTATACCCCTTTTTTTTGGTGGGTAAAAATCATCCAAATGACATCCCCCGCCCTTGGGCGGAGCGGGAGTGTTAGACTCTTACTGACTAAAACACCCATCCCGTTCCTTCGTGCCTTTCACACCGGGACTGAGCTACCTTTCGGAACTAACCTCTGGACCAAAGTTATCACAATTTACTCAATTAGCGATTTTACATGTTTGTGAACGCACACAAGTTACAGAAGTAATCCCAATTGAGGAGCAAAGTTTTTGAAGTGAAAACTTCTTTAGCGGCGTTGAGCACTTTTTCTGTAATGGGTATAAAATCTTAAACTCGAGTCAGGACACGTGACCTGATCGAAAAAGCGTAAGACGGATGGAGAGTAGACAGCTATATATATTTCAACGTTAATAATCAAGTTTTCACTTCTGCCGGCACTCCCGGAGTGCAACCCGTCTTTTTTTTATTCCGTCTCTTCTAAGGCCATTTAACTCCCAAGCCCTTTCAACACACAGGAGGATAACTGAAGCATATTTCCGTAACCTAGACGCTACATAAAGTGTAGTATCAGCTGTTTAATATTCAACACCAGTTGGTATGTTACTAGCGGAAATAGATAACCATTACACGTCGGACGAGGAGGCAAGTTTGTTCGTCTGGTCGCGTTCAAATGATTGTCACAAAAACATGGGTTTGATAATTCAATTATTTTTAAGGCTTATAGTCCCTTGAACCATCTGACTGAAATTATGTGGACGCAACTCTCGCACTCGCCTAGGCGGCAGTACGCAAATCTGTGCATTTATTTGCGGCCAGCAGCGCCCGGAAAGCACTTTAAATCCATTTTCTTTGCGATATATTGATTGATTTACATATGCAATGTTCACTTTGAAGAATATTTAACCACCAATTTTTATGTGTAAAAATGTTTCTAAAAATCCAAGCCGTTTCGAAGGGAGTAGGCAAAAGTTGCGAAATCGTTATTTTTTTTTTTTTTAAACAAAAGTACTAATCGCACAAAAAAGTCAATAGTTGAATAATGTTGTTCATGAATCTACAATAAACATTTTTATGTGTGTTATTGAGGAGTAGGCTTCAGAAAGTCACTGTTTTATGGCACTGCTCGGGCGCTTGGGCCTTAAAGACGGGCAATGTACCAATGTGAATTTTTCATTTCATATGTACTTTTCTAAGTTTATCTAGGACATTTCTGACACCCTGTGCCTCGGTAAGCATGTAAAGCTGTTGGAGTGTTGGTCATAGATCTTTGACGGCAGGCAGCTCTGACTCCGACTCACAGGGTCATCTTTTTTTGACGTGACAACGTCTTAAATTAGGTTGCGGCTGGGAGTCACTTATGAAAAAGTGTAACGCTCGGTAACGTTACGATGAGTCACCGAACGAGAGAGAGGCCCGCCGAATGCCTTGCGTCTCTCTCCCACTCAACTATGATCGGTCTGCCGCGCGCGCAGCACTAGAGAATTAGGCGCATTGAATCGGCGCATGGACGTTGTCACGTAAAATCTTCGCCCGTAAAACCGACTTTACAGGCAACCATTTTTTTTTATGGTAGGAAAAATCATCCAATGACAACCCCCGCTAAACGACCCACCCTGTTCCTTCATCCTTCTAGCCTTCATACCGGGGCTCGAGTTCCCTTTCGGATGACCATGGCCCCAGTATGCCGACCCGACTGGGTCCCTGCTGTTGCTGACAACTCCTTGAGGCGCGCGGGGAACAGAGCGCGCCGTCGACGACTTGGGCTTGGTCCGGACAGTTACCGGACGGCCTACGATGCGACTTGCGGCACGCGGTCTTCACTTCACAACTTGTTGTTTTTTTTTTAGTTGTCATCCATTGAGTTCCACGCTTTAGGGCGGAGTGGGACTGTGTCAGACTTTTACCGACTAAAACCCAAGCCTATGTTCCTTCTTTGCTTTGCGTTCCAAGACTCCGGGATCCCCTTTTGGCACCCATAACCCATGGCAGCTATTGTTTTGCTACTACTAAATATTGACCTACATACACATCTCTCCAGAAGGGCAATGACCAATGAAGATAAAACTTTTGTATACTGCCAAACATGTATTTATAAATAGAACCAGGCCTGGCAAGACAGTATGATAACTATCGTCGCTGAAGTCAACGAACGTGATTAAAAACAATTATTACTTTATTAGTTACTAGAGCAGAGGTGGGCGAGTGTTAATGGCTCGGACTTACAATGGCCATCACGGATCTTGAACGCTCGGCCTCAGAGTGGGGATCGTTTTGCGCATTCCATACATTGGCGAGACAATCATCTTCGTTGTTAGATACATGCAGCCCCGCAGTGTACGAATGAGGAGTGACGTCTATGACGCGATGGCGCGGTCAGCCAATCACTGATACTGCCCTGCGTCGCACTTCGCACCACTAAAGATACCGAATATTTGACTTCTGCGCAAGTGTTCAAGATCCGTGATGGCAACTGTACGAATTTTAGGTCTCGGGTTCAAATCCTGCCAGGCGCATTGTTTATTCCATCACCACTGCTCTCAAAACGGTGAAGGAAATCATCGTGAGGTAACCGGGCGTGTCTAAGGACTAAACATTCAAAGACGTGTGCCATCACCAACCCGCACTGGGCCCGCGTGGTGGATTACGGCCCGTTCC
Organism: Mythimna albipuncta; assembly: GCA_929112965.1. NCBI lineage: Eukaryota > Metazoa > Arthropoda > Insecta > Lepidoptera > Noctuidae > Mythimna > Mythimna albipuncta. The sequence goes on from OV815985.1 coordinate 10,403,028, forward strand.
CTCTCCTAGAGAGGAAGCCTGAGTCCCGGCAGTGGGGACATTAAAAAGGCTGATTATGATGGTGATGATTATGATAGTTCCTAGTTTCTACCAGCAAATAATTAGGGGGCACGGCAGTGCTCCCACTAAGGTAAGCAAAAAAGTGACAAGACCGTAACATTCTTTCTCGAAGCAGTTCAAGCCATTGTCGATTCCCTATAACTTCGTTGTGTATAAAACTAGAAGCCTGGATTTTCCAGTGCATGTAGGTATATCACAAGTAATACATATTAGATTGTTTATTCCGCTTGCCAAGTCAATCTAGGTCATCAAGGTCCCTTAAGTACGGACTGAATAAATTAACCGACTTGGTATTACATTGATCTCACGACTTTTTTTTAAATATTATTGATTGCGTTTGACCACCATCTCACCTGATGGTAAGCGATGATGTGGTCGACGATGGGGTACGCGTGCCTAGAAGAACTGAGTTGCGTGCCTTGGGTTTTCTACAAGTTATGTTTTTGATGACATAATTGTTTTGTTTAAAAGTTTACGACTACACACAAAGTATTCTGAACCTAGGTATCTAGTCTTTTCCAATAACGTTGTTAGTGACGTTGCGGCTAGGGAATCCAATTCCGCATCAAAATCACGATCCCGCATCAAAATCATGATCCCGCATCAAAATTACGATCCCGCATCAAAATCACGATCCCGCATCAAAATTACGATCCTGCAGGCCTGCGGGCTTGAAGTCAGTAAGGACTCAGGCTCTCTGCGGGATTCACTGGCACTGTATAGAATGACCAAACATTCTATACAATGCTTGAATTTTACACACAAACACAACACAATTTGCATTACTACTACTGAAAATCATACTACGGATTAATATTTGCATTCGTTAACCTTGTCGGTAAACAAGTGCCAAGCACCAGACCGCGTCGAAAGGTGAGCAAAATAACATAATTATAAAGTGAATATTTAATAACAAGAATATTGCGCGCAGTTTAGCATAATATGGCGTGTTGATATAATGCCCTAGCATAGCATAGACGGCCTTATAATGTTCCCACTGTTGGGACTCAGACCTCCTCTCTGGGAGAGGGAATGGGCCGTAATCTACCACGCCAGCCCAGTGCAGATTGGTGAATGTCACATGTCTTCGAATTGTTGGTTCTAGGATATGCCGGACCCTTGACATTACTGACACAATTGTGTCTACAAATCACCAATTCAGTCATAAATCAGGAAAGGTTAAACCCTTCATGCAAAAAAATACGACCTGTCGCTTACACCGTTTCTCCTGAAACGTCTCGCCGATTTTCATCCGGGTCCTTGACATTAGCGACACAATTTATTGCGTCCACAAATCAGCAATGGAGACACAACGTTATCATAGCACCGTCTGTCTGTGTAGACCGGTCATAATTCCGCTTCGACATTTATAGCGGCCGCCTGATAAGGCCGATTGTGGCCTATTTGTGTCTCACCACACAATGTATTGATTTCATGTTCAAATCATTTTATTATAGTTTTAGGTAGTGATGTGATAGTATCAACACCTACGCATTAGCCGGGTCGAAGCCTACTGGGGCCAGGGTTATCCGAAAGGGCGCTCGAGCCCCGGTATGAAGGCTAGAAGGAACGGGGTGGGTCTTTTAGTCAGTAAGAGTCTGACACTATCTCCCGCTCCGCCCAAGAGCAGGGGATGTCAATGCAAGATTTTTTCTAAAAAAAAAAAAAACTCCTACGCATTAGGTCGTAACCCCGGTAACGCATCAAGTGTTTTTATGCATATAACTAATATTATAAATGTGAAAGTGTGGATGTTTGGATTATAGAACGGATTTGAATGAAATTTGGCATGCGTGTATAGCCTTTGACATGGAAAAGAACATAGGCTACCTTTTATCCCGATTCCTTAAGTACCTAATGCCACGCGGGTGAAGTCGCGGGGAAAAGCTAGTTGTTAATAACATAATTTATTTGTAAAAATCCATTTAACCGATGTATTTTCATTATGTAATCAATAACACAGGTCTGCAAAGAAAATGCTGTCTGGATGTTTTCAACTGATTTATATGCGATATATTTTGTTGAAATATTGTGGGTATAGTGAGAAAATTGGTTTTGTAACTACCATGGCACATTTTATAAAATATTTAATTACGTATCTATACAACAATATTATCACACAAATACACTCGTATCAATATTTATTTTAATTATGGGTTATATTTATATAGATTATATTTATTTGTATAAGTATACTTTATTTACCATCATCCGTGCGTCACTGCGGGGTGCCAGCTGAAAATCAGCGCTGGGTGTTTGACGCCCAGCAATTGCTGAGTTGGTGACCCTTTCGGTTCAGGCACATTCACTGCAACTGTATTGTATGTCTGTACTCTTTTTTTTATTATTTTTTATGTTGTTGTATATTGTGTTGCTTGCGCCGAATAAATGCTATTCTATTCTTTCTATTCTATTCTATATGTATTAAGGTGTTCTGAAAGCTGAAAAAATACTCAAAAAATTCTAGAACGTCACGTTATTTTGCTAAACGCAAAATTTTATTACAAAAAGGGGTTTTTGGGCTAACTTGAAGTCATAAATAAATAAGTACAATTTTATTTTGATAATTGTTTTTAAATGTATTCAGGCCATAACTATCATTACTTTCTAAATAAGAGCTTAACGTCGGCGAAAAGAACGTCCTGCATGAAACATTGGTGCCTCGTCATAAAGTTCTTCTACCACCGCTTCACATAAAGCTGGGATTGATGAAGCAATTTGTAAAGTCACTTCCAAGAGATGGAAATTGCTTTAAATACTTAATATCAAAGTTTCCAGGCCTCTCGGAGGCAAAGTTGAAAGAAGGTGTTTTCACTGGACCAGATACCTATTAGACGTCTTATGGCTGATCCACAATTCATCACAACCATGACGGATCCTCAAAGAAAAGGGTGGATTGCCTTCAAAGAGGTCATAGAAAATTTTTTAGGCAATAACAAAGACCCTGACTACAAACAAATCGTCAAAAGAATGTTAAAAGCATTTCAAGCTTTAGGTTGCCTAATGAGTTTAAAAGTTCATTTTCTTCATTCCCATCTCGACTACTTTCCAGAAAATTTAGGGGACGTGAGTGAAGAGCAAGGTGAACGATTTCACCAAGATATTAAGGAGATGGAAAAAAGATACCAGGGAAGATGGAGCGTCTCAGTGATATCAGACTACTGTTGGATGCTTCAGAGAGACCTTCCAGATGCTTCCTACAAGCGAAAATGTACCAAAAGGAGTCTCACTGGGAAAAAGAAAATTGTTTAGTGCTTACTAATAAATGTATTTAAGATAAAAAAATAAGTTTCGTTACGCAATTATAAATAAAAAATTTTTTTTTAGTATTTTATCTTTTATTTTAAGGTGATAACTTGTTTAACATAGATACCTATATTGTCAGAAAACGTGACGTTCTACGAGCAAATGAAAGTCATTTTCGGATTCAGCACACCCAAAAACATAAGAATTACGCCAAAAAATCAAAACAGCTCTCAACTTTTTTTTTTTTGCAGACTTGTGTAATCCGTTGAAGACGCTGGATGTAATAAGGTAAAACCCAGATAAAAAAAAAAAGATAAATATCAGAGTTTATAATATTTGTTTTTATTCTTTTTTACCGACAAATCCTTGTCTCTTCGGAAAATGAACGATATATAATGACGATTTATCCGTGATAGATATTTTTAAGTTTCTCAATTCTACTTTCACAATCACTTTAAACATTTAAATATAGTATTGTTTCTTTTATTAATTATTTAACGTTATTAGTAATATTAAAATAGGTATTTCTTATGTTATAACAAAAAGGAACAGTTAACTATAAACAGCTTTGAGGATCCCAGAAACCGGAGCTCGGAGGGCAGGGCTCCTTAGAGAAAAATCTCCTAACAATTCAAGTTGCGATACATTATTATGGTTAAGATATAATATTATTTATTTTTTCTCTGTTAATTTATCTGTCAGGTTAGAAGCTTACTAACATAGAATAATATTGCGATTTTAGAAATAAACTAATGTTTTATTATATGTATAATATTCGCGGAAAATGACGTAACTCATTTTGCGTCTAACCGTTAGTAAATATATATTTATCAGTAAACAGTTTAATTAACTCCAATAACCGTTCATTTCTTACTTAGGTAATTGTTAATGACTGTAAGGTTCACTTTACTTTGTACGGGATTCAAAATAAAAGGACGTGCGTTGTGCCTAAAGTATATTTAGCGACTGGTTTTGTGGGAAGAGAGCTTCCTATTAAATATATAGATGCCTAATTGATTTAAACATAGTTCGTATCAACAGTAATACAAAATTACTAAACATATTGATTTCAAAGTTTCAACTTCGAACTACGCGTCTAATATATATTTTTTTATTTAACCAAGTGAACAGGCATAAATTATTCGTCATAAGTTTAAAAATATAAACTAAATAATGAACAAACGGGTGTATAATCAGGAGGTATGAACGAAAACTAAGCAAGGAATAAATAATGTACATATGTAAGGATCCCAGCTGGTGACATTCAGTCATTTCTGCTTCGGAAAATGTCGTGAATTTATTGTATTTATGCATAATACGAAAATAATAAATTTAATAACTTGCAAACCAAAAAAAAACCGGTCAAATGCAAGTCGGACTTGCACGAAAAAAATATTTTAATTTATAACTTTATTTGACTGATCGAGCCTTTAAGAAAGAGCATTCTAAGCGACTCTAAATAGTAACCAAAGTGAATAAAATAAGTTTTCATTAATTGTTTTACAAAACAATTTAGGTGTTAAAGGTTGTATGTTGTATGGGAGAATCTTATTCCTTGGATTGATACACTTTGGCACAAATTCTAATCAAAATTAACAATAGAGACTGTCAATGTTAGTTTCTCAAAACTAACCTCAAAATACGGTTAAAGTATGTTAAAGTTATCCTTCTCGCGAACAAAGTCGCTGGCAAAGTGCTAGTCATAAATATGTTTTGATTATGGAAGAGAGAAACCATTCTTGCAAAAAAACTCAAACTGTCGCTTACGACATTGTTCCTAAAAACAGGTTGACATTATTGATAGGATCCCATTTGCCACCCCTCGAGTACAGAAGTGCTCGAAGGGCACCAAATGCATTGGACAATGGGCAATTTAGGAAGAATGTCGAGTGGCGACAGTCTGAATTTTTTTTGCAAGAATGGTTTTTCTATAATATGGGATAACTGCCCATTCTCAGCTTGTGGTCAATTTTTGTCTGCTGCATACATAAAATATAGCCTGTCAAAAATTTTCACAATCAAACCAGTACCTACTTTAAAAAATTACCTCCTACAAACAAAAAAAAAAACATAAAAGTAGTTATTAACAATTAGGTAATTATTCATAATTAACACATTTCAAAGGTGCTTATTTTATTTAATGACAAACTGGTAGTGCTTAATTGCGATTTCACCTGATGGTAAGCAGTGATGCAATCGTTAATGATGAATTTAGAAATTTGGTTTGTCGGCTTCGAAGTCGAAACCGGAATAAGAGGCAGAGGCAAAAGCGTCAAATAAAACACTAAGTACTCATCAAAAACTAGTTATGTATAATTGAAAAAAAGAAAAAACAATACGTGAAAGAGTAATCGACGGAAAAGGAAGTGACGTTTCTGTCAGACAAGCATAAACATGTTTGGACCTCACCTTGGATATTTATTTACTAGCTTTTACCTGCGGCTTCGCACGCCTCTTTCACCCCTATTCTCACTTATAAAATAAAAACAAAATAGGCCTATGTCCGTCTCAAGGGTCCTAACTATCTCTGCACCAAAATTCATCAAAATCGGTTTTGCCATTTAGGCGTGAAGACGTAACAAACAAACCAACTCACTTTCGCTTTTATAATATTATTAGTTAGGATTTTATTTAGTACCGCAAAATAGCCATTAGCACTGGAGTACGTTAAACCTATCACTATGTCTTCTTACAGAACCCCTTTCTAATCTCATCGTCTTCCATCATTCATCAGCAAACACATCCAATTCTAGCTTTGTCTCCACGAGCGCATTGAGCATCGATATAAGTTCAGTACCCCTAGCCAAGTTGCAAATCTGCAATAGTTAACGTCTGTAGAAAGCTTCAAATGTACGGGAAAGACGCTCAGTCACGCGGTCAGAACAAAAGAATTGGCGGCAAGGTCAACCCGAAGCGTTCAGCGCAAGCGAAACGGTTGTAACTTGGCTAGGGGGGCTGATCATTAAACCCCAAGCGAACGCCGGCGTTCGCGCACCTATTGTCTTTCTATTGTGTATGTAATTTCAACGATTGAAAGGTTAAAATTCATCGTAACCAAGATCAGAATGAAAGATTCACAACCATTCGTTCGGAACTATCGGAATTGAACATCTCAGCTTGAGATGCCCTTTTAACTGCCTACCTAAGTTTATTCCGTCAGAGTCGCACATCCACGACTTGATACTCCATCTCGTCAGCTGTTCTGTCACCTATGGGGATTGAAGAGCTAAACGAGATGGAGTACCCAGTCGCTAAAACACGACTCTGGCGAATGGGACACGACAAACACTCGTCGACACACGGGCTTGCGGACAGTGAGCAATGGGTAGCTCGCTGTCCGGCCGTCCGGTAACTGTCCGGACCAAGCTCAAGTCGTCGACGGCGCGCACTGTTCCCGCGCGCCTCAAGGAGTTGTCAGCAACAGCAGGGACCCAGCCGGGTCGAAGCCTACTGGGGCCAGGGTTATCCGAAAGGGCGCTCGAGCCCCGGTATGAAAGTTAGAAGGAACGGGGTGGGTCTTTTAGTCAGTAAGAGTCTGACACTATCTCCCGCTCCGCCCAAGGGCGGGGGATGTCAATTCATGATTTTTCCCACCATAAAAAAAAGGGGTAAATGGTTTAACTGTCCCAACTAACACTCAACAAAAATAAGTATTATAAAAAACCTGTATAAATTTTAATCGTACGGTATCAATTAGTTCCCTTTGACTGTAGTTCAATAACCTATAAAGTTTGGCTTTAGAAATACAAACACTATTAATATAACACACGTGTTTATCACATACCTACTCATAAAATTACGCGCAAATTCTACATTGAAAATATTGTACCAATTTTATATAAACGCCATTCGGTTCTCAAAAACTAACTCAAACAGTATTTCTTATACAAACAATTTTATTATTAATCGATGGTACGATACTCAATAAAAACCGGTTTTAAAAAAATCTATTTCCGTCATCACTCTGTCATCTCCTTAATGTATTTCATATCCACGTGTATCAAACCGATTTGTTTATGAACCAATACTATCAATAAATTGACTGACGACCTTGGTAACTTGCCAAAAGACGAAAAAAAATATCACATCTGAACGATCACTCTCAATTTCAGTACAAGTCAATAGCCTGGAATATAAACAAAGAAATATTTACCAAGTTCGTCCACCGGCACAGAGCTCAGCGGCTCCATAGCCATTGTTAACCACAATAAAACACAACACAATAGCCACAGAAAAACAAGTAACAAAAAATAAAACAAAAAAGAAAACACTAAAAATGTCAACTGCGTAAAAAGGCACTGAAAACTCCGTGCGAGACGACCGTCCTCCTTGACGGTCTGCGCGTTACTGTTGTTGAATTTCGAATTTAGAACGCATGGACTGGCGAGTAAACAAAGCGATGCGCCAGCGCACACGTCGGCGCACAATAGACTGATAGTCACAGAAGGCTTGCTTCACGGAAAGTTATTGCACTGACGTATAGTGTTTGACGTAGGTAAACAAAAATATATACTAGATGCAACTGCACTGTGACTCGTGGAGTTTGCGATGACAAAAGCATTGCTTATAGAATGCTTTCTTTCGGTTGATACGACCATTGGCGTATCTAGGGCGATTTTTTGAGGAATTCAAAAATGCTTGATTTTTGTGTAAAATACTGAGTGTTTTGGCTTCCATCTTAGAATTTCTATTCGGTAGCCCAACATTCTGGTGTGAACGCCCACTCGGCACTCATATGACAAGGCATGCTGGGTGAAATATTCGACGGTTGAAAGGCTAAATGATCTAAGTGACACCGAGTAAACTTTACAACAGAGTAAGAAAAAGTTAAAATTTTTACGGTTTACTTTTGTAAAGTTATGTCGCTTAGATCATTTTGCCTTTCAACCGTCGATATTACGTCCAGAAAAGAAATAAAGACGGAGATAGAGGCTGATGGAGATGTATGCAGGAATAAAATACGCTGCACCGACTATAAATCATCATCAGCCTTTAAGGGTTCCGTACCTCAAAAGGAAAAAACGGAACCCTTATAAGATCACTTTGTTGTCCATCTATCCGTCTGTCTGTCTGCCTGTCAAGACCCTTTATCTCGAGAACGCGTGGAGGTATCGAGTTGAAATTAAAACCATATACTCAGGTCTGTAGTCTCTTCAAGCTGTGAAAAAATCAAACTTCTAAGATAACGAATTAAAAAGATACGGCCGTTTATGTCGCAAAGAAACGTATATTTTGATACTCTCAAAGATCGAAATTCTTAGGGTACTTCCCGTTGACCCAGAATCCTGAATTTTGGCACAAAGCAAGGTCTTATAGCACAGATATAGGGAAAAATCTGTTGTTACCTACGACACAAAAAAAATGCTATTCGGAAATTGTGGTTTACACGAAACCCTCAGTGCGCGAGTCCAACTCGCACTTGCCCATTTTTGCGCGAGTCCAATTTGCACTTGCCCAATTTTTTTTTTTTAATACTTGTCCGATTGCGAAAATTTTTTCACCGATAGAAAGCTGCTTTATTCCTGAATAACAGGCTATATTTTATATATGCGGTCGAAGCCGAGGGCAAAAGCTAGTCTTAAATATGTTTTCGTCCTGCTATCATCATCATAAAAGAGCTATGTAACACAATGTTATTTTAAAGTATTACGAACAGACACTTCATTTCTATTTATATGTATGTATAGATAGGTTAGTGTTGTGTGTAGCTACTAGCTTACTCGATAATGGGGCGACATTCTAACAGTTTGTGTATCTAAATTTAGCTCTGCGCTTGCAACGTAGTTTACTCGTTGTTGATGTACTAGGAAAATTTACATGTAAAGGTCAGTTCACACCGAGACGCGACGCGATAACCTGATTTAAGTTGGAACTACATTTGACGCACATGTGTAACACGTCTGATTTGTACGTAAAACGACGTCGCACGGCGTGGATCCTATGTAGCTCTATAAGTCTAGTGTCCATATAAAATGAAAGGAGACCGACACGCCCTGATTGGCGTGTGTTCTTCGATTACCTACTGTAAACGGACACAGGTTCATAGAAGCGTATGTCATTATACACTCGGTGTACGCCTGCGTGCCTTTTGCAAAGCAGTAATGCTAGCAAAGAAGGAGGCCGACTGCATCAGGCAACGGCGCTCTTGCCGCCGCCGGGATTCCGATCCCGATTTCCGGCCACAGTAGGCGCGGACTTGCGGACGGCGAGCAATGGGTAGCTCGCTGTCCGACTGTGCGGACCGAGCCCAAGTCGTCGACGGCGCGCGCTGTTCACGCGCGCCTCAAGGAGTTCGAAATCTACTGGGGCCAGGGTTAGTTTTGAAATATAGCTCAGCCCCGGTATGAAGGCACGAAGGAACGGGGTGGGTTTTTAGTAGTAACAGTCTGACACTATCTCCCTCTCCGCCAAAGGGCGGGGGATATAATTGGATGATTATCCCATCTAAAAAAACCGGCCAAGAGCGTGTCGGGCCACGCTCAGTGTAGGGTTCCGTAGTTTCCCGTCCGTCACAATAAGTGTACCCACTTATGAGTTTAAAAAAACCGGCCAAGAGCGTGTCGGACTCGCCCATGAAGGGTTCCGTAGCAGCAAGTAACATAATATAAAAGTTCTTGTAATGTGTTGTAACTTTGATCGATGTTTTAATAATACTGTATTTTTTTCGATTTATGATGCATTAAAAAAAAAACCGGCCAAGTGCGAGTCAGACTCGCCCATGAAGGGTTCCGTAGCAGCAAGTAACATAATATAAAAGTTCTTGTAATGTGTTGTAACTTTGATCGATGTTTTAATAATAGTGTATTTTTTTCGGTTTATGACGCATTAAAAAAAAACTACTTACTGGATTTCGTTCAAACCAATTTTCGTTGGTAGTTTTTATAGTAATGTACATCATATATTTTTTTTAGTTTTATCATTCTCTTATCTTAGAAGTTAGAGGGGGGGGGGGACACATTTTACCACTTTGGAAGTGTCTCTCGCGCAAACTATTCAGTTTAGAAAAAAATGATATTAGAAACCTCAGTATCATTTTTGAAGACCTATCCATAGATACCCCACACGCATGGGTTTGATGAAAAAAAAAATTTTGAGTTTCAGTTCTATGTATGGGGACCCCCAAAATTTATTGCTTTTTTTCTATTTTTGTGTGAAAATCTTAATGCGGTTCACAGAATACATCTACTTACAAAGTTTCAACATTATAGCTCTTATAGTTTCGGAAAAAAGTGGCTGTGACATACGGACGAACAGACAGACAGACAGACAGACAGACAGACAGACATGACGAATCTATAAGGGTTCCGTTTTTTGCCATTTGGCTACGGAACCCTAAAAACTACTTACTAGATTTCGTTCAAACCAATTTTCGTTGGTAGTTTTTATAGTAATGTACATCACATATTTTTTTTAGGTTTATCATTCTCTTATTTTAGAAGTTAGAGGGGGGGGGGACACACATTTTACCACTTTGGAAGTGTCTCTCGCGAAAACTATTCACTTTAGAAAAAAATGATATTAGAAACCTCAGTATGATTTTTGAAGACCTATCCATAGATACCCCACACGCATGGGTTTGATGAAAAAAAAAATTTTGAGATTCAGTTCTATGTATGGGGACCCCCAAAATTTATTTCTTTTTTTCTATTTTTGTGTAAAAATCTTAATGCGGTTTACAGAATACATCTACTTACGAAGTTTCAACAGTATAGCTCTTATAGTTTCGGAAAAAAGTGGCTGTGACATACGGACGGACGGACGGACAGACAGACAGACAGACAGACAGACAGACAGACATGACGAATCTATAAGGGTTCCGTTTTTTGCCATTTGGCTACGGAACCCTAAAAAGATACACATTTCAAATCGAGATGCCATAGTAAAATCTGTCTCTCTTCATGTAGTAAATAAAATTTCGAGTCGAGCTTCGCGCAGCGTCGCGTCGAATGTCGGTGTGAACTGACCCTAATGTTGAGGATGTAAAGTTTATGATTTTTATGTTGTTATTGTTGCATCGAGATTAGTTATTGTGTCATAATTATGTTAGTTCTTTGAAAAGCTTTTGTTTCCTAGTCTTGTTTGTATTTATTAGAAAAGACAATAGATGCAGTTTATGCCAACTTTTTAACCGACTTCGAAAAGGAGGAGGTTCTATGTTCGGCTGAATGTATGTTCACCGATATCTCAGTCAATTGTGGACCGATTTTGAAATATATTTTTTTATTGTAAGGTTATGCTTCCAAGTTGGTCCCATAGAAATATTGTTTTGATCTGATCATGAACTTCGAAATTATGCAACAGTACTTCTGATAGGAACACAGCAGAATTGTGACAAGTAAAATTGCTTTGTTTGTACGTGTAGTCGATGACAGGCTAAAAGAAAAGGGGGAGGGGATGTATCGAACTGATCTGGTGATGAAGCCGGAAGGTAAAAATTCTGAAACTGTTTTGTAATTACGCGTCAAAAAAAAACTTTTTTCGCGAATCAGAAAAATCTTCGTAATTCGAGAATTGAATTGTTTTTATAGGTAAAGTACGGAACCCTCTGTGCGTCAGTCCAACTCGCACTTGCCCGATTTTTATTTTTTTATAAAAAGTTTTTTTATATATATTAAGTAGGTATAGTATATCTGTGTGTGTTCGTTTGAATGTTTACACACAGATAGACCAAGGCCTGGATATAGGACATTTACATATACACCCCTACTTTTTAATAAGTACACAAAAAATGGGGCTGTTTCTGTACCCGTTACTGATCGTAATATTGTATTCAAAAGTAGAAAAAGACGAAATCCTAAAATTGACCACGAAAAGGTAAATTCATCATAGATTCAATCATACATAACAATTGCTAGTAGAAAATACTGCGGGCAGTGTTTTTCCATTTTAATCGTCCTTCATTCATTCATAATCAATATGCCTGCACAATATTTCCATAAATTGACAGACATTTTGGGATAAACACTAATGCTTATAACTTTGCTGTTTATGAATATTATTTATTGAGACTTTACTTAAATAATAACAAGGGCTTTTCTAATAAGCCCTTTAAGTATTTGTACTAATTAAAAATTTGTGGTGTATACTTATTATCCCAGGAGTATCTTCCCTTTGACATAATTACGAATTTCAGACGGTCGATGCCGCTTCCAAAAGCTAATGACTTCATAAAATGACCAAGAATGTTGCAACTTATATTTAGAGCACCACAATTCTGCAAATATATTTAATTTTGTCAGCGAGGTGGCTCGTAAAGAGGAATTAACTTGTTTTGTCTTTATCTTCTTTGGTCGCACGTAATTTGGAAACGCTTGAGTCACTTGCCTTGGCTGTTCAAAGCTTTATTTTCTTGAAATTTCTAGAAAATGTGTCTTGTGAAGGGATTTCCACTGGAGATATTTATTATCATTTACATATTTTCCCATATCTCTGAAACTATGCTTCATCATCATAATTTCAGCCGATACACGTCCCCTGTTGGACATAGGCTTCCCCTAAGCGTCGCCACATCGAACGTTCCTGTGCGTCCCGCAATGGGCAGGGCACATTGCTCGCAGAACAGATGGTCGTTGAGGCCGAAAGTTTCTGGAGTGGCGACAGCGTACCGCAAGACGCAGCGTTGGAAGGCCTCCTACAAAGTGGACCGATGACCTGGTGAAGGTAGCGGGAAACCGATGAAACTATGCTTAAACTGATAAAAATATTATCGCATCGAGCTTTTTCTGGGAGAACATCCTAAACAACAGTTTGTATTGTTTGCAGAAAGAGATTTTTCTTTTCCTAACGGATTAGTAGTTGTATAAATAATAAGTCTTATTGTTTTCCGAAAGATGATTACAACCTACAATTTTCTTCCTAAAAATGGTCGAAATCGAGCTTTTTCAGGAAGAACATCCAAATGCTTTGATCACATGTATCGAGTAAAAGGGCGAGACAGTAAAATGTTGCTCGGCCGAGACCGTGATGTAAGCGAGTTGTAAAGATAAGCGTTCGGCCGAGCACTCGACGCTGCGTTTACACGTACCGAGTACTCGGCCGAGAGCACTGCCTCACCCGTTTACTCGGTACGTGTGATCAAGGCTTAAGCGACAGTTTGCGTTTATTGCAGAAAGGACTAGAACATTGACCACAGTCCGAAATCAATGTTTGTATACTTAGTTGCCTGGACTGGTCGGAAGACGCTGCCATGATCCTGCTTTTTCAACGATGATTTGCGATTTTATACGCTCTTTTTCAGGTGGGAAAATCATCCAATCCCCCGCTCTTGGGCGAAGCGGGAGATAGTGTCAGAACCATCCCATCGAGTTACCCATTGCTCGCCGTCCGCAAGCCCGCGCCTATGGTGACCGGAAATCGCGATCGGAATCCCGGCGGCAGGTTCGGCCATTACCTCGCGTGTGCTGCCGCCTGCTTTGCTAGCATTACTAGAATTTTATACCCTAACCTGCATACCTCTAAGCTAAACACCAGTTGCTATGCAAAACTCAAAAATGTCCTTGAATCGGACCCCAACAGCATCAGTGTTCCACACGCCAGGGTCTATAAAGGAAGCAGTCATTACTTTCTGACAGACATACGAGCAAGTAATCAACGGAGGGAGACAGTGACCGATCGAGGTCAATTTCGCGAATTGCATGCCCGAAATAACGAAGCTTGTTGAATTTGACTGAGAGATGAGGGTTTGGTCACGTAGGCACCTGACAGAGATGTCATGCTTCAGATTCCTGTGGTCTGGCTCACTTAGGGCGCGTTCACACGACACGCACACGCTCAGCGCACGCCACCCGCGTTCAGCTCGCAATGAAATTTATTAAATAAGAATTTGAGTCTTATAATCATCATCAATAGATCTCAAATTGCATTTAACGAGGTCTACACGCGCACGCCAAGCGCCAACCCTGCGCTCGCCCTGCCCACGCTCTGCACCCTCCCCGCGTACGTTTTGCGCCCGCGCTAGGGCTAAATGCCTAGTGAACGAAGGAGTCCAGCTACTAGTAGTATAAGTGGGCACGAGGCGTACGCGAGGCGGACGCAGCGCGTGTGCGGGTTTAAGGCGGGCACAACGCGTGCGCGGGTGCTGTGCGTGATCGGCGCGTGTCATCTGAATACGCCCTTACACTGGGTCAGCAGTCAACGCCGTCCAACGAGTCGACAGCGTGGTACACCTCATCAGTAGTTACGTACAAAAAAGCTTTATTTATTACTAGTTATCATTTAGATATTATAATTTTTTTTTAACTTTGTGCGGTTCGGAAAAATCTTCGAGACTCTTCGAGAACTATTTACATGTAAATTTGTACGGATCCCTCAGTACGCGAGTCCGACTCGCGCTTGCCGTTTTTAGGGTTCCGTACCTCAAAAGGAAAAAACGGAACCCTTATAGAATCACTTTGTTGTCCGTCTGTCTGTCTGTCTGTCAAGACCCTGTATCTTGAGAAGGCGTGGAGGTATAGAGTTGAAATTAAAACTATAACTCAGATCCGCGGTCCCTACAAGCTGTAAAAAATCAAACTTCTAAGTTAACGAATAAAAAAGATACGGCCGTTTATGTCGCAAAAAAAACGTATATGGATACTCATAAAGATCGAAATTCATAGGGTACTTCTCGTTGACCCTTAAATCCTGAAATTTTGCACAAAGCACGGCCTTATAGCACAGGTATAGGAATAAATCTGAAAACAGTAAATTTGTTGTTAAATACGTCACAAAAAAAAGATTTATTTCACAAAAATCTTCGAGACTCCATTCGGGAATTGTAGTTTGCACGGAACCCTAAGTGCACGAGTCTGACTCGCACTTGTCCAGTCCTTCTTCATAATATCAAACTAATCGCAACAATGGTTTTATTATCCCGATTTCGTCACTGGTAACAATAAACAACAGTGTATTTTTTTTGCAGCTCCATAATTCCCGCGCCTGCGCTGCAAAGTTTCTCCACCTCTATCAAAAAGTGCTATCGCCGGCAGATCTAACAATGCCCAGTCCACTCAAGAGCACTGATTTTATCGACTGGACGAGTGTAGCGTCACGTATACCACCTGAATGCGTAGTAGGGTGATCAATCAGGTCAAAAGCAATTGGCCTGTGCGCACTAGTTTATCTGACAGTCGAACACAGAAAACTAACATACGTGATAGTCACGTATGTTAGTTTTCTTGGAAATGTAATTATCTTAATTATCTGGTCACTATGTGACGGTGTAAGTTCAAAAACATAAAATGATAACGATTTATTTCTTTGATGATTCATCATCATATCAGCCGAAAGACGTCCACTGTTAGACATAGGCCTCCCCCAAGCGTCGCCACAACGACCGGTCCTGTGCGTCACGCATCCATCGGATTCCCGCGACCCTGAACAGGTCATCGGTCCACCTTGTTGGAGGCCGTCCAACGCTGCGTCTTTCGGTACGTGGTCGCCACTCCAGAACCTTTCGTCCCCATCGACCTTCTGTTCCGATTTCTTTGATTATTATCTAGCCCTCATTTAATTTCAACTCGATACCTTCACACGTAGAGAGATAAAAGGTTTTGACTCTTGACAGACAGATAGACAGACAGACAAAGTGATCGTATAAGGATTCCGATTTTTCCTTTTGAGCTACGGAACCCTAAAAAAGGAATATTTCCAAATGTTTTAGCCAGCACGTCCAATACACGTTTACTGAATATCTTACGTCAATGAGTACAAGAATACTTCAGTACTTATTTATAAATTCAAGTATGTATTGAGTGCGTCTCGGATGGGAATGGCCGATATTGGGTGATAATTTTTTTAAGGTGGAATTCAAATAAATGGAAATGTTTAATTTGCAAGATTTGATGACAGACAAATATCGGGACAGGTGAAACTAAAAAAAGCTTGTAAAATAATGAAGTTCAAAACACTGTGAATCACCCGATGAACCTAATGGGTGTAAACCGTAGCCCATTGGCCCATTCCCTCGTCCCATCGCTTGTATGTGTGTGTGTTCAGCACTGTCTGTGTGTCCAAACAAGTCCGGCCCGGTGCAACCGTTAACATAATTTCGAAGGACGCCGACTGGTTCTTGGTGTACGTGACTTCCGAAATGTACACAACACAGTGCATAGCTGTTAAGGCCCAAGCGCCCGAAAAGTGCCATTAAACAGTGACTTTCTGAAGCAAGTCCAAGCAACCCTTAAAGATGCGCAGTAGTGTCACATTAATTTTTATTTACGGATAATAACGTAATGTTTATTGTGTTATTGTCTGTTGTACGCACATAAATTTAATTATATATATATATATATATATATCATATTTAACGATCCCTAAGATGATCTTTTATTTCTAGGGATTTATTTTTGTAAACTATATTACTAGCTAGTTTTAAGTATTCGATATTGTAATCCGTGGAAAACGTAGTGAGTAGCATGATGTTTTATATTGTATATTTAAGCTGTTATGTATATCTCTTATTATGCTACTGTTTGTTTTTCCTTAAATAAATAAAATAAAATACTCCTCGGTAACGGCCAGGTTAATAGGTTTGAAAGAAATATATGTTTATTACAGATTCATGAACAACATTACCAACATTTGATATTTTCGTGCGATTAATTTTTGTCTAAAAAAAAATATTTAGCAATTTCGCAACTTTTCTCCACTCGTTCGAAACGGCTTGGAGCTAGCTTTATAAACATTCTTTTTTTATTCTTCATAGTGAACATAGCATATTATGTAAATCAGATATGCGAATTGCCGCCAAGGTAGGTACGAAAGTTGTGTCCACTTAATTTCGGCCAGGTGGTTCAAGGGATAATATTTTTAAGCCTTAATATTTTTTTTAAGCCATGTCTTCTCATGAATAGTTCATTTGTTTCCCATTAGGATATGAATGTAATTATAATGTTTTTGTCGTATATTGATAAGATAATGTGTTAGGGGCATGCAACTCGACATACATTTTCACTATTTTTCATACAACCGCTCTCATGCGATTATGAAGTTATTACACATTTTTCATTAAATATTTTAGAAATCTTGGGTAAGTATCTTGTGGATATTATCTAGGCTTCTGTTAAAATCAATCCAGTAAAGATTTCTAAAAACCTGCTATCTTGGACGAACTAGAATCTTCATAATGTACAAAAAAAAAAAAAAAATATAATAGAAGCCATGCAATATTAATCAAGATTTAAATGTCGAATTTATTTTATTTTTTTTTAAATTACGTTTTAAAAAAAACACGTATGTCCTGGAAAAAGTTTTGTGAAATATTCGAGTAAATCACGGAATTACCGAATGCCAACAGAGTTTTCAGGCGTTCTCTTTTCTCGCGTTACCTCTTCATCAAACATTGCTTTTGATTGCCTAATTTAAACCATGCTCGTTGTTGGCGATAGGCGAGTGGGACCATCTTAAGGCTTATAGTCCCTTGAACCATCTGGCCAAAATTATGTGGACGCACCTCTCGCACTTCTTTGCGAAATATTGATTGATTTACGTATGCAATGTTCACTTTCAAGAATATTTAACCACCAATTTTTATGTGTAAAAATGTTTCTAAAGATCCAAGCCGTTTCGAAGGAGTAGGGAAAAGTTGCGAAATTGCCAAATATTTTTTTTAGACAAAAGTATTAATAGCAAGAAAAAATCAAATGTTGATAATGTTGTTCATGAATCCATAATAAACATATATTTTTTTCAAACCTATTAACCTGGCCGTTACCGAGGAGTAGGCTTGAGAAAGTCAATGTTTTATGGCACTTTTCGGGCGCTTGGCCCTTAAGATCACATTCTCACATGCATACCCACATCAGTGTACCTTCTGAGTATATTTGTACCATAAAGTCTGGGTCGTTCGGTCCGTTTCACCGTTTCCGAAGGACGCCGACTGGTTTCGGTATACGTGACTCAAGAGATGTACACAGTTTATAACTCGCAGTTGCATGCCGTCGAAACCGCATATCATACCACACGCTTTGATTAATTTTTTTTTTTTTAATTGGGATAAACTAGTGCTTGACTGCGATCCCACCTAATGGTAAGTGGCGATGCAATCTTTGATGAGTTAAAATTGGTTAGTTTTTAAGTTTGGAGGCCTCTTAAAACCTTTTTTTGTAACCGACTTCGAACAAAAAGGAAGAGGTTCTCAATTCGGTTTTGTTTTATTTTATTTTTTACTTTTTACTAGTTATCATTATTTTTTTGTTGCATACAATTTTAATGTATAAAATTTATCTACACTAATTGCGTACATTTCACGTGATGCGCGCACTACCCTCTTGAACACTTCTACAGATTTACTATATGTATAGATAGACTAGCTTTTGCCCGCGCAGCTTCACTCCCGCTCTTCCCTACTCTACTCTACCCTACACTACACTAATTTTTTTTTTGACGTGACAACGTCTTAAATTAGGTTGCGGCTGGGAGTCACTTATGAAAAAGTGTAACGCTCGGTAACGTTACGATGAGTCACCGAACGAGAGAGAGGCCCGCCGAATGCCTTGCGTCTCTCTCCCACTCAACTATGATCGGTCTGCCGCGCGCGCAGCACTAGAGACGTTGTCACGTAAAATCTTCGCCCGTAAAACCGACTTTACAGGCAACCATTTTTTTTTTAAATAAGGACCTTCTCCTCACAATAACGAACACAACAAAAAAAGCCAAATCGGTCCAGCCGTTCACGCGTGATGGCGTGACCAAGGAAATAGGGATCATATTTACGAGTATATAATATATAGATAATGAATATAAAAACTCTACTTACCTACAAATATAGGACACGACCAACTTTGAATATAAAGAAAAAAATAGCCTTGGTACGAAAATATAAAAAAAAAAAAAAAAAACAGCAAGTAAAGATCTAAAAATACAATAAGTAAAGGTTATTTATATCTATATCGAAGGACATGTAAACCAGTTCCGACTTCGGCATATGGCCGAATGTGACTCACGCACTCTTCTCGTACGTATTAGAACAAAATCTATTTCCTCGTCTGTCTGTTTGTATACTAAACTCTTCCTAAACCACAGGACTATAATTGTACCTACTGCTATACAGAGCACAGGTCAGATCGTGTGAGGAGTGCTACATATGGGCTGGTGCTGCAAAATGCCATCTAGCAGCTTTGGACTCAGTGGAAAGGCGTTCGAAGACGCTAATTGGTGAGCCAGATTTGGTTAACACCAATCTATAAAGCCTGGAGCACAGATGTAGGATACCCAGCCTTTCGGTATTCTATAGGATTTTGGCGGTAGTTGCACGACTCGATTCCGCCATTGCCTTTCTACTATCGGGCCCCCCGATGTACGGCGAGCGTTCACCCTTATGCCTTGATCACACGTACCGAGTAAAAGGGCAAGACAGTAAAATGTTGCTCGGCCGAGACAGTGTGTTTGCACGTACCGAGTACTCGGCCGAGAGCACTGTCTCGCCCGATTACTCGGTACAATGTGTTCCAAATGACACTAGGATCGCCCGCCATGTTGTGAGGTCACGATTTACTGTCAAATCGAGGAAATAAATTTTTGAACATTAATTAATTTACGAAAAAAATAATTTATTTATGAACTATGAACGAAAAAAGTTGAATCAGAATCCAGTTGTTCAATTTTACTCATCTCTAAATTCTTAAAATTTGCCAAAGTTTCTTCGATTCGAGACGTCAAAACATAGGAGTCGGTCCTATTCTCATTTGGAACGCGTAGTACGTGTGATCAAGGCATAAGGGTGGACGCTCGCCTTGTTAACACCTCTACAATCCGGACTAAGCGTTTCGCCTCGTCGCCTATATTGTGTTTTCAAGGCTAGAGGCTCTTAATAAACTAGTGCGCTTCACTAGCAATGATTGCATCACTGCTACAACACGCAACGGATTGTCACGCGGTTTTCACTTAATAGAAAGAGCGATTAATGAGAAAGGTTTATTTGTCTAATTATTATCCGTGTTCGAAGCCGGGACGGGTCACTAGTTCGAATCAAAGTCGCTACGTGCGTACGCGCAGCCACGCATATTTTTGTTTTGAATGCCAAGTAGTGGGGGTGTGTTGTTTTGATGCGCGTGGGATCGTCGGACAAGTGGGAACTTGTTCCGGTGATACTAATATGGTAACTTAAACCGTTTCACTTGCTTGACCACTATTTTAATTCCAGGCACTGAGTCTCTCTATCTCTCTCACTCGTAAGTTTTAAGTGTGATGTGGACGGCTATAAAAGTAGAGTTACGAGAAGATGTAAGATAATATAGCTGTTGTGGGCAGAACTTAGAATTGACCACTTCATTATATGGCCAACTACAACTGGCCAGATCGTTTAAACGTTTACCTAAGCCTTTTTAATCCCAAACGGAAAAGAGGGGTGTTATAAGTTTGACGTGTCTGTGTGTCTATCCGTGGCATAAGCGAATAGACCGAATTTTGATGCGGTTTTTTTATTAGGGTTCCGTAGCCAAATGGAAAAAACGGAACTCTTTTAGATTCGTCATGTCTGTCTGTTCGTTTGTCCGTCCGTATGTCACAGCCCCTTTTTTGCGAAACTATAAGAGCTATACTGTTAAAAGTTTGTAAGTAGATGTATTCTGTGAACCACATTAAGATTTTAACACAAAAATAGAAAAAAAGCAATACATTTTGGGGGTCCCCATACTTAGAATTGAAACTCAATTTTTTTTTTTATCAAACCCATACGTGTGGGGTATCTATGGATAGGTCTTCAAAAATGATACTGAGGTTTCTGATATATTTTATTTCTAAACTGAATACTTTGCGCGAGAGACGTAAGTCCTTCCAAAGTGGTAAAATGTGTGTCCCCCTCCCCTAACTTCTAAAATAAGAGAATGATAAAACTAAAAAATGGTTGCCTGTAAAGTCGGTTTTACGGGCGAAGATTTTACGTGACAAGCATGCGCCGATTCAATGCGCCTAATTCTCTAGTGCTGCGCGCGCGGCAGACCGATCATAGTTGAGTGGGAGAGAGACGCAAGGCATTCGGCGGGCCTCTCTCTCGTTCGGTGACTCATCGTAACGTTACCGAGCGTTACACTTTTTCATAAGTGACTCCCAGCCGCAACCTAATTTAAGACGTTGTCACGTCAAAAAAATATATGATGTACATTACTATAAAAACAGCCAACAAAAATTGGTTTGAACGAGATCTAGTAAGTAGTTTTTTTTAAAATGCGTCATAAATCGAAAAAAATACACTGTTTTAATAAAACATGGATCAAAGTTACAACAAACTACAAGGACTTTTAAATTATGTTACTTGCTGCTACGGAACCCTTCATGGGCGAGTCCGACTCGCACTTGGCCGATTTTTTGAAAACTGATATTATCGAGATGGTTCTTAGATACATTTTCTTTTTTCTTTTGAGTCGAGTTTTTTTTTGATATGTCAATCCTTATTTTGCCATACCATTGATGTAATGTAATCTGATGTAGTCAACACGGGTTCAATAATCAAGGTTAATTAAAAGATAGAAATCATTGTTCACTAACAGAAGAACCTTATAAAAAGTACCGAATATAAGTATTTTTTAAATGATTAAATCCAAAATTGTTTAATTGATAAAATTGATGTATGGTTTCTAAATCAATAAAAGGTCTAAAGAAACTAGTTCAAACGTGGATTGACATAATCATCAAACTTCAACGTCAAAATGATCTAGTCAGTTGTAGTTAACCACATGAAGTGATCAAATTTTTAAAATCTCGCCGCGACATAGCTAAGGTGATGAGGCTGAGGTTAGAGTACCCCAAGTGCCCATACTCCTGCACTTGGGAAGATTTATTAAATGGCACCGATGCTGCAGTTAACGTAACAAACTACTGGGCCCAAACAGTTTGACAAGTTTACCATCGATTCGAAAAGAAGAAGTTAAGGCCCAAGCGCCCGAAAATTACCACAAAACAGTCACTTTCTGAAGCCAACTCCTCGGTAACGGCCTGGTTAATAGTTTTGAAAAAATATATGTTTATCATAGATACATGAACAACAATATCAACATTTGATTTTTTCGTGCTATTAATACTTTTGTCTAAAAAAAATATTTAGCAATTTCGCAACTTTTTCCTACTCCTTCGAAACGGCTTGGATCTTTAGAAACCTTTTCACACATAAAAATTGGTGGTTAAATATTCTTCAAAGTGAACATTGCAGATGTAAATCAATCAATATTTCACAAAGAAAATGGATTTAAAGGTCAGCCGCGCGCTTTCCGGTCGCTGTTGGCCGTAAATAAATGCACAGATTAGCGTACTGCTGCCTAGGCGGGTGCGAGAGGTGCGTCCATATAATTTTGGCCAGCTGGTTCAAGGGACTATAAGCCTTAAAGCGATAACCACTATCTCAACAGACGGCGAGCGGGGCGGAAGTGGTAAGCAGGCATGCGGCGCTATAAGCGGCGTCAAACATTTTCATACTTTCGATCTGACCGCTCATCGCACCGAGCTTAGCTACCGCTCATTCATAGCGGCAAGGTTGCGAACGGGCCGTAAAGCGATGACGCAGTCGACGTAGCAACTCGCTTGCCAAGTGTTACTTACAATCAGACCAAAAACTATAACCAGGTAGTTTTTAGGGTTCCGTAGCCAAATGGCAAAAAACGGAACCCTTATAGATTCGTCATGTCTGTCACAGCCACTTTTTCCCGAAACTATAAGAGCTATACTGTTGAAACTTTGTAAGTAGATGTATTCTGTGAACCGCATTAAGATTTTAACACAAAAATAGAAAAAAAGCCATAAATTTTGGGGGTCCCCATACATAGAACAGAAACTCAAAAAATTTTTTTTCATCAAACCCATGCGTGTGGGGGGTATCTATGGATAGGTCTTCAAAAATGATGCTGAGGTTTCTAATATCATTTTTTTCTAAACTGAATAGTTTGCGCGAGAGACACTTCCAAAGTGGTAAAATGTGTGTCCCCCACCACTGTAACTTCTACAATAAGAGAATGATAAAACTAAAAAAAATATATGATGTACATTACTAGAAAAACTACCAACGAAAATTGGTTTGAACGAAATCTAGTAAGTAGTTTTTTTTTAATGCGTCATAAATCGAAAAAAATACACTATTATTAAAACATCGATCAAAGTTACAACACATTACAAGAACTTTTATATTATGTTACTTGCTGCTACGGAACCCTTCATGGGCGAGTCCGACTCGCACTTGGCCGGTTTTTTGTTCTTATTCTACAGCTCAGGCTATATATGACTGACCTATACAATCACTGAGGCATTCGACGCCTTTTAGTTTTTGTACGTCTGTCACCTGTACGTGTAATCAGTGAGCTATGTCCAGGAAATGTAACCAGATAACGTAATGAAGTTATTAGATACTGCGACCAGTATTCTATTTCATTTGTGTTTTGTTACTAAACTTGTGACATAACATCACGCCTGCCTGTATCCTAAGGCCCGTATAAATAAACGATGCTCAACTCCGTCCTCAAGTGGGATATTATTTGATCCCCGATTATTAATTTCTTACCTCCTCACAATAACAAACACAACAAAAAAAAATGGTTGCCTGTAAAGTCGGTTTTACGGGCGAAGATTTTACGTGACAACGTCTTTTTCTCGGTAGAATATTTATTGATATGAATATAATTAAATTGTACATATTGGCGGCAGACCGATCATAGTTGAGTGGGAGAGAGACGCAAGGCATTCGGCGGGCCTCTCTCTCGTTCGGTGACTCATCGTAACGTTACCGAGCGTTACACTTTTTCATAAGTGACTCCCAGCCGCAACCTAATTTAAGACGTTGTCACGTCAAAAGGAATTAGCGAAATCAGTCCAGCTGTTCACGCGTGATGGCGTGACCAATGGAATTATGGATTCATTTTTATATATATAGGGTGACTGGTAATTAGTGCACGATACTGAAACACGTGATTGTGCTCATGATAACAAACAATTTTTATTATGCGAGCAAAAATATCAGCTATTCAGTACATTAGGCAAACATAAATGTACTGAACATCTGATTTTTTTTCGCGACTTCAGGTGTGTTCCCATAGTAAAACTTGTTTGTTATCATGAGCACAATCACGTGTTTAAGTATCGTACACTAATTACCAGTCACCCTATATAGATGAACTCGCTCAAAATCCAAGAATCCTTGATTACCGTCATCGTCCAAGTCACGGACTATTTACAAAACATTATAGCTTAGTAAACAGCCTACAACCGTTCCCCTTATCAAAGGAGCACAATAGTACAAAAATCAATATTGTCCTAAGCGGTAATGATCCTTTTATCAGCATTATCAGTCGCGTGACGGGCCTATGCAAATGGTCTGTTTGGAGCCACCGAGATAAGGATTAGGCGTTATCTTTACTCCCGAAAATACTGCATGCATGCCTTTATGTAGTGGCATTGGATCTGGGCCTAGTCTGCTATTACAATAGTGACAGAATGGTCTATCATTGATGTCCTAATTGTCGATTTTGACAAGTTTGGTAATCTACAGTACAATTCACGAATGATGGCGGCCGTGAAGTTAGCCTTTGCGAACGTTCGCGCATGCTACACTCTTCTCGCACACGCACGTCGCCATTTGATTCCTAAAGCACGTTACTGAGCAGCCTTCTGCGCAAACTTCACGGCCGCCATCATTCGTGAATTGTATTGTACTAATATAATGGTGTCATGAATTTCCAATGTTCAACCACTGACACTTCATTAAAAAAAGTGGCATAGAATGGTAATCTCGTACATATTGACAAATAAATATTTGACGTAGGCGGTAATCTCTTAAAACTAGGACAGTTTATTTGATCAGAGTTCTAATTAGAACGTTATTTTGTAGTTATTGGTTTTAATATGCTCGACATTATCATTCTACCACAACTCTATTACGATACCACTGACCGCTCAATGATCGATCATTATGAATTAGCAGATTACGAACTTTTAGCAAAATGACAATGTGATCGTGTTGGAATGACGAATTTATAAAAATAGCAGACTTGGGCCCCTGGTTGTTACTATGTAGTGTCTTAACATTATCATTTCAGCCGAAAGACATAGGACATAGGCCTCCCCCAAGTGTCACCACAGTAACTGATCCTGTGCGTCGTATCCATCAGATTGACCTAGTAGCTAGTATTTATATAAGTCAAACCATCCTCAAACCACATGAAAGTGAGCAGGCACATCAATGACTAGCCAACATCCAATATCATTGAAGACTTTGTCATGGATTCCTGTATCATGGTCTGAAGACAAAAGACACATGCCATAAAACGTGTTGCACCGACTTAGCATAGTCCAGAAAAGCTCTTACAACGAAAAATGATTTTTCTGAAACTAGTACAGAATATCACACTGATGTATTTGTAACATAGACGTGGTTCTTCTACACAACTACAAAAAAAATACTGCTGACGTAATCACTCCATCGTCGACCACATCATCGCTTACCATCAGGTGAGATGGTGGTCAAAGGCAAGCCTATCAATAATAATAAAAAAAAATTACCTTCTTTACCCCCATCCCCCATGTCATAAAAGCAAAGATCCCCCACTCCTCTGTAGTGCTAACGTAATAACGACCCCTAAGCTGTTCAATTATGGCGATAAGTCCCAAGTCCCCACTTTGAGGCGTGTCTGGAAAGACTTCACGGCGTCCTTACCTTCCGCATGACACAGGTCCTCACCGGAAATGGCAAGTTAAGGAGGTTCCTGTTCCGAATTAAAGCGGAAGTGACGCCCGGGTGTCGCCACTGTGCGGAACGCCCAGAGGACACGGTGGAGCACACAGTCGCAGTGTGCCCTGCTTGGGCGCACTGTTCCCGCGCACCTCAAAGAGTTGTCAGCAACAGCAGGGGCCCAGCCGGGTCGAAGCCTACTGGGGCCAGGGTTATCCGAAAGGGCGCTCGAGCCCCGGTATGAACGCTTGAAGGAACGGGATGGGTTTTTTAGTAATTAAGAGTCTGACACTATCTCCCGCTCCGCCCAAGTGTGGGGGTTGTCATTGGATGATTTTTCCCATCGAAAAAAAAAACCCCTAAGCTGTTAAACCGTTCTGAAATTCAAGAACACGCTTGCAATCGCGAACAGAAGCCCAATTAACAATTAAAACAAGGCAATACAACATCCTTGTAAGCAACTAATTCATATGAAACAGGTCGAAAGTCACCAAACAATAGACCACCAATTAAAAAACAGATTACTGAACAAAACAATAGCTTGAAGACTCAAGGTCATGGACTGTTCATTCATGAGTTTGTGTTTATTTGAAACTAGCGGCCCGTCCCGGCTTCGCACGGGCAATAAATATAGCCTATGTTACTCAGGGTGAATGTAGCTTTCCAATGGTGAAGGAATTTTTGAAATCGGCACAGTAGTTTTTGAGTTTATTCATTACAAACACTCTCACACACAAAAATACAAACCCTCTTTATAATATTAGTGTAGATGTATGTTACTCAGGGTGAATGTATCTTTCCAATGGTGAAAGAATTTTTAAAATCGGCACAGTAGTTTTTGAGTTTATTCATTACAAACACTCTCACACACAAAAATACAAACCCTCTTTATAATATTAGTGTAGATGTAAAAAATTGCAGTGAATGAGTGCATGGCGCTAAACTGTTTGGGCAGAGACTTCATGGATGTGATCAGTAGCCACAACCTCTCGTGGCGGTCCCTGGTTCAGATTAAGATCTGGACTTGGAGCGAAGGGGAATGGGCAGTGGTCGCCTCATTCTACGAAGCAGTAATGCTAGCGAAGAAGACGGCCGCATGCGTGGGGGAACGGACATTTTCATACCCCAGCCGCCGCGACCCCTGCCATGACTACCAACCACTAGGGTAGGCGCGGGCCTGTGGGCGACGAGCAAAGGGTAGCTCGCAGTTTGGCCATTGTCTAAACCCAAGTCGTAGTACGTGTTGCCAGTGATGACTCTGACAGCTCACAATTTGGCTTAAAGTCATCCAAAGCAAAGGGCTATAGTTAGTTGCGCCACGATGTCCTGGTGCAATATAGCGCTAAACTGCCTAACCAGACACCATACGGGCTACTTTGGAGTCAGTCGCCACACGTCCGAGCTGCAGGCTTACTCTTGAGTTCAATTCCGATCGGTCGACATTGAGATTGTGACGTTTCGTACCCTTGAATTCAATGCTAGCGCCAAATTGGTTCAAAATTGCGTGACCATTTTGAGAACTAAGTGAAATCGTATATGTTGACAATATTGTTTTCAAGAGTACCAAATCACGTAACGTCAAAATTGACATTGCAATCAGATTGACTTTAGATTGAAATTGCTATTAATTTGGAGAGTAAGCCTGCTGATCGCGGCACCAAATTAAAAACAGAATTGAAACGGACACCAAGTGATAAACTGGATTACTGGATAGCCACAGGAAACTCTCAAACCAAACATTGCCTATCCCAAACTGTTTCCAATCTCATCCGCACGGATATATTGAGCACGCCTCATTAGCCATATGTTATATGTTCAGTCTAACATACGTCAAACTACTTGTAACATATGACGCGGCCATTAGGTATGTCAAGGCTGAACGCCAACACGATAACCTACTGATCTTGTTTTTCTTTTTATTTGTTTAACATGTGGACCAGGATATGAATGCAGTTCTGGATTCATAAGTGTGTGGCTGACAACCTTTTTTGTGAACGGGGACTACTTTGGTGTGTTTATCTATAACTAGCTGACCCGGCAAACTTCGTACTGCACAATAGTCCTTTTAGCTAAGCTGTCAAATAACGCCATGTATGGGCATAATTAATTTAAAAATTACATTTTAATTAAAGATGGCGTTGTATTAGATTTTTTTTTCGTGTTTATTAGGGTTCCGGAGTCACCTAGGAACCCTTATAGTTTCGCCATGTCTGTCTGTCCGTCTGTCTGTCTGTCCGTCCTCGCTTAATCTCTGGGACCGTTAGCACAGAAAGCTGAAATTTGGTACCAATATGTATATCAATCACGCCAACAAAGTGGTCAAATAAAAATTGGAAAAAAAAAATGTTTTATTGGGGTAGATCCCCTATATGTAAAGTAGAAAGCGATTTTTTTTTTAATTTCAACCCTAACGTGTGATATATTGTTGGATAGGTATTTAAAAATGAATAGGGGTTTACTAAAATCATTTTTTGATAATGTCAATAGTTTCGGAAATAATCGCAAAAAAAAACAAAAAACAATGTGTCCCCCCCTCTAACTTTTGAACCAAGAGGTTTAGAAAATATGAAAAAATTCTGAAAAGTAGAACTTTATAAGAACTTTCTAGGAAAATTATTTTGAACTTGATGGTATTGTATTAAAAATAAGAACTCAGGTTTGTGGCGAAATATAACGTTTATGTAAAATTATTAACTAAACTAGGACATCTTGTAACAAAGGAATAAACGGTCAGTGTTACCAACCTTAAACTTAAAAATAAAATAATGTAAGAAGGTGAGATTACATTGGTATTTTAACACCCCCTCTCAATGTAATTACACCATACTTAACTAATAAACAAACTAGTATTACATCATATTACCTATACCACATTTTCCTAAGAAACGAGTCATCAATTCTCGGTTTAAAGACTTGGTCAGCATGTCTGCAGGTTGATCACTCGTTTTAACATATCTTAAACACATCCTTTTATTTTTAATTAATTCTTTAACAAAATGATATCGTATATCAACATGTTTTAACCGCTTGACAGTGTCAGTACACGCAACAGATATGGCAGATTGATTATCACAGTAAATTGGTACTGGACATAGATTATTTATCCTAAAATCATTTAATAAATTGACAAGCCAGCACGCTTCACTCGCTGCCATACTAATGGCAACATATTCTGATTCTGTAGAAGATAAACTAACAGACACCTGTTTCTTGGAACTCCAGGAAATTAAACAATTACAAAATTTGAACAAATAGCCTGTAGTTGATCTTCTATCATTGGGATCGCCTCCCCAGTCAGCATCACAATACCCCTCCAAAACATTATCAGTACATTTATAGACTAACTTGTAATCAAGAGTTTGTTTGACATAACGCAAAACTCTTTTCAAAGCACTTAACAACATATCATTAGCACAAGTTTGATATCTACTTAATAGTGAAACAGTAAAACATAAGTCAGGCCTAGTGCCAGACACAGCATACATTAGACATCCTATCATTTGTCGGCATAACTTTTCAATGTTTTTGTCTACTGTACTATCATGACTTTGAAAAAGTTTTAAATTAATGTTTTGATCTATTGGTGTAGACATAGGCTTACAATTCTCCATTTTAAATTTCTTACACAGAGGTTCACAGAGAATAGGTTTGTTTTTAATTCTGGAACGAAAAGAACGTTATTTATTGTCGTTTGTACCCATTCGCTCCCGTCAAAAACCTCTACCGCCATCTGTCCATGGCCTAACACACTAATCGCTGCTCCATTACCAACAATAACAGATGCTTTTTCTGTCTCGGTAAATGATGTAAATAACTCGCGATCACAGCTCATATGTTCACTGGCCCCGGTGTCAACTAACCACTGAGATTGGCAATATTCTTTTAATGAGTCTGACACCATAAATGCGTTACTTTTCTTTTGTTCTTTGTTCTTCCTAAACCAGCACCTTGACTTGTTGTGCCCACTCTTTCCACAGTAAAAACACTTGGTATTCTGTCCTTCACTTCGGTTGTTACTGTTACTTTTACATTCACTAAGAAAATGTCCCATTTTATTGCATTTAAAGCATTTTATATTCCTTTTATCTTTAGCAACAAACGCTGATGAACCCGAGGATGGAGTTTGTTCGCTTTTCTCTTTCAACCGCTCCTCTTCAATCAGTAATCTTGCAATCAAATTGTCCATTGTTTGCTTATCGTCAGGGGCTGACTCCCACGCTGATACAAAATGCTTATACTCATCCGGTAACGACATCAATACTTTAGTAATCACAAACTTGTCTGAAACTTCTTCGCCAAACTGTTTGAGTTGATTTTGTAATTCCTGAATTTTTGACAAGAATTGTGACATTTCAGTGCCTGTTTCAAATTTATACTGAAAAAAGCGCTGCTGAATGATGTGAATACTTGTTGTAGACTTGTGCTCGTACACACTTAACAGTTTTCGCCACATTTCAGCAGAAGATGTACAAGTTATGATATGCAGCATGACATCCTCTGTCATCCTGGTAACCAGCAACGATTGAGCCTTAGCATCTTTGGCTTCCCAGGCAGCTCGTGCAACAACTTCTTCTGGTTTTACTGTCCGTCCTTCAACAACGTCCAAGCATCCTTGACCTCTCAACAATACGGTTAATTGGAATTTCCATACACTCCAGTTCTTCACACCTTCCAGTTTTATCACACTATTTACTTCCATCTCGCTTTACTGCCTTGTCTCACAATAACTTGAACAAGTATTTCTCCTTCCTAACAAAAATTTTCCAGTCGGCACGCCGGCAATCTAACCTCACTTTTTGTCAGTCTTCAAAACTGCGCGATATAATTATTCCTTTTTCTTCTACTAATAGGTAGCCGTGTCTGGGCCCATAACCTATTGTATTAAAAATAAGAACTCAGGTTTGTGGCGAAATATAACGTTTATGTAAAATTATTAACCAAACTAGGACATCTTGTAACAAAGGAATAAACGGTCAGTGTTACCAACCTTAAACTTAAAAATAAAATAATGTAAGAAGGTGAGATTACATTGGTATTTTAACAGATGGAAAGAACAGTTTTTGTACAAAAAAGACAAAAGTGTTCTACAAAATAATTTCTGGACTAAGTTTGTAGTATAATCGTAGCAGGAATTTTTCTAACCTCATAAGTGGGTACACTTATTGTGAATTTGTGACGGACGGGAAACTACGGAACCCTACACTGAGCATGGCCCGACATGCTCTTGGCCGGTTTTTTTTCAGATTTTCTCACCGTTTAAACTTTCCCTGGACTTCCACAAATATTTCAAGACTAAAATTAGCCAAATCTATTCAGCCGTTCTTGAGTTTTAGCGAGACTAACGAACAGCTATACATTTTTATATATATAAAAATGTATAGCTTATATAGATTATAAAATTCTTTGTCCGTTTGCAGCGAAGAAGCAAAGGCCTCAAGAGATTTCTAAGAAAGCATGTGGTTAGCGTATCGCCGGCATGCAACTGCATGATTATACACTGTGTACATCTCTTGAGTCACGTATACCGAAACCAGTCGGAATGATACGATGCAAGCGCATCAAACACCACCGCCGCCCGAACCCTGCTTCGCATAGACTTCGTAATATTTAGAACGTTTAATTTTAATATTGTGTGGAAATCTGATGAACTAAAATATGATAAATTTATAAAAGTCATAGAGCAAAAGTGCTGAGAGGTGGCCAGTGATTTAATAATATCCAAATAAACCTTTATAAAAACGTGAATTTAGATAATAAGTATATACAGGAAAAGTTTTTAACCACTGCGTAAATTTTTTTTGGTGGCTCAGTGTAAGTAATAGAACACATTTCCATTTTTAGTTTATAACTTTTTTTTTCACATTTTTCCACCTTGTCCCATTTTGAAATAAGCATAACATGGACATAATTTAATTGTAATACTATTAAATACTATGAATGAAAACGCGCTGGCCGCCGCGCCGCCCGTTGTACGAGACGGGGGTGCGGGGGGAAGGGGGCGGGGGTATGCGGCGCCGGCGGCGGCCTTTGATGTGCGGATCTGCAGTACGTCACTTGCGGAAGCGGGGTTCGGACGTTCGCTCATATTCATCCCTGCGCGCGTGTGTGCCGCGTACTCGTGTCGTCACGATGTCGAACTTTACTCACCGCGAATACTACGAAATGGTGCGAGTGTATCTACTTAGCCACGAAAATTTACGAGCAGCACGAAGAAGATATGAGAGGGAGAGCGTACCTCGTATGCGAGCCCAAGGGATCCGTAATCCTACGGTACCTAATGAAAGGACAATTCTTGCAGCAAATCAAAGGCTGCTTGATCACGGCCAGTTCAGAACCCCGAGCCATGCACTAGGGTCTGGCAGACCTCGACTGGCAAACAAAAAATAAATAACGCTTTCAATGAAGTGAAAAGTGATACCAGTGTCCTAAACAAACTAAATGCAAACTTATTTTAAACGTGCACGTTTATGCCTGGAAAAAGGAGGAGGTCACTTCGAACAATACCTTAAATACTGTGATTAACGAAATGTAGAGGTAAGAAATTATAAACAATCTTAGTGTGTTAGGTTCTTTTTGATTGGACATTGTTGTAAATAGGTAGTTGATTCCAATTTTTTAAATACGCCAGAATGCAATTTTTTCAATTCAAATTTTATCATGAGTAATTATCATACATAAATGTTTTAATTTGAATGTAAAAATTATTACTTGATTTATTTTCTGCATTTTGATGGTCCTAAGCCCATGAAAGTATGAAGGAAAAATTGGAATTACCTAAACTTAAAAAGTAGCACGAAATTGCGGTCAGTAACCGCACCGCGTAGGTACTTACGTCGGCGCCGTCGCATCGAGCGATCGCACATAAGTACTTACCTACAACTCAGCTGATACAGCTTGCCAGTCGGGCGACCAGTCGACGCGTGAGTCGGTCAACCGGGCGCCCGACTGGCAAGCGACCATAAAATAAATTTCTATGTAAATAAGTCTCGTAAGCGATAACTTTATTTTTTACTATTAACACATATCAAAATAAAAAATACGTGTTTATTAAAATATATTCAAGTTTATCATGACAAAATTTGCGCACTGGTTAAAAACTTTTCCTGTATAAAAATCAATGCCACTTTTCGTTGTAATTTTATAACTCACAAGAACGGGCTCACCTATCCAAACCAAATGTTTAGGCTTTGTTCGGGCTAATAATATAATAATAATAATATTCCACAAATATCACACAACGCTGTCTAATCCCAAGCTAAGCAGAGCTTGTGTTATGGGTACTAGACAACTGATAAACATACTTAAATATTTCTAAATACATACATATTATAGATAAATTACACCCAGACACAGAACAAATGATTATGCTCATCACACAAACATTTGTCCTGGGTGGGAATCGAACCCACAACCTCCGGCATAGCAGTCAGGGTCACTAACCACTAGACCAACAGGCCAGTCAATTTATTAGATGGTTTATTTGAAGTTTGGCAGAGTAGAGTAGGGTAGAGTAGGGTATAGTAGGGTGGAGTAGGGAAGAGCGGGAACGAAGCCGCGCGGTCAAAAGCTAGTAAGCGTATAAAATTCTCCAACAAATTCGTCACAAGGGGCAACACTGCCATAGCATAGTAAACATACACTACAAGTCAACTCAACTGTGTCTCAGATATGTTGTGTGTAACATAATATGCGACTTAGTTCCGGATGACTGGCCGCGGAGCAAACATATTGTGAAAGTAACGATCTTGCTTAGAAAACGTTCAATGGAATGGTGTGATATACACCTTTTTACGGTTCCGTGTCTCAAAAGGAAAAAAATCGGAACCCTTATAGGATTCCGAAGAGGCTCGGCCCCGGTATGAGAAGCAAGAAGGAACAGGGTGGCACTTTCTTCCGCGTCCGGTCCGATTGCAGCCGTGTGAACTGCACACCGACTGCATCCGAACTGCACCATGCACGGAAGGGCGGAGCGTGCGGGCGGGTGGGTATGATGCAGTTCGGATGTATTCGGTGTGCAGTTCACACGACTGCACTCGGACTGCACGGATTGCAGTTGAAATGCAGTCCGTCTGTTTAGACCCTAGGATACGCAACGAATACATCAGAGACTTTGCCAATAAGTTTTAAATGTAATTAAAACTCAAGACGGATGCTGAATTTTATAACTACGAACACCCACATGCATCCTCACGGCCGCGACCCTCATGTGGCATACTTTATCTACACTGCACAATCAGATTAACTCATAAAAGGTTCAATTTACATCTTTAGCCTTGGCTATGGAATAAAACTGTGTATCTGAGGATGATGTCTCCGTCATCTTCAGATTTTATTGTTTATTTAATTATTCGATTAGCAAAGTAATGCGCCGAGACCTACAACTCGTAATTTCCACTCGGCCACCACTGCTCTCAAAACGGTGAAGGAAATCATCGTGAGGAAACCGGCATGTCCTAGAACCAAAAATTCGAAGACATGTGACATTCACCAACCCGCACTGGGGCCGCGTGGTGGACTACGGCCCAGTCCCTAAATAGGAGGCCTGAGTCCCAGCAAAGGGAACATTAAAAAAACTTTTTACAAAAAAAAAAATAAACAATCGACTTCAATGTTAAAAGAACACTGAAATGTACAAAATAACTTTCATTTCGGAAGTCGGTGTTTCTATAATAGTTTTTCTTTTCGTTATTTAACACCGACTTCCGAAATTAAAGTTATTTTGTACTTTTAATTTTTTTTTAACATTGAAGCGGTTGTTTATTTTTTATTTTTTTGTAAAAAGTATTTTATTTTCACTTTTTAGTTATGGTACCACCACTAAAAAGTACCACTCAGCTAAACGTAAATACCCTAGAGCCAGAGAGCATCTCATAACGATGTTAATAATCCAAAACACGGTTAGATTACATTAATTTACCTTCTGGCTTCATCATCAGATCAGTCCGATACATCCCCTCCCCCTTTTTCTTGAGTCATCGACTACACGTATAAAGCAATTTTACCCGTTACGACAGTTCTGCTGTGATCCTATGAGGAGTTCTGTGCCATATCTTCGAAGTTCATGATCAGATTATAACAATATTTCAATGGGACCAACTTGGAAGCATAACCTTTCAATCGATAAAAGAATTTTCAAAATCGGTCCTGAGATATTGGTGAACATACATAATTCAGCCGAACATAGAACCTCCTTTTCGAAGTCGGTTAAAAAATAGAATCATCACAAAGAGTTACTACCCTGCATGCATTTGTTGATATTTCATGCAAATCCGTCTGTTCGTCCGCATATTTCGCGCAGATATTTACAAAACATTGCTCAACGGTGCGTCTATATTGTTCAAGAGATAGGATATGATTATCATAATTGTTTCTCACTCGACTTCCACTCAATGAAGTGAAATGCGACGCAGTGAGAAATCCGGTTTTGTAAACACGTTAGATTGTAGAAAAACTTTCTTTTTTGACGGTTTGGGAATATTTCGATGTGGGATATCGTCAGATAGATCCATATTATGTATTAAAAACCGGTCAAGTGCGAGTCGGACTCGCGCACTAAACCGTTCTGTCTGTAACAAAAAACTGGGCAAGTGCGAGTCTTGCGCGCTGAGGGTTCCGTACAAACTAACCTATGTAAATAAGTTCAATTCCTAAACGAAGTATCAAACATTTATCCGAATCCCATAAAAAAAAACAGATTTTTTTCACAACTTCTGCTATAAGACCTTGCTTTATGCCAAATTTCAGGACTCTGGGTCAACAAGAAGTAGTACCCTATGAATTTCGATTTTCTCGAGAGTGTCGAAATCTACGTTTTTTGCCACATAAACCGAAGTATCTTTCTTTCTCGGTAAGTTAGAAGTATGATTTTTTACAGCTTCAAGGGACCACAGATTTGAATACACGGTTTTAATTACAACTCGATACCACTACCCGAGTTAAAGGGTCTTGACAGACAGACAGACAAACAACAAAGTGAACCTATAAGGGTTCCGGTTTTTGCTTTTGAGGTACGGAACCCTGAAAATGGGTTACACGTGTATATCTCTCTTAAAACTACGTTCTCAATAATCAACACATAATTTCCACGTCGCTAAGTATGTAAAACAATGCATATTGGTCACATAACTGATGGCACACGGGATCACGACTATTCAACAATACTTATTGACAATACTAACATGAGGTTTCAATACAAATTGTATTGATACATAGACAAAAGCACATGCCATTACGAAGATGCTCCTACAATGCGAAATACCTTGTAAAGATGCTGCTTTGAGACCGACCGCATCATCGCTGACCATCTGTTGATATAGTGATCAAATAATTGAAAATTATTTTCGCCGATAAGTCGTATAGTGGTTTTTTTTTTTTTTCGATGGGAAAAATCATCTTATGACAACCCCCGCTCTTGGGCGGAGCGGGAGATAGTGTCAGACTCTTACTGACTAAAAAACCCATCCCGTTCCTTCAAGCCTTCATACCGGGGCTCGAGCGCCCTTTCGGATAACCCTGGCCCCAGTAGGCTTCGATCCGGCTGTTGCTGACAACACCTTGAGGCGCGCGGGAACAGCGCGCGCCGTCGACGACTTGGGCTTGGTCCGGACGGTTACCGGACGGCCGGACAGCGAGCTACCCATTGTTCACTTTCCGCAAGTCCGCGCCTACGGTGGCTGGAAATCGGGATCGGAATCCCGGCGGCGGCGGCGAGAGCGCCGTTGCCTGATGCGGTCGGCCTCCTCCTTAGCGAGCATTACTGCTTCGCAGAAGTCGGCGACCGCCTGCCACTCCTCGCTCCGGACCATGGCCTCGACCAAGGTCCGGAAGTCGTATAGTGGTGATAGATCGATTAGCGCGCCGCTCAATGATATCAATGTTACCATTCCACATGACGAGAACCTTGTGAAAGCTGAGAGAGAAATCAATGAAATATCTCGACTTAACACAAGAGGTTCTCGACATGTGAAATGTAGATGTCGTAGTCAGTAGCCCGATTCACGTAATAAAAACCGTAACGATTTCGTAGCGATTTAGTCGTTTAGACCATTTCCGTATTCACATCCATCAATCGAGTTTGAACGACACCGATTTTAAAATCGTTTGAAATTCGTCGATTAAAAAAAAAAACTGTATTACATTATCCTGGTAGAATACTTATTAATGTAACTGGAAATAATTCGATAGATCGTGAATACAGCTTTTGGATAGGACTGCGATCGAACGACTATAAAACTTCAACGATATTTGGCTTGTTTGATTTTACGTGAATCAGGCTACTGGCCGGTTTTAGTTGTTCATATCATGCGTCCTTTGGCCTTCAGGCTATTGGCGAAAACGACAATCGGTATATGACACCCGTGTCTATGTTGAGAAGCACCGTGTTAAATTTTAAGATCTGGGCACGACCTTAACACGGGCATTGTTATACCGAATGTCGTTTTTGCTGATCTGCCCTGGTAATCGATATAGCAGTAAGTCAAAAAAGGCGGTTTCGAGAAAACGGCGCGCAAATATTTTTGTTACAATTTTAGCGTTTGTGATAAAACTATACACTCGATTTTTATGTTCTATATGTCAAAAGAAAGGGAAAAAAGTGTTTTTTACTGTAGAATAATATTGTTTTAAAATCTATCTCGAAACCGCCTTTTTTGACTTACTGCTATATCGATTACCAGGGCAGTGATGGCCAAAAGACTCGACGACCAAACTATTGAAGTTGTTGATGCGCGGTTGGTCAAAGAGCCTGATACAGAAGGCAGTAGAGTCTGTCTAATAAGTTAAACGACTTGGGTAATTATTAGGATTTAATTAAATCTGATGTAGTCAACACGGGTTCAATAATCAAGGTAGATTAAGAGATAGAGATCGTTGTTTACTAACAGAAGAACCTTATAAAAAGTATCGAATATTATACATACATAATTCCCAAGTCGGTTGACAGACTATACTCGTCGATACGGCTCGCAGAGTGAAGAGGTTCCTACTTCTGAAGCCCTTAGCAACGGTAGCTTGGACCCCACTGTTTATGTTTTCAAATTTAATTCATTACTAAAACTGTAGATAATTAATAGATATTAAATGAAGAGATGAAATAGCGCATAGAATTGTATAACTTTAATAGCAGCGGGCAGGACACATTGCTTGAAGAAGATATAGCGCTGAAAGGTTCTGAAGTGGTGACAGTGAGTCAGCCAAGTTCCCTGAACGAGCTAGTTAAGAAATAAAACTAAATATTGTTCATTTAGACTATAATTTTCTAATCCATCACGATTATCCAAAGTTACAATTTTATTTTGTAGTCAAGTACAGATGTCTCACAATTTTAAGGCTTTTTGTTCCAGTGATATTACTTCGCAAACACACTTGTCTTTATCATTGCTACTCATTACTTACATACAAAATCTTTCAACATCCATTCGCAAACAATAACGGACTTATCCAATATCAAAGTTTACGTAAACATACTCCAACCAAACGGTAAACAAAAATATTTACGTACAAAACAAAACAATCAAGGTAGCACTCAAACTTTTATCTCGACTCCCATCGACACGACTGCACGCGACGAAGGTTGTAAACCGAATGAATTTTACAAATCAAATATCGAAGAGCGTTGACCTTAGCGGAAGCGAGACGTTTTATAAAACAGTGGCGGATATTTGTCTTCTTTTTTCGGTTGGTAATTTTGAGTAGCATGCAAGAATGTTAATTTATAAAGTTTCTAAATTAGGCAGGTGTTTTTTGCGGGATCCCGCATGTTTGCGGAATTGTTTTGAAAAATTTTTAGCTATCGAACCAGTACTGCCAGAGATTACCTCCTACAAACAAAAAAAACTTTACATCTATAAAATATTAATGTAAATCAGATAGTGTACAGTAGGCACAACGGATCTTGAGCGCTCTGCGTCAGAGTGGGGATCGCTTTGCGCATTCCATACATTAGCGAGCCAATCGTCTTCGTTGTTAGATACATGCAGCAACGCAGGGAACGAATGAGGAGTGACGCCTATGAGCGAGCCAATCACTGACACTCCCCGCCCTCGCATCTCACTTCGCACCACTAAAAAGACCGAATATTTGACTTCTGCGCAACCGCTCAAGATCCGTTGTGCCTACTGTAGATAACTTCATAAAGTAAACCAATATATCTCAATTTAATCCCACAATAACGTTAACAACAACAAAATACTCAGAACAGAGCTCATTTCTACCAATTAAAAACCAAAACATGTCACAATAACTGTTAATCTAGCCAAGAAGCTGCTGATTACCACAGACACATAGTTGAGAAGATTGTGGCGTTACGTTGTATTGTATGAATCATTTGATCAAATAAATAACATTTTTCTTTTAAGGTGGGGTAATCAAATGACTTCTCTCGTTCTAGGATGTAGCGAGAGGGCTTCTCAGACTTGTAACGACTAAAACCCACCTAGAAAGTAAGAAAACACGTTTATTTGGCACAAGTACACACAATGAGATAACATTTATAGAAACTTAAGGGGCCGGCGACGGATGAATTTCCATACAAACGTAATACAACGCTCATTTGCAGTTGGAGTATATTTCCAACATATTAGGATGATATTCGGTTATAGACAAAATTTTAACTAGGTTCATACGTCGAGAATATTAGAAATATTGTTATTTTTAATTCATTAAACCCCAAGTGACTTTCTGAAGCCTACTCCTCGGTAACGGCCAGGTTAATAGGTTTGAAAAAAAAAAATGTTAATTATAGATTCATGAACAACATTATCAACATTTGATTTTTTCGTGCTATTAATACTTTTGTCTAAAAAAAATATTTAGCAATTTCGCAACTTTTCCCTACTCCTTCGAAATGGCTTGGATCTTTAGAAATATTTTTCAAAGTGAACATACTCGTAGTATATGTAAATCAATCAATATTTCGCAAAGAAAATGGATTTAAAGGTCAGCTGCGCGCTTTCCGGGCGCTGCTGGCCACAAATAAATGCACAGAGCGTACTGCCGCCTAGGCGGGTGCGAGAGTTGCGATTGCGTCCATTTAATTTCGGCCAGATGGTTCAAGGGACTATAAACCTTAAGTTTAGGCTTTTGGACCTAGCGGGAATCAGCCCTGTAGGGTCTTTACGGTTCTCCTAACATCTCTTAGAGGGCCGTGCGGAATATAACACGCCGCGCCGTCGACGACTCGGACGGCGAGTCACCCATTGATTGTCGTATTAAATATGCTCTCCTGTGTTTTAAATACTTATACTTAAAATAATAACACTCATATTAATTTACGTTTCGAAAGAGCAAGCGCCAATCAAAACAAGCTTGGGAAAAACTGGTGCAGGCAAAACAAACAAACATGATACTGCGCAGATCCAAAGTGAAGGTAACGTAAACATTTCAAGGTTGCACTCAACTAACTAAAGTAAATGGAAATCCTTTACTGGCTTGAAAATCACAACCCCCGCTCTTGGGCGGAGCGGGATATAGTGTTAAGACTCTTACTAACTAAAAACCGACCCCGTTCCTTCAAGCCTTTATACTGGGGCTCAAACTATCTTTCGAAACTAGCCCTGACCCCGGTAGGCTTCGACCCAGTTGGGCCCCCGCTGTTGCTGACAACTCTTTCAGACGCGCGGGAACTGTGAGCGCCGTCGACGACTTAGGCTCTGTCCGGACAGTTACCGGACGGTCGGACAGCGAGCTACCCACTGCTCGCCGTCTGCAAGCCCGCGCCTAGTGGCCGGAAATCGGGATCGGAATCCCGGCGGCGGCGAGAATGCCGTTGTCTAATGCGGTCGGCCTCCTATCCTTTACTGGCTGAATACTAGCTTTTGCCACCGGCTTCGCCTGCGCGAAAGATTTCTCCATACAAGCTTTCGAGCGTTTCATCCCGTTATGCGATTATCACACTGTCACGCGTCACGCTGCATGTCGCGTGTCAACGCACCTACGCTCGTATAGGTACCGGCACGAATCTTGAGCGCTCGGCGTCAGAGTAGGGATCCTTTTGCGCATTCCATAACATTGGCGAGTCAATCGCCGTCGTTGTTAGATACATGCAGCAAGCGCAGGGGGCGAATTACGAGTGACATCTATGACGCGGCGAGCCAATTACTGACATTCCCCGTCCCCGCGTCTCACGTCGCACCACTGCGCAACTTGAAGCCAGCACTCAAGATCCGTGCCGGTATCTATACTTGCGGGAGTGCAGATCTGCGTCATTATGCAGGCTTTTTAAGCACTGTCATCTTTTCTGTGGCTATGTCCATTTAATTTTGACCAGGTGTTCAAGAGACTATAAGCCTTAAAGCTTATACACACGAGTGGCATGCCGCTTGAGCTCTTAGAGGGTGAAGCTTGGGAAATCCTTTCTTATTCTTTGTGTACCTCACAGAAGGAACCTCTGTGCGACATTTCAACAGATCCAAGGGCGCGTATGAGTCAGTAAGTGAGTCAGGGACTTGTCTTTTAAATGTCACCGGAAAACTGCTAACACCGCGCCGTAAATATCGCAAAAAATTGTAAACCTATTTCTAAATAAGAACTTAAGACCTTTGAAAGTAATTTAAGATGTATATAATTTTTTTTTTATTATTTATCTAGAAATTATAATCTAATAAAGAATTATTACAATCATACAGGATCTTCCGGTGACATTCTACAGATTGGTTTGAGAGAATGGACTAAGAGCTCCTAAAGTAGCTGTCTCCACGACTGACGGGACGGACTCCCTCACGCCCAAACCGCCGGGA
Source organism: Mythimna albipuncta (assembly GCA_929112965.1). Lineage (NCBI taxonomy): Eukaryota > Metazoa > Arthropoda > Insecta > Lepidoptera > Noctuidae > Mythimna > Mythimna albipuncta. The sequence goes on from OV815985.1 coordinate 10,444,695, forward strand.
TCCCTACCCCGATTTACAGCCACCGTAGGCGACGGCGAGCAGCGGGTAGCGGGAAACCGTCCGGACCGAGACCGAGGCGTCAACGGCGCGTCTCTAGGAGATGTCAACAATTCCGTTGGGGACGAGCACAGTCGAAGCCTACTGGGACCAAAGAGAACCCCGTGGTCCAAGAATAAAGGCAAAGAAGGAAAATAAGAGTGTGACGACTCATGTTATGGTTTATAACCAGCTGCCTGCGGCTATTTCTGGTGACCCGACTACAGGGAGCTTCAAAGCTCGTTTGAAAACATGGCTTATCGAGCAAGCATTTTATTCTTTTGACAAATTTATGATGTAATTTAATTTATCTTTGACGATTGAATATTGATTTGGACTGAATATTATTGACTTTTGTTATGATGTATTCTTTATTTAAATTTGTGATTTTCTTTAGCAAAATCTTTTTTTTTTTTAATTTATTATTGTTTACATGTTGTTACTACATTGTGTGTATCTACGAGTGTGTATGTCAAATAAAATAGTTTTCTTTCTTTGTATTTGTTCTGTGCCAGACACAGAAGTGTAATTTATCTATATTATGTATGTATTTAAAAATATATATATAAGTATGTCATCAGTTGTCTAGCACCCATAACACAAGCTCTGCTTAGCTTGAGACTAGACGGTGTTGTGTGATAGTTGTGGAATATTATTTACATTTAAATTATATTTTTTAATATTCAAATTAAATATATATATTTATATAAAATAATAGCCCACCGGTATCGGGAACAGGGTCCAAGCTACCGGCGGTCAGGGTTCCAGAGAAAGGAACCTCCTGACTATACGAGCCGTGTCCAGAAGTACCGCTTTCTGAATCAAGCCCTTGATCCAGTCTCCTAACGAGAGCCTCCTAAGGTGTTGGTCGAGGCTCTTGGCTATTAAGGCATTTGCTGACACATTATTATTATCTTCCACTAGCTTTTGCCCGTAGCTTCGCCCGCATACATAAAATAAAGCAGCTTCAATTCTTGAATTTTTTTTTTTCGCAATCGGACCTATACTAACAAAACACTTGTGTAGATACTGTAGATTAATTAATCAAGCCACAGCACGTGTTTCGGTTAACAATCCAAGGGCGCAACGTACCACCAATTAAGATATTTCACAACAACACCCGTCTATCTCACCGTGAAATGTGCTATCACGACCTGCGCAATAGATCTGCGCAGTAGAATGTTTATCTCACTTTGACGCCTTCGTTTTTCCCAACTTTGTTTTTCATTGTATGTTTTTTGAATCCGAGTATTTGTTCGTGTTGTTTGCATTGTAATTTTAGCTAGTAATCTGTTCAATCTAAGCGCACGGTTGTGTGCAGGCCAAGTTCCAGCAACAGGCCGCACGCATGCCGTGCACTATTTACACAAACCGTTTCGACCCACTTTTGACCTCAGTGCCTATTGCAAGTACAGATATAAATTTGTACCTATGTAATCATATACTAGTACTAAAGCAGTATGTCAAATTTCATAGATATAGCTTCAGTAGATCTTGTAATATGACCCTGTGAATATAGTTAATTTTGGCACTGACTAACTGACCGGTAATAAAAACCTTTAGGTCACTTCCGTTTTAGGGGGACAATTAGCTGATCTTGGCCCTCTTTTTAACAGGTATGTTTTTGGTTAGAATTAGACAGTAACTGATTAAAATATCGAACTAAAGCACTATAAAATCTTAATGAACGGGTAGAATTCGCTCAACAATCACAATGACAATAATCAAAAAGAAAAGATAATGAAATGATCTGATTTGATGATTGCGCGAGAGACACTTCCAAAGTGGTAAATTGTGCCCCCCCCCCCTCTAACTTCTAAAATAAGAGAATGACAAAACTGAAAAAAAAAAAATATGATGTACATTACCATGCAAACCACCAACGAAAATTGGTTTGAACGAGATCTAGTTAGTAGTTTTTTTTAATACGTCATAAATCTAATAAAATACACTATTATTAAAACATCGATCAAAGTTACAACGAACTGCAAGAACTTTTATATTATGTTACTTGCTGCTACGGAACCCTTCATGGGCGAGTCCGACTCGCAATTGGCCGGTTTTTCAATAACGGAGCCCACCATAGCCAGCACATAAAGGAATAATTAAGATTTCTGTGATAGCCAGCCATCGTAGGCGTAGGCTTGCGGACGACGAGTAATGGGTAGCTCGCCGTCCAGCTTTCCGGACCAGGCCCGAGTCTTCGACGGCGGTTAGTGTTCCAAACGCACCTTAAAGAACTGTCAATAAAACCGTAGAGCCGAAGCCTACTGGGTTCATGGATTGACATCTGTATAAACGGTCGAACTGAAATTCTGTTTCAAAGTTACTTGTAATTCGCAAAACTCCGATTTCTTTAATTACTTAAAAAGCTTGCAAGAAAGTTAGTCTTAATTACGTTGAAAGTACATAACTGTAACTTGCAACAAGCAAGTTTCATGACAAAATCTTGTAAATCTACTGAACACCAAAGCCTTCGTGCTAGCCAATAATTTAGTACGACGTATTACAAGCGATTTAAAATACCACAGTTAAGTTTGAATTTCAAACACCACTTTTAGTATAAACTTGCAAAAAATACTGTGAGTATATTTTGTTGCTTATGCTAACGAAAATATTGCCGCACACACACAGAAATTTTAATGTTTTCCTGTGCAATAAATCTATTAACGGAAGACCGACATCTCGAAAATATAATTTACTAGGACAACCTCCCCCGGTCGAACCGTTTAGGGGGGAAAAACACACGTACAGAAGCATTATACATATAAAGATTAACCCAGCTGTTCCACAGTACAAGTAAAAAAAAACTATATCTTTTTTTTTGCTTTATTATTCCTTAAAAGGTTCAGTTGAAAACCAGCGTCAGGCAACTGCTACAGTTGACAGTATTTATATTTTATTAATGTTTCAATACTTGTTTTGTTCATTGTGTGCCACATAAACATGTTTTCTTTCTTTTCTTTTTTCTTTCATTACATTTTTTTACATTTGTTACAATAAAAACACTTGTCTAAAACATTTCAAAGGTTTAAGTAACAAATTGGAACTCGCTAATATAGCTAAAAACTTAGGGTAAACGCTACAGTTAGGTATTGGCCCCTACACAGTTACTGACCATTTCATCTTCGACAGTCTAAAATAAACAATTACCTACCAAAAAGTACATTCAAAACTGTTTACTGATTAACGCAGTGGTGAATCTACTATTCTGGTAGGCATTGCTTATTTTGGGCCGCCAAAGTTTTTTTTTTATGGTGGGAAAAAATCATCCCCGCCCTTGGGCGGAGCGGGAGATAGTGTCAGACTCTTACTGACTAAAAGACCGACCCCGTTCCTTCTAGCCTTCATACCGGGGCTCGAGCGCCCTTTCGGATAACCCTGGAAATGGCCAGTAACTGTATAAGGGCAAATAACTGAAGCGTTACCCTAATCCTTTTCCAACCTAACGATGTAATCGTTCAGCGCACCCATTACGATTAGGGTACTCATATTCCTATACTTTACACTTACTATTAATACCCTTGCGTCTCCTTTGTCGTCCCGTACCAGTCTGGGATCTATAAGGTCGTGCAGTCCAATGACCTTAGGGTACACGTCTGGGAGACGACCTTGGACGACCTTAGGTAGATGTGGCCGATACGCAAGTATTGTACTAAAGTTTAGAAAGTTCAATGCACAGATGTTGGAGATTTGTTCTTTGTTGGTTATCGTCTGTGTATATAGGGAGAAATTTAGCCAGTCAGTGATATTTTTTGCGAATAAGTTTTAGAAACACTTTTACGTAATTTTTTTGTTAATTAAAATACATACATGAGGTCGGAGTTTCCTAGCTGACTACCCTGAGAAGGAACACCGAAACAAAATCAGATGTCAAAGTCTCTTTACGACGCCGTGTTGTCTTTCCAGCCACGCCTTTTTTTTGGTGGGGAAATCATCCAATTACAACATAGTATAAGGAAGATAGTGTCAGACTCTTACTGACTAAAAAACCCACCCCGTTCCTTTAAGCCTTCATACCGGGGCTCGAATTCCCTTTCGGATAACCCTGGCCCCAGTAGGCTTCGACCCGTCTGGGCCCCTGCTGTTGCTAACAACTCCTTGAAGAGCGCGGGAATAGTGCGCGCCGCCGACGACTTGGGCTTGGTCCAGACAGTTACCGGACGGTCGGACAGCGAGCTACCCATTGCTCACTGTCCGCAGCCCTTCCAGCCACGCCTCAAAGAGAGGCCTTACTGCCACAATTATGGCGTGCCCAGCACTGGGTTGTGACAGTCGCCGTCGCCATCAAGATCCAACAGGAAATATTTTGGATATCAAAGTCTAAAATCTACTAAACGGATTTTCATGCACTGGTCACAGTAGACAAAGTGATTCAAGAGAAAGGTTTAGGTCAATAATACATAAGCACACCACAATCGCGACGATAAGTTATCTCTTTGAGGAGTAGCCAGAAAGGTGCTACGGCGTCTTCCCAATCCCCCGTACGCAGGTCCTCACTGGACAGTTCGAGAGGTGACGGAAATTCATAAATCTGCTGATGGAGCCGGAAGCTTGGCACCGGAATTTTGTAATAAACCATTGTTTCCTAGCCGTCTTTAGGATTATTAGAATTGTCATGAGATGCACTCTGGCTATAAGGTACCATCGAACTGATCCGATGATGGAGCCGAAAGGTAACGGCTATAAAGTGTAAAACATGTCTGTTCCATCAGTAACTGTTAGCGTTACAGAATCACAGTAGGTAACTCTTTCGCATAATCCCACGCATACTAATGAAGCCTGTTTAAACAAAGTATTACAAGTAAGTAGGTCAACGGTCTCCTATCAGCTCATGTTACTCCGCATGCATTAGATCACGTACTAGCTTATCTATGCATAATTTCTGATAACTTGTAACTTGTGCTGAGCATCCGTTTGTGTCCACCATTTACTAGCTTAGCATAGTCGGCCTTATAATGTTCCCACTGTTGGGACTCAGGCTTCCTCTCTAGAAGAGGGAATGGGCCGTATGTTTTCCTTCACCGTTATGAGAGCAGTGGTGATGAAGTAAATTACACAAAGTAATGCGCCTGGCTGGGTTTGAACTCGCGACCTACAACAAGTTGGGGCCCTTACCATTCGGCCACCACTGCTTTCAAAAAGTACCTGACATGACAATTGTGTCAAAACGTTAATTACAAGTATATGAACCATCGGATGGGCACGGAAGTCGGCAGTTCATCGGCTTGTATTGTTTATGTTTTATTTACATACAAATATGAGCTGGCAAGCTTCCAGAGTCGGTTACACATACTGGCGAATAATCCTCTGTATGCTGAGAGACAACGAAAGTACATTTTTTTTCACCCAACTGCGCCAGAATGGTTTTCTCCTAGAACCTAAATTGCTTGTTTGAGAGGTGTCATTAGATTTGTCTTAGTTGTGAGAAAAATTATAAAAAAATCTAAATTGTGAATTTCTGTTGCCAATTTTTTTTTTAAGCTATTGCATAGCTTCTATCGCGGGCCTTGAGCGTGGAGACCGAATTCAGAAATTCCGTAATGAAAATAACCTAAAACCCCTCACTCATTTGTTTTTTGAGCGTGGTGACCGATAAGAAAACAAATGAGTGAACAATCAATCAAAATTCAATTCAATGTGTGAAAGTGAAAAAAACTTCAATAAATATCAAAGAAAAAAAAGCAAAGGAAAAAAATACTGCATAAATAAAATAAAAAAATAATTATAATTGCATAAGTTGATAAAAATGCTATGTAATAGCTTTACCGCGGCAGTCCCCGAGTGCCACACGTCTTTTTTTTTTAATAATGGATAGTCATGCGTTTGACCACTATCTTACTTTTAAATATGAATAAATATAAATCTGAAGCACTTCTTACAAATATACTAAAAAAAAATAACCACGAAGGGGTGGCCAGATGGGGCTGTATAACTCAGTCATCAACTTTTAACCCAACATCAAGTTTTGTAGAGTCTGTCTAATAAGTCAACCGACTTGGGTAATTATTACGGTAAAATGAAATCTGATGGAGTCAACGCTGGTTCAATAATCAAGGTTTTTATAAGATATTGATTATTGTTTACTAATAGAAGAACCTTGAAAAAAGTATCGATTAAGAGAATTTTTTAAATAATTAAATATTATACAAAATTTCCAAGTCGGTAAACTTATTAGACAGACTATACTAACTACTACCAGGGTGCACGAAGTGTCTAGGTAGGTAATTTCAAAAAGTCTATTAATATTAATATTTGGTGTACAGTTATTATATTTAGTGAAGAATAAAATGTTTGAATCACAGTTAAAAATTACCCCATTAACTGATAAGGTGGAATTTGATGGGCTTGCTGACAGTGAGCAATGGGTAGCTCGCTGTCCGGCCTAAGTCGTCGACGGCGCGCACTGTTCCCGCACGCCTCAAGAAGTTGTCAGCAACAGCAGGGACCCAGCCGGGTCGAAGCCTACTGGGGCCAGGGTTATCCGAAAGGGCGCTCGAGCCCCAATATGAAGGCTAGAAGGAACGGGGTGGGTCTTTTAGGCAGTAAGAGTCTGACACTATCTCCCGCTCCGCCCAAGAGCGGGGAATGTCGTTGAATGTTTTTTTCCCACCATAAAAAAAGGTGGAATTTGATGAAAATCATCGGATGAAGACGCCGCAAATAGCTATACAATTTCAAAGATGCAAGTCATCTTCTAGTATTGATATTATTGCACACGATTCGAAACAGACGTTTGCCAAAAACGCAGTAAAGCATATTATTATCATGACTAATTAATTAATACATCAATTTTTAACATTCAATTACTACCTTTTCTGTCGCCAAACAGCGTTGCTATGATCCAGTTTTTCTGTGTCTGCCACTGCCACCTGTCTGCCACTGCCACCGAATCAAAATCAACAGGGACAACTACCAGAAAAGATAATCTAATTTTCTTCGGCAAGCAATGGGTAGCTCATTGTCCGACCGTCCGGTAACTGTCCGGAGCGAGCCCAAGTCGTCGACGGCGCGCTGTTCCCGCGCGCCTCAAGGAGTTGTCAGCAACCGCAGGGGCCGAACTGGGTCGAAGCCTACTGGGGCCAGGGTTAGTTTCGAAAGATAGCTCGAGCCCCGGTACGAAAGGCAACGAAGGAACAGGAGTGGGTTTTTAGTCAGTAAAAGTCTGACACTATCTCTCGCTCCGCTCAAGACCGGGTGGTGTCATTAGATGATTATCCGACCGGAAAAAAAAAAACTAATTTTCATCTGAAGTTGCTTCCACGATTGGCACTCATGTCTCCTCTCTAGGAGAGGCTTATGGGCCATAATCCACGCGGGCTCAGTGCGGGTTAATGGATGTCACATGCCTTCGATTTTTTTGGTTCTAGGACATGTATATGTAACCAAGATTATATGTAACTCATGATTTAAAAGAGTATCTATGGAGTTTCTTGCACATTCTGCACCATAGAGATCTACGCTTTGGAACGTGAAATTTAGCTTCACTTTTTTTGGACTGACCGACATTTGACTATTCAAAATTGCCTGTTGAAATAAATGCTTTTGATTTTGATGCATGTTTCCTCACAATGTTTTCCATGGCCGTTTGAGAGTAACTGGTAATGAAATAAATTACACAAAGCAATGAGAGTAGAGTAACGGGCCGGTTCGCTAAGCGATGCGGCTCGAATGTAGCAAACAATTATATTGCACTGGCCTACGTGACCATACGCACGTGGATGCGGTTCAGCGACGACAGAACCGAAGTGATCATTATCAGTTGCGCGGGCTTGCGGACAGTGTGCAATGGGTAGCTCGCTGTCCGGCCGTCCGGTAACTGTCCGGACCAAGCCCAAGTCGTCGACGGCGTGCGCTGTTCCCGCGCGCCTCAAGGAGTTGTCAGCAACAGCAGGGACCCAGCCGGGTCGAAGCCTACTGGGGCCAGGGTTATCCGAAAGGGCGCTCGAGCCCCGGTATGAAGGCTTGAAGGAACGGGATGGGTTTTTTAGTCAGTAAGAGTCTGACACTATCTCCCGCTCCGCCCAAGAGCGGGGGTTGTCATAAGATGATTTTTCCCATCGAAAAAAAAAAAAAAAAATCATTATCAGTTAGTTTGCTATTTTCACGCGAACTATAAACGTTTTATATAAATAGCGGCTAAGACGGCAACTTCGCGCGCACGTAGCAAAGCCGACGCATCGCGTTGAATTCGCGTGAACCGCATCGGATCACTCCACAACCGTCATCACTGACAGAATGCCACTTTGTTTAGGCCCCCTTTTTTTTTTTTTTTTTTTTTTTTTTTTTTTTTTTTTTTTTTTTTTTTTTTATGGTGGGAAAAAATCATGCATTGACATCCCCCGCTCTTGGGCGGAGCGGGAGATAGTGTCAGACTGTTACTGACTAAAAGACCCACCCCGTTCCTTCTAGCTTTCACACCGGGGCTTGAGCGCCCTTTCGGATAACCCTGGCCCCAGTAGGCTTCGACCCGGCTGGGTCCCTGCTGTTGCTGACAACTCCTTGAGGCGCGCGGGAACAGTGCGCGCCGTCGACGACTTGGGCTTGGTCCGGAAAGTTACCGGACGGCCGGACAGTGAGCTACCCATTGCTCACTGTCCGCAAGCCCGCGCCTACGGTGGCCGGAAATCGGGATCAGAATCCCGGTTGCGGCGGCGGCGGCGATAACGCCGTTGCCTGATGCGTTCGGCCTCCTCCTTTGCGAGCATTACTGCTTCGCAGAAGTCGGCGACCGCCTGCCACTCCTCCTCGCTCCGGACCATGGCCTCAACCAAGGCCCGGCGCGAGAGGTCTCCGCCGCCGATCGCCCCCACGAGGGCACGGCGATGCTCCGCCCAAGCAGGGCACACCTCGACCGTGTGCTCCACCGTGTCCTCCGGGCGTTCCGCACAGTGGCGACACCCGGGCGTCACTTCAGCATGAATCCGGTGCAGGAAACTCCCGAACGAACCATGTCCGGTGAGGACCTGCGTCATGCGAAAGGTAAGGACGCCGTGAGGTCTTTCCAGCCACGCCTCAAAGAGGGGACTTACCGCCATGATTGTGGCGTGCCCAAGGCCCCCTTGACCTTCATCAGAGCACTAATTAGTGCACTAAGTAATAAAGTAATACTTCTCACCTATCTCCACATTAATTGGTCAGCCACCTCTTTGTGTGTAGAGTTTTGGCAGTATACTGCATCTACGTCATATTTGTACTGAGTATTTCTGAGTAATACAGGTGGTGCCACCTTTAGTCACTTTGGGCGAATTACACATCGCTTCCGAGTATCATGACTCTAAGTGAAGATTATGAGGATGATTGCTTCATAATGACTTATGCAACTTCTGCGTTATAAAAAAAAAAACCCGACTACGACAAAAAAAGAACGACGCTGAAAAAGTATGAAACAAGATTTTCAGGACGCTTAAATAAACAAGGTAACTGGAAAAACAAGAACAGAACAAAAAGAAAAAACAAAGTCACACGTTATTAGTGTTTCGGTTGGTACCTATAGGTACGTGGGACTGCGGCTTTTCTTTTTTTGTTCTGCGTTTCTGAGATAAAGAGTCTTGACAGACAGACAAAGTGATCCTATCAGGGTCCCATTTTTTCCTTTTGAAATACGGAACCCTAAAGAGAGTGGAAAAAATAAAACAAATATTTTTCTTCTCACCAACCGAGGTCTCACGTGTAGATAAGCGACATGTGCTTAGGAATCAGCTGATTCTTTGTTTTTATTAATTTCGATAAGATAAGGGCTATCTACGTCAGAAAACCTATTATGACTAAATATACTGTTTCCAATACTATGGGAACAAACCTGAAATCGCGAAAAAAAATTAGCTGTTCAGTACATTTATGTTTGCCTAATGCACTGCACAGCTGATATTTTTTTCGCGATTTCGGCTTTGCTCCTACAATAAAAATTGTTTGTTCAGCACAATCGCGTGTTTAACTATCGTACACTAATTGCCAGTCACACACAGTCACAGTACAGTATATTTCTCTGCATTACCCAAAAGTTTGACAGGTAGAAAATGCCTAAGGCATTAAGTCCGCCTCTGCACTTTTGTGTGCATAAAGCATTGAATAGAGCAGTGGTGGGCGAGTGGTAACGGCCCTGACTTACGAGTTGTAGGTTGCGGGTTTAAACCCAATATGGACCATTTCCTTGCGTAATTTACTTCATCACCACTGCTCCCTATACGGTAAAGGAAAACATCGTGAGGAAACCGGCATGCCTTAGAACCAAAAATTCGAAGATATGTGACATCCACCAACCCGCATTGGACCCGCGTGGTGGATTACGGGCCATTCCGTCTCCTAGCACCCACCTGTTCCTACTGCTGAGTCCTGAGAATACTATGCTAAAACATTTAATAAATAAATTATTATAGCCAGCCGCATTATCGGTCAATTCGCATACAGTATTATAGTTTTATTGCTAAAAAAATATCAGGAAAACCAGTTCAGCCAAAAAACATTAGAACGGTATTTATCAGTGATATTGAACGGCCTTGTATTTATAACTAATGCTTATCGGTATGTTATGTCACAGTTTGTAACATGCGTTAGGATTTTACTTTGTTTTTCTATAGAGTTAATCCTTTTGTTTTGATTTTTATTGAGTAACTAGCTTTTGTCCGCGCGACTTCATCCCGCTCTTCCCTACTCTACCCTACTATACCCTACTGTACCTTACTCTACCCTAAACTACCCAATTTTTTTTTCACAAGAATCTTCTCCTCACAAAAAAATAATTAGCGAAATCAGTTCAGCTGTTCTCGAGATTTGCGTTTAGCGACACATTTAGCGATTAATTTTTATATTATACTAGCTTTTGCCCGCGCAAAATCGGAGTCGTGCACTAGTCGTATATTTTTTTGTAAAAAGTTTTTTTTATTTTACACTTTTTAGTTATGATAGTGGTGGTACACTAAAAAGTAAATTTAATCAAAAAAAGATTTTTCAATATCGGTCCACAATTGACCGAGATATCAGTGAACATACATAAAAAAAAACATACATTCAGCCGAACATAGAACCTCCTCCTTATTGAAGTCGGTTAAAAATATTAAATCTGGTAGCCAAGATGAACAGTAGAACCCGTTCTATCATTCGACCCTGGACTACATAGCAACGCAGTAATGGGCCAGCTATTGTTAAACTACCCACTTGTATACCATTGTATTAAGTGTCTCGGCACGACTGCTCTATCAAGAATAAGATCCATCTTTGTTACATGACGCCAGTATTCTCTTGAAGTGTGAGCAGGAATGCATGCAAAAGCCAAGCCATCAAAAACATAAGTTAAATGGACCGCGGACCTAAGTATGTGGCTTTAATTTCAACTCGATACCTTCACACGTTCCCGAGATAAAGAGTCTTGACAGATAGACAGCAAAGTGAGCCTATAAGGGTTCAGTTTTTAGGGTCCCGTACCTCAAAAGGGAAAACGGAACCCTTATAGGATCACTATGTTGTCCGTCCGTCCGTACGTCTGTCTGTCAAGACCCTTTACCTCGAGAACGCGTGGAAGTATTGAGTTGAAATTAAAACCACAAACTCAGTTCTGCGGTCCCTTCCAGCTGAGAAAAAATCAAACTTCTAAGTTAACGAATAAAAAAAATACGGCCGATTATGTCGCAAAATGACGTATATTTTGATACTCTCTAAGATCTAAATTTATAGGGTACTTCCTGTTGACTTAGAATCCTCAAAATTGGCACAAAGCAGTCTTAAAGCACAAGTATAGGACAAAATCTGAAAACAGTAAATTTGTTGTTACCTAAGTCATAAAAAATACATTAAGTCCGCCTCTGTACTTTTATGTGCACGAAGTATAAAAAAATAAATAAATAAATAAAAAATTGCAATTCGGAAAAATATTCGAGACTCCATTCGGACATTGTATTTTGCACGAAACCCTCAGTGCGCGATTCCGACTCGCACTTGCCCAGTTTTTTTCCTTTTGAGGTACGGAACCCTATTTGGGTTCAAGTGACTAATTAATTCATTAAACCCCAAGCGAACGCCGGCGTTCGCGCACCTATTGTCTTTCAATTGTGTCTGTCATTATCACGATTGACAGGTTAAAGACCACCTTGTCTTTTTTTTCGGTGAGAAAATCATCCAATGACATCCCCCGCTCTCGGGCGGAGCGGGAGATAATGTCAGTTGTTTACTGACTAAAACTCGTTCCTGTTCCTTCCTTCTTTGCCATTGTTCCAGTGCCCCTGGGATGACCATCTTGTTTGCTATCATTTTTAACCTTAAACATGAGCTGGTTCTTATGCAATTTATCCTGTTACAAAAGAATTGTGACCACGTCGAGTCCCACTCAACACTGGTCTTTGATCAACTCGTAACAAGAATAGCCTGCAATTTTTCAATCTACCCGCATAAACTATATTTAACCCAGGGTCTATGAACGACAATTGAACTAAATTTAATGGGCTGATTGAAAGATGGATCCGTTGACAGTCGTGATGTCATTTAGCTTGTAGGAGGTCGCCGATGAAATATCAATGTTGTGCGTTTAGAGGTCGCATTCCACTTGATTAGTGGGATAGCAACGTTGAGTAGTTTTTAGGGTTCCTTCCCTAAGTCGGCAAAAACGGAACCCTTATAGGATTAATTTGTTGTCTATCTGTCTGTCACCAGGCAATATCTCATGAACCGTGATAGACAGTTGAAATTTTCAAAAAATACAAAAAAAAAATATAATAAATATTTAAAGGGGGCTTCCATACAAAAAAGGGTTTTTTTTTGCCGTCAGTACGGAACCCTTTGTACCCGAGCATTTGACCATTTTTAGGGTTCGTCATGTCTATTGACTAACATTTTACCACTTTGGAAGTGTCTCTCGCTTAAACTATTCAATTTAGAAAAAAATAATATTAGAAACCTCAATATCATTTTTGAAGACCTATCCATAAATACCCTACACGTATGAGTTTGATGAAAAAAAAATTTTGTGTTTCAGTTCTAATTATAGGGACCCCCAAAATTTATTGCTATTTTTTTATTTTTGTGTGAAAATCTTAATGGGGTTCACAGAATACATCTACTTACTAAGTTTCAACAGTATAGCTCTTATAGTTTCGGAAAAAGTGGCTGTGACATACGGACGGACGGACAGACAGACAGACATGACGAATTTATAAGGGTTCTGTTTTTTGCCATTTGGTTACGGAACCCTAAAAACGGTATAATAAATACTTAAAGGGGGCTTTCCATACAAGAAAAGTGTTTTTTTTTGCCGTCAGTACGGAACCCTTTGTACGCGAGCATTTGAACTTTTTTTTTACAAAATATTTTTTGGTTATATTTACTCGTCAGAACAACTATTAAAAAATTCACAGCCAACGACACAAAGCCACAGTTTCGCACGGGTGTAAGAAATCTTTACGATTTTCCGTTTATCTCAACAATAAATTGCTAATTGCATTTACCGGCGCAAGAGGTTGTTGCCGGCGATCGCCCTCACGAGGACACGGCGGTGCTCCATTCAAGCGCACACCTTCTCCAAATGCTCCACCATGTCCTCCGGGTGAATGTGTGATGCGGTGGCCGCTCGGTCACACATTCGATATTTTAAACATTTACGTATCGAGTGTATAAACCATTCGATATTATAAACGTTCGAGTATTTAGGTGTTCGATTATTTGGCATTCGATTTGGCATAGTACACCCTTCTTCATTGACATTGTTTAGTGGTGAAAATCGCATGAAAATCTGCTAAGTACTTTTTGAGTTTTTCGCGAACAGACTTCGCGAACGCTTGGGGATTCAAGAATAGAAATCTTTTAAAGCCTGACCTCCTACGAAGTATATATATGCATCGCTTAGGTATTATCTCGAATGTAATCTTATCAAGCAGGATCAATATAATACAAAGGCATTATTACACTTTACTTATCAATGTATTTTGAAGATAAGAGACAACTTCCTTATTTGCAGTGTTATTGACATCGATTTAGAAGATAATCCAATTATATTTGGAGAAGTTATAACATTAATGAAATAACGAGTCAAGATATTTTTTCCGAATTGCAAAAAAGTATTTTTTCTGACATGAAAATAATAACGAGTCGAGAAAAAATTCATAACTTTAGAGTGAGTTGATTTAGAAGTTTAATTTTTTCACTATGCCAAGGGGTAGCAGGACTGAGAATTAGATATCAATTTCAGTTTCATACCTCCACGAGTTTTTGAGAAGACACGTCGTATAAATACACGATAATTAATAATAATAATATTCCACAACTATCACACAACGCCGTCTAGTCCCAAGCTAAGCAGAGCTTGTGTTATGGGTACTAGACAACTGATAAATATACTTATATATTTCTAAATACATACATATTATAGATAAATTACACCCAGACACACAACAAATGATCATGCTCATCACATAAACATTTGTCCTGGGTGGGAATTGAACCCACGACCTGCGGCATAGCAGTAAGGGCCACTAACCACTAGACCAATAGGCCAGTCGAATGATAAAATGATAATGTAATAATCGATAATGTTACGTTGCAAAACCAGTTTGGTTTAAGGCTGGTCGTGACATTTTTGACGATGGAGCGCCTGAACAAGACGGTTTCGTGGTATACGTGGCACTGTACTAGGAACAGGGCCCCAAGTCTGCTATTTTTATAAATTCGTCATTCCAACACGATCCCATTGTCATTTTGCTAAAAATTTGTAATTTGCTAATTCATAATGATCGATCATTGATCAGTCACTGCTCTTGTAATAGAATTGTGGTAGAATGATAATTTCGAGCATATTAAAACCAATAACTGCACAATAACGTTCTAATGGTAAAATACTGATCAATTAAACTGTAAAAGTTTTAGCAGATTACCGCAAACGTCAAATATTTATTTGTCAATATGTACGAGATTACCATTCTATGTCACTTCTTTCAATGGAGTGTCAGTGGCTGACCATTGGAAAGTATAATGACGCCATTATATTAGTAGATTACCAAACTTGTCATAATCGACAATTATGACATCAATGATAGACCATTCTGACACTATTATAATAGCAGACTTGAGGCCCTGTATATTTGAATGCGCTCAACAGAGATAAGACCAAGATGATGATAGTGGATCAAGCAGCACTGAATCTTCCTGACATTGCTGTGATTGGCAACTGTGAAGTTGTTCAATCATATGTATACCTTGGTTCCACTGTCACGAACACTGGAGGATGTGAGGATGAGATTCGAAGGAGATGTGCTATCACTAGGGCTTTCAATACCGGTATTACGGGATCCCGTAATACCGTGATCACGGATATATTTTGGTCTTTTTTCAATCACGGTATTGACGAGCCAATACCGTGATTACGGTATTACAATCCTTAATATATATTATTGTGTTTTGTTGTAATAAGTAGTAAGAAGTTGTATTATCTAATATAAATAACGATGTAATATTATTCTCACTCTTATATTAAGCGCCAACTCTTCGCGATACGTCGAACCATAGACTAAAATGGTCTGAATAACGCGTAGTGTAATAGGCCCTATACGACGTTATTGTTTTGTTAGTCAGTATCGCAAAGGTGCGCGGGTAACACGTGCATGTGAACTTGGTCATTGTGTATTTTTGATAAGTTTGTAATCTTGACGAGCAACATGGTACATAATATTAATACTTGTATTTTATGGGTTTTGACTCAATTCTCAACGAATCACGCGATCGTATTTTTTTTTTGTAAAAGCTAATGTCGAATTACGAATTCACAACAAATTGAAGCATCTAAAATTGTATCATTTTCCACTTTGTTTAATATCACTTTTTACTTTAACGGATCACGTTATCGTTATCCGTTAGATCTATAATTCAAAAGTAAAAATTGAATATTTGAGCGGTTTGTGTGTGGTTGAACTTCAAATATTATTAATTTTGTCTAATTAGTACTTATCGTATTACTACTTTCGTGTTCGAAGAAACGATTCAAAATTATACATTTAATTGGTAGTTTGGTACAACAATTACATGTGAGATTTTTTTTTTTTTTAATTGAGATAAAACTAGTGCTTGACTGCGATCCCACCTGATGGTAAGTAGCGATGCAATCTTTGATGGTGAGGCACACTAGTTTATTAAGAGCCTATTCACTCTAGCCTTGAAGACACCCAAATTATAATCGGACGGGAAGACCGCAGAAGGCAGACTGTTCCAGTCCTTTGACGTACGCGGTATAAACGACGAGGCGAAACGCTTAGTCCGGACCGTAGAGGTTTCAACAACGTAAGGGTGAATATTTGCCGTACGTCGAATAGATATTAATATAATAATAAGAAAGACACGAGTCTTGACGCTTGCTGACCTCTAAGGGCAGTATAGGTACGCATCGAATGTATCAGCTAGTAAACTATAGGTACGACAGGGCCATGCTTACTTGAACCTTAGAACTGCGTTTTAACCTTATTAGAAATGTCTTAAAAAAGTTACAGCGTCAAGTAAGCCTAAACCTTACGCAGATCTATGATTTTAATCTACCTTATTTGCTAATTACCGGTAAACAATCAGTATGGCTTACTAGAACCTTATTAGAACGGTTAAGAGAGAATAAACACTGATTCGAAAACAGAAATATTTAACTTTTCAATCGTGGAAATTACAGACACAATAGAAAGACAATAGGTGCGCGAACGCTTGGGGTTTAATGAATTAAATGGTTTTATTAATTTCCTAATTAAAGTTCATAGGAACTTTAACAGGGTTTGACAGGGTTTCAGTCAAGCACTAGTTTAAAAAAAAACCTTGAGTTCAATACCGTGATCACGTGATCACGGTATTAAAAATTCTAATACCGGTATTGATACCGGTATTGAAAAAGTCCGGTATTTGAAAGCCCTAGCTATCACACGATCTGCTGTTGACAGGTTGAAAAGGATCTGGTGCAACCGTAACATCACTAAAGCTACCAAAGTTCGCCTCATGAGAAGCTTAGTCTTCCCAATATTTCTTTACGGCGCAGAAACGTGGACGGTTCGCCTCAAAGACCGACGCAAAATCGATTCACTCGAAATGTGGTGCTGGCGGCGACTGCTGCGGATCCCTTGGACAGCACTTAAGACTAACGTTTCGATTCTGGAGGAGCTAAACATCAAACAGAGGTTATCGTCGACTGTGCAAGTACGAATCCTCAGATATTTTGGTCACGGTGTTCGCAACGTACACTCCATTGAGCGACAAGTGGAGGGGAAGCGGTCACGCGGGCGCTCACCTACGCGTTGGACAGACCTCATCAAAGCTGCAACACAAACCTCCTTAGTTCAGATTTCTCGAGACGCCGTAAACCGGGACAAATGGAGACGCATCGCGAGGGCCTCACTCGCCAAATGAAAATGCAACATTATCAACCACGACCACTCTGTCAAGAGTGAACGACTAAGAAGGATATTTGAATGGCACAGCGACGACGTGATCCTAATATATGTACATAGTTGGGAAAAAGTGGAATAAAAACAGATGCACGCGTCGATCCTCAAGGCTAAGCTTGCCAAGGCCGCTCCAAGGGTAGGTGGCAAATTACTTATCTACGTGACGCATAAAAGCCTCGATAGAATATAGGCTTAGTCTGCGGCGGTCATATGAAATAAACAATTAGCATAATTGTATAGGGAGCGGTGGTGGCAGAGTGGTATCGGCCCCGACTTACGAGTTGTAGGACGCGGGTTTAAACCCAGCCAGGCGCATTACTTTGTGTAATTAATTTCATTACTACTACTCTCAAAACAGTGAAGGAAAACATCGTGAGAGAGAAACCGGCATGTCCTAAAACCAGAAAAAATCGAAGACAAGTGATATCCACTAACCCGCACTGGACCCGCGTGGTGGATTACGGCCCACTCTTTTAGAGAGGAAGCCTGAGTCCCCAACAGTGGGAACATTATAAGGCCGACTATGCTATGCTATAATAGTATAATCAAATCAAGCTTATAATGTTCCCACAGCTGGGACTCATAATGGAAGAGTGAAGAGTCGCCTGGGTGTCACCGATCCGAGGATCGGAAACGTGGTCGCTCACAATGGGTCTCATCAAAAGGCTTAAAGTCACCCAAAGAGCAATGGATAGGGCTATGCTCGGAGTTTCCTTGCGTAATCGAATCAGAAATGAAGATATCCGCAGGAGAACCAAGGTTGCCGACATAGCACAAAGAATCGCCAAACTTAAGTGGCAATGGGCAGGGCACATTGCTCGCAGAAAAGATGGCCGTTGGGGCCGAAAGGTTCTGGAGTGGCGACCGCGTACCGGAAAACGCAGCGTTGGTAGGCCTCCTACAACGTGCACTGACGACCTGGTGAAGGTAGCGAGAATCGGATGGATGCGGGACGCACATGATCGTTCGCTGTGGCGACGCTTGGGGGAGGCCTATGTCCAACAGTGGACGTCTATCGACTGAATACACTGGAAGCAGAACATAGCATGTAGCTTGATTGTTTAGCTTCGTATTTTCTAATTACACAAATGAGCAAAACACATCACAGAATGTTCATTTAAGCATAGTGAAACGCAATTAGCCTTTCAAAAATTTCAAGAAACGTGATGTTTGAGAACAATGCTAAATAACACCGATCGTACGATACTAAGAGATTACAGTACGTAAACAAATGCGTAGATCATGCGTTGTACTGCGACGAAGCTTATGACTCATGGCGTGTTTTTGTTTTCATGTCAAGATACCGAGTCATTAAGAAATTTATATATACCTAAGTAAATATAGCAGACTAGCTTTTGCCCGCGCGGCTTCGCTCCCGCTCTTCCCTACTCCACCCTACTATACCCTACTCTACCCTATCCTATCCTTCCCTACCAAACTTCACATAAACCATCAAATAAATAGTCCGAACAAAGCCTGAACATTTGGTTTGGATAGGTGAGCGTTCTTGAGTTATAAAATTGCAACGAAAAGTGGCATTGATTTTTAGGGTTCCATAGCCAAATGGCAAAAAACGGAACCCTTATAGATTCGTCATGTCTGTCTGTCTGTCTGTCTGTCTGTCTGTCCGTCCGTCCGTATGTCACAGCCACTTTTTTCCGAAACTATAAGAGCTATATTATTGAAACTTTGTAAGTAGGTGTATTCTGTGAACCGCATTAAGATTTTCACACAAAAATAGAAAAAAAGCAATAAATTTTGGGGGTCCCCATACATAGAACTGAAACTCAAAAATTTTTTTTTCATCAAACTCATGCGTGTGGGGTATCTATAGATAGGTCTTCAAAAATGATACTGAGGTTTCTAATATCATTTTTTTTCTAAACTGAATAGTTTGCGCGAGAGACACTTCCAAAGTAGTAAAATGTGTGTGTCCCCCCCCCTCTAACTTCTAAAATAAGGGAATGATAAAACTAAAAAAAATATATGATGTACATTACTATAAAAACTACCAACGAAAATTGGTTTGAACGAAATCTAGTAAGTAGTTTTTTTTTAATGTGTCATAAATCGAAAAAAATACACTATTATTAAAACATCAATTAAAGTTACAACACATTACAGGAACTTTTATATCATGTTACTTGCTGCTACGGAACCCTTCATGGGCGAGTCCGACTCGCACTTGGCCGGTTTTTTATATATATAGAAGATATGTTCATCTTTTCTTATCGTGTTAAATGCCATGCCTGACCCAGTATTCGACCACGGCAATGCCGTCCACTGATGCTGTCATTAGATCTCTACGTGAACAGGTTACAGGGCACGTGATGCAGGATGGAAGGTGGGACATGGTCTGTGGAGAGACGCCGCACAAACACTGAAGGTCGGAACCGTCTAGGAACCCCCATCTGTGGAGATTGTGAGGGTTCGTGGGAGTTACCATGAAGGTCACGGTAACAGAAGTCAAATATTCGGTCTCTATAATGGTGCAAAGTGAGGACGCGGGGGCGGGGAGTGTCAGTGATTGGCTCGCCGCGCCATCGCGTCATAGACGTCACTCACGATTCGTTCCCTGCTTTTGCTGCATGTATCTAACAACGACGACGATTGGCCCGCCAATGTATGGAATGCGCAAAGCGATCCCCACTCTGACGCCGAGCGCTCAAGATCCGTGACGGTAACCTAATTGTAGATGGATATAACTAATGATTTAGTGGATGAAAGACAGTGGAGAACCGAATACCTACTTTGGCACAATTTGACTGAAGCCGATGTCCAGGGGGCCTTAGCCTTATCATGACGTATTAAAATGTCAAGCATGCGGGAGAAAATGAGGGATGTACCTAGCTATAATACACGAAGCTCCATCCCTTGATCAAGTCGTCGAATGTAGGGCCTCAGCACTGGCATATTACGAGAGGGAGGTACAGAGTGACAGACTATTGAGCTCCAGAATTAAAATAGCCTTGTTATTAACCCGAACTTATTTGTAGTCAGTGCTATCAGCCTTAGTATTTCTGTATTCACTTCCTTTCTAGCCACGGAACAGTAATCTACCTTCCACGCGATGTTTTCGTCGTTCCTCTGGCCTTTCCTAACTCTTCGAGACAGCAGTAATTACAAAAGTACAAAAGAGTACTATTCATGTCCTACTAGATCTAGCTAGAAGTTAGAGAGCTTATGAAAGAGACTTGCGTTCTACAAAGTCACGACAAATTCTTTGTGTTTTTCTGATGTCCTTGAGGACTTATAGACAATATGTAGGTACCTACTTGATTATTATTAAAATGCAAATCAATACGTTGTTTTTGTCGACATGGCAGACAAATAGACATAGGTCATCTGCACACACTTCTTTCCATTTAGGTACCTAATCGTCAAAAAACAAAGACTGTGCGGATAACTGGTTCCATATCCATTATCGCGACACAGAAAGATAGCGTAAACATAAACAAATAAGGTTGAAAATAAACAAAATCAGTGTGCAGTCAATAGGTAAAAGTACCAGGGTGCTATAATGACGAGGAGATTGCTTGAACAGTTGAACCTACAGGTATAACGCGACCATATACGGAAGTCGTGTCTTACAACAGATTCTCTTGAAGACGATGCGACTATATACAACGCCGGTTAATCACAACTCATATCACGGACGCGTTATTATTTTATGACGCAAATTAATATAATGACCTCGGAAGTTCAAGTCCTGACGCCATATTGGATAGTTTGAAACGTATTTTTAAAACGTAAACATTGGAGATAGGTATGTAGAATAATGTATTTTTTCGTTTTCGTTCTAAGAGGTAAATTAGTTTTACGTAGATTTATCAAAAAACATAAACGGTTTTGGAGTCATAAAACAAAAAACAGCTATTAGAAACGCGTAAATCGTGTTTCTTCACAAACCAAACAAGTTTTGTTGACACAGGTTCTTTATTTATTTACGAGTGCGAAATGTACTCACCGCTCAGATCTTCGATGGTGTTCAGCTTTCGAGTCGTCATTTTCACGTTTAACGAATTCACTACACGATAAAACAGTTATCACGTCGAAATATCGCACTTTCAACGGAAAATATCGAAATGTTTTCAAGTTTTCACAAAGAGAACAACCTTTCTCGACTGCCTTTGTTTTCTTTTAGTGTTGTGTTTTGATTTTGTTCCGCTGTGACAGAAGGCGTGCAAATCGCAATCGCTTCTGATTGGTCAACCAGTGATTACCTTTAGCCAATCCTGGTGGAATTCGTCACTCTTACGATTTTTGATTGGTTTAAATTTGTAAACAAAAAAATTATGTTGCCAAAGCAGAAATTTAAAAAAAACTTTCAAGGACGTCACTTTCACTGGTTTATTTTGTTTGAATTTGAAAGAAATTGTTGATATAATTATCCTGTTTTATTAAAGTATTCTTGTAGGGTATACAAGTTCCTTGAGTGATCTATATTTACATAAGCATCCTTTATACTTCAACCATAATTGTCTATGGTAATCGCTACTTTGCTCACTTTTCTGTAAGTAAATTGAAATTATTAAGTTTATATTTTCTTATTATTAAATAATGTAAATCTTTTATCATTTTAAAACTTATAAATCAGAAAATACGTGCATTTTTTATCGATAGAAAAGTAAAACCAGGAGGTTATTAACCTCTTTAATTCAATATTCCATGGCAACATTAGAATTGTCTATGATTTTTTCAGTCTACATTCAAAAATATTCATTCCGTCATTCAGTCATTCAACTTCAGTTCGTGTGATGGTTCAAGAACCGCCGGAACCGCTAATTTACAGTTGATTTTTAATTAAAATTATAACATGAATGTAAATACATCCGATGAAGAGAGTCCTTCTTTGCCTAGTAATTTCAATGAAGTTGAAAGTGCCCGGTAAATACAGAATTCTAGCTTACAATTTGAGTAATTCCAATGTTGTAGTCTGACAGCTGATTGTGCCGGCGGGAAAGTTGAAAGGCGCGAAACTATTAAGGTGTTTTAGTGTTAATTTTAAGTAAATTTTATTTTGTGTGCTACAAATAGTCCATATTTCGCAGGAAAAAGATGCGTACGGATAATTCGGGCAGTAAAAGCTGGCGTTTGATGGACCGGAAGACGGATCATGAGGTGAGGTGTCGTTAAATTCCCGCTTTTTTTTGTGGACTTTTTGGTTATGATTTGCATTTTGAGGTGGGAATATTACGTGTCAATTCCACAAATAGATTGCTAATGACCCGGTAATGTTCTTGAAATAGCTTTTTCAGCAATAATTTGGCGGTAAACCCCGTCAAATAACCGTAATCTTCCAATTGGTAGCACTGACTGTCTACATGCCAGAATCATTTTTCTAATCGTTTATTGCATTGGTTATCTATTTGCTACTATTTTTATCAAAGTCCTTATACATTTCATCGATATCTGGCTCTAAATTGTGTTAAGAGATGACCAATTTGTCATGGTCTATGCACAGGGATCGTTGACCTTAGTTTAGGATTGTTCGCAAGCGAGTTATAGAACTGAGTGATAGAGTAATGGTTGACGAGAAGATTGAAGAAGAAAACGTGTTAAACCCTCCCCAGTAACATGAGCTAAAGAACCTATTACACTGCGCTGAATATCGCGTGCGATATTCCGACTCGGTACTATTTTTCATTCATAGAAAGACAGTCTAACCCCTATTACACTACGCGATACGTCGAACCACAGACTAGACTAGTAAGATCGCACGCGATATTCAGCGCAGTGTAATAGGTCCTTCAGGGCAGGAATATCCTCATTTATTTTCACACCCACTTGCAAATCTTCACTAACTATTTTATTTTATTATGACATGTGGTAATAAAATATATAATAGGAATGAGAGTTACACGCTTGCAATTCTTTTTGCATCAGCTACTAGTTGTCTGACATTCATGCTGAACTGGGTCTATTATGGTATAGCCGTGAGACACATTGTTGTTAAATTTAATTTGATTTTCATTCTATCAGTCTCTTCATTGTGTGTGTCTGCTATCACTAACTCCCTTTTCTTTCATATCACTCCTCATACAATCCATCCATCTTTTTTTTGGCCTCCATCTCTCTATATATCCTTTTTTAGTATCACGCATTTCATCCCTCCTCTTTCTAAGAAACATACCAAGACAAACGATTCTCCTTCAACTTTTCAGTCACTGGCACCACTTTCAAAATTCCTCTAATACACTAATTTCTCACTTTATCTATTCTGGTCACACCATACATATCAACATTCTATGTCCACTACATGCAATCTTTTTTCGTCTTTTTTTTTTCACAGCCCAGCATTCTAATCCATATCTCCTAGTCTGTGGTGTGAACCTGCTCTGCCTCCTTTGACTCTTAATTCATTACGACTAAATATATAAGAGAGAGAGGGAAGGTCCTCCCACAGACACATTGGTTGATGGACCTGGATCGGGTACGACTCCACAGTTGAGTTAATAAACAATAAATGAAGTAGCCATTTATTTCCAA
The DNA here is from genome assembly GCA_929112965.1 of Mythimna albipuncta. Taxonomy (NCBI): domain Eukaryota; kingdom Metazoa; phylum Arthropoda; class Insecta; order Lepidoptera; family Noctuidae; genus Mythimna; species Mythimna albipuncta. Next base: position 10,468,616 of record OV815985.1, read on the forward strand.
AGTTTGGGATACAATTTACAATATTCTTTGTGTGACTGTTATAGAATGTCCCTCTGTTTGGTGTGCCTTTTGGCATAGGCCTTCTCCAACTCCCTCCACTAAACTCTGTCCATTGCCACCCTTGTCTAATATAGACCCAAGGTCAGGGAGATGTCGTCTTCCCACTTCGCAGTTGAGTTAATATTACAAAATACTCAATTATTCCTTCCTGGACCTGGATGTCTTCCTTGAGAATTGGAATGAGAAGGCAAGGAACCGTTAACGTTGTAAAGAAGAGAGCTCTCTCCCGCCGCCTTTGCCCGGCATTAGAACAATACAAGCCAGCTACAGGGCTGTAGCTAGAGTCGAATTTGAGGTAGGGGCAGCATCGGTGACATGTAGGGCGGAAGTAAAACAAGATTTTAATGAAATTAATTTTTTCATAGCAAGCAATGCTCGTCAAGACGAATCATACAAGCTCAAACTCGATGGGGTTGTGTCGTTTAACTACCAAGTTCCTATAGCCACCTTCCGGTTGCATCATCAGATTACCTCCATGTCATAATGATTTTGCATTGTCATCTGATTTACACATGCATGCAAAATTTCAGCCCAATCAGTAACCGGGAAGTGGGTCAAATTTAATTTGCAAGATTTGATGACAGACAAACATCTGGGCAGGTGAAACTAAATGAAATCTTGTAAAATGTCATAATTGATCTGCCCTCGAAGCACGGGCATCTAAATCAATCACCATGTTCAAAATTCAAAATCATTTATTTCAAATAGACCATTTGCAGGCACTTTTGAATAGTCAAATGTCGGTCAGTCCAAGAAAAGTGAAGCTAAATTGCACGTTCCAAAACGTAGGTCTCTATGGAGAAGAACGTGCAAGAAACTCCATGGACACTCTTTTTTAAATATATTGAGTTACATAGATCTTGGTTACATATTTCTTGTCGCTTCTAATATGTGAGCACAATGTTGGTAGATACGTAATAATAATAGTTTATTATTCTTTTTATTAAATGTAATTAAAAATAGAAACCGAATTAAGCCACTGGCAGCCAAGAGATGACCAGTCTCAACCGATGGCACCCGTTCACGGGCATGACACGTGCATCAGCCCCACTCAGCTCAACCATTTTAAAGGGAACCGAATGACCCAATAACACGTGCCACCACCAGCAAGACATTTGGGTGAGCATGACAAACTCTCAACTGCCATGCTCGTAATGTCAAACAAGTTGTAACCTAATAAAGATGCTCCATGGTGCTTCACATTCACAAAAACTTGAAAAAAAAGAAGTGCTTCTACATTATACAATGCAATTTAGTTTCCAATTAATGTGTAAAATGTATATCACTGAGTAGTGGTGACTGATCAGGGATGTACATTCAATAACCAAGCCAAAGTAAAGCTATCTGTGACAAAGCATGAGCATGGATCATATAGTCGACACCGGCTCAGTTGGCAAAGAAGAAGAGAAAAAAAAAAGACGGGTTGCACTCCGGGAGTGCCGGCAGAAGTGAAAACTTGATTATTAACGTTGAAATATATATATATAATATATCTATATATTTGAAACAGTAGGCCCAGGCATACATTTTCGCCGCGCCGTAGAGAGGGGATAGCTGTCTACTCTCTATCCGTCTTACGCTTTTTCGATCAGGTCACGTGTCCTGACGCGAGTTTAAGATTTTATACCCATTACAGAAAAAGTGCTCAACGCCGCTAAAGAAGTTTTCACTTCAAAAATCTTCAATGTTCATCATTGCTTTTTTTTGAGCAAGTGAACAAGATGGTTGAACTTCCAGATGTGGATGTAGAGGTCCACGTCTGAGTGAGAGTGAGGTAGGGCATTGTGAATTCAAGGTGGGACAATGCCCCACAAGGCCCCCCCTAGCTACGGCAGTGGCTAGCTATAATAATAAATAACTATCCCTCTGCTGGGCTAAGGATTCCCTTCATTGTTCCTGGCTCTGAGCCACTTTTGCCTATTCCTATCTATAGAAGACATTTAAAACTAAAACTACATAGACCGACGCACACGTGTCACACGCCGGATTTGTACGTAGAACGACGTCGCGTGGCGTGATCTAGTATAGTTCAACATGTCTAGTCTATACATCTATACATATAAATAAAATTGGAGTGTCTGTTTGTAATATTGGAATAACTGCTTTTTACTACATGCATGTGAATATATATATATACGGTACTGTGCGAGAATTATGGGTATTCTGAATGAAAATCAATGACTGGATGCTCAATGCAAATTAGTTTTTTAATAATTTTCGGTGTGAACAATATATTTTACAAGAAACAAGTGAAGACAAGTGACAAATAGAAGTGTCATATTTTTTCATATAATTTAGGAAGCTTGCAAGAAGGTTTTATCTCCAACATTTCCCCGGGCGTTGAAACCAATGGTTTCAACCAGATTCTGAAGACACAGGCAAAGGGCAGATTCGGTTGAATGCCCGTCGAACGACTCCAGTAGACGTCCGAATGTCAGCTACACGGGCGATACCATCCGTTCCTGGATGAACAGCCACGATCCGTCCAAGTCTCCACTTCAACGGAGGAAGATCGTCTTCCTTGATCACCACCAAGGAGTTCAGCATCAAGCCATCCTTGCAGGAACGCCATTTGGAGCGTTGTTGCAATTCTGCAACATACTCCTTGCTCCATCTGCTCCAGAAATGCTGGCGAAGCTGCTCGATCCTCTGGTAACGAGACAGATAATTGGCAGAGCTATCCTGGTAATCAGGTTGCGGCAAAGAAGTAAGTGGCCGTCCCACAAGAAAATGTCCTGGCGTGAGCGGAGTATAATCTGCAGGATCTGAAGACAACGGCGTCAATGGACGAGAGTTCAAGATGGCTTCAATCTTGGTTAGTGTGGTGTACAGCTCCTCAAAAGTCAAGTTACAATTTCCCAACACTCTCTGAAGGTGATACTTTGCTGACTTGACACCCGCCTCCCAGAGTCCACCGAAATGTGGGGTGTAGGCGGGAATAAAATGGAACCTTATTCCGTCGTTTGCTGCACTTTCACCCAAGGACAAACTATTTAATTTTAAAAATTTGGAAAGGTCGTTGTATGCACCGACAAATGAGGTACCGTTATCGGAAAAAATATCAGCAGGTTTACCTCTCCGAGAAATAAACCGATACAAAGCCAGTAAATAACTATTGCTAGTTAAATCACCAACGAGCTCCAAATGAATGGCCTTGGTTGTGAAACAAATAAAAATAGCGACATACACCTTTACTAACCTACATCCACGGCCCTGGCGACTAGCACACATAATAGGGCCAGCGTAATCAACGCCTGTGCTTTCAAAGGGATAACCTGGACGAAGGCGTTCTCGTGGTAAGTTACCCATTAAGGGAGCTACAACCTTACCCTTCATACGGTGACACAAAACACACTTATGATAACAGGCTTTCGCCAACTTGCGACCTCCTATTGGCCAATAAGTTTCCCTAATGGAAGCTAATAATAATTGTGGGCCAGCATGCATCAGCCTTTTATGCTCAAAATTAAATAATAGTTTAGTGAAATCATGAGTGGACTGTAATAAAATAGGGTGTTTCTTACTATAAGCAAAATTAGAGTTATCGAGACGTCCTCCTACTCGCATTACATTATTATCGTCTAAATAAACATTAAACTTTAGAAGGGCGCTCTTTTTAGGTAAACTCTTTTTGTTCAAAAATAATTGGTATTCAGAAAATGACTGAATCTGACTCTTAATAATGACAAGAGTTAGTGCATCTTGTACCTCATCATGTGACAAGTATTTGGTTTTAGGGTAATGCTTTCTACATGACTTAATAAATCGTAATACGTAGGCAACAGATCGTACGAGCCGTGTGTAATTGGAATAACGCCTAAAATCAATTAAAACTTCAGGTTTCGAATCGTTTACAACATGTAATATGATTTTAGGTCGAGTCTCCGGTAACGATTGTAGTCCTGGGCTCGTAATTTGAGAAGGCCATTCAGACGAATCTAGTTTTAAAAAATCTGGTCCTTTCCACCACAGATCTGACTCCTGCAGATCACTAATATCCATGCCACGAGATATTAGGTCTGCTGGATTTTGATCTGTTGGGACGTGCCTCCAAGTACAGTTACCCGACTTATCCAAAACCTCAGCAACGCGGTTGCGCACAAAGGGCTGAAGTCTGGTAGGCATCATCTGTAACCATCCCAAGACAATGGTTGAATCAGTCCAACAATAAACCCGACTGATCTTCACTCGAAGTGAGCTCATCACCTTCTCGTGAAGACGAGAACCGACTACCGCACCACATAACTCCAGTCGCGGAATTGTCGTAGGCTTGATGGGAGCAACTCGACTCTTTGCCATTAACAAGCGAGCCATGTACTCACCCTTAGCATTAACACTGCGAATGTAGACGCAAGCACCGTACGCGGACTCAGACGCGTCTGTGAAAATATGGAGTTCTAACTCCGTAAATGAATTGCAGACTACAAGTCGCGGAATGCGAACATGATTTAAAAGAGGTAAAGATTTAATAATAATCTCCCATTGTTTACAAATCTCATTAGGTAATGGTTGATCCCATGATAATTTATCTAACCACATTTTCTGTAGCAAGATCTTCATAGTAATAACAATAGGACCTAACAGACCTAAGGGATCAAAGATTCGCGCAATAACGGATAACAAGTCACGCTTTGTGTACCTAGTCGAAGATTTAGTCAGACCTATAGGAAACCCTATCTCATCAGTGCCGATATGCCAACAGAGACCAAGCAACTTTTCTGGCTCATTTTGTCCAATGTTCAAATCGTATGACGCAGGGACAGCATTCGACAATAATTGAGAATCATTTGACTTCCACTTTCTCAATGGCATACATGCCGACGCAAGCGCTTTGGTGACTTCAGTGCGAATGAACTTTACTTCATCTAAGTCATCCCCTCCGGTCAGCAAGTCGTCGACATAGAAGTCATGTTGGATGATTTCCGATATCTTAGGGTTCCTACAGTCGAGTCCTACTTGTTTAAGGCATCGTGTCGCAAGGAATGGCGCACTGGCCGTACCGTACGTGACGGTGTTTAATTGATAAACATTAATAGGATCACTAACATTATCACGCCAAACAATCTGTTGTAAATATCTGTCCGACGGGTGGACGACTATTTGTCTATACATCTTCTCCACATCCGCAGATAAAACATACTTGTGGACTCTAAAGCGAAGAAGTATAGACAATAGACCGTCCTGTACGGTTGGCCCAACCATCTGTAGGTCATTAGAGGACACTCCCGTCGAAGTAGAAGCACTAGCGTTGAAAACAACACGAAGTTTGGTCGTGGTACTCGACTCGCGTAAAACTCCCATATGTGGAATAAAATAACCCAAACATAAATTAGGTTTATTAATTTTTGTCATATGACCAAGTAACTCGTATTCTGACAAAAAGTCATGATACATTCTACTAAAGTTCGTCTTAACCTTTAATTTACGCTCTAAAGAATGTAAACAATGTGTGGCTTTATTAAAAGAATTTCCTAAAATTGAAGGATCTTTCTTAAGGGGGATGCGAACACAAAAACGACCATCAGACAATCGTGTCGTATTTGTAACGAAATTGTCTTCACACAATTTCTCTTCAGGCATATAAGAATTGGAAGACTTCGCATTCACCTCCTCTAATTGCCAAAACTTTGTCAATTCTGACTTGAGGTTTTCCCAGTCACCATCGCTGTCGGCAACCATTTTAGACATATTGCACTTTACGTCATTCGTCAGCAGTGAGATAGTATTCTGAGTAATTGGACCGGAAACTATCCATCCTAGACGGGTTTCACATAATATTGGTTTCCCGGTACCTAACTTTAGTCTTTGAGATCCTAACAAATCCCAAAAAAGATCAGCGCCGATTAAAATATCAACATCGGCAGGGTTATAAAAAGTAGGATCAGCTAAAGTAATATTCGAGGGAAAGTCGAAATCAGAAATATTTATCTGACGACACGGAACACTACTCGTAATGAACGGAAGAACAAAACAATTTAGTTCGAATACAAAGCTATCATCTAATGGCGTACCCTTAACCCGACATATTTTACCTACGTGCGAAGTGACGTTATTGATTCCAAGGATTGATCTATCTACCTGGCTAGTTTTTAAGTTAAGTTTATTGCACAACCTATCTGTTATGAGTGAAGACGTGCTACCACTATCGAGCACCGCGCGAGCGAGATGCACACACCCATTGTGGTCTCTTAATTTGATCAAAGCGGTTGATAACAACACATCTCGTTGCGTATGACCACACGGAGATGCAATGTTTGCGGATAAAGCTACGTTATTCGTTTCAGTCGTAGCAGACAAGTTATTCATCGAATTACCACTAGGTGTATTCGATACAGTGCCATTAGAATGTACGTGAACTAATGTGTTGTGCCTACGTTTGCATAGTTTGCAGCCTGGTTTTTTACATTTGTTAGCATAGTGTCCGGAACGAAAACAGTTAAAACATACCTTATAACTAGGTAATGATTTGAGACGGTCATCGTTACTCAATGCGAGAAACTGTGGACAATTATTTAATGTGTGATCGTTGTTATTACATTTAGGACAAGGTTTAGAAGCTGAGTCAGTGCTAGAATTGATAGGAGATTGTGCTACCATTGACTTGATCTTAGGACCTGATTTACCTGGTGATTGCGAATAATGATTGCGGGGGAGTTCCAGGGTCTCGATGAGGTCGGCTCGATTGCGTAAGAATTGCATAAATGCGTTAAACGTGATTAAGCCATCCTTGTCTATCCTACCTTTGCACTCCTCCCACTCACGATAGGTTTTTTGATCAAGTTTTCGTGTGACAATGTAGATTAAAAGTGTATCCCAGTGTTTCACAGGCTCCCCTAATGACTCTAAAGCTCGCAAGTCTTTATTTAACTGATCGATCAAATTCTTAATGGCAACAGAAGATTCTTTTGTAATTGATTCAATAGTAAATAATGAACTTATATGATTCTGAACCAGTAATCTTTTGTTGTCAAACCGATCACATAACAATGACCATGCCACAGAGTAATTACTTGAAGAAAACTCAATGGATTTGATAACTATAGCAGCTGTTCCCTCAAGTGATGCTCGCAAGTAGTGAAACTTATTGATTGCGTCTATGTCATCATTACAATGAATTAGGCTAGTAAAGGTGTCGCGGAATTCAAGCCAATTACAATATAATCCGCTAAACTTTGGTAACTGAATCGTTGGCAATTTAACCGGCTGCTTTATGCTAACACGAGTACTTTTACAACTTTCCATCGATTTATTATCTTTATTGTAGTCAGTCAGAATATTCTGGGCTCTAGATAAGGTTTTATAATAAATAGACTCAAACTCGGAACGCTGAGAATATTGTAAGTTGATGTCGTCAACAATGCATTCTAGACGTAACTGTACCTCATCATACTGCTCATACAACGCCTCTATCTTGCCCATGCGCAACTGCAACTCGGACACATCACAGCTAGATAGCTCCTTGTCCTTGAATGAGTCCAGAAAATTGAGGAAACTAGTCAAGCGACCTTTGAAGCTGCCTCGCTTCTTAATTAAATCCTTTTCCTCAGACATTCTGGGAGACGAGTGTTGTCAACCTGGCATTGATACAGGAATATAAAAATTAAAACAACAATATAATTTCAATAATTATACGCCTAGCTGTAGTCTATGCCCTTTCTGACTGCTAACTATAATTTATAACAATGACTTGTACTAATATCTAACACTCAAATATTTTTATTATGTCAAGATACTTGTTAAAAATTAATACCACTGTTAAGTAGTTATGTAATTAGTTACAGCTTAATATAATGTAAGTTTAATAATGTAGCAAAATAGCTAACTATACTGTTAAAAGTATGAGTTTAAACTTAACATTGCTGTTGAATAAAATACTAATCACAATGCAACAAAGTACCTAATGATTTTACTCAAACACAATATAATTGGTAATTTAATAAAATAGTACTGACCTTAGTATGACTACTTATATATACTACCTGAGTGTTGGGTGACGATATTAGCGTAATTATAACTGTACACCACTAACTAACTTGCTTGAAATCAATCCAGTTCTCCAGCAGTGAACTCATGAACCTCCATTCAGCGTGGAAGTCAGTCTCTATTCTTTTTCTTGAAAATAATCGCTGATCTTCTTAATTATATTTCATCCGGCTCGTTATGGACCATTGCGAGAATTATGGGTATTCTGAATGAAAATCAATGACTGGATGCTCAATGCAAATTAGTTTTTTAATAATTTTCGGTGTGAACAATATATTTTACAAGAAACAAGTGAAGACAAGTGACAAATAGAAGTGTCATATTTTTTCATATAATTTAGGAAGCTTGCAAGAAGGTTTTATCTCCAACAGGTACATGCACCAAAATAATTTTTGAAGTGAAAACTTCTTTAGCGGCGTTGAGCACTTTCTCTGTAATGGGTATAAAATCTTAAACTCGCGTCAGGACACGTGACCTGATCGAAAAAGCGTAAGACGGATGGAGAGTATTTAATGTAAAATAATTGTAATAGTTTTAAAGTGTTAAATTTTTAATGTAATATAAATTGTCATGTTTGTGTACGATAGCGCAATAAATGAATATTGTATTCTACCACATAAATGATAGTACTTTTATACTGATAAAGCAATTGGTGCAAAATTATTCCCTAACCATTCCAAAATATCAAACATGCTCAACGTTAATAATCAAGTTTTCACTTCTGCCGGCACTCCCGGAGTGCAACCCGTCTTTTTTTTTTTACAATTTTTGTCTGTCTGTCTGTTTGTAAATCTCTGAAATGGCTAGACCGATTTTGACGGGACTTTTTTTTTGGCTCGTAGCTGATGTAATAAGGAGTAACATAGACTAATTTATTTTGGAAACAATAAAAAAAATAATTGAAAATCCTGTAGTCCACGCGAACGAAGTCGCGTGCAGAGCTAGTTTCCATATAAAATGTATGGAGACAGATGTGTGTGGCACACGTGTGAGCAGTGCAGCTGTAAAATATATTGTCATAATTAATATTGGCATAACGAAATACAGCATAATGATCATTATGCATAATATTATTTGGCATAAATGTTTTGCTATAATGCTTTTGTTGCTCTTACTATACCTCATAATAATATGTCGAGTTCCGATAAGTAGATTAGGAACTATGAGGGAACGGATAAACACACATACATACATACTAACCTAAACTTTGCATTATGCCAAAGTATTATTATGCTAATAAAAGTTATGCGAAGACATTATGCCAAACTATATTATGCCTCAAAATTTTATGCTAACAGGGGTATTACCAATTTTGTCTGTCGTGTTGCTGGCCTCTCGCTCTCATGTGCCATACTATTTAAATACAGGAGCATTTTCTTATATTTACAGGTGTTACAAGAGATGGGAGTCAGTTTGCTTGAACCGGATGACTCGGAAAATATCATATGTGACACTAGTGCTTCTGGAATGGTGAGCATTTTTTTTTTCATGATCAAATCTATAGCACGGTGACAAAATACATACATAGAAACCTTCCGCGTGTATTGGTCTTCCTATTAGTGAAAATCGCATCAAAATCTGTAGTGTCGTTTAGGAGTAAGGGGCGATTTATAGATACTGAAATGATAGTGACGCGGCGTGCACTTCAGACTTTTAGACATAAGATACTTTTTATTACAGTCCGTTCAACCGATTTTAACTCTTTTTATTTCGTAGGCATAAGGATGGCATTAAAAGCAAAAAAGTGGTCACAGTACCAACTGTTTACTGCAGCCGCCATTTATCTTTTAAGCTATTGCATAGGTTCTATCGCGGGCCTTGAGCGTGGAGACCGAATCCAGAAATTCCGTAACGAAAATAACCCAACACCCCCCACTCATTTGTTTTTTCAGCGTGGTGACCGATAAGAAAACAAATGAGTAAACAATCAATAAAAATTCAATTCAATGTGTGAAAGTGTAACTTCAATTAATATCAAAGAAAAAAAAAATACTGCATAAATAAAATAAATAAATAATTATAATTGCATAAGTTGATAAAAATGCTATGCAATAGCTTTAGCGCGGCAGTCCCCGAGTGCCACACGTCTTTTTTTTTTGTGGTGGGAAAAAATCATCCAACGACAACCCCCGCTCTTCGACAACCGTTCGAGCCGAGCCCAAGTCGTCGACGGCGCATAGTGTTTCACGTGCGACTCAAGGAGATGTCAGCAACCGTTGGGGCCCAGCTGGCTCAAAACCTACTGGGGCCAGGGTCTAGTTCCGAAAGGGAGACTTGGCCCCGGTATGAAAGGCAAGAAGGAACAGGGTGGGTTTTTTAGTCTGGAAGAGTCTGACACTATCTCCCGCTCCGCCTAAGGACGGGGGTTTTCACTTAGATGATTTTTACCCACCAAAAAAAAAACCCACTTTCGAAATAATTAATCAAACTGTGTAATTGCAAAACTATAATATAACACAATCAATAATGGGGTTATGATGCCACACATGTTATTTTTAATAAATCGGCTATTTCTGCTGTGCTTAATTTCGACCTAAGCAAGCATAGTCATAATTATTAAATGCTAATCAGCATTCTCAGTGTTATTTGATGATGAAAATTGACTTAGTTCTAACTAAGATGGACAATTATTAGGGTTCCGTATTTCACTTTGTAGTCCGTCCGTCTGTCTGTCTGTCAAGACCCTTTATCGCGAAAACGCGTGGAGGTATCAAGTTGAAGTTAAAACCATATACTCAGGTCTGCGGTCCCTTCAAGCTGTGAAAAATTAAAACTTCTAAGTTAACGAATAAAAAAGATACGGCCGTTTATGACGCAAAAAACGTATATTTTGATACTCTTAAAGATCGAAATTCATAGGGTACTTCCCGTTGACCCAGAATCCTGAAATTTGGCACAAAGCAAGGTCTTATAGCACAGGTATTAGGAAAAATCTGAAAACAGTAAATTTGTCACAAAAAAAAAATTGCAATTCGGAAAAATCTTCGAGACTCCATTCGGGAATTGTTGTACGGAAAAATTCGTTAAAAACTACAACGAAAAGTGGCATTGATTTTTTTTGCTTTTATTAGCTTCACTTGTAACTATGTATGTAAGAAAATCTTGGAATCTTAATTTGACCCACTTCCCGGTCTTCGATTAGGATAAAATTTTTGCACACGCTCTGAGTTCTGATGACAATACATGACTAGCTAAGAAACGTCATTACAAATCCAATATGGCGGCCTCCCCAAGATGACGGACTGGCTGTTTGAAATCCACCCCCATGATATAGGTATCAAATGAAAGGGTTTGCTGTCAAGAATACGAAAAAAAAAAGTCACGTGACTCAAATCCAATATGGCGGACGTCCAAGATGGCAGATTGGCTATTTGGGTATTAAATTTAGTGCGTGCTAAAAGCGTGTTTTTTAGTTTTTAACCTATTATATTATTAAATATAAAGATATTCCTTCCAGACTCAAAAACAACTGAAACGTAAACACATGGACATTGAAAACGTGAACCCCAACGTGAACTCGATACCGTCTCCGCGCTGTATAACGTCGCCACGCTCCAGGTACAGCCCGAAGAGCCCCCGAGTGAAGCCGAGCGGCGCCAGCCCGAACGCCGGACCTTCCAGGCTTAAGAGCGCTGAGAAACGTAAGTATCATCTAATATTAAAAGTGTGAAATAGAAATGCCATCTAAAACATTATTTGTAGAAAAACTAAGTACTTTCTACAGGAGAACCAAGGTTACTGACATACAATTGAACGTTTTCTTTGATTATTTTAATTCGATTTTGATATTTAATTAAATTTTGATGTATTATTTGATTATTTTAATTTTATTTAATGATTTATTTTTTACCTATGTTGCTGTGCCCTTACAGGGTCCAGAAATGTTCCTCAGCTTTAAGCCTATTGTAACATCCTTAATCACATTATGGTATGCAAATAAATAAATGAATGAATTAATGAGCCAATCACTGACACTCCCCGCCTCTGCGTCTCACTTCCCACCACTAAAGAGACCGAATATTTGACTTCTGCGCAACTTGAAGCCAGCGCTCAAGATCCGTGACGGCAATAATACGTTACAAAGCTTTGGGGTTCTCTTTCGCTTCACCCATGGCCCCAGTAGGCTTCTACCCAGCTTGGACCCTCCGGTTGCTAACATCTCTTTGAGGCGCACGTGAAACAATACGTGCTGTCGACGACTTGGTCGCCATTGCTCGCCGCCCGCAAGCATGGTTGAGACGTGAGCCCCGTTGCCTGATGCGGTCGGCCTCCTCCTTTGCTAGCATTACTGCTTCGCAGAAGTCGGCGACCGCCTGCCACTCCTCCTCGATCCGGACCATATTTTTTGTATAAACATCTTTATCCATACCCTATGTTCACAAATAAATATATTATTATTATTATTCCTTTGTTTTTAGGGTTCCGTAGCCAAATGGCAAAAAACGGAACCCTTATAGATTCGTCATGTCTGTCTGTCTGTCTGTCTGTCTGTCTGTCTGTCTGTCTGTCTGTCCGTCCGTATGTCACAGCCACTTTATTCCGAAACTATAAGAGCTATACTGTTGAAACTTTGTAAGTAGATGTATTCTGTGAACCGCATTAAGATTTTCACACAAAAATAGAAAAAAAGCAATAAATTTTGGGGGTCCCATACATAGAACTGAAACTAAAAAAAATTTTTTCCATCAAACCCATGCGTGTGGGGTATCTATGGATAGGTCTTCAAAAATGATACTGAGGTTTCTAGTAACATTTTTTTCTAAACTGAATAGTTTGCGCGAGAGACACTTCCAAAGTGGTAAAATGTGTGTCCCCCCCCTCTAACTTCTAAGATAAGAGAATGATAAATCTAAAAAAAATATATGATGTACATTACTATAAAAACTACCAACGAAAATTGGTTTGAACGAAATCTAGTAAGTAGTTTTTTTTTAATGCGTCATAAATCGAAAAAAATACACTATTATTAAAACATCGATCAAAGTTACAACACATTACAAGAGCTTTTATATTATGTTACTTGCTGCTACGGAACCCTTCATGGGCGAGTCCGACTCGCACTTGGCCGGTTTTATTTTTTATACATGTTATAATTTTTTTTTTAAATATTCCTTAAAAAAAACAATTAAAAAAAACATTTAAAAATATAAAAAAACCGGCCAAGTGCGAGTCGGACTCGCTCATGAAGGGTTCCGTAGCAGCAAGTAACATAATATAAAAGTTCTTGTAATGTGTTGTAACTTTGATGGATGTTTTAATAATAGTGTATTTTTTTCGATTTATGACGCATTAAAAAAAAACTACTTACTAGATTTCGTTCAAACCAATTTTCGTTGGTAGTTTTTATAGTAATGTACATCATATATTTTTTACAGTTTTATCATTCTCTTATCTTAGAAGTTAGAGGGGGGGGGACACACATTTTACCACTTTGGAAGTGTCTCTCGCGCAAACTATTCAGTTTAGAAAAAAATGATATTAGAAACCTCAGTATCATTTTTGAAGACCTATCCATAGATACCCCACACGCATGGGTTTGATGAAAAAAAAATTTTTGGATTTCAGTTCTATGTATGGGGACCCCCAAAATTTATTGCTTTTTTTCTATTTTTGTGTGAAAATCTTAATGCGGTTCACAGAATACATCTACTTACAAAGTTTCAACAGTATAGCTCTTATAGTTTCGGAAAAAAGTGGCTGTGACATACGGACGGACGGACAGACAGACAGACAGACAGACAGACAGACATGACGAATCTATAAGGGTTCCGTTTTTTGCCATTTGGCTACGGAACCCTAAAAACAGTATCCCACCGGTATCGGGAACAGGGTCCAAGCTATCGGCAGTCAGGGCTCCAGAGAAAGGAACCTCCTAACGATACGGGCCGTGTCCAGAAGAACTGCTCTCTGAATCAAGCCCTTGATCCAGTCGCCTAACGAGAGCCTCCTAAGGTGTTGGCCGAGGCTCTTGGCTATATAGGCTCTTATTATTATTATTATTACCATGGTACTTCACTTGCCTTTTGACAACCTATTATAGTAATCTTCATCTCCTCTACCAGTGACACCCCTCCAGCCAACGGATCAGCGTATCCTAGAAACGACGTTGCTAGAAGAATACCTGATAGATGAGGAGACCCCACTGGCGCAGTCGGTGAGCGCGGGCTACTTGCCCACCCCGGCCGCGCAGTACAGCGGCGCCACCAGCGACAGCAGTGGAGGGAAACATCGGTACACACGTGAGTATGGCTTGTTTAAGCTTAAAGCCATCAAAAACATAACTTGTAGAAAAACTAAGGCTCGCAAAGAGATTAATTAAAATTGAGAGTGTAATACCAAATTGGTTAGGCTGATGATGATTATGAAGTTTAAACCCATCAAAGGTGATCCTTTTTTTTTAGCAGTGGGAAAATCATCTAATGACATCCTCCGCTCTTGGGCGGAGCGGGATATAGTGTCAGACTTTTACTGACTTTTTAGTCAGTAAAAGTCCCACCCCAGTTCCTTCGTTGCCTTTCGTACCGGGGCTTGAGTTATCTTTCGAAATAACCCTGGCCCCAGTAAGCTTCGGTCCAGCTGGGCCCCTGCTGCTGCTGACAGCTCCTTGAGGCATGCGAGAACAGTGCGCGCCGTCGACGACTTGGGCTCGGTCCGGACAGTTACCGGACGGACGGACAGCGAGCATTGCTCGTAAAAAAATTCTCATAAATTTGTGTAAAAAAAGTCAAATAAGTATAAAAATAGAAGCCTTGCAAGTTTTATAAAGATTATAAATGGGGACAATTATTTTCAAAAACTTTTAAGGGTATAAAAAAGACACGTAATCTCTAGAACAAGTTTTATAAAAACTAGCTTTTGTCCGCGGCTTCGCCCGCATACATAAAAGACCTTCCCTCTTTCTCCCCTTTTTTTTATAAAAAAATTAGCCTATGTCCGGCTCCAGGGTCCCAACTATCTCTGTACTAAAATTCATCAAAATCGGTTTTGCCATTTAGGCGTGAAGACGTAACAAACAAACTCACTTTGGCTTTTATAATATTAGTAAGGATTCGAGTAAATCACGGAATCACCGAATGCTAACAGAGTTTTCAGGCATTTTCCGTTTTCATCCTTATGCCTACGAAGTAGAAGTTATAATCGGTTGAACAGACAGTATAGATACCGGCACGGATCTTGAGCGCTGGCTTCAAATTGCGCAAAAGTCAAATATTCGATCTGTGCGAAGTGAGACGCAGGGGCGGGGAGTATCAGTGATTGGCCCGCCGCGCCATCGCGTCATAGACGTCCTTCTGATTCGTTCCCTGCGCTTGCTGCATGTATCTAACAACGACGACGATTGGCTCGCCAATGTATGGAATGCGCAAAGCGATCCCCACTGACGCCGAGCGCTCAAGATTCGTGCCAGTACCTGTAATAAAGGTTTCTTTAGGGTATACTATACACCGAAAGTCAAAATCATAAAATTATTTTGTTTTCAGCCCTAGGCATAGAAGATGAATTGATAATAAGTCGCAGGCACAAAGCAGAGCCGGTTGGAACGGTGTCCTTCAATATCCTGTCCGATGAGATGATACTCAGCGTGTTCCGCTGGCTGCCCAAACGTACACTGGCACACTGTATGATGGTCTGCAAGAGGTAAGAGCCGTTTGAGAAGAGTTTTATAATGTGTAAAAGTATACAAGGTGTAAGGGACAGCCCTCCTCAAACTTTAAGGGCATGCTCAGTAGACGATACTGAACAACCTTCCACAAAATATTTTTTTCAGGAAACGAAAATAAAATCTGCCTCACCATAGACAATTATAAACTTGATTGGACAGTTTGTATGGAGAGGCCAAATTTTTTTTTTTTTTTTCAGTTTCGTCTACTGAGCAAGCCCTTAAAGTTTGTGGAGGGCTGTCCCTTACACCTTGTATGATCCACTGCAATAAACAGAATCAGAAAAAGTCTTAAGTTCTAATAATTCAGAGATGTAACGTTAAATATAAATAAATAGAAACTGGGCAAGTGTGAGTCGGACTCGCGCACTGAGGGTTCCGTGCAAACTACTATTCCCGAATCTCGAAGATTTTTCCGAATTACAATTTTTTTTTTGACGAAGTTGAAAACAACTTTACTCTTTTCAGATTTTTTCCTATACCTGTGCTATGAGACCTTGCTTTTTATAAGAAACGTTATTTTGCCAATGTTTTTTGCACGATTTAAATATTGTTGTAGACAATTTTTCGAGTACGAGTCCGACTCGCACTTGACCGGTTTTCTTTTGTCTTTAAAATTTTAATTTATCACGAGCAAAGCCGCGCACCAAGGTTGCCGACATAGCACAAAGAATCTCCAAACTTAATGGCAATGGGCAGGGCACATTGCTCGCAGAACAGATGGCCGTTGGGGCCGAAAGGTTCTGGAGTGGCGACCGCGTATCGGTAGACGCAGCGTTGGAAGGCCTCCTACAAGGTGGACTGACGACCTGGTGAAGGTAGCGGGAATCCGATGGATGCGGGACGCACATGCTCGTTCGTTGTGGCGACGCTTGGGGGAGGCCTATGTCCAATAGTGGACGTCTATCAGCTGAAATGATGATGATGATGAAAGCCGCGGACAAAAGTTATCTTATTATTTCCCTGTTTCAGATGGCACAGAGTAGCGTGCGACGAGACCTTGTGGCAAAGGCTAGACTTGGGTAACAAGACGTTGTCGAAAGACGCCATAGGAAGGATACTAGCTAGGAAACCTGTCATCGTCAGATTGGCAAGTTCTGAGGTAACAAACTATCATATATTTTTGAACCGAATTCAAAATAAGTGGCTGTGACATACGGACGGACGGACAGACAGACAGACAGACATGACGAATCTATAAGGGTTCCGTTTTTGCCATTTGGCTACGGAACCCTAAAAAGGAGAAGGTTCTGTGTTTTTTTAAGCTATTGCATAGCTTCTATCGCGGGCCTTGAGCGTGGAGACCGAGAATTCCGTAACGAAAATAACCTAACACCCCGCACTCATTTGTTTTTTGAGCGTGGTGACCGATAAGAAAACAAATGAGTGAACAATCAATCAAAATTCAATTCAATGTGTGAAAGTGTAACTTCAATTAATATCAAAGAAAAAAAAAGCAAAGGAAAAAAAATACTTCATATATAATAAAATAAATAAATAATTATAATTGCATAAGTTGATAAAAATGCTATGCAATAGCTTTACCGCGGCAGTCCCCGAGTGCCACACGTTTTTTTTATGTATGTTCATCGATATCTCGGTCAATTGTGGACCGATTTTGAAAATTATTATTTTTATTGAAAGGTTATGCTTCCAAGTTGGTCCCATATAAATATTGCTATGATCTGATCATGAACTTCGAAGATATGGAACAGAACTCATAGAATCACAGCAGAACTGTGGTTGCAAGTTAAGTTGCTTTGTTTATACGTGTAGTTGATGACTGACTGTCAGAAAAGGGTGTCACTTTTCAGTGTTTTTAGGGTTCCGTAGTCAACTAGGAACCCTTATAGTTTCGCCATGTCTGTCTGTCTGTCTGTCCTCGCTTAATCTTTGTGACCGTTAGCACTTGAAAGCTGAAATTTGGTACCAATATGTATATCAATCACGCCGACAAAGTGGTAAAATAAAAATTGGAAAAAAATGTTTTATTAGGGTAGCCCCCCCCTATGTAAAGTAGGAAGTGATTTTTTTTTAATTTCAACCCTAACGTGTGATATATTGTTGGATAGGTATTTAAAAATAAATAGAGTTTTAAATCATTTTTTGATAATGTCAATAATTTCGGAAATAATCGCAAAAAAAAAAACAAAAAACAATGTGTCCCCCCTCTAACTTTTGAACCATAACTTTAGAAAATATGAAAAAATTCTGAAAAGTAGAACTTTATAAGGACTTTCTAGGAAAATTATTTTGAACTTGATGGAAAGAACAGTTTTTGTACAAAAAAGACAAAAGGGTTCTACAAAATAATTTCTGGACTAAGTTTGTAGTATAATCGTATATACAAGCATTTTTTTAAACTCATAAGTGGGTATACGTATGGTGACGGACGGGAAACTACGGAACCCTACACTGAGCGTGGCCCGACACGCTATTGGCCGGTTTTAGTACTTGCTTACATCATAAAAGGAAGCCTAAAGCCTTGTACAAAACTGCATGTTCTTAGTCCCAGCAGTTTCAGTGGTGCGTTGAAATGTCAGTCGATTAGTTTTTACTTTTATATATAGGACGGTCAATGACCGCTACTCCAAATTGTTTTTACCAGCTACCTTAACCATACCACCTTCTCTTCCAGATAGGAGAATGGCACCCCCCCACACTACCAGCAGCGTCCCGCATCCACTTCCTAGACCTCAGCATGTCGACTGTGGATGTCAGAACGCTCAACAACCTGCTGCAGTCGTGTCCCAGTCTCAAGAAGTTAAGTCTGGAAAGTGTTCAGTTGGAGGACAGCAGCTGTCAGCTTATTGGTGAGTTCTGAACATCTTTCTTGCTGCTGCAGCTCCTGAAAATAAGGGTCATATTTCCCTTATATTAGTGTTATAATAACAATAATTATTATTATACACCGTTAAATTTTAATCGTTTTAATCCCGTGGAGGGTCGATCCAGTACTTGAAACACTATCGATTTCTAAAAATAAAATTAAAAATAAAGTACCTTTTTACGCATGTACGAAATTAATTTCTTTAAGAAAACACCAGCTAGATAATTAATTAATTTATAATAGTATCAACTCACTTATAAACAAATTAATAACTATAATTACAGTAAATTAAAAAATAAATAAATAATAAAACCCCTTTTATTATTTATAAATATATAAAAGATTTCTAAATACATACATATATAAGGTGACTGGCAATTAGTTTAGGATACTTAAACACGTGATAGTGCTCATGATAACAAACAATTTTTATTATGGGAGCGATGCCGAAATCGCGAAAAAAATATCAGCCGTTCAGTACATTAGGCAAACATAAATGTACTGAACAGCTGATTTTCTTTCGCGATTTCAGGTTTGTTCCCATAGTAAAAGTTGTTGGTTATCATAAGCACAATCACATGTTTAACCTTTCAATCGTGGAAATCACAGACACAATAGAAAGACAATAGGTGCGCGAACGTCGGCGTTCGCTTGAGGTTTAATGAATTAAGTATCGTACACTAATTACCAGTCACCCTATATAGATAAATTACACCCAGACACAGAACAAATGATCATGCTCATCACACAAACATTTGTCCCGGGTGGAAGTCGAACCCACGACCTCCTGTATAGCAGTCAGGGTCACTAACCACTGGACCAACAGGCCAGTCTCCGGTATACAATCACTGCTCCACATAACTAACTTGTTGTAATTCTGTTCCAGGTAAATGTAGTAACTTAGAAACATTAAATTTAACGATGGCAATAGGAGTAACCGCCGAAGGACTGAAATCAGTATTAGAAGGATGTAATAGGTAAGTTTTTACTTATTAAGCTATTGCATAGCTTCTATCGCGGGCCTTGAGCGTGGAGACCGAATCCAGAAATTCCGTAACGAAAATAACCTAACACCCCCCACTCATTTGTTTTTTGAGCGTGGTGACCGATAAGAAAACAAATGAGTGAACAATCAATCAAAATTCAATTCAATGTGTGAAAGTGTAACTTCAGTTAATATCAAAGAAAAAAAATACTGCATAAATAAAATAAATAAATGATTACAATTGCATAAGTTGATAAAAATGCAATAGCTTTACCGCGGCAGTCCCCGAGTGCCACACGTCTTTTTTTTTTATTACTCAGTTTAGAAGGAGTTGAGTGACTAACACAAGTACATAAGAATTTTATATAAATACGAATACCGGCACGAATCTTGATCGCTTGTCGAAAGAGTGAGGATCAGGAACTTAAAAACATCTTCATAAAGGTTACAGAATTATAAGTGTTACATGTTGAATTGGTAACAGAATCAAATATGTAACACTTATTTATGTGTTAACCCAAAACACTTACAAAAGTGTAACCCTGACATAACTGTAACAGATATAAAAGTGTTAACAGTGTTAATAAGTGTAACAGGTAAACGCAGCATTGCCAAAATTACAATTTACTTATTTATGGTAGTGTGCAATTATTATATCTGAAGCTATTCTAAAACTGATTATTTCAGTTACACATATCAACACTTATTAACACATATAACAGGTTACAGTTTGATTTGGTAGCACTTCTTAACACATATATAAGGTTACAGTTAGATTCGGTGACATTATTGTATCTTTTACATTTAAAAGCGTTTTTCTTTTAAAACTGTTTTAAAAAACAGTGTTAAAACACATTATTACGGTTACATTTTGAGTCCCTGGTGAGGATCAATTTGCGCATCGTATTTTATTACATATGCTATAATAATAAAAAAAAATTAGTTTGATCTGCTATGAAACCGTGTTTTTTTTTAATTTTTTTAAAATATTTTTTTTAAGCTATTGCATAGCTTCTATCGCGGGCCTTGAGCGTGATGACCGATAAGAAAACAAATGATTGAACAATCAATCAAAATTCAATTCAATGTGTGAAAGTGTAACTTCAATTATTAATATCAAAGAAAAAAAAAAACAAGGAAAAAAAATACTGCATAAATAAAATAAATAAATAATTGCATAAGTTGATAAAAATGCTATGCAATAGCTTTACCGCGGCAGTCCCAGAGTGCCACACGTCTTTTTTTTATATATGTGATTTGTTAATTAATATATAATAATAATATTAATAAGCTTGTTTATTAAACTAATTGGGATAATTTAACACAAGTTTTTTTGTTCCAGCTTACTGTCTCTGAACATAGCGTGGTGCAGCCTCTCTGAAGACGCACTCGACGTGCTCGTCACCACCGCGCCACAGAGACTGCAGCGGCTCAATATTGGAGGAGCTAGGATCATGACCGACGATGGTGAGTGATAATATAAAACTTACAATTCGGAAAAATCTTCGAGACTCCATTCGGCAATTGTAGTTTGCACGGAACCCTCAGGCGCGAGTCTGACTCGCACTTGGTAAGTTTTTTTTTTTTTTTAGGGTTCCGTAGCCAAATGGCAAAAAACGGAACCCTTATAGATTCGTCATGTCTGTCTGTCTGTCTGTCTGTCTGTCTGTCTGTCTGTCCGTCCGTCCGTCCGTATGTCACAGCCACTTTTTTCCGAAACTATAAGAGCTATACTATTGAAACTTTGTATTCTGTGAACCGCATTAAGATTTTCACACAAAAATAGAAAAAAATCAATAAATTTTGTGGGTCCCCATACATAGAACTGAAACTCAAAAATTTTTTTTTCATCAAACCCATGCGTGTGGGGTATCTATGGATAGGTCTTCAAAAATGATACTGAGGTTTCAAATATTATTTTTTTCTAAACTGAATAGTTTGCGCGAGAGACACTTCCAAAGTGGTAAAATGTGTCCCCACCCCCTCTAACTTCTAAAATAAGAGAATGATAAAACTAAAAAAAAATATATGATGTACATTACTATAAAAACTACCAACGAAAATTGGTTTGAACGAAATCTAGTAAGTAGTTTTTTTTTAATGCGTCATAAATCGTAAAAAAATACACTATTATTAAAACATCGATCAAAGTTACAACACATTACAAGAACTTTTATATTATGTTACTTGCTGCTACGGAACCCTTCATGGGCGAGTCCGACTCGCACTTGGCCGGTTTTTTTTTTCTTTTTGGTAAAAATCATCTAAATGACATCCCCTGCCCCCTTGGGTGGAGCAGGAGATAATGTTAGATTCTTATTGACTAAAAAACCCACCCCGTTCCTTCTTGCCTTTCAGACCGGGCCGATCTACCTTTCGGAACCAACCCTGGCCCCAGTATGCTTCGACCCGGCTGGGCCTCTGTTGTTGCCAACCACATTGATCTCCTCTTTTTGTCGTACAGTAATAGATCGGCTAGCGTGCCGCTGCCCGCGCCTGCTGGAGCTGGACATCTCGGACTGCGGGCGCCTCACCGCTCGCTGCACCTCAGCTCTCGCGTCGCTGCAGCGGCTGGAGCACCTCGCCATCAGCCGCTGTTACTTGCTGCCGGCGCACGCGCTCACGTAAGTACTGACTTACCCTTTCAACACGAGTTTTCCGTGTCCTATTCGCCAAAGTCGTGTGTTAGCGACTAGGTACTCCATCTCTAACTGGCTGTCCGGTAACTGTCCGGACCGAGTCCAACTCGTCGACAGCGCGCACTGTTCCCGCGCGCCTTAAGGTGTTGTCAGCAACAGCAGGGGCCCAGCCGGGTCGAAGCCTACTGGGGCCAGGGTTATCCGAAAGGGCGCTCGAGCCCCGGTATGAAGGCTAGAAGGAACGGGGTGGGCTTTTAGTCACTTTACATATGGGGGGGGGGGGCTACCCTAATAAAACGTCTTTTTTCCAATTTTTATTTTACCACTTTGTCGGCGTGATTGATATACATATTGGTACCAAATTTCAGCTTTCTAGTGCTAACGGTCACAGAGATTAACCGAGGACGGACAGACAGACAGACAGACGCACAGACATGGTGAAACTATAAGGGTTCCTAGTTGACTACGGAACCCTAAAAAGCTTATGTTTTTTTCGTTGATTCCAGTAAGCTGGGCAGCATGCCGGCGCTGCAGTACGTGGACGTGTGGGGCATGCTGCACAACCACGCGCTCACCGCGCTGCGAGCCGCCCTGCCGCACGTGCAGGTCAACACCTTCATGTTTAGGTGAGTGCCTACAACGAGACGGCTGTCTAGTTTTATTAGGGGACCTGCTCCCCTAGCCAAGTTACGAGAGAACGTAATCGAATTCCGTTCTCTAATCGGTAACGCCTCGGTGACAGCAATTGTAGAAAACTATAAGTTGGTAGCCATGTTGACGTGCCTGAGTCGGCCGCTCGTTCTACAATGTAGCGTTTGTATAACAAAGGATGTAGCGTTAAATATTGTAGAAACGATTCGCGACTTTACGTTGAGATGACGTCATACGTTTCATCACTTTTCGATAGCGTTAACGATTGCCGAATAACAACTTGGCTAAGCGTGCTGGCCGCTGTTAGCGGTAGCAAAGCGAAGCGGCGTGCGGTGTCCGCTTAACGCAGCGTGAAAAAAGCTTGAGCTAATAAAAGGCTGAGACTGGCCTGTTGGTCTAGTGGTTAGCAGCCCTGACTGCTATGCAGGAGGTCGTGGGTTCGATTCCCACAAATGTTTGTGTGATGAGCACGATTATTTGTTCTGTGTCTGGGTGTAATTTATCTATAATATGAATGTTTATCAGTTGTTTAGTACTCATAACGCAAGCTCTGCTTAACTTGGGACTAGACGACGCTGTATGATAGTTGTGGAATATTATTATTATTATTAGCGTAGGGCCTTACATATGTATCTAATAAGAAAAAAAAAATGAAGTATATTCTCTTCTTCTTCGTACTCCATTTCACACTTCCAGCCGTTATGATGGCTCTTTCTCTGTCACTGCAGTGCGTCTATGGAACTCTCTTCCGCACTACTTACGTGGCAGCCCTTCTCTAGATATCTTCAAGAGGAAACTTAAAGAGCATCTCCTTTCACAATGACATAGTAGGTATATACATATATGTATTTGTGTATATATTATATAGGTATGTATTCATATATGTATTTATGTATATATTATGTGAGTATGTATTTATATATGTAGGAATGTTTTTGTATTATTTTGTTCATATTATTTGTAATTTTAAAATTGTGCACTGGATCTTACCTTCTACTGTGATCTCTCTCTATCACTCTATGGTTTGCTGGAAGAAAACTCAATTTTGAGTTAAGCTCGCCTTTGTACATGAACTCTGATATCCACTTATTTGTTATTTATCATGGTGTACAATAAAGAATTAAAGAAGTATTTTTTAAATGTTAAATCGAAGTTTTTTGTTTCAGCGCTATCGCCCGCCCTACAGTCGGTACACGCCGCACATCAATATGGGGGCTACGAACAAGAGACTGAATTACTATAAGCACCCATGTTCCCGACCGTATAAGTAAAGGGGTATAGCACACCCACACTTAATGGTTAACGTCCCAATTTATTAGGGAAAAGCGTATAGTGAATATCGTAAAATCACGCCTGTGTTCCCTTGAAGTGATAGACAGATGGGCATAGTACACCCACATGTCGCCAGTATGGGTTAAGTCCGATTGTGTAACTTTATCGTTAATGACAGGTTTTCACATCTATGACCCCTAAAGTGGTAGACAAATGGGTATATTACACCCACACATCTCAAGTTATTGCAATTGCTTATAACGAGACAAATCTAGGCTCCTAGATTGAGAACTCTGAATGAAAATCACTAGTAATCACACACGTACAGGCATCGCGAGGCGTGCGTTGAGAATGGTTTGTCTCGCATGCCTCGGGCTGTGTGGACGTGTGTGCTCACAGTGAGCATGCGCGTCACACGATCGTTGCAAACGCCGCCTCAGTGCGAGCCGTACGCTCCGTGTAGACGGACAGGTGTTATTTGCGTTTTCTACTGACGAACACTGTGCGTGGTGGTTTGCGTTCTTATCTTGAGCATGTGTCGTTCGGGACGCACGCATAAATGTAACGTCGTATGCCTTTAGTTGAGGCATGCGTGACGAACCATTCGCGACGCACGCCTCGCGATGTCTGTATGCTACTGTGTTTACATGTATGATGTATTTATCTTCTTGAAAGGTGGTGCAAAACTGGCAACAGCATAATTTATTATAGAAATGTATGTGTATGAATATTATACAAAGTTTTTGAAGTGAAAACTTCTTTAGCGGCGTTGAGCACTTTTTCTGTAATGGGTATAAAATCTTAAACTCGCGTCAGGACACGTGACCTGATCGAAAAAGCGTAAGACGGATGGAGAGTATTTAATGTAAAATAATTGTAATAGTTTTAAAGTGTTAAATTTTTAATGTAATATAAATTGTCATGTTTGTGTACGATAGCGCAATAAATGAATATTGTATTCTACCACATAAATGATAGTACTTTTATACTGATAAAGCAATTGGTGCAAAATTATTCCCTAACCATTCCAAAATATCAAACATGCTCAACGTTAATAATCAAGTTTTCACTTCTGCCGGCACTCCCGGAGTGCAATCCGTCTTTTTTTTTTTAACTCACTACTGGCGTGCGTTTTGCTTACAGGCTTAGACCAAATACAATTTCATTGACTTAAACTCCATTTATGTAGGTAGTTAACTAAATGTAAACAATGTTAACATATCTTTTATAGAAAAAAAAATGTCTTAAAAATGTTTACAATTAGGTGTTTACCTAAACCGATGTTAGGTAATCAACTAAATCTTAATATTATTTGTGTCTTTTAAACGATTTATTTTAGACTAATATTATAAAGAGGGAAAATTTGTATTTATGTGTGTATGTTTGTAATGAATAAACTCAAAAACTACTGTGCCGATTTCAAAAAATCTTTCACCATTGGAAAACTGCATTCACCCTGAGTAACATAGGCCCTTTATTGCCCGGGCGAAGCCGGGAAGGGCCGCTAGTATTAGACAAAAAGACATAATTATCATGATTGTTTACCAGTTAATTACCTAAACCTAAAAGTATAGTAATTCTTCCATACACTAAAATTTTTCATAGCAAGCTTTTATAGCACAGTATAATACTTATACACCGCTAAATTTTAATCGTTTTAATCCCGTGGAGGGTCGATCCGGTACATGAAATAGTATCGATTTGTACAGATAAAATTAAAAAATAAAGTACCTTTTTTTCAAAACTCGTATTAATTTACGCATGTACCAAAATTAACTTCTTTAAGAAAACGTCAGCTGAGCGGGTTCAATGACCTGTTGGTAGTTTGTACGCGACGCCGACTACTACCTACAAGTCTTTGGACTCGGTCAATCCACGTATTCTTAAAGATACTAATTTCGTACATGCGTGAATTAATACGAGTTTTGAAAAATAGGTGCTTTATTTTTTAATGTCTTTACAAATCGATAGTGTTTCATGTACCGGATCGACTCTCCACGGGATTAAAACGATTAAAATTTAGCGGTGTATAATTAATACTCGTCAAGACGAATCATACGAGCCGAAACTCGATGGGATTGTGTCGCTACCAAGCTCCTATACCCACTTTCCGGTTTCATCATAATAATAATTTTGCATTGTCATCTGATTTACACATGCATGCAAAACTTTAGCTCAATCGGTAACCGGGAAGTGGATCAAATTTAATTTGCAAGATTTGATGACAGACAAACATCGGGACAGATAAAACTAAATAAAAGCTTGTAACAGCGCCATTTAATGAGAAAATGAACACACGCGAGTCAGTGGCAGTTTTTCAAATGCATTTATTACTATTATTACTGCCATAATGTGGCTTGAAAAGTCTAGATGTTATGTGAGAGTTAGGCCTATACGCGTATATAGTCCACAGACGCGTTAACCCTTTAACCGCTTGCATCGGATTGGTCCAACAAGTGTTTGTCGTGTCCTATTCGCCAGGGTCGTGTATTAACGACTGGGTACTCTCTCTCGTTTAGCTCTTCAATCCCCATAGGTAGCAGAAGAGCTGACGAGATGGAGTATCAAGTCGTGGATGTGCGACCCTAGCGGAATAAACACGAAAGTAGTTGTCGGGTAAATCCGACGGAGGTAGATAAAGGATTAAAACGCTGCCGCTTAGTCGATAGAGTTTCAGTGTCCTGTATGTAAGCTTCACGCAGGCGTACACCAAGTGTATGACGAACACGCGTCTATGAAGCTACGCGTCCGTGGACAGTAGGTCCTGATTGTTTCGGTCTGGAGTAAAATCTATACAGTGTTATTTGTAAAACACTAACAACCTAACATTGCATCATAAACAACAACTGTTGTTCTATGGCGTTTTACAAAATATAATTCATTTACCAAAAACTAACCTTCGAGATTTCGTTGTTCTATCTAACACTTTCAACTCTGTATTTTGCTATAACTACCTACGTATGACGCGACGCAAGCGCATCTAGTACCCCGCCGCCCGACTCCCCTTCCCTCCGCTATTGTACTATCGCTTGCTTTGCATAGACTGAAATATTTTTATTCTTGTAGAAATCTGATGAACTAAATTACGATAAATTTTTAAAAGTTATAGTACAAAAGTTGTTGTTTATGATGTTAGTAACATAGTCCTGACAATGCCAGTGTTTTACGAATAACCCTATAAGTGAATAATTTATTTTCAATCTTATAATGATATTTTATAAGTTATTTTTGAACAAGTCGATTTTGTCATTCGATTTGCTGAGATAAAGATTTATCTACAAACATGAAATCAACAGAAGTAGGTTCTATGAAGATTCAATTATTATTATTATAATTAAAATAGTATGTTAAGTTGTTTAAATGATTGTATAAATTATCATTAAAATTTAGTTTTTTTTATAAATAAATAAATAGTTTAAATAAAATTGTGTTTTATTATATTTAACAAGTTTAATGCGCAGTGGTAACGACCGCAACTTACCAGTTATACAAATACCGGCACGGATCTTGAGCGCTGACTGCGCGCAGACTTGAATGAGAAGTGAAGTATTGGGTCTCTTTAGTGGTATGAAGTGAGACGCGGGAGCTGGAAGTACATCTTTGTAGTTACAGTGATTGGCTCGACGATGTGTACGATGCGCAAATTGATCCTGACTCTTTCGCCGAGCGCTCAAGATTCGTGCCGGTATTTGTATGTACAATGCGTTCCTAATGAGAATAGGATCGCCCGCCATGTTATGACATCACGATTTACTGTCAAATCAAGGAAATTAATTTTTAAATATTAATTAATTCACGAAAAATGTAATTTATTTATAAACTGTGAAGGAAAAAAGTCCAATCAGAATCTAGTTTTTCAATTTTACTCATCTCTAAGTTCTTCAATTTTGCCAAAATTCTTCGATTTGACAGTACGACGAGACGTCAAAACATAGGAATCGGTCCTATTCTCATTTGGAACGCGTAGTATGTAGGTAGTGCGTTCAAACCCAACCAGTCGAATTACTGTATAATTTATTTCATCACCACTGCTCTCAAAACTGAAGGAAAATATCGTGATGATACGATCAGATCTTAAAACTAAAAATAGAAGATACGTGATCTCCACCAACCTACTAGGCCGGCGTGATGTTGACGGCCCCTTCCCTCTCTTAGAGAGGATGCCTGAGCAAACTGAAGAGACTTATTTGCTTCTGGAGTGAGGTGGGCTGGTTGGAGTAATGGCCGCCATGGCTGACGCACAATGGTCCGATAAGGACTAAGTGCGGAAACCAGACCACAAAGATAAGAGGATGCCCGAGTCCCAGCAGTGGGAACATTATAAGGCTGATGCTTATTATCAAGGAGCTGGGTCAGTCTAAAAAGATCAAGTTATTTACACACTCCCAAGCTATCTTAAGAAGAATGTGCATGAAACAATCTGTCTAGTCTGTGGCATGAAATTCCGTGGAGTTTTTTTGATACTTTACAATTCCGGCACAGATCTTGAGTGCTGGCTTCAAGTTGCGCAGCAGTCAAATATTCGGTCTCTAGTGGTGCGAAGTGAGACGCTGGGGCGGGGAGTGTCAGTGATTGGCTCGCCGCGCCATCCGTCATAGACGTCACTCATGATAACGACGATGATTGGCTCGCCAATGTATGGAATGCGCAAAGCGATCCCCACTCTGACGCCGAGCGCTCAAGATCCGTGACGGTAATTGTACCCTGATTTGCGATAAATTGTGGTTGTAGCCTGTGCAGGATTTAGGCTTCAGCGGCCTATAGGCAGAGCATGTGGTGGAGGCCCTCTGATCATGTGCTGCTATTGGTCTAGCGCGGCGCGGCATAATGCGCGAAAGACGCCATTTGTATTCATATTTCGTGCTGTTGCTTGATCTCGCAGATTTTTAAATGTTAACTTTTTCCACTCAAAGAAAAAATAATGTTTTTCGTCTATTTTTGTAACATATGTCAGTATTTTTTAGGGTTCCGTAGTAAACTAGGAACCCTTATAGTTTCGCCATGTCTGTCTGTCCGTCCTCGCTTAATCTCTGTGACCGTCAGCACTAGAAAGCTGAAATTTGGTACCAATATGTATATCAATCACGCCGACAAAGTGGTAAAATAAAAATTGGAAAAAAATGTTTTATTAGGGTAGCCCCCCTATATGTAAAGTGGGAAGTGTTTTTTTTTTTTAATTTCAACCGTAACGTGTGATATATCGTTGGATAGGTATTTAGAACCATAAGTTTAGAAAATATGAAAAAAATCTGAAAAGTTTAACTTTATAAGGACTTTCTAGGAAAATTATTTTTCATTACTCATACTCTGAAAGTAGGTCTGAAGTTGCTTGAGGAGCGGGCTGAAAGTGATACTTTTCATCCCTAGGGAGTTTTACTTTACAACTGACAGCTGTCAAATTTAAAAAAAAAAACTGGTTCTATCTTCACATTTCTATTGAACTATGTTCCAATTTTCCATACAGCCAGTCAATCACAGCGCGATATAAAATTGAAATAAGTTAAAGACAAGTATTAATTTAATAATGTTATATTTTAAGTGATTTATTTGTTCAACTATTTCTTTAAAATACTTTATTTTTAAAAGATTACAATTAATTTCAAATTTTTCATTAATGAGGCTGAATACCTGGCCGACCGCAGAAAAAAAAAAACAAAAGGGCGGGAAAGTGGCAATCAGTCGTTGGTTTTTTCGAGTTTCGTTGACATTTCCGTACAACAGAGATTTGTATTATTGTATTAACACGTTATGTTTAACAGATTAAAATAGTGATTTAACGCCTAATTTCATAAGAAAAGAGGCTAAAGCAGTAGTGGAATACCTTTTACCGCTTAAATCAGAAGAAAGATACCTACTTAAAATCATAGGTACGACGACTCAGGTTTTACAAACTTTTATTTTATTTTTAGTTTCCTCGTATTCGTAATGAAAAGCACAGTGTTTACCTCGGGGTGAAAGTAACCCATTTAATCCCTCGAATTAGCGACCTCGCTTTGCTCGCCCGCTAACTCCTTCTCGGGACGAAATGAGTTACTTTCACCCCTAGTGTAACAATGTACTATTGAACTTGATGGAAAGAACAGTTTTTTGTACAAAAAAGACAAAAGGGTTCTACAGGGTTTTTTGTATATCAATGGTTCTACAAAATAATTTCTGGACTAAGTTTGCAGTATAATCGATATACGATTATTTATAGGCATTTTTTTAAACTTATAAGTGGGTACACTTATTGTGACGGACGGGAAACTACGGAACCCTACACTGAGCGTGGTCCGACACGCTCTTGGCCGGTTTTTGTTTCTACTAAAACTTTAGTACAATTAAATAAATTTCTTATGTGGTGTGGTGGCAGCCCATAGGCTACTGCCAATGTTGCCATGGTTAAATCTAGCACTGGTAGCTGATTTTAAGGTTTGATGTACTTGGCAGCTATGGAGTAATCCTGGGCAAGATTCTCTGATAAAGTCAATACTTCAATACAATCCTCAACTACCATTTACTAAGATCGCATCTGTTTCAGTGATTACATGTATTGTGTACCTAATATTATCCACTTGATATACAAAACAGTCTGCCTGCTGCGGTCTTCCCGTCCGATTATAATTTGGGCGTCTTCAAGGCTAGAGTGAATAGGCTCTTAATAAACTAGTGCGCCTCACCATCAACGATTGCATCGCTACTTACCACCAGGTGGGATCGCAGTCAAGCACTAGTTAGTAGCAATATCCATTATGAATGATAATATATCTAATCCAAACTTCCACTGAATTTTTCTCCAAAAAACTAACTGAACAGAGAAAAAAATCTTGCTCACCGTTAAACACGAAAGGAAATCAGATAACTACACAGACTGTAAGATAAAATACCAATTTAGTCACACCAACATCCATTTAATCAATCACATCTTAATTCATACAATAATTTATTCTACTTATTTGTTAGTGAAGGTCCTCTTGGCCTTCTGTTCAGCCGCATCGCTCGCTTGTACAAATGTCCTCTTCAGCTTATTTTTCCTACTTTCCCTGTACTTCGCTGATACTTTCTCTGAGAGCTTAGCGATGCGTTTCATTGTTGCTGCCGGGTATCTGTGGACAACAAATCGTGTGTTAGAATGGCTGGTCAACTGTTGAATTTTGTTTTTAAATTTTGGTTATAAATTGCTTATCATAATAGAGAATTGCTTATTTCTTATGTTAAAAGAATGTACTTATTTATTTGATCTACCAACAATTGTTTACCATCCCACTGCTGTTCAAAGATCCCCTTTATAGCCTTTTTATACTATCTTGACTCTGTTTTCTGCAGTCCATGCTGAACCTTGGCCCCAGTAGGCTTCGACCCTACTGGGCCTCTACGGTTGCTGACATCTCCTTGAGGCGCGAGTAGAACACTACGCGCCTCATGGACGCCTCGGTCCGGACGTTTAAACGGTTTGCTACCCATTGCTCGCCGTCCGCAAGCTTCAACGCCTTATGTAGTCTGGTTGTCCAGTCATATTAGTAGACCAGGCCAAAAAAAAGTAAGGCAAACTGCATAACTAGAGTAAATTAATTTTAACAATATCTAAAGCCTCTTTACATACCGACATCCCAAAAACTCGATGTTAGTAAACAGTTGTGCAAGAGTAATGAGTTCGCCCTCTTCAAAGTCATCTTTGTGTTCCTCCATGAAATTGCGCCTCACTTCCCATTGTTCGTCAGATTCATGCTCCGTGCGCAACGAGTCAATGTCTATGATGGTTTTCATTGTTTAATAGCGCATTTACATCAAATTTTTAACAAAAATATAACGTGGACTCGTGGAGTATTCAGCTGAAACAGATGATTTTTTGTTTTGACAGGTGTAACGTTTCGTTTCACAAAAAAGGACATAGAACTTCTACTGAGGGAAGGGCTGTAAGGTTAAATATTTTAATATATAGCTTCAGACAATTGGATATTCTTTTATTGTGGATAGTATATTATGTATAGGCAGCATAGAAATCAAATATAAAATATATTTGATTACTACTTATACTAGAGTTTATAACACCACAAAATAATGCCTGCGGTTTTTAGTTGTGTTAGTGTAAAGGTAAAGAAACGTCTTTTTCCATAATGTTACCAAAGTTTTTGTAATGTCAAAAAAGTTCCAATTACAGTTATAGAATGCTAGAAATTGTTAAAAAGACGTGTGGCACTCGGGGACTGCCGCGGTAAAGCTATTGCATAGCATTTTTTATCAACTTATGCAATAGACCTCGCCAACAGCTGCTTAATCCCACCCATCTAAAAATAGACCACGCCAACAGCTGCTTAGCCCCACCCATCCAAACACAGACCCCATCAACAGCTGCTTAACCCCACCCATCTAAAACCAGACCTCGCCAACAGCTGCTTAACCCCACCCATCCAAAACCAGACCTCACCAACAGCTGCTTAACCCCATCTATCTAAAACCAGACCTCGCTAACAGCTGCTTAACCCCTTCCATCCAAAACCAGATCTCGCTAACAGCTGCTTAACCCCACTCATCCAAAATGAGATCTCGCCAACAGCTGCTTAACCCCACCCATCCAAACACAGACCTCGCCGACAGTTGCTTAGCCCCTTCCATCCAAAACCAGACCTCGCTAAGAGCTGCTTAACCCCACCCATCCAAAGCGAGACCACGCCAACAGCTGCTTAACCCCACCCATCCAAACACAGACCTCGCCAACAGCTGCTTAACCCCACCTATCCAAAACCACACCTCGCCAACAGCTGCTTAACCCCACCCATTCAAAACCAGACCTCACCAACTGCTGCTATTGATTGTTCACTCATTTGTTTTCTTATCGGTCACCACGCTCAAAAAACAAATGAGTGGGGGTGTTAGGTTATTTTCGTTACGGAATTTCTAGATTCGGTCTCCACGCTCAAAGCCCGCGATAGAAGCTATGCAATAGCTTAAAAATAGTGCAAAACTACTCGTTGTAGAATTTTTGACCGACGAAACGCAACCGGTCTTGCCTCATCCTCAGTCGTAAGGAGGACCTCAACAGTCGTTTGTTGAGGTCCTCGTTACGACTGGTTTGAATTTGAAGACGTAACTGTCGTTAATTAGTTGCAGAAAACGTTCATTGCACAACTAGTTTGAGGACGGTTTGTGAGTGTGCCAATATGTACTATATTCCAGAGTCCTATAGAACTGGTTTCGAAACGACGCAACGAGTGTGATAGTTGAATTAATGCATTCTCAAACTTATTCCTTTAAAATTAAGACAACAATACGCATAAAGTAATTCGAAGACTGGATTGTGCAACGAAGACTGTTTGGTCGCTGGACGGAATAACGCTTTCACCGACACGTCGCAGAACGTAAACAATAACGACGACGTAATGAATGAGTGTGATAATTGAATCAATGGATTACCGATCTTATTTTTTACAAGTGAGATAACGATTGGCATACGAAGTAAATCGAAATACTTCGAAGACTGGTTTGTACAACGAAGACTGGTCGCAGGACGGAAAACGGTTGTTCCGTTGTAGAATCAATAACGGTTTTGAAAACTATTTGTTGTTGAAACGCCCACAGCTAGAAGTTCTAAACCAAAGAGTATAATTTCTAAACTAAACCGATCGTAATGGTTAGAATAGAAATTATTATTGTTAAAACCAGTGGCTCTGGTACTTCGTAGTTACGGGGGATTATTATAATAATCAGCTAGCAGGATGAATGATTTATATTAATCTAAAACTAAAATCAGTGAAATATTTTTATAATACATTACCGTAAAGTTTCTCTTTAACCGACCATAGCGTAGCTTTCGTCATCCATAAGCTAGCAACATAAATATTGACGTATTACAGTATCAAACATAGAAGTTCCTAGAAAAAGCGTAAATTTTCATAATGCATATAATATTCAAGACAACTAGCGCCAAACTCAGATGATACTACAAAGCTTTGAATCATACAAATCCATCGTGTAACACGCAAAGTAGTTCTACAATTTGTCAAATAAGTTTTTGTTTTGCCAAAATATTTATAATTTTTATCGTAATTTGAGGGTAATCGTGGTAAAAATGATTTTTTACTTCTCAAATATGACATGAAGCATCAAAATTAGTGGTAAACCAGCCGCACAGACAGCGCAGAAGGTAAATTAATCAATTATTTATTCGCTAATGCATTTCTTTGTTACAAAAATAAAGTTAGAATTTTATTGTCTAACAGGTCGTTAGATAACTGTAAACTGGAGAAACGTTTTAATTGCAGTCGAAGAGTAAGAATACGCTACCAATATGGCGTTTTCTATACGAAAAATGTTTTCAAATATATCGTATTTTTCAAAATCTGGAGACCAACCTACTCCTGAAGGTTATGCCAGAGAGCCTTCAAATGAGCATTTTATGCCGGAAGAACCATCACAAAGCATGGATTTCCAGTCTATAGAACCTGATTCTACATCAAAACATTACACTGCAAGTTTGAAGTTGCCAGAATCAGTGAATAAATTCGCTGTGAAAAAAGGTTCGTTGTCTGATACCGACCTTCATAACATTGAAGTTGGCACCAAGAGTCGAAGAACCAAAACTCGAAATTTAAAACTAGATGTAAGAAAAGCCAGCCAGTCCATGAACGAATCTCTATCTCAAACAGGCCATCCATACGTCGAAAATACTCCGACACACATCAACTTAGATTCCAAAAGTGCTGATCTATTCAGCCAAAAGTTCAAACAGTTAAACTTCAGCCAATCTTTTGAGTTTGACATCTCTTCGGAGTCAGAAGAGGAGTTAGATATAGAATCGTTGTCTGAATGCTCTGATACTGACATCTCGGTTAAAGAAGATGAAAAATCAGAAGTAAAAATGTGCCGGAAAGTTGAGTCTCGTTGTGAAAACCAGTTGGTACCTTCAACTACTCCGGAGTCATTTGGTGATGTTGAACTAGACCATAATGAGGAAGAACGGATCTCTTTACTCCTGGACTACCAAATGAAGTTTGAAAAAGTGGAATGTCTTTTGAAGAAACTTTTGTCAGAGTTCCAATTTCATATTGAAGTCTCTAAAATCTTTAATGGCAGATCTATTGTGACTGCTCTATCTGGGACTGATGTTTCTAACATACCAAAGATGTTGGGGCAAGTCACGTATATTGATAACGTCAAACGAGAGAGCCCAACAGAATCCTGGAACATTATTATGGAGAAAGAAGATATTGCTACGAAATACAAGTTCCGCAAGCAACTTCAATCTTTAAAACACTGCTTGGAGAGTTTTATGGGGATTTATTTACAGACTCAAGGGCCTAAAGCAAGAGTCAAGCCCATGATGAAACGCAGCATCACCTTCAATCTTCATAAGGGAAAGAGAACGCACAAGAACAATAAAATCTCCAACAAGAAACGCATGAAACACTTTGATTTTCCCGACTACCGAGATGCCCTCCTCAACTTGTTTAACGAGGCTGATTTCGATGAAATGGTCACTCAGTCAGATCAAACTGATGATGGATCACCCTGTAAATGTGGCTGTACCTGCCACAATCAGTCTTTGAGTCCGTCAGATTCTGGCCTGATGACTAAAGATGTCTCAAATCAGTCCATAACCTCTTCGATCGGCAACTTCAGCTTAGATTCCACTACTCTCTCCGCTTATTCTGAGTCCCTTGATCAGGTCATAAGCTACAACAGCTTTGATGACTCCACTCTATTCAATAGCCTACAGCAGAAGCCGGCAGTTGAACGCATAACTTTCTATGTGCAGGTTCACAGCATACAGATACACTGTGACACAGGCAACGGTGATGAATCCAAGAACTCAATATCTTTCTTCTGCCCAGCGTGTGAGACTACTGAACACGATGAAGATGGCTTGCTCAAACACATCCTATGCCAAAAACACTGTGAGAAATTACATTTTCTTTACAAAAGCGTTTACATCAAGAAGTGTGTTGCGTTGGGAAAAGAAATTCAACCGAGTACCGTCCTTAATCCGATGACGATGTACCGTGATGACAACAAAATTGTTTGCTTTGGAGATGCTGTGTATGCTTGCTCGTTGTGTTTTGAAAATAATATCATTGGGGAGTCTATTTTAATGGCTCATTGTGCTGAAGAAATACACGCAGAGCGCAAAGAAAAAATGTATGAAATGTATGATTGAAGATGGAGTATAATGATCAATAATACATAGCAGGACCTGGTAACTATTTCATTATCTAATTCCTTCTTTGTTCATTCATGATAGGTCACTATTTTTCCTGTGCTATTCTTCTTATATCTGTTTTTATGGACGAATGTATAAGCATGCATGCATGTGTGTTTTTCTTAGCATAATATGCGAAAGAGCTGGCTATTGAAATAATGATGAGCTTTTTTCTTTTGTAAACGTGTTTTAGCTAGCGTTACTTTACAAATGTCCGTAAAAACTGAGGCTAAAAAATAAAAAATAAAAAAAAATGTGTGAATAAATGTAGACTTTTTTAACCATGGTATTTCGGTTTACAAAATAAAAAAGAAATGTAATCGGCTCTTTTGCAAAAAAATCCTATCCAATGACATTTTAAATCTATTACTTTAACTTTAAAATCATTTTTTACAAAAAGAAAATGATATATCTACATATTTTTATACTTATTCCTTGTCTTTTTTGTGTCTACAAAAATCGACGATTAGCAATTATTATTAATTAGTAAAAATTAAATATAAAGGTGCTCATGGACTCACGTTAGTACAGATTGTGTTCAAATAATTCTGTCTGTCCATTGTTACAATTATAGCGAAATAAAAACCGTTTGTTTTTCGTAGTTGTCGCTTTTTCGTAAAAACAGTGCAAAATAAAAGATGGTTTTTCTAGCATTTGCTGGTCAGGTTGCTATATTTTTTTACCAAAGCATATCGATTTTAAAATAGAACATTATAAATCACAAAACTAATTAAATTGATTTTTTTAATTTCTAGTTTTAAGTTACAAAAAAAAGACATTCAAACACTGCTGGCAGCCAAAATCAAAGTATTTTTAAAATGAAAATAATAGTTTTAAAAGAATCGAGAATAAAATGAATTAATAAAACTTTTTTTTTGTTTATTTACAAAGAAAAAGCGACCACTCCAAAGGCATTTCTCAAAAACAGGGTGTTATTAGAAGACTTTTTACATCTTTTTTTTTTTAACTTAGCGTAACTTAGCTCTTGTGTGTAATAATAGGATAATAATATGTAATAATAAGCACATTTATAACTAACGCCTCTATAATCTTAATTATAAGAAAAATAGAAAACACTTTGCAAAGTATTACAGACTGATTTTATTTTTTGTTTATTTTTTTTTTCTATTTTAATAATTTGAACGAACTCTTATTTATATCAATGTTCTTTTTTTTACTTTTTGTTTCGATTATATTATTAATTCGAAATATAAATTATTATTTTACATTTGAATTTGGATAATGTTTCCATGTTTTTACTCAACTATGTCGGAAAGTAGGTTGTGTTGACAGTGTTCTGTAATTTGTAAAACTGGAAATCATTTTTTGTCAAAATCATGTAGTGTCTAAGATAATATTTCTATGTTTGTTAAGAGCTCCTTGCTAACTGAAGGAATAAAAACAAACTGTTTGGTTTGTAGTTGCGAAGTTCGCACGTAACGAAACATCGATATCGGCTCTCTTTTTTACTTTTCGGGCCTAGAGTTTTTGGAAGCGGAAATTTTTATGATAGCAATAAACTTAAAATTTTGTTCCAAAAATGTAATTTTTTTTTCTTTGTGTGTAATTAATTAAGTATGTAGGTTATAAAAAAAAAAAAAAAAACGGTTATCCATAATTCCTTCATACAGTAAAGGAGCTACGTCGTATTTAGTCAATAGCAAATCATTACTGATCTCAAATTGCCTCAATTTAGAAAAAAAAACTCAAAAGACTGATTTTTGATGCCATTTTTAATTCAAATGAAATGTTGTTATCCAGAATAAATGCGATTTGGTAAAAATAAGAAAAATCCACTCCCTGCTGTGATAAAAATTGGTTATTTTTTTTTCCATTACATACCTACTTACCGAGTTTTTTGTAGTCACAAAGTAAAAAAATAATAGAAAACTGTGATAGATTTTAATTTAATTTTTGTGTAAACCGTATCTGAACATTGAAATATAGTTTTTCTTATTTTTACTTAATTATTTTCGTGTTTTTCGCCATTTCGCAACCGCCTATACTAAGCTAGAATAATTAGTACTATAAATTATATGTAACCATGTACTAATATTGATATTATGCTTCGTAGAAGACCAGAAAATTTACCATAATTATACACAAATTGATTAAAAAGACACTTTACACAATATAACTCCAGAGTTAAAAAATCTGCACTTACAAACGAAATTATAAAAAAATCAGTTGTGAAATGTTAAGATTTAAAGATACACTTATTCCATTGCAATTACTTATTAACTATAAATAAAAGATAAACTCATATAATTATGCTAACTTAGAATAAAATAAATGAAAAAAAAAAACAATAAAAAAATAATAATTGTAAGGAATATCTTTCTAGTTGTCTAGTAAAGTAAGCTATGTATGTGTAACTTAAATTTAACTCAAGTAAAAATAACTTACTAACTTAACTTAAATTTTGTAAACCGCATTCTTAAAATGGCGCCGTTTTTTCTTGAGATTGGCACAAATTCTGGACGAAAATTGTCTCAATATGAAGGTACGAAATTTTCGAAAAAGTATTAGCTGCTATGCTTCCTTTAATGAATTCATCAATATCATGATTTAAGCAGAAAGACGTCTACATCAGGCCATGCCAAGTGTCATCACAATGACCGATCTTTTGCATCTCGGACGTATCAATCATATTCATCGGATGGTTCAATGAGTTATCAAAAACCAACCAGTTTAATGTAGACATCATTAAAATCGCTTGTTTAAACATTTATTAGACTTCCAACTTGTCAATTTAATAGCAACGCCAGACCAAAACATTCGGCGCCATCATAATCAATATAAAAAAACTTCACTAAATTATTCTAAAATACTCTTTAAAAAAATCTGTCGTCACTTTTCAGCAAATATTGTTGCTAAACCTAAAATATATCAGTTTCACACTTTTTACTCTTGTCAATTACATTCTTCTAGAGAACATTATAACTTGTGAAACCAATTTTATTTCGGTCCAAATAAATTAATAGCTCATTTTAGTAAGTATTTAGAAAAGTAGCATCATAATACATTAAGCATAATAAATAAAATATGCCACATGCATTAACTTGAGTAGTAGCAGTCAGTTGATTGAGCTAACATCGCCTTTCCAAATTCATACAGCGATTGACTAACGCATAATGCCGTAGAAGATGATCTATGTTAGTAAGTTCTAGGCCAAAGTATTTGTTTAACTGTGGCACGCTGCGTGGTGTCACAAGTTATATTTTTTGCATCATTCGTCTATAAATAGATGTGAGCAGCGCCGGATTTAGACTTCGGCGACCCAAAGGCAGAGCATGTGGCGGAGACCCTCAAATCGTTTGGTGCTTAACTGTTGACTGATAAACGCGTCTCACTCGCTTTCTCAATGGGAAAAATTCTGCTTTTTTTTGTGGAAAAAATTATGCTGGCGCCGTGTGAGACGCCATTTTCCGCTGTTGCTATTAGTCTTGCTCGGCGCGGTAGAATGCACAAAAGGCGCCATTTGTGTGTTCATTGTTCGTGATCTAACAGATTTTTAAATGTTAACTTTACCCGCTCAAAGAAAAAAAATAAGTTTTTTAACTATTTGTAACAAAACTCAGAATATTTTTGTTTTTACTGAGCCTTTATCGACGTTTTTTTTGTGGTATGGTGGCGGCCCATAGGCAACTGCCTATGTTGCCTATGCTTAAATCCGGTACTAGATGCGAGTCTCCACCGAATCAGATCCTTTACCAACTACTTTGGCATTTCATAATCAAACTATTTAGTGGGGAGAATATTGCACCAATTAGTTTTCAGGGTATATGCGTAGTCCTTTCATATCACTACTGGGCCTGGTGTGCATAAGTCATCTTTTAAGGCTGAATTCTCAAACGCTGCTCAATTTAAAGTCGCTGCTAAAGTGATTTTTCTTAAGTTGTTTGTATTTTACAAATCAGTCTCAAGTTGTATGTTGATTATAATATGATTTGCGGCCGCAGCATGTATTTAATCTCAGAACTATAATCATTAAAATCATCAACACAATCCCTCAGTTTAGCTTACTGTATCATGAAATAACCAATTTGAATTTCGCTTGCTTCCCTGGCGCTTTCATTTGTCACACTTTGTCTTTTAAAGATGTATTACGGGTTTTAGCAACAGAAAAAAAATCGTGTCTCGTGTCTGTCCAAAGGCGTGGGCTAATTTAGAAGTGGGCAAAGACACAGCGAGGCCTTTTTCTTTCATAAATTCGAAAACGAGACAGCGACTGTCGCAACCCAGTGTTCGACCACATCGTCGCTTATCGTCAGGTGAAATAATGACCGAACACAAGCCTACTCATTATAAAAAAAACCCTCATTCTTAGAGAGCCCTCGCTTGTGCGAAGCCACAGAAACTCAACCAAATCTCACTTTGCCCATGCCTATCTACGCTAATGTGTCTGTCTTTGCCTACTAATTAGTGGCTTTTATTACTTCCACAAACAGGGCCCGATCTACCTATTTAGCCGCTCCGGGAAAAGGTAATGTTTGCCGCTCTTTACATACACCAAACCATATAAGTCATGAGTCTTTAAGTCTTATATACTTCCACTATCCAACCTGAAGTAGGTTAGAAGGTGGCACATAAAGTTCTCAACCTGCCAACTTGGGTGAAGATGACTAGGTTGAAAGATAGGAATAAGTTCATTTTGCCGCTCCTCATTTTTTGCCACTCTGGGTAAGTGCCCGGCTTGCCCTTAGATCGCGTCCTGGCCACAAACTTCAAAACTGAGTGTCGCTTGAGAATTCAATGTTGTGAACGTAGCAAAGTTGACTGCCTGTTACTACTTATACATGATCATATTGATCAAATCATGATTTGAATTATAAAATCATTCAATAAATTTACCCTTTGCAAATGAGGCAAAAATGTGTTCCATAGAGCGTTAGTGAACTTACTAAATTGTCCTTAATAGCACTTCTGTGATTAAAACTGTTATTAGGAAAAAACATTGTTAAAAAATAGTTGTTGGAATTAATTGTGCGGTGACTTTTAAAAAACTATTTTTTTTCGGTAAAATTCAAAAGTGGAAGTACACCATAATTACTTATTAAATTAAAATAATGTGAAAAACAAAAATGTAATCGTTCTATCCTACCATTACATACAGTCTATGATTTTTTGAAATGTATAATTTTTTTTTTTTTTAGTGAATTGTAAGTCATTGTTTTTTGAAAGCCATCGCATGCTTTGGCCTTTTGAGTGAAATCTGTGATCCCAAAAACGTGTTCATATCATAGTACAGCAGTTGTAGATTATAGGAATACTAGAAAAATACTTACTTTACCATTTTAAGGAGGTTTTTTTTTGACGTAACCTAGTAATATTTCATTTTTCATTAACATTTCATTTAAATTAACCGTTTCAATTAATTAGAAAAAAAGTTTTTCATTCTTCATTAACATTTTTTTCCATTTATATTAATTTTATTGTTCTGTAATGATAATGATAACAAGTTTTTTTCATAAAGAAGTAGTAAGTAATTCCCTTTTTAAGCAATAACTTAATATTAGCTGAAAAATATTAACTTTTTAATTGTACATCAAATGTTTGTGCAATATTTACTTATCGATCTCAATTTTTTTTGTATAAGTATAAACGTTTCACTCCATATTTTAACTTTTTTTATTTAACTCTTTGAATGCCGTAATTAGAGACACAATAGAAAGACAATGGCTTATGTCGAACTGTGTAACATAAGACATTCAAAAGGTTAAATAGACTGTGCAGAAG
Organism: Mythimna albipuncta; assembly: GCA_929112965.1. Taxonomy (NCBI): domain Eukaryota; kingdom Metazoa; phylum Arthropoda; class Insecta; order Lepidoptera; family Noctuidae; genus Mythimna; species Mythimna albipuncta. Next base: position 10,510,607 of record OV815985.1, read on the forward strand.
CTCAAAATGAGGGTCATATTTTATGTACAGTTAGTGGCATTTTTTTACATACACTATTTTTGTGAAGGTTGTACTATCATTCACTTGTAACAGAAAAATAAATAGCAAAAATAATATTGCAGACAATACTAATCTCAATTATTTTGCATGTTTAGCATGCCAATATTTGTCTCATTATCTACCTTTTTACCTCATAATTTTTCTCTATTTTTTTTACATTTACTAAAAGAAAAAATGTTAACAATTTGCCAGTGAAGATCAACTTTGTAATTTTATTTTAACCAATATTAACATTATAATTTTATTTTAACCAATATTAACTTCTAAAAACTGAATCCTACTGAGTTTTGTACCTATGTATATGTCTTCGCTGTACTTTCTAAGCTATCAAATAATTTCTATAGTCTACAAACGTTGTTTGCCCTGTTGTAATCTTGACTGTTATCATTTCGGGTATTAAAATAAACCATTTCGACTGATTAATAATATACCGTTTTGGAAATATTTGCTTGTTTCATTTATTCATAAGCCCTGTTACTGTACTATGCCAAATAATCGAACATTAATTTAACTCATCGAATGCCGTAATTAGAGACACAATAGAAATAGCTTGTGTCGAACTATGTAACTTAAGACATTCAAAAGGTTAATCGAACATCTAAGTACTCGAACGTTCATAATATCGAGTGTATAAAACATTGAACACAATACGTCGCGTGTTCAAAATATCGAATGTTTACTGAATCGCCGGACGGCGAGCTAGCCACTGCTCACCATCCGATTGATGATTGCGAAAATATGATTTATTACTGAATTTATTGTTTTTCGTGTATTCTGTATAAAAAGTTTTCATTATACCTACATACATACCTATAGGTACTATATTTCGATGGAATGAATGTGTGCGATGCGTTGGTTGCTAGATCAAATAAACATTCGGTATTTTGGACACTCGACGTATTAAGTGTTCAATATTATTAACGTTCGAGTATTATATTATTGGAAGTTCGATTTGGCTACACTCGTTCTGCCCCTGATAGTTAAAAAACGTATCTAACAAAAAGTAAAAACGGAGAAAAAAAAAGACGTGTGGCACTCGGGGACTGCCGCGGTAAAGATATTGCATAGCATTTTTTATCAACTTATGCAATAGACCTCGCCCACAGCTGTTTAACCCCGCCCATCCAAAACCAAACCTCGCCAACAGCTGCTTAACCCCACCCATCCAAAACCAGACCTTGCCAACAGCCGCTTAACCCCACCCATTCAAAACTAGATCTCGCCAACAGCTGCTTAACCCCACCCATCCAAAATGAGACCTTGCCAACAGCTGCTTATCCCCACCCATCCAATACCAGACCTCGCCAACAGCTGCTTAACCTCTTCCATCCAAAACCAGACCTCGCCAACAGCTGCTTAACCTCTTCCATCAAAAACCAGACCTCACCAACAGCTGCTTAACCCCACCCATCTAAAACCAGACATCGCCAACAGCTGCTTAACCCCACCCATCCAAAACCAGTCCTTACCAACAGCTGCTTAACCCCATCCATCTAAAACCAGACCTCGCCAACAGCTGCTTAACCCCACCTATCCAAAACCAGACCTCGCCAACAGCTGCTTTACCCCACCTATCCAAAACCAGACCTCGCCAACAGCTGCTTTACCCCACCCATTCAAAATCAGACCTCACCAACAGCTGCTTAACTCATTACCTTGCTATCATCATGAGGCGCAGCTATTGCATAGTTTCTATCGCGGGCCTTGAGCGTGAAGACCGAATCCAGAAAGAAATTAATAGAAGTTGTTTGAGCGTGGTGACCGCTAAGAAAACAAATGAGTGGGGGGTGTTAGGTTATTTTCGTTACGGAATTTCTAGATTCGGTCTCCACGCTCAAGGCCCGCGGGCCCAGAAGCTATGCAATAGCTTAACATATTTTAACGAATGAAACGGGAAATTGTTTGTTGTCTTTGAGTAAATTTAAATAGGTAGTTACATAATAAAAGTTGAAAATTAAGCCGAAGATAATGAGCTATAACTTGGTTTAATAATAAAATGAAACTCAAATCAAATCTGAAAAAAATGTTAGATGCGTCTTTTTCACTAACGGGGGCAGCGTTTATAGGTAATAATAATATTCCACAACTATCACACAACGCCGTCAACTCCCAAGCTAAGCAGAGCTTGTGTTATGAGTACTAGACAACTGATAAACATACTTATATATATCTAAATACATAAATATATAGATAAATTACACCCAGACACAGAACAAATGATCGTGCTCATCACACAAACATTTGTCCTGGATGGGAATCGACTAGACCAACAGGTCAGTCAAGTATAATATTTCATACGTATCATCGTAGGTCTAGGGTTGCCGCACACAGGCCTCTGGCATATTTCTTGTAGTTCATTCACACATTTTATATGGGCCACACGTGGTTGACGCCACACACTACAAATCGCCGCTGCTCGCTTCTTGTGGCCCACACCGGTAACATAGCTAATAATAATTTAAAAATTTGCGCGTGCCTCTCATCTGGCGCCCCTTAAGCCGGGTTTCCACCGCGAGCGGAACGGACCCATTAATGACTTCGTTAAACTCGCAAACACAAACTGCATACTTGTATTTCCACCAACAAATAGTCGGACGGAAAGAGCCGAGCGTGTAGAAAGAGTAGAAATAAGCTCGCTCAGTTCTGGGGAGCGGAAAAAGGAGTCCGTTCCGCCTAACCATTTTCCGCACATTACCCTTTCGCAGTGGCTTTATGCCTTAGCGCCTGTGTGCACCGCACACTTTGCACATAGGGGCCATGGGCGGCTCGGTCCTGGTTTGAGGTGTCTGTGTCTGTCCATGGCATCATAGCTCCTCAGCGAATGGACCGATTTTGATGTTACAATTCATGAAAATCTGTTCAGGTGTTCAAGGTCATCAGCTCATTTTTAGCTGTGGTTACACACATAATAAACTCATACTATGTGACCTAATGTTTGAAATACTCATGTACCTGAGCTGGTCAGATGATGGAGGTTGGCGAGCGAGCTAACCATTGCTCACTGTTCGCAAGCCCGCGCCTACGGTGACTGGAAATCGGGATCGGAATCGCGGCGGCGACGGCGAGAGCGCCGTTGCCTGATGCGGTCGGCCTCTTTCTTAGCGAACATTACTGCTTCGCAGAAGTCGGCGACCGCCTGCCACTCCTCCTCGTTCCGGACCATGGCCTCGACCAAGGCCCGGCGTGAGAGGTCTCCGCCGCCGATCACCCCCACGAGGGCACGGCGATGCTCCGTCCAAGCAGGGCACACCGCGATTGTGTGCTCCACCGTGTCCTCCGGGCGTTCCGCACATCCGCACAGTGGCGACACCCGGGCGTCACTTCCGCTTTGATTCAGAACAGGAATCTCCCGAACTTGCCATTTCTAGTGAGGACCTGTGTCATGCGGAAGGTAAGGACGCCGTGAGGTCTTTCCAGCTACGCCTCAAAGAGGGGACTTATCGCCATAATTGTGGCGTGCCCATGACGGGGTTGCGATAGTCGCTGACGCCATTCCACTATGAGCTGATGGAACCCTGAAATGCCTATTATTAAACTCGTCGAGTTTGGCCTCATTAGACTTGTCTTAATTAGTTCTTTTACTTTTTATAGCTTTTATGCGTTAAGGGGTTAGGGGTGTTTGAAAATTATTACTTTTGCTTTTATCTTATACTACTGTACTAGCTTTTGCCCGCGGCTTCGCTCGCGTTAAATTCGGGGTAACACAGTTCCCCTTACTGTGGGGGGTTAGAAAGTTACAAAAAGTACCTAGCCTATGTCACTCTCCCTCCCTTCAGCTATCTTCACTTAAAACATCACGTCATTTCGTAGCTTCGTTTTGCCGCAAAAGACGAACAAACAGACACACACACACACTTTCCCATTTATAATATTAGCATATGAATCTTAGCCGTGTGCAGCGCTCCATAGTGAACTCCACCGCGGGTGACGTAGAATAATTATACCAAGTTTCATCGTAATCGAACCAGTAGTTTTTGCATGATGCCTGAACAAACAGACAGACAAAATTTTTTTTTTAATCACATTTTTGGGTTCGATCTCGGTCTAGTAACAGCCCCTGCCATTTATTTTTTTGATATTTTCGATGTACAGAATTTTCACTTCTACAGATTTATTAAAAGTTATCTACTATTTAAAAATAAGTCGGGTTTTCCTTCCTGACGCTCCAGAACGCACGAACCAATTTCCACGGTTTTGCATTCGTTGGAAAGGTCTCGGGCTCCGTGAGGTTTATTAGAGTAGAGTAGGGCAGAGTATAGTAGGGTAGGGTAGAGTAGGGTAGAGTAGAGTAGGGTAGAGTAGAGTAGGGTAGGGTAGAGTAGAGTAGGGTAGAGTAGGGTAGAGTAGAGTAGGGTAGAGTAGGGTAGGATAGAGTAGGGTAGGGTAGAGTAGGGTACAGTAGGCTGAAGTAGGGAAGAGCAAGAGCGAAGCTGCGGGGGCAAAAGCTAGTAGATGTATAAATTGTGTGTACAATAAAGAATAGAGAAGCCGAAGACGCTTGCAAAAGCTAAGAAATAATTATTGAGAAAATGCTTCAATGTTGAGTTGTATAACACAATAAAACAAAAGTATAAATCATTTCCCATCTTTTATTTCTTTTAACACAGACATACATGGTCTTTTAAATGGTGACTTGTGCCTTTCAATGAGCTCTTCCATAAGGATGTAATCAAAATCTCTATTCAAATTATTTTCATGCTGCAAATATGCTAACATTAGTTTGCCGAAGTTTTTGTCACTGCAGCAAGAATCACAATAATTCTTTATACATAAAAATATGTAATGTTGGACTGAATCTGTTTTATGACAAGATTTATATGCTGTGGATATATTGAATACATTATGTGAGAACTCTTCAGCAGTGAATTCAATATCTGATATAATTTCTAGAAAACTTGTTTGATTTTTCGGATTTAAATTCAAAATAAAATCGTTTACCACATTGTTTTGAATTTCCAAGTCTTTTAAAATAACTTTTAATGCTATTTTCAAATATTGCGGATATTTATTATACGTTTGAAGTAACACATCAGTACAAAATCGAGAGTTTTCACGTTTTATGTAATGATGCAGGAAATATTTGTAAAAAGCCATTAAAAAATCCTTGTTCAAATCTTCAGTGTTCAGAATGTGTTCAAATAACTTCTCTGCTGTACTTGTAGGCAAAGTTTCTGCAAGTTTGATAAATAATTTTGGGGTTTTTCTGCATTTTTCAACCAAATAATCGAACTTTGAAAGGAGGTCGATTTCTGGGTCTAGTAACTCTTCTATCGCGTTTGAAATACTTTCATTTTGATTTTCTTGCGTTGCTGGGCTCTCGTCGATTTCTGGAGAATCATTTACAGTGATAGTTTCAGTTGTTTTGTTGATTAAATCTAAGTTTCGTGGCCCAAACTTTCGCAACCATTTGTTCGACTCATCCGGAGGCGGTGCAGCACTTAAACAACGTTGTAACATTTCTTTATTTTGAGGTGCAAATGTCCATAAATAAGTCATCTTTTGTTTACAGTTTGCAGAACTGTTTTATTGGAATATCAACTTTTAATATCAAGTCGCAATTTGAACTGTTTACCATCACAACGAAAACCGCGAAGCGAAAACAGCTGACCGTGACGTTACTAATGTCAAAAAAAAACATTTGACTTTTCTAGTGATGGCCCAAATCGAAGTGCCGTAGCATGTCGTGGATGGAGGATGTCTTTCTATGCGAAATGTACAGTTTATGTTAACTAAATAATAGCAATATTAAAAATTTAAAATCACCCAACGCATAAAATCTATAAAAGTTTTTTTCGATGGGAAAAATCATGCATTGACATCCCCCGCCCTTGGGCGGAGCGTTTAATGAACCCAAAATTGATGTGTTTACTACATTTCAAGGGGCTTACCAAGACCTCAGCAGGGCTGCCTCCCACTGGCTGGGATTTTAGGCGAACATTACACGCTAGGTTTTGCTGTCAGTTTTGCCTTGATTGACGAAAAATCTACCGTCTAATGTTTTTTATGACGGTTTAATTTACTGATTGACGAAAACCACCGTTCACCATTTCATGATTGATGGAATTGATTGACGCTTGCATGACCGTGTGATGTTCACCGTAATATTTTTTTTGAAGTGAAAACTTCTTTAGCGGCGTTGAGCACTTTTTCTGTAATGGGTATAAAACCTTAAACTCGCGTCAGGACACGTGACCTGGTCGAAAAAGCGTAAGACGGATGGAGAGTATTTAATGTAAAATAATTGTAATAGTAAGTTTTAAAGTGTTAAATTTTTAATGTAATATAAATTGTCATGTTTGTGTACGATAGCGCAATAAATGAATATTGTATTCTACCACATAAATGATAGTACTTTTATACTGATAAAGCAATTGGTGCAAAATTATTCCCTAACCATTCCAAAATATCAAACATGCTCAACGTTAATAATCAAGTTTTCACTTCTGCCGGCACTCCCGGAGTGCAACCCGTCTTTTTTTTTTTTTTTTGTTTTGCGGAACCCTAATAGGTAAATACTGTCAGTGTCAAGTGTGTCAACTATTAGCGACTGTCAGGTTAAAAAGAAAGATTTGACATTTGTAGTGATGACCCCAAAACTAGAATACACATTTTAAGTCGATCGACTACGATGTTGGATTGTTGGAAGTATTATTATTATAGTTTTATCTAGGTTTCTTCCACAGTCAGCAGCAATATATAAAACAAAACAAACTTACAAATATAATAAAACAAACTTTAAAAAAGAGAACCGACTTCAAAACACTAAACCGTAAGAAATAATTTCTTCTTTGATGTCGGTGCTTTTTCGATTCGTAATTACCAGCTGTTAGCACTAACATAAAAAAAAAATTTATTTCTTACGGCTTAGTGCTTTATTTGAAGTCGGTTCTCTTTTTTTAAGGCTTTTTTTTTCATTTCTAGTGAATATCTCCAAAGATCATCATCAAACTAAGAAGTATTATACTGATTTTAAAACGTTCTCCTAAATGTAACAAATCCTTTTCTGAAAACCGCATCGATATCGGTTTAGCCAAACGCGAGATTATCGCGCACAAACATACATACCTACAAACCATACAAGTCAAACTTCTCAGTTTGACCTGTATGTCTGATCACCTCCTTTTTTTTAAGTTGGTTAAATATTTTATAAATGATAAAATTTTTAACTGCCACATAAAAGTTAGAACATATTCACAGTTCTCAATAACATAGATAAAAAGTTATGTTAATTTAATTTTATCGAAGAGGCAGCCCTGCGATTACTGTGGAATCGCGCGGTGCGAAGCAATCACTGCTGTACGCTTGAGCATTTAGGCGCATTTTAGCATAAAGTGGTTGTTGACGCGAGGGAGTAGGCAATTATCGTAATAGGTATTGGAAATTTTCTACTGAGAGAAGTATCTGTTACGTAGTAACTATTCAGTAATCTGTGGTATGACCAAGTGTTTGATACAGAAAATATTCATAAAAATGAAAAGGGGCATCGAAACTTAGAACTTCTTGTTCTTATTCTTCGGAACAAAAGATTTCCAAAAATCTTTTGTTCCAAGAAGAACAAGGTTTTTAATGGATAAGAAATTTGGCTTGAAAAGTTTAATGAACCTTTGTTTTCTAAGATTTTGTAGCACTATTTAATTGATTGTAAAATTTTTAGTGCGTTTCTAATTATGTTGGTTTGACTTATTTGTAATACTTTTATTTGTTTGACATCTTTTATTTTTTTTGATTTCATATTGTTTATTTGATTAACATATTTTTAATGATTTATGACTTATAAAGAATCCCGCAATGAAACTACTATGACAATTACTTAATAAATGAATGGATAGTATTGATAGAAAATAAGTTACACTAAGCTTATAAGAAAAACATACTTGTTTTAAATAAACTTATCATATTAAAATGCTTTAAATGATAAGTAAGATTGTGTATTGAATACTCAATACACGATTTCAGTTCGTATCTAAAATACGTTCATGTTTTAAAACACCATTAACTCATATTTTTCTTTTTTAAATATATATATATATATATTTTGATGTATTTAAATTTTTATTTTTCGGACATCATGATCCAACGGTTAGTATACATAAGACTTAAAAACTATGATTAGTAATAATAATAACACACACAAAGACTAAAACTATTTCTAAGTTATATCTCCTCAGGGCCTTGAAACAGTAAAAAAAAGACGGGTTGCACTCCGGGAGTGCCGGCAGAAGTGAAAACTTGATTATTAACGTTGAGCATGTTTGATATTTTGGAATGGTTAGGGAATAATTTTGCACCAATTGCTTTATCAGTATAAAAGTACTATCATTTATGTGGTAGAATACAATATTCATTTATTGCGCTATCGTACACAAACATGACAATTTATATTACATTAAAAATTTAACACTTTAAAACTATTACAATTATTTTACATTAAATACTCTCCATCCGTCTTACGCTTTTTCGATCAGGTCACGTGTCCTGACGCGAGTTTAAGATTTTATACCCATTACAGAAAAAGTGCTCAACGCCGCTAAAGAAGTTTTCACTTCAAAAAGCCTCTGATACTCATAAATGGCCCTGCGTTGAGACATCTCGCCTCGTTCAGATAACCAACAGAGAGAGACCGTCCCTTATTAATTATCAGACAAACGAAATGTCTCAACACAGGAGTATGCACATCCTCAGCTATGGTTTTCAGGGATGCTGTTTTGGCTTGCCCGTACCCTCCTCCTAAGCGACCCCACTTTTTTCCGAATAATGGCAAAAAAAGTCATCGTCAGTACGAGCCTGAGCGAACATTTCAGAGGCACTGCAGAAAGGAGAAAGTCCCAACATCCTCCTGAAGATGTTATTATATTGAACACGCAAAGTCTCCAAGGACTTTTTGGTATGGTTAACCCATAGACCACCATAGTACAGTCCCTGACAGTATGCTTTAAATAGCGTGAACTTGACTTGGTCAGTACAGCGGGCAAATCTACGGGCCAACATGTTGCCACGGACTGCCAGAGCACTGCTGTCCCTTTATATGTCGACATCATCCTTAAGTCCGTTAGTAAGATAATATCCAAGGTACTTAAACTGCGACACCATTTCTATGCGAACGCCATTCAAAGTAATGGGTGAAACAGATTTAGGACACCTACCAGCGGCCTTAAAGATTATTTATTACTCGCTTTTGCCCGCGGTTTCACCCGCGTGGCATTAGGCGCGTAAGTAATCGGGATAAAAGGTAGCTTATGTTCTTTTCCATGTCAAAGGCTATATGCATGCCAAATTTCATCGAAATCCATTCAGCCGTTTTTGCGTGATTAAGTAACAAACATCTAAACATCCACACTTTCACATTTATAATATTGGTTAAGATTTAATTTCATTTATTATTGCATTATAATAAGATTAAATTGTAAACAAAATTATTATGTAAGTGCATGTTTTACAAGTTAAAATATTTATAATCACCTCCTTTAGTTTATTTTTTAAGCTATAGATCTGATTATGGCGCAATGTTACGGAGGGAATGTGATTTTTTTAAATATTAAAATCGCGTTTAAGAACTGAAGTCAAGGTTGCAGGATTGGTCGGAAGAGTTACCGTGGCTTTAGAAAGCAACACAGCTTCCAATTGAAGGAACAAAGGTTTTAGTCAATAAAAGTCAAACACTCCTCTCGTTCCACCCAGAGCAGAAATCATTTATTGAATTCCAATGAAAAAAAATCGATCGACTTTGATTACTTTCATGCACTGCACAGCACTAAAAGAAAACTTTTGTTCATTCACATTCGAAGTAGTATATAGAACGAGAACGAATGAACATAAATTGTCAAGCCATTGTAAAAGTCAAATGAAAATGTCAGTTTGATTTTGTACACTGAGGAGTAGGGTTGTGTTGGAAATTATCACAAAATCAATAAAAAATATTTCGATTTTGCGTCCGTGTCATTATAAATACATGTAGAAGCAAATAATACATTAAGGTGAGTGTTGATTCCTTTGTTAAATTGTAATATTCTTTATTACTACTTTACTAAAAAGAAATGACTACTGAATAATAATTTGTTTATTTAGCCGGTACAACATTCCAAAATAATGATAATTATTGTTATTTGTACATTTTTCCTCATGGATCGCAGTTTTTTTGCGGTATTCCGAATACCACAAAAAACTTAACAATACCGTAATTGACATGTTTTTGCCGCGACATGGGCATATAAATCGTATTTTTTTACGCATCGTTAAGTGAAATGATTTTAATTTTAATTTAAACTGACTGGTGATTATTTGTTTAGCTTGGTGTCTATTAAGTATTTATTTTAGCCGCAATATGTTCCTTTTCAGCTCAATGCCTACACTAAGTTCTACTATTCTTCTTCATATTATATTTATGAGTTATTGTTGCTATGACTCTGAATATTATTTAATGTTTGGGCTTTATTTCTAGGTTCGGGAATATTTTTAGCTGTAAGAGGCAGATTGTTGTCTACTCTATTGTTTAAAAATAATAGAACTTGCTTGTTTTAAGCATTTTATGAGCTCATAAAGAGCTCATCTAGAACCAGTGATGTAGTTAACCCGAGGGGGGCCCTGTATCGAATATTTTTGAATGCTTTTTTCGAGACTGGATAGGTTGACAAGATCCGATTGAAAATTAGCTCATTTAGTACAGTATTCTGGAGCAGGGTAGGTTCATTTTATTATTTAGAACAAGCGAGCAAGCTATACATATAATATTGGAACATTATCAATTATAGTCATTAGGTAGGTACTAATTAACTACAGGCCTTATCGAGAAGAGAATTTAAGATTGTGGAAACTAACATGTTACAAATTAATGTAGTTTGGGGCACTTGTAGGCCGGGACGTGCTGATAGGCGGTAGCCAAGCCCCTGGTTGAAACTTAAAGGATAACTAATTAACTGGGTTTTGGTTATTATAAATCTGACATTCTCTTTGACTACCCAGACGAGGAGTAGTTTTCAGGGTTCTGTACATCGAAAGGAAAAATGGAACCGTTATAGGATCATTTTGTTGTCCGTCTGTCTGTCTGTCTGTCTGTCTGTCAAGATCCTAGTATAAGAGGTATCGAGAACTATATACTCAGAACTGTGGTCCCTTCAAGCTGTGAAAAAATCAAACTTCTAAGTTAACAAATAAAAAAGATATGGCCGTTTATGTTGCAAAAAAACGTATATTTAAAACTCTCAAAGATTGAAATTCTTAGAGTACTTCCCGTTGGTCCAGAATCCTGAAATTTGGCACAAAACAAGGTCTTATAGCACAGGTTTAGGAAAAAATCTGAAAACCGTAAATTTGTTGTTACCAGGCCACAAAAAATAAATTGAAATTCAAAAAAATGTTCGAGTCTCCATTCGGGAAGTGTAGTTTGCACGGAACCCTTAGTGCGCGAATCTGACTCGCACTTGCCCAGTTTTTTTAATGATTTCCCACCTTAAAAAATATATAGATGAGTTATCTTGCAACTGTTTTGGTATGTTTATTTAGATTTTTAGTTTGTGGCCTTTCATTTTCCTTTATATTCCTTACCCTCATGTTTCTGAGCTATGTACTTATGTAGCCACATAATTGTGCTCGTTTTAAAAACCAGGGAGTCTTTAGTCAACTGGACCCACTTGAAATGACCCGCAGGACAACCGGACCTAATTTAATTTTTGTTACAGTCATCAAGTAAATTCCAATAAAAAAAGACGGGTTGCACTCCGGGAGTGCCGGCAGAAGTGAAAACTTTTGCACCAATTGCTTTATCAGTATAAAAGTACTATCATTTATGTGGTAGAATACAATATTCATTTATTGCGCTATCGTACACAAACATGACAATTTATATTACATTAAAAATTTAACACTTTAAAACTATTACAATTATTTTGCATTAAAGACTCTCCATCCGTCTTACGCTTTTTCGATCAGGTCACGTGTCCTGACGCGAGTTTAAGATTTTATACCCATTACAGAAAAAGTGCTCAACGCCGCTAAAGAAGTTTTCACTTCAAAAATACAGGAATTAAATTTTATGATGGAAACAACGGTGTTAAAATTACAAAAAAAAATTGACGTGTAAAAGGCTTTCAAAAATAATCTATTTGCAAAATAAATATTTATCTATACAGTTGCCAAAACGGATCTTGAGCGCTCGGCGTCAGAGTGGGGATCGCTTTGCGTATTCCATACATTGGCGAGCCAATGTCTTCGTTGTTAAGATACATGCAGCAACGCAAGGAACGAATTAGGAGTGACGTCTATGACGCGAAGGCGCGGCGAGCCAATCACTGACACTCCCCGCCCCCGCGTCTCACTTCGCACCACTAAAGAGACCGAATATTTGACTTCTGCACAATCGCTCAAGATCCTTTGTGGCAACTATACTTATAAAATTCTTCTCTCTCTCTCGTCCTGCATGACTGACGAACCTAAACCGCAGATCGTAAAGATATGAAACTTGGAGGGTATTATTATTATGATATATCTTTATTGCACACCTTAACTTATTAAAGAATAATAATTAACAAAAATAAGTGTACAATAGGCGGTCTTATTGCACAGGGCAATTTCTACCAGACAACCTATGGGTATGTTCTTTGTGTGACGTAGGCATACGATAAGAAAGGATTCTTCGAAATTTTACCCCTAAGGGGGTGAAAAAGTGGGGCAAAGTTTGTATGGGACAACGTTATTCCTACTGGGCCCGCGTGGTGGATTACGGCGCTCCCTCTCCTAGAGAGGAGGCCTGAGTCCCAGCAGTGGGAACATTATAAGGCCGACTATGCTATGCTAAGAAAAGTGGTTTCTTGGTAATCTATTTCAAATTTTGCATGAACGAACTGATGGAAGACGGAAGAGTTACGTAATTTATTAAAATTCAAAAAATCAATTAAAAATCCTATTAAAACCATTTTCAATTTCTACGTGAACGTAGTTGTGGCCAAAAGCTGGTCGTACCATATAATTCTGGTCCATAAAAATTACTTACAAAAATACAGTACTAAAGTAAGGCAGTGGTCCGACCGTTGGCGAGAAAACAACTATCGGCGATTTTCTTTCTCAAGGAACGCACAATAAATGTACATTCCGTGTAAACGAAAGAGATGCATATATGCATGTTATGGAGCTTCGACTCCGACTCCGTTAAGTCGGAACTTCCGATATGATTACACCTTCGGTTCCGACTTCGTCTCCGATACTTTTAATTCGGAGGTCCGGAATGCCCCTGACCCCCGCTACGTTCTTTATTGTCAATTATTTTTTCACTTGTTGTTAATTTGCTGACGCACAAGACATGTTCATCTTCTTTATAATTAAAAAATTAATATGAAAAAAAAATATTGACTGAATAATGTTTTATCTGTTCATAAATAAAAAATCTCTCCTGCTACCACTTCTGACCATCTTCCGCCTCCGGTTCCGATTCCGGTTCCGACTCCGATAAATCAAATTTAAAAACTCCGACTCCGCCTTCGGTTCCGATATAATTACCTCCGTTACATCCCTGATATATATATTAAAAGTTGCTCTCGGACTGTTCACACTGTCGGCGACGACTCGCTTTACTAGTTTTGTCGCTGAGCGACGACCTTTCAAAAATAAACTCGCTCAGCGATACTCGTTCAGCGATGCTCGCTCGCTTGATATTTCTTTACAATGCGGCATTGAAATTTGACGTGTGTGTCTTGTCAATAACTTCTCCATAGTGTCTTGGAAATTGCAACTAAAATTGTTTGTAAACACAGGACTGAGCGACCGTGGGCGAGTGGTGCGAGATAGCCCGGCGACAAAACTATCGAAACTACACACTCGCTTTCCGCTGATCGCCAACTCGTTTATAGTTTCTAGTTCTACTCGTTTCTCGTTCATCGTCGGCGGTCGGACCACTGCCTTAGGGCCAGGCCACACGGTGCTGTGCGGCTCCGGCGCGGCGCCTGAGCGACGAATGGGAGGGCACACGAGTGACGGCACCCCGCTCGTACGGCCGCCGATTCGTCGTTTAGGCGCCGCCGCCGCGCCGGAGCCGCACCGCACCGTGTGGCTTGGCCCTTACTCTCTAAGGAAGCCTTCTCACGCGCTACAATCAACAACCCTTTACTTAATGGTCTGTTATTATTTCTAATCAATTGTAAACACACTACTATCATTTATTTTCACATCAATATCACCGTCGGTCGGCGGCAGCGATCTCTCGCGCCTGGCTTGGTACAGGACATGGTCCGAAGCGAGGAGGAGTGGCAGGCGGTCGCCTCCTTCTGCGAAGCAGTAATGCTAGAAAAGGAAGCTTCCGCATGCGCGAGAATCCCGATCCCGATCTTCAGCCACCGTAGGTGCAAGCTTGCGGGCGGCGAGCAGCAAGAGAGCAATGGGTAGCTCGCTGTCCGACCGTCCGGTAACCGTCCGGACCGAGCTCAAGTCGTCGACGGCGCTTGGTGTTCCACGTGCACCTTCGTCATCATCATTTCAGTCGAAAGACGTCCACTGTTGGACATAGGCCTCCCCCAAGTGTCCAGTAGTCCACCAGCGCTCTACAAATTATCATAATACCGGCTTATCAAGTTTTTCTTATCTACAAAATACTGTACAACAATTATGTATGGAGGTATGTAGGCGACTTAACGCGTGGGTGTCATGGGAAATAGCTGCCATGATTCTAGAATGAATGGTTTATGGTCGGTAGACACGCTATGGTAATACCTAATTATGGAATAAGTTTTCAATAAATAAAAAACAAAATACATTACAAGCTTTTACCGCACGATATAATACTTATCAGAACTATTCTAAAAGTTTTTTAGGGTTACGTACCTCAAAAGGAAACAACGTAACCCTTATAGGATCACTTTGTTGTCCGTCCGTCTGTCTGTCAAGACCCTTTATCTTGGGAACGCGTGGTGGCATCGAGTTCAAATTAAAACCATATACTCAGGTCTGCGGTCTCTTGAAGCTGTGAAAAAAATTAAACTTTTAAAATAACGAAAAAAAAGATATTGTCGTTTATGTCGCAAAAAACGTACATTTCGACGCTCTCAAGGGTGTAAAAATTAATACGGTACTTCCCGTTGAAAAAAAAATAATAAAAGAAAAATATAAAAAAAAAATACTAAATAATAATAATGTATAAAAATTTAAATAGTAAAGTTGTTACGTCACAAAAAAAATGGCTTTCGAAAAAAATTTCGAGATTCATTTGGGAATTGAATTATTTACATGGGTAAGTTTGTACGGAACCCACATTGCGCGAGTCCGACTCGCACTTGCCAAGTTTTTAAACCATGGTTTAGTTTAAAAACTAACTTCTACAAACCCGGTTAGTGAGTTAACTAAAACAGCGGGCCGTGGTACCAGGATTCTATAAGTTCTAAGAGGTGTGTGCCACAGTTACTCGACATACATTTTTTTCCTTCCATTCCTGTTCCATTGCACTGGCTTGGATTGTAGTAAAACATTACCAGTTATTTACTTGATATATATACAATACTAGACAGCCCTGCAAGATAACTATGGCGCTTCTGTATATTTTACAAGCTTTTATTTAGTTTCACATGTCCCGATGTTTGTCTGTCATCAAATCTTGCAAATTTAATTTGATCCACTTCCCGGTTACCGATTGAGCTGAAATTTTGCATGCATGTGTAAATCAGATGACAATGCAAAACTGTAATGACATGGAGCTGATCTGATGATATGATGGAACCGGAAGGTGGATAGAGGAACTCGGTAGTTAAACGACACAACCCCATCGAGTTTGGGCTCTTATGATCTGTCTTGACGATATTATTAATTATATTTCGGAAGTCGGTGTTAATAACAAACAAATAATAACGAGAAACACCGACTTCCAAAATTAAAGTTATTTTGTACTTTTCAATGTTTTTTTTTTACATTCAAGTCGGTTTAATTTTTTTTTTGTAGGCATTTTTTAAGCTATTGCATAGCTTCTATCGCGGGCCTTGAGCGTGGAGACCGAATCCAGAAATTCCGTAACGAAAATAACCTAACACCCCTCACTCATTTGTTTTTTGAGCGTGGTGACCGATAAGAAAACAAATGAGTGAACAATCAATCAAAATTCAATTCAATGTGTGAAAGTGTAACTTCAATTAATATCAAAGAAAAAAAAAATACTGCATAAATAAAATAAATGAATAATTATAATTGCATAAGTTAAAAAAAATGCTATGCAATAGCTTTCCCTGAGAGCCACACGTCTTTTTTCTTTCATATCACTTTCTCACACAATTCATCCATCTTTCTTTGGCCTCCCTCTCCCTCTCCATCCATCCGCATGAAAACACTTTCATATAAATTAATTGATTTCAGTTAGTCATTCCATCATCACCAGCTCTTGTTTAGTTCTAGGAAATTACTAATAATAATATATCACGTAGGTAGGTGTTTCAGAAAACGATTGTTCTTTATGTTTTCACAATAACATGAATATTGTGAAAACTAATTGTTTATAGGATATGGGAGAATTGCTTGTGCCTTCAAAAAATAATATAAACTACTAGCAAGTTGTTGTTAATAAAACATTTATTATTATTATTATCATCTACACTAATAATTGTAAGAGGGAAAATTTGTATTTTTGTGTGCGTGTGTGTTTGTAATGAATAAACTCAAAAACGACTGCGCCGATTTCAAAAATTCTTTCACCATTAGAAAGCTACATTTACCCTGAGTAACATATGCTATATTTATTGCCCGTGCGAAGCCGGGGTGAGCCGCTAGTACAATATATACTCAAATTAAAACACTACATACATGCACTAAAATAGTCAAAAAATTGGTCCAAAGCGACAATAGGAACACATTAACGCTGTGATGAAACTACTGCCAACTTTTCGAATCAACTCGCGAACTTTGGTTTTGGATGTTAATCTGCTTGTATAACAAAAAAGAAAATGGGCAAGTGCGAGTCGGACTCGCGCACTGAGGGTTCCGTGCAAACTTTCCCGAAAGATGTCTCGAAGATTTTTCCGAATTGCAATTTTTTTTTTGTGATCCAGATAACAACAAATTTACTGTTTTCAGATTTTTTCCTATACCTGTGCTATAAGACCTTGCTTTGTGCCAAATTTCAGGATTCTGGGTCAACGGCAAGTACTCTGTATGAATTTCTATTTTTGAGAGTATCAAATATACGTTTTCTTGCGACATAAACGACCGTATCTTTTTTATTCATTAACTTAGAAGTTTGATTTTTTCACAGCTTGAAGGGACCGCAGACTTGAGTATATGGTTTTAATTTCAACTCGATACCTCCACGCGTTCTCGAGATAAAGGGTCTTGACAGACAGACAGACGGCCGGACAACAAAGTGATCCTATAAGGGTTCCGTTTCTCCTTTTGAGGTACGTAACCCTAAAAATCGAATTATCAAGTTTCGAAATCAAGTGGGGAACCCGTGACTATAGCTCCCATAAGTGGGTATTATGCAAACTATTTACTCAAACACCATTTATGAAATACGTTCAAGATTACTGATACAAGATAACAGATTAACTCAAGTGTTTGTTGACCTAAATCTTATATTGCAACATTGGTTTAATAGTAAACAATATCATGTAATCGTGTTGCTATGGATAGCTTGTGTTATCGAGTCGGTAGTGATAGGTTACTTCTAGGCAAGCGTGCTCCATCGTCAACCACATCATCGCTTACCATCAGGTGAGGTATTGGTTTTTAAGCTATTGCATAGCTTCTATCGCGGGCCTTGAGCGTGGAGACCGAATCCAGAAATTCCATAACGAAAATAACCTAACACCCCCCACTCATTTGTTTTTTGAGCGTGGTGACCGATAAGAAAACAAATGAGTGAACAATCAATCAAAATTCAATTCAATGTGTGAAAGTGTAACTTCAATTAATATCAAAGCAAAAAAAAAACAAAGGAAAAAAATACTGCATAAATAAAATAAATAAATAATTATAATTGCCTATGTTGATAAAAATGCTATGCAATAGCTTTACCGCGGCAGTCCCCGAGTGCCACACGTCTTTTGTTTTTTGGTGTGTATAAATCATCCAGACAACATCCTCTGCCCTTGGGCGCCGCGGGAGATAGTGTCAGACTTTTACTGACTAAAAAACCCACCCCGTTTCTTTGTTGCCTTTCATAACGGGGCCGAGCATTATTTTCAAAAGCAGACCGTTGGCTCCAGTAGGCTTCGACCCAGGTTTATTCTGCAAAGATTTTTTAAAATCACTTTTACACGTCAATTTTTTCGTCAGTTTAAACTAGTTGAGGCCGGTGTTTCCTAGCTGACTACCCTGAGAAGAAACACCGAAACAAACTCAGGGGTCAAAGTCTCTTTTAAAGTCCATACAGCAAACATGTAATGGACAAATCACATGAGAACCATGCAGATAGTGTCTGAGATATTTTTTATCAAAGAACCACAGATTTGAATGGACCTGCTCAATCGGTGCAAGCATTGGTCAGTACAGATGCTTAAACGGATCTTTAGCGCTCGGCGTCAGAGTGGGGATCGCTTTGCGCATTCCATACATTGGCGAGCCTATCGTCTTCGTTGTTAGATACATGCGGCAACGCAGGGACCGAATTAGAAGTGACGTCTGTGACACAATGGCGCGGCGAGCCAATCACTGACACTCTCCGCCCCCGCGTCTCACTTCGCACTAAAGAGACCGAATATTTGACTTCTGCGCAATCGCTCAAGATCCGTGATGGCAACTGTATTTGTATAGCTCAACTTGGACGATACGAGACACTTCGTGCACGAGTCCGACTCGCACTTGGCCGGTTTTCTTTATTTGCGATTATCACTTAGGCCAGGCAACAAACACAGCAATTAACATGCAATTTTACGAACTATCTACATTTTGAAAGTAAACTAATTTCTTTTAAACTTAAAGATAAGAAAGTCGTTTTTGGACTCGGTTAACTAAATCTATTATCTTTAAACATATTACCGTCATTATCGTAACTGTCGTTAAAAGGGTGATTAGAATGTTAACAATACATTACAGTGTTGTTACGAATTCTTAGAATCTTAGTAAGTGTAAAAACATTTTACAAGAAAATTAAAATATAGTTAAAAAAAGACGTGTGGCACTCGGGGACTGCCGCGGTAAAGCTATTGCATAGCATTTTTATCAAGTTATGCAGTTATAAGTATTTATTTATTTTATTTATGCAGTATTTTTTTCCTTTGTTTTTTTTTTCTTTGATATTAATTGAAGTTACACTTTCACACATTGAATTGAATTTTGATTGATTGTTCACTCATTTGTTTTCTTATCGGTCACCACGCTCAAAAAACAAATGAGTGGGGGGTGTTAGGTTATTTTCGTTACGGAATTTCTGGATTCGGTCTCCACGCTCAAGGCCCGCGATAGAAGCTATGCAATAGCTTAAAAACTAAAAAAAAAAAGTGTGGTACTCGGGGACTGCCGCAGTAAAGCTATTGCATAGCATTTTTTATCAACTAATACAATAGACCTCGCCAACAGCTGCTTAACCCCACCCATCCAAAACCAGACCTCGCCAACGGCTGCTTAACCCCACCCATCCAAAACCAGACTTTGCCAACAGCTGCTTAACCCCACCCATCCAATACCAAACCTCGTCAACAGCTGCTTAACCCCACCCATCCCAAACGCCGACAGCAGCTTATCCCCACCCATCCAAAACGAGACCTCGCCAACAGCTGCTTAACCCCACCCATCCAAACACAGACCTCGCCAACAGCTGCTTAACCCCACCTATCCAAAACCAGACCTCGCCAACAGCTGCTTAACCCCACCTATTCAAAACCAGACCTTACCAACAGCTGCTATTGATTGTTCACTCATTTGTTTTCTTATCGGTCACCACGCTCAAAAAACAAATGAGTGGGGGGTGTTAGGTTATTTTCGTTACGGAATTTCTGGATTGTTTGACCCGAGAAGCGAACTCACGACGTCATACTCGGCAGTAACGTAAAATAATATATTATTTTTAATCACTAGTGTTTTGAATTGTTTGATCTATTTTTCTTAGAGATAATGCTGACCATGTTAATGATCTAGCGAACATTCGTTGACCTTCTGATAATAAAACGTATTTTAATCTAATACATAAATATCCCGGCCTTCCAACGTTTCGTCTTCCGGTACAATTACCGTCACGGATCTTGAGCGCTCGGCGTCAGAGTGGGGATCGCTTTGCGCATTCTATACATTGGCGAGCCAATCGTCGTCGTTGTTAGATACATGCAGCAAGCTCAGGAACGAATCACAAGTGACGTCTATAGCGTCTATGGCGCGGCGAGCCAATCACTGACATTCCCCGTCCTCGCGTCTCACGTCGCACCACTAAAGAGACCGAATATTTGACTTCTGCGCAACCTGAAGCCAGCGCTCAAGATCCGTGCCGATAACTGAAGTAACGTAAAATAATAGATTATTTTTAATCACTGGTGTTTTGAATTGTTTGATCTATTTTTCTTTGAGATAATGTTGACCATGTCAATGATCTAGTGAACATTCGTTGACCTTCTGATAATATAACGTATGTAAATCTAATAAATAAATATTCCGCGACCCTCACTAGGTCATCGGTCCACCTTGTGGGAGGCCTTTCAACGCTGGGTCTTCCGGTACGCGCCACTCCAGAACCTTTCGTCCCCATCGACCATCTGTTCTGTATGCAATCTGCCCGGTCCACTGCCACTTAAGGCTTATAGTCTCTTAAATATCTTTTTTTTATGGTGGGAAAAAAATCATCCAATGACAACCCCCGCTCTTGGGCGGAGCGGGAGATAGTGTCAGACTCTTACTTTCCAAAAGACCCACCCCGTTCCTTCTAGCCTTCATACCGGGGCTCGAGTTCCCTTTCGGATAACCCTGGCCCCAGTAGGCTTCGACCGGGCTGGGTAGTCACTTAAACATCTGGCCAAAGCTAAATGGACACTACACTCGTTCCCGCCTAGGCGGTTCATGAAATACGGCCTAGTGAGTAGTGACAGACACGGTCAGACAGACGGAAAGCGGAGTCTTAAATTCTGTAAGGGTTTTTTTCAGTGGGTCAAAATCATCCAAATGACATCTCCCGCCCTTGGGCGGAGCGGGAGATAGTGTCAGACTCTTACTGACTAAAAAATCCACCCCGTTTCTTTTTGCCTATCATACCGGGGCCGAGCCTCCCTTTCGGAAAGACCCTGGTCCCAGTAGGCTTCGACCCAGCTGGGCCGCTACGGTTACTGACAACTCCTTGAGGCGCGCGGGTACAGCGCGCGGCGACTCCTTGGGCTCGGTCCGGACAGTTACCAAACGGTCGGACAGCGAGCTACCCGTTGCTAAATTCTATAGGGGTTCCTCTTTAACCCTTTGGATACGTAACTCTAAAAATGGCGATAAAAGACAGTCCCCGTTAACTGTCCACGCACACGGACCACAAAAAAAGCTAGAAGCGGCCACATAAAAAAGCTGAAGCGCGCGACAGCTTGTGGCCATGCGTGCGTGGACTCTGACGAAAAAGGATTAAATGCGCGAATGGCATGGCATTTTGGCCGCCTCAAAAAAAAGCTAGAAGCGGCTTCAAGCTGAAATCCACTCAAGTACATTCCACTCAAATCTGTATCGTTCTTTCTTCAAAAGACCATCTCAGACAAAACTGCATGGTTCTCATGTGATTTGACCATTACATATTTACTGTATGGACTTCAAAAGAGACTTTGACCCCTGAGTTTGTTTCGGTGTTTCTTCTCAGGATAGTCAGATAGGAAACACCGGCCTCATCTAGCATAAACTGACGAAAAAAAATTGACGTGTAAAAGTGTTTTTTAAACCTATTTACAAAATAAATATCATTTATCGTTTATCATTTAAGCCACGAAAATAGGCCGCCTTAAAAAGAAGCTTGAAGCAGCTTTTTTTTGTGGCCCGTGTGCGGTGACAGTAAGATTCAATAAATGGATTTTATGGAACCTATAAAATGAACACTACAATGTCGGTGATCGGTCTCAGGTCATTACGTTTCGAGTGTAAACTCGTCAACTTTCTTTTAATTACTTCCTACACATAGACAGTGTAGCATTACCGTCATGTTTCAATGATTGTGCTGACCCAGTGTAGGATTACCAAGTGACTAGGTCAACATCGCCACTAGACATACCTACAGATTTTTTAGGGTTCCGTATCTCAAAAGGTAAAAACGAAACCCTTATAGGATCACTTTGTTGTCCGTCCGTCTGTCTGTCTGTCAAGACTCTTTATATCGAGAACGAGTGGAGATATCAAGTTGAAACTAAATCCATATGCTCAGGTCTGCGGGCCCTTTAAGCTGTGAAAAAAAAATCAAAGATCTAAGTTAACGAATAATAAAAGGGATACGGCCGTTTATGTCGCAAAAAAACGTATATTTTGATACTCTCAAAGATCGAAATTCATAGGGTACTTCCCGTTGACCCAGAATCCTGAAATTTGACACAAAGCAAGGTCTTAATCACAGGTATAGGAATAAATCTGAAAACAGTAAATTAGTCGCTATCTGCTTCACCAAAAAATATATACTATATTCATTCAAATCTTCGTTCTTTCATTTAAATCTTCGAGACTCCATTCGGGAATGTTCTTAGTGCGCGAGCAGGACTCGCACTTGCCCAGTTTATTTCTAGTTGCAATTGCCCCGGGACACCTTAACTTCTCCCGTTCGCAGCGTTGTTTAACTCTTTGAATGTCGTAATTAGAAACACAATAGAAAGACAATTACCTTATGTCGGACAGTGTAACTTAAGACATTCGAAAGGTTAAGTGTGCTATGACCTTTACTCTTTCGAACTACCCCGCAGTCGTATGCTCTCTCACCTAATAACTTCTTTGTTTGGTTCCAGCTAACAATGCAGAGGCTACTGCTACTCCTGTGCGCCGTCGGCAGCGTGTACCTGGTCCCTCTGCAGGACGCGGTACCACCTGGAGCTGAAGAGAGCTGTGGATATGAGGTACGTCTTTTATCGTTTCTTAAAGGAAAACCCGGTCCAGCCCCCTAGCCAAGTTGCAAACGTTTCGCTTGCGCCGAACATTTCGAGTTGACCTTGACTGAGCGTTAAGACGACGTCATTCCCGTACATTTGAAGCTTTCTACAAGCGTTAACTATTGCAGATTAGCAACTTGGCTAAGGGTATTGGTATGAAAGGCAACGGAAGAACTAGAAGTGGATTTTAGTCAGTAAAAGTCTGACACGAGAAGGGAGATGTCATTAGATGACTTCCCACCAAAAAAAAAAGAGAATTCACTCAGTAGGTTACTAAAGAAGGAAAGCACTGTCGAGGCTAGTGCTTCCAGGTTCCGTGAGGGCTTGCGGACAGCCAAAAATGGGTAGCATGCTCTCCGACCGTCCGGTAACTGTCCGGACCGAGCCCTAGTCATCGATGGCGCGCACTGTGCCCGCGCGCCTCAAGGAGCTGTCAGCAACAGCATGGGCCCAGCTGGGTCGAAGCCCACTGGGGCCAGGGTTAGTTCGAAAGATAGCTTAGCCCCGGTACGAAAGGCAACGAAGAAACAGGAGTGGGTTTTTAGTTAGTAAGAGTCTAACACTATCTCCCGCTCCGCCCAAGAGCGGGGGATGTCATTAGATGATTAACCCACCGAAAAAAAAGGTTCAGCGAGTCTTTCGGGATGAAAGACTTTTCAATCACATTTATATCACAAGTAATACGTATTATATTAAATGAAAAACTTTTTACAAAAAAAAAAACATAACCGACTTCTCTGTTAAAAAACACTGAAAAAAATAACTTTAATTTCGGAAGTCTGTGTTCCTATAATAGTTTTGTCCCTTCGTTATTTGACACCGACTTCCGAAATTAAAGTTATTTTATACTTTTCAATGTTTTTTAACATTGCAGTCGGTTATATGTTTTGTAAAAAAATTTTTATTTAACTCTTTTTATTTATAGTATCACCACTAAAAAGTACGCCTCAGACAAACTTAAATAACTTATAGCCACAGTGCATCTCATAACGATTCTAATAATCCCAAACACGGTTAGATTACATTAATTTAATTTTTTTCCTTCTGGCTTCATCATCAGATCAGTTGAATTCATCCCCCCCCCTTTTATGACAGCCAGTCATCGACTACACGTATAAACAAACCAACTTGTAACCACAGTTCTGCTGTGATTCTATGAGGAGTTCTGTTCCATATCTTCGAAGTTCATGGTCTGATTATTACAATATTTTTATGGGACCAACTTGGAAGCATAACCTTTCAATCAAAAAAAGAATTTTCAAAATCGGTCCACAATTGACCGAGATATCGGTGAACATAAATAAAAAAAACACATACATTCAGCTTAACATAGAACCTCCTCCCTTTCGAAGTCGGTTAATTAGATTGTTTATTCCGCTTGCCAAGTCAGTCTAGGTCATCAAGGTCCCTTAATTACGGACTGAATAAATTAACCGACTTGGTATTACATGGATCTCACAACTTTTTACGATAGAAGAACTGAGTTGCAAGCCTTGGTTTCTTTACTAGTTATATTTTTGATGGCATACGTTTAGTTTTGAACCAATTCATTACTGTATAATATGTTATTTACAAGTACTATTATTGTAAACAGTGAGCGATAACTCCCTGACCTTTACTCTCAGATAATTTAGCTGAGTATTTATATGGCGAACTCGATAATAGAAAGTTTTGTTTCGCAAATTATTAATAGGGTAATTGTTATCAGCTGTTAATAATACATGGAATTTATACTAACACTAGCTTTTGTTAGCGGCGTCGCGTAGTTACATAATATATAGCCTATGTCACTCCAGGATAAAGCAGCTTTCTATCGATGAAAATCTTTTACTAATCGGACCGGTACTTCCAGAGGTTACCCCCTACATACAAACTTACAAATTTTACCTCTTTATAATATTAGTATAGATTTTAAAGAGGAAAAAATTGTATTTTTACACGACTACGGCAAAGCCAAAAGAGGGTTGTGTTGTTATTTTTGTCAGGCTATGTGTGTTACACATGTATGTATGTGAGTATGTTCATCTGTTCCCTCATAGCTCCTAATCAATTTATCGGAACTCGACATATGAAGTACCGTTAGAACCGTCTTAACCTTTTGAATGTCTTATGTTACACAGTTCGACATAAGCAATTGTCTTTCTATTGTGTCTCTAATTAAGACATTCAAAAGGTTAATTGTCCGCTGAGCATAGGCTACGTGACGTCTCACAAAACCAGATATAGCGCCTTCTAGCGGACAAAAAGTAATGTGTTAAAAATAAAAATGGAGATAAATACGCCGTGTTTGGTATCATTTTAAAGGGAAGCCTTTTCAAATGATACCAAACTTGTACAATTCCAAAATATTGCTCAAATTTAAAGTGACGCCCACAATTAAGTGTTTGAAGTATAAATCAATGAAAAACGAAAAGTCAATGAAAAATTTTAGTGTTTCAATTTCCGTAAAGTTTTCTAGATACACCATAATACGTATTACTTGTGATATACATGCCATTGTCAAGTCTATCTAGGTCATCAAGGTCCCTTAAGCAGAGACTGAATAAATTAACCGACTTGGTATTACATTGATCTCACGACTTTTTACGCTAGAAGAACTGAGTTGTAAGCCTTGGTTTTTTAACAAGTTATGTTTTTAATGGCATTATTTTAACACTAATGTAAGGGGAATATTAATCTTATTTTCAGTAAGAGTCTGACACTATCTCCCGCTTCGCCCAAGGGCGGAGGATAATAATAATAATAATATACCACAACTATCACACAACGCCGTCTAGTCCCAAGCTAAGCAGATTTTGTGTTATGGGTACTCGACAACTGATAAACATACTTATATATTTCTAAATACATACATATTATAAATATATTACACCCAGACGCAGAACAAATGATCGTGCTCATCGCACAAACATTTGTCCTGGGTGGGAATCGAACCCACGACCTCCGGCATAGCAGTCAGGGTCACTAACCACTAGACCAACAGGCCTTTCAAAGGGGAAGGGGGATGTCATTTGGATGATTTTTATCCGACGAAAAAAAAAAGAAAAAAAAAAAACATCCAAGCTGGTCGCGCCACCACATTGGTTGCGCAAGCAAACGGACACCAGTAAATCTTTATAGAGCTGTATACATTTTGTTGGTAGCGGCGACTGGTCGCGCAGCCATGCTGTCTCAATGAAATATAGCCGTAACACTCGCAACTTAGGTTATGGAGCTGATGTCGAAGCTTTAACCAGTATTCCTGATCTTCCAGAGCTGCCACGCCACCCCAGCTGGGATGCTGAACGTGCACATCGTGCCTCACACGCATGACGATGTTGGCTGGCTGAAGACCGTGGACCAGTATTATTATGGCAGTAAGTACTTATACCCCATAGAAGGAGGCCAAAGAAATGATGGATGGATTGTGTGAGGAGTGGTATGAAGCAAAAGGGATAGCGTGACGAGTGACAAGAAAGAATGGAATAAAAAAGTAAACTTTTTATCAGAGTGTATCTCTTAACAAATCTAACAATCCTAAACACAACATTAAATTAATTTACCTTCCGGCTTCATCATCAGATCAGTTTGATACATCCCCCCCCACTTTTCTTCCAGTCAGTCTACATGCATCGACTACACGTATACACAAAGCAATTTTACTTGTTACGACAGTTCTGCTGTGATGCAATGAGGAGTTATGTTCCATATCTTCGAAGTTCATGATCAGATCATAACAATATTTCTACGGGACCAACTTGAAGCCTTAAACTTTCAATAAAAATAAAAAAATAAAAATGTCGGTCCACAATTGACTGAAAAATCGGTGAACATAAAAATACATTCAGCCGAACAAAGTCGGTTAAAAAAAAACGTGTTGCGCCGGCCCCGAGAACCACTAGACAAAGGCAGAAAAAATAAGAAGGCATCATCGTCATGATCAGCCTTATAATGTTCCCACTGCTGGGACTCAGGCCTCCGCTCTGGAATGGGCCGTAATCCACCACGCGGGCCCAGTGCCGGTTGCTGAATGTCACATGTCTTCGAATTTTTGGCTCTAGGACATGCCGGTTTCCTCACGATGTTTGCCTTGTCTGTCGAGAGCAGTGGTAATGATTTAAATTACACAAAGTAATGCGCCTGGCTGGGATTGAATTCGCGGCTCGTGTGGTGAGCCCAGTGTGGGTTGGTGAATGTCACATGTCTTCAAATTTTTGGCTCTAGGACATGCCGGTTTCCTCACGATGTTTTCCTTCGCCGTTTTGAGAGCAGTGGTGATGAAATAAATTACACAAAGTAATGTGCCTGGCTGGAATTGAATTCGAGATCTACAACTCTTAAGTCGACGCCATTACCACTCGGCCACCACTGCTCTAGAAGGCGTACTTGAACCGTCCCCTCCTTCTGTAATAAAACTCTTCTTCCAGGTCGTAACAACATCCAGAAGGCTGGTGTCCAGTACATCTTGGATTCAGTCATCAAGGAACTGTGGGAAGATCCGAAAAGAAGGTAAGTCTGAATAAGTTTTTAACCTATTTGTCTGTTTGTCTGTCAAGATCCTTTATCTCGGAAACGCGTGCAGGTATCGAGTTGAAATTAAAACCAAACCATATGCTTAAATCTGCGGTCCAAAGCAGCTTTCAATCGGTAATTTTTTAAAATTAATATTGATAGGCTCGCGTTTGATCACCTTCTCACCTGATAGTAAGTGATGATGTGGTCGACGACGGAGCACGCTTGCCTAGAAGTAACCTATGCACTCTTGACTTAAAGACCCCTAGGTTGTATCCATCAGGAAACACAGACTCCGACAGGGAATTCCACTCCTTGGCTGTACGCACAATAAATGTGTTCCCAAAACGCTTTGTACGTATGGGTTGAATGCCTACAGACTTGGCGGAATTAGATTGTACAATTCCAGTGCACACTCCCCGAAATGTAAACTCTAGACACATGTACTAGTCCGATTGCTAAATTTTAGTCTGTCGGTTGACAGACTAAAATTTAGCAATCGGACTAGTACTTTCAGAGATGCTTTTTTATGGTTCTGTACCTCCTACAAAAAAAACAAACTACCTCTTTATAATATTTGTGTAGACTTAAGCTTGAATTACATTAAACCGAAGTCGCATGGCGTGGACCTAGTGTAGTGCTACAAGTCTAGTTTCCATATAAACTGTATGGTAACCGACGCGCCCAGAGCGGCGTGTAGCACACGTGTGCGCAGTGTGGTTCTAGCTTGACTCTATAGTCCTTTTCTTCCACAGATTTATCTACGTAGAAACAGCATTCTTCTGGAAGTGGTGGGTGCGTCAGTCTGCCAGTGTCCAGCAGAAGGTGCACACGCTGGTGCGCGAGGGTCGGCTGCAGATGGTGGGTGGAGCGTGGAGCATGAACGACGAGGCCGCCGCGCACTACCAGAGCACAGTGGACCAGTTCACCTGGGGACACAGGTGAGGAGACGACACGCTTCTTAAACTGTAGCTGGTGAATTTAATATATGTAGGCTGTTCCAGGATGGTTCGAGCTGTGATCTTCTACCAGGTGGGTCTACGTGGTAAGTCCCCTCTTTGAGGCGTGCCTGGAAAGATCTCAAGGCGTCCTTGACCTTCCGCATGATGCAGGTACTCACCGGACATGGTTCGTTCGGGAGTTTCCTGCACTCGATTCATGCGAAAGTGACGCCCGGGTGTCGCCACTGTGCGGAACGCCCGGAGGGCACGGTGGAGCACACAGTCGAGGTGCGCCCTGCTTGGGCGGAGCATCGCCGTGCCCTCGTGGGGGCGATCGGCCGCGGAGACTTCTCGTGCCGGGCCTTGGTTGAGGCCATGGTCCGGAGCGAGGAGGAGTGGCAGGCGGTCGCCGACTTCTGCGAAGCAGTAATGCTCGCAAAGGAGGAGGCCAAACGCATCAGGCAACGGCGTTATCGCCGCCGCCGTCGCCGGGATTCTGATCCCGATTTCCGGCCAACGTAGACGCGGGCTTGCGGACAGTGAGCAATGGGTAGCTCGCTGTCCGGCCGTCCGGTAACTGTCCGGACCGAGCCCAAGTCGTCGACGGCATGCACCGTTCCCGCGCCTCAAGGAGCTGTCAGCAACAGCAGGGGCCCAGCTGCGTCGAAGCCTACTGGGGCCAGGGTTAACTCAGAAAGGTAGCTCGAGCCCCGGTATGAAGGCTAGAAGGAACGGGGCGGGTCTTTTATGGCATTTTTTTTATGGCAAAAAACGGAATCCTCGTAGATTTGTCATCTCTGTCTGTCTATTTGTCTGTCTGTCCGTCCGTAATTGGCTGTGACAGCCACTTTTTTCGAAACTATAAGAGCTGTGTTGTTGAAACTTAGTAAGTAGATGTATTCTGTGAACCGAATTAAAATTTTCACACAACAAAATAGAAAAAAGCTATTAATTTTGGGGGTCCCCATATTTAGAACTGAAAACCAAAAAAAAATTTTTATCTATGATGATGGATGGAAAGGTCTTCAAAAATGATATTGAGATTTGTAACATAATCTTTTTCTAAACTGAATAGTTTACGCGAGAGACACTTCCAAAGTTGTAAAATGTGTCCCCCCCCTCTAACTTCTAAAATAAGAGAATGTTAAACTAAAAAAAAATATATGATGTACATTACCATGTAAACCGCCAACGAAAATTGGTTTGAACGAGATCTAGTAAGTAGTTTTTTTTTAATACGTCATAAATCTAAAAAATACACTATTATTAAAACATCACTAATATAAAAGTTCTTGTAGTTCGTTGTAACTTTGATAGTTACAACGAACTGCAAGAACTTTTATATTATGTTACTTGCTGCTACGGAACCCTTATTGGGCGAGTCCGACTTGCACTAGGCCGGTTTTACAAATAACCTTGTAAATCGTTTTTATGTAAATTCACATTGGACATACATTGTTACCATTATGCACACATCGTTAACTAATTGGTTACAAACTAGTAACTATGTGGTGTTCCGTCATGTCGCATCTATGAAACTACGCGTCCGTGGACAGAAGGCCATAGTTTAGTATTAAGGTCTCTGCACACAGCCGGCGTGGCGTGGCGGGGCGCGGCGTGGCGCGGCGGCATCGGTCACACTGCGGGCGCGATCACGCCGACCGTATTGCGACGCTATTCATTCATCAAAAAGATGTTGAGCGATTCAGACGTGGAAACGCTCTTGCTCTTATTTGCGCTAGCTAAGAAAAAACAACATAACCGGAAATGGGTGCATGAAATAAATCGCCCGTCCCCGCCGCTTCTGAATTGTATTCCCGCTCGGCGCGGCGGCGGCGTGGCGCGACGGTTACCGTCCCGTCGAGCGGGACGGCTCTGTGTGGCGTCGTCCGTAATATCTAGTACATTACAACTGCTCAGTGTCGCGTCGCCGTCCCGTCCCGCCGCGCCGCGCCCGCTGTGTGCAGAGACCTTTAAGCTTCATGAAGACGTATACCAAGCATTTAATAACGAATGTATCAAATTTTATAACGCTAAGACAATTGCAAGTGGCCTAAAGGTTTTGATTACCGGTCAGTGAGTCAGTGCCAAAATTAGCTATATTCACAGGGTCATATTTCAGGATCTACTGAAGCTATATCTATGAAATTTGGCATACTGCTTTAGTACTAGTATATGATAACGTAGGTACAATTTTATCTCTGTACTTACAATAGGGACTGAGCTACAGGGGGTCAAAAGTGGGTCGAAACGGTTCGTGTAAATAGTGCACGGCATGCGTGCGGCCTGTTGCTGGAACTTGGCCGTGCGCGTAGATACGCGTCTATAAAGCTATGCGTCCGTGGACCGAAAGCCATAGTTTTGTACGTAAGCTTCATGCAGACGTACACTAAGCGTGGATAGTAGGCGTAACTCATCAAGATTACATTTTATTGTTTTTTCTTGAAAAATAAATCATCGCTACATGATAAGTACTGTCTCGTTGGCCGTAAGAGTAATTTCCGAATTCTTATTTGACTGGCCTTTTGGTCTACTGGTTAGTGGTCCCAACTGCTATGCCTCTTGTAAAAATCAGCCTCACCATACAAAATTGAAAACTTGATTGGACGATTGGACATTTGTATGGAAAGGCCGAAATCTATTTTCGTCTCCCAAAAAAAAAATCTTGTGGAATGTTGTTCAGTTTTGTCTACTGAGCAAGCCCTTAAAGTTTGTGGAAGGCTTTCTTTGTATATATGCGCTGCTTTACTTAGTCCGCAGGCTGACTGAAAAGGGCTAACCGAATCGAATCGAATAATAGCAAAATTTAATATTTTAATAAAACTCTCGACGCATAAGATGTATAAAAAGTTAAAGGACTGGTTAAGACGAGTCTAATGAGCCCAAACTCGACGTGTTTACTAGTAGGCATTCCAGGGTTCCATCAGCAACCTCCCAGTTCTAGCATCAAGTCCTCGTCATCATGAAACTTATTTAGAACTGGTTATGACGAAACTAATGAGCTGAATCTGTATGGGTTGATTTATAGGCATTCCAAGGTTTCTTACTTCCAACCTCCATCATCAGACCAGCTTGATAGCGCCGGCATGTAGGTATTTCAAACGGGAAAAAATAGGAGTATTTCAAACGGGAAAAAATAGTAGTATTTCAAACATTAGGTCACATAAGTGTTTTTTAGTAAAGTATACATTCATAAGTGTTTAAAATCCCTGCCACAGCTAACAAATGATCTGATGACCTTGAACACCTGAACAGATCTTCATAAATTGTATCTAAGAACCATCTCGATAACGTCAGCTCTCTAATAAAATTAAAAGCTTGAAAATCGGTCCATTCGCTGAGGAGCTACAATGCCATGGACAGACACACAGACACCTCAAAATTATAACACACCTTGGGGGTTAATAAATTGATACGTAGAAAGAAAATTTATGTGACATAATATATTTTATCTAATTGAGACATGTTAAAAATGCAAAATAATATTTTATTCAAATGTGGTCTTTTTTTAGGGTTCCGTAGCCAAATGGCAAAAAACGGAACCCTTATAGATTCGTCATGTCTGTCTGTCTGTCTGTCTGTCCGTCCGTATGTCACAGCCACTTTTTTCCGAAACTATGAGAGCTATACTGTTGAAACTTTGTAAGTAGATGTATTCTGTGAACCGCATTAAGATTTTCACACAAAAATAGAAAAAGAGAAATAAATTTTGGGGGTCCCCATACTTAGAACTAAAACTCAATTTTTTTGAAGTGAAAACTTCTTTAGCGGCGTTGAGCACTTTTTCTGTAATGGGTATAAAATCTTAAACTCGCGTCAGGACACGTGACCTGATCGAAAAAGCGTAAGACGGATGGAGAGTATTTAATGTAAAATAATTGTAATAGTTTTAAAGTGTTAAATTTTTAATGTAATATAAATTGTCATGTTTGTGTACGATAGCGCAATAAATGAATATTGTATTCTACCACATAAATGATAGTACTTTTATACTGATAAAGCAATTGGTGCAAAATTATTCCCTAACCATTCCAAAATATCAAACATGCTCAACGTTAATAATCAAGCTTTCACTTCTGCCGGCACTCCCGGAGTGCAACCCGTCTTTTTTTTTTATCAAACCCATACGTGTGGGGTATCAATGGATAGGTCTTTAAAAATGATATTGAGGTTTCTAATATCATTTTTGAAGTGAAAACTTCTTTAGCGGCGTTGAGCACTTTTTCTGTAATGGGTATAAAATCTTAAACTCGCGTCAGGACACGTGACCTGATCGAAAAAGCGTAAGACGGATGGAGAGTAGACGGCTATCCCCTCTCTACGGCGCGGCGAAAATGTATGCCTGGGCCTACTGTTTCAAATATATAGATATATATAAATATATATATATATATATTTCAACGTATATAGATATATTATATATTTATATATATATATTATATATATATATATATATATATATATTTCAACGTTAATAATCAAGTTTTCACTTCTGCCGGCACTCCCGGAGTGCAACCCGTCTTTTTTTTCTAAACTGAATAGTTTGCGCGAGAGACACTTCCAAAGTGGTAAAATGAGTGTCCCCCCCCTCTAACTTCTAAAATAAGAGAATGATAAAACTAAAAAAAATATATGATGTACATTACTATAAAAACTACCAACGAAAATTGGTTTGAACGAAATCTAATAAGTAGTTTTTTTTTTTTAAATGCGTCATAAATCGAAAAAAGTACACTATTATTAAAACATCGATCAAAGTTACAACACATTACAAGAACTTTTATATTATGTTACTTGCTGCTACGGAACCCTTCATGGGCGAGTCCGACTCGCACTTGGCCGGTTTTTTAATGTTGTAGGATATTTACATAATGTTTAATAATTTAATGATGTTTAAATAATGTTCAATTAATGTTTAATAATTTTAATGACAATTTTATTATATTAACTAATATTTGTATACCAATCATTGGTCAAACATGTAGAACTTATGTATTAAATTCAACATCCTCATTACCATGTTTCTGGCAAATAAAGCACTTTGACTTTTTGACTTTGACTTTGATAACGAGTGTACATTGTTCACAGAAAATTGAACCAGACATTCGGCCACTGCGGCCGTCCCCGCGTGGGCTGGCAAATAGATCCGTTCGGCCACGCGAGGGAGTTCGCCTCCCTGCTGGCGATGATGGGCTACGACGGGCTGTTCCTGGGCAGGATCGACTACCAGGACAAGCGCGCCAGGTTCACCAATAAGAACATGGAGATGGTCTGGCGAGGCGATGATGTTCTTGGTGAGTAGATAGATTTTTATGGTTTCCGTACCTGCCTCAAAAGAAGAAGACGGACGCTGGTTCAAGCGCAGGCAGAGTCGTACCAGGCGGCGGTCGATCTAGTGACACTCGGGGTTGTGATAGTCGTTGATAGGATCCAGCAGTTGGAATACCGCACGGCTCCTTGTTGGCCAGCCATCATGGGATCTGGAGGCAACAGTCCTTGCACACGTGCACGATATGCGCGTGGAGATGCAACGCCGGGGCTAAAGTCCGCTGCCGCGACAGGTCACGGCATGGTGGACAGAGCTCCGGCGGGATCTCATGGTGAAATGGCGTCAGGGACTATCGCAACCTAGTGCGGTAAGTCCTCTCTTTGAGGCGTGGCTTGAAAGACCTCACGGCGTTCTCACCTTCCGCATGACGCAGGTTCGCACCGGTGATAGTAAGTTCGGGAGGTTCCTGCACCGGATTCGTGCGGAAGCGACGCTTGGATGTCGCCACTGTGCGAAACGCCCGGAGGATACGGTGGAGGTGTGCTTCGCTTGGGCAAAGTATCGCCGTGTCCTTGTAGGGGTTGTCAGCGGCGGCGATCTCTCGTGCCGGGTCTTGGTACAGGCCATGGTCTGGAGCGAGGAGAAGTGGCAGGCGGTCGCCTCCTGCGAAGCAGTCATGCTAGCAAAGGAGGCGGCCGACCGCATCAAGCAACGGCGCTCACAGCGCCTCCAGTCGCCGCCGGGATTCCGATCCCGATCTCCGGCCACTGTAAGCGCCGGCTTGCGGATGGCGAGCAATGGGTAGCTCGCTGTCCGACCGTCTGGTAACTGTCCGGACCGAGCCCAAGACGTCGACGGCGCGCACTGTTCCCGCGCGCCTCAAGGAGTTATCAGCAACAGCCCAGCTGGGTCGAAGCTTACTGGCCAGTATGACAGGCAACAAGGAACGGAGTGAGTCTTTTAGTCAGTAAAGGTCTGACACTATCTCTCGCTCCGCCCAAGGGCGGGGGATGTCATTTGGGTGATTTATACCCACCAAAAAAAAACCATAAGTTACAAACTTATTGTTACTTTTTAAGCTATTGCATTGCTTCTATCGCGGGCCTTGAGCGTGGAGACCGAATCCAGAAATTCCGTAACGAAAATAACCTAACACCCCCCACTCATTTGTTTTTTGAGCGAGGCAGAATTAGTAAAGATAGATCCTTAATTTCGTCACTCATTGCAAAGTCCAAATAGCCGACTTAGAAACTTGTCCGATACAGAAGCAAGGCGACGTGAGTTCGAATCCCCAGTCCCGCCAATGTTTTTGCATTTTTTAATCAAGAGTTTGACCAATTGTTTAACTTTGGGGTACTGTGTTTGCTTTTGACTATTTTTTTCTGAATGTTCCAGGTAAATCATCAGACATATTTACCGGGGTGCTACACAACACATACTCCCCGCCTCCCGGGTTCTGCTTCGATGTCCTATGTTCCGATGAACCCATCATTGATGACCCGAACTCGCCTCTGTACAATGTGGAGAATAAGGTAAGAAATTATTAGTTTACACAGGTACTAATGTATGCGGCAGATAACCTCGGAATAACGGTCATTGACCCTCCTACGTTTGTTGACATTCTTAACTTCATAATAGCTAAATTAAAAAAAAAAACCCCGATGCATAAAATCCATAAAATGTAGAAAGAACTGGTTAAGGTTTATAGTCCTTTGAACCATCTGGCCAAAATTATGTGGACGCACCTCTCGCACCCGCCTAGGCGGCAGTACACGAATCTGTGCATTTATTTGCGGCCAGCGGCACCCGAAAAGCGCTTTAAATCCATTTTCTTTGCGAAATATTGATTGATTTACATATGCAATGTTCACTTTGAAGAATATTTAACCACCCATTTTTATGTGTAAAAATATTTCTAAAGATCCAAGCCGTTTCGAAGGAGTATGGAAAATTTGCGAAATTGCTAAATATTTTTATTAGACAAAAGTATTAATAGCACGAAAAAATCTAATGTTGATAATGTTGTTTATGAATCTATAATAAACATATATTTTTTTCAAATCTATTAACCTGGCCGTTACCGAGGAGTAGGCTTCAGAAAGTCACTGTTTTATGGCACTTTTTGGGCGCTTGGGCTTTAAGACGAGTCTAATGAGCCCAAACTCGAAGTGTTTACTAGTAGGCATTCCAGGGTTCCATTATTATTTATTACTAGCTTTTGCCCGCGGCTTTGCTCGCGTTAAATTCTGGGTAATACGATTCCCCGTTCTGTGAAGGGTTAGTGAACTCCCCTTAGCGAACTCCACTGTGGGTGACGTAACCTACGACAAACTTATTATTTGCAGTTGGTACAGTAATCGGGTCTAGGGATCGAACCGCAAAATTAAGTTTGTTTTTTATTGTATATACTTTTCTGGGATAAAAGTATCCAGTGTGGTGCCCAGGATATTAAAGAATAATTTTACCAAGTTTCATCGTAATCGAACCGGTAGTTTTTGCGCGATGCCTGAACAAACAGACAGACAGACAAAAATTTTTTTAATCACATTTTTGGGTTCGGGGTCGGTTTAGGAACACCCCCTGCTATTAATTTTTTCGATATTATCAATGTACAGAATTTTCACTTCAATAGATTTATTCTAAGTATAGGTATAGGTCCTCGCCATTATGAAAAATGTTGACACACAGACACTTCAAACTTATAAACCCCGCAGGTTCGCGCGATGCACGAGAGAAGTGAAAATTATGCTATTTAAATCATTTTGCCAGTCCTTCTACTCAAGCGGCCTGTGGGTGAGACATACCCAGCGAGCCTACAGAGCCTTGCGCACTCAGTACAATATCGCGTTCAGGATATTGTTGAGTCTGCCCTGGCGCTGCAGTGCCTCTGGGATGTTTGCTGAAGCGCGCACTGATGGTTTCCACGCCATCATGCGCAAAAAAGCAGCCTCCCTGCTGGCCCGTATACGGAGTAGCAACAACAGCATTCTGAACGCAATAGCTGTACGTTTTGACTGTCCGTTTCAAAATTATTGGGTCATGTCTTGTATAGGTGTGGCCAGTCATGGCAAATAAAAAAAAATGTATTAGGTTAAGTTTTCTATGGGTCTATGCCACCCGAAATAAAATTATTATTATTATTATTATAACACCCCTCTTTTCCGTCGCGGGTTAAAAACTGAAACAAAGACATAAACCTGTTTTGAATCGACATGTATCGTGATCATTTACATGATCTAGTAATGAAAAGCAGTTCATTGTTTGTTTTTCGGGATCCTACGCAGAGATATTAGGAAAAGGTCAATGTACTTTATTCCACGGTTATCGGGCGTTTATCAACCCAAGAAATAAGAATCCTCCATACAATTTTTAAAACCGTTGAAAACAAATAATGAAAAACTTTAT
Organism: Mythimna albipuncta; assembly: GCA_929112965.1. Classification (NCBI taxonomy): domain Eukaryota; kingdom Metazoa; phylum Arthropoda; class Insecta; order Lepidoptera; family Noctuidae; genus Mythimna; species Mythimna albipuncta. The sequence continues at coordinate 10,547,752 of OV815985.1, forward strand.
TATTTACCTATACCCTATTCACGATAAGAATAGAAATTAAAAGAAACCTTTTTTTAACAGTCAGTTCAACCGATTTTAACTTCTATTTCGTAGGCATAAGGATGGCATTAACTCTTTGAATGTCGTAATTAGAAACACAATAGAAAGACAATTACCTTATGTCGGACAGTGTAACTTAAGACATTCGAAAGGTTAAAAGCAAAAAAAGTGGTTACAATACCAACTATTTACTGCAGCCGCCATTTGTCATGCCACTAACGTGATAAAAGTCAAAATCGGTTGAACGGACAGTAATAATATGTTTACATAAATGTCTAATGCTATTTTGAACGGAGTATAAGTTACTATTTGTGCTAACGTTCAAGTATATGGTACACGGAATGAGATTTTGTACAAAAACAAAAGTCCCTCTTTTTCACCTTTTTTTTTTGGTGGGTAAAAATCATCAAGATGACATCCCCCGCCCTTGGGCTGAGCGTTAGATAGTGTCAGACTCTGACTGACTAAAAAACTCACCCCGTTCCTTCGTGCTTTTCATACCGGGGCTGAGATACCTTTCGGAGCTATGCCTGGCCCCAGTAGTCTTCGACCCAGCTTGAGCGCGAGAACAGTGCGCGCCGTCGACGACTTTGGCTCGGTCCGGAAGGTTACCGGACGGTTGTACAGCGAGCTACCTATTACTCGCCGTCTGGAAGCCCGCGCCTACGATGGTCAGAAGTCGGCGGCGGCAGCTGGGGAACTAGAGCCTTTCTTTTTATCTATCTGGCTGGACAGTTACCGGACGGTCGGACAGCGAGCTACCCATTGCTCGCCTGCTCTGGTTTCCCTTCAAAACGCATAAATCTTTCACCCTTTTTCACCTTCATATCGGTTGACTTTACTAAAATCCCATCTTAGTGCTCACCTAATTAATAAAAGGAAGGCTTTTGAAAAATGCCATTTTGCAAATTGGCTAAATGCCCACTTTTTCTGAAAATTCAGACGACAATAGTATATTTTTATAAAAGTGCAGAAAGTTTGTCATTGCGAACGAGGCGGAATTCGCAAAAGCCGCTGGCGAGTGGGTTATGGAGACGAGGGCTGCGGTGACTTTGCACATGTATCAAACGGCCTTTTTTCATTACACTTACGAAGAAATGAAAAAAATGGGGGTTGACCGGCGACAAGTGGAGGTCGCACCGCACCCAGCCTGATATGAATAAAATTTTGAGCGAGCACGCGCATTTTTTCTGCACTAGTGCGGAAAACAGTCTATTTTGTGTATAAGAGCGGGTTTTCGAATAAGTGTACTGAAAAATTAATTCAAAAGTTGATATTATTTTCTATAGGTAGAAAATTTCCTCGCAATATCTCGGAACATATCGGAGAAATATCGCTCGAACAACATTCTAGTCACGATGGGCGATGACTTTAACTACCAGGTCGCTGGGATGTGGTTCACAAATCTTGATAAACTTATTGAGTAAGTCAGCTTGTGTGTGTGCATATTAATGGGCTGTGTGTGCTTGTGAATGTGTGTGTGTGTGTGCTCCAAAATGCTTGACTTTTTGTGTTTAATCTGTGAATGCTTATTTAAGGGTCTAAACAGATGGACCGCATTTCAACTGCAATCCAACCGCAATTAGTAGTTTAAGTACAGTTTGAATGCAGTTGACACGACTGCAATCGATCTGCAAACCAAACGTGCAGTCCGATTACAGTCGTGTGAACTGCACACCGACTGCATCCGAACTGCAATTTGCGGTTGGATTGCGGTCCGTCTGTTTAGACCCTAATTTAGCGACTTCAATTGCAACATTTTTATAAAAACTTTAAGAACTCTTAAGGGAAAGGGGGTTTAATGGTAGTTTTTGAAAACTGACAATTTCAAATTTTAATGACAGTATGTTTTTTTTAATTATTGTTAGGCTCGCGTTTGACCACTATCTCACCTGATGGTAAGCGATGATGTGGGCGACGATGGAGCATGCTTGCCTAGAAGAAACCTATTCACTCTTGACTTAAAAACCCCTAGGTTGTAGCTATTAAGAAACACAGACTTCAGCAGGGAATTCCACTCCTTAGCTGTACGCATAATGTATTTCCAAAACGCTTTGTACGAATGGGTCGTACGTCTAGTGGGGTTTGTTTCTCTATTATTATTCGTTTTGATTAGAATTTGTGCCAAGTCCCAACCAACGTGACCTTGCTAGTTTCAATCCGTGCAGACAGCAGTTGTAATCCATGACCTTCACCGCCCTTGGTTGAGAGGTGAAAAGGGCTTTTGAGAGGCTAAAAACAAACCTTCAAGATTTCGTTGTTCTGTCTAACACATTTCAACTCTGTATTTTGCCGTATCTACTTACGCCTCCCGTGCACTGTTCTTGTAGTAACAGTAAGCGGGTTTTCGAAATATTGTCATTACACCTAGCAAGCATTCGCACAATTTCCGTGTACTTGACATTAGCATATTGATACACCATCCATCACGTAAAGATAATTACGTCCGCACTGCCGAATTTCGCTGCAAGAACACGTATGACGCGACGCCAACGCATCAAGGCGACTGACCGAAGTTCAGGTTCAACTACCCTCCGGTATTGTATTATCCCTTGCTTCGCATAGACTTCCTAATATTTAGAAAGTTCAATTTAAATATTTTTGTATGAAAATCTAATGAACTAAAATGTGACAAATTTTTAAAAGTCATAGAACAAAAATAAAAATATAGTTTAAAAAAAAAACTAAAAAACACACGCTTTTATAGCATATCAAACTAAAAAGTGTTAAATAAATAAACGAAAAATATTAATATCATTGTGAAAAAAGCGTGGTGCGCAAAGCCATATTTTTCGTAAATCGAGCACCTTTTTTTTATATGCTATAAAAGCGTGTTTTTTTGTGTTTTTTTTTTAAACTATATTTTTATTTTTCACAAAAAAAAACGAATTATTGTATTGTCACCGGTCTTTGATGGGTGTGCAAAGTTTAATGAAAATCTGATCGCCTTAAGTTGGTCAAAATCGAGGTCAAAGGCGTTGATTACAAACATACAGGTGAAGCTAATATAAGCGTGTTAAAATGGTTGTTTATGAGGTTAGTAACATAGTCATAAGAGGTTACCAGTGTTTTATACATAACCCTGTATACAAAGGTACGAAATCAAAATTCGGCCAGTTGCCCAAACCAAAAACCCAGAGTCAATTATTTATTTTAGCATTAAAAAAAGACGTGTGGCACTCGGGGACTGCTGCGGTAAAGCTATTGCATAGCATTTTTATCAACTTATGCAATTATAATTATTTATTTATTTTATTTATGCAGTATTTTTTCCTTTGTTTTTTTTTTCTTTGATATTAATTGAAGTTACACTTTCACACATTGAATTGAATTTTGATTGATTGTTCACTCATTTGTTTTCTTATCGGTCACCTCGCTCAAAAAACAAATGAGTGGGGGGTGTTAGGTTATTTTCGTTACGGAATTTCTGGATTCGGTCTCCACGCTCAAGGCCCGCGATAGAAGCTGTGCAATAGCTTAACATGTATTATTTTTTGTTAAAGATAAGCACATTCTTGGAGATCAGTGCGAACATCTCGAAGGTGTACAGGTCCAACAATATTCTGATCACGATGGGCGAGGATTTCCACTACCAGGACGCGGCCATGTGGTTTAAGAACCTAGACAAACTGATCGAGTGAGTCTGCATGTTTGTCTGTGCATGTTTAGTTAGGAAATGCTAGCCTGTCGGTTTTCTACCGGTTGCACCAAAAATCAATACCAGTTGCATAAAAAAAAAAGACGTGTGGCACTCGGGGACTGCCGCGGTAAAGCTATTGCATAGCATTTTTATCAACTTATGCAATTATAATTATAAAATAAAATAAATTATTTATGCAGTATTTTTTTATATTAATTGAAGTTACACTTCATTGAATTGAATTTTGATTGATTGTTCACTAATTTGTTTTCTTATCGGTCAACACGCTCAAAAAACAAATGAGTGGGGGGTGTTAGGTTATTTTCGTTACGGAAATTCTGGATTCGGTCTCCACGCTCAAGGCACGCGATAGAAGCTATGCAATAGCTTAAAAAAAAAAAAACAAAAATAATTTATTTCAAATAGACCATTTGCGCCTTTTTGAATAGTCAAATGTCGGTCAGTCCAAGAAAAGTGAAGCTAAATTGCACGTTCCAAAACGTAGATCTCTATGGAGAAGAACGAGCAAGAAAATCCATGGACACTCTTTTAATTCAAATTATGTGTTACATATTATGTTTGGTTACATATTTCTTGTTGCTTCTATTATGTAAGCACAATGTAGATAATAAAGTAAAAAATAATTAAAAGATAGAAACTGAATTAAGCCACTGGCAGCTAAGACATGACCAGTCTCAACTGACGGCACCCGTTCACGAGCATGACGCGTGCATCATTAGGGCATTTCGGGGAGTGTGCGTCGGAATTGCATAACCTAATTCCGCCTAGTCCCTTCCATCATCGGACTACCAGACGTACGGCGATGCGCCACCGGTACATGGTGGACATCCCATCTCCACGCACAAAACTTTTTGGGAACACAGTCATTGTGCGTGCAGCTAAGGAGTGGAATTCCTTGCCGGAGTCTGTGTTTCCTGATGGCTATAATCTGGGAATCTTTAAGTCGAGAGTGAATAGGTTTCTTCTAGATAAGCGCGTTCCATCGTCAACCGCATGTCGCTTTCCATCAGGTGAGATAGCGGTCAAGCGCGAACCTATCAGCAATATAAAAAAGATGTTAAGTGACCAACACACCATAGACCATAGAGCAGTGGTGAGTGAGTGGTAACGGCCCCGACTTACGAGTTGTAGGTCGAACTAGGTTCAAACCCAGCCAGGTGTATGACTTTGAGCTCTCAAAACGGCGAAGGAAAACATTGTGAGGACAGCGGCATGTCCTAGACCTATAAAAATCGCGCTAGCGTCCCAACCAAGGTCACCTTGGTTGGGACGCTAGTCTGCGACCGTTTGGTCACCCTATTATAAACTGGATGATGATTATTTATTGCATTGTGATAATAAAAAACATGTTTTTATGTTTTGCACACGCGCATGAGTTGCTATATGCTTGCTTTTCTTAGGTATCGCCATTTTACAAAATGTTGCATGTACCAAAACACTGGACCTAGATAAATCACTCAATTTGTTCTTCACCTTAACCCTTATCCGTTTGCGTCGGGTTTTCCGAGTCCTTTTCGCCAGGGTCGTGTGTTCGCGACTGGGTACTCCATATCGTTTAGCTCTACAATCCTCATAGGTGACAGAAGAGCTGACGAGATGGAGTATCAAGTCGTGGATGTGCGACCCTGCTGGATTAAATGCGATAGTGTTTGTCGGGTATATCCGACGGTTACAGTTAAAAAGTTAAAAATGTTTCGCCTTTTTATAGTTTATCAAGATTTGTATACCACAAGTCAGCATTTGAAAAAATACGTTTTTTTACAAGTTTTTATACTCCTATCCCTTAAGAAATGGTATAAACGAACGAATGCATAGGAAAGTTTTCTTTTCAATTTTTTCACCTATCCCGAATCTTGCAAATTAAATTTGACCCACTTCCCGGTTACCGATTAAGCTGAAATTTTGCATGTATGTGTAAATCAGATGACAATGCAAAATTATTATGACATGGAGCTGATCTGATGATGGGACCGGAAGGTGGCTATAGGAGCTTGGTAGTTAAACGACACAACTCCATCGAGTTTGGGCTCGCATAATTCATCTTGGCGAGTATTAATTATGTAGGTATTATACCGATAAAAGCTTGCTATGGAAAAAAAATATTTTCATTAAAAACTTGTTTTATTGATCTGAGAAATCATCATATAACTTCTTCCGCTCTTGGTGAGGCGAGAGGAGTGTAAGTCTTTTATCAACTGAAACCCACCTGTGGTTCTTGATTTGCCCTTTGCGTTCTAGAACTACGGTAACTCTTTCGCAACTTTTCACAACTTTCTCACAGGCCTAGCAGGCATCGTCTAAAAATACTTGGAAATCTTATTGTATTCGTAAGTTAGTACGCGGTCAAGAATAGTAGTTTATGTGACTAGGGGATAAAGCAGTGTCTTTAAGTCGCGGGCGGCATGTTGAATTCCGAACGAAACGAAGATTGCTGATTTAATCCCGAACGATAGTGAGGGATTTATCAAATTAACTCCCAAGCATTGGCGAGGGAGTTGAGTGAAGTGAGGAATTCAAGCCGCCCAAGACAAAGACAGCTTTATCCCCGTGTTGCATGCTCTACTTTTTACACCACCTGTGAGACAATTAAAAGACAATTTAGTCGACCAAATGATATATTACAGAAACAAAAGTATTATATTTACAAGTTCATCAAACAAACAAAATTCACTACTCCAAGATTCTGTAGTTTTTCAATTTTCTATAACGCTCCCGTCAGTAAGCACGTTTTATTCTATTTTTTCTTTTGCCTACAATACTTAGCATTAATACTACGTGCCATAGAAGAAGCTGAAATTTTTCAATATTTTTAGGGTTTCGTACCCAAAGAGTAAAAACTGTCCATCTGTTTGTCACCAGACTGTATCTCATAAAGTCATGAACCATGATAGCAAGACAGTTGAAATTTTCACGGATGATATAAGTATTTATGTTACAACAAATACTAAAAATAGAATAAAATTAATATTTAAGTGGGGAGCTGCCATATAACAAACGTGTTTTTTTTTTTAAAAAAAAAGAATGGTTACAATAAAGCATGTAATGCTGTCTAATGTTGCATAGAAGGTACGGAACCTTTAGTGCGCGAGTCCGACTCACACTTGCCCAATTCGTCGCCCTCCTCGCTAACTGTCTTATCTCACAAACTGGCGTATCTGCACTGATAATTACCTACATACGTGTTCATAACATTATTTTGAATAAAGTTCTCTCTAATCGTCGTATCTGTATCGTTTACCGTTGAGAAGATAATCACGTATTTTGTTTTGCGTAAGTGCAAAAAATGGAAAAAATACCCTTACTACCTTCGTACCTTAAGGCTTTAGGGCCATTACTAACTTAAAGAATAAGCCAATCCTAACTAATATTATAAATGTGAAAGTGTGGATGTTTGTTACTTAATCACGCAAAAACGGCTGAACGGATTTGGATGAAATTTGGCATGCATATAGTCTTTGAATTGGAAAAGAACATAGGCTACCTTTTATCCCGATTCCTTAAGTACCTAATTCCAAGCGGGCGAAGCCGCGGGTAAAAGCTAGTAGCAATATAAAACACCTAGTGATTTATTAATAAAGCTACAGCTAACGCAACTACAGAGACATGTTTTTAACGCCCGAAAAATTTCAATTGTTAGTTACGACAGTTAGCAGGGAGGGTGACGAATTTTTCCTCACTTAACCTCTGTGAAAAATATAGGTAGACTGTGATGTTTTCGCAATTTATTTGCAGATCGCAGTGTTCTTAGATTACGTAAAGAACCAAGCGAGGTACTATAGAAGTAATAATGTTATCATCACCATGGGCGGGGACTTCACGTACCAAGATGCTGCCATGTGGTATATAAACCTTGATAAATTGATTAAGTAAGTATTTTATTTGTATTCGATTGTACGGTGTACTATCTAACTTTTTCTAACTCTTGGCACAAAATAGATAGGTACAGAAGTCAATCTACATACAAAGCGCGCTCGAGCAACGCATACATAGACACCGCTAACGGACACAATATCTCGGAGCGCCTCGGCCCGCTCGTCGAACAGTTCCGCCTCAAACGCTCATTAGTGTGCGTCCACCGAGCGTAGGTATAAAAAGTGAAGTACATACATGAGATTGTCTTCTGTACCTATCTATTTTGTGGTTTTGGTCCATGCATACATTACGTCACATTGTATTGAGGTGGCTAATCAAATCAAATCATTTATTTCAAATAGACCATTTGCAGGCACTTTTTTAATAGTCAAATGTCGGTCAGTCCAAAAAAAAGTGAAGCTAAATTGCACGTTCCAAAGCGTAGATCTCTATGGAGAAGAACGTGCAAGAAACTCGATGGACACTCTTTTAAATAATATTGAGTTACATACAGCGTTAAATTTTAAACGTTTTAATCCCGTGGAGGGTCGTTGCGGTACATGACACACTATCGATTTGTAAAGTTAAAATAAAAAAATAAAGTACTTCTTTTTCAAAACTCGTATTAATTCACGCATGTACGAAATTAGTATCTGAGTAGTAGAAAACATCAGCTGAGCGAGTTCAATGACCTATAGTTAATGGTCGGCGTTGCGTACAAAGCACCTACAGGTCATTGAACTTGCTCATTGATACGCACGCAAGTCAGACGCAGCCTGTAGACCTTTGCACACCTGTATAAATTCAAATACGTGTTTGAATCGATACAGACGCGCGTGTGCAGCGATACAGACGCGATGCCAACACGTGTGTGTATTGATACAAACGCTCTGACATTTTTCCTTTTTAAACAGAACCTCGTCAATACTAGCAAGATGGCGTCGGTTGAGACAGCATTGATTGCATGCGCTTTGTAATTATTTTTTTAAAAAAAGGAAGAAGAAAAATTAGCGATTTACTGTTTGTATCGATCTTGTATCGATTACTAACGCGCGTTTGTATCGATACAGACGCGCCGGTGCCGCGCGTTTGATTCGATACAAACGACAACAAACTGCTTTGTAGGATAAAAGCGCACCGTCGACGCACGTTTCAAAAACGCGCGTCGACGGCACGTTTAAAAAGCGTGGTATGCACAGGCCCTTAGTTGGTGTACTATCGCTGATTTTGTTCTAAAGAAGCCGATATTGGTATCAAAGGAGTATGTATTGCTTGTTGCTTTTAAATACCGTTTTGTACTAATTTGCATGTGCGTGTTGCATGTCTCACTAACAATTTATGTGAATGTTTTTTGTTTAAAAACCTTACGTTAAACCTTAGTTTTTAGGGTTCCGTACTCGAATGGTAAAACGGGACCCTATTCTCTGTCAGTCTGCCTGTCCGTCTGTCACCAGGCTGTACAGACAGATGAAATTTTCATAGAAGATGTATTTCTGTTGCCACTACAGCAACAAATACTAGAAAACAGAATAAAATAAATATTTAAGGAGGCTCTCATACTACAAATTTTTTTTTTTGCCGTTTTTTTACTACAAACTGTACGGAACCCGTCTTCAAGTCCGACTCGCACTACGCCGGTTTTTTTTTAGTTTGTTCTAATGTTTTTTTTTTTTATATTTTCAGATATGCTAACTTGAAAGCAGCTAAGGATGGTTTGAATGTTACATTGTTTTATTCAACGCCGAATTGTTATTTGAAGTCCATTAAAGATGCTAAGTAAGTATCATGCCATCAAAAACATAACTTGTAAAAAACCCAAGGCTTGCAACTCAGTTCTTCTATCGTGAAAAGTTGTGATATCCATGTAATACCAAGTCGGTTAATTTATTCATTCCGTACTTGAGGGACCTTGATGATCTAGATAAGTATGTTTATCAGTTGTCTAGTACCCATAACACAAGCTCTGCTTAGCTTGGGACCAGACGGCGACGGCGCTGTGTGATAGTTGTGGAATATTATTATTATTAACATGGTCGATGCATTCCACCGTAACCACCTCGGGTATTAACGTTATACAAACCACTGTTTCCAGCCCGACTCTGCCTACCAAGCACGACGACTTCTTCCCGTACGCCAGCGACTCCACAGCCTACTGGACGGGCTACTTCACCTCCAGACCCACCACCAAGTACTTCGAAAGAGAGGGGAACAATTACTTACAGGTGGGTTCAATGATAATAATAATAATGTTTATTGGATTGTTTCTTCTTCTTCTTCTTTGCCTCTTCCCACGTTAGGTGGGGTCGACTCTCCTTATCCTTCTACGTCAGGACAATCTGTCCTAGGTTGTCGGGTCAGGCAGTTGGGACTTTCTAATTAGATTGGCCATACTAGTCCACCAGGTCAAGGGCGGCCGTCTTCTTCCTTTCTTGCCATCTGGGATTGCCATGGCCTTCTAGACCACATGCTCGCTGTCTCTTCGCATGACGTGGCCGTACCATCTTAACCTGTCAATCGTGGAAATTACAGACACAATAGAAAGACAATAGGTGCGCGAACGGCGTTCGCTTAGGGTTTAATGAATTAAGCGTATTTCGGTGAGTTTTTCCTGGACTGGAGTGACTTTGAAGTTACCTCGGACGTATTCGTTTCGAATTTTGTCCAGTTTAGTCACTACAATAAGGGCTTAAACTAAAGCTAAAGTTGCAAAATTGCGTTTCAATCAGATCAATTATAATTTTTGTGGAGTGTGCAACACAGTGACACATGTGCAACACAGAGTGTACAAACAGTAAATACTGTAAAGAAATTATTTAAATCGGACGAAAAGTGACGAAGATACAGCAATTTTAGTGTGAAACGCGCCCGAAAATGAAGCTACTCGCTGTGACGTCATCTGTCATGATCGGTCTCCGCCGGCGAATGAACACGATCAAGTCCGTCCGTCGCTCAGATTATGACAGATGACGTCATCGTAAACAGTAAAGCGAGAGTGCGCGTTTTTAAGTAGCAGATCAGAAAAACTTGGATAAATTCACCATTTCTTGACGGATTTTTTTTTCTTTTTTTTTTAATGCACCTTCCATGTTTTCTCTTCACCACCCTTGGTTGACTGGTAGAGAATGCCTAAGGCATTAAGTCCGCCTTTGTACATTTGTGTTGCATGAAGTTTTAATAAATAAATAATAAATAAATGCTCAGTAAATTATTATACATAATTAGTACTTGGTAAAAAATATAGTTAAAAAAAACTAAAAACACACGCTTTTTTTACAATGATATAAATATTTTTCGTTCATTATTATAATTTTCCACCTAAGTTGAAAATTATTTTACACTTTTTTGTTTGAAATGCTTTGAAAGCGTGTTTTTTAGTTTTTTTTTTAAACTATTTTTATTTTTCACAAATAAAATGTCATTAGTCTTTGATGGGTGTGCAAAGTTTGAAGGAAATCTGATCGCCCAAAGTAGGTCAAAATCGAGCTCAAAGGCGTTGGTTACAAACATACAGGTGAAGCTAATATAAGCGTGTTAAAATCGGATTTGCTGTTTTGTAATTGATCCTCATTAGAGATTTTGATAATAAACAGTAGATTACGTGACTAGGGGATAATAAAGCAGTGTCTTTAAGATGTTGAATTCCAAATGAAACGAAGATTGCCAAGTTTTAATCCCAAACGCAGCTCGTTTCCTGAAAAAAAGTCTAGTGGAAGGTTGTTCAGTTTTTTCTACTGAGCAAGCCCTTAGTTTGTGAAGGGCTGTCCCTTACACCCAGTATAAAATGGCATTACCGAGCAGCTGGTGTAACAAAGTGTTGTCAATATTTGCAGGTGGTGAAGCAGTTGCAAGTATTGTCGGATTTAGAACAACACAATCAATTTGTGTTGGACGAACTGAAAAGTGCTATGGGTAAGAAATATATCATTAATGCCATCAAAAACATAACCTGTAAAATAAGCTTTTAATGAAAATCATTTTTTCATAGCAAGCTTTTATAGCTCGATATACCTATATTATTAATACTCGTCAAGACGAATCATACGAGCCCAAACTCGATAGGGTTGTGTCGTTTAACTAATAATTTCCTATAGCCACCTTCCGGTTCCATCATCAGATCAGCTCCATGTCATAATGATTTTACATTGTCATCTGATTTACACATGCATGCAAAATTTCAGCTCAATCGGTAACCGGGAAGTGGATCAAATTTAATTTGCAAGATTTGATGACTGACAAACATCGGGACAGGTTAAACTAAATAAAAGCTTGTAAAAACCAAGGCGACTCAGTTCTTCTACCATAAAACGTTGTAAGATCCGTATTACATGGATCTTACAACTTTTTACAACAAGTCGGTTAATTTGTTCAGTCCCTATTTGAGGGACCTTTTGAAAAATCTCATAGTGAGCATATCAATATTACAATTATTAAGCTATTGCATAGCTTCTATCGCGGGCCTTGAGCGTGGAGACCGAATCCAGAAATTCCGTAACGAAAATAACCTAACACCCCCCACTCATTTGTTTTTTGAGCGTGGTGACCGATAAGAAAACAAATGAGTGAACAATCAATCAAAATTCAATTCAATGTGTGAAAGTGTAACTTCAATTAATATCAAAGAAAGAAAAATAGGAAAAAAAAATACTGCATAAATAAAATAAATAAATAATTATAATTGCATAAGTTGATAAAAATGCTATGCAATAGCTTTACCGCGGCAGTCTCCGAGTGCCACACGTGTTTTTTTATGTTTTAAATAAATATATTGACTTGGCATTCGAACTAAACAATCTTATTTAATATGATACGATTGCCAAGTCAATTTATTATACGGTATTGCCCCCTGGCACTTCCGTGCCTCCTAATACATATATTACTAGCGGCCCGTCCCGGCTTCGCACGAGCAATAAATATAGCCTATGTTACTCAGGGTGAATGTAGCTTTCCAATGGTGCAAGAATTTTTGAAATCGGCACAGTAGTTTTTGAGTTTATTCTTTACTAGCTTTTGCCCGCGGCTTCGCCCGCGTGGCTTTAGGTATTTAAGGAATCGGGATAAAAGGTAGCCTATGTTCTTTTCCATGTCAAAGGCTATATGCATGCCAAATTTCATCCAAATCTGTTAAGCCGTTTTTGCGTGATTAAGTAACAAACATCCAAACATCCACACTTTCACATTTATAATATTACTTAGGATTATGAAACTGAAGACATATGTTTGTATGTGCTAATCTGTTCGCCAACTTTAAAAGAGACTTTGACGCTTGAGTTTGTTTCGTAGTCAGCCTAGGCCGGTGTTTCCCGACCTCATCTACTTAAAACTGACGAACAAATTGACGTGTAAAAGTGTTGTTGGTTTCTTTTTCAGCACTCGGCCCCATAACACCCTCGCCAAAGGCTCGGGGGTGAATTCCGCCTCGGTTACAATGACAAACTTTGTCCACTTGTATCAAAATGTACTACTTTCTGTAATGTTATGTTTCGTTCTCCCCCCTCCAGGAGTGATGCAGCATCACGACGCCATCACGGGCACGGAGAAGCAGCACGTGACGCATGACTACGAGAGACTCCTGAACCAGGCCATAGACGACGCGCTGATCATTGCCAAGCAGGCCTTCAAGTATGTACAGCAAAATAAAACTGTAATTATTAAAAACTAGCTTTTGCCCGTGGCTTCGCCCGCGAACTTAATATTTATAATAATTATATATGGTGACTGGTAATTAGTGACCGATACTTATACTCAAAGAAACTTTTTTTTTAGATTTATTAGTTTTTTGACAATAACAAAACAGGTGTTTAAAATTCGCTCGCTTTCGAGAAAGGGCAATGAACTTACTAGTAGTAGATAAAGCGCCTCACGTTCCCCCCTCCCCCGCCCGCACATCTCCCTTTGCCATGCAGTAGTGACGTAGGTAATAAAAATGTACTATTTTTTTTTTTTTTTTTTTTTAAGTAAACGAAATAATAATAATATTCCACAACTAACACACAACGCCGTCTAGTCCCAAGCTAAGCAGAGCTTGTGTTATGGGTACTAGATAACTGATAAACATACTTATATATTTCTAAATACATACATATTATAGATAAATTACACCCAGTCACAGAACAAATGATCGTGCTCATCACAAACATTTGTCCTGGGTGGGAATCCAACCCACGACCTCCGGCATAGCAGTCAGGGTCACTAACCACTAGACCAACAGGCCTGTCGGATTGAACGCAATATCTAATGTATTTTTTTTCGAATTCAATGTTTGATATGAGAACAGAGGTTTAACAAAAAAGGTTATCACTACATTATCACACTTGTGCATAATGGTAGTCAAAAAGTCACAGTTTGGTTACAAGCTACATTATTATACCTAAGTGTAGTGTAATTATAGTCACTTTCTGAGCAAGTGTGTCGAAAAAGTTAAAACAAAAGTTTGCTGCAGCGCTACATTGGCATTATGACGTCTAACAGAACTATTAAAACATGCAGCGCTAAGAAAGCTTTTAGAGAATAGTTTTTTTTTTACAACAAAAATCTCATAAGCGCCATGAATTTCGTGGCGTTTCGTTCAACATAGTGTAATGTTCAAGGTGTACAGTCGACATTACACCTGAGTCGATTGAAGCGAGTGTTCGGCACGCCTAACCTAGTGCGTAGTGCATATATAGAGTCCGTCTAACGAAAGCGTGACCTGAGAAAAGGAGGTTAAAACCAAAAATTTTGTATGTGGTATTATTGAAATAGTAGGAGAAAAAAGTTTTGATACTTGAGTATTTTTTGTATTTATGACAATTGTATAATAGTTGTATAGGAACTTAAATTTTAATCAAAAAGGTGTGTGTAGACTTAAGCTAGAACTACACTACACCGACGCACACGTGTGAGATGTCTCAGACGTGTGCGGCAGGTGTGCACACTACACTGACGCAACGCGTAACACGTGTGATGCCTTTGATTTCATCGGAGGATTAAAAACAGATCAAGCTTGCTTTTTCATTTACCATCCATTTACACTTCCGCCTGACCACCAAGATCAGACGCGTGAATAGTCCCGCCCACCTTCCTCTATTTCTGGGACCGATGTGTCCGCGTCGCGGACGTAGCGTCGCATGGCGTGGCGTGGATCAAGTGTAGCTCTAAAAGTCTATTTTCCATATGAAATGGATGGAGACCGACGCTCCGAGATCGGCGTGTGTAGCACACGTGTGAACAGTATAGTTCTACCTTTAATTATTGGTGGGTTTATGGTAAAGGTCAATAACACACAAAATGTTAGTTATTATTCCAAATTATTTTATTTTATCTGTTATTTCAAATGTCACTACATAATATTCAAATAATACTCTTTATTTACCATTTCATTCGACTCGTGAGCCACAGAAAGTTCAGCAGCTATCTCTTTCAAACTTGAACTAGGATTTCAGTCACTATTTCCTTCACTTTCGCGATTTTAACTTCAGTTGAAGACTTTGATGCGCTACCAGACAGACTGAGGCAAATCTTTCATTACAACTCAGCCGCTTTTGAACGCATTCTACTACTCATTAGCATGTTTTTGATTAAGTCGATTCACCAAAGTCTTCTTTGTTCGATGTTTATGTCAATTACGAAATTCGCAATATGCCAGATTATCTAAAAATATAAGAAAAAAAAATTATTATTATATCGTAAATAATCTAATAATATTTGTCAACAAGGATCAAGAATATAATGTCATACTAACTTAAAAATGCAGAAATCGTATATAAACATTGTTGGTTTTTATTGAAAACTCCTTCTTTCTCTTCTTGTTTTTGTTTGAATTTATTAACCATAGTGTGTAGCAGTTTTCGCACGTTACTGTTTATTGTTTTTCCCATAATTAAGCAATTATTATAGAAAAATAAATATCTGTTTACAAAAACTGACAATTACAACCATAGACTTTGACGTGACTTTTTCGGCAAAACAATGTTGCCAATTTAATTTAAAAAAAAAACTCCAGGTTACGCTTTCAGTAGACGCACTCTATCAATGTTTGTTATACAACACACAAACAAAACACACACTGACACACAATTAGAACTCACACACACACTTAGTCCCCCTTTGTATAGGTACCGGCACGAATCTTGAGCGCTGACCTTCATTTGCGCAGAAGTCAAAGATCGGGCCCATTTATGAAGTGAGACGCAGGGGCGGGGAGTCTCAGTGATTGGCTCGCCGCGCCATAGCGTCATAGTCGTAACTCGTGATTCGTTCCCTGCGCTTGCTGCATGTAATGTATGGAATGAAAAAGCGATCCCCACTCCGACGTTGAGCGCTCAAGATTCATGCTGGTACCTGTAAGTTTGTGCTGCATGAAGTATTAATAAATAAATAAATGATTGTTTGCAGTAAAATGACCGTGAAGGACGCCACGAAGCCGCCACTATTCGACTTCCAGAGGTGTCACCTGAACGAATCGCGTTGTTCTATTTCCGAGAACAGTGGGAAATTTGTTGTAAGTAAACTACATATATAAAATTCTCGTGTCACAATGTTCGTTCCCGTACTCCTCCGAAACGGCTTGACCGATTCTCATGAAGTTTTGTGAGCATATTGAGTAGGTCAGAATCAGCCAACATCTATTTTTCATAACAATAAATTAAAAAATAAAAGAAATTACTTAAAAATTATATATATGGCAAAACAACGTTTGCCGGGTCAGCTAGTTATATATAATAAAAACACCTTTATCCGCACTTTACTTTGAACTAACCTTTGTCCGTGACTTCGGTCTAGTAAACTGACTACTCTACCCTACTTCACCCTACTCTACCCCTACGCTACTTACTACCCTACCTATTTACCCTAATGGTCTACCCTATCTACTTATCCTACCTACTTACTCAACCTGTCTACCCTACCTACTTGCCCCACCTACTTGCCCCACCTAATTATCCCACCAACTTACCCTACAAACTTACCCTACATACTTACCCTACCTACTTACCCTACCTATCTATCCTATCATAATTATGTACTTTTTTAACACGCTTATATTAGTTTCACCTGTATGTTTGTAACCAACACCTTTAAGCTCGATTTTGACCTACTTTGGGCGATCAGATTTTCTTCAAACTTTGCACACCCATCAAAGACTGATGACAATACAATAATCCGTTTTTTTTTAGTGAAAAATAAAAATATAGTTAAAAAAAAAACTAAAAAACACGCTTTCATAGCATATCAAACTAAAAAGTATAAAATAATTTTCAATATAGGTAGAAAATAATAATAATGAACGACGGTTCAGTCTTTATTAAAAAAAAAACAAAAAGAAATTTAAGCGAATCGTATTTCGCACTTTTTTACAGCGTAAATGGCAAAACATGCCATTTGGCTTTTCTTGTATTAAAAATAACAATATTTCTAATATTCTCGACGTAGGAACCTAGATAAATATTGTCTATAACCGAATATCATCATAATATGTTGGAAATATGCTCCAACTTCAAATGAGCGTGATATTACGTTTGTATGGAAATTAATCCGTCGCCGGCCCCTTACTAAAATTTCTGTGATATACGATTTTTAATACTTGTATTGTCGTACGATCACCCCTTTTTGCACCTGGCAGCCCTGATTTATCCTATACTAGCTGTGCCCGCGACTTCGTTCGCGTGGACTGCAGGATTTTGAATTATTTTTTTTTTAATAAAAGTAGCCTATTTTACTCCTTATTACATCAGCTACCTGCCGATAAAAGTCCCGTCAAAATCAGTCCAGCCATTTCAGAGATTAGCCGCAACAAACAGACCGACAGACAAAAATTGTAAAAAATGTGATTTTGATGTACGTACCGTATATATATTCATATGCATGTAGTAAAAAGCGGTTATTTCAATATTACAAACAGACACTCCAATTTTATTTATAAAAGGTGTAAAGGACAGCCCTCCACAAACTTTAAGGGCTTGCTCAGTAGACGAAACTGAACAAACGCCCACAAAATTTTTTTTCAGGAAACAAAAAAAAAAAATCGGCTTCGCCATACAAATTGTCCAATCAAGTTTGTCATTTTGTATGGTGACATTTTGTAAAAAAAAAAAAAAATTGTAGAAGGTTGTTCAGTTTCGTCTACTGAGTAAGCCCTTAAAGTTTGTGGAGGGCTGTCCCTTACACCTTTTATGTATAGATGTGATCACGCAAGGAAACCCCGAGCATAGCCCTTTCCATCGCCCTTTGGGTGACTTTGAGTGTTCTTACGAGGCCCATTGCAAGCGACCACGTTTCGGAGCCATAAGTCATCACTTGCACGTATTCAAGCACTATTTCAATTGACTCTTCTTCAGTCAACGAATCAGCATTGCCATCCAGCGTGGCAATGCTGCCAGCGTTCTGGGCACTTTTCCCATTGACATCGATGTGGACGAATTTTTTGATGCCCTCTGAGTTTTCCCCGTTTTTCAGCCTTTTTTACTCGTTTGTACATATTATTTTAAGTTTGTAAATATATACCTAGTGATTATTTATTAGATTAATTGATATAATAAAAATTTACTCCATAGCACTATTTTGTTATAATTTCAGATCACTATCTACAATCCGTTGGGTTGGTCTGTCAAGGAACCTATCAGGATTCCGGTGGCTGATGGCGCATTTGAAGTATATGGCTCTGATGGTAAGTTTAACTTCAAAATCACACTAACCACCTATAGAGAGCAATGATGGCCGAGTGTTAACGGTCGGGCCATTACTAGTTGTAGGTCGCGGGTTCGAACCCAGCCAGGCGCATTACGTGTAATTTATTTTATCACCACTACTCTCAAAAAGGTGAAGGAAAACATCGTGACGAAACCGGCATGTCCTAGAATAAAAAAAATCGAAGACATGTGACATTCACCAACCCGCACTGGGCCCGCGTGGTGGATTACGGCCCATTCCCTCTCCTAGAGAGGAGGAAATTTGGCATGCATATAGCGTTTGACATGGAAAAGAACATAGGCTACTTTTACCCCGGAAAAACATCTTATTCCTAAGGGAAAACATGTTTAGAGTGCAATAACCGAAGTACCGGACAGCTAGTAAAAAATAAGATTTTACAAAATGGTACACTAAATCTTAATTCATAAATCTTTATTGTACACACAAAACTTAACATAAATACATTGATTAATATAATTGATGTACAAAGGCGAGCTTAACTCAACAATGAGTTTTCTCCCAGCAAACCTTTGAGTGACAGAGAGATCACATATTGTGCGTTTCACTTAAGAGGTTCCTTTGCCATAATGTTGGCTATACGGAAAAACAGTGTTGCTACATTTTTAGCAACGAAATTACTTAATATTAGGGAGATACTGACATTTCGTTACTTTTAACAATTACCTTATAATATTATTTTTTTAAATTATTTCTTTTGGTACTGTAAAAACAATTTTTTAATAAAGCATACCTAAAAGGTTGGGCTCCATTTCGATTGTCCTGCAATTCTTTCAAACAGCGAAACTAACAACTTCCTTTTAGACTTGTTTTTTTTTTGAATGAAATCCCATTCCCCTCATTTATTCTCCATAAAGTGGTGTGACTACCGTTAAAATCAATTTCACATTTCGTGCGAAAATTTTGTTAGAGTTGGCAACTCTTTTCATTTTTCCCTTCTTTTTTCTGTAGACAGACGAGCCAACATTACGGCAAAGGAACCTCTTAAGTGAAACGCACAAGACGAGGGTAGGATCCAGTGAATAAAAATCAAACCTCAAATAACTTTAAATCTTCTTATTTTCCAGGTAAACAAATCAAAACCCAAATGGTTCCGCTACCACAGAAAGTTAAATCGATACCGACTCGATTCTCCAAAGCGACTCAAGAAATACTCTTCATAATAGATCTAAAACCACTTTCGTACAAAAATCTTTACGTGAAAAAAACATCACATCGAACGAAGAGAAACGTGAAGAAAGGTTATGACTTCTATGCTAATAATAATAATTATTGGGATCCTCTCAAAGAACCAATTATTAATAGATTAGATGACGGCATAAAAGATACTAACGATATTTTGAATAAGGCCCAAGCTATACCATTTGCCCCGGTTTTCTCTGAAGATATTTCAAACGAGGACAGAGAGGTGAACCTAGATATCTTAAAAGATGGCAAAAATGATGAGGAGGTGCTACAATTGGAGAAGTTTTTGACAGAAAACAGAAAGAAAAAAGATAAAAAAGTTGATAGGATGATGCTGTATCCTACTCTAAGTGTGGACGAGATGAGGATGCTGTCCGACGAGCCGAGGACTGTGGAGAAGTTTGATGATGAACTGGTGCTTGAGAACCAGGTGAGTTTATAGTACAATGCGTTCCTAATGAGAGTTGTGACGATTTACTGTCAAATCAAAGAAAGAAATTTTTAAAGTTTAGTTAATTAACGAAAAAATTAATTTTCATCCCACCATTTCGGAAAGAGTATTTTTGCTCTTCGATATCTGAGTGAAAATGCAGCTTTTAACAAGCTTTTGTTTAGTTTCACCTGTCCCGAGCTTAGTCTGTCATCAAATCTTGCAAATTAAATTTGATCCACTTCCCGATTACCGATTGGGCTGAAATTTTGCATGCATGTGTAAATCAGATGACAATACAATATTATTATGACATGCTGATCTGGTGATGGAACCGGTAGGCGGCCGTAAGAACTTGGTAGTTAAACGACACAACCCCATCGAGTTTGGGCTCGTATGATTCGTCTTGACGAGTATTAATTATACATTACTGTGCTATAAAAGCTTGCTATGAAAAAAAGATTTTCATTAATAACTTGTTATTCTGTATAGAGATAAGGTAAAAAATTAATAAAAATAATAATAATAACGAAATAATAGATAATAAAGTAATTGAATTTAGAACATCGCCTGCATTAAGTTTATGAATTCAAAACATCATTAAACCTACTTACTTCTACCTCCATGGTACCAAATTTGTCATGCAACTTTTTTTTAATTTGTTAAAAATTCAGACTCAGAACTTCCTTGCCCCTTTTTTTGCATTTAGTCATTTCCTCGCTGAGGTGAGATGAAAAGTTACGTGTTGCACTGGAGTGCAAAGATTTTTCACCTTGTGCTCTTTTGATTCTCTCGCTAACGCTCAGGATTCAAATTTTAGAATCCTTCGCTTGCTCGGTCATCAAAATTGAACACACGGTTAAAAAGCAACTTTGCACTCTTGTACAACAAATAACTATTATTAACGAACTGTGAACGAAAAATTCTTCAATTTTACTCATCTCTGAGTTCTTCAATTTTGCCAAAATTTCTTCGATTTAACAGTACGACGAGACGTTAGAACATGACAATCTATCCTATTCTCGTTTAGGACGCATAGTAGGTACGTTTTGATACACCCTTTTTTTCGGTTGTTAAGTATCATCCAGATTACATCCCCCGCTCTTGGGCGGAGCGGGAGGTAGCGTTTGATTTACTGATTATAAACCCAGTTCCAACCCTGTTCCCACGTATAACAAACTTGATTTCTTTAAAGGTCCAATGTTGTATACATTGTGTTGTTGGCAAAAGTCCTGGGTTCGATGCCCGGGTCGGGCGAAAAAGCTTAAACCCTTGAATAAATATATTAGGAGGTTTCCAAACAACAGACATGATATTTTTGCCGTTTTTAGCTACGAACAGTACAGAACCCTTGATGCGCTAGTCCAACTCGCACTGAGCCAGTTTTTATTACATGATATTAAACCAAATGCCTTTTCTTTGGTATTGTTCGTCAAGTCAATTGTTAATATAAAATTGTTAGTTTTTAGTTAGATATTCTTTTTTTTTTCTCTGTAACACGGTGCCAACCTGTAAAAATTGTTACACTAACCTTAGATGATGGTAGATATAAGTTCTTTAAAAATGTATGGTGTAAACAATTGTTGGTTGGCCAATAAAGGAAAAATAAAAAATAAAAATAAGTCGTTGAGCTCCTTAGTAGTCCTCAGTTGAGCGAATACTGACAAATGCTTGCACTGACTGGACAGGTCCACTCAAATCCGTATGGCTCTTTCTTCAAAAGACCATCTCAGACAAATCTGCATGGATCTCATGTGATTTGACCATTACATATTTACTGTATGGACTTTAACCCCTCGAGCGCCAGGGTTTAATGACCTGGAAAATTGCCGTGTTTACGTAAATCAACAATAAAATAAATAAATACGTGAATATTTGTCAAAATTCACGCATTCTTATACACAAACATAAAATAATAATATACATACATCACATAATTTAAATAATTTAATGACGACACAGAATAAGCATAAAATACATTATATATTTTACTCATTCTTATACAAAGAAATAGTACATATTATAATAATATACAAGCAAATTAGATCTACAATAATTATCTATTGAACTCCGTGCTTTGCTAATTAGCCCTCTTCCTCTCTCCTACATTTTGCTGTGTCCGACAGGGTCCATATTGTTCTAAGAAAATTTTCAAAACCATCTATGTATCATATGGATTCCAATAAAGTATTGAGTATTGAAATAATTTTTTTTTGCGATTTTTCTTGGGAAAAACAAATAATATAATAAATATAGAATAATATAATACAGAAACCCAAATTTTCGACCAAATAAGTTTCATACAGACATGTGTACAAAGAGATAATTAAGCGTTTTTCAAGGTCTTCAAAGTTGTACAGACTTATGTACAATCGGCGCTCGAGTGGTTAAAAGAGACTTTGACCCCTGAGTTTGTTTCGGTGTTACTTCTCAGGATAGTCAGCTAGGAAACACGGGGCTTATCTAGCTTAAACTAATAAAAAAAATGTGTGACGTGTAAAAGTCTTTTTTAAAACCTATTTGTAAAATAAATATCATTAATCATTTATTCAAGCTTTAATGGCAGCACTAACATATTATAACAATAGGTCATTATTAACATGAGTGAATTAAACTAGTTTTGTATAATTAGGTAACTAAGCCAATCTTCTTAGAACTTATATAGTACTACTAAGTATGCTTAAGTTTATTTTATGTATTTTCTTTGTACAAGTACTGAAATAAATTATTATTATTCTTTTTCCAGTTCTACAAACTCGACATCAACACAGCAACAGGCTTCATCAACCAAGTCACATTCCCCGATCATACCAACCTAAACCTATCTATAAACATGTATTACTACACCGGAAGTTGCGGCGACAACCACGACACCACACACCGAGCTTCCGGCGCTTACATATTTAGGCCAGTCACTAACACACCTATAAAACTTACCAAACAAAAATTTGAAGTCATAAACGGAGATTTGGTCAAAGAATTTAGAGTCAATCTCAGTCCGGCTGGGTTTATAAACGTTAAACTCTACGATAGTTTGAATTTTATTGAAACAGAATGGGTTGTAGGACCGATACCCATCACAGATGATACAGGCAAAGAATATGTAATTAAATACGAAACTAACATTATTAATAACGGTGAATTTTATACTGATTCGAATGGTAGGCAAATGTTGAAACGCAAACTAGATTTTCGACCACAATGGAACTTGACTCTAGCGGAACCGATTCCTGGAAACTATTACCCGGTAACCAACGAGATTTATATCGAGAATGAAGATGTAAGACTGACAGTTTTAACTGACAGGTCAGAAGGGGGAACTTCTTTAGTGGAAGGAGAGGTAGAACTCATGTTACATAGGAGATTGCTATGTGACGATGCTTTTGGAGTCGGAGAAGCATTAAACGAGACAGCTAATGGACACGGCTTAGTAGCCAGAGGTAAACATCGAGTTATCATCGGTAAAGACAACAAAATAATTAAGAAAAATGTTCTAGGCATGCATTTGAGTCCAACAGTATTATTCTCAGATGCTACAAATATAAAATATGATGATTGGTTGAAATTGAACAACGAATTCAGTTGGTTAGAAAAAGATTTACCAAATGGAATTCATCTTTTGACTCTAGAACCTTGGGATTCTAAACTGTTGATTAGATTTGAAAATTATCTTGAAGATAGTGAAGCTGTGGAAGTCAATTTGCAAGATCTGTTCAAAAATATTGAAATCAAATGTTATAAAGAGACTATGTTGTCAGCGAATATGTTAGTAGAAGAGTATGAACAGTGGCAATGGAGGACAGAGGGTGATCAGGGTTCCTTTGACCAGAAAACAGAGTTAGACGAAAAAGATTTGAATATTAAAATCAAATCTAAACAGATCAGAACTTTCTTAGCGTGTTTTGAAAGGAAATAGAAATTTATTTAAGTGTATATAACATCACAATTCCTCATTACGTCTATCTTCGTTATTCTTAGGCTGCCATCAGACGGACTGCATCGCAGTAACTGCACGCAGTCCTTATATTCAACTGCATGCAGTTCACATCTAGCCCAGGAGCTTAATGTATGATTTGATCTTTAAGTGCCTCAAAATAAAGTTGATAATGCCAATGTGCGTTTTATCTTTGTAATTAACTGCACACTGACTGTATGCGGTCAGCATTGGACATGGTGCGTCGACACTACACGATTGTTGACTGCGTAAAGTTGAAAGCACGACTGCATGCAGTTGATATTGACTTCACTCGACTGCAGCCGACCGCGTGCAGTTGATATCATGATTGCACGATGTCGAACGTCGCTGCGATGCAGTCCGTCTGTTGCCAGCCATAGGGCTATATTTCACCGGGACACCATGGTGGCGCAACTGGTCGCGCAGGGTGGACATCCCACCTATACGGACAAACCGTTTTGGGAATACATTCATTATACGTACAGCTAAGGAGTGGAATTCCCTGCCGGAGTCTGTGTTTCCTGATAGCTATAACCTAGAGGTCTTTAAGTCGAGAGTGAATAGGTTACTTCTAGGCAAGCGTGTTACATCGTCGGCCACATCATCGCTTACAATCAATAATAATTTCCTGAAAAAAAATTTTGTGGCTGGTTGTTCAGGTTCGTCTACTGAGCAAGCCCTTAAGGTTTGTGGAGGGCTGTCCCTTACACCTTGTATAAACGCGCCACCAAATTGGTTGCGCAACCAAACGGACACCAGGTGAGTAACTCTAAACTATAGAGCTGTATACATTTTGTTGGTAGCGGCAACTGGTCGTGCCGCCATGGTGTCTCGGTGAAATATAGCTCTTAGGGATTTTAATAGCATATTTTGTGTCCCACTGGTGGGCAAAAACCTCCCCTTTAAAAAAAAAAATGGTTGCCTGTAAAGTCGGTTTTACGGGCGAAGATTTTACGTGACAACGTCTTTTTTTTTCCAACGCCAAGAACGTTCGAGAAAGACAAAGACAGAGACACAAGCATGCGCCGATTCAATGCGCCTAATTCTCTAGTGCTGCGCCCGCGGCAGACCGATCATAGTTGAGTGGGAGAGAGACGCAAGGCATTCGGCGGGCCTCTCTCTCGTTCGGTGACTCATCGTAACGTTACCGAGCGTTACACTTTTTCATAAGTGACTCCCAGCCGCAACCTAATTTAAGACGTTGTCACGTCAAAAGTCTATGGTTATATTTTTCCAAGTTTCTCTACGGTCCGGACTAAGCGTTCCGTGTACTTCGTAAGACTGGAACAATTTGTCAATTAGCAACTGCTTGGGCTCGGACCTCTTTATAAGAAAAAAGGTAGACAAAAGTGGTTCAAATTAAATTAATATAAATTATTGTTAAGAGTTGAAGATTGTTAAATATATAGTCAATACCAATTTAAATTTTACTGATGGTATAAAAATGAATTATTTAGTTTTTGAATGGCCATAAAGACGTTTTTCAAATCAAGCATTTTAGTTAGTTATAGGGCGTTGCATAATAGTTATTATACCAATTCTATACGTCTCTGTAATCTACTATCAATCACAAATTAAAAATTAATTATTTCTCTATCTCTCTGTGTGTAATCGTCCTACTCGTGGTCGTAGTTGAGGATCGTGATTATTAATTTATTTAAAAAAATACTAAAGCATGTTGACACAATACTTTTGGACTCACTACCACCCCTACGAAAAGCTTCAGCGCCCTCTGGGGGCGATACCGCCCCCGTTACGAATCTTTGCCTTAGATCCTTGCATACATATAAAAATAAGAGTCCCCCCCACCGAGTCTGTCTGAACAGATTTTCATGCAATTTCACCAATTGATAATACACGAGGAAGGAAAAATATAGTAGAAAAGCTGAGAATTTCAAAGATTCCTAAATCCCCTACTAAAGCTCAGCTATGTCGCTAAGGAAAAATAAATATCGAATAGTAATGAGTTATAGTTTGTTTATTTTGTGATGTTTTTATCGACATTTAATATACTAGCATTTTGCCTGCGACTTCGTTCGCGAGAATGTTTTCATAAAAACTTTAACACTGAAACAATTTTTACCGTCAAAATACGATTATCAAATCGTGTATTGAGGGTAGTTTTGAAAAATTTATAATGAAAACATTACAAGTTTTATGCAAGTCCAAGGAAGAAAATTTTGCATACAAACTTTAGTATATTCGAAACCTGAATTATTTATATATTTATAAGTATTTTTATGTAAAGAATCAATGTACAAATTTTCATAAATGTGTCATGAAAAATCATGTTACCTGGTGGTCCGCACAAATACATGTTTACCGGTCCATCCGAGCGACTGAAAGGTTGTTTTGCTCCGTAACCAGCTATACGCAGGCGCCTTATGCCCGCTATGACCTGCCATGCCCTGTGTTGTACTTAGTGTAGGTGGTGTCCAACTTTTGACCTTTTTTAAATATTTTTGGGAAAAATAAATATAACTTAGTGTAAAAATTATTGCAATCGATTACTGATCGTGATCAAACTACCTATATTCAGGTTTTGTATATACTAAAAATAAATGTTATTGGTGTGTAATTTTCCGGGGTGTAGTTTTTTCTTGTAAAGTTACTTTCGCGTTTAGGAGCATTTATACAGAGGTTATTTGAAAAACACTGACAACTTTGCAGGCAGGGCCGGTTTATGCATGTCGGGGCCCCTAGGCAATGCACGTCTCGGCCCCCCCCTGACCTCTTTTAACTTCTTAAAATATTTTGCTTCTAATACAAATTTATTCTTAATTACGTTGTTTTTAGGGTTCCGTAGTCAACTACATAGTTTCACCAAATCTGTCTGTCTGTCAATCCGTCCGAGGATAATCTCAGTGATTGTTAGCTAGAAAGCTTGCTAATGAAAGATTGTGTTTTATTAAACTCCATCTGTTGACAGCTTTTCGCATAATCCAATGCTAGGATTGCTAGTTAAATGGCATGTCATCGAAAATTCAATTTTTTTTACTGTATATGAAACAGTCTATTTTTTTTCCTGAAGCGCGGGGCCCTAGAACCTGGCGGGGCTTCTAGGCAGTTGCCTACATTGCCTAATGGATAAAACGGCCCTGTTTGCAGGCTGTATTACTAACATCATAAACAACAACTTTTGTTCTATGACTTTTTACAAAACATAATTCATTTACCAAAAATAAACCTTCAAGATTTCGTTGTTCCTAACACATTTCCACTCTGTATTTACCTACGTCTGTATGACGCGATGCAAGCACATCAAGCACCCCCGCCGCCTGATCCCGCTCCCTCCGCTATTGTACTATCGCTTACCTCACATAGACCTGAGAGGTTGCCAGTTACAAATAACCCCGTGTAACGTCATTATAAAATAAACAATTAGGATTATATTAGGTATATTTGTTTTTGATATAAATATTATGTTTATAGATAGTATGATATTAATGTTCATATATTTTATGTGATCTAAGAATGAAGAACCAAATAAATAATTTTGTATTTTATAATTATTTTGTTGTATTATTTATGTAACCTAAAAATACTCCTTACATGCCCATGCACTCGCCAGGCCAGTGGTCGAAAGAGATTCAGTCGAGCATGAGGAACTGGGTTCGATTCCCTCGTCAGAAAGTGTAATTTTTGACTGGCCTGTTGGTCTAGTGGTTAGTAGCCCTGACTGCTATGCCGGAGGTCGTGGGTTCGATTCCCACCCAGTAATCACTACCTAAGATTACACACTTACACCGTTAAAGTTTAATCGTTTTAATTCCGTGGAGGGTCGACCCGGTACATGAAACACTAACGATTTGTAAAGATAAAATTGAAAAATAAAGTACCTTAGATTAATTTACGCATGTACGAAATTAATTTCTTTAAGATAACGTCAGCTGAGCGAGTCTAATGACCTGTAGGTAGTTTTTACGCAACGCCGACTACTACCTACAGGTCATTGGACTCGCTCAGCTGACGTTTCGACGTCTTAGTTTTAAGGTTTTACAAATAAAACACCGGTGAACGAGAACATCAATAGACAAGAGTATATTTGTCTTTTTAAACGTTACTTATACAATAGGTTAATTTAAAAAAATATGGTACTTTATAGATGGCATTATGGTAGCATGGTTTGCGATGCATAATAATTATTTATTTTAACAGAGTGAAATAAAAAAATTGAAAATCACAGTCAAATTAAAGGCTATATTAATATTTATCTAGAATTATCTCCTCACATAAGTAACAACAAATGTTCTGATTTCTTGCGGCTTCAACTCTATTCCTTCATTAAAGACAAACATAGGCATAGTCTTAGTAAAGCCTCCTTGGTCAGGACTAAACTCTATATTACTCTGGTTACCATAGACATCATTAAAATTTTTCACGAATTTATCTGTGCGCCATGTCAAAGGCAAACGTTCTTCCAGCCAGATATTGGCGGATAAAGTAGTTTCCTTTGCTTCAATAATTCTGAAATCTTTAAAAAGTTCTTGGATAAAGACTCTTTTGTAACCACTTTTAACAACGTCAGATTTTTCTAAATAGTTCTCCAATCGGATTAAAAGTTTATCGTGCCATTTTTCTACAGTCAAAATATGGACGCCAACAGGGAGCTTCATTCTCAAAGCCGAATATTCATTGTTTTTTGCAAGCCATTTGTCGTAACTGATATTGTAATATGACTTATGTAGGGAAGTAAAAACTGTGGGTGTCAATTCTAATTCTTTTGCGAATTTCTTTTCAAAAACTTTGTTCGGTCTGTAGTCTGCCTTCGAGAGATATAGATGGTGTTTGCCTCTGACTATAATCCCTTTATCATATTCCGTTTCATTGAGCCAAGCTCGAATGCCTGTGTCGTCAGTGAATATCCGTCTATGGAGCATCATGTCCATGGTTCCGTCTAATAGAGACGTTCCACCTTGCGCTCTGTCGGTGAAAATTGATAGGCGAATGTTCTTCTGCAAGTCTTCCATGTAGATCTTTGATGTTACGGGGTAGATGTTGCCTGAAAAGTTTATGTTGATTAATATTTTTGTTCGTACCCGTAGATATGTTGGTGTTCATAGCTCTATGTGATTTTTTTTAAGCTATTGCATAGCTTCTATCGCGGGCCTTGAGCGTGGAGACCGAATCCAGAAATTCCGTAACGAAAATTACCTAACAACCCCCACTCATTTGTTTTTTGAGCGTGATGACCGATAAGAAAACAAATGAGTGAACAATCAATCAAAATTTAATTCAATGTGTGAAAGTGAAACTTCAATTAACATGAACGAAAAAAAAAACAAAGAAAAAAAAATACTGCATAAATAAAATAAATAAATAATTATAATTGCATAAGTTTATAAAAATGCTATGCAATAGCTTTACCGCGGCAGTCCCCGAGTGCCACACGTCTTTTTTTTTTTAACAGATTCTCCTCTTTATTTTTTTATTTTTACTAAAAACTACAACAAACTTCAAAAATGAAAAATAACTTTAATTTTGGTATCAAAAAAATGATAAAACAAACAATTGCCTACAATCAAGATTCTTAAATTCTCTCTCACTTTGCTCGGGAGTTAACAATTGTATATACCCTCGCTGCACTCGGGGTTTAAGCTTAAGAATCCTTCATGACTCTTGGGTTTCAATATGCCTTTGACATAAGACACTGCTTTATCCCCTTGGCTACCGTGACGCTTATATGAAATTTAAAAAACTTACTTGAAATCCCAGATTCCGCCGAATCCAACACCGGAGTATACGTAGCTCTGACGTCCCGTATCCTTTTAATAGTCTGTCTCCCGTTACTGTCAGTATAAAAAACTCCCAAATTTTGAAGATCTGTCATATATCTAATAAACACATCCTTGCCCAGACCATCTGCATCAGGTATTGGACCTACAATCCAATCAACCTCTATGGTCGGGAATCCCTTGTAGAGTCTAAAAGAAATACCCGCGTAATTTGAAAATCGAATTTGCAATTCTTCTACGATGTCAGATTTCAGGACTTTGGCGTCGAAGTGGTCCGATATCAGGACTGGGTGAGGGTCTATGGGTCTAAAGATGTACGGTCCAGGCTTTTTTTTGTCAGTTCCTAGTTTCTCGGGATCGTCAGACACGTAGTAACACATTTGTACGTCGAAACTGATTTTGACGCCGTTTGATAGAGATATGCTTTGGAACTTGCGGTTGGAGTCGAAATTTATTCGTATGTACTGAAACAAATAGACAATATAATACAATTTATATATATAAAAATCAATGCCACTTTTCGTTATAATTTAATAACTCAAGAACGGGCTCACCTATCCAAACCAAATGTTTAGGCTTTGTTCGGAATATTTAACCTTTTAATCGTGGAAATTACAGACACAATAGAAAGACAATAGGTGCGCGAACGCCGGCGTTCGCTTGGGGGCGCTTAATGAATTAATAGATGGTTTATGTGAAGTTTGGTAGGGTAGAGTAGGGTAAAGTAGGGTATAGTAGGGTGGAGTAGGGTAGAGTAGGGTATAGTAGGGTGGAGTAGGGTAGAGTAGGGTATAGTAGGGTGGAGTAGGGAAGAGCGGGAGCGAAGCCGCGTGGGCAAAAGCTAGTAATGCATATAATATAATATTTTATATCACATAACGCCGTCTAGTCCCAAGCTCAGTAGAGCTTGTGTTATGAATACTAGACAACTGATAACATACTTATATATTTCGAAATACATACATATTATAGATAAATTAGCCCAGACACAAAACAAATGATTGTGCTCATCACACAAACATTTGTCCTGTGTGGGAATCGAACCCACGACCTCCATAGCAGTCAGGGTCACTAGCCAATAGACCGACAGGGGCCAGTCAAAGATGAAAAAGTGAGAATAAGTAAAAGGTAATTAAAAAAAAAACCTGCCAAGTGTGAGTCGGTCTCGCTCACCGCTCGCATCGCTCTCGGTTAAGTACAAACTTACTGTGTGTGTGTGTGTTTACAAAATAATAAATAAATCTAACTCTGAATCAAAATTATTTTTTCAATATTTATTTATTTAACACTTTATGCACGCATGAGTACAGAGGCGGACTTAACGCCTTACAATACAATAAAGTTGCTCGAAAACCCGCTCTTATCCCTACCACTTTTGGGCACGCAATTTACTATTTTTCGCACTAGTGCAGAAAAGTGCCCGAGTTCATCGCTGATACAATTTATTACATCTATCATATCAGGGTTAGCGCGGCGCGACTCCCATTACGGTGACTATACTACCATGACAGTCAGTCATCCACTACACGTATAAACAAAGCAACTTTACTTGTAACCACAGTTCTGCTGCGATTCTTTGAGGAGTTCTGTTCCATATCTTCGAAGTTCATGATCAGATCATAACAAGATTTCTATGGGACCAACTTGGAAGCATAACCTTTCAATCAAAATCGGTCCACAATTGACCGAGATATCGGTGAACATGCAGAGAAAAAGGAAAAATAAATCACATTCAGCCCAACATAGCACCTCCTCCTTTTCGAAGTAGGTTAAAAAGATCAGACTTTTCAAAAACCTTTAGACCCACCTCATTTTTAATAAAATTATCGCTGGACTCCGAGCTGTGATAGCCAGAGCGCTCCATCCTTCTGTAGAACTTCTTAAAGTCGAAGTAGGGCGTGGTACTGACGGGGTCGGGGTCATCATAGTACTCTATGTATGTCGCTGGGGTGGGGTTCTTCTTGTTGGGTTCCACTCTTTGAGTGCTGGTCACTGTGGGGCGCGATGTAGACGTGGTGCGAGTGGGGGTGGACGAGGGAGTACTGGAATATAAAAGAAATATTATAAGAACGTAATACAAACATTAGTTTTAGTTTATATGCGAAACCCGGAACACGTGTCTATGTACGTATTTTTATGTAAAGAATCTATGTTCAAAATTTCATAACTGTATCATGAAAAATCACAAAGTTATAAGCTTGTTATGTCAGCAAAAATATAATAGTTTAAAATACTAAAAAACACGCTTTTAGCACGCACTAAATTTAATACCCATATCATGGTGCATTTCAAATAGCTAATCTGCCATCTTGGACGTCCGCCATATTGGATTTGAGTCACGTGACTATTTTTTTTTTTCGTATTCTTGACAGCAAACCCTTTCATTTGACACCCATATCATGGGGGTGGATTTCAAACAGCCAGTCCGTCATCTTGGGGAGGCCGCCATATTGGATTTGTAATGACGTTTCTTAGCTAGTAATGTATTTTCATCAGAACTTAGAGCGTGTGCAAAATTTCATCCTAATCGAAGACCGGGAAGTGGGTCAAATTAATATTCCAAGATTTTCTTACATACATAGTTACAAGTGAAGCTAATAAAAGCATGATATAATACATAGATACCGGGCAAAAAAATTTAACATGCTTAACACCATGTTATATTTTTTCCCAAAAAATATAGGTGTAGTATTGTAGAGTAGGTTAGGGTAGGGTAGAGCCTACTCTACCCTACCCTATCCTATAGTTATCGGCACGGATCTTGAGCGCTCGGCGTCAGAGTGGGGATGAACAGAACTTGAAGCCAGCGCTCAAGATCCGTGCCGATAACTATACAATATTTAATTTAATATACCTTAACCACAAAAATATAATTAAAACACTCACCTAGCAGTAGTAGTAGTAGTACTACTACTAGTAGTAGTAGTGGAACTAGTAGTAGTCGTGGAACTAGTAGTAGAAGTGGAAACGGATGACAGCCCAAACTTCTGCGTCACAATCCCAGCTTCGGTCGTGGAAGTTCTCGCCGGCGTTAACGTCACCACGTAGTCGCTATACAACTCGAGCTCCCTGACTTTGCTCATGTTCACGAGCTGTTTGCTGGAGCTCTCTGGGGCATCCTCGAAGTACTCGTACTCCGGCATGTCGTCTAGTAGTGATTTGTCGTCGATTTTCAGGTTGTTAGTTTGTCTGGAATATAACGGAAGCATCTATACACCACTAATTTTTAATTAGTACAAATACTTTAAGGGCTTATTAGAAAACCCCTTGTTATTATTTAAGTAAAGTCTCAATAAATAATATTCATAAACAGCTTAGCTATTAGCGTTTGTGTTTATCCCAAAATGTCTCTCAATTTATGGAGATATTATGAATGAATAAATAACGATTAAAATGGAAAAACTATTTTCTACTAGCAATTGTTATGTATGATCGAATCTATGATGAATTTACCTTTTCGTGGTCAATTTTATTATTTCGGTTTTTTCTACTTTTGAATACAAAAATATGATCAGTGACGGGTACAGATAGAGCCCCATTTTTTTGTGTACTAATTAAAAAGTGGGGTGGTATAGGGTGACTGGTAATTAGTGACTGATACTTATGAACGTTATTGTACTCGTGATTACAGACAGCTTTCCCAAAGAAACATTTTTTTATACTCATTACTTTTATCACAATAACAAAACAGCTGTTCGCGCAAATTCGCGTGCGCGCGCCTGCGACCTCTCAGCTGTTAGCCGCGTAACCCCGTTGTCTCATGTACCTTACCTACAATAGTGATAATGCACCCGTGCCGCTTGTAAACCCATCGGTGTATGTAATTAGTGTAGGTACTGTGGCATGGGGAGACGCTAATAAAAGGCTTTATGTTATGTAATAAAAGGTTTTCCTTTCCTTGTATTCGTATGACCCCTTCTAAGTAGAGGTCAATTACGACAAGGGCGCTATGCTGTGGCTTTAGCGTTAGTTGATGAGTATATATTGACGCATAGTAATTATTTAGAAATTAGGTATTTGAAAGTAGTTTATCGTTTGTCATGATTTAAGCCCGCTTTCGAAAGACAGGCGTCCAGTATGTAAATTCATTCCCACTATAGGTACATCTGTGTTAGGTATAGGCAGGTTATACCTAAACCTCAAAAGTATTTTTTGGAATATAAATGCTTTACCATTATGGAATGGAAGTGCTTTGCCATCCTCAGCATTTCTATTCGTAAGAGCGTCATGTGACGACTATGAAGGTCACATATTAGTTGCGCTTAAAACTCATCACAGTACTTATATGTTCCGGTTAAATAATATAAGTTAAATAATGAGTAAAACAAAAAGTTTCTTTGGGAAATTTGTTTGTAATCATGAGTACAATCACGTTTATAATTATCGGTCACTCACACATATGTACTACGCACTAGACTAGGCGTGCCGAACACTCACTTCTGTTGACTCAGGTGTAATGTCGACTGTACACCTTGAACATTACACTATGTTGTACGAAACGCGTAAGTGCCACGAAATTCATGGCGCTTAAGACATTTTGGTCTCGAAAAAGTATCCTCTAAAAGCTATCTTAGCGCTGTGTGTTTTAATAGTTCTGTTAGACGGCATAATGCTAATGTAGCGTTGCAGCAAACTTTTGTTTCAATATTTCAGTATTTTGTCAAAAATATTTTCCATGAAAGGAATTGTCTATCACTAGATATTTCGTTTTGTACACACGTTTGTACGAAATTTATTTTGCCAAAAATTTTTGTTTCAATAAAAAAAAAACCCAGAAAAAATAGTAGTTTATGTGACTAGGGGATAAAGCAGTGTCTTTAAGTCGCGGGCGGCATGTTGAATTCCGAACGAAACGAAGGTTGCTGATATTAATCCCGAACGACAGTGAGGGATTTATAAAATTAACTCCCGAGCATCGCGAGGGAGTTAATAAAGAAACCTGAGTGAAGTGAGGAATTCAAGCCGCCCAAGACAAAGACAGCTTTATCCCCGTGTTGCATACTTTACTTTTTACACCATCTGTGAGATAATTAAAAGATAATTTGGTCAACCAAATCATATACTAGAGAAATATAAGTATTAGAGTCTGTCTAATAAGTTAAACGACTTGGGTAATTATCAGGATTTAATTAAATCTGATGTAGTCAACACGGGTTCAATAATCAAGGTTAATTATGTGAAAAGTATCGAATATAAGTATTTTTTAAATGTTTAAATATTATACAAAATTCCCAAGTCGGATGACTTATTGGACAGACTTTATACGAGTATTTACAAGTTCTTCAAACAAACAAAATTTACTACTCCAAGATTCTATTGTTTCAATTTTCTATAACGCTCCCGTCACGCGTCAGTACGCATGTTTTCTTCTATTTTCTTTTTTTTTGTTTGTGGCCAGTTTGAATCATAGTGATTACATACTCTTTGGTTTGAATTTCAAGTCAACTTGTTCGATGCGCCTACATTTTAATTCACAATGTTGACGATTTTTAATGTTCCAAATTCAAATCTCATTATTCCCTAGGGATCGGCCATACTGCATTATCTCCCTAGGGATAGAATGACATGCTTTAAGTGAGGTTTGTATGACGTATAAAACGACATTATCGAGCAGGTGGTGTAAAATAGTACATTGTTACACTAGGGGTGAAAGTAACTCATTTCGTCCCGAGAAGGAGTTGGCGGGCGAGCGAAGCGAGGTCGCTAATTCGAGGGGTTAAATGGGTTACTTTCACCCCGAGGTAAACACTGTGCTTTTCATTACGAATACGAGGAAACTAAAAATAAAATAAAAAGTTTGTAAAACCTGAGTCGTCGTACCTATGATTTTAAGTAGGTATCTTTCTTCTGATTTAGCCGGTAAAATGTATTCCACTACTGCTTTAGCCTCTTCTCTTATGAAATTAGGCGTTAAATCACTATTTAAATCTGATAAACATAACGTGTTAATACAAATCTCTGTTGTACGGAAACGTAAACGAAACTCGAAAAAACCAACGACTGATTGCCACTTTACCGCCATTTTGCTTTTTTTTTTTCTGCGGCCGGCCAGCTATTCAGCCTCATTAATGAAAAATTAGAAATTAATTGTAATATTTAAAAATAAAGTATTTTAAAGAAATAGTTAACAAATAAATCACTTAAAAATATAATATTATTTATTTAATACTTATCTTTAACTTATTTCAATTTTATATCGCGCTGTGATTGACTGGCTGTATGGAAAATTGGAACGTGGTTCAATAGAAACGTGAATATAGAACTAGTTTTTTTTTAATAATTTGACAGCTGTCAGTTGTAAAGTAAAACTCCCTAGGGATGAAAAGTATCACTTTCAGCCCGCTCCTCAGGCAACTTCAGGCCCACTTTCAGAGTATGAGTAATGAAAAATATATTTATTCCCTATTTTTTTTTGGCGATTTATTGGTTACTAACCCCAGGGCCTCAAGTCTGCTATTACAATAGTGTCAGAATGGTCTATCATTGATTTCATAATTGTTGCTTTTGACAAGTTTTGATAATCTACTAATATAATGGCGTCATTATGCCTTTCCGATGGTCAACCACTGAAACTCCATTGAGAGAAATGGCATAGAATGGTAATCTCATACATAATGACAAATGAATATCTGACATAATTATGGGGTAATCTGCAAAAATTTCGACAGTTTCTTTGATCAGTGACCTACCATTACGACGTCATTGCGTAATTAGTGCTTTTAATAAGCTTGATATTGTCATTCTACCACAATTCTATTCTATTACAAGACCATTGACCGATCAATGTTCGATCATTATGAATTACCAGATTACAGACTTTTATCAAAATGACAATGGGATCGTGTTGGAATGACGAATTTATAAAAATAGCAGACTTTTAGGCCCGTATTAATAAACGTTCCTCAGCCCAAGATCTCTTACTTATTACCAAGCTTGAGGTCTTGATCGTATTAATAAACGAGATTCACAAGCTTAAACTCAAGCTCAAGTTCGAGCTCAAGCTCAGCTTAGGTTTACGGCATCAGCCGAGTGTTGTCCGATTAATAAACGAAACTCAAAACTTAAGTTTACAACAATCTCTGTACTTGAGCTGCCAGATCATGGGTGTAGACCGACTGGGACTTGAGGTCGTGATTATCGTAGCGCGAAACATGGAGTTTGTAAATATTTTGAGTCGAATTAATTAGGTATTACGACTAAATAGAGAGTACTATTATGCTATTTTATGACCTTTGCGATATCGTTTATCAAAAATTTATGTATTGCTTCAAATCCTTTTGGATAGCCAAGTAAATAAAAAAAAAGTCCGATTTGATCATTTCATATTCGATATTTTATATTCCCATTAGAAGGCATTTTATTTTAAACTTCGGCCAATATGACGCAGGTAATCGTTCACGTAAGCAAAGCTTGAGTACGCATTGAGGAGCTGATCTTGGTAATTGAGATCCTGTACTCATGTGTTTATTAATTAGCAAAGATCTTGAGCTTCTGTCATCGTATAATCGGGATCAAATGATATCACACTTGAGGACGGAGTTGAGCATCGTTTATTAATACTGGCCTTAGGCTCTTGGTGTCCTAGGGGGTATGTGAGTATACATGTTTGTAATCGCACCCACGATAGAGTAACCCCTAGTGTGAGGTAGCGTTTTCGTTTTATTACCTCGCTAAATACTTCTTCTTCTTCGAATTCTTGTTTATCTTCTTGATAATAGACCTCTTATACCTGGAGCGGATCTGCACGCGTTCCACATAGTAAGACCTGTACCCCATAGGTGGCAAGTTCTGCGCTATGAAGACCAGTTCATCTTCAGTCTGGAACTCGCCGCGTCCAGGGAGAGCCTGGACTAAGTCTGGTATCGTTACTATCGAGTGGTTTTGTTTTACACCTGGGAAGAGAAAATTATGTTTTAATCTGGAGTTTTCAATTTAAAATACGTTCAGTGAGGTACGAGGTCTAATAAGCCTCGTACGTGCCTTTCTTGCAGCCCTGGGTTCAAAAATAACCACAGAAGTCTAGTAACACCCCAAGGTCGTTCTTTTATAACTTGAGTTCCCTAGTTAACCCAACTAAATCTAACTCTGAGCAGGTTTTGGTAAGCAGCTATAAGCTTGACATTGACAGTTGAACTCGTTCGCGGTCAAAAAAGCCAGGGTAGAGTAATTTACCTGATGACAGTGTGGCTAAGAAAAACATAGACTCTCTGCCGTAGAGAAGCCGTAACTTCAATTTGGTTTAGCTTAGAAAAAAAACTAAATATATACCTAAGTTACCCTATTAAAAGAGAATGCAGTGGTGTATCTACTTTAATACGGGGTCACTTTGACCTCGTACCGCACTTAGCAAAAAAAAGACGGGTTGCACTCCGGGAGTGCCGGCAGAAGTGAAAACTTGATTATTAACGTTGAAATATATAAATAAATAAATATATATATAAATATATATACGTTAAAATATATATATATATATATTTATATATATCTATATATTTGAAACAGTAGGCCCAGGCATTTTATACCCATTACAGAAAAAGTGCTCAACGCCGCTAAAGAAGTTTTCACTTCAAAAATGTTAGTTTCCTAGACCGTTAAACAATTTAAAGCACACACAACTTTTAGTTCCTATCTGGAGCCATAGATGGCGCTACAATACTTTATTATGTACCATCGTGTATTCTATGTACCTTTTGGGTCGTATACGGTGTATATACCTCTGGCCACAGGTAATCTCACGGGGATGGTCACCGGCCATGCAAGCGGATTATAAATTACAGTCTGAAACAAACATGTTAGTATCTTATGAAAAAAAAATATAGTTAAAAAAAACATGCTTTCATAGCATATCAAATTAAGTAGTGTAAAATAATTTTCAATATAGGTAGAAAATAATAATAATGAACGAAAAATATTAATATCATAAAAAGCGTGGGGCGCTTTGTGCCATATTTTTCATAAATCGAGCGCCCCACGCTTTTTTCACAATGATTTTAATATTTTTCATTATTATTATTTCATTATTATTATTGTTATGAGTTACGTAGATCTTGGTTACATATTTCTTGTTGCTTCTAATATGTGAGCACAATGTAGATACATAAGTAATAATATTAAAAAAAAAGGTACAGTCTGTCAAGAAAGTCATGAAAAGAGGGGAGGGCGCCCACCATCATTAACATGGTATCCCAATAAATTTCGACTAAAAGATATTGATACTTTTATTTATAAAATTATAATTACCGATTTACGGTCCCTTTACTGCCGTGTAGCTACATTATTTTACCGATCTATCTGACACTCGTCTATCTATTTAATACATGCTTGCAAACGAGTTTTGACTTTCATTGGTAGTGGCTCCCTATAAATAAAAGTACTAACTCTGTCGTAGTGGCGAACAACATTTTTATTAGAACTAATTTTCATTCAAGTGACGTTTAATTTTAACTGATACATAATAGTTAGAGTAGTTCTCATTTATTTATTAAAACTTCATCCAACACAAAAGTACAAAGGCGAAGTTAATGCCTTAGGCATTCTCTACCAGTCTGAATTTTGTTTTATAAACATTGCGACGAAAACATACTTCTCTATTTCCTTATTAGGATAGTTATATGTTTATCCTACGTACCTACACGCAAGAGTTTATCAAAACAGAAATTCTTCTAAATATCTGGTTTTATATTCCTAAGAATATCTGGTTTGATCAACCCTTGTTTTCGTCCTTTCAGCTACTAGCATTTATGTACTTACTACAAAGTGCAAATCACGATGTTTTGCCTCTCTGCACTGCCAGCATGGCGCTGAGTATCGATAGGTATGAGCTCATTGCAAAAATAAAAAGTTTATGATGTAAATAAATCTTTATTAATCCGAATCCAAATAATCAGAGTCGAGGTATTCGACTCCAGAAATGTTGCCTGAAACTTCTTCAAAATGAAACCGGCCAACATCTGACTCGTAGTCTGTTTCGTAGGTCGGCCTTTCCTGTGTTTTCCAAGCGTTGAAAATTTACCTCCATTCTTCATGCCTTAGTCCACAATGCGCCGAACTGTACTTTCGGAAACACCTGAAGTCAATAAAGATAATTATGTTAAATATAGAAATACATTTATCATACCTAAATAAAAAACACCAAAATATCAAAACCGTTAAGTGGTAGTATAATAAATCGTAGGTAAATTTCATAACCTTAGCAAGACATAAACAATGTTAAAGATAGATAAATTGTACTTAAAAACAGAAGATTGTCTTAGAAACATTATATTTCCGTTAGTGTGTTAAACTTTAGAATATATTTACGTACCGGTTAACTTTGCTGTTCGACCATAAAAATCGTCTTTGTTCGTCCCAGCACGCCCACCTTGAATTTCGGCCATACACCCTTGAAAAACTTATAAACATTTCGATTCATTTTTTGTATCTTAACGCTTACACGATTAAAAAAACTCGAAATAGCACCGAAATATTATAAAAAATCAACCACACAGATACGACGTGACAGTTCAGGTACTTAGCTTAACAATTATTCAGTGTTGCCAGTATTAGCAAAAACATTAGTTCCCAAAACATTCTTTTCATGACTTTCTTGACAGACTGTATTTAATAATAGAAACCGAATTAAGCCACTGGCAGCTAAGAGATGACCAGTCTCAACCGATGGCACCCGTTAACGGGCATGACACGTGCATCAGCCCCACTCAGCTCAACCATTTTGAAGGGAACCGAACGACCCAATAACACGTGCTACCATCAACAAGACATTTGGGTGAGCATGACAAACTCTCAACTGCCATGCTTATAAAAAATGAAGTTATGTAACTTTTATTTATACTTCCCTTTCTCACCGGGTACATACCAACATTCACCAAGGGGGCGCTCCACAAGCATACAGGTATTCAAACCACATGAGACACTACTGAGAACCTAAGGTTTCATACATGTGAAAATAAGTTATATCAGATCCAAAGATCATCAGATCACTCTGGGATCTTGGACTGTGAGTTGTGGTAAACGAATTAAAAAGCTAGGCACTTACGAAGAACCGGTCTCCTTGTATGTTCCAACAGGACGAGATGTTGAACGGACATGCGTAGTAAATCATCTTGTTGGACGAGTCGCGGAGAATGCTGGGGACAGAATCTTCGCATTAATTCCATCATCACGTCCTATTGGACTGAATTGAGAAAAAATGGTGTAACAAACTACCCAGTTACACGTCGGTCGAGGAGTAATTGATTGGAATGTTTCTGAGCTTTACACATAGCGACCAGTCGCCGCTACCAACAAAAATGTACAGCTCTATAGAGATTTACTCACCTGCACCCCTAGCCATGTTGCAAATCTGCAATCGTAAACGCTTGTAGAAAGCTTCAAATATACGGGGATGACGTCATCTCAATGCTCAGTCACGTGGTGAGAACAAAAGATTCGGCGATCCGGCCAACTCGAAGCGGTCGACGCAAGCGAAATGGTTGTAACTTGGCTAGGGGGGCTGGTGTCCGTTTGGTTGAGCAACCAATTTGGTGGCGCGACCAGCTCGGACGTGTGGCGACTCTGGTGAGTATATAGTGTGGACCGCCCAGAGGACACGATGGAAGTGCCCCGCTTGGGCGGAGCATCACCGTGTCCATGCGGGGGCGATCTCTTGCGTCGGGCCTTGGTACAGGCCTTGGTCCAGAGCGAGG
Source organism: Mythimna albipuncta (assembly GCA_929112965.1). Taxonomy (NCBI): domain Eukaryota; kingdom Metazoa; phylum Arthropoda; class Insecta; order Lepidoptera; family Noctuidae; genus Mythimna; species Mythimna albipuncta. The sequence goes on from OV815985.1 coordinate 10,588,976, forward strand.
AGAAGTGGCAGGCAACGAAGGAACGGGGTGAGTTTTTTAGTCAATAAAAGTCTGACACTATCTCCCGCCCCGCCCAAAGGCGGTGGATGACATCTAGATGATTTTTACCCACCAAAAAAAAAAAGACGTGTGGCACTCGGGGACTGCCGCGGTAAAGCTATTGCATAGCATTTTTTATCAACACATGTAATTATAATTATTTTATTTATGCAGTATTTTTTTTCCTTTGTTTTTTTTGTTTGATATTAATTGAAGTTACACTTTTTGAGCGTGGTGACCGATAAGAAAACAAATGAGTGGGGGGTGTTAGGTTATTTTCGTTACGGAATTTCTAGATTCGGTCTCCACGCTCAAGGCCCGCGATAGAAGCTATGCAATAGCTTAAAAACCCCGTCTATACATAGGTACATAAAACACCTACTTACTTGAAACCTCGTCTATATATCTGGAGACACAACTCCTTGGCGAGTAGAAACTTCTTGGCGTAGTACTCTATGACGTGCGGCCTGCTGGCCCCGGTGATTATGGTGTGGTCTTGTAGCACCCCTGGAAGACCAACCTCTTTAGTGTTCTCTCTCTCTCTTTAGACTCCCTTTCAAATAATTCAATTCCAACAGTTAGGAATTCCTTGCCGGAATCTGTATGTCCTGATAGAGTCTGTCCAATAAGTTTAACTATTGGACTTATTCTTATTCGACTTGGGTATTATTAGGATTTAATGAAATCTGATGTAGTCAACACGGGTTCAATAATCAAGGTTGATTAAGGGATAGAGATCATTGTCAACTAACAGGAGAACCTTATGAAAATTATCGAATATAAGTATTTTTTTAATGATTAAATATTATACAAAATTCCCAAGTTGGTTGAATTATTAGACAGACTACAGCTACAACTTCTAGGCACGCGTGCTCCATTATCGTCCACATCATCACTTACTATCAGGTGAGATAGTGGTCAAGAGTGAGCCTATCAATAATTAAAAAAAAGTCGGTGGTGTTTTTTTGGTTTCGCACGGTTTTGGATTTTGTCAGTAGTTTACAAAGTATTAAGTTTTCAGTCATTTTAATTTACTTTGAGTTCAATAAGAACGCGGATGTAACACATTCCAATGTTTTAGAATCAGAAACGTTTAATTAAAAAATACTCAAATTAGTTAACAATAATTAAACAAATTAAACAATAAAATAAACTTAAATTATAACCAATATAAATAATAATAACAACCAATATAATAATAACCAATGTTTTTGCAGTATTTGGCAGCAAATGTATCTGGTCAGCCTGAAATCGCGAAAAAAAATCAGCTGTTCAGTACATTTATGTTTGCCTAATGTACTGAACAGCTCATACTTTTTTCGCTATTTCGGCTTTGCTCCCATAATAAAAATTGTTTGTTATCATGAGCACAATCACGTGTTTAAGTATCGTATACTAATTGCCAGTCACCCTATACACCGCTAAATTTTAATTGTTTTAATCCCGTGGAGGGTCGATCCGGTACATGATACACTATCGATTTGTAAAGATAAAATAAAAAAATAAAGTTCTTTTTTTTCAAAACTCGTATTAATTTACGCATGTACGAAATTAATTTGTTTAAGAAAACGTCAGCTGAGCGAGTTCAATGACCTGTAGCTAATAGCCTGTTCCTACCGTTGATTAAAAGGATTAAAATTTAGCGGTGTATATATACTAAACAACAAATCCCCCCCTAGGAAGGAGGCTTGAGTCCCAGCAGTGGGGACAATAAAAAGGCTGGTGATGATAATAAAACAACAAATAGAACTAAAAAGAAATATTTTTCTAAAAATAGCATCAAAATTCCTTATTCAATAAAGCAGTCATTAGCATTCCAAATATTGGTTTGAGGAGGAGTGGGGGCGTGGTGGGAATATCCCGCTATCTCTTTTGAGCATGCGTAACCTCGTAAATCAATGTTTTTTTTTTCAATGTTGTTTTTTTTTTAACTGTTCTCTATAATGTGTCTGGGTAAAGGTAGCCAGGAGTCCCATAACACTAGTTTTCTTAGTATGGGCTCCTGTCTCCCTACCAAAAATATTGTTTAGTAAATTTGCTGTACCTATGTATTTTGTGGGAGAAATTAAATAATTTTCATTATTATTATTAATTTTTATTATAACCTAATGGCGGTGACGTCACATTTCAGTATTACATCCTTATACTGTTATTTGACAGTTTCTTCCTTCACTAGAGTTGAAAGGGTTTCTAACTAGATTAATATTGAACAAAAAAAAAAATTATATAAAAATTAAAATTTCGTTCTATTACGATTTTGGATAAAGTTACTTTTTGATACGAACAATAAGAAAAATTAATAGAAACTTATTTATAAAAGGGTCTCGTCGCTACCATTGAGGTAGAAAACTAAAAGAGATGTGTGTGTATTTGTATGATGACGTGTGTGGTATATGTGTGTGGTATACCGTGGATCCACATGATCTCTTCAAACTTCCCAGCATTGTCTCCGAGATTCGCAAAGACTTGCAAGTGTTTCGCTATCTGTGAACATAAACAAATGACAAAGATCAAAACAATAGTACAGTATGTGACTAGGGGATAAAACAGTGTCTATATAAACAAGTTCTCAATGATAATAATTTTTTTACACCACCTGCTCGATAATGTCGTTTTATACTTCATACAATCCTCACTTATAGCAAGTCATTCTATTCCTAGAGAGATAATGCATTATGGCCGATCCCTAGAATTTGAACATAAAAAATCGTCAACATTGTGAATTAAAATGTAGGCGCATCGAACAAGTTGACACGAAATTCAAACTGGCCACTAACAAAAATAGAATAAAACGTGCTTGACAGGAGCGTTATAGAAAATTGAAACTATAGAATCCTGGAGTAGTGAATTTTGTTTGTTTGATGAACTTGTTAATATATATAATACTTATATTTCTCCAATATATGATTTGGTCGACCAAATTGTCTTTTAATTATCTCACAGGTGGTGTAATAATTTTTTTACACCGCGTACTCGATAATGTCCCTTTATATGTCATTCAACCATCACTTAAAGCAAGTCATTCTATTCCTAGGGAGATAATGCAGTATGGCCGATCCCTAGGGAATAATGAGATTTGAATTTGGAACATCAAAAATCGTCAACATCTCTGTGGTCAACATTATAAAATGTATCATCGAACGAGTTTATTCGAAATTCAAACTGGGCACTAAGACAAAACAAACAGAATAATACGTTGTTTATTGACGAGTTAAAAAATAATAATTAAATAGAAAATTGTAACTATGGAATCTTACTAGTAGTGATTTTTTGTTTGTTTCGAATCTTAAAACATGTTGGGTGATAGTTAAGATTAACTTGTAAGTAATAAATTCTCTTTTACTTATCTCGCAGATGGTATAACTGTAAAAAGTAGAGTATGCAACACGGGGATAAAGCTGTCTTTGTCTTGGACGGTTTGAATTCCTCATTTCACTTAGGTTTTGTTTATTAACTCTCTCGCAATGCTCGGGAGATAATTACATAATTCCCTCACTAACATTCGGGATTAAAATCAGCAACCTTCTTTCTTTGTGGCCCGTGTGCGGGGACACTTACACTTCCCACACACGGGCCTCAAAAAAACGCCGCCACATAAAACGCTAGTAGCGGCCACAAAGAAAAGCTAGAAGTGGCCGCAAAAAACAGCTGAAGCGCGCGACACCTTGTGTGTCTAGAGAAGCTTGAAGCCGCTTCAAGCGTTTTTATGTGGCAGCACCGCCGCACACGAGCCACAAAAAAAGGCCGCCTCAAAATGAAGATTGAAGCGGAGTTTTTTTGAACCCCGTGTGATGGGCCAGTTAGTTGTGTTCTCTTCGAGTGTTTCATTTCAGTGCTACGGCGTAGCGCGAACTGGCTACGCCGTAGCACACTCTGGCTACGCCGTAGCATATTTGGATAGCTGCGTAGAAAGAAAGAAAGACATGGCCCAAACACAATAATATACAAAAACACGTATCAAAAGTAAAAGAAGCAAAAAATATAAAATAAATAAAAAATAAAATAAAAAATACATTGGTTGCCTGCACCAAAATAGGTCCAGTTCAGCATGAATGCCAGACAACTAGTGCCTGACGATGGTTTTCAACTGAACCTTGTGACGCAACGGACGCAAAACCGGTTTTGGGGTTCAATATAATATATTATCAGTGATGGATGGGTCATCATATCAGCCGAAAGACGTCCACTGTTGGACATAGGCCTCCCCCAAGCGTCGCCACCACGACCGGTCCTGTGCATCACGCATCCATCGGATTCCCGCGACCCTGACCAGGTCATCGGTCCACCTTGTTGGAGGCTGTCCAACGCTGCGTCTTCCGGTACGTGGACGCCACTCCAGAACCTTTCGTATGTAAATAATATATATACATATATAAATATACGGTTTAGGCACATAAGCCATAAAAAAATCTCCATGGCTGTGGGCAACCCTTTTACGGTTTGAAGACATCTCTTTGAACACTATACGAGGTCAACGACTCGAGCTCGGTCCTTACCGGAGAGCTACCTATCGCTCGTCGTCATAATGATGATTATGTCAACTAACCTGTGTAAACAGATGGATCTCCCTGGCGATGTACTTGATGACAGGTCGTGAGGTGAACGCGCCGGAGCCGTGCGTGTCCTTGTCGTAAGTGAACGGGTAGAAGTCGTCCTGTTTCGTCGCTAGTTTCGGACTGAAATTAATAAAAAAACACACATTATCGAATTAAAATGTTTTATTCAAAAAGAAAACTGGCCACTAACAAAAAAAAATAACAAAATTCAGAAACTCGTTAGTGACCACACTAACGTTTTCTAAATTTCTAAAAAAAAAGTAAAGTATGAGTTTTGTTTGTTCTGTAATTCGAACATTAACTTGTAATTAATATTTATATTTCTCTAATAGGATTAAATTACTAAAATAAATTTTTAGTAAATTTTTTTTTAATAATCTCACAGACAGTGTAAAATTTAGAGTGTCTAACACGGGGATAAAGCTGTCTTTATCTTTGGCGGCTTAAATTACTCACTTCACTCAGGTTTCTATACTTACTCCCTTGCAGAACTCGGGAGTTAATTATATAAATCCCTCACTGGTGTTCGGGATTAAAACTTAGCAACCTTCGTTTCGTATGGTTTTTTTCGCACTGTTTTGTCTCCTAGTCACTTAATCAACTATTACATGCTCTTTTAAATATTTAAATAAGTATTCAATGAAAATCATTTTTTTGTAACCAGCTTTTATACCTGTTTTAATAATACTCTTCAAGACCATTCCAATAAGCTCAAACACGATAGGGTTATCTGAGTTTCTATAGCCAGCCACCTTCCGGTTCCATCATCAGATCAGCTCCATGCCACAGTAATTTTGCATTGTCATCTGATTTACACATGCATGCAAAATTTCAGCTCAATCGGTAACCGGGAAGTGGGTCAAATTTGATTTACAAGATTTGATTAAGACGAACAAACATCAGTTCCCCTAGCCAAATTGCTAATCTGCTATAGTTAACGCTAGTAGAAAGCTTTGTACGGGAATGACGTCATATTAAAGCTCAGTCACACGGTCAGAACAAAAGAATTGGCGGCAAGGTTAACTCGAAGCGTTTGACGCAATCGAAACGGTTGTAAGTTGGCTAGGGGCAGCACAGGTGAAACTAAACAAAAGCTTGAAAAAATAAAGAGAACAACTCACGAGGCCTCATGTACTGCTCTCAGATAACAAGCCGGTGTAGAATAAAATAAATACACTTTGTTTTTCTGGGATCTCTGTCTCGAGTTCACTTTCCTGGAAAATACAACAAGATATCATTACTTTTCCCTTTCCTTACATTAGAGAAAATGATATTGCCATTTGACGATCTAAACTGAACTGTTAAAGGTCGTCTGTCTTTCAAGACCCTTTATCTCGAGAACGCGTGGACGTATCGAGTTGAAATTAAAACCATATACTCAAGTCTGCGGCCCCTTCAAGCTGTGAAAACTTCTAAGTTAACGAATAAAAAAGATACGGCCGTTTATTTCGCAAAAAAACGTATATTTTGAAACTCTCAAAGATCGAAATTCATAGGGTACTTCCTGTTGACCCAGAATCCTGGTAAAAAGCAAGGTCTTACAGCACAGGTATAGGAAAAAAATCTGAAAACTAAATAAAAAAGTAAATTTGTTTTTACCTATGTTACAAAAAAAAATGCAATTCGGAAAAATCTTCGAGACTCCATTCGGGAATTGTAGTTTGCACGGGACCCTCGGTGCGCGAGTCCGGCTCGCACTTGCTTGACCTCAGAACTAAATATATGGATTTAACCTTTTGAATGTCTTATGTTACACAGTTCGACATAGGCAATTGTCTTTCTATTGTGTCTCTAATTACGACATTCAAAGAGTTAATTTCAACTCGATACTTCTACGCGTTCTCGAGATAAGGGGTCTTGACAAACAGACAGACGGGCGGACAACCAAGTGTTCTTATAAGGGTTCCGTTTTTCCTTTTGAGGTACCGAACCCTAATAATGTGTGTGGAGTACTGCTGCCACATATGGGCTGGTGCTGCAAAATGCCACCTGGCAGCTTTGGACTCGGTGGAAAGGCGAGCGAAAAGGCTAATTAGTGATCTAGATTTTGACTGGCCTGTTCGTCTAGTGGTTAGTGACCCTGATTGCTATGCCGGAAGTAGTGGGTTCGATTCCCACCCAGGACAAATGTTTGTGTGATGAGCATAATCATTAGTTCTGTGTCTGGGTGTAATTTATCTATAATATGTATGTATTTAGAAATATATAAGTATGTTTAACAGTTGTCTAGTACTCATAACACAAGCTCTGCTTAGCTTGGGACTAGACGGCGTTGTGTGATAATTTGTGGAATATTATTATTTGGTTAAGTTCAGTCTTCAAAGCCTTGAGCAGGCGTGGGGTAGCCAGCCTTTTGGTGTTTTTCAGGTTGCATTTTGGAGAGTGTGCGCGGGAATAATATGACGTGATTCCGCCATCTCATTTCTACCATCGGGCAACCCGACGTCCGGCGAGTATCCACCCTTAAGTTGTTGAAACTACTACGGTCCGGACTAAGCGTTTCGCCTAGTCGTTTATACCGCGTACATCGAAGGACTGGAACAATTTGCCTGCTGCGGTCTTCCCGCCCGTCCTATTATAATTTTGGTGTCTTTAAGGCTAGAGTGAATAGGCTCTTAATAAACTAGTGCGCCTCACCATCGACGATTGCATCACTGCTTACCATCAGGTGGGAACGTGGTCAAGCACTAGTTTATATTAGTTAAAAAAAAAATACAGAGAAAAGGTGTAAAGGGAAAGATATTGTGAGTAAGTGACTGGCCTGTTGGTCTAGCGGTTAGTGACCCTGACTGCTATGCCAGAGGTCGTGGATTCGATTCCCACCCAGGACAAATGTTTGTGATGAGCATGATCATTTGTTCTGTGACTGGGTGTAATTTATCTATAATATGTATTTAGAAATATATACGTATGTTTATAAGTTGTCTAGCACCCATAACACAAGCTCTGCTTAGCTTGGGATTAGACGGCGTTGTGTGGTAGTTTGTGGAATATTATTATTTGGTTAAGTCCAGTCTTCAAAGCCTTGAGCAGGCGTGGGGTAGCCAGCCTTTCGGTATTCTTTAGGTTGCATTTTGGAGAGTGTGCGCGGGAATTACATGACGTGATACCGCCATCTCATTTCTACCATCGGGCAACCCGACGTCCGGCGAGTATCCACCCTTAACCTTTCAATTGTGATAATTACAGACACAATTGAAAGACAATAGGTGCGCGAACGCCGGCGTTCGCTTGGGGTTTAATGAATTAAGTTGTTGAAACTACTACGGTCCGGACTAAGCGTTTCGCCTAGTCGTTTATACCGCGTACATCGAAGGACTGGAACAATTTGCCTGCTGCGGTCTTCCCGTCCGATTATAATTTGGGTGTCTTCAAGGCTTCAGTGAATAGGTTCTTAATAAACTAGTGCGCCTCACCATCAACGATTGCATCACTGCTTACCATCAGGTGGGATCGCAGTCAAGCACTAGTTTATATCAGTGTAAAAAAAAATACAGAGAAAAGGTGTAAAGGGAAAGATATTGTGAGTAAGTGATTGGCCTGTTGGTCTAGTGGTTAGTGGCCCTGACTGCTATGCCAGAAGTCGCGGATTCGATTCCCACCAAGGACAAATGTTTGTGATGAGCATGATCATTTGTTCTGTGACTGGGTGTAATTTATCTATAATATGTATAAATTTAGAAATATATACGTATGTTTATGAGTTGTCTAGTACCCACAACACAAGTTCTGCTTAGTTTGATACTAGATGGCGTTGTGCGAAAGTTGTGGAATATTATTATATTTTATGATGACTTACATGATAAGTTTGTCGACATTTGCAAACCAGAGTCCCGCGTCATAGTACCCGTACCGTTGCCCCATCATCACCATTACATTCTTCGTGGTATAGTACGGACTCTGTCGCTTCAGCATCTGCTGCATAAATGTCTCTACCTGTTGGGCAGACATGGGTTCAGCACCATCAATATATTAGTTTCTTACAATTTATACATATAGTTAAAAAAAAAAAAACTAAAAAAAAGACGTGTGGCACTCGGGGACTGCCGCGGTAAAGCTATTGCATAGCATTTTTATCAACTTATGCAATTATAATTATTTATTTATTTTATTTATGCATTATTTTATTTCCTTTGTTTTTTTTTCTTTGATACTAATTGAAGTTACACTTTCACACATTGAATTGAATTTTGATTGATTGTTCACTCATTTGTTTTCTTATCGGTCACCACGCTCAAAAAACAAATGAATGGGGGGGGGGGGGTGTTAGGTTATTTTCGTTACGGAATTTCTGGATTCGGTCTCCACGCTCAAGGCCCGCGATAGTAGCTATGCAATAGCTTAAAAAACACGCTTTCATAGCATACCAAACTAAAAAGTGTAAAATAATTTTCAATATAGGTAGAAAATAATAATAATGAACGAAAAATGTTAATATCATTGTGAAAAAAGCGTGGGCTGCTCGATTTACGAAAAATATGGCACAAAGCGCCCCACGCTTTTTTCACTTTTAAGTTTGATATGCTATGAAAGCGTGTTTTTTTTTAGTTTTTTTTTTTTAACTATATTTATATTTTTTACTAAAAAAAAAACGGATTAGTGTATTGTCATCAGTCTTTGACGGGTGTGCAAAGTTTAAAGAAAATCTGATCGCCCAAAGTAGGTCAAAATCGAGCTCAAAGGCGTTGGTTACAAACATACAGGTGAAGCTAATTTAAGCGTGTTAAAAATTAGCGTTTTGTCATATAGTCTGTCTAATAAGTCAACCGACTTGGGTAATTATTAAGGTAAAATGAAATCTAATGTAGTCAACGCTGGTTCAATAATCAAGGTTGATTAAGAGATACTCATTATTGTTTACTAATAGAAGAACATTATAGGAAGTATCGAATATACGTATTTTTTTAATAATTAAAAATTATACAAAATTCCCAAGTCGGTTGACTTTTTAGACAGACTATACTGACCACTTTGATCTGAAATATCTCCTCTTTGGTTAAGAATTCCAAATTCAAATTTATAAATTCTGTCATAATAATTTTGCATTGTCATCTGATTTACACATGCATGCAAAATTTCAGCTCAATCGGTAACCGGGAAGTCGATCAAATTTAATTTGCAAGATTTGATTACAGACAAACATCGAGACAGGTGAAACTAAATAAAATCTTGAAAAAAAAAACTTCGGTAGAATATTTGCACGGTTTACGTGCTTTATAATTGTCTTAAAATATGTCAATACCAAAAGTATTTTCCACTATTTTTCTAAATTATTTTAGAATACCTATTTGTAATGTTATAAAAGTGAATACTATTTAATTTGACGTAACAAAAAGTGTTTTAAAATAACAAAAGGAGGTCAAGATGGCTACTGTCGTTGTGGAGGGAGTCATTCTCCCTTGATCATTTCTTTCTGACTTGAAATTATATTATTATTGTTAATCATATTGGTAGCTGGATGGCGTTAGCCTAATTATATTATGAATCCAGGATTTAGATCGGCTCCTGGGGCACCGACTTACGAAGTAGCCACGGACCTCCGGCTTACAAACATCGAATTTTCTTCAGTTGAAAACTTACATGAAAACTTCGCTTGTGAGATGCAGGATTTCAACTTTGGGATTTTTTTTCTCTGAATCGGCTTTACTTTTGTTCTAACAAATTTGGTTTAAATAAAAGCTTTTACTATTGCAATTATTTACGTATTTTTTGTTTTGTCATAGAGTTTTTAGTTTTCTTTTTATTAAAAGGTCAAATTCTGAAAATTCATTTATGAGTTTTGCTTCGGGAGTGAAAAGGGTGCATAGTTTTCCCTCAGAGGTAGTTTGGTGCGTTCTCATTGGGTCTCATTCATCTGTCAAAATTACTGGCTTACTGTAACACCCATTTAATGATTAAAAGACAAAGACAAGAACAGGATTTTGCGAATGCTAAAAAAGGATGGATATATTTTGTCAACTCGTGCTTCTAAAAAGCTTTTCGGAGTTTTTTCGACTTTATTTCGTAAATATTGATATTAAAACTACATTCAATTATTGTTATTTACTAATAATTCTATTCATTTAAACTTTTTTAAAAGGCTGAATGAATAAGAAGTCGTATTATCTTTGCCTATTAATTGTCAAACGTCAGATTTGCGCATGCGTACTAGATTTAATTTTGGAATGCTGTGTTGGGAACCATTTTTGAATTGAACTAGTACAGAGAAGAAACATGAATTCACGTATTTTTACAGGACTTTTGAATTCTTATCTCAGTCGCAATCATTTCATTTCAAAGGGCTACCATTTATGTGCCAACCAGTTAGAATGTGGTTCTTTTAAAACAATGATAAATAACAAATAATCCTACTTGCGTATTTAAGGGTTAGTGTCTTTGTGGCGCCAACCTTCAACTTTTAGTTTATTGTTAGGAATATAGATGTCGCTGAATCTACCTTGTGTCAAAGCTAGAGTTAACTGTACGGCTCCAAAATATGATTTAATGAAAATACGTAACTACAAAATTAAGAATGGGAATATCAAAAAGTAAATAAAGTTTATTTTATTCTAATGATATCCCCTGCTCTTGAGTGGAACGGAAGATAGAGTCAGACTTTTACTGACTAAAAACCCACTCTTGTTCCTTCGCTACCTTTCGTACCGGGGCCCTTCCTTTCAGAAACGAATCCTTGGCCCCAACAAGCTTCGACCCAGCAGGGTCGAAGGGTCACACGTCCCAGGCTTCGATGTTTACGCCTCGACTATTCATATTTTGGAGGTGTGAGAAACAGAGAGTACCTAAAGTCCCGCAAACCTCCGTTGAAAAGGGAGGATCTTCCGAACAGACAGGTGTTATGGTCTGGTGGGCAACTGCCCAATAGATGATTTCGGGCTGTCGTATAATATGTTCAAATCGCGCGGAGAACTTTGATTGCGCGATGCAGATTTCGTACTTTCTTCGTAGTTCTTATGTGGCACAATAGATGTCGCTACAATATATACGGCTTACCCTCTCTTCCACATTGCTGAACGCCGAGTCCGAGGTGATGATGAGGGGATCATTGCAGAACCCTCCGAAGCAGAACCCCGGAGGAGACCAGTAGCCATCGAACAGCTTGTGCGTGTAGATGTCCGTGTTAGAACCTGGAGTGTACAAGATATTATCAGCGCGTTCAGTCCGATGCCACAGGTTGGGAGGCTCAGGTCTAACCAAGGGGCGTAGCTACCTCCATATCAGCCGTCAATGAAACGGGGCCCTTAAGCTGCAGGGGTCCCGAGTAAAAAGTTTTGCCGAATCAAACTGTAACCTGTTATATGTGTTAATATGTGTAACTGAAATAATCAGTTTTAGTTTTGCTGTAGGTATAAGTAATATTACAGTATTTTAAATAAGCAAATTGCAAATTTGGCAACGCTGCGTTTACCTGTTACACTTATTAATACTGTTAACACTTTTATATCTGTTACAGATATGTTACGGTTACACTTTTATAAGTGTTTTGGGTTAACACATTGAAAACACTCTTATAAGTGTTACATATTTGATTCTGTTACCAATTCAACATGTAAGATTTATAATTCTGTAACCTTTATGAAGGTGTTTTTAAATCCCTGAGTATAGATGTTATTATCGTATCGGTAATGCTCTCGAAATCTCGATTTTAGAGTCGATATTAATAAATATATATATTACTTACTAGCTGACCCGGAAAACGTTGTTTTTCCATATAAATAATTTTTAAGTAATTGTGGACAACCCTTATCACTAAGGGGTATCAAATATAGATGGTAGGTTGTTGATTCTCAGACCTACTCAATATGCTCACAAAATTTCATGAGAATCGGTCAAGCCGTTTCGGAGGAGTACGGGAACGAACATTGTGACACGAGGATTTTATATGTAAGATTAACCTTACCCTAAGAAGAGAATTAGTTGTGATATCCCACTTACCTATGTCATCGCTGCCTCGCCACACGAACTCCAAAGACCTGGACTTCATTCTGGTCAGTTCGTCGTCGAAACTGATCGGGTTTATGAAGTGTCCGTCGAAGCCCATCTGCGCCATGAGAGACGCGAACTCCTTGGAATGTCCGAACGCGTCTGCTTGCCAGGTGACTAGCGGGCGCCCACACTCTAGGAATGTGGAGTTTATTTTTCTGCAAATATAATTGAAAGATTAAAAACCGGTCAAGTGCGAGTCGAACTCGGCCGTGAAGGGTTCCGTAGCAGAAAGTAACATAATATAAAAGTTCTTGTAGTTCGTTTTAACTTTGATCGATGTTTTAATACTTATAATATACTTTTTTAGATTTATGACGTATTAAAAAAAAACTACTTACTATATCTCGTTCAAACCAATTTTCGTTGGCGGTTTGCATGGTAATGTATAACTTATATTTTTTTAGTTTTATCGTTCTCTTATTTTAGAAGTTACAGGGGGGGAGACACACATTTTACCACTTTGGAAGTGTCTCTCGCGCAAACTTATTATTATTATTTAGGAAAAAATGATATTAGAAACCATAATATCATTTTTGAAGACCTGTCCATAGATACATCACACGTATGTATTTGATGAAAAACAAATGTTGAGTTTCAGTTCTAAGTATGAGGACTCCCAAAATTTATTGTTATTTTTTTTTTTTGTATAAAAATACATCTACTTACTAAGTTTCAAAAGTATAGCTCTTATAGTTTCGGAAAAAAAAATGGCTGTGACATACGAACGGATAGACATACAGACAGACATGACGAATCTATAAGAGTTCCGTTTTTTGCCATTTGGCTACGGAACCCTAAAAATTCGAAACCTTTTATTGCACGCAGCTTTTTCGCACGGAGAAACGCATTTTCACAGCGGCTTCACGGAAAGTAGGTTTCTCTTAGACGCAAACTTTGGAACACTGATTCATCTGTATATGTGGAAATTCGAATGAAATGAAAATTTTTTCTTAACCCGTTGTGTGTCCGGAACGTGGAACCACGCGAGACACAGTGGCTTTTTAATTATGTCTCTAATTAAGGCACTCGAGAGGTTAATGCTCGCCTCGCCTACGAAAAAAAAAAAGACGGGTTGCACTCCGGGAGTGCCGGCAGAAGTGAAAACTTGATTATTAACGTTGAGCATGTTTGATATTTTGGAATGGTTAGGGAATAATTTTGCACCAATTGCTTTATCAGTATAAAAGTACTATCATTTATGTGGTAGAATACCATATTCATTTATTGCGCTATCGTACACAAACATGACAATTTATATTACATTACAAATTTAACACTTTAAAACTATTACAATTATTTTACATTAAAAAGTTTATCTCTCCGAAAAATCCATTTTAATCCATCCGTCTTACGCTTTTTCGATCAGGTCACGTGTCCTGACGCGAGTTTAAGATTTTATACCCATTACAGAAAAAGTGCTCAACGCCGCTAAAGAAGTTTTCACTTCAAAAATATTAAGTAAAATTTCACGTTCCTCGTTTTATTAGCTGTTCCTAGTGTTAACGCTTCGATCTTGAGCATTTAAATAGGTATAAATACGGAAAAATGGAAAGGTTCCTTATTTTCGTAACTTACAGACTACTTTATGAAGAATTACTTATTTACATTCTTAGATATTTTATAATCACAATAAATAAAACGCTCAATATTTTAATAATCTACGCGGACTTTTAATAATCTTAGTGTTCAACCGAATGGCGCGAAATCACGCGCGAACACGTTCGCTTGGTTAACGGCTGTGTGTTATGTCAGTCAGTCAGTATCTCCTTGTAGGCTTTCATGGGCACTTATAAAACGTCAGAAGTTAATGTACGGGTCCAATTAGTCGTTTCCTATAGAGAAGAACCGGCCAGAACCTCCATGGCTAATCTGTTAAAATAAAAGACGTGTGACACTCGGGGACTGCCGCGGTAAAGCTATTGCATAGCATTTTTATCAACTTAAGCAATTATAATTATTTATTTATTTTATTTATGCAGTAATTTTTTTCCTTTGTTTTTTTTTCTTTGATATTAATTGAAGTTACACTTTCACACATTGAATTGAATTTTGATTGATTATTCACTCATTTGTTTTCTTATCGGTCACCACGCTCAAATAACAAATGAGTGGGGAGTGTTAGGTTATTAATTTTCGTTACGGAATTTCTGGATTCGGTCTCCACGCTCAAGGCCCGCGATAGAAGCTATGCAATAGCTTAAAAAAGCATATTATTTGCACTGTGGTGACCGAGTCGTAAGGGCCTCGCCTTACGAGTAGTGGGTGGTGGGTTCAACTGTTTAAACCCAGCCAGGCGCATTACTTTGTGTTATTTATTTCATCATCACTGCTCTCAGAACAGTGAAGGAAAACATCGTGAGGAAACCGGCATGTCCTAGAACCAAATCTTCGAAGTCTATGTGACATCTACATACGCTAAAATGCTATGAAGGCTAGAGGCTAGAGTGAATGGGCTCTTAATAAACTAGTGCGCCTCACCATCAACGATTGCATCACTGCTTACCATCAGGCGGGATCGCAGTCAAGTACTAGTTTATAACAGGTTAAAAAAAAGACGTTTGGCACTCGCGGACTGCCGCGGTAAAGCTATTGCATAGCATTTTTATCAACTTATGCAATTATAATTATTTATTTATGCAGTCTTTTTTCCCTTTGTTTTTAAGCTATTGCATAGCTTCTATCGCAGGCCTTGAGCGTGGAGACCGAATCCAGAAATTCCGTAACGAAAATAACCTAACACCCACCACTCATTTGTTTTTTGAGCGTGGTGACCGATAAGAAAACAAATGAGTGAAAGCAGCTGTCGGCGTTTTGGATGGGTGGGGTTAAGCAGCTGTTAGCGAGGTCTGGTTTTGAATGGAAGAGGTTAAGCAGCTGTTAACGAGGTCTAGTATTGGATGGGTGGGGATAAGCAGCTGTTGGCAAGGTCTCATTTTGGACGTGTGGGGTTAAGCAGCTGTTAGCGAGGTCTGGTTTTGGATGGGTGGGGTTAAGCAGCTGTAAGCGAGGTCTGGTTTTGGATGGGTTAAGCAGCTGTTGGCGAGGTCTAGTTTTGGATGGGTTAAGCAGCTGTTGGCGAGGTCTAGTTTTGGATGGGTGGGGTTAAGCAGCTGTTGGCGAGGTCTGGTTTTGGATGGGTAGGGTTACCGATAAGACAAAACAAATGAGTGGGGGGTGTTAGGTTATTTTCGTTACGGAATTTCTGGATTCGGTCTCCACGCTCAAGGCCCGCAATAGGAGCTATGCAATAGCTTAAAAAAATGTTTCGGTCAAACGCGAGCGTTAAAAAAATCCCCTTCTCACCTCAAATTGTAGGTGAAGTGGTCGATGATGGCATGGTAGCTGGTGGTGGCCTCGTCGCTCATGCTCCAGCCGCCTCCGACGAAGAACAGCCTGCCTTGCCGGAGGAGCTGATAGACCATGCGCTTCACTGGAACAAGATGCATCATCAGTAGGGACATTATTATATGCATTTGCATATTTGATATTTGATATTTGCAAATTTGCATATGAAAACGCATTTTTTTTTTGCATACAACATTATTTTTGGTATATGTGAAACCTGAAATACCTGTCTATTATATTTAGGTATAGAATTATATGCAAAATTTCTTAACTGTATCATGAAACATCACAAAGTTATAAACTAATAAGCTTGTTATGTTAGCAAAAATACATAGTCAGCGGGCCATCCAGGAGACTAAGGGGTTGTTTTGCACTTGCACCCCGTTGTTTGCTAGCCTAATATCCGCTATGACCTTCCGTGACCTGTGTTGTACTTAGTGTCGGTGGTGTCCAAATTGTGACCTTTTTAAATATTTTTGGGGAAAAATATAACATGGTGTAAAAGCTATTGGAATCCATTCAGTTACTGATACTGAAAAAACTATATTCAGGTTTCGCATATAATAAAAATACTAAAAATTGTGTTGTATATGCAATATGCATATGCATTTACATTTTTGCATATTTAATCATAGATCCTCAGCGGCAACAGCATATTTACCTAAGATCCAGGTATAATGCATATTATCGGTACATTTTACAATATTCCTTTGGCAGAACTTTTGCCAGAAATTATAATACTAACTTAAGGCGTATAGTCCGTTGAACCATCTGGCCGAAATTATGTGAACGCAACTCTCGCACTCGCCTGGGCGGCAGAACGCAAGTCTGTGCATTTATTGCGGCCAGCAGCGCCCGGAAAGCGCTTTAAATCCATTTTCTCTACGAGATATTGATTGATTTACATATGCAATGTTCACTTTGAAGAATATTTAACCACCAATTTTTATGTGTAAAAATGTTTCTAAAGGTCCAAGCCGTTTCGAAGGAGTAGGGAAAAGTTGCAAAAAGTTGCGAAATTGCTAATAATTTTTTTTTGACAAAAGTATTAATTGCACGAAAAAATCAAATGTTGATATTATTGTTCAGTTTTCGGGCGCTTGGCCCTTAACACCCAAGTTCAAATTCAGCCCCGCCGCAAAATCAAGCTACGACGTAGCACAAGTCACTCTACGATGTAGCAGCTTCGCTACGCCGTAGCGGCTTTGCTACGCCGTAGCTCAGGGCAAGCTACGTCGTAGGCGAATAATTTGGTAACAATAATAATTAAATTTTTGTTTTTAATGAAAATCTTTTTTTCATAACAATCCTTTATAGCGCAGTATACCTGTATAATTAATACTCCTCAAGACGAATCATAAGAGCCCAAACTCGATGGAGTTGTGTCGTTTAACTAACGAGTTACTACCACCTTCCGGTTCCATCATCAGATCAGCTCCATGTCATAATAATTTTGTGATTCATCTGATTTACACATGCATGCATTTCAGCTCAATCGGTAACCGGGAAGTGGGTTAAATTTAATTTGCAAGATTTGATGACAGACAAACATCGGGACAGGTGAAACTAAATAAAAGCTTGTAATTAAACGAAGCCCTACTGCCCACGGACGCGTAGCTTTATAAACGCGTATTCGTTATTATACGCTTGTTGTACGCACAGTAAAGTTGAAAGAGGTTAGAAAACTTTAACTCTACTACAGGCCATAAACCAATACGAACGCGGATTATAATACCAATATAATAATAATTATATATTCCAGAACTACTACACAACGCCACCTAGTCTCAAGCTAAGCAGAGCTTGTGTTATGAGTATTAGACAACTGATAAACATACTTATATACTTATAAATACATACTAGATAAATTACACCCAGACACAGAACAAATGATAGCGCTCATCACACAAACATTTGTCCTGGGTGGGAATCGAACCCATGACCTCCGGCTTAGTAGTCAGGGCCACTAACTACTAGACCAACAGGCCAGTCTTATCGCATTACGCAACTAACAGACTACGCACACTTAGATCACAAGTTTGCTATTGGTAGTTGAACTATGAGCATTGCCTTACCTTGTGGCAAGTCTGCCCCGCCCATAAGGCCATTCTAACCTCTTTCATCGTTCTGTGATGAATTTCAATTTCAAAGATGAATACGCCACTATGAAGCTACGCGTCCGAGGACGGTCAGCCTAAGAGTGGGGGTACACGATGCGTTGCGGCGCCGTACTGCAAAGATTTCACCGTACGGGTACGTACACAACTCTGCGTAAAGGCATCGTATCGACAAAACTACGACGCACCGTTGTACGATGAGACAGTGCAACGCAAAAATTTCATCGTATACGGCGTCGCACAAATTGTATACGCCATTTTAATTAAACGCGTGCAGCCCGTTCAAAGTATAGACAATAAAACGCGCGTCGAAGCATCGTAGATTTGTATGTTGCGTCAGCGCATCGGAAAATTCCACGATGCCATGTGCGACATCGCAGATTTTTACGACACGACGTCGTAACTCAGTGTTGTGGCCTCACCCTATCGGCGGGCACACGAGCGGTGCGGTATCGCAACGTTATTATGTAGTTATTTTAAGCAGCGACGCGACGTTGCAACGCATTCACCCCTCCCCTGCCTCGTGTCGATGGTTGCAAATTCGGTGCGGCGCCGCAGCGCACCGTGTGACATGCCACAGAGATTTCTATGTAAAACGACGCAGCGACGCCATTCCGGCGTCGCATCGCTGCCATTCCGGCGTCGCACCGCCGCCGCAACGCGTCGTGTGCCCCTAGGGTAACAATTTTATGGCTATTTAACCGAATTCGAAAAGGAGGAGGTTCTATGTTCAGCCGAATGTATGTTTCTTTTTATGTATGTTCACCGATATATATCTCGGTCAGTTGTGGACCGATTTTGAAAATTATTTTTTGTTTGAAAGGTTATGCTTCCAAGTTGGTCCCATAGAAATATTGTTATGATCTGATCATGAACTTCGAAGATATGTAACTGAATTCCTCAAAGAATCGCAGCAGAACTGTGGTTACAAGTAAAGTTGCTTTGTTTATACGTGTAGTCGATGACTGACTGTCAAAAAGGGGGGGGATGTATTGAACTGATCTGATGATGAAGCCAGAAGGACAAACAATAAATTAATGTAAACTAACCGTGTCAATTATTTTATACTTTTTACTTTTTTTTAATATTGATTTTTTTTTGTAATAAGTTTTTTTTTTCATAACGTCTTAAAATAGATTTAACACTAGTGTACCCAATGAAATAATTATTTTGCTTACCTGTTAGGTCCCGATTCTTCCACCAGTGAAACAAATACGGCATGTCGGAGAAAGTGAACCTTGAAAATAAAATATAATAATGTTCAGTTTTAGTTTTTTTTATTGAGGAGCAAGCTGCTCCTCAAGACCTGATCCCATGAGGAGCTAACGCCAATTGGGACGTATCGCTGGATACTGTGCCATACACGCCCATCACCGCAAATATCTAAAATCCAGCCCAATGTCGAAGAGACAGATTGCAGGACTAAATATTTATAAAAAAAAAAAAAAGTTTTTTTTATTGGTTTACGGTTCCGTACATAGGTACTTACGGGTTTTTTTTATCGGTGGGTAAAAAACATCCAAAGGAGATTCCCCGTTTTTGGGCGGAGCGGGAGGTAGTGTCAGACTCTTACTGACTAAAAGCCCACCCCGTTCCTTCTTGCCTTTCACACTGGGGCCGAGCCTCCCTTTCTAAACTAGACCCTTGGCCCCAGTAGGCTTTGAACCTGCTTGGAATCTACAGTTTACTTAGCTACTTATCTACATAAGTAGGCAAAAAGGGAACTCATAAAAGATAATTTTGTTGTCCATCTGTCAAGACCTTTTGTCTCAGGAAGGTGTGGAGGTATGAAGTTGTAATTAATATCAAATACTCGAGTCAGCTGCCCCTGCGGGCTTGCAGACGGCGAGCAATGGGTAGGTCACTATCCGACCGTCTGGTGTCGACGGCGCTTACTGTTCCCGCGCCTCAAGGAGTTATCAGCAATCGTAGGGGCCCAGCAGGGTCGAAGCCTACGGGGGCCAAGGGTCTCTTTCGGAATGAATGCTCGGCCCCGGTATGAAAGGCAACGAAAGTACGGGGTAGGATTTTTAGTCAGTAAAAGTCTGACACTATCTCCTGCTCCGCCCAAGGGCGGGGGATGTCACCTGAATGATTTTATGCCCATCGAAAAAAGAAAAATTAGCTGCCTCTTATATCAGTGAAAAAATCGAACTTCTAAGTTAGCGTAATGTGAATATAACGCCGTTTATAAATATTTTGACACTCGCTAGGAAATCAAAACATATTATGGTTTCATGGCTTCCATTTGACCTAGAATCTTGAAATTTGGCATGAAGCAAGGTCTTATAGCACAGGTATAGGAAAAAATCTGAAAACAGTTGTTGTTTACCTATACCACAAAAAATATATATTTTACACCCTATGAATTTCGATCTTTGAGAATATCAAAATATACGTTTTTTGCGACATAAACGGCCGTATCTTTTTTATTAGTTAACTTAGAAGTTTTAGTTTTTCACAGCTTGATGGGACCGCAGACCTGAGTATATGGTTTTATTTTCACTACTCGATACCTCCACGCGTTCTCGAGATAAAGGGTCTTGACAGACAGACAGACGGACGGACGGACAACAAAGTGATCCTATAAGGGTTCCCTTTTTAGGGTTCCGTAGTCAACTAGGAACCCTTATAGTTTCGCCATGTCTGTCTGTCCGTCTGTCTGTCTGTCTGTCTGTCCGTCCTCGCTTAATCTCTGTGACCGTTAGCACTAGAAAGCTGAAATTTGGTACCAATATGTATATCAATCACGCCGACAAAGTGGTAAAATAAAAATTGGAATAAAATGTTTTATTAGGTTAGCCCCCCTATATGTATAGTGGGAGGTGTTTTTTTTTAATTTCAACCCTAACAAAAGTAAAAAACAATGTGTCCCCCCCCCTCTAACTTTTGAACCATAAGTTTAGAAAATATGAAAAAAATCTGAAAAGTAAACCTTTATAAGGACTTTCTAGGAAAATAATTTGAACTTGATGGAAAGAACAGTTTTTGTACAAAAAAGACAAAAGGGTTCTACAAAATAATTTCTGGACTAAGTTTGTAGTATAATCGAAGCAAGCATTTTTTTAAACTCATAAGTGGGTACACTTTATTGTGACGGACGGGAAACTACGGAACCCTACACTGAGCGTGGCCCGACATGCTCTTGGCCGGTATTTTTCCTTTTAAAGTACGGAACCCTAAAAAGCGGAAAAAAACGGGGAAAAAGCGGCTAAAAGCGGATCAGAGCGTGTTTTCGAGTAAGTATACTATATATAATTGAAAACTTACTTTCTTTTTTCATTCGTCCAAAGAGCAGTGATGACAGCATCTAAAATGTTCTTCATGTTGACCACGCTGTGGTCGTAGCCCGGCTCATCTGAAATTAAAGCCTAAAATTACCCGACTGCGAAACCTAAAAGTAGGGTTATGTTGTTAACCACTTAGTTAATAATAATATTTAACAACTAGCTGTGCACGCGACTTCGATCGCGTGGACTACAGGATTTTGAATATATTTTTTCTAAAATAAAAGTAGCCATGTTACTCCTTATTACATCAGCTGCCTGCCAAAAAAAGTCCCGTCAAAATCGGTCCAGCCATTTCAGAGATTTGCCCGGACAAACAGACAGACCGACAAAAATTGTAAAAAATGGTATTTTGGGGTATGTACCGTATATATATTCATATGCATGTACTAAAAAGCGGTTATTTCAATATTACAAAGAGACACTCCAATTTTATTTATATGTATAGAAGATGTATAGACTATCACCCAACGCTATCTAGTCCCAAACTAACAAAGTGTATTTTATGAGTAGACAACTGATAAACACACTTTACAGTGTTATTTGTAAAACACTAACAAAAAAACACTAACTAATACCTTTGCAGGACTGCATTACTAATAGAGATGGGCCGAGTACTCGGTTGATACTCGGTACTCGGCGTACTCGCCGGGTTTTTTGATACTCGTACTCGGCCGAATAACTCGGTTAAATATTAATGTTAATGATAAATCTTCTTATAACTTAGGATTTATATAAAAGTTACAGTAGCGTTGCATTTTTAAAATATGTTGATAAACCCTAAACAATTAAGGGGCCCCAGGTTGCTACGCCACTGCGCACAATTAAAAACTTCTACAGATTTATTTATACAGGGTGTAAGGGACAGCCCTCCATAAACTTTAAGCGCTTGCTCAGTAGACGAAACTGAACACCCTTCTACAAGACTTTTTTTCAGGAAACGAAAAAAAAACTAGCCTCTCAAAAAAATAAAAACTTGATTGGAAATTTTGTCAGGAGAGCACCCAGA
Organism: Mythimna albipuncta; assembly: GCA_929112965.1. Classification (NCBI taxonomy): domain Eukaryota; kingdom Metazoa; phylum Arthropoda; class Insecta; order Lepidoptera; family Noctuidae; genus Mythimna; species Mythimna albipuncta. The sequence goes on from OV815985.1 coordinate 10,611,312, forward strand.
AGTACACCCTATCGAGACTATATATATCTTAATATATATAAATCTCGTGTCACAATGTTTGTCCTCAATGGACTCCTAAACCACTTAACCGATTATAATAAAATTCGCACACCATGTGCAGTTCGATCCAACTTGAGAGATAGGATAGTTTAAATCTCAAATTATAGTCACAATTTTAATTTATTGCTAATTATTTGTCTGTTATTATTTGACAGTCACAATTATCTGTTAACTCCAAATGATTCTAACAGATGTCGATACCTTTCGACTGGGTTGAGTAAGTAATCAATAGATGGCGCTGCTATGGTAAATCTACGAACGTGTCATATAAGCTACATTTTAACAGCATAATTATTACTATAATGTAATATAACAAAAACTTTAGCCACAGCAACGCGTGGCCGGGTCAGCTAGTATATACATATATATCGGACTGTCAACTAGTGACGGACTCTACTGCCCTTTCGGGAGTACATCTGACTGTCTGACTGTCTCTGAGTACACTCTAATTGTATAGAAGATAAATTACACCCAGACACAGAACTGTAGCCAAGCCAAGCGTAAAATCAAACAAGCCAAATATCGTTGAAGTTTTATAGTCGTTCGATCGAAGTCCTATCCAAAAGCGGTATTCACGATCTATCGGCTTATTTCCAGTTACATTAATAAGTATTCTACCAGGATAATGTAATACAGTTTTTTGAAGTGAAAACTTCTTTAGCGTTGTTGAGCACTTTTTCTGTAATGGGTATAAAATCTTAAACTCGCGTCAGGACACGTGACCTGATCGAAAAAGCGTAAGACGGATGGTAAACTTTTTAATGTAAAATAATTGTAATAGTTTTAAAGTGTTAAATTTTTAATGTAATATAAATTGTCATGTTTGTGTACGATAGCGCAATAAATGAATATTGTATTTCTACCACATAAATGATAGTACTTTTATACTGATAAAGCAATTGGTGCAAAATTATTCCCTAACCATTCCAAAATATCAAACATGCTCAACGTTAATAATCAAGTTTTCACTTCTGCCGGCACTGAATTACCGGAGTGCAATTATTTTTTTATTTTTTTAAATCGGCGAATTTCAAACGATTTTAAAATCGTTGTCGTTCAAACTCGATTGATGGATGTGAATACGGAAATGGTCTAAACGACTAAACCGCTACGATATCATTACGTGAATCGGGCTACTGATCATGCTCCTAACACAAACATATGCCTTGGGTGGGACTCGAACCCACGACATCCAGCACAGCAGTCAGAACCACTACTAGACCAACATGCCAGTCTATTTAATAGTGTTGCGCGTCACTTTGGGAGTCAGTTTGTCCCCTACAGTATCTAAGATTTTATACTCACATCCAGTAAAGTGTTCGTAGAAGGTACGCGTGTATCCCAACTCGGCGTGCGTAGCCGGCACGATGTGGACGTTCAGCACGTTCTGACCCATAATTGGGCAACTCTGGAAGAAAATACTGTGTTTAGAGCAACTCCTGCAACTTTGCAAGTATCTACAAAACTGATTCGAGTCTTAGCCTATGGTCTTAGTTCACATTGGCCCAACCAGGGCCTGATCTAAGGGGAGGCAAGCCGCGAATTTGCCCAGAGCGGCCAAAAATGAGGGGCGGCAAAATTGACTTATTCCTATCTTTCAACCTAGTCATCTACACCCAAGTTGGCAGGTTGAGAATTTTATGTGCCACCTTGCAACCTACTTCAGGTTGGATGGTGGAAGTATTTAAGACCTTAGACTCATGACTTTTGTGTACTATGTAAAGGGCGGCGAAAATTATCTTTTCATTACTCATACTCTGAAATTAGGTCTGAAGTTGCCTGAGGAGCGGGCTGAAAGTGATAGGTACTTTTCATCCCTAGGGAGTTTTACTTTACAAATGACAGCTGTCAAATTATTAAATAAAAACTAGTTCAATCTTCACATTTCTATTGAACCGTGTTCCAATTTTCCATACAGCCAGTCAATCACAGCGCGATATAAAACTGAAATAACTTAAAGACAAGTATTAATTAAATAATGTTATATTTTAAACGAGTTATTTGTTCAACTATTTCTTTAAAATACTTTATTTTTAAAAGATTACAATTAATTTCTAATTTTTCATTAATGAGGCTGAATAGATGGCCGGCCGCAGAAAAAAAAAAACAAAATGGCGGGAAAGTGGCAATCAGTCGTTGGTTTTTTCGAGTTTTGTTTATATTCCCGTACAACGAGATTTGTATTAACACGTTATGTTTATCAGACTAAAATTGTGATTTAACGCCTAATTTTCTAAGAGAAGAGGCTGAAGCAGTAGTGGAATACCTTTTACCGCCTAAATCAGAAGAAAGATATCTACTTAAAATCATAGGTACGACGACTAAGGTTTTACAAACTTTTTATTTTATTTTTAGTTTCCTCGTTTTCGTAATGAAAAGCACAGTGTTTACCTCGAGGTGAAAGTAACCGATTTAACCCCTCGAATTAGCGACCTCGCTTCGCTTGCCCGCCAACTCCTTCTCGGGACGAAATGAGTTACTTTCACCCCTAGTGTAACAATGTACTATTTCATTACTCATACTCTGAAAGTAGGTCTGAAGTTGCCTGAGGAGCGGGCTGAAAATGATACTTTTCATCCCTAGGGAGTTTTACTTTACAACTGACAGCTGTCAAATTATAAAAAAAAAAACTAGTTTTATCTTCACATTTCTATTGAACCGTGTTCCAATTTTCCATACAGCCAGTCAATCACAGCGCGATATAAAATTGAAATAACTTAAAGATAAGTATTAATTAAATAATATTATACTTCTAAGTGACTTATTTGTTCGACTATTTCTTTAAAATACTTTATTTTTAAAGGATTACTATTAATTTCTAATTCTTCATTAATGAGGCTGAATAACAGGCCGGTCACAGAAAAAAAAACAAAATGGCGGGAAAGTGGCAATCAGTCGTTGATTTTTTCGAGTTTTATTTACATTTCCGTACAACAGTGATTTTTATTAACACGTTACGTTTATCAGATTAAAATAGGGATTACACGCCTAATTTCATAAGAGAAGAGGCTAAAGCAGTAGTGGAAAACCTAAAATCATAGGTACGACGACTCAGGTTTTACAAACTTTTTATTTTATTTTTACTTTCCTTGTATTCGTAATGAAAAGCACAGTGCTTACCTCGGGGTGAAAGTAACTAATTTAGTCCCTCGAATTAGCGACCTCGCTACGCTTGGCCGCCAACTCCTTCTCGGGACGAAATGAGTTACTTTCACCCCTAGTGTAACAATGTACTATATCACTACACTTGCTCAGAAAGTGACTCTTATTGCACTGTACCTAAGTATATTATATATATATTATAATATATTATATACAGTTGCCAGACGGCCGGACTGCGAGCTACCTGCGCAACCGGTGCAGGAAGCTCCCAAACTTATTATGTCCGGTGAGGACTTGCGTCATGCGGAAGGTGAGGACGCCGTGATGTCTTTCCAGCCACTCCTCAAAAAAAGTTACTTGCTGCCATAATTACGGCGTGCCCAAATATATTGACATAAGCAATAAAATTTTGTGTAGGTCCTAACCTATACTAATGAATTTTCCTATTTTTAACCGATTTCTGACTAGCTGAAGGAAAAAGGGGAGAGAATGTATCGAACTGATCTGATGATAAAGCCAAAAGGTAAATTAATGTAATCTAACCGTGTTTGGGATTATTAGAATCGTTATGAAATGCTCTCTGGCTATAAGGTATTTAAGTTTGGCTGAGAGGTAATTTTTAGTGGTGTTACCATAACTAAAAAGAGTAAAATAAAATCATTTTACAAAAAAAAAAAAAAAAATACAACCGACTTGAATGTTAAAAAAACACTGAAAAGTACAAAATAACTTTAATTTCGGAAGTCGGTGTTAAATAACGAAGAGACAAAACTATTAGGGTCAATTTATACTAGCACAGAGTCGAAGCGCATCGAAGTGTCAAATTCTTTACAACTCAAGCGAAGCCGCACGAATGCGCGCGTATTCGCCAGGATACGCGCGCGCTCTTTTACGTGTAATAATGGGCATCAACAGCAGTGATATTTAGTGTTGGGATTTTATCCGATTAAATACTCAATAAATACTCGTTTTTATTGGATAAATACTCGATTAAAAACAAGTATTTATTGAGTATTTATTCATTTTGAGTAACTATTTAATTGGATAAAATCCCAACACTAGTGATATTAAATTGGGCAATTTCCGACTGATGACGCGTAGGTTCGCTTGTGGGCGCATAGATACGCGAGAATGCGCGCGCACCAATCAGCGTTGTTCACGCGCAGACGCGCGAATTCCGAGGAATGCACGCGTCTTTTTAAAATCTCAGAAGTAATGTGTACGTTACGCTGTGGAGTTAAGGTTGAATTTGTTATGTATAGTTTTGGATAAACGCTTCGATGCGCTTAGGTATACTCTGCGCTAGTATAAATTGACCCTTATAGAAACAGTTATATTGTACTTTTTCAGTGTTTTTAACGTTGAAGTCGGTTATATTTCTTTTGTAAAAATATTTTTTTTTTTAAATATTAGTGGAGACATAGAGATAAGTTGTACTCACCATATACCCGCATCCTTCACCATATTCTGATATGGGTGTCAGCAAGTCCTTGGTCACGGGGGACATCGCCAGCACCGGAGTCAGCCCCAGGAGTTGGAGTAATGTTGAAAATGTAATCATTGTTCTTTAAGCTGCAAATGCATTAAATTCTATACCTTATTCGCGTTAAGATTAGACATTTAAAGAAATCTTTTAAGCCTGCAATACATGTTGGCCGAGCTTCGGCCAATGTCAGCCAAGGCAAATTCAGGCTAATGGACACAAGGCAAGCGCTACTGTCTAGACGTTCGGCAAGTTTGAAGGAAACCAATGCAAATGGCCAACATAGACGAGTTTTGAGGAGACGCCCACATGTTGGGCGCGCGCGCTAGTGCCTTTGATTTGTGCAGAAAAACCGACACCGCTCCGAATTGAGGCAAGTGATTGCGAGCGGCTGCGAGTTGTGACAAGCTACGCCAAATAAGGTCTATACACGTTTCGGGCGGAGCATCGCCGTGCCCTCGTGGAGGCGATCGGCGGCGGAGACCGCTCGCGCCGGGCCTTGCTTGAGGCCATGGTCCGGAGCGAGGAGGAGTGGCAGGCAAGCAGTAATGCTCGCTAAGGAGGAGGCCGAACACATCAGGCAACAGCGCTCTCGCCGCTGCCGGGATTCCAATCCCGATTTTCAGCTACCGTAGGCGCGGGCTTGCGGACAGTGAGCAATGGGCAGCTCGCTGTCCGGCCGTCCGGTAACTGTCCGGACCAAGCCCAAGTCGTCGACGGAACGCGCTGTCTCCGCGTGCCTCAAGGAATTATCAGCAACAGCAGGGGCCCAGCCGAATCGAAGCCTACTGGGGCCAGGGTTATTCGAAAGGGCGCTCGAGCCCCGGTATGAAGGCTTGTAGGAACGGGATGGGTTTTTTAGTCAGTAAGAGTCTGACACTATCTCCCGCTCCGCCCAAGAGCGGGGGTTGTCATTGGAATGATTTTTCCCATCGAAAAACAAGGTCTATACACGTTGGCGCATGTATTTACTCAACCAACTGGGCGAGCGACACCGAGCGATAGCAAGACAAGGCAAATATACTGTCCAGATGTTGGTATTGGTCTTCACTCGGCATCGCTCGGCCAACGTGTATTTCAGGCCTTACACTGTCTGTTCAACCGATTTTAACTTCTATTTCGTAGGCATAAGGATGGCATTAACGTTTCGAATACCGTAATTAGAGACACAATAGAAAGACAATGAGAGAGCCAACGCCGGCGTTCGCTTGGGGTTTAGTGAATTAAGAGCAAAAACCGGCCAAGAGCGTGTCGGGCCACTCTCAGTGTAGGGTTCCGTAGTTTCGCGTCCGGCACAAATTTACAATAAGTGTACCCACTTATGAGGTTAGAAAAATGCCTGCATATACGATTATACTACAAACTTAGTCCAGAAATTATTTTGTAGAACCCTTTTGTACAAAAACTATTCTTTCCATCAAGTTCAAAATAATTTTCCTAGAAAGTCCTTATAAAGTTCTACTTTTCAGAATTTTTTCATATTTTTTAAACTCTTGGTTCAAAGTTAGAGGGAGGGGGACACATTGTTTTTTTTGTTTTTTTTTTGCGATTATTTCCGAAATTGTTGACATTATCAAAAAATGATTTTAGTAAACCCCTATTTATTTTTAAATACCTATCTAACAATATATCACACGTTAGGGTTGAAATAAAAAAAAAAATCACTTCCTACTTTACATATAGGGGGGCCTACCCTAATAAAACATTTTTTTCCAATTTTTATTTGACCACTTTGTCGGCGTGATTGATATACATATTGGTACCAAATTTCAGCTTTCTAGTGCTAACGGTCCCAGAGAGTAAGCGAGGACGGACAGACAGACAGACAGACATGGCGAAACTATAAGGGTTCCTAGTTGACTACGGAACCCTAAAAAGCGTATACAACACCAACTATTTACTGCAACTGCCATATGTCATGCTAACAACGTAATAAAAGTCAAAATCGGTTGAACGGACAGAAATAAAAGGTTTTCATAAATTTCTAATGTTATTTAGAACAGAGTATAGTAAGATAAGAATAAGAGATTCTAGAGAACAACATTATTAGATTCTGGGAACTTTATTAATTTAAATCAAGGAATAATAAATAAATTTCATTGGAAGTTTAGAAAGATTGTCGCTGCTGCCTTCGGCTCCATAACTCCCTTAGGCAAGGGGCTTAGGGAGGGGGGGGGGGAGGGAGTTATGGAGCCGAATGCAGCAGCGTAAATACCATTTTCAATGAACTTACTCGAAAATCCGCGTCTAACCCACCGTTTTTAGGCACGCAGTTTACAGTTTTTCGGACTAGTTTAAATACACATTATTACATTCGTATCCGCTACCCCCATGAGTCGCGCGTCAACCCCCGTTTATATTCGTAGGTTTGTTGAAAAAAGTAGTTTGATACACGTGCAAAATCACTGCAGCCCTCGGCTCTATAACACACTACGGTTCGTGCGAATTCTGCCTCGGTCGTAATGAGAAACTTTATGCAGTGGTATCAAAATCCTAAGTAATATTATAAATGTGAAAGTGTGGATGTTTGGATATTTGTTACTTAATCACGCAAAAACGGCTTAACGGATTTGAATGAAATTTGGCATGCATATAGCCTTTGACATGGAAAAGAACATATGCTACTTTTTATCCCGGAAAAACATCTTATTCCTACGAGAAAACACGTTTAAAGTGCGATAACCGAAGTACACGCGGACGAAGTCGCGGGCGGACAGCTAGTGTACTATATATCTACGAGTAATTTAAACAAAAAAAAAAAACTGTAACTAGTAACCAAAACTGACTCTAAGACTTCTGTTAAAAATCCCACGGTCTATAGTTACCTCTTAACACTTCAATGAATAAACTTGAACTGTCCGAGGTAAGGTCACACGCATCTTAATATAGTTCACAATAATATGTGTATGTTTGGTCATCGGAAACGCTTGCAAGCATTGTATAATGTAATTCAAGTTGTGTTTGCTTTGCAATTGTATTTTGTTGTTATGATGTTAAAGTATTGTTTACATTTCATATTTCACATGATCTTCGTTTGTTTTTTCATCTTAAATATGCCAGAGATGTAATTATACTTATAGTATGAAATCCTTAGAAGAAATCTCTAATATTTTAAGTTAGATAATAGGTTTATTAAGACATTCCGAACCGGTTGCCTAGCTAAATATGGTGCCAAAGATGTTAAGGGGCCGGCGACGGATGAATTTCCATACAATCGTAATACCACACTCATTTGCAGTTAGAGCATATTCCCAACATATTATGTTGATATTCGGTTATAGACAATATTTATCTAGGTTCCTACGTCGAGAATATTAGAAATATTGTTATTTTTAATACAAGAAAAGCCAAATGGCATGTTTTGCCATTTGCGCTGTAAAAAAGTGCGAAATACAATTCGGTTAAATTTCTTTTTGTTTTTTTATACTTATTACTTGTCCAATGGGTGTTTTACAATGTTCGTATTTAATTATTTATTATTTTTGTTTCGATACCAATATTAATTATATTGAACCTCCGTGAATGTGACCGTGGCATCACCGCGGGCCCTAACAGAATACCAGCGCTGCGTTATTTATCTTTTTAAATATCGCAGCATATGCTGAATTAGGCGCCCTTTTGGCCTTGCACAGATTTTCAAGTGTTTCCTATTATTTATATTATCGGATTCTACTGTATGTGTGAGGTACGAATAAAAGTTTTTTTTCTTTCTTTCTTTCTTTCTTTCTTTAATAAAATAAAGACGTAGGAACCTAGATAAATGTTGTCTATAACCGAATATCATCGTAATATGTTGGAAATATGCTCCAACTGCAAATGAGCGTGGTATTACGTTTGTACGGAAATTCATCCGTCGCCCGCGGCCCCCCTCAAACAATAAAATTTGTCTGAGTTTGCGAGCATTTTATAATTTTTGACTTTATCCAAATACAAGACTTACAATTTGAGTTCTATCGTTAACTACTAATAGCTTCTATTAGACTAAAAAACACTAATTAACATGAAAAAAAAAATCGATTAAACAAAAGATGAGGGTAAATTATGGCAATTTACTCACATCTTTATGCGAGGCAACCTTTCCTATTTGCACCAAAAAAAAAAAAACCGGCCAAGAGCGTGTCGGGCCACGCTCAGTGTAGGGTTCCGTAGTTTCCCGTCCGTCACAATAAGTGTACCCACTTATGAATTTAAAAAAATGCTTGCATATACGATCATACCACAAACTTAGTCTAGAAATTATTTTATAGAACCTTTTTGTCTTTTTGTACAAAAACTGTTCTTTCCATCAAGTTCAAAATAATTTTCCTAGAAAGTCCTTAAAAGTTCTACTTTTCAGATTTTTTTCATATTTTCTAAACCTATGGTTCAAAAGTTAGAGGGACACATTGTTTTTTACTTTTGGAGCGATTATTTCCGAAATTATTGATATTATAAAAAAATGATTTCAGTAAACCCCTATTCATTTTTAAATACCTATCCAACAATATATCACACGTTAAGGTTGCAATTAAAAATAAAATCACTTCCCACTTTACATATAGGGGGGCTACCCTAATAAAACATTTTTTTTCCAATTTTTATTTTACCACTTTGTCGGCGTGATTGATATATATATTGGTACCAAATTTCAGCTTTCGAGTGCTAACGGTCACAGAGATTAAGCGAGGACGGACAGACAGACAGACAGACAGACGGACAGACAGACATGGCGAAACTATAAGGGTTCCTAGTTGACTACGGAACCCTAATGAAGGGTAATTATCTATTTTTTAATCTTGTTCTAATTGGGTATTTCTCAGTTTATTTATATTCGTACAATATTTTATACTAAACAACACTAGTTGCATATATCATTTTATTTATTTAGTTACAAGAAAATATATACATAATAAACTTAAATATTAAAAAACAACTTAAATAATTAAAAATAATATATACACTAAATGCTTAGCTAAATATGACGTCATAAAACTCCTCCGCATCGCTATCGACTGGAAGTGTGCCCAAAAGGCTGGCGGCATTGCCACGTTGTATGGCAATGCTTATTCTCTGACCGAGGTAGAAGCCAGCCCTTGGGTCACGCGAAGCGTCAATTAAGCGTGTCGCCAATTCTTTAAAAAGCATATGAGCACTCGGACCCCACGGCCCGAGAGTTTCAACCCCAAACGGCTCAAAAATATAACTGCCGACGAGGCTGTTATATTTCCGCCGCTTGAGGTTCTCTGCAGCCGTCGCGGCAGCACCAGCACAGCACGATGAGCTAGGAAGATGTGATGGCGCAAGAGTATCGACACAGGTAGCGTCCCACACTAAAGGCCTACCCATCTTCCAAGGAAATAAAGACATACCATCGTCGCGTGCCAGCCCATGAGGTTCCAAAACAGCCGGAACGCCGACGGTGACAAGGGCTCGTCGGATGATGTCGTTAATGTTCGCGTGCCGCGCTATGCGTCCAGCACTTCGACTGCATGACAGGCCGTGGTGACCGAGGCTGTTGACAACCTCGCCACAGTGGCAGCGATGAGGAGAACAACAAGGAGCACCTAGACGTAGGGCAACAGCTAAGCGGAAAGTAGTATCGTCGAACAAGGTGCCAATATTCTACGATGGCAGTGCGTGAAGCCAAAGACCTGACTCCCAATTTCCCACAGCCAGCAGGCGCACACGCTCCGCAGCAGTAGCAGATGTTACGATTAGGTTTTCCTGAACTACTTTGCAGAGCGGCTCGTCCCACCGTCTCTGGGAAGCCGGGTTGTTAGGTGGATTTGTATTCGGGCAAGCGATTCTCCAGGCATCCAAAGCCTCGGCGAAACACGGCACTTCTAAAGGATTCAGTGTAGAAGTTAGGATGTTCCTGATTAATTTATCAGTGCCGTGGACCGAAGATATGAATGCCGGTAAACTAATACTGGTAATTTTGCGGACGCCGAGGCCTCCCATACGGATGGGAAGAGTAACTTGAGCCCAAGCTCGATCGTCCAAGGTCATATTTAAAATTAAAGTTAGGGTGTGCCGAATAATTTGGTCCATTTTTTCCAAAAGGTGAGGGTGCTTCCATAAGGGTAATTGATGTCAAAAATTTAATGACAAATCTTATTGTTTTTTATATTCTAAGATATATCAGGAATAGGCTCTTAATAAACTAGTGCGTTTCAGCATCAACGATTGCATCACTGCTTAACATCAGGTCCGATCCCAGTCAAGCACTGGTTTATATGATTAAAAAAAAACAATTAAAACTTATCAGTTTGTAAACTATTTCTAGGTAGTGGAACTGGACTTGTCAACAGTGGTGACGTCAGTGAGTGGACCCAAGAGGCCTCAGGACAGAGTGTCCGTGTCGGTCATGAAGAAGGACTTCCAGGAGTGCTTGACGAACAAGGTACGTTTGTTAATTACTTGTATAGCCTATGTGCGGTGCAGAAATAGTGATACATCAGTTCAACTGTGAAGTAAAGGCGTTTTCGTATTGGGGGTCAAAATTAGACTATATAGCAACACACGCATCCACACGCCCTATGAGAGCGTCCCGCGGTCGCGTACCGACAAGATACTTGGATAGTGCATCCCTTTCGCACTCGTAGGCGTGGCCCGACGTCACTAACGTCCACTCGGCAAATGCGCGTGGCAGTCACGTGGAGTTCTCTCATGAGTGAATATGTGTATCGAGTGTTACCGAAGCAAGTTTATAACATTAGGTTTTCGTACCCCTTTACAGTGTAAACTTTTGAACATTATATCAGTACAGTGATTTACATAGTGGTTTTCCTTTAACTGTCCCCCTGAGACAAGTACCCCTCATAACTATTGATATTAAAGTAAAGTTTATGCCATTAAAAAACGTAACTTGTAGATGTTTTTATTGGCAAACTATTTACCTTTGAAGAAGTAATGGTGTTACTTGAAACCCGTTGCAGTGAAGATCACATAATTAGCTAAAATATCCATTAACAACAGTAATCACTATACCCAGTGACAGAATTATAAACATGTCTCCTAAGTGAGTGACTACTACTGCTCATAGATTTATGACAACACACTCTCTGGTGATGACTCTTATTGGTGCGACGATAGATGATGATAGTGTCTCTCAACAACAGTAATCACTACACCCAGTGACAGAATTATAAACATGTCTCTTGAGTGAGTGACTACTACTGCTCAAAGATTTATGACAACACACTCTCTGGTGATGATTCTTATTAGCGCGTTAATAAATGATGACACTGTCAGTCAGCAATAGTAATCACGAGACCCAGTGACAGAATCATAAGCATGTCTACTGAGTGAGTGACTACTACCGCTCAAAGATCTATTATAACATGATGATGATTCTTCTTAGCGTGATGGCAAATGATGATAGTGTCAGTCAGCAATAGTAATCACTTGACCCAGTGACAGAATCGTAAACAGTTGAGAGATGATCAGTTGCATCATTGCGGCAGTGATCACTGCATCCAGTTACAGAATTATGAACATGTCTCCTGGATGAGTGACTACTACTGCTGAGACACAAAAAATGAAACCAAATGAAGAATAATAAAGAAATGAGAACATCAGCGTCATTAAGCGGTAGTCGTCATTACACCCAGTGACAGAATTATAAACATGTCGCCTGAGTGAGTGACTACTACTGCTATAAGACAAATAGTAAAATAAAACTAAGAATACTAAAGAAATGAGAAGATCAGCGTCATTTAGCGGCAGTGGTCATTACACCCAGTGACAAAAATATAAACATGTCGCTTGAGTGAGTGACTACTACTGCTAAAAGACAAATAGTAAAATAAAACTAAGAATAATAAAGAAATGAGAAGATCAGCGTCATTTAGCGGCAGTGGTTATTACACCCAGTGAAAAAATTATAAACATGTCGCCTGAGTGAGTGACTACTACTGCTAAAAGACAAATAGTAAAATAAAACTAAGAATAATAAAGAAATGAGAAGATCAGCGTCATTAAGCGGTAGTCGTCATTACACCCAGTGACAGAATTATAAACATGTCGCCTGAGTGAGTGACTACTACTGCAGACAAACAATGGTAAAAAAAAATAATGAAGAAATCAGAAGAGCGCTGTCATTCAGCGGTAGCGATCACTAGACCCAGTGACAGAAATATTAGTATGTCTACTGTGTGAGTGACTGCTGCTACTAAATGACTCACTGTGAATCAAACAGAATAATAAAGAAATGAAAAGATCAGCGTCATTCATCGGCAGTGTTCACTCCACCCAGTGACAGAACTATAAACATGTCTGCTGAGTGAGTGACTACTACTAATAGACATACAACAAAAAAGAAAATAAAACAGAATAATGCAAAAATCAGAAGAGCTCTGTCATTCAGCGATAGCGGTCACTTTACCCAGTGACAGAAATATAAACATGTCTCCTGAGTGAGTGGCTACTACTACTAAGTGACAAACAATGAAACAAAACAGAATAATAAAGAAATGTAAAGATTAGCGGCAGTGTTCACTCCACCCAGTGACAGATTTATAAATATGTTTGCTGAGTGAGTGACTACTACTGCTGAGAGACAATCAATTTATCTAAATAATGAACTACTGTTTTGAAACAAACGAGGACACAAAGAATTAGGAAAAAGTAAGATGATTAGGGTCATTCAGCGGCAGTGATCAAGCACCAAGTTACAGAATTTTAAACATGTCTCCTAAGTGAGTGACCACTACTGCTAAGAGACCAACTGTGATCAAAACAAAGAACAATGACCAAATGAGTTGATCTGTGTCACTCAGCGGCAACGATCACTACACCGGGTGACAGAATTATAAACATGTCTCCTGAGTGAGTGACTACTGCTGCTAAGAGACAAATACTAAAACGAAACTCAGAATAACGAAGAAATTAAAAGATCAGCGTCATTTAGCGGCAGTGGTCATTACACCCAGTGACAGAATTATAAACATGTCGCCTGGGTGAGTGACTACTACTGCTAAAAGACATATAGTAAAATAAAACTAAGGAAATGAGAAGATCATTGTCATTTAGCGGCAGTGGTCATTACACCCAGTGACAGAATTATAAACATGTCGCCTGGGTGAGTGACTACTACTGCTAAAAGACAATTAATAAAATAAAAGAAGAATAATTAAGAAATGAGAAGATCAGTGTCATTTAGCGGCAGTGGTCATTACACCCAGTGACAGAATTATAAACATGTCGCCTGAGTGCGTGACTACTACTGCCAAAAGACAAATAGTAAAATAAAACTAAGAATAATAAAGAAATGAGTAAAATAAAACTAAGAATAATAAAGAAATGAAAAGATCAGTGTCATTTAGCGGTAGTGGTCATTACACCCAGTGACAGAATTATAAACATGTCGCCTGGGTGAGTGACTACTACTGCTAAAAGACAAATAATAAAATAAAAGAAGAATAATTAAGAAATGAGAAGATCAGTGTCATTTAGCGGTAGTGGTCATTACACCCAGTGACAGAATTATAAACATGTCGCCTGGGTGAGTGACTACTACTGCTAAAAGACAAATAATAAAATAAAAGAAGAATAAAAAAGAAATGAGAAGATCAGCGTCATTTAGCGGCAGTATTCACTACACCCAGTGACAGAACTATAAACATGTCTCCTGAGTGAGTGACTACTACTGCTCAAAGACAAACAAAGCAACAAAACACAGAATAATGAAGAAATGAAAAGACCAGCGTCATTCAGCGTAATAAAGAATGGAAAATATTAAAAATAAAATAAAAATATCTTACTGTTTCAATTTCAGTTTCCAAATCTCGTAAAAAAAATAATCAAAATTTACTTTTTCGCAAAACCGTAGTCACTAATTAAACTTTTTGACTTATTTCACTGTTATCGCAAATACTACTAGATCATACTTGTTCGAAAGCCAAGTGAGTACTGATTCAAATTTAGAATTACTTTGTTATTTATATTAAAATCACTAATGAGATGTACCTGTACTTAATTAGGTAACAATTAGTAAGTACTTAACTAATAGAAAGAGATGATATCATTAGTAATTATTGACACCTAATAGTTTTGGACGTGTTTACTTGGAATAGGGGCTGGAAACAAAAAGTTGTAATTAATTAATGATTATCTGTGAGTTGCAAAAATATGTTTTGAACTATTGGTCAAAATAACACGTCAATGATTTTACTAAAAACCGGCCAAGAGCGTGTCGGGCCAAGCTCAGTGTAGGGTTCCGTAGTTTCCCGTCCGTCACAATAAGTGTACCCACTTATGAGTTTAAAAAAATGCATGCATATACGATTATACTACAAACTTAGTTCAGAAATTATTTTGTTGAACCCTTTTGTCTTTTTTGTACAAAAACTGTTCTTTCCATCAAGTTCAAAATAATTTTCCTAGAAAGTCCTTATAAAGTTCTACTTTTCAGATTTTTTTTAATATTTTCTAAATTTATGGTTCAAAAGTTAAAGGGGGGGGACACATTGTTTTTTACTTTTGGAGCGATTATTTCCGAAATTATTGACATTATCAAAAAATGATTGTAGTAAACCCCTATTCATTTTTAAATACCTATCCAACAATATATAACACGTTAGGGTTGAAATTAAAAAAAAAAAGTCACTAAACATTTTTTTTCCAATTTTTATTTTACCACTTTGTCGGCATGATTGGTATACATATTGGTACCTAATTTCAGCTTTCTAGTGCTAACGGTCACAGAGATTAAGCGAGGACGGACAGACGGACAGACAGACATGGCGAAACTATAAGGGTTCCTAGTTGACTACGGAACCCTAAAAAGTTATGAATTTACATGTGGATGAATGAAGGGGAAGAGGGAGGCCAAAAAAAAGATGGATGGATTGTGTGAGAAGCGATATGTAAGAAAAGGGAGTTAGTGATAGCGTGACGAGTGACAAGACAGAATGGAAGAAAAAAACGTGTTGCGCCGACCCCCGACCCCAAATAAAACGGGACTAGGGCAGGAAGATGATGATGATAACTTTACTGTATGTACTATTTACACTATACTATATGTATATTACATACTTTACCATATGCCAAGTCAATCTAGGTCATCAAGGTCACTTAAGTACGGACTGAATAAATTAACCAACTTGGTATTGCAGTGATCTCACAACTTTTTACGGTAGAAGAACTGAGCCTTGGTTTTTTTTTTACAAAATTATCTTTTTGATGGCATATTTTTTACAAACTTTTATTTAGTTTCACCAGTCCCGATGTTTGTTTGTCTGTAATCAAATCTTGCAAATTAAATTTGATCCACTTCCCGGTTACCGATTGAGCTGAAATTTTACATGCATTTGTAAATCAGATGACACTGTAAAATTTATATGACATGGAGCTGATCTGATGATGGAATTGGAAGGTGGTCAATGGTCATAAGAACTCCATAGTTAAACGATACAACCCTTACGAATTCGGATTCGTTTGATACGTCTTGATGAGTACTTTGATGCTAGATGGTCACCAGGGATGATGGAGGTCGGAAATAGGAATTCAGTAATTAAAAAGATAACCCGATCGTGTTTGGGTAGCTTGCTGTCCGACCGTCCGGTAACTGTCCGGAACAAGCCCAAGTCGTTGACGGCGCGCTCTGTTCCCGCGCGCCTCAAGGAGTTGTCAGCAACAGCAGGGGCCCAGCTGGGTCGAAGTCTACTGGGGTCAGAGTTAGTTTCAAAAAGATAGCTCGAGCCCCGGTATGAAGGCACGAAGGAATGTATTTTAGTCAGTAAGAGTCTGACACTAACTCCCGCTTCGCCCAAGAGCGGGGGATGTCATTGGATTATTTTCCCAGCGAAAACAAAACCCGATCGTGCTTGAGCTTTTTGGTAAGGTTTTGATGAGTATTAATAATATAGGTATACGTATAATACAACGCTCTAAAAGCGTGTTGTGAAAAATATTTACATTGAAATAGTAGTTTATGTGACTAGGGGATAAAGCAGTGTCTTTAAGTCGCGGGCGGCATGTTGAAGTCCGAACGAAACGAAGGTTGCTGATTTTAATCCCGAACGACAGTGAGGGATTTATAAAATAACTCCCGAGCATTGCGAGGGAGTTATTTTATCAACATCTGTGAGATTTAAAAAAAAAAAATTTTGGGTGACCAAATTATTTATTAGAGAAATATAAGTATTATATTTACAAGTTCATCAAACAAACAAAATTCACTACTCTAAGATTCTATACTTTCAATTTTCTATAATGCTCCCGTCAGTAAGCAGGTTTTATTCTATTTTTGTTAGTGGCCGTACATTTTAATTCACAATGTTGACGATTTTTGGTGTTCCAAATTCAAATCTCATTATTCGTTAGGGATCGGCCATACTGCATTATATCCCTAGGGATAGAATGACTTGCTTTAAGTGAGTTTGTATGATGTCTATAACGACATTATCGAGCAGGTGGTGTAAAAACTTGTTTTAGTGTCAGAAGTTAGTGCACGGTTCTAATTGGTCATTTCCTACAGAAAAGAACCGGCAATAAAAAGAAAGTAAAAATTAATATTTCACAGAAATACACGTACAAGGAAACTATAAAAAGCTAATTTACTAATATTCACACCAAATATTATTAATGCACTCGTTAGTATAACTTTTTCACAGTTAATTGATCGATCTAATGTTTCTTATCTTTTGTTAAATCCTTTATTTCTTGCCAGTGGTTGCTCAATTAGTAGATAGTTCCCAGTAATACTATTTAGTGATTTAGCTTTACGACAATACTAGCGACTCGCCCCGGCTTCACACGGGTGCAATGCTGCAAATTACATGCTGTAAAGGGCCATATTGATCTACATGTCGCACCTCCGCTCAAATCGTGTCACAACTCAAAAATCAAATTATTGAGAAAAAGGCTTTTTCATTACTCATACTCTGAAAGTAGGTCTGAAGTTGCCTGAGGAGCGGGCTGAAAGTGATACTTTTCATCCCTAGGGAGTTTTACTTTACAACTGACAGCTGTCAAATTATTAAAAAAAAACTAGTTCAATCTTCACATTTCATTGAACCATGTTCCAATTTTCCATACAGCCAGTCAATCACAGCGCGATATAAAATTGAAATAACTTAAAAACAAGTGTTTATTAAATAATGTTATATTTTAAGTGATTTATTTGTTCAACTATTTCTTTAAAATACTTTATTTTTAAAAGATTACAATTAATTTCTAATTTTTCATTAATGAGGCTGAATAGCTGGCGGGAGGCATAAAAAAAAAACAAAATGGCGGGAAAGTGGCAATCAGTCGTTGGTTTTTTAGAGTTTTGTTTACATTTCCGTGCAACGAGATTTATATTAACACGTTATGTTTATCAGATCAAAATAGTGATTTAACACCTAATTTCATAAGAGAAGAGGCTAAAGCAGTACTGGAATACCTTTTATCGCCTAAATCAGAAGAAAGATACCTACTTAAAATCATAGATACGACGACGACTAAGGTTTTACAAACTTTATTTTTTATTTTTAGTTTCCTCGTATTCGTAATGAAAAGCACAGTGTTTACCTCGGGGTGAAAGTAATCCATTTAGTCCCTCGAATTAGCGACCTCGCTACGCTCGCCCGCCAACTCCTTCTCGGGACGAAATGAGTTACTTTCACCCCTAGTGTAACAATGTACTATTTCATTACTCATACTCTGAAAGTGGGTCTGAAGTTGCCTGAGGAGCGGGCTGAAAGTGATACTTTTCATCCCTAGGGAGTTTTACTTTACAACTGACAGCTGTCAAATTATTAAAAAAAAAACTAGTTCTATCTTCACATTTCTATTGAACCACGTTCCAATTTTCCATACAGCCAGTCAATCACAGCGCGATATAAAATTGAAATAACTTAAAGATAAGTATTAAATAAATAATATTATATTTTTAAGTGATTTATTTGTTAACTATTTCTTTAAAATACTTTATTTTTAAAAGATTACAATTAATTTCTAATATTTTTGATGAGGCTGAATAGCTGGCGAGCCGTAGAAAAAAAAAAACAAAATGGCGGGAAAGTGGCAATCAGTCGTTGGTTTTTTCGAGTTTCGATTACATTTCCGTACAACAGAGATTTGTATTAACACGTTAGGTTTATCAGATTAAAATAGTGATTTAACGCCTAATTTCATAAGAGAAGAGGCTAAAGCAGTAGTGGAATACCTTTTACCGCCTAAATCAGAAGGAAGATACCTACTTAAAATCATAGGTACGATGACTCAGGTTTTACAAACTTTTTATTTTATTTTTAGTTTCCTCGTATTCGTAATGAAAAGCACAGTGTTTACCTCGGGGTGAAAGTAACCCATTTAATCCCTCGAATTAGCGACCTCGCTTCGCTCGCCCGCCAACTCCTTCTCGGGACGAAATGAGTCACTTTCACCCCTAGTGTAACAATGTACTATTTTATTACTCATACTCTGAAAGTAGGTCTGAAGTTGCCTGAGGAGCGGGCTGAAAATGATACTTTTCATCCCTAGGGAGTTTTACTATACAACTGACAGTTGTCTAATTATTAAAAAAAAACTAGTTCTATCTTCACATTTCTATTGAACCATGTTCCAATTTTCCATACAACCAGTCAATCACAGTGCGATGTAAAATTGAAATAACTTAAAGATAAGTATTAATTAAATAATGTTATATATTAAGTGATTTATTCGTTCAACTATTTCTTTAAAATACTTTATTTTTAAAAGATTACAATTTATTTCTAATTTTTCATTAATGAGGCTGAATAGATGGACGGCCACAGAAAAAAAAAAACAAAATGGCGGGAAAGTGGCAATTAGTCGTTGGTTTTTTCGAGTTTTGTTTACATTTCCGTACAACAGAGATTTGTATTAACATCTTATGTTTATCAGATTAAAATAGTGATTTAACGCCTAATTTCATAAGAGAAGAGGCCAAAGCAGTAGTGGAATACCTTTTACCGCCTAAATCAGAAGAAAGATACCTACTTAAAATCATAGGTACGACGACTCAGGTTTTACAAACTTTTTATTTTATTTTTATTTTTCTCGTATTCTTAATGAAAAGCACAGCGTTTACCTCGAGGTGAAAGTAACCCATTTAACCCCTCGAATTAGCGAACTCGCTGCGCTCGCACGCCAACTCCTTCTCGGGACGAAATGAGTTACTTTCACCCCTATTGTAACAATATACTATTAAATTCTATTAATTCAGGGATATAACGCTATATATAAATACAAAAACCGGCCAAGAGCATGTCGGGCCACGCTCAGTGTAGGGTTCCGTAGTTTCCCGTCCGTCACAAATTCACAATAAGTGTACCCCACTTATGAGGTTAGAAAAATGCCTGCATATACGATTATACTACAAACTTAGTCCAGAAATTATTTTGTAGAACCCTTATTTATTTATTTAACAATTTATGTACACACTTAAGTCCGTCCTCGCTTAATCTCTGTGACCGTTAGCACTAGAAAGCTGAAATTTGGTCCCAATATGTATATCAATCACGCCAACAAAGTGGTCAAATAAAAATTGGAAAAAAATGTTTTATTAGGGTAGCCCCCCTATATGTAAACTAGGAAGTGATTTTTTTTTTAATTTCAACCCTAACGTGTGATATATTGTTGGATAGGTATTTAAAAATGAATAGGGGTTTACTAAAATCATTTTTTGATAATGTCGAATTGAATACTGCGCATGCCCCTTCCACTTTTGCCGAGCGATCTAGATTCATCGCGCGACCTGTACCATTGAAGTTTTTTTTGTAGGCCTTTTTAAGATGTAAAATACTGTAATACATTATTTTGATCTATCTAGTAGGGTTCAGTCATCGTTTGCAATGTATGTAAGCGCAAAAAAATTATATACAACTTCACATTGGAAACCTCGAAAATTATCAAGTTTCTCTACTATATTAAGTATGTATTTATACGTATAGTACAATTCACGAATGATGGCGGCCGTGAAGTTTGCGCAGAAGGTTGCGCAGTAACGTGTTTTAGGAACCAAATGACGTCGTGCGTGTGCGAGAAGAGTGTGGTATGCGGGAAAGTTCGCAAAGGCTAACTTCACGCCCGCCATCATTCGCGAATTGTACTGTATTAATCTTCCTCTTGAACCGTGCGTTGCGTAGGTAGTTTTAAAGATCTAAGCATACATATGGAAGCGATTTAAGCTTATGAAATGACGCATCACTACATAATAGGAATCCGATGGATGCGGAACGCACAAGATCGTTCGTTGTGGCGACGCTTGGGGGAGGCCTATGTCCAGCAGTGGACGTCTATCGGCTGAAATGATGATGATGATGATGATGATCAGTACATAAGCTAATTCACCAAAGAGTAAAAAAAGACGTGTGGCACTCGGGGACTGCCGCGATAAAGCTATTGCATAGCATTTTTTATCAACTTATGCAATAGACCTCGCCAACAGCTGCTTAACCCCACCCATCCAAAACCAGACCTCGCCAACAGCTGCTTAACCCCACCCATCCAAAACCAGACTTCGCCAACAGCTCCTTAACCCCACCCATCCAAAATGAGACCTCGCCAACAGCTGCTATTGATTGTTCACTCATTTGTTTTCTTATCGGTCACCACACTCAAAAAACAAATGAGTGGGGGTGTTAGGTTATTTTCGTTACTGAATTTCTGGATTCGGTCTCCACGCTCAAGGCCCGCGATAGAAGCTATGCAATAGCTTAAAAATGGGACCCAATTACTAAGAATCAATAGTCCCTCTGTCTGTCACCAGTATCTCATAAACCATGATAGTTAGACAGTTGAAATTTCGCAAATAATGCTATCTATTATTCTCAGTAACGGGTAATTTTTAACCGACTTCCATAAAAGGAGAAGGTTCTCGATTCGGTTGTATCTTTTTTATTTTTTTACCTCAGAATTCCATCGTTTATGAACCAATTTGCAAAATTTTTCAAATCGCTTTCCAGATTGGTCACATTTTTCTCAAAATCTAGTTCTGATGACGGGATCCATGAGGAATCGAAGGAACTCCTCAAATATTATAATAATATTCCACAACTATCACACAACGCCGTCTAGTCCCAAGCTAAGCAGAGCTTGTGTTATGGGTACTAGACAAGTGATAAACATACTTATATATTTCTAAATACATACATATATATTTCTAAATACATACATATTATAGATAAATTACAACACTCAGACACAGAACAAATGATCATGCTCATCACATAAACATTTGTCCTGGGTGGGAATCGAACCCACGACCTGCGGCACAGCAGTCAGGGCCACTAACCACTAGACCAACAGGGCAGTCAATATTTACAGGCAATCATATAGTTATTTTAATATTTTCATCGAGGACTTAAGCACTTACAGTCAAAAAGTTACATTTGATGAAGTGGAACTGGTGAAGTAGATCAGAAATGGCCAACGGAACTTCATATTCACACAGATATCACAATGAAGATAGTTAGACGACTATGACAATACAAATAAATGAATGGTTCTGAATAGTTATGTTGAAACTGGTATCATCGAAGAGATCTGATGATGATGATGGAGCCGGAAGATAGGCACCGGAACTCCGTAATTAATTAATGTATCCTAGCCGTATTTGGGCTTATTAGAAGAAACCATTTCTAAGATGTCACCCGCCTGGGCCAGAGTTATCCTGGGGCCATGGTTATCCGAAAGGGAACTCGAGCCCCGGTATGAGGGCTAGAAGGAACAGGGTGGGTCTTTTAGTCAGTAAGAGTCTGACACTATCTCCCGCTCCGCCCAAGAGCGGGGGTTGTTATTGGATGATCTTTCCCATCATAAAAAAAAAGATGTCACCCAATAACTCCTGATTTCCTTGTCCCTCAGGTCGGCTTCAAAGGCAACGGCATATCACCCGCGAACCTGTCCACCAGCGCCAGCTTCACCTACAGTGACGGCAAGACGTACTCCATCACGCACGGCTCTGTCATCATAGCTTGCCATCACTTCCTGCACCAACACATCAAACCCTGGCATCATGCTGGGAGCTGGTGAATCGCTCCCCGTATTTATAACTTCTAACGCACCGTTTTTATGGCTCCTTACCTCAAAAGGAAAAAACAGAAACTTATTGTGGCACTTTGTTGTCCGTCTGCCTGTCTGACTGTCAATACCCATTATCTCAGGAACGCGTGGAGGTATTCAAGTGAAAATAAAACCATAAACTCAGATTTGCGGTCCCTTCAAGCTGTGAAAGAAATCAAAATTCCAAATTAACGAGAAAAATAGATACTGATGTCGCAATAAACGTATGAAATCAAAAACATAACTTGTAAAAAACCAAGGCTTGCTACTCAGTTCTGTAACCGTAAAAAAAAAACGGAAAAAAAAGACGTGTGGCACTCGGGGACTGCCGCGGTAAAGCTATTGCATAGCATTTTTTATCAACTTATGCAATAAACCTCGCCAACAGCTGCTTAACATTACCCATCCAAAACCGGACCTCGCCAACAGCTGCTTAACCCCACCCATCCAAAACGCCGACAGCTGCTTAACCCCACCCATCCAAAACGCCGACAGCTGCTTAACCCCACCCATCCAAAACGCCGACAGCTGCTTAACCCCACCCATCCAAAACGCCGACAGCTGCTTAACCCCACCCATCCAAAACGCCGACAGCTGCTTAACCCCACCCATCCAAAACGCCGACAGCTGCTTAACCCCACCCATCCAAAACGCCGACAGCTGCTTAACCCCACCCATCCAAAACGCCGACAGCTGCTTAACCCCACCCATCCAAAACGCCGACAGCTGCTTAACTCCACCTATAAAAAACACAGACCTCACCAACAGCTGCTTAACCCCACCCATAAAAAACTCAGACCTCACCAACAGCTGCTTAACCCCACCCATCTAAAACTAGACCTCGCCAACAGCTGCTTAACCCCACCCATACAAACAATGACCTCACCAACAGCTGCTTAACCCCACCCATATAAACCAGACCTCGCCAACAGCTGCTTGACCCCACCCATCCAAAACCAGACCTTGCCAACAGCTGCTTAACCCCACCCATCCAAACACAGACCTCGCTAACAGCTGCTTAACCCCACCCATCCAAAACTAGACCTCGCTAACAGCTGCTTAACCCCACCCATCCATAACGAGACCTCGCCAACATTTGCTTAACCCACCCATCCAAACACAGACCTCGCCAACAGCTGCTTAACCCCACCCATCCAAACACAGACCTCGCCAACAGCTGCTTAACCCCAACCATTCAAAACCAGGCCTCAACAACAGCTGTTATTGATTGTTCACTCATTTGTTTTCTTATAGGTCACCACGCTCAAAAAACAAATGAGTGGGGTGTGTTAAGTTATTTTCGTTACGGAATTTCTGGATTCGGTCTCCACGTTCAAGGCCCGCGATAGAAGCTATGCAATAGCTTAAAAATGTGAGATCCATGTAAATACCAAGTCGGTTAATTTATTCAGTCCGTATATGAGGGACCTTAATGACCTATATTGACTTGGCAATCCGACTAAACAATCTCATTTAATATAATACGTATTACTTGTGATATACATGCGATTGCCAAGACGTAACGAAATAACGAAGAAACAAAACTATTATGGAAACACCGACATCCGAAATTAAATTTAACACTTTTAACCGACTTCGAAAAGGAGGAGGTTCTATATTCGGCTGAATGTATGTGTAGTATAGCTTCTATCGCGGGCCTTGAGCGTGAAGACCGAATCCAGAAATTCCGTAACGAAAATAACCTAACACGCCCCACTCATTTGTTTTTTGAGCGTGGTGACCGATAAGAAAACAAATGAGTGAACAATCAATCAAAATTCAATTCAATGTGTGAAAGTGTAACTTCAATTAATATCAAAGAAAAAAAATAACAAAAGAAAAAAAAATACTGCATAAATAAAATAAATAAATAATTATAATTGCATAAATTGATAAAAATGCTATTATAATTATTTATTATATAATAATAGCTTTACCGCGGCAGTCCCCGAGTGCCACACGTCTTTTTTTTCTTTAGTTTTTTTTTGAATATTGTATAATGTGGTGTACAGTAAAGAAAAATATAATAATAACAAGGGTGAAAATTAACAGATATTAAAATCAGCCTTTTACAATACTCAAGACTGATTTGTCAAAAATTTTAATTTTTAAGTGTTTATGTATGTAGTAATATTTAAGATAATAATACCTAACATTAATATCACTAAAATACGATAAAAACATCTCTTGCTTACCTAGTGCGGCTTGTAACGAAACCATAGCGCGATTCAGCGAGCGACTCCTGGCGGCACAACGCCATCTGTCGAGCTTAGTGGAACTAATGAGGGGCGATTTCAGAACCATTCATTTATTTGTATCATCGTAGTCGCATAACTATGTTCATTGTGATATCTGTGTGAGTATGAACTTCCGTTGGCCATTTCTGGTCTTCTTCACCAGTTCCACCACATCAAATGCCACTGTAAATGCTTAAGTCCTTGATGAAAATATCAAAATATAATAAAAAAATGCTTGCATATACGATTATACTACAAACTTAGTCCAGAAATTATTTTGTAGAACCCTTTTGTCTTTTTTGTACAAAAACTGTTCTTTCCATCAAGTTCAAAATAATTTTCCTAGAAAGTCCGTATAAAGTTCTACTTTTCAGATTTTTTTCATATTTTTTAAACTTATGGTTCAAAAGTTAGAGGGGGGGGGGGGAACATTGTTTTTTACTTTTGGAGCGGTTATTTCCGAAATTATTGACATTATCAAAATTTATTTTAGTAAACCCCTATTCATTTTTAAATACCTATCCAACAATATATCACACGTTAGGGTTGAAATAAAAAAAAATCACTTCCCACTTTACATATAGGGTACCCTAATAAAACATTTTTTTCCAATTTTTATTTTTCTACTTTGTCGGCGTGATTGATATACATATTGGTACCAAATTTCAGCTTTCTAGTGCTAACGGTCTCAGAGATTAAGCGAGGACGGACAGACAGACAGATGGACAGACAGACATGGCGAAACTATAAGGGTTCCTAGTTGACTACGGAACCCTAAAAAGACGTGTGGCACTCGGGGACTGCCGCGGTAAAGCTATTGCATAGCATTTTTATCAACTTATGCAATTGTAATTATTTATTTATTTTACTTAAGCAGTATTTTTTTCATTTGTTTTATTTTTCTTTGATATTAATTGAAGTTACACTTTCACACATTGAATTGAATTTTGATTGATTGTTCACTCATTTGTTTTCTTACCGGTCACCACGCTCAAAAAACAAATGAGTGGGGGGTGTTAGGTTTTTTTCGTTACGGATTCGGTCTCCACGCTTAAGCCCCGCGATAGAAGCTATGCAATAGCTTAAAAAAAACAAACATCCGAATTAAGAACCTCCTCCTTTTTTAGAAGTCGGTTAAAAACTAGAGACGGTCAAAATCACCGCTCTGTTTGACAGCTGGGGTGCTATTCTCTAAGAAAGCGCAGCGCTGGCACAGCGACGAGTAGTGAGTGCAATACATTGAATTAACAATCCAATGTAAAGGGGCATTGGGTTGTTAATTCAATGTATTGCGCTGACGACTCGTCGCTGTGCCAGCGCTGCGCTTTCTTAGAGAATAGCACCCCTGCACGGCGATCCAATAAGTACAGTTGCCATCACGGATCTGGAACACTTGCGCAGAAGTCAAATATTCGGTCTCTTTATTGGTGCGAAGTGCGACGCGGGGGCGCGAAGTGTCAGTGATTGGCTGGCCGCGCCATCGCGTCATAGACGTCACTCCTCATTCGTTCACTGCGTTGCAGCATGTATCTAACAACGAAGACGATTGGCTCGCTAATGTATGGAATGCGCAAAACGATTCCCACTCTGACGCCGAGCGTTCAAGATCCGTGATGGCAACTGTGCCCGTGTTAGAAATGAAGACACTTTTTTTATTTTAAGCTATTGCATAGCTTCTATCGCGGGCCTTGAGCGTGGAGACCGAATCTAGAAATTCCGTAACGAAAATAACCTAAGACCTCCCACTCATTTGTTTTTTGAGCGTGGTGACCGATAAAAATACAAATGAGTGAACAATCAATCAAAATTCAATTCAATGTGTGAAAGTATAACTTCAATTAATATCAAAGAAAAAAAAATACAAAGGAAATAAAATACTGCATAAATAAAATAAATAAATAATTATAATTGCATAAGTTGATAAAAATGCTATGCAATAGCTTTACCGCGGCAGTCCCCGAGTGCCACACGTCTTTTTTTTATTTTTCAACATAGTATCCTTTTAGAAAGATACACTTCTCTCTAAGTTCCGGCCATTTGTTTAATCCCCCTAAAAATAGAATTTTCGAACTCTATATAATACGCCTCTGTCTCAGCGCTGACTTCCTCGTTTGAGATATTTTTTTCTACGAGCCATTTCTTCGAGTTAGTGAATATAATAATAATCCTTTATTATCAGGCATCTAAGGCCCATAGATAAAATACAAAAATAATCTGACAAAATAATAAACTAATACATAAAAAGATACAACTAATCATTATTCAACTATAAACTATTGCACACGAAGTGACGGCGTCGCGTTCCGCTGCGAGGTCGGTATCCTTCCACGAAATCGTCGATATACGACACCCTTCGGCCAAAACTCGGAACTTCGGAATAAGAAGAGGCAGGGAGCCAGGTAAGATAAATACGGGAGGTACGGCAGCGATTCATATCGAAATTCATTCAGTTTGGCGACGACAATTCAGATGTATGTGTTACCGTGATGAAATAACACAGATTTTTTCACCAAATGTGGCCGTTTTTAGGGTTCTGTAGCTAAATGGCAAAAAACGGAACCTTTATAGATTCGTCATGTCTGTCTGTCTGTCCGTCCGTATGTCACAGCCATTTTTTTCCGACTCTATAAGAGCTATACTGTTTAAACTTAGTAAGTAGATGTATTCTGTAAAACGATTTAAGATTTTCACACAAAACTAGACAAAGAGAAAAAAATTGGGTGGTACTTAGAACTGAAATTCAAATTTTTTTTTTTCAAACCCATACGTATGAGGTATCTATGGATAGGTCTTTAAAAATGATATTGAGGTTTCTAATATCATTTTTTCCTAAATTGAATAGTTTACGCGAGAGACACTTTCAAAGTGGTAAAATGTGTGTGTCCCCCCTCTAACTTCTAAAATAAGAGAATGATAAAACTAAAAAAATATATATGATCTACATTACTATAAAAACTACCAACGAAAATTGGTTTGAAACAAAATTGGTTTGAAAACAAAGTTACAACACATTACAAGAACTTTTATATTATGTTACTAGCTGCTACGGAACCCTTCATGGGCGAGTCCAACTCGCACTTGGCCGGTTTTTTTTGTTTGTAGGAGGTAATCACTGGAAGTACTGGTCCAATTGCTAAAAATTGTTCATCGATAAAAAGCTGCTTTATTCCTGAGTGACATAGGCTTTATTTTATGTACGCGGGCGAAGCCGCAGACAAAAACCAGTAATAAATAAATAAATAAAAATACCTTTTATTTCCAGTATTTAAAGTTTACACTTCTTACAATTTATTTTAGTATTAGTTCATGTAGTTTAATCTATGTTAGTATAATTTCCCTTTCCATTACTTGATTGTATGTGTACCTAAATTTCTATATATTTATCTACTGGAACCCCAAGTTGGGTGTAGGCCTCCTCCAGTGACGCCCATTTGTCTCTGTCTTCAGCTACTTTACTCCAATTTTGACCAGCTATCGCTTTAATGTCGTCTTCCCATCGTGTAATAGGTCTACCTTTTGTTCTTTTGCTAAGTGGGCCTTTCCAGAAAGTTACTTTTTTAGTCCATCTGTGATCAGTTAGCCGGGCAACATGTCCTGCCCACTTCCATTTCAATTTTTTTGCGTAGCTTAAAACGTTTGTTGCTTTGGTTATTTTTCTTATTTTAGTATGACGTATTTTATAATAAATAAAACCACAAAAATAACAAAATATAACAAATATATTGTTTTAATTATATTCTTACAATCTAGACATGATTACAATGATTGTTCACAAATAAAATCTATTTAATCAAAGACAAAATTAAATTTTGAAACATGTATGGGACGATACAATTAGTAGTTTTACATTATAGAAGGCGACAGATAACCGAGGAATAAAGTACATTGACCCTTTCCTAATATCTCTGCGTAGGATCCCGAAAAACAAACAATGGATTGCTTTTCATTACTAGATCATGTAAAGTATCTCGACACATGTCGATTCAAGACAGCTTTATGTGTTTATTTCAGTTTTTTGAAATTAAGAATGTCAAGAAATACACCCCTACTTTTTAATTAGTACACAAAACAACGGGGCTCTATCTGTACCCGTTACTGATCATATTTTTGTAGTCAAAAGTAGAAAAAATCCGAAATCTTAAAATTGACCACGAAAAGGTAAATTTATCATAGAATCAATCTTACATAACAATTGCTAGTAGAAAATACTGCGGGTAGTGTTTTTCCTTAATAATTGTCACTTATTCATTCATTAATCAATAGCCTGCACAATATTTCCATAAATTGAGTGACATTTTGGGACATAAACCAACGCTAATAACTTTGCTGTTTATGAATATAATTTATTGAGATTTTACTTATAAAATAACAAGGGCTTTTCTAATAAGCCCTTTAAGTATGTGTACTAATTAAAAAATTGTGGTGTATAGGAGGGTCAATGGCCGTTATTCCATGTTTAGGCTACCCGCACACGACAGACTTTTTGTAGGACAGGTAATCGGACCGATTTTGTATACTTGTAACATTGTTCTGTTTTCTGACAGACTTTGTAGGACGTGTCCGTTGCACTATTGCTATCAGTGTGTTCTATTTTTCTCCTACATAAAATCGGTCACCGATTATCGGACGTGGGCGGGCAGCCTTATCTAGCACCTACCTCACCTCATCATAGTATAGATTTTTATCTTTCAAACAGAAACTTGTTATGGACATGCAATTCAACAAACATTTTCACTGTTTTTCATACATGTTAGTACACATTTTTCATTAGATATTGTGAATACATAGATATCTTGTAGATATTATGTAGGCTTCTATTGAAATCAATTTATAAATATGTGTAAGGCCGCGTTTCCACTCGCTAGTAAATTGCATGCAAGTTAAAATACATTGCGGATTAGCGAGGTATGACGTAATCAAGCGATCCTTCGTAATTCGCAATGTGATTCGACTTGCATGCAATTTGCTTGCAAGTGAAATCGCGGCCTAAGACTAATCCAGTAACTTCTGAAAATCTTCTATTTGGCATGAACTTTGCCCCTAATAATGTACTCAAAAATTTAAAAAAAATTGTAACAATAGAAGCCTTGCTTTAATCAAGATTCTGAATGATGACATTTTTTTTTCAAAAACTTTTGAAGGTTTAAAAAAAAACGCGTATTTCCTGTAACAAGTTTTGTAAAATTTTCTAGTAAACCACGGAATTACTGAATGCCAAGAGTATTCAGGTATTATCACTCTTTTTTTCACGTTGCCTTTTCGTCAAACATCACGTTGGATTGCGTTAGATGAAGTAACAAGCTGTTTAAAATAGGCGAGTGGAAAAGCAGCCTCTTAATAATGAAACCAACACATTGACAGATACTTGTACCAATGTTTACGTAAGCATAGGGGGAGCGTGTGAGAGTTTTGCTTACTTTTGCTGACAAGGAGGAGGGGGATTAACTTCCCCCTCCTCCTATTTACAAAAAATCTGTTTATGTAATACTTGAACAGTGCCATAAACATGTCTTTACGTACATAATGCCTAGAAAAATATTGTATGGTGATAACGAAGGTCGAATACATTTCTAGTTATCAACAGAAATATCGTTCTTATTGTCAAAGCGTTGAGCAATATATTGCTTTAAAGTATTTTTGGTCCAATGATTTAGAGGTACATAACAAGGGTTGAATGAACTCAAACATGCTTTTATAATAACAGTACTGATTTAGAAATGTTCCCTTTTACAATTAAAACTATTGTCGGTTGGAAACAGTAGTGGAACATCTTAAAAATTTCGAGTTTTATCATTTTATGCAAACGCTGAAGTAAGATTTCAATGCTATTTATGGGCGCGGGCTTGCGGACAGTGAGGAATGGGTAGCTCGCTGTCCGACCGTCCGGTAACTGTCCGGACCAAGCCCAAGTCGTCAACAGCGCGGACTGTTCCCGCGCGCCTCAAGGAGTTGTCAGCAACAGTAGGGACCCAGCCGGGTTGAAGCCTACTGTGGCCAGGGTTATCCGAAAGGGAACTCGAGCCTCGGTATGAAGGCTAGAAGGAACGGGGTGGGTTTTTTAGTCAGTAAGAATCTGACACTATCTCCCGCTGTGTTATTGCGGGTTGTTATTGGATGATATTCCCTACCAAAAAAAATGCTGTTTATGGGAACAAATTAATTTCTGACAAATAGATATTACTATAATTATAACAATACTATGGAAGGCGTCAGATAACCATCCCTCGCCGTCCGTCGCCTTTTCTCTCTCTGCGTAGGTACACGAAAAACCAACAATTAACTGCTTTTCTTTACTATATCATGTAAGTGGTCACGATACATGTCGATTCAAGACAGCTTTATTTCCATTTTTGAAATTAAGAATGTCAACAAATGTAGGAAGGTCAATGACCATTATTCCACAGTTATCTGACGCCTAACTTAGTATTATAAAGCAGACGAGTTTGTTTGTTTGAATGTGGTAATTTCAGAAACTGCTGATGCATATTAAAATTCTTTTAGAGTTGGATAGCAGCGGTAACTAAAGACAGGTCATACCGCAGGGGACAACTGATCTCTATAAAAAAAATTGGGTTTTAAATATCTTCCATCTTTAATTTGATATTATTTCAAAGCTATTTGTTTCAAAATATTCCAAAACTGTTTCCGACCGACGTTATTAGATTTAAATAAATAAAAAAAATAATTACCCTTACACCGAAATCCTAAGTATCAGAAAACTTCACATATCTGTTGCTTATCTACAATAATATTATAAAGAGGGAAAATTTGTATTTTTGTGTATATGTTTGTAATGAATAAACTCAAAAATTACTGTGCCGATTTCAAAAATTCTTTCACCATTGTAACATGGACTATAATTTATCGACCCCAGCGAAGCCGGGACGGGCTGCTAGTTAAACATATCTTACAAAGTGGGTTAAGAAAGAACAGAAAGAAAAACATAAATATAATTGTCTAATTGAATTATTATGTTTGTTGATTTCTTTACTTTTTTTGCCTTAGAGGCTGATTAAACCGAATATATTCAGCATTTCAACCAACTATTCGGCTGAATACCCAAAATTCCGCCTAATACAAAACGAATATTCGGAGCATCTCTAATTATAATCAAACAGTATTAATAATTTTACAATGACATATTAGATAAAGATTTATTACAATCATACGGAGTCTGATTCCGGTTAAATTATACATGTATAGGGTAACTGGTAATTAGTGTCCGATACTATACACGATATTATACTCATGATTAGAAACAACTTTGCCAAAGAAACTTTCTTTTTATAATCATTAGTTTTATCACAATATAATGGTTTAAAACACTAAAAAACACAGCTTTAGCACGCACTAAATTTAACCTTTCGAATGTCTTAAGTTACACTGTCCGACATAAGGTAATTGTTCTTCTATTGTGTCTCTAATTACGACATTCAAAGAGTTAATACCCATATCATGGTGCATTTCAAATAGCCAATCTGCCATCTTGGACGTCCGCCATATTGGATTTGAGTCACGTGACTATTTTTTTTTCGTATTCTTGACAGCAAACCCTTTCATTTGATACCCACATATCATGGGGGTGGATTTCAAACAGCCAGTCCGTCATCTTGGGGAGGCCGCCATATTGGATTTGAAATGACGTTTCTTAGCTAGTCATGTATTGTCATCAGAAATCAGAGCGTGCGCAAAATTTTATCCTAATCGAAGACCGGGAAGTGGGTCAAATTAAGATTCCAAGATTTTCTTACATACATAGTTACAAGTGAAGCTAATACAAGCTTGTTAATAATAAGAAAATAGCTGTTCGCGCAAATTCATGCGCGCCTGCGACCTTTCAGCTGTTAGCCGCGTAACGCCATTGTCTCATGTACCTTACCTACAATATAGTGATAGTGCACCCGCGCCGCTTGCAAACCCATCGGTGTATGTAATCAGTGTAGGTACTTACATGTTCCGGTTAAATAATGAGTATAACAAAAGTTTCTTTGGGAAAGTTGTCTATAATCATGAGTTTAATCTCGTGTTTAATTATCGGTCACTAATTACCTGTCACCCTATGTATAGATTGATTTCGCAACAGATATCCCCCAAGCACACCACTTTTCACTATGTTATACAACCATGACACTAACGTATAACACTACGCTAACATTACAGCATCTTCCTGATCATGTAGTTTAGGATGCCGCCGTTCTTGAAGTACGTGAGGTCCACCTCCGTGTCGAAGCGGACCTTCACTTGGAATGACTGGCCGGTGCTCACCTGAGGACAATAAGATTTGATTAGTACAAAGCGGTGGACACGCAAAATATAAAATTGGTGTTCTGAAGGAGATGGCGGGACGACTTATGGCCGAAATTAATCATTTATAGTCTAGATAGATTCAAAACTTTTGGGATTGAAGAAGGAAAATAAAATCCAGATACCGATTAGGATACAAAATATTTTTTAATTTATGCGAAACCTGAATATTATGTTCAGAATTAGTCGCCCGGAGGACACGGTGGAGCACACAGTCGTGGTGTGCCCTGCTTGGGCGGAGCATCGCCGTGTCCTCGTGGGGGCGATCGGCGGCGGAGACCTCTCGCTCCGGGCCTTGGTTGAGGCCATGGTCCGGAGCGAGGAGGAGTGGCAGGCGCGAGCCGACAAGTGCGAAGCAGTAATGCTCGCAAAGGAGGAGGCCGAACGCATCAGGCAACGGCGTTATCGCCGCCGCCGCCGCCGCCGGGATTCTGATCCCGATTTTCGGCCACCGTAGGCGCGGGCTTGCGGACAGTGAGCAATGGGTAGCTCGCTGTCCGGCCGTCAGGTAACTGTCCGGACCAAGCCCAAGTCGTCGACGGCGCGCACTGTTCCCGCGCGCCTCAAGGAGTTGTCAGCAACAGCAGGGACCCAGCCGGGTCGAAGCTTACTGGAACCAGGGTTATCCAAAAGGGCGCTCGAGCCCCGGTATGAAAGGCAATGAAGGAACGGGGTGGGTCTTTTAGTCAGTAAGAGTCTGACACTATCTCCCGCTCCGCCCAAGATCGGGGGATGTCAATGCATGATTTTTTCCCACCATAAAAAAAAAATGTTCAGAATCAGTAACTGAACGAATTCCAATCGTTTTTGCACCATGTTATTTTTCCCAACAATATTTTAAAAAGGTAACAAGTTGGACACTACCGACACTAAGTACAACACAGGTCGTAGCAGACATAAGGAGTGTTGTAATTGTATCAAAATAATAAATTGTACCACTAGCGCCACTCTGGTTTAGGCAAGTTAACTATTGTCACTTAGCTGTTAAGTCAATTTGAACAAAAAAAAAACCGGCCAAGTGCGAGTCGGACTCGCCCATGAAGGGTTCCGTAGCAGCAAGTAACATAATATAAAAGTTCTTGTAATGTGTTGTAACTTTGATCGATGTTTTAATAAAAGTGTATTTTTTTCGGTTTATGACGCATTAAAAAAAAACTACTTACTGGATTTCGTTCAAACCAATTTTCGTTGGTAGTTTTTATAGTAATGTACATCATATATTTTTTTTAGTTTTATCATTCTCTTATCTTAGAAGTTAGAGGGGGGGGGACACACATTTTACCACTTTGGAAGTGTCTCTCACGGAAACTATTCAGTTTAGAAAGAAATGATATTAGAAACCTCAGTATCATTTTTGAAGACCTGTCCATAGATACCCCACACGCATGGGTTTGATGAAAAAAAAATTGTTGAGTTTCAGTTCTATGTATGGGGACCCCCAAAATTGATTGCTTTTTTTCTATTTTTGTGTGCAAATCTTAATGCGGTTCACAGAATACATCTACTTACAAAGTTTCAACAGTATAGCTCTTATAGTTTCGGAAAAAAGTGGCTGTGACATACGGACGGACAGACAGACAGACAGACAGACAGACAGACAGACAGACAGACAGACAGACAGACAGACAGACAGACAGACAGACAGACAGACAGACAGACAGACAGACAGACAGACAGACAGACAGACAGACATGACGAATCTATAAGGGTTCCGTTTTTTGCCATTTGGCTACGGAACCCTAAAAAAAGACGTGTGGCACTCGGGGAATGCCGCGGTAAAGCTATTGCATAGCATTTTTATCAACTTATGCAATTATAATTATTTATTTATTTTATTTACGCAGTACTTTTTTTCCTTTGTTTTTTTTTCTTTGATATTAATTGAAGTTACACTTTCACACATTGAAATGAATTTTGATGGATTGTTCACTCATTTGTTTTCTTATCGGTCACCACGCTCAAAAAACAAATGAGTGGGGGGTGTTAGGTTACTTTCGTTACGGAATTTCTGGATTCGGTCTCCACGCTCAAGGCTTAGCTAGAAGCTTTGCAATAGCTTAAAAATCTGTATTATATTATCCAGATAGAATACCTATTAATGTAACTGGAAATAAGTCGATAGATCGTGAATACCGCTTTTGGATAGGACTTCCATCGAACGACTATAAAACTTCAACGATATTTGGCTTGTTTGAATTGAATTTTACGTGAATCAGGCTACAGCACGCTTAGCCAAGTTGTTATTCTGCTATCGTTAACGCTGTCGAAAAGTGATAAAACGTATGGGAATGACGTTATCTCAACGTAAAGTCGCGTGGTCGGAACAAACGAATAGACAATTCGTAGCCAAGTTCACATCGTTTAAAATCGTTTCTACAATATTTAACGCTACAGCCTTTGTTATACAAACGCTACATTGTAGAACGAGCGGCCGACTCAGGCGCGTCAACATGGCTACCAACTTATCGTTTTCTACAATTGCAGACACCGAGGCGTTACCGATTAGAGAAC
Source organism: Mythimna albipuncta (assembly GCA_929112965.1). Lineage (NCBI taxonomy): Eukaryota > Metazoa > Arthropoda > Insecta > Lepidoptera > Noctuidae > Mythimna > Mythimna albipuncta. Next base: position 10,647,006 of record OV815985.1, read on the forward strand.
GGATGGGATGGCTGGGGGGGCTGGTCTCGCACTCGCCCATTTTGTTCTTACCTTGACAGTGATAATGTCTCCGGGGGCGATGTTGTCAGCGAGCTCAATGTCATACGTCTCGTTGCCCTTGAGGCCGAGCGTGTCGGCGTTCTCTCCGTCCAGGAACTGCAGGGGGATGATGCCCATGCCCACCAGGTTGGAGCGGTGGATGCGCTCGAACGACTCCGCTATCACGGCGCGAATACCCTGGAGAAGAGAAAAAATCAGAAATCAGAAAAGTTTCTAAACAAATACACTATTAACAGGCACTTTTGTCTGTCAAAAAAGAGTAAAGTATTTTTTTAAAATCTACTATATAAAAATAAGTCGGGTTTTCCTTCCTGACGCTATAACTCCAGAACGCACGAACCGATTTCCACGGTTTTGCATTCGTTGGAAAGGTCTCGGGCTCCGTGAGGTTTACGGTTTACGGTTTAAGACATTTATTTCTCAAAAAGAATACAATTCACTTAATATGAGAAATACAAGTTATTCTTAATTACTAAATACATTGACATGAGAAATGTAGGTACTCAAACAGACTAGTAAGTACTTTTATCCACAAAAGTTCGCTTCCAAAATCATGCGGGTAACAAGAAAAAAAAGTACAATTTGCTGTATTAGTGAACTCATTACGTATCGTTTCCTAAAGGCAAGACGATAGCAATTTCATATTTTGATTGTACTCAACTTTTTTTTTTTTTTTTTTACTGTTATTTGTTAATTTGAGCTTGTTTATTAAACTAATTTGGGTATTATATAATTTAACATAAGTTTTTTTTTTATATATAATATTAGTTCGTATTATGTACTTATATTTTAATGTAAACAGCAAAAAAAAAATAATTAAATTACGGAAACTTACATAAATCTTAATTTAATTAAAACGGGAAAAATCTTTCAAGATGTGGTGCTTCAAGGTTTTTTTGAATAACGTGTAGGATTGGATCTCTTTTATGTCATTAGGCAATTTATTGTATAATTCTGCTCCCTCATATAATATGTTTTTTCTTCCGTAGTTGGTTCGAGGTCATCTCAGGCAGATATTGTTTTTGCGTCTAGTGATGCGTTTTTGTGTTTGTCCTTTCCTTGTAAACGTAATTTTGGAGTGTATGTCTTTGTTCAGTAGTTTAAATACTAAAATGCATGTGTTATATGTGTATATATGCGAAAGTGTCATTAATTTCGTTTCTTTATAAATCTAGTTTATTAGAGTAGAGTAGGGTAGATTAGAGTAGAGTAGGGTAGGGTAGAGTAGGGTAGAGTAGAGTAGAGTAGAGTAGAGTAGGGTAGGGTAGGGTAGAGTAAGGTATAGTAGGCTGAAGTAGGGAAGAGCGGGAGCGAAGCCACGCGGGCAAAAGCTAGTCTGGTATAAACTAGTGCTTGACTGCGATCCCACCTGATGGTAAGCAGTGATGCAATCGTTGATAGTGAGGCGCACTAGTTTATTAAGAGCCTATTCACTCTAGCCTTGAAGACCCCTAATTCAATAATCTTGCACATTCCAAAGAGAAGACTCTGCAAGAAACCTAATAGACACTCATTTGTTTAAATCGTATTATGAGTTACATAAGCGGCGAGGGAATATATCGTGAGAAAACAGGCATGTCCTAGAACCAAAAGTTCGAAATTCGAAGACCTGTGACATCCATGACACTTTGAGAGTAGGTGATATATTTTTTTAAATCCGCTTTAAAAAGAAGGAGGTTCTACTTTCGGCTGAATGTATTTTTTTTACACACCGATATCTCGGTCAATTGGGGACCGATTTTGAAAATTATGTTTTGGTTGAAAGATTATGCTTCCAAGTTGGTCCAATAATAGTACATTATGATACAAGTGTATAATATTAGTGATTACCGCTGAGGCGGTATTTAGATCCGAGCCGAAAGCGAGGGTCTTAGGAGAGCCGAGGACGGTAATCTCCAATATTCACGTGTATCATACGACGTTTTTCGACACACTTGAGAAGAAAATTTTTACAAATTAATTAGTTATTGCTTTATCAACAAAATTGTTTTTTTTTTGTAGATATGGCGGCAAAAAATTGTTCTTTCTTCTTATGCGCGCGCATCCAAAATGGCGGCCATAGACTAGCTACTTTAGCTAGGCTGTTTGAATAAAAATAAGAATGAGGTTGCTTATGTTTATAAACAGAAAAAATATTTTTATTTTATGAAAGGTTTTATTTATTAAACATGTAAAAGTTAAAATAGTTTATTTAAACACAAATTAGCATAAAATAAGCAAGCAAGACACCAATTTGTAGGTACTATTGAACCCAATACCTAATGTATTTTTTTTTTCGAATTCAATGTTTGATTTGAGAACAGAGGTTTAACAAAAAAGGTTATCAATACATTACAACACTTGTGCACAATGGTAATCAAAAATTCACAGTTTGGTTACCAGTTACAATATATACCTAAGTGTAGTGCAATAATAGTCACTTTCTGAGCAAGTGTGTCAAAAAATATTGTTATGATCTGATCATGAACTTCGAAGATATGGAATTGAACTCCTCATAGAATCACAGCAGAACTGTGGTTACAAGTAAAGTTGCTTTGTTTATACCTGTAGTCGATGACTGACTGTCAGAAAAGGGATGAAGCCAGAAGGAAAAAAAATAAATTAATGTAATCTAACCGTATTTGGGATTATTAGAATCGTTATGAGATGCACTGTGGCTATGAGTTTTTTAAATTTGTCTAAGGGGTACTTTTTAGTGGTGGTACCATAACTAAAAAGTAAAATAAAAACTTTTTACAAAAAAAAATATCTTCGGCAAGGAAAAAAAAAATTGTCGTATAAAAGTGTTTTTAGAAACCTATTTGCGAAATAAATATATTTTATCATTTTTAAAATCATAAAAGGTCCGCATACATCGTTGTTTTACAAAAAACGCCCCTAATTAGTTTCACTAAGCTTGATAGATGGCGTTGTGCCGTCAGACGCCGCTCGCTGAATGGCGCTTAGTTTTCGTTACACGCCGCACAAAATAGCAATATAATATTATGTATTTGTAAATTTTTAACACGCTTATATTAGCTTCAACTGTATGTTTGTAATCAACGCCTTTGAGCTCGATTTTGACCAACTTTGGGCGATCAGATTTTCTTGCATACTCATCAAAGACTAGTGAAAAATAAAAATATAGTTTAAAAAAAAACTAAAAAAAACATGCATTTATAGCATATCAAACTAAAAAGTGTAAAATAATTTTCAATATAGGTAGAAAATAATAATAATGAACGAAAAATGTTAATATCATTGTGAAAAAAGCGTGGGGCGCTCGATTTATGAAAAATATGGCACAAAGCGCCCCACGCTTTTTTCGTTCATTTTATTAATATTTTTCGTTTATTATTATTATTTTCTACCTATATTGAACATTATAGTTCACACTTTTTAGTTTTATATGCTATGAATGCGTGTTCTTTTTTTTGTTTTTTTAATCTATATTTTTTTCTCAGTCAAATATAGTAGAGCCTCGCTAATCCGGTCCCCCGTTACTCCGGTGCACGCTTGTAATCCGGACAGACGAAAGGTTCGCGCGGAGGTACGTTCGCAGAGGAAACGGTAGGTGCAGGCCGCAACGTGTCAATATTCAATCATTTTATTAGTTTCTCCGTCAACTTAGAAACCGTGCTTTTGAAATGAAGTTTAAAAATGTAAGTGTATACATGAACTGTTAAATAAATAAATAAAAAATGGTTGCCTGTAAAGTCGGTTTTACGGGCGAAGATTTTACGTGACAACGTCCATGCGCCGATTCAATGCGCCTAATTCTCTAGTGCTGCGCGCGCGGCAGACCGATCATAGTTGAGTGGGAGAGAGACGCAAGGCATTCGGCGGGCCTCTCTCTCGTTCGGTGACTCATCGTAACGTTACCGAGCGTTACACTTTTTCATAAGTGACTCCCAGCCGCAACCTAATTTAAGACGTTGTCACGTCAAAATACAAAAAAATCCTGCATCTGTAGCCTGATTCACGTAAAATCAAACAAGCCAAATATCGTTGAAGTTTTATAGTCGTTCGATCGAATTCCTATCCAAAAGCGACATTCACGATCTATCGACTTATTTCCAGTTACATTAATAAGTATTCTACCAGGATAATGTAATAGACTTTTTTAAATCGACGAATTTCAAACGACTTTAAAATCCGTGTCGTTCAAACTCGATTTATGGATGTGAATACGGAAATGGTCTAAACGACTAAATCGCTACGATATCGTTACGGTTTTAATTACGTGAATCGGGCTACAGTTCTCTTACAAACATCGTTCTTCATTAGTTCCACTAAGCTCGATAGATGGCGTTGTGCCGTCAGACGCCGCTCTCTGAATGGCGCTATGGTTTCGTTACACGCCATACGTGATAAGCCAAGGGATTTTTTGTTTAAATAAATATATATTTTATGCAGTTTGACAATTTTTGACAAATCAGCCTTGAGTATTGTAAGAGACTGATTTTATTATCTTTTATCTTTGCATAATTGGGCTGAAAGAACAAACTTTAACCACTTTTGAAATTATGGTCAAGGATCACTTCCTCTACTATACACCCCTACTTTTTAATTAGTACACAAATTAAATGGAGCTCTATGTGTACCCGTTACTGATCATATTTTTGTATTCAAAAGTAGAAAAAACCGAAATCATAAAATTGACCACGAAAAGGTAAATTCATCATAGATTCAATCATATATTCAATTATAATTGCATAAGTTGATAAAAATGCTATGCAATAGCTTTACCGCGGCAGTCCCCGAGTGCCACACGTCTTTTTTTTATTTTTTTATGATAACAATAAAGAGTATATCTTAAAACTTACAAATCTTTATAACTTACAAAAATCGCCCTCCATTAGTTCCGCTAAGCTCGATAGATGGCGTTGTGCTGTCAGACGCCGCTCCCTGAATGGCGCTATGGTTTCGATACACGCCACATGAGGTATTCAATCATTATTTGGTATACTAGCAGCTAGGAAATACCGGGCACATTTAGTTTAACAGATGAAAAAAAAAATGTCGTTTTTAAAAGTGGTTTTAGAAATCTATTTGCAAAATAAATATATTTTATCATTTTAAAAATCATAAAGTTCCGCATACATCGTTGGTTTTATAAAAATCGCCCCTCATTAGTTCCACTAAGCTCGATAGATGGCGTTGTGCCGCCAGAAGTCGCTCGCTGAATCGCGCTATGGTTTCGTTACAAGCCGCACTAGGTAAGCAAGAGATGTTTTTATCATATTTTAGAAATCTTAAATTTATTATTATCTTAGGTATTTACTACCACAATAAAAATTTTTGGCAAATCAGTCTTGAGTATTGTAAAAGGCTGATTTTATTATCTGTTAATTTTCACCCTTGTTATTATGAAAACAGTTCAATTTCCGAACATTTTTCAAAATCACAATTTTGTTTTTAAACGGTGAAGTAAAACATCGTGTGTTTTTATAAAACCAAAAATTCGAAGACATGTGACATTCACCAACCCGCACTGGGCCTGCGTGGTGGATTACGGCCCATTCACTCTCTTAGAGAGGAGGTCTGAGTCCCAACAGTGGGAACATTATAAGGCCAACTATGCTATCTACTAAAATCATTGGTCAAAAGACATAGATCAAAGTATTTCATCAAGCCTATAAAAGCGACAAAAATAAACCTCCAATAATAATAATCCATTCTTCCTTTATTCCTAGCGTCCACTTCACAACACAGAATTCCTCTACGCCCCAAATCCCGATAATTGTATAGACAAATTATAATACACACACAATACTTCTAAACACACACAAAGCTAAAAAAAGACGTGTGGCACTCGGGGACTGCCGCGGTAAAGCTATTGCATAGCATTTTTATCAACATAAGCAATTATAAATATTTATTTATTTTATTTATGCAGTATTTTTTTCCTTTGTTTTTTTTTTCTTTGATATTAATTGAAGTTACACTTTCACACATTAAATTGAATTTTGATTGATTGTTCACTCATTTCTTTTCTTATCGGTCACCACGCTCAAAAAACAAATGAGTGAACAATCAATCAAAGGTTAATAAAATGTTAGGTTATTTTCGTTACGGAATTTCTGGATTCGGTCTCCACGCTCAAGGCCCGCGATAGAAGCTATGCAATAGCTTAATAAAAAAAATAAAAAAATATATAGTAAACATTGTTTTGTAAGTGTGATGGTGTGTGTGTGAGAGTGGTATGTTTGTGTAGAAATAATAGTACGAGATTAAAATGTACGACAAAGTAGGGTAATAGTTCATAGTAAAGTTTTGGCTCATTGGCTCGCCAATGTATGAAATGCGTAAAGCGATCCCCACTTTGACGCCGAGCGCTCAAGATCCGTGCCGATAACTATACTATAATTTATTTCGCTGAGGTGCACCTGCCATTTTGACTCTCACGGTGAATCTAGCTAATCGTACTTACTAGTAGATAAGGTCCCTTAGCGGCCCAGTCGCGACTCGACCCGGAGCCGTAGTCCTTACCCACGATGGCTATCAGAGGGACCTTCTCGGACGCATATCTGCAAAGAAGAACAGAGATAATATAATAATAATATTCCAGAACTATCACACAACGCCGTCTAGTCCCAAGCTAAGCAGAGCTTGTGTTATGGGTACTAGACAACTGATAAACATACTTATATTTCTAAATACATACATGTTATGGATAAATTACACCCAGACACAGAACAAATGATCATGCTCATCACATAAACATTTGTCATGGGTGGGAATCGAACCCACGACCTCCGGCAGTCAGGGCCACTAACCACTAGACCAACAGGCCAGTAGATTAGAGAATTTCTTTTTTCGTATCGTACCACTACCAATATCTCGATATTTTTAAAATAAAAATATCTTTATCGATATAGATATTTTGAAAAATATCGATATCGATACTTTATTTCGTTTCTGACATCGCTAGTCAGGGCCACTAACCACTAGACCAACAGGCCAGTAGATTAGAGCATTTCTTTTTTCATATTGTACCGCTACCGATATTCGATATTTAAAAATAAAAAAATATTGGTATCGATATAGATATTAAAAAAAAAATCGATATCGATATATATCGATACTTTATTGCGTTTCTGACATCCCTAGTCAGGGTCACTAACCACTACACCAACAGGCCAGTCCCACTGCTGGGCGAAGGTCTCCCTCTCACTTTTCCACACACGTCTGTCTTCGGCCATTGCGCGCTACTCCCTCCGGTAGTTATCCATCTCATCTTTCCACCTTCACCTTGATCTGCTGCGATGTCGCCTAACGTTTAAGTGGCTCACAACTCATCCGACATGCGGCAAACATGTCTTGCCCAATCCCATTCTAGCTTTAGCGTAGCATAATCGGCCTTATAATGTTCCCACTGCTGGGACTCAGGCCTGCTCTACGAGAGGGAAAAGGCCGTAATCCACCACGCGGGCCCAGTGCGGGTTGGTGGATGTCACATGTCTTCGAATTTTTGGTTCTAGGACGTGCCAGTTTCCTCACGATGTTTTCCTTCACCATTTTGAGAGCAGTGGTGATGAAATAAATTACACAAAGTAATGCGCCTGGCTGGATTTGAACCCGCGACCTACAAGTCGTAAGACGGGGCCGGTACCACTCGGCCACCACTGCTTTCTAACATTACTGATCAGTAATGACCTCATCATGGAGTAATGGATCTCATGGTGAAATGGCGTCAACGACTATCGCAACCCAGTGCTGGGCACGCCACAATCATGGCGGTAAGTCCCCTCTTTGAGGCGTGGCTGGAAAGGCCTCACGGCGTCCTTACCTTCCGCATGACGCAGGTCCTCACCGGACATGGTTCGTTCGGGAGTTTCCTGCACCGAATTCATGCGGAAGTGACGCCCGGGTGTCGCCACTGTGCGGAACGCCCGGAGGACACGGTGGAGCACACAGTCGAGGTGTGCCCTGCTTGGGCGGAGCATCGCCGTGCCCTCGTGGGGGCGATCGGCGGCGGAGACCTCTCGCGCCGGGCCTTGGTTGAGGCCATGGTCCGGAGCGAGGAGGAGTGGCAGGCGGTCGCCGACTTCTGCGAAGCAGTAATGCTTGCAAAGGAGGAGGCCGAACGCATCAGGCAACGGCGTTATCGCCGCCGCCGTCGCCGGGATTCTGATCCCGATTTCCGGCCAACGTAGACGCGGGCTTGCGGACAGTGAGCAATGGGCAGCTCGCTGTCCGGCCGTCCGGTAACCGTCCGGACCAAGCCCAAGTCGTCGACGGCGTGCGCTGTTCCCGCGCGCCTCAAGGAGTTGTCAGCAACAGCAGGGGCGCAGCCGGGTCGAAGCCTACTGGGGCCAGGGTTATCCGAAAGGGCGCTCGAGCCCCGGTATGAAGGCTAGAAGGAACGGGGTGGGTCTTTTAGTCAGTAAGAGTCTGACACTATCTCCCGCTCCGCCCAAGGGCGGGGGATGTCAATGCATGATTTTTCCCACCAAAAAAAAAAAAAAAAAAAAACATGTCTTCGAATTTTTTGGTTCTAGGATATGCCGGTCTCCTCACGATGTTTTCCTTCACCGTTTTGAGAGCAGTGGTGATGAAATAAATTACACAAAGTAATGCTCCTGGTTGCGTTTGAAAAAAAAAACTCGTAACTCGAGGCCGTTACGCAAATACTGTACCTCAGAGGTAAACAATAGTAAGTCCACTTTTTTGAAAATATCACTGTTAAAATCGTAAGAACCAGTTCTACGTAATGGTATAGGGCATCAAGTCCTACGTCATCTAGGAAGAGAAATATCCAATCGTATATGACAAAACATATCGGGTATAGGACTTAAAATGATGATAAGATTATTTACTCCTTGGCTTTACGAGCACTTAATCTATAATATAAAAATGAATCGCAAAATGTGTTGGTAAGCGCATAACTCAACAACGCTTGGACCGATTTCGCTAATTTTTTTTTTGTTGTGTTCGTTATTGGGAGGAGAAGGTTCTTAAAAAAATGAAAATAAGGGTAGTGTAGGGTAGAGTAGGGTAGTGTAGGGTAGAGTAGAGTAGAGTAGGGTAGGGTAGAGTAGGGTATAGTAGGCTGAAGTAGGGAAGTGCGGGAGCGAAGCCGCGCGGGCAAAAGCTAGTACATAATATATAAAAAATATAAGTGACTTAGTTTCAATGTCTTTAAAGCAATTATGTCTAAAATACATTTAAAGTTTCTACCCGCGTGTTTTTGCCTCTCCTGTAAAATTTACTTTTTGGCACATACTGTTGTTTACCTCTGAGGTACAGTTATAGTTCTTTGATAGTTAATGCAGTAAAACCATGAGTTACCTGTCAGCCGCATCGAATATATCCATGTTATCTCCGCTAGGATAGTGCGTGGTCTTCGGGCCAGCCGTGGCCGCCATCTTGTTCACGAGCCGGATGTTGGCGAACGTTCCGCGAGACATCACGTCGTCATTACCCCGCCGGGAGCCGTACGAATTGAATTCACGCGGAGTGAGGCTGAAAGAAGGAAAAACAAAATTAAATAAGTAGCGACATCGGTCTAGTGGTTAGTGGCCCTGACTGGTATGCCGGAAGTTGTGGGTTCGATTACCGCCCAGGACAATTATGTGTGTGATGTGCATGAAAGTTTTTTTTGTGTCCGGGTGTAATTTATCTATAATATGTATTTATTTATGCATGACGCACAGGACCGGTCATTGTGGCGACGCTTGGGGGAGGCCTATGTCCAACAGTGGACGTCTTTCGGCTGATATGATGATGTATGTATTTAGAAATATATAAGTATGTTTATCAGTTGTCTAGTACTCATAACACAAGCCCTGCTTAGCTTGGGACTAGACGGCGTGGTGTGGTAATTGTGGAATATTATATTATATTATTACTAGCTGTCCCGGCAAACGTTGTTTTGCCATATAAATATTTTTTAAGTAATTTCTAATAATGTTAAGGGTGGACAACCCTTATCACTAAGGAGTATGAAAAATAGATGTTGGCTGATTCTCAGTCCTACTCAATATGCTCACAAAATTTCATGAGAATCGGTCAAGCCGTTTCGGAGGAGTCCGGGAACGAACATTGTAACACGAGAATTTTATATATAAGATAAATTAGTTCAGCCCCCCTAGCCAAGTTACAACCGTTTCGTTTGCGCCGAACGCTTCGAGTTGACCTTGCCGCCAATTCTTTTGTTCTGACCACATGACTGAGCGATAAGACGACGTCATTCAAGTACATTTGAAGCTTTCTACAAGAGTTAACTATTGCAGATTATTAACTTGGCTAGGAGTACAGATCATAAAAATATTTCTATGGGACCAAATTGTCATATTTTTAGAGTTCCGTAGCCAAATGGCAAAAAACGGAACCCTTATAGATTCGTCATGTCTGTCTGTCCGTCCGTATGTCACAGCCTTTTGCCGAAACTATAAGAGCTACACTGTTGAAACTTTGTAAGTAGGTGTATTCTGTGAACCGCATTAAGATATTCATACAAAAATAGAAAAAAAGCAATAAATTTTGGGGGTCCCCATACTTAGAACTGAAACTCAAAATTTTTTTTTTCATCCAACCCTTACTTGTGGGGTATCTATGGATAGGTCTTCAAAAATGATATTGAGGTTTCTAATATCACTTTTTTCTAAACTGAATAGTTTGCGCGAGAGACACTTCCAAAGTGGTAAAATGTGTGTGTCCCCCCCCCTCTAACTTCCAAGATAAGAGAATGATAAAACTAAAAAAAATGTATGATGTACATTACTATACAAACTACCAACGAAAATTGTTTTGAACGAAATCTAGTAAGTAGTTTTTTTTTAAAACATCATAAATCTAAAAAACATACACTATTATTAAAATCCTGTTTTGTGCACAGCATTCATTTTTCTGGTATACATTCAGTTAATTAGTGTGCTAAAAAATTATACAGATGTGTAATTAAAAATATTCCTTATTAAAACATCGATCAAAGTTACAACGAACTACAAGAACTTTTATATTATGTTACTTGCTGCTACGGAACCCTTCCTGGGCGAGTCCGACTCGCCCTTGGCCGGTTTTTGTTGATAGTTGGCTTGCGGTTGACTGCTAACTCACCTGATAGTAAGCGACGATGCTGTCGACGATATAGCACGCTTACCTAGAACTAACCTATTCACTCTTGACTTGATCCCCAGGTCGTAACTATCACCCATTTGAAGACTTCCAAATGAAATAAAAGGCAGAAGACCAAGACTCACCCGCGGTCAGCGAGGAACCTGGCAGCCGGCGAGTTCCTGGCGATGGAGCCGGCGGGAGAGATGTGGTCGGTGGTGACGGAGTCGCCCAGCAGCAGCAGGCAGCGAGCGTTCTTTACACCCTGGACTGGTTTCAGCTCCTGGAAACAGTTGGATTTATTTAAAGATCATTAATATCATCTTCCTAGGACAGTGATGGCCGAGTAGAAACGGTCTCGACTTAGACCTCAAACACATAAACACGTTACGACGACACGGTGCCGTGACGTGGACTTTGGATTGTGATTCGTGGATTTAAACAACCCTCGCTTGAAAAAGGGCGGTCTCTTGAAGTAGGTGGAGCCACAAAATATAAAGGTACAAAAGACAATCTCATGTATGTACTTCACTTTTTATACCTACGCTCGGTGGACGCACACTAATGAGCGTTTGAGCTGGAACTGTTCGAAAAGCTGGCAGAGGCGCTCCGAGATATCGTGTCTGTGAGCGGTGTCTATGTGTGCGTTGCTCGAGCGCACTTTGTATGTAGATTGAATTCTGTACCTATCTATTTTGTGGTGGAGCGGAGGTACCAGCCGACAGCGCCTGCCACGACGGAGAACACGTCATGATAAGGCTCCTGTAGCGTCACTTACCCTGGTCATGCCGTCGAAGAAGGGCGGTCTCTTGATGTAGGTGGAGCGGAGGTCCCAGCCGTACAGCTTGCCCTGAGGGACCGACAGCGCCTGCCACGACGGAGAGCACGTCATGATAAGGCTCCTGTAGCGTCACTTACCCTGGTCATGCCGTCGAAGAAGGGCGGTCTCTTGATGTAGGTGGAGCGGAGGTCCCAGCCGTACAGCTTGCCCTGAGGCACCGACAGCGCCTGCCACGACGGAGAACACGTCATGATAAGGCTCCTGTAGCGTCACTTACCCTGGTCATGCCGTCGAAGAAGGGCGGTCTCTTGATGTAGGTGGAGCGGAGGTCCCAGCCGTACAGCTTGCCCTGAGGGACCGACAGCGCCTGCCACGACGGAGAGCACGTCATGATAAGGCTCCTGTAGCGTCACTTACCCTGGTCATGCCGTCGAAGAAGGGCGGTCTCTTGATGTAGGTGGAGCGGAGGTCCCAGCCGTACAGCTTGCCCTGAGGGACCGACAGCGCCTGCCACGACGGAGAGCACGTCATGATAAGGCTCCTGTAGCGTCACTTACCCTGGTCATGCCGTCGAAGAAGGGCGGTCTCTTGATGTAGGTGGAGCGGAGGTCCCAGCCGTACAGCTTGCCCTGAGGCACCGACAGCGCCTGCCACGACGGAGAACACGTCATGATAAGGCTCCTGTAGCGTCACTTACCCTGGTCATGCCGTCGAAGAAGGGCGGTCTCTTGATGTAGGTGGAGCGGAGGTCCCAGCCGTACAGCTTGCCCTGAGGCACCGACAGCGCCTGCCACGACGGAGAACACGTCATGATAAGGCTCCTGTAGCGTCACTTACCCTGGTCATGCCGTCGAAGAAGGGCGGTCTCTTGATGTAGGTGGAGCGGAGGTCCCAGCCGTACAGCTTGCCCTGAGGCACCGACAGCGCCTGCCACGACGGAGAGCACGTCATGATAAGGCTCCTGTAGCGTCACTTACTCTGGTCATGCCGTCGAAGAAGGGCGGTCTCTTGATGTAGGTGGAGCGGAGGTCCCAGCCGTACAGCTTGCCCTGAGGCACCGACAGCGCCTGCCACGACGGAGAACACGTCATGATAAGGCTCCTGTAGCGTCACTTACCCTGGTCATGCCGTCGAAGAAGGGCGGTCTCTTGATGTAGGTGGAGCGGAGGTCCCAGCCGTACAGCTTGCCCTGAGGCACCGACAGCGCCTGCCACGACGGAGAGCACGTCATGATAAGGCTCCTGTAGCGTCACTTACCCTGGTCATGCCGTCGAAGAAGGGCGGTCTCTTGATGTAGGTGGAGCGGAGGTCCCAGCCGTACAGCTTGCCCTGAGGGACCGACAGCGCCTGCCACGACGGAGAACGTCATGATAAAGCTCCTGTAGCGTCACTTACCCTGGTCATGCCGTCGAAGAAGGGCGGTCTCTTGATGTAGGTGGAGCGGAGGTCCCAGCCGTACAGCTTGCCCTGAGGGACCGACAGCGCCTGCCACGACGGAGAACCTTGCTCGATTTTGGCGTACACCTGGAAATTATAGATAAAATTGTAGCTCCTTTTTCAAACATTCAGTGACTTCTTTCGTACTGGGACGGAGCGGGATAGCGTGTCAGACTTTGGCTGACTAAAACCCACTCCTACGTTCCTTCTTAGCCTTCTTTCCTGGACCCGGGGTTCTCTCTTACACAATTTATGTCCCCAGTAGACTTCGACCCTGCTGAACCCCTAAGGTTTTACTAACATCTCCTCGAGGCGCGTTTGGAATCTCGTGGAACCTCGGGCTCGGTCCGGGCGGCGAGCTATCCATTGCTCGCCGCAGGGCCCGATCTAGCTAGAAATTCAGCCGCTCCTTGCAAAAATAATTTTCGCCTCCCTTTACATACACAAAACCATATAAGTCATGAGTCTTAGGTCTTAAATATTTCCACTATCCAACCTGAAGTAGGTTGGAAGGTGGCACATAAAATTCTCAACCTACCAACTTGGGTGAGGATGGCTAATAGTTGGAAGATAGTAATAAGTCAATTTTGCTCATTTTTGGCCGCTCTGGACAAATGCCTGGCTTGAACCCCTCCCCCCCCCTAAGATCGTGCCCTGGCTCGCCGTCCGCAAGGCCTTCTTTCCATCTACAAATCAACGTAGTCAGTTGCAACACATACCTCTTTGAACATTCCGGGGATGACGTGTTTGTTCTCGACCTCCTGTATCTCGGCCCTGGTTGGCCAGATCTCTCGGAGGTACACAGGGGTGCCATCAGCTCGTGTGCCTGTAGGGAGATGGTTGATGGATTAGTTGAGAGCTTCCCACCTGAGATACATTTCAGAGTTCGTTCGCGAGAAGGTTTTCATAAAAAAAAAAAAACGGTTTGCACTCCGGGAGTGCCGGCAGAAGTGAAAACTTGATTATTAACGTTGAGCATGTTTGATATTTTGGAATGGTTAGGGAATAATTTTGCACCAATTGCTTTATCAGTATAAAAGTACTATCATTTATGTGGTAGAATACAATATTCATTTATTGCGCTATCGTACACAAACATGACAATTTATATTACATTAAAAATTTAACACTTTAAAACTATTACAATTATTTTACATTAAATACTCTCCATCCGTCTTACGCTTTTTTCGATCAGGTCACGTGTCCTGACGCGAGTTTAAGATTTTATACCCATTACAGAAAAAGTGCTCAACGCCGCTAAAGAAGTTTTCACTTCAAAAATACCGTATTCTGATATTCTGCAGGATTAGTTCTTGCGTGACATCATAGATGTCGCTACGAACGGATTAAGATCTAAGCGCACGGCTGTGCGCAGGCCAAGTTCCAATAACAGGCCGCGCGCATGCCGTCTACTATTTACACGAACCGTTTCGACCCACTTTTGACCCCCTGTAGCTCAGTGCCTATTGCAAGTACAGAGATAAAATTGTACCTACGTTATCATATACTAGTACTAAAGCAGTATGCCAAATTTCATAGATATAGCTTCAGTATATTACTTTAGTGTATAAATAAAAAGGAGGCCAAGTTCCTATCGGCTAATTGTTCGCCTACAAAAGTTCAATTTTAACGATGATCAGGCTGTTGATGAAGATGATTATGATCGATTTTAAAGTGCATCTAAACTTGGCATTGGATTGGATTTCAACACTTTTTTAGGCGAACAATTAGCCGATAGGAACTTGGCCTCCTTTTTAACATGTATGTTTATAGTGGGATTTTATATTCAAACGAATTTTTAAGGTTTTCACTTCCCTATAAGTTGAATTTCCTAATTCTTACCTCGTGCTTGGCTATATCATAATTAGGAAACCTTGTGCAAATTTCACGTTACTACTTCAGTAGTTTCGGCTGTACATGGATATGTTTAAATGAGTGACGAACGAATGAGTGATGAATGAGTGACTTATGAACGAATGAATGATAAGGAGTTAAAAAAGACGTGTGGCACTCGGGGACTGCCGCGGTAAAGCTATTGCATAGCATTTTTTATCAACTTATGCAATTATAATTATTTATTTATTTTATTTATGCAGTATTTTTTTTCCTTTGATATTAATTGAAGTTACAGTTTTTGAGCGTGGTGACCGATAAGAAAACAAATGAGTGGGGGGTGTTAGGTTATTTTCGTTACGGAATTTCTGGATTCGGTCTCCACGCTCAGGGCTCGCGATAGAAGCTATGCAATAGCTTAAAACAGAAAACTATATGAATGACAAGTAGTAGCGGTTGAATAAGTAACAAACGTATGATTGATCAACGAATGAGTGATGAACAAATGAATGAAGAAAGAATGAGTAATGAACGAACGATTGAGTGAGCAAACATTTGTTTTCGTGTTTTTCTGCAAATTATTTTCCAACTTACCCAAAGGCTGAGTCTCAAAGTCAATATCAACAGTTCCCGCCAAAGCGTACGCTATGACCAGCAGAGGCGACGCTAAGTAGTTGGCTCTGGTGTTTGGATGGATGCGACCCTCGAAGTTCCTGTTGCCTGAGAGGACGCCGCAGCAGACCAGCTCGTTCTGAGAACAGGAGAAGAATTTATTAGTATCGTCAGGCAGTGGGGTTGCTTGATGCGCTTGCGTCGCGTCGTACAGACGTAGGTTAGCAAAATACAGAGTTGAAATGTGTTAGATAGAACAACGTCTTGAAGTTTTGTTTTTGGTTTGTATGTTCACCGATATCTCGGTCAATTGTGGACCGATTTTGAAAATTGATTTTTTTTTATTGAAAGTTTATGCTTCTAAGTTGGTCCCATTGAAATATTGTTATGATCTGATCATGAACTTCGAAGATATGGCACAGAACTCCTCATAGGATCACAGCAGAACTGTCGTAACAAGTAAAATGGCTTTGTTTATACTTGTAGTCATCGACTACTGAAAGAAAAGGGGGAGGGGATGTATCGGAGTGATCTGGTGATGAGCCGCAAGGTAAATTAATGTAATCTCACCATGTTTGGGATTATTAGAATCGTTATGAGATGCTCTCTGGCTATAAGGTATTTAAGTTTGGCTGAGTGGTACTTTTTAGTAGTGGTACCATAACTAAAAAGTATAAAATAAAAACCTTTTTACAAAAAAAAAAAAAATACAACCGACTCCAATGTTAAAATAACACTGAAAACTATAAAATAATTTAAATTTCGGAAGTCGGTGTTAAATAGCGAAGAAACAAAAATATTATAGAAACACCGACTTCCGAAATTAAAGTTATTTTGTACTTTTCAGTGTTTTCTTAACATTGAAGTCGGTTGTATGTTTTTTGTAAAAAGTTTTTTTTTAAGATTTAAACAAGTGCTTGACTGCGATACCACCTGATGGTAAGCAGTGATGCAATCAATAAATGGCGTAGAACTTACCTTCTCGATAGTGTTGGCAATATTATCGTCAATAGGTCCAGAGTTTCCGATGCACGTCATACATCCATAACCCACGATGTCAAACCCTAACTTCTCCAGGTAAGGTACTACACCGGATTCCTGAAAACAACAAAACTTCATTACAATTAAGTTTAGGAC
This sequence comes from Mythimna albipuncta, assembly GCA_929112965.1. NCBI lineage: Eukaryota > Metazoa > Arthropoda > Insecta > Lepidoptera > Noctuidae > Mythimna > Mythimna albipuncta. The sequence goes on from OV815985.1 coordinate 10,663,906, forward strand.
CGACATCAGAAATCCTTAGAAACACCAAAAAAAAAAGTGCAAAAAGTGTCGTTACAACTTTTCGTGAGATTCTTTTCCGTCTAGCCCCCTTTCACAACGCGCGATAAGGAACTTCGTTCCGATTATTTCGGCTGGCTGGGATCGAATTCGAGACACTTACAGTTTAGGACCAGTGCCATCCCGCACTGGGCCCGCGTGGTGGTAACGGCCCATTCCTTCTCCTAGAGAGGAGGCCCGAGTCCCAACAGTGGGAACATTATAATGCCGACTATGCTATGCTACTCGTATTATGACCAATGCGTGTTGCCAGTGATGACACATGGCTTTGAAACGTGGTCGCTCACAATGGGTCTCATTAGAAGGCTTCAATCGCCCAAAGGGCTTTGGAAAAGCTGTGGTCGAAGTTTCCTAGTACGTAGTAGGTTGGAAGGAGGCACAAATAAAACTTCTCAACCTGCCAACTTGTTTGTAGATGGCTAAGTTGGAAGAGAGGAATAAGTCAATTTTGCCGCTACTCATTTTTAAGCTATTGCATAGCTTCTATCGCGGGCTTTAAGCGTGGAGACCAAATACAGAAATTCCGTAACGAAAATAACCTAACACCCCCCACTCATTTTGACTGGCCTGTTGGTCTAGTGGTTAGTGACCCTGACTGCTATGCCGGAGGTCGTGGGTTCCATTCCCATCCAGGACAAATGTTTGTGTGATGAGCATAATCATTTGTTCTGTGTCTGGGTGTAATGTATCTATAATAATGTATGTATTTAGGAATATATAAGTATGTTTATCAGTTGTCTAGTACTCATAACACAAGCTCTGCTTAGCTTGGGACTAGACGGCATTGTGTGATAATTGTGGAATATTATATTTTATTGTTTTCTTATCGGTCCCCACGCTCAAAAAGTGTAACTTCAATTTATATCAAAGAAAAAAAAACAAAGGAAAAAAATACTGCATAAATAAAATTATAACTGCATAAGTTGATAAAAATGCTATGCAATAGCTTTACCGCGGCAGTCCCTGAGTGCCACACGTCTTTTTTTTTTTGCTGCTCTGGGGGCAACAGCCCGGCTTGCACCCCCCATAGATCCGGCCCTGGGTACACCTGCACCGTATGCTCCACCGTGTCCTCCGCACGGTGAACGATGATCGTCTGGGAACTCACCCTGAGGTAGTAGGTGACGACACCGGAGCCTGGAGACAGCGAAGTCTTGATATAAGGCAGAACACTCAGGCCATTTTCTACAGCTTTCTTGGCTAGGAGACCTGAAAACGAAAGATAGGATTGAGGTATTGGAAACTAACTTCTGCTAAGGGATTCTCCTGCGATAAAGTAGGATATTTTCCCAATGGAACATACTAATGCGATAATAAGTAACACAAATAGATTAAAGATAGATAGAATAAGATAACCCATAGATTTAAGTTTATGTTTATGTCATTTTACTTTTGGTGTACAATTAAGTATAAGTATATATTCTATTCTAATCCTATTCCACGATATGGTCTACCCTTCTTCCAAATCAGTGTAATTTATTAACACGCTTATATTAACTTCACCTGTATGTTTGTAACCAACGCCTTTGAGCTCGATTTTGACCAACTTTGGGCAATCAGATTTTCTTCAAACTTTGCACACCCATCAAAGACTGATGACAATACAATAATCCGTTTTTTTTTTTAGTGAAAAATAGAAATATAGTTAAAAAAAAAACTAAAAAAACACGCTTTCATAGCATATCAAACTAAAAAGTGTAAAATAATTTTCAATATAGGTAGAAAAGTAATAATAATGAACGAAAAATATTAATATCATTGTGAAAAAAGCGTGGGGCGCTCAATTTACGAAAAAAAATTGGTTGCCTGTAAAGTCGGTATACGGGCGAAAGTTTTACGTGACAACGACTTTGAGTGGTAAAATAAGTGCCTTTCACTTTTTATGTCTGTCTCTCTCGCTCTTAGGCGGGCTAACCATGCCCGAGTGGAAGGGACGCGTGCCTCTCACTCGCTCTCATTGTGAGCGCATAACGTGAGCGGAGCGTAACGCAGTTTCTTGAAGTGTCACCCGGCAAACCAATTTATAAGACGTTGTCACGTCAATATAGCACAAAGCGCCCCCACGCTTTTTTCACAATAAAACAAAACTATATTTTTTTACTGATTATTTATTATAGTCAGTAATCAATTCGCTAATAATAATTATTAACCCCTGAGACCCCAAGCATTTAAATAGGTATAAATACGGGAAAAATACAAAGGTTGCTTATTTTCGAAATTTACAGACTACTTTATGAAGAATTTCTTATTTACAGACTTAGATCATAACCAATAAATAAAACGCTCAAAATTTTAATAATCTACGCGGACTTTTAATAATCTTAGTGTTCAACCGAATGTCGCGCGTGAACGAATGCCGGTTCGCTTGGGGTTCGAGGGCTATGGAACTTTTCGAAAATAAATAATTCACAACAAAAAATTTTTTTTGACTCCTGGGCAGATTTTGAAGCGCTTCAGTTAACTGATTGGTGTTGGCCTGAGGAACAAATTCTGGGCAGCACTTGGTCCAACTCACATACCTGCTGCTGCCAACCAATGTCCTTTCATCAAAATCCGTTCATACGTTAGAGCGATAACGAATAAGAAACATACTCATACACACACACACAATATAATAGTAGCACAGTCTAAAAATCATAGTAGTGTGATAGAATCACAGTTCTGCTGTGATTCTATGAGGAGTTCTGTTCCATATCTTGGAAGTTCATGATCAAATCATAACAATATTTCTATGGGACCAACTTGGAAGCATAACCTATCAATCAAAAAATGAATTTTCAAAATCGGTCCACAATTGACCGAGATTTCGGTGAACATACCTCCTCCTTTTCGAAGTCCGTTAAAAAGTTTCATTTCAAAGAGTTTTATTAATTTGGTAGTTACATTTAAACATCAGTTCATGTTATGTATAAAGTCTGATATTATTAGGGTGCACGGTAGTGCCCCATCAAGGTAAACAAAAAAGTACTCACCAGCTCCCAGCATCACGCTAGGGTTGGAAGTATTGGTGCAGGAAGTGATGGCAGCTATGATGACAGAGCCGTGCGTGATGGAGTACGTCTTTCCGTCGCTGTAGGTGAAGCTGGCGCTGGTGGACAGGTTCGCGGGCGAGATGCCGTAGCCTTTGAAGCCGACCTGAGGAACAAGGCAAGCTGGATTCAGTGAAGATAAGAAGCGACCAGAAATATTTCACCAAGATTATGTGTCACGGTGGAGCACACAATCGCGGTGTGCCCTGCTTGGGCGGAGCATCGCCGTGCCCTCTTGGGGGTCGGCGGCGGAGACCTCTCGCGCCGGGCCTTGGTCGAGGCCATGGTCCGGAGCGAGGAGGAGTGGCAGGCGGTCGCCGACTTCTGCGAAGCAGTAATGCTCGCTAAGGAGGAGGCCGACCGCATCAGGCAACGGCGCTCTCGCCGCCGCCGCCGGGATTCCGATCCCGATTTCCAGCCACCGTAGGCGCGAGCTTGCGGACAGTGAGCAATGGGTAGCTCGCTATCCGGCCGTCCGGTAACCGTCCGGACCAAGCCCAAGTCGTCGACGGCGCGCGCTGTTCCCGCGCGCCTCAAGGAGTTGTCAGCAACAGCAGGGGCCCAGCCGGGTCGAAGCCTACTGGGGCCAGGGTTATCCGAAAGGGCGCTCGAGCCCTGGTATGAAGGCTTGAAGGAACGGGATGGGTTTTTTAGTCAGTAAGAGTCTGACACTATCTCCCGCACCGCCCAAGAACGGGGGTTGTCATAAGATGATTTTTCCCATCGCAAAAAAAAAAAACCAAGATTATGTGTAACTCATAATATGGTACCATCAAAAACATAATTTGTAGAAAAATCAAGGCACGCAACTCAGATCTTTTTTATCTACACTAATATTACAAGATTTTAATGAAAATAATTTCTTCATAGCAAGCTTTTATAACTCGGAATTAATGCTCATCAAGACGAATCATACGAGCCCAAACTCGATGGGGTTGTATCGTTTAGGTACCAAGTTCCTATAGCCACCTTCCAGTTGCATCATCAGATCAGCTCCACGTCATAATGATTTTGAATTGTCATCTGATTTACACATGCATGCAAAATTTCAGCACAATCGGTAACCGGGAAGTGGATCAAATTTAATTTGCAAGATTTGATGACAGACAAACATCGGGACAGGTGAAACTAAATAAAAGCCTGTAATAAAGGGGGAAAACTTGTATTTTTGTGTGTGTGTGTGTGAGTACGTTTGTAATGAATAAACTCAAAAACTTCTGTGCCGATTTCAAAAATTCTTTCAACATTAGAAAGCTACATTCACTCTGAGTAACTTGGGTATATTTATTGCCCGTGCGAAGCCGGGACGGGTTGCTAGTTAGAACGAAAGAAAATTACGTTTTCATTACTCATACTCTGAAACTAGGTCTGAAGTTGCCTGAGGAGCGGGCTGAAAGTGATACTTTTCATCCCTAGGGAGTTTTACTTTACAACTGACAGCTGTCTAATTATTAAAAAAAAACTAGTTCTATCTTCACATTTCTATTAAACCATGTTCCAATTTTCCATACAGCCAGTCAATCACAGCGCGATATAAAATTGAAATAACTTAAAGACAAGTATTAATTAAATAATGTTATATTTTAAGTGATTTATTTGTTCAACTATTTCTTTAAATACTTTATTTTTAAAAGTTTACAATAAATTTCAAATGTTTCATTAATGAGGCTGAATAGCTGGCCAACCGCAGAAAAAAAAAAACAAAATGGCAGGAAAGTGGCAATCAAACCAACGACGGTTTTTTCGAGTTTTGTTTATATTTCCGTACAACAGAGATTTGTATTAACACGTTATTTTTATCAGATTAAAATAGTGATTTAACGCCTAATTTCATAAGAGAAGAGGCTAAAGCAGTAGTGGAATACCTTTTACCGCCTAAGTCAGAAGAAAGAGACCTACTTAAAAACATAGGCACTCAGGTTTTACAAACTTTTTATTTAATTTTAAGTTTTCCTCGTATTCGTAATGAAAAGCACAGTGTTTACCACGGGGTGAAAGTAACCCATTTAACCCCTCGAATTAGCCCCAACTCCTCGGGACGAAATGATTTACTTTCACCCCTAGTGTAACAATGTACTATTGTTAGCATTACAAAATCGGAAACACCTTAAAATTAAACAAATGGTACATTGAGTAATGTCAAAAAGGCCTCAGCTCAGCAGCATAATGTCAAATGGTAACACAAGGCAACCATCTGTCGCCGATTTTCAGCTGCAACCCTTGGGTACCATATGCTCGAAAACAGAAAATATTTATTAAATAAAAAAAAACTGGGCAAGTTGGACTCGCGCACTAAAGGTTACGTGCAAACTACAATTCCCGAATGGAGTCTCGAAGATTTTTCCGAATTGCAATTTTTTTTTTGTTACTTATGTAACAGCAAATTTACTGTTTTCAGATTTTTCCCTATACCTGTGCTATAAGACCTTGCTTTGTGCTAAATTTCAGGATTCTGAGACAACAGGAAGTATCCTATGAATTTCGATCTTTGAGAGTATCGAAATATACGTTTTTCTGCGACATAAACGGCCGAATCTTTTTAGGGTTCCGTAGCCAAATGGCAAAAAACGGAACCCTTATAGATTCGTCATGTCTGTCTGTCTGTCGGTCTGTCTGTCTGTCTGTCTGTCTGTCTGTCTGTCTGTCCGTCCGTATGTCACAGCCACTTTTTTCAGAAACTATAAGAGCTATACTGTTGAAACTTGGTAAGTAGATGTATTCTGTGAACCGCATTAAGATTTTCACACAAAAATAGAAAAAAAGGAATAAATTTTGGGGGTCCCCATACATAGAACTGAAACCCTAAAATTTTTTTTCATCAAACCCTACGTGTGGGGTATCTATAATAGGATAGGTCATCAAAAATAATATTGTTTTTTTCTAAATTTAATAGTTTGAGCAAGAGACATTTCCAAAGTGGTAAAATGTGTGTCCCTCCCCCTCTAACTTCTAAAATAAGAGAATGCTAAAACAAAAAAAAAAAAAAATATGATGTACAATACCATGCAAACCACCAACGAAAATTGGTTTAAACGAGATCTAGTACTTATATATATATTTTTAATACGTCATAAATCTAAAAAAAATACACTATTATTAAAACATCCATCAAATTTACAACGAACTACAAGAACTTTTATATTATGTTACTTGCTGCTACGGAACCCTCTATGGGTTTGGCTAAGTTTATTAGCTTGCAAATGTACTAACACATATGGATGTAGATGAGTCTGAAATAAATTATTATTATTATTATTATTATGGGCGAGTCCGACTCGCACTTGGCCGGTTCTTTTAAATCATTACATCATACCACAAGGTCATATTCACGTATAATTTCACTTGAAGCACGTGTATAATAGTGAGTATCTAATACAAATAATATATTAATGAGAACAGACCGCACTTCCGCTCCGTAAGCTATTCTGTTCGTCAGTTCTTAGTAATGACCTTGATTAGTAAGCGCTGTGTGACACTATGCGCATGTTGCGGGTTTGTCTGCTTTTTAATTAACCTTTAAAATACCATAATTAACAATAATATTCCACAACTATCACACAATGTCGTCTAGTCTCAAGTTAAGCAGAGCTTTTGTTACGAGTACTAGACAACTGATAATGATATATTTCGAAATATATACATATTATACATAAATTACACCATGTGTTCATCACACAAACATTTGTTCGGGCTGGTAATCAAACCCACGACCTCCGGCATAGCAGTCTGGGCCACTAACCACTAGACCAACAGGCCAGTCAAATGAGAGACACAATAGAAAGACAATGAGGAGTGCGAACATGAAGGGTTCGCTTGGGGCACCAAATAGATAGGTACAGAAGTCAATCTACATACTGTACGCGCTCGAGCAACGCACACATAGACACCGCTCACGGACACGATATCTCGGCTCAAGCAACTGGACACAATCGTACAGTTCGGCGCAACGCGTTGACCCTAGCGCGATCGCCGAGCGTAGGTATAAAACAATATAGTTTAAAAAAACTAAAAAAAACACGCTTTCATAGTATATCAAACTAAAAAGTGTAAAATATTATTTTCTACCTATATTGAAAATTATTTTACACTTTTTAGTTTGATATACTATGAGAGCGTGTTTTTTTTTTAGTTTTTTAAACTATATTTTTATTTTATACTAAAAAAAACGGATTATTGTATTGTCATCAGCCTTTGATGGGTGTGCAAAGTTTGAAGAAAATCTGATCGCCCAAAGTTGGTCAAAATCGAGCTCAAAGGCGTTGGTTACAAACATACAGGTGAAGCTAATATAAGCGTGTTAAAAAGTGGAATACATACATGAGATTGACTTTTATACCTATTCTATTTTGTGCTTGGGGTTTAATGAAATAGTATTGTAAATTGAAATGATATTATACTACTTTCTGCTAGTGGCTTCTTCTGCATGAATGTAGGTTGCTTGAATACAAAATTTGGATCACCCCTTCATCTTATTAGGGGGTGAATTTTAGATTCTTGGTATTTAAGAATCTTTATGTAAAGAATCTATGTACAAAATTTAATAGCTGTAAGTATCATGAAAAATCTCAAAATTCTAATGCCTGCTGTGCCCTGTTTAGTACTAAGTATCAATGATCCAACTAGTGACCTTTTTTAAATATTTTTGGAAAAAAATATAATACGGTGTAAAAACTATTGGAATCCATTCAGTTACTGATTCTGAACAGAATATATTCATTTTTCGCGTAAACTAAAAAAAAAGTCGTGTGGCACTCGGGGACTGCCGCGGTAAAGCTATTACATAGCATTTTTATCAACTTATGCAATTATAATTATTTATAATAGGAATGGGTTTCATTTGGCAAACCTAGAGCTGGATGTGTTTATGATGAAATGAGGAAGAGTCGAAGAGTATTTAAATCTCGACTCAAATGGTGCCAAGACCATCAAGACCAGGTCAAAATGGATGCCCTTGCTGAAAAGCATGCGTCTGGACACTTTCGGAGTTTCTGGCAGTGTACCAACAGTGTCAATCCGGGACCTGGTCGCCCGGCGAGCATCGGAGGAGTGAGTGACCCTAAACAGATTGCTGACATCTTTAGAAGCCATTTTCGTGTGGAGTCTCCGTTGGGGAAAGGGAGGGAGGTGCCCACTGCTGAGTTACCGAGTGGTCTTGTGGGGACTAGTTTTAAGTCAAAAGAGATAGCTAGAGTTATAAGGGCTATGACTAAAGGTAAGTCTCCCGGCCACGATGGGCTCAGCATTGAGCACCTTCAGCAAGCGGGCCCGCACATATCTAGAGTGCTGGCACTGTTCTATTCACTGTGCGTGAGTCATTCCTACTTACCACCAGACTTCATGAAAACGGTTGTAGTACCTGTGGTTAAGAATAAGACTGGGGACGTTGCCGACGTAAGTAACTACAGGCCTATTTCACTTGCAACAATTTTAGCAAAAGTGTTTGACGGCCTGCTTAATACTCAGTTGAACAAATATATGTCATTACATGATAATCAGTTTGGGTTTCGACCCAATCTATCTACTGAAACTGCTATACTGAGTCTAAAGCATGTCGTCGGGTATTATACTGATCGGAAAACTCCAGTGTACGCGTGCTTCCTCGATCTCTCCAGGGCCTTCGATCTGGTGTCATATGATATCCTGTGGGAGAAGTTGGAGAACATCAAGCTACCCCCAGAATTATCTAACATATTTAAGTATTGGTACAGACACCAGGTCAACAGAGTCAGATGGGCGGGTACAATGTCGGAGCCGTATAGGTTGGAATGCGGGGTGAGACAGGGTGGGTTGACCTCCCCTGCGCTCTTTAACCTGTATATGGATGCACTGATCGATGGGCTCAGCAGCCAGCGCATAGGCTGCCATGTGGATGGTGTCTGTGTGAACAATTTGAGCTATGCGGATGATATGGTGCTGCTGAGTGCATCTGTCTGTGGAATGAGGAAATTACTGAGTACCTGTGAGGAGTACGCCTCAAGTCACGGGCTGAAGTATAATGCAATCAAAAGTAAATTCATTGTGTTTGGGGCGGGTCTTAAGATATCAAAGGATGTTCCACCTGTATGTGTAAACGGGGTCCCTCTAGAGAGAGTGTATAAGTTTAAATATCTAGGTCATATTGTCTCAGCAGATCTGAAAGATGATACGGACATTGAGCGGGAGCGGAGGGCGCTGTCGGTTAGGGGTAATATGCTGGCTCGCAGATTTGCGCGCTGTTCGAGGGAGGTAAAAGTAACACTGTTCAGAGCTTATTGTACATCCCTCTACACGTGCAGTCTGTGGGTAAGGTATACGCGTGCGGCATACAGCGCCATCCGCGTCCAATACAATAACGCGTTCAGGGCGGTGATGGGGCTTCCTCGTTACTGCAGTGCCTCAGGTATGTTTGCAGAAGCGCGCACTAACTGCTTTCACACAACTATGCGTAAGCGCGCAACATCCTTGGTGAGCAGAGTGCGGGCTAGCTCCAACACCGTGCTGGCGATGATTGCCGCGAGACTGGATTGTCCTCTCATCCGGCATTGTTCGGCTAGACATGTTCCGATACCAATGCCGGAGAGGGAGTATTAATTTTTTTAATATAATTGGGTAATTAATAATATTGTGGTTTTAATTTATTTAATTTGTTTATTTTAATTTTTTCGCTTTGATTTTAATTATAATTTGTTTAATTTGATTTTAATTATAATTTGTTTAATTTGATTTTAATTAATTTAATTTCATTCTAACTTATTTTGACTGTAATTTAAGACTTAATTTAAAAAAAAAAGGGATTGATGTAATTTATAATTTGAATTTTAATTTTATTTGTGTATGTGATTTATATTTGTGTGAAATGTGTAATTTATATGGGAATAATTTCCTGAAATAAATGATTATTATTATTATTATTTATTTATTTTATTTATGCAGTATTTTTTTCACTCATTTGTTTTCTTATCGGTCACCACACTCAAAAAACAAATGAGTGGGGGGTGTTAGGTTATTTTCGTTACGGAATTTCTGGATTCGGTCTCCACGCTCAAGGCCCGCGATAGAAGCTATGCAATAGCTTAATTAGTATTGTATACAGATAAAAGTATTGTGACAGACAGACAAGATAAAATGACATACTTATATGTAATGAAAACACGGAAGAGTAGAAGAAAGTGCTGACTTGCAACCTTTTCCGTAATAAAACATATTAATGTACTTCTGTTCAGGTAATGAGTGACTGTTGCTTTTGATTTGAGGGCGTTAGTTTAACAGTGTTGATGTTTTTAAAGATCTTTGTGAAGTTTTGTTTCCGTTACGTTTGGCTTGTGGATATGTGTTCGCAGTGATTTAGTTTTACAAGTAAGTTTCGCACATATTTTACTTAGTACCGGCGGCAATTAAGTAGTTTCTCTATTCAAAATTTCTAAGTTAACAAATAAAAAAGATACGGCCGTTTATGTTGCAAAAAACGTATATTTTGATACTTAACTCATAGGGTACATCCCGGTGACCCAGAATCCTGAAATTTGGTACAAAGCAAGGTCTTATAGCACAGGTATAGGAAAATATCTGAGAACAGTAAACTTGTTGATACCAAATAAACAAAAAAAAAATTGCAATTTGGAAAAATCTTTGACACTTCATTCTGGAATTGTAGTTTGCACGGAACCCTCAGTGCGCGAGTCCGACTCGCACTTGCCCGGTTTGATTTATATATATTTATACTCTTATTTTTATTAATAATCTTTTTTTTTTGTTTTTTTTTTATGCACCTGCCATGTTTTCCCTTCACCACCCTTAGTTGACTGGTAGAGAATGCCTAAGGCTTCTTCGTGCAACACAAACCTACCTATATTGAAAATTATTTTACACTTTTTAGTTTTTTTAAACTATATTTTTATTTTTCACAAAAAAAAAATATGATGACGAAGACCTGATTAGAACTGGGAAGTGTCTGATGGAACTCTGAAATGCCCTCTAATAAACACATCTAGTTTGGGCTCATTAAACTCTTCTTAAACAGTTCTTTTAGATACTTTTTATAGATTTTATGTATGTCGGGGGTATTTTAAAATTTTTAGTTTCCTATTCAATTTTGATGTTTATAAGGCGTTGGCTAGATGATTGCAAACCTAAGTCGCAACCAAGGTGACCTTGCTAGTTTCAATCCGTGTAGACAGCAGTTCTAATCCATGACCTACAACTCCTTTGGTTGGGAGGCGCGTTTTCCCAACCACCGGACGTATTGGTGCGTGGATTACTTACATCCATGTAACCGCAAGACAAACCGAACATATAAACCAAGGTGACCTTCGTTGGAACGCTAGTTTGCAACCGTCTGGTCACCACCCCTTAAGGCGTATAGTCCCTTGAACCATCTGACCAAAATTATGTGAACGCAACTCTCGCACTCGCCTAGGCGGCAGTGCGCAAATCTGTGCATTTATTTGCGGCCAGCAGCGCCCGGAAAGAGCTTTAAATCCATTTTCTCTGCGAGATATTGATTGATTTACATATGCAATGTTCACTTTGAAGAATATTTAACCACCAATTTTTATGTGTAAAAATGTTTCTAAAGGTCCAAGCCGTTTCGAAGATGTAGGGAAAAGTTGCGAAATTGCTTAATATTATTTTTTGACCAAAGTATTAATTGCACGAAAAAATCAAATGTTGATATTATTGTTCATGAATCTATATAAACATATATTTTTTTCAAACCAATTGACCAAGCCGTTACGGAGGAGTAGGCGTCAGAAAATCACTGTTTTATAGCACTTTTCGGGCGCTTGGCCCTTAAGCAAATAAAAAATAAAATAAATTAATGATACGAGTTAAGTAATCATTACAAAATTATTGACACCTCATAGAGGGTTAGAGTTATTTACCAGGAACAAGGGGCTGGGCACAATAGTTGTTATTAACTAATGATAACAACTTGAGTAAACAAAAATATGTTTTGAACTTTTAGTCAAAATAAAACGACAATATCTATAAATATGTTTTTCTAGTAAGACCTCGACTTACTTCAATAACATGACGCATTATACATCTCTATCAATAGCCGTTTCTGGTCATATTTATGTAGCAAAAAGTAAAAAAAAAGACGTGTGGCACTCGGGGACTGCCGCGGTAAAGCTATTGCATAGCATTTTTATCAACTTATGCAATTATTATTATTTATTTATGCAGTATTTTTTTTCCTTTGTTTTTTTATTCTTTGATATTAATTGAAGTTACACTTTCACACATTGAATTGAATTTTGATTGATTGTTCACTCATTTGTTTTCTTATCGGTCACCACGCTCAAAAACAAATGAGTGGGGGGTGTTAGGTTATTTTCGTTACGGAATTTCTGGATTCGGTCTCCACGCTCAAGGCCCGCGATAGAAGCTATGCAATAGTTTAAAAAACTGGGCTAGTGCGAGTCGGACTCGCGCACTGAGGGTTACGTGCAAACTACAATTTTCGAAAGGAAACTCGAAGATTTTTCCGAATAACTGAATCAATAATTCATAAAAATTGCTACCAGAAAATACTACGCGCAGTTGTATTTCAGTCATAATAAATGTTTCCATAAATTGAGTGACATTTTGATATAAACAAACGCTAATAACTTTGCTGTTTATGAGTATTATTTATTGAGATTTTACTTAAATAATAAAAAGACCTTTTCTAATAAGCGCTTAGAGTATTTGTATTAATTAACATACATTTGTTTTGGCGACCCTTGGGGGAGGCCTATGTCTAACTGTGGACGTCTAGCAGCTGAAATGATGATGATGATGATTAATTAAAAACTAGTGGTGTATTGCGTCTAACTTATGTCATCACCACTCCACAAGCTTTTGTTTAGTTTCACCTGTCCCGATGTTTGTCTGTTATCAAATCTAGCAAATTAAATTTGACCCACTTCCCGGTTACCGATTGACCTGAAATTTTGCATGCATGTGTAAATCAGATGACAATGATGAAAATTATTATGACATGGAGCTGATCTGATGATGGAAACGGAAGGTGGCTATAGGAACTCGGTAGTTAAACGACACATCCCCATCGAGTTTGGGCTCGTACGATTCGTCTTGACGATTATTAATTGTACAGGTATACCGAGCTATAAAGGCTTGCTATAAAATTATTACATATTTTAATTTACATTACATATATATTGAAAATTATTTTACACTTTTTAGTTTGATATGCTATGAAAGCGTGTTTTTTTTTAGTTTTTTAAACAATATTTTTAATTTTTCACTAAAAAACAAAACGGATTGTATTGTCATCAGTCTTTGATGGGTGTGCAAAGTTTGAAGAAAATCTGATCGCCCGAAGTAGGTCAAAATCGAGCTCAAAAGCGTTGGTTACAATCATACAGGTGAAGCTAATATAAGCGTGTTAAAAAGATTTTCATTAAAAGCTTGTTTCATCATCATACTTATTCTATTATTTCCTTTATTTGTCACCATAACATACTTACTTGTTTACATTTTTCAATATTTATTAAAAAATAAAAATTAAAGAAATTAAAAACATTTAAAAATATATTTAGTCAATAAAAAAAAATCTGCAAATTCCTTATTAGTATTTGTATTATAGGAATTTCACTTATTTATACTTTTTATTTTTATTTAATAAAATAATTAGATTTTTTGATTTAGGAATTTTACTAATCAATTACCACTTTACAAAGAATTGTTGTAATTGCTAATTATAATATTAGCACCATTTACATAATATAACTTATAATTAATGACCTAATTAAACAACAATAGTCTCGATGAACTCATTAGTTAATTGGGTAAGTAGATATTATTATGTTAATGTATTAAGTAATTATTGTATGAATCAATTTAGACATGTTTATATTATGGAACACTAACTTTTGCCCGCACCCACAAAATAGATTGGCACAGAAGTCAATCTCATGTATGTAGTTCACTTTTTATACCTACGCTCGGTGGACGCACACTAATGAGCATTTGAGCCGAAACTGTTCGACGAGCGGGAAGAGGCGCTCCGAGATATCGTGTCCGTGAGCGGTGTCTATGTGTGCGTTGCTCGAGCGCGCTTTGTATGTAGATTGACTTCTGTATTTTGTGTATTGTGCCGTAACTTCGTCCGCGTAGAAGTCCGAAAATGATTCTAATTGGATTTTTCATTGTGTTATTTTTATGCCCGACTTCAATCATTTCTGTTAAAGAATGTTCATGCAAAATTTGAAGTAGATTGGACCAAGGAATCACGTTGTCCCTATAAACTTTGCCCCCCTTTTTCACCCCCTTAGGGGTAGAATTTAGAAAACTCCTTTCTTATCAGCTGCCCGCGTCATACAAAGAACATACCCTCCAAGTTTCATGTCTTTACGATTAGCGGTTTAGGTTGTGCATTAACGCACAGTACCGTCAGTCAGTCATTAGATTTTAACTGTGCATCAATACTATATTGTTACCCTAGGGGTGAGTCTCTTAAAAAGACTCATTTCGTCCCGAGAAGGAGTTTGTTACAATTCGAGGCTAGGCGGGGCTATAATACTAGCTTTTGCCCGCGGCTTCGCTCGCGTTAAATTCGGGTAACACGGTTCCCCTTTCTGTGACCCAGTGTGGTGCCCAGGATATTAAAGAATAATTATACCAAGTTTCATCTTAATCGAACCAGTCGTTTTTGCGTGATGCCCGAACAAACAGACAGTAACACCCCCTGCCCTTTTTTTTTTTGATATTTGCAATGTACAGAATTTTCACTTCTACAGATTTATTATAAGTATATAGATATCACAACTTTCACACGCCGTCTAGTCTCAAGCCAAGCAAAGCTTGTGTTATGAGTACTAGACAACTGATTAACATACTTATATATTTCTAAATACTATAATATAGAAATAGATCAATTACACCCAGACACAGAACAAACGATCGTGCTCAACACACAATCATTTGTCCTGGGTGGGAATCGAACCCACGACCTCCGGTATAGCAGTCCGGGCCACTGACTACTAGACCAACAGGCCAGTCAAAAAGTTAAATAATGAAAGTATAAAGTTTCATAGATATAACAAAATTAGCTTCTTAATATTCTTCCTTCATTGTTACTCGTAAAAACGTGCTAAAAACCACAAAATAATGATTGATATCAATTCGACCACAATAAATGTAGGTTATCATTAAAATTGATTTAACAATCATTAAAGATACCGGATTTTTTGAGGTATTTCTTACAGGGTGTATGTTTTAGTTATAGTTTAATGTAGTAAATATACATATATATTTATATATATGTATATATATATATTGTGTGCACAACAAGCGGAATGCAATAATTTTATTTTATGTTTAGCGAGGTCGCTAATTCGAGGGACTAAATTAATTACTTTCCCCCCGAGGTAAGCACTGTGCTTTTCAATACGGATACAAGGAAAGTAAAAATAAAATAAAAAGTTTGTAAAACCTGAGTCGTTGTAGGTACTTACTATGATTTTAGGTAGGTATCTTTCTTCTGATTTAGGCGGTAAAAGGTTTTCCACTACTGCTTTAGCCTCTTCTCTTATGAAATTAGGCGTTAAATTACTATTTTAATCTGATAAACATAACGTGTTAATACAAATCTCTGTTGTACGGAAATGTAAACAAAACTCGAAAAAAAAACCAACGACTGATTGCCACTTTACTGCCATTTTGTTTTTTTTTTCTGTGGGCGGCCTGCTATTCAGCCTCATTAATGAAAAATTAGAAATTAACTGTAATCTTTTAAAAATAAAGTATATTAAAAAAATAGTGGAACAAATCATCATCATCATCATATCAGCCGAAAGACGTCCACTGTTGGACATAGGCCTCCCCCAAGCGTCGCCACAACGACCGGTCCTGTGCGTCACGCATCCATCGGGTTCCCGCGACCCTGACCAGGTCATCGGTCCACCTTGTTGGAGGCCGCCGAGTGGAACAAATAAATCACTTAAAATATAATATTATTTAATTAATACTTATCTATAAGTTATTCCAATTTTAAATCGCGCTGCGATTGACTGGCTGTATGGAAAATTGGAACATGGTTCAATAGAAATGTGAAGATAGAACTAGTTTTTTTCTAAATAATTTGACAGCTGTCAGTTGTAAAGTAAAACTCCCTAGGGATGAAAAGTATCACTTTCAGCCCGCTCCTCAGGCAACTTCAGACCTACTTTCATAGTATGAGTAATGAAAATAATATTTAAAATCTAATCATCCTATACATAAATAAAACAATTAACTAAACCACAATACGATAAAGTATATGTCATCGCTATATATTATGTAAAAACCGCAAATAATGTTATTATTACAAAAACTATAGAATTGGTGAGTAAACGTTATATTTGACTGTCCTTTAAAGAACAATTATTGTCTTTTAAAGAATGTTAGCATTGATATCTTAATCTGTTAAAAACTGCCCGAATTTTAACACATTTTTAAAAAGTTTTTAAGGCAGAACTACATTGGGCACACGCGAGCCACATACAGGCATCTGAACGCGTTGGTGTCCATACATTTTATATGGCAACTAGCTGTGCCCGCGACTTCGTTCGCGTGGACTACAGGATTTTGAATTTATTTTTTTCTAAAATAAAAGTAGCCTATGTTACTCCTTATTACAGCAGCTACCTGCCAAAAATGTCCCATCAAAATCGGTGCAGCCATTTCAGAGATTAGCCCGGACAAACAGACAGACAGGCAGACAAAACTTGTAAAAAATGTTATTTTGGTGTATGTACCGTATATATATTCTTATGCATGTGGTAAAAAGCAGTTATTTCAATATTACAAACAGACACTCCCATTTTATTTATATGTATAGATTAGATTTGTAGAGCTACATTAGACCCACCTTACGCGACGCGACTTTACCTACAAATTAGACGTAGCCCACGTCTCAATCAAATATTGATCCCGGTTTAACATTCAGCCAAGAATTTCAAGATTTTCTCGACCATCACTAATGTGCCAACCTGAGATAATTCTCAGGTTGGCCGCGGTAAAAACAAGCTGGCCAAATAGGGCTTCCCCGCCCCATCTCTAATACAGTGCCAGTGTGGAGCCTCTCCACAGGGCATGTGCCACCTGCTATGCTGCCCATCCTGCATAACCACCAGCAGTTTTCAGGCGAACAATAGAGCTGTAGAGGTTGCCAAATATTGGTCAGAAAAAGTATAGTTTGAGAGCATCGACACGAAAAGAAGTCAAAGAAGTGTCTCAAGACAGAAAGTCTATCTACCAGTGCATGTTGTCAGTGATGGCATATGGCTCCGAAACGTGGTTGTTCACAACGGGCCTCATCAGAAGGCTTACAGTCATCCAAAGAGCATAAGGGAAAAGGCTGTGCTCTGACTTTCTACAATGAGCCTCATCAGAAGGCTTAAAGTCACCCAAAGAGCAATGGAAAGGGCTATGCTCTTTTTTTTTTATGGTGGGAAAAATCATGCATTGACATCCCCCGCCCTTGGGCGGAGCGGGAGATAGTGTCAGACTCTTACTGACTAAAAGACCCACCCCGTTCCTTCTAGCCTTCATACCGGGGCTCGAGCGCCCTTTCGGATAACCCTGGCCCCAGTAAGCTTCGACCCGGCTGGGTCCCTGCTGTTGCTGACAACTCCTTGAGGCGCGCGGGAACAGTGCGCGCCGTCGACGACTTGGGCTTGGTCCGGACAGTTACCGGACGGCCGGACAGCGAGCTACCCATTGCTCACTGTCCGCAAGCCCGCGTCTACGTTGGCCGGAAATCGGGATCAGAATCCCGGCGACGGCGGCGGCGAATACGCCGTTGCCTGATGCGTTCGGCCTCCTCCTTTGCGAAGGGGCTATGCTCTGAATTTCCTTGCGTGATCAAATCAGGAACGAAAATATCCAGAACCAAGGTTAACGACATAACCCGATGAATCTCCAAAACTAACAGATTGTCGATGGGGATGAAAGGCTCTGGAGCGGCGACCATGTACCGGAAGACGCAGCGTTAGAAGGCCTATCAGGACCGACAATCTGGTGAGGGTCGCGGGAATCCGATGGATGCGAGACGCACAGGACCAGTCGTTATGGCGACACTTGGGGGAGGCCTATATCCAACAGTGGACGTCTTTCGGCTGAAATGATGATGATTCCATGGATAAATGATATTTATTTTGCAAGCGGGTATAAAAAAAAACACTTTTACACGTCAATTTTCTTCAGTCAGTTTAATACTCAATACTCAATACTCAATTTTTTATTGCATTCCACAATGTACATGCTTAGGTGGTAAGTGAAAATTTAATGGACACAATTGTGGACCCTGTTGGGCACAGCAAAAGACATTATAGACTAACAAATATTATACAATATAAATATATCTAATTTCATTAAACATTAATTACGCTATTCATTAATTACATTAAATTAAAACATTAATTAAATTATATTTGGCATTCATTTCATTAAACATTAATTGCATTAAATTAAACATGATTTAAATTATAATTGGCATTCATTTCAATAAACATTAATTACATTATACATTCATTATATTAAATTTTAGCATTAGTTGAAATTATATTTGGCATACATTTCATTAAATTAAACATTATTTACATTATATTAGACATTTATTACATTGTATAAAACACTCTTTTTATTGTTATGGTTTTTTAACTATATTATTTTTCTAGGTGTATAAATTTGTCACTTAAATATTCATTTATGCTGTAATAGCATTTACTTAATAATAGTTTTTTTAATTTATTTGAGAAAACAGCAATCTTTTTTTCATTTCTTAACAGCTCCGGTAATTTATTATAAATTTTTATCGACATTACAAGTGGGCCAGATGAATGCATTTTTAAGCGAGATGTTGGTAAGTTTAGACGTGTTTTGTGTCGAAGTGTGTATCTTGACTGAATGTCTTCTCGTTTAGTGTAAAAGTCTTGGTGAGTGTGCGCAAATTTACAGATTTCCAGTATGTAAATGGAAGGTAATGTAAGAATATTAAGCTTTTTGAAATGAGGTTTGCAGCTATCAGTTTGTTCAATATTAACCAAAATACGAATCAACTTTTTTTGAGTTGTAAACAGCGCTGGTGCGTCCGTGCTATTACCCCACATTATAATACCGTAACTGAGCCATGCATGAACATAGGCATAATAGGTAGCCAGAGCTGTCTGTAAGTTTGTGGTCTTTTTTATTTCGCGAAAAGCGTACAAAAATGTTGAGAGTTTTGTTTTTATTTTCTGAATGTGAGATTTCCAATTAATGTTCGTATCTATGGTTAAACCTAATAATGAAAACTCGTTTACTAGTTCTAATTTGTGGTTGTTAAAAGAGAAATTTACGTCTAGATGGCTTTTTTGGTGAGGGTGGAATGATATAAGTTTAGTTTTATGAAAATTAATTTCTAAATTATGATCGTTTAACCAGGTTATTGTTTTAGTGAGAATATTTTTAATGGTAATGTTTAGGTTTTCGATATCATGACAGGGGGTAAGGATAGAAATGTCATCCGCAAACAAAACGCATGGTCCGGAATCCTGTATGGTTTTTGGAAGATCGTTTATGTAAATAAGAAAAAGAAGACATCCAATTACACTCCCTTGCGGTATTGAGGCGGTTATTGCCTTGCTGTCAGATCGGAACTTTTGCAGTTCGTTAGTTCTCTTATTGAAGAATTCTATTTCGACTAATTGCGCTCTGTTTGTTAAATATGACTTGAACCATTCGTAGGATTTACCACGGATTCCCACACCATATAAAACTAGATGAGGCCGGTGTTTCCTAGCTGACTACCCTGAGAAGAAACACCGAAACGAACTCAGGGGTCAAAGTCTCTTTTAAGGTCCATACAGTAAACATGTAAGGATCAAATCATATAAGAACCATTACTTTACCAGATGGTCCTCTGAAGAAAGAACTACACAGATTTGAGTGTAATATTTCTAATATCAGTTAATATAAGCGTCATATTATATTTATTTTTTCTAGGTTTTGATCATCAAATCAAGATGGCGACAACCGCTCAGTCATGCCATTTGGTGAATTAGCTTATGAAGTTACGCATATTATCATAAAGCTAAATCACTAAATAGTGTTACTGGGAACTATCTACTAATTGAGCAACCACTGGAAGAAATAAAGGATTTAACAAAACAGAAGAAACACTCAAGCGTTGTGTAAATGTAGACATTTTTAGTTTTCGTTTACCGACACTTTTTGATCGTCATGAATATGTGTTAAGGCTTATAGTCCCTTGAACCATCTGGCCGAAATTAAATGGACACAACTCTTTTACCCACCTAGGCAGCAGCGAGCGTATCTGTGCATTTAATTGAGGCTAGCTGCGCATAAATAGTGCGAGGCTGACCTTCAAATTCATTTTCTTTGCGAAATATTGATTGATTTACAATGCGTTCCAAATGAAAATAAGATCGCCCGCCATGTTGTGACGTCACGATTTACTGTCAAATCGAGGAAAGAAATTTTTAAACATTAATTAATTTACGAAAAAATTAATTTATTTATGAACTGTGAACGAAAAAAGTTTAATCAGAATCCAGTTCTTCAATTTTACTCTTCTATAAGTTCTTCAATTTTGCCAATTTTTTTTCGATTTGACAGTACGACGAGACGTCAAAACATAGGAATCGGTCCTATTCTCATTTGGAACGCGTAGTACATATGCTATGTTTATTTATTTATTTATTTATTTAAACTTCATGTACAATAGTGGTTCACTTTGAAGACTATTTAACCACCAATTTTTATGCGTAAAAATGTGTCTAAAGATCCAAGCCGTTTCGGAGGAAAAGTTGCGAAATTGCTAAATGGCCAACGATTTTACAAGGGTTTCATTTTTTTCCTTTTGAGTTACGGAACCCTAAAAATCAATTGCAATTTGAATACAATGACCACTGTTTTTCAAAAATCTATGCAGTTTTATTTTTGTTACCTACCAACGCTTAATTTTACTTAATTCCTATCCAATTAAGAAAGGGATTGCTTGAAAAAGGGCTCGCAAATATAATTATTTGGTTAGAACAGTTCAAAACACAAACAGCATTCTAAAAGATCATTAATAAACCAAGTTTTTAATGAAAATCATTTCTTCATAGCAAGCTTTTATAGATCGGTATACCTATATAATTAATGCTCGTCAAGACGAATCATACGAGCCCAAACTCGACGGGGTTGTGTCGTTTAACTACCAAGTTCCTATAGCCACCTTCCAGTTGCATCATCAGATCAGCTCCACGTCACAATGAGTTTGCATTGTCATCTGATTTACACATGCATGCAAAATTTCAGCTCAATCGGTAACCGGAAAGTGGGTCAAATTTAATTTGCATGATTTGATGACAGACAAACATTGGGACAAGTGAAACTAAATAAAAGCTTGTAAATTAGGACCGGTTTTCTACATATAGGTAGGTACCTGCGTTCTTAATTAAAAACAAAACCTCTAAAAACAAATAACCAGAAATTCCAGATAAGTATGGCAATTCCTGTTCAAAACCGAAGATTTTTTCATTGATATAATCCAGTGCTTGACTGCGATCCCACCTGATGGTAAGCAGTGATGCAATCGTTGATGGTGAGGCGCACTAGTTTATTAAGAGCCTATTCACTCTAGCCTTGATTGAAGACACCTAAATCGGGAAGACCGCAGCAGGCAAATGATTCCAATCCTTCGATGTACGTGATTTAAAAATTAAGCGAAACGCTTAGTCCGGACCGTAGAAGTTTCAACAATGTAAGGGTGGACACTCGTCGTACGTCAAGTTGTCCGATGGTAAACAGATGATGGCGGAATCAAGTCATGTAATTCCCACGCATATTCTCCAAAATTCATCCTAACAATGAATACTAATAAATGATAACTTGCTCAAATGAACTAAATAAAAAAAAATATATATTTATGCCATCATTTGACCTAAATAAACATACAAATCTGTAGTACTACACTAATATTATAAAGAGGGAAAGTAAAAGGGCAAACTCACTCACTCATTCATCAACTCCCAACCTAATTCCTTGGACTTAGAAAGCTGTTTTTATTTCCTCAGGCGTTTTTAGGGTTCCGTAGCCAAATGGCAAAAAACGGAACCCTTATAGATTCGTCATGTCTGTCTGTCCGTCCGTATGTCACAGCCACTTTTTTCCGAAACTATAAGAGCTATACTGTTGAAACTTTGTAAGTCGATGTATTCTGTGAACCGCATTAAGATTTTCACACAAAAATAGAAAAAAAAGCAATAAATTTTGGGGGTCCCCATACTTAGAACTGAATCTCAAATTTTTTTTTTTCATCCAACCCATGCGTGTGGGTTTTCTATGGATAGGTCTTCAAAAATCATACTGAGGTTTCTAATATCATTTCTTTCTAAACTGAATAGTTTGCGTGAGAGACACTTCCAAAGTGGTAAAATGTGTCCCCCCCCCCCTCTAACTTCTAAGATAAGAGAATGATAAAACTAAAAAAAATATATGATGTACATTACTATAAAAACTACCAACGAAAATTGGTTTGAACGAAATCCAGTAAGTAGTTTTTTTTTAATGCGTCATAAACCGAAAAAAATACACTATTATTAAAACATCGATCAAAGTTACAACACATTACAAGAACTTTCATATTATGTTACTTGCTGCTACGGAACCCTTCATGGGCGAGTCCGACTCGCACTTGGCCGGTTTTTTTCATAATACTACATCATTAGTCATCAGACTTTTGCCTCCTAATGTTCCCACTGCTGGGACTCAGGCCTCCTCTCTAGGAGAAGGAATGGTGTCAATTGCGGGTTGATGGATGTCACATGTCTTCGAATTTTTGGTTCTAGGACATGCCGGTTTCCTCACGATGTTTTCCTTCACCGTTTTGAGAACAGTGGTGATGAAATAAATTACACAAAGTAATGCGCCTGGCTGGGTTTGAACCTGCGAGCTAAAACTCGGTCGGGGCTGTTACCACTCGGCCACCACTGCTCTAAATATTATTATTATTTTGTTATTTAAGCCTAAACAAAAATTAAAGTTATTAACATTTTATTTTGACCAATAGTTCAAAACATATTTTTGTCACTCACAGATTCTTATCATTAATTAATTACGTCATTTGTTCCCAGTTCCTATTCCCGGTAAATACATCCAAAACTATTAGGTGTCAATAATTACTAATGATATAATCCCTTTCTATTAGTTAAATAGTAATTGTTACCTAATTAGGTACAGGTACATCGCATTAGTGATTTTAATATAAATAGTATAGTAATTCGAACTTTAAATCAGTACACACTTGACTTTCGAACAAGTAGCATCTAGTACTATTTGCGATAAAAGTGAAGTAAGTCAAAAAGTTTAATAAGTGACTATGACTTTGAACGTAAGTTTTAAGTTAGGCGAATATTATACGTGCTTTGGAAATTAAAATTGTAATGGTAAGATATTTTATTTTTAATATTTTCTGTTTCTTTAATTAAAATTATGCTTCTCTGTAGTAGTAGTCACTCACTCAGTAGACATGTTTATAGTTCTGTCACTGGGTGAAGTGAACACTGCCGCTGAGTGACGCTGATCATCTCATTTCGTCGTATTATTCTGTGTTTTGTTTCATCATTTGTCTATTAGCAGTAGTAGTCACTCACTCAGTAGACATGTTTATAGTTCTGTCACTGGGTGTAGTGATCACTGCCGCTGAGTGACACTGATCATCTAATTTCGTTACATTATTCTGTGTTTTGTTTCACCTTTTTGTTTATTAGCAGTAGTAGTCACTCACTCAGTAGACATGTTCGAAATTCTGTCACTGGGTGTAGTGATTATTGCTGCTACACAGTGACACTGATCAACACATTTCGTCATTGTTCTTTGTTTTTATCACAGTTTGTCTCTTAGCAGTAGTAGTCACTCACTCAGTAGACATGTTCAAAATTCTGTCACTGGGTGCAGTGAATACTGCCGCTGAGTGACACTGATCATCTCGTGTCATCACATTATTCTTTGTTTCTATAATGGTTTGTCTCATAGCAGTAGTAGTCACTCACTCAGTAGACATGTTCATAGTTCTGTCACTGGGTGGAGTGAACACTGCCGCTGAGTGACGCTGATCATCTCATTTCGTCAAATTATTCTTTGTCTCTAATATGGTTTGCCTCTTAGCAGTAGTAGTCACTCACTCAGCAGACATGTTCATAGTTCTGTCACTGGGTGGGGTGAACACTGCCGCTGAGTGACACTGATCATCTCATCGAATTATTCTTTGTTTTTATTATGGTTTACCTCATAGCAGTAGTAGTCACACACTCAGCAGACATGTTTATAGTTCTGTCACTGGGTGGAGTGAACATTGCCGCTGAGTGACGCTGATCATCTCATTTCATTGCATTATTCTGTGTTAAGTTTCATCATTTGTCTATTAGCGGTAGTAGTCACTCGCTCAATAGACATGTTCGAAATTCTGTCACTGGGTGTCGTGATTATTGCTACTACTCAGTGACACTGATCAACACATTTCTTCATTGTTCTTTGTTTTTATCACAGTTTGTCTTTTAGCAGTAGTAGTCACTCACTCAGTAGACATGTTCGAAATTCTGTCACTGGGTGCAGTGAATACTGCCGCTGAGTGACACTGATCATCTCGTATCGTCACATTATTCTTTGTTTCTATAATTTTTTGTCTCTCAGCAGTGGTAGTCACTCACTCAGTAGACATGTTCATAGTTCTGTCACTGGGTGGAGTGAACACTGCCGCTGAGTGACGCTGATCATCTCATTTCATCAAATTATTCTTTGTCTCTAATATGGTTTGTCTCACAGCAGTAGTAGTCACTCACTCAGTAGACAAGTTTATGATCCTGTCACTGGGTGCAGTGATCACTGCCGCTGAGTGACACTGATCATCTGATTTCGTCACATTATTCTATGTTTCTAGAATTTTTTGTCTCACAGCAGTGGTAGTCACTCACTCAGTAGACATGTTCAAAATTCTGTCACTGGGTGTAATGAATACTGCCGCTGAGTGACACTGATCATCTCGGTCGTCACATTATTCATTGTTTTTATGATGTTTTGTCCCATAGCAGTAGTAGTCACTCACTCAGCAAACATGTTTATAGTTCTGTCACTGGGTGTAGTGATTACTGTTGCTGAACAGTGACACTGATCAACTCATTTCGTTACATTATTCTGTGTTTTGTTTCATTGTGTGTCTCTTTTTATTTGTTTATTCCATTTTAAAGAAGGCTTACAGACTAACAAAATAATTGATACAAAAAGTTTGATATTTTCAAATCGCTAATTACAAGCCTCCATATGTAGACAAAAAAAATCATAATTATATAATAATATATCGTGATGGACAGTACATGTCACAATTAATTACAAGTTTTTGTTTTTTCTCGAAGCCACGAATGAGAGAAGCCACTTAATTATCAAAAAATGTCTGTGCTATTTGCCGCCGCAAGGACGCCACTCTGGTGCAGAACAAGTCGATATCAAGTTCCCTAGAAAGTCTATTAAAATTAAGTTACAAATTACACAGAGTAATGCGTCTATCTGGGTTTGAACCAGCAACCTACAAGTCGTAGGTCGGGGCTGTTACCACTCGGCCACCACTGCTCTAAATATTATTATTATTTTGTTATTTAACCCTAAAAAAAAATTAAAGTCATTAAAATTTTATTTTGTCCAATAGTTCAAAACATATTTTTGTCACTCATAGATTCTTATCATTAATTAATTACGTATTTTGTTCCCTATTCCAGGAAAATACGTCAAAAACTATTAGGTGTCAATAATTACTAATGATATAATCCCTTTCTATTAGTTAAATAGTAATTGTTACCTAATTAGGTACAGGTACATCGCATTAGTGATTTTAATATAAATAGTATAGTAATTCGAAATGTAAATCAGTACACACTTGACTTTCGAACAAGTAGCATCTAGTACTATTTGCGATAAAAGTGAAGTAAGTCAAAAAGTTTAATAAGTGGCTATGTTGATGTGACTTTAAACGTAAGTTTTAAGATATGCCAATATTTGACGTGATTTGGAAACTGACATTGTAATGGTAAGATATTTTTATCTTATTTTTAATATTTTCTGTTTCTTTAATTAAAATTATGCTTCTCTGTAGTAGTAGTCACTCACTCAGTAGACATGTTTATAGTTCTGTCACTGGGTGGAGTAAACACTGCCGCTGAGTGACGCTGATCATCTCAATTCGTCACGTTATTCTGTGTTTTGTTTCACCTTTTTGTTTATTAGCAGTAGTAGTCACTCGCTCAGTAGACATGTTCGAAATTCTGTCACTGGGTGTCGTGATTATTGCTGCTGCACAGTGACACTGATCAACACATTTCGTTATTGTCCTTTGTTTTTATCACAGTTTGTCTTTTAGCAGTAGTAGTCACTCACTCAGTAGACATGTTCGAAATTCTGTCACTGGGTGTAGTGATCACTGCCGCTGAGTGACACTGATCATCTGATTTCGTCACATTATTCTGTGTTGTTTCTTTGTTTGTCTCTCAGCAATAGTAGTCACTCGCTCAGCAGACAAGTTGATCATAGTTCTGTCACTGGGTGTAGTGATCACTGCCACTGAGTGACACTGATCATCTGATTTCGTCACATTATTCTATGTTTCTAGATTTTTTTGTCTCATAGCAGTGGTAGTCACTCACTCAGTAGACATGTTAAAAATTCTGTCACTGGGGGTAGTGAATACTGCCGCTGAGTAACACTGATCATCTCGTGTCATCACATTATTCTTTATTTCTATAATGGTTTGTCCCATAGCAGTAGTAGTCACTCCCTCAGCAGACATGTTTATAGTTCTGTCACTGGGTGTAGTGATCACTGCCGCTGAGTGACACTGATCATCTAATTTCGTTACATTATTCTGTGTTTTGTTTCATCATTTGTCTATTAGCAGTAGTAGTCACTCGCTCAGTAGACATGTTCGAAATTCTGTCACTGGGTGTAGTGATTATTGCTGCTGCACAGTGATACTGATCAACACATTTCGTCATTGTTCTTTGTTTTTATCACAGTTTGTCTCTTAGCAGTAGTAGTCACTCACTCAGTAGACATGTTCAAAATTCTTTCACTGGGTGCAGTGAATACTGCCGCTGAGTAACACTGATCATCTCGTGTCATCACATTATTCTTTGTTTCTATAATGGTTTGTCTCATAGCAGTAGTAGTCACTCACTCAGTAGACATGTTTATAGTTCTGTCACTGGGTTGAGTGAACACTGCCGCTGAGTGACACTGATCATCTGATTTCGTCACATTATTCTTTGTTTCTATGACGTTTTGTCCCATAGCAGTAGTAGTTACTCACTCAGTAGACATGTTTATAGTTCTGTCACTGGGTTTAGTGATTATTGCTGCTGCACAGTGACACTGATCAACTCGTTTTGTTACATTATTCTATGTTTTGTTTCATTGTGTGTCTCTAAGCAGTAGTAGTCACTCACTCAGTACACAT
Source organism: Mythimna albipuncta (assembly GCA_929112965.1). Taxonomy (NCBI): domain Eukaryota; kingdom Metazoa; phylum Arthropoda; class Insecta; order Lepidoptera; family Noctuidae; genus Mythimna; species Mythimna albipuncta. Next base: position 10,691,446 of record OV815985.1, read on the forward strand.
GTTCATAATTCTGTCACTGGGTGGAGTGAACACTGCCGCTGATTGACACTGATCACCTCACTTCGTCATACTGTTCTTTGTTTTTATTATGGTTTGTCTCACAGCAGTAGTAGTCACTCACTCAGTAGACATGTTCATAGTTCTGTCACTGGGTGTAGTGATCACTGCCACTGAGTGACACTGATCATCTGATTTCGTCACATTATTCTATGTTTCTAGATTTTTTGTCTCACAGCAGTGGTAGTCACTCACTCAGTAGACATGTTAAAAATTCTGTCACTGGGGGTAGTGAATACTGCCGCTGAGTGACACTGAGCATCTCGTGTCGTCACATTATTCACTGTTTCTATGATGTTTTGTCCCATAGCAGTAGTAGTCACTCACTCAGCAGACATGTTTATAGTTCTGTCACTGGGTGTAGTAATTACTGCTGCTGAACAGTGACACTGATCAACTCATTTCGTTACATTATTGTGTGTTTTGTTTCATTGTGTGTCTCTTAGCAGTAGTAGTCACTCACTCAGTAGACATGTTTATAGTTCTGTCACTGGGTGGAGTGAACACTGTCGCTGAGTGACGCTGATCATCTTATTTCGTTACATTATTCTGTGTTTTGTTTCATCATTTGTCTATTAGCAGTAGTAGTCACTCGCTCAGTAGACATGTTCGAAATTCTGTCACTGGGTGTAGTGATTATTGCTGCTGCTCAGTGACACTGATCAACACATTTCGTCATTGTTCTTTATTTTTATCAGTTTGTCTTTTAGCAGTAGTAGTCACTCACTCAGTAGACATTTTCGAAATTCTGTCACTGGGTCCAGTGATCGCTCCTGCTGAATGATACCAATCATCTCATGTTTTCATTATTCTTGTTTTATTAATTGATTGTCTATTAGTAGTAGTAGTCACATACACAGGAGACATGTTTACAATTCTGTCACTGGGTGTAGTGATCACTGCCGCTGCGTGACACTGATCATCTCATTTCGTCACATTATTCTGTGTTGTTTCATTGTTTGTCTCTCAGCAATAGTAGTCACTCACTCAGTAGTAATGTTCAAAATTCTGTCACTGGGTGTAGTGAATACTGCTGCTGAGTAACACTGATCATCTCGTGTCGTCACATTATTACTTGTTTCAATGATGTTTTGTCCCATAGCAGTAGTAGTCACTTACTCAGCAGACATGTCTATAGTTCTGTCACTGGGTGTAGTGACTACAGTTGCTGCACAGTGACACTGATCAACTCATTTCGTTACATTATTCTTTGTTTCTATTATGGTTTGTCTCATAACAGTAGTAGTCACTCACTCAGCAGACATGTTCATAGTTCTATCACTGGGTGGAGTGAAAACTGCCGCTGAGTGACGCTGATCATCTCATTTCGTCAAATCATTCTTTGTCTCTAATATGGTTTGTCTCATAGCAGTAGTAGTCACTCACTCAGTAGACAAGTTTATGATTCTGTCACTGGGTGTAGTGATCACTGCCGCTAAGTGACACTGATCATCTGATTTCGTCACATTATTCTGTGTTTTGTTTCATCATTTGTCTATTAGCAGTAGTAGTCACTCGCTTAGTAGACATGTTCGAAATTCTGTCACTGGGTGTCGTGATTATTGCTGCTGCACAGTGGCACTGATCAACACATTTCATCATTGTTCTTTGTTTTTATTAGAGTTTGTCTTTTAGCAGTAGTAGTCACTCACTCAGTAGACATGTTCGAAATTTTGTCACTGGGTATAGTGAATACTGCCGCTGAGTGACGCTGATCATCTCATTTCGTCAAATTATTCTTTGTATCTATTATGGTTTGTCTCATAGCAGTAGTAGTCACTCACTCAGTAGACATGTTCATAGTTCTGTCACTGGGTTGAGTGAAAACTGCCGCTGAGTGACGCTGATCATCTCATATCGCCAAATTATTCTGCTCCAATTATGGTTTGTCTCATAGCAGTAGTAGTCACTCACTCAGTAGACAAGTTCATAGTTCTGTCACTGGGTGTAGTGATCACTGCCGCTGAGTGACACTGATCATCTGATTTCGTCACATTATTTTGAGTTGTTTCATTGTTTGTCTCTCAGCAATAGTAGTCACTCACTCAGTCGACATGTTTTAGTTCTGTCACTGGGTGGAGTGATCACTGCCGCTGAGTGACGCTGATCATCTAATTTCGTTACATTATTCTATGTTTCTAGAATTTTTTGTCTCACAGCAGTGGTAGTCACTCACTCAGTAGACATGTTCAAAATTTTGTCACTGGGTGTAATGAATACTGCCGCTGAGTGACACTGATCATCTCGGTCGTCACATTATTCATTGTTTCTATGATGTTTTGTCCCATAGCAGTAGTAGTTACTCACTCAGTAGACATGTTTATATTTCTGTCACTGGGTGTAGTGAACACTGTTGCTGCACAGTGACACTGATCAACTCGTTTCGTTACATTATTCTGTGTTTTGTTTCATTGTGTGTCTCTTAGCAGTAGTAGTCACTCACTCAGTAGACATGTTCATAATTCTGTCACTGGGTGGAGTGAACACTGCCGCTGATTGACACTGATCACCTCACTTCGTCATACTGTTCTTTGTTTTTATCATGGTTTGTCTCACAGCAGTAGTAGTCACTCACTCAGCAGACATGTTCATAATTCTGTCACTGGGTGGAGTGAACACTGCCGCTGCGTGACGCTGATCATCTCATTTCGTCAAATCATTCTTTGTCTCTAATATGGTTTGTCTCATAGCAGTAGTAGTCACTCACTCAGGAGACATGTTCATAGTTCTGTCACTGGGTGGAGTGAACACTGCCTCTGAGTGACGCTGATCATCTCATCGAATTATTCTTTGTTTTTATTATGGTTTACCTCATAGCAGTAGTAGTCACACACTCAGTAGACATGTTTATAGTTCTGTCACTGGGTGGAGTGAACATTGCCGCTGAGTGACGCTGATCATCTCATTTCTTCATTATTTTGTGTTTTGTTTCATCCTTTGTCCATTAGCAGTAGTAGTCACTCACTCAGTAGACATGTTCGAAATTCTGTCACTGGGTGTAGTGATTATTGCTGCTGTACAGTGACACTGATCAACTCATTTCGTAACATTATTCTTTGTTTCTATTATGGTTTGTCTCATAACAGTAGTACTCACTCACTCAGCAGACATGTTCATTGTTCTGTCACTGGGTTGAGTGAACACTGCCGCTGAGTGACACTGATCATCTCATTTCGTCACATTATTCTGTGTTTTGTTTCATTGTTAGTCTCTTAGCAGTAGTAGTCACTCACTTAGTAGACATGTTTATAGTTCTGTCACTGGGTGGAGTGAACACTGCCGCTGAGTGACCCTGATCATCTCATTTCGTCACATTATTCTGTGTTTTGTTTCATTGTTAGTCTCTTAGCAGTAGTAGTCACTCACTTAGTAGACATGTTTATAGTTCTGTCACTGGGTGGAGTGAACACTGCCGCTGAGTGACCCTGATCATCTCATTTCGTCACATTATTCTGTGTTTTGTTTCATTGTTAGTCTCTTAGTAGTAGTAGTCACTCACTCAGGAGACATGTTTATAGTTCTGTCACTGGGTGGAGTGAACACTGCCGCTGAGTGACACTGATCATCTCATTTCGTCACATTATTCTGTGTTTTGTTTCATTGTTAGCCTCTTAGCAGTAGTAGTCACTCACTTAGGAGACATGTTTATAATTCTGTCACTGGGTGTAGTGAATACTGCCGCTGAGTGACACTGATCATCTTATTTCGCTACACTATTTTATGTTTCAATTATGGTTTGTCTCGTAGCAGTAGTAGTCACACACTCAGTAGACATGTTTATAACTCTGTCACTGGGTGCCGGGATTACTGCTGCCGAAAGGCACTAATCAACTTGTCATTATTATTGGTTTCTATCATTGTTCGTCTCTTAGTAGCAGCATTCACTCACTCTGTAGACATGTTTATGATCCTGTCACTGGGTACAATGATCCCTGCCGCTGAATGACGCTGATCCCTTCATTTCTTCATTATTCTGTGTTTTGTTTCATTGTTTGTCTATTTGTAGCAGTAGTAGTCACTCACTGAAACATGCTCCTGATGTTTATAATTCTGTCACTGGGTGTAGTGATCACTGCTGTTGCAGAATGACACTGATCAACTCATTTCGTCAATTTTCTTTGTTTTTATCACAGTTTTTCTCTTAGTAGCAGCAGTCACTCACTCAGGAGACATGTTTAAGATTCTGTCACTGGGTCCAGTGATCGCTGCCACTGAATGACACCAATCTTCTCATCTCTTCGTTTTTCTTTTTTTATTCATAGATTGTCTATTAGTAGTAGTAGTCACTCACCCAGGAGACATGTTTATAATTCTGTAACTGGATGCAGTGACCACTGCCACAAGATGACACTGATCATCACATTCCTTCATCATTCTTAGTTTTTTTATTTATTATTTGCCTCTTAGCAGTAGTAGTCACTCACTCAGGAGACATGTTCATAATTCTGTCACTGGGTGTAGTGGAAACTTCTGCTGAGCGCTGACTATCTTCAACTCATTGGAACAGTTTGTCATTTAGAGACAGTTGTCATACACTCAGTAGACATGTTTATAGTTCTGTCACTGGGAGTTTGATGACTGCCGTTAAATGATACAAACCATCGCATTTATGTTGCTGTATTTAAATGACCGAAGAAGTACTGATATACATTATTTTGGCACTGGGTGAAATGAATACCGACACTGAGAGACACTTTTCATCATTCTACTATTTTTTGTTTATTACCACTTTATCTCTCAGTAGTAGTGATCACTCACTCAGTTGACATGTTTATAATTCTGTCACTGGGTGTAGTGATAACTCCTACAAAGAGATGCAATCTTCACCGTGGTATTTGACCATCATTATGAGAAGATATAAGCAAGCAAAATTATCAATCACTCAGTAGACATGTTGGTGATTCTATCATTGGGAGTTTGATGACTATCGCTAAGTGACATCAATCATCGCATGATCGCATCTTCATTTATTTTTTAATTTAGTAACATAACAAATAAATATTTTCAATAGCAATATTCACGCGCATGTTATAAGTACTGCAAATTTATTTTTCACAATTATTTTAAGTGTGTTTAGCCACTTCGGGACAGTTGTCACTCACTCAGTAGTCATGATAGACATTCTGCCTCTGGGAGCGTGATGACTATCACTATGTGGCTTTATCAGCATTATTGAAAACTTCTTACAAACTTGTAATTGAATATGTCAGCTTTCGACGAAAACGAGTTTTTGGCAGAATTTTAATTTATAATTTGTGTCATAATAAATACTGCGTGATGTCAGGTTTTCTTAATAATTATTTTACATCGCATTACTACATTATTATTGCAACAAATCATTGTGATAATTAAACCGAATTTACTTATCACTTACTGGCAACCACTCATTAAATCTGTGTTTCACACAGTAATAACCATGGTGTGTTAGAATTAAAATCAGTACCTAGTTACCTACCTACTTGAAGCTTGAATGTATAAGTAGTCTAACTTGGAACAGTAACATTTTGAGTGATTTTCCAGATCATCCAGAGCTTAAATAAGAGAATTGTAAGTAACATGGCATTATATTCTATGACATTTTATTGTTAATCTTTAACAAGGGCATTTATTTGGCTTGTTGATTTTGAATATTTTAAGTCTATTAGCAGCAGTAGTCACTCACTCAGTAGACATGTTTATGTTTATGTCACTGAGTGTAGTGATAACTACCGCTGATCGACACTGATCATCATTTGTCATCACGCTAAGAAGAGAAGTAGTTGTGTTAAGTAGTTGTAATCCAGAAGTAGTTGTCACTCACTCAGTAGACATGTTTAAAACTCTGTCACTGGGAATGTGATGACCGCTGCTGAGAGACATACGTCATCACGAACAACAGAAACTTCACAATGATGAAGTTTTTCTACCAATATTTTATTTGCTGATTTTCACAAGTTTTTGTGTTGATGTTTTCCTTTTTCCAGCCACCATTTAGCTCTTAGCAGAAGTAATCACACATTTATGTTTTTTTTCTTTTTTTTTAATTCAGAAGTAGTTGTCATTCACTCAGTAGACAAGTTCAAATTTCTGTCACTGGGAGTGTGATGACTGCTGCTGAGTGAGATACGTCACCATCATCAACAGGAACTCTAGTATGTTAATTTATTTGCTTCTAATATTTTATTAGCTGAGTTTTATAAGCTTTTGTGTTGTTGTTTGCCTTTTTCCAGCAATTATCTCGATCTTAGGAGAAGTGATCACTCAGTCATGTTTTTTATTTGTAGTTCAGAAGTATGTAGTTGTCGCTCACTTAGTAGACAAGTTTTAAAATTCTGTCACTGGAAGTGTAATGACTGCTGCTGAGTGACATATGTCAATCAAGATTTTGTGTTGCTTTTAACAGAAGTGATCACTCACTCAGTAGACATGTTTATAATTCTGTCACTGGGTGTAGTGATAACTACTGTTGAGTGACACGGATTATCATGCATCGGATACTTTTTATTTAATTTTGTTTAAAAACTGCTATTTCAATCTCTCGGTAGTATTTGTCACTCATGTTTATTATTTTGTCTCTGGGAGCGTGATAACTATTACTGAATTACTCTATTAGCATAACTAAGAACTCTTTATTTTGCACAATGATATCTTTTTTTAGATAATTTATGTAGCTTTGTAGGGTCGTGAGATTTCTATTTCTTTGTTGTGTATAACGAACTTACTGTGAAGGTATTTATATTTGAATCATAGTTACTTATCATACCATTAATATGGCTGCTTATCTAATGACGAATAATTATTTAATGTGATATTTAATTGTATTTCCTAATCATTTATTAACAACTTATTAATGACGGGTATATCTCATTAGTGTTCCAGAAATAATTAACAATGGCGTGCCCGATTTTATTCGGCTGTAGAAATGATTTTTTTTTAAATCTTATACTGAATGTTGTTACTAATAGCAATTTATGATTATATATTCACGAATTGACATTACTACATATTGTGACATTTATCATTTTATTTATTTATGGGCAAATAATTCAAGTTTACCTCTCGCATGATTTTTTTTTTTTATTATTTTTGATAGTATCGCGTTTGACCACCATCTCATGTGATGGTAATGATATGGTCGACGATGGAGCACGCATGCCTAGAGGTAACCTAATCACTCTTAAGGAATTAAGTTGTAACTATCAGGAAACACAGTTTAATATTGAATTTTTTTTTTTTGTTTCCAGGCATAACATAGCGACCTATGAACTTCAATTTAAAATCTGTATTCACTATATTAGTCAAATAAATAATAATTATTAATTATTGAATATCCGTTAGCACCTAATTGAAGCTTACACTAACAACTAGTACGACTGTGTTTGTTGAACTTTAGTTATTAGGTATTCGTTATGGTGCACAACATGAAATTCCCTATCATTTATCTTAACAATTTAGTACTTTAGTGTGATCCCGAATTTTAGATGGCTGCAATAAGTGGAATAGGTCTTGAAATAAGGGCAAGAAGAATCATCATCACAGGGTATGTCTTAAAAAATATTTAGCAGTAGTAGTCACTCACTCAGTAGACATGTTTATGATTCTGTCACTGGGTGTAGTGATCACTGTTGCTGAGAGACATTATCATCATTCATCATCGCGCTGAGAATAGTCAACACTTTCGAATATGTTGTAATAAATCTTTGAGCAGTAGTAGTCACTCACTCAGGAGACATGTTCATGATTCTGTCACTGGGTCTAGTGATCACTGTTGCTGAGTGACACTATCATCAAGCCAAGAAGAGTCATCACCAGAAACTACGTTGTAATAAACCTTTGAGCAGTAGTAGTCACTCACTCAGGAGTCATGTTAATAATTCTGTCACTGGGTGCAGTGATCACTGTTGCGAAGTGACACTGTCATCACGCTAAAAAGAATCATCGGCAGAGAGTTTAGAATAAATCTTCCAGCAGTAGTAGTCACTCACTCAGGAGACATGTTTATAATTCTGTCACTGGGTGCAGTGATCACTGTTGCAAAGTGACATTGTCATCACGCTAAGAAGAATCATCGGCAGAGAGTTAGGAATAAATCTTTGAGCAGTAGTAGTCACTCACCCAGGAGACATGATTATAATTCTGTCACTGGGTGTAGTGATTACTGTTGCTGATTGACACTGGTCATCATTTGTCATCACGCTATGGAGAGAAGAAATCTGTTTTGTTTTTTTTTTTTGTAATTTAGAAGTAGTTGTCACTCACTCAGTAGACATGTTTAAAATTCTCTCACTGGGAATGTGATGACCGCTGCTGTGAGATATACGTCATCATGAACAACAGGCACTACACAATATTGAATTTTTGCTTCCAATATTTTATTTGCTGACTTTTACAAGCTTTTGTGTTGTTGTTTTTATTTTATGATTCTGAAGTAGTTTACACTCACTCAGTAAAAAAAGTTTAAAATTCTGTCACTGGGAGTGTGATGACTGCTGCTAAGTGATATACGTCATCATCAGCAACAGGAACTAAGTCATGTTAAAGTTTTTGCTTCCAATATTTTATTTGCTTATTTGCAATTACACTGCTGCTGAGTGACACTATCATCAAGCCAAAAAGAGTCATCACTAAAAACTACGTTGTAATAAATCTTTCGGCAGTAGTAGTCACTCACTCAGGAGACATGTTTATAATTCTGTCACTGGGTGCAGTGATCACTGTTGCAAAGTGACACTGTCATCATTTGCCATCACGCTACGAAAAATCATCAGCAGAAAGTTGTAATAAATCTTTAAGGAGTAGTAGTCACTCACTCAGAAGACATGTTTATGATTCTGTCACTGGGTGTAGTGATCACTGTTGCTGAGAGACATTATCATCATTTATCTTCGCGCCAAGAAGAGTCATCACCAAAAAACTATGTTTTAAGAAATCTTTGAGCAGTAGTAGTCACTTACTCAGTAGACATGTTTATAATTCTGTCACTGGGTGTAGTGATTACTGTTGCTGAGAGACACTATCATAATTTGCCATCAAGCTAAGAAGAATCATGACCAGGGAGTGTGTTGTAATTTGTAATAAATCTTTGAGCAGTAGTAATCACTCACTCAGTAGACATGTTTATAATTCTGTCACTGGGTGTAGTGATCATTGTTACTAAGTGACACTTTAATCATTTTTCATCGCGCCAAGAAGAGTCATCACCAAAAAACTATGTTTTAATCAATCTTTGAGCAGTAGTAGTCACTTACTCAGTAGACATATTTATAATTCTGTCACTGGGTGTAGTGATCACTGTTGCTGAGAGACACTATCATCATTAATCATCGTGCTAAGAAGAATCATCACCAGAGAGTGTGTTGTAATAACTCTTCGAGGAGTAGTAGTCACTCACTCAGGAGACATGTTCATGATTCTGTCACTGGGTGTAGTGATCACTGTTGCTGAGTGACACTATCATCAAGCCAAGAAGAGTCATCACCAGAAACTACGTTGTAATAAACCTTTGTTAGTCTCTTAGCAGTAGTAGTCACTCACTCAGGAGACATGTTTAAAATCCTGTCACTGGGTGCAGTGATCACTGTTGCTGAAAGACACTATCATCATTTGCCATCACGCTACGAAAAATCATCAGCAGAGAGTAAGTTGTAATAAATCTCCCAGCAGTAGTAGTCGCTCTCTCAAGAGACATGTTTATAATTCTGTCACTGGGTGAAGTGATCACTGTTGCTGATTGACACTGATCATCATTTGCCATCACGCTAAGAAGAGAGGAAATCTGTTTTGTGTTTTTTTTTTTGTATTTCAGAATTAGTTGTCACTCACTCAGTAGAGAAGTTTAAAATTCTCTCACTGGAAATTTGATGGCCGCTGCTGAGAGACATACGTCATCATGAACAACAGACACTACACAATATTGAATTTTTGCTTCCAATATTTTATTTGCTGACTTTTACAAGCTTTTGTGTTGTTGTTTTTATTTTATGATTCTGAAGTAGTTTTCACTCACTCAGTAAACAAGTTTAAAATTCTGTCACTGGGAGTATGATGACTGCTGCTAAGTGATATAAGTCATCATCAACAACAGGAACTAAGTCATGTTAAAGTTTTTGCTTCCAATATTTTATTTGCTTATTTGCAATTACACTGCTGCTGAGTGACACTATCATCAAGCCAAAAAGAGTCATCACTAAAAACTACGTTGTAATAAATCTTTGGGCAGTAGTAGACACTCACTCAGGAGACATGTTTATGATTCTGTAACTGGGTACAGTGATCACTGTTGCTGAGAGACACTATCATCATTTGCCATCACGTTACGAAAAATCATCAGCAGAGAGTAAGTTATAATAAATCGCTAAGGAGTAGTAGTCACTCACTCAGGAGACATGTTTATGATTCTGTCACTGAGTGTAGTGATCACTGTTGCTGAGAGACATTATCATCATTTATCATTGCGCTTACAAAAGTCAACTTCGAATATCTTAATATATATAAATCTCGTGTCACAATGTTTGTCCTCAATGGACTCCTAAACCACTTAACCGATTATAATAAAATTCGCACACCATGTGCAGTTCGATCCAACTTGAGAGATAGGATAGTTTAAATCTCAAATTATAGTCACAATTTTAATTTATTGCTAATTATTTGTCTGTTATTATTTGACAGTCACAATTATCTGTTAACTCCAAATGATTCTAACAGATGTCGATACCTTTCGACTGGGTTGAGTAAATAATCAATAGATGGCGCTGAAACTTTAGCCACAGCAACGCGTGGCCGGGTCAGCTAGTGTTGTAATAAATCTTTGAGCAGTAGTAGTCACTCACCCAGGAGACATGTTTTTAATTCTGTCACTGGGAGTAGTGATCACTGTTGCTGAGAGACACTATCATCATTTATCTTCGCGCCAAGAAGAGTCATCACCAAAAAACTATGTTTTAATAAATCTTTGAGCAGTAGTAGTCACTTACTCAGTAGACATGTTTATAATTCTGTCACTGGGTGTAGTGATTACTGTTGCTGAGAGACACTATCATAATTTGCCATCAAGCTAAGAAGAATCATGACCAGGGAGTGCGTTGTAATTTGTAATAAATCTTTGAGCAGTAGTAGTCACTCACTCAGTAGACATGTTTATAATTCTGTCACTGGGTGTAGTGATCATTGTTACTAAGTGACACTATAATCATTTTTCATCGCGCCAAGAAGAGTCATCATCAAAAATCTATGTTTTAATAAATCTTTGAGCAGTAGTAGTCACTTACTCAGTAGACATGTTTATAATTCTGTCACTGGGTGTAGTGATTACTGTTGCTGAGAGACACTATCATTATTTGCCATCAAGCTAAGACGAATCATCACTAGGGAGTGTGTTGTAATTTGTAATAAATCTTTCAGCAGTAGTAGTCACTCACTCAGTAGACATGTTTATAATTCTGTCACTGGGTGTAGTGATCACTGTTGTTAATGGATATTTTTACTAAGATCCTCTTTTCATACATAAGTATAGTATTAATATTTGATTAATCAAGTCCTGGTGAGCTTCGACCCTGCTGGGTCCCTACGGTCGCTGACAGCTCTTTGAGGCGCGCGTGGAACACTATGCGCCGTCAATGACTTGGCCTCGATCCGGACAGTTACCGGACAAGCCCGCGCCTACTGTGGCCGGAAATCGGGATTACTGCTTCGCACGCGTCGGCTCGCGCCTGCCACTCCTCGCTCCGGACCATGGCCTCAACCAAGGCCCGGCGCGAGAGGTCTCCGCCGCCGATCGCCCCTCCGAGGGCACGGCGGAAGCTGGCACCTGCCACTCGCATTACTAAGTACACTACTACTATTACTGTCTATTCAGTAATACGACGACGTCACTATTTTCGCACCGCACATAGGCTATACAAGTAGTTAACAAACGTACCTTGTTAGTCAAACACTCCTGGAAGTCCTTCTTCATGACCGACACGGACACTCTGTCCTGAGGCCTCTTGGGTCCACTCACTGACGTCACCACTGTTGACAGGTCCAGTTCCACTACCTAGAAATAGTTTACAATCTGATAAGTTTCAATTATATTTAACCGATTTAACCGTGTTACCTCAGAACTTCATCGTTTATGAACTGGTGAGGAAGAGGTGGATTAGTACATTATGATGTAAGTGCGTAATGTTAGTGATTACAGTCGAGGCAATATTTAGACCCGAGCCGTGGCGAGGGTCTTAAGAGAGCCGAGAACGGTAATCATCCAATACACTTGTGAAGAAAATAACTGTAAAACTACAACTAGTAACTTTTTTGTGACATGGCGGTAAAAATCTGTTTTCATATGCGCGAGCATAATTTTTTAAACTATTGCATAGCTTCTATCGCGGGCCTCGAGCGAGGAGACCGAATCCAGAAATCCCGTAACGAAAATAACCTAACACCCCCCAATCATTTGTTTTCTTATCGGTCATCACGCTCAAAAAGTGTAACTTCAATAGATATAAAAAAAAGGAAAAAAAATACTGCATAAATAAAATAAATAAATAATTATAATTGCATAAGTTGATAAATGTGCTATGCAATAGCTTTACCGCGGCAGTCCCCGAGTGCCACACGTCTTTTTTATTTACCTCATGTATCTTTCATTGCTGCTAGATTAGTACTCTGTCTTCAACATATGGTCGCTTTCCTTCGGGTGAGATGGTTGTACCCTACACTATCTCCAGTCCGAGCTTGTCAATAGCACAGGTCGCGCGGTGAATCAAGATCGCTCGGTGAAAATAGTGGGGGCAATCGGCGCATGTGTACAATTGCGCACAGAAATTCTTAGTATGTTAGGATTTTATTTTTAATTTCGTATATTTTTAAACCTTAGTAACATAACTTATAATAACACTAGTTTTTGCTTGTAATTTATCTTGTAAGTAGGTAAATTAAAATAAAAATTAAAATATTTCTTCAGTTACTTTCTTAACGTAACAATTCACGTCGTAAACCATACGACTACGTATTACGAATACGATAACACAAGCTGTACGCAACAGTACCCAAGTACAACAGTATCCAATGAGACGCGAGAACGCAACGCGGGAATTGAAGAGCGACTTATCTACTAATGACGCGTCGCCGTCGGCGCACACCCGCCCGCACTTCGCCAAATAGACCTTAGAATCGAATACTGCGCATGCCCCTTCCACTTTTGCCGAGCGATCTTAATTCACAGCGCGACCTGTAAGTACTTCGGTTTAAAATATCTTTATTCCCATTACAACATAATTGTCACTTACATGAGAACATTAAATTTAACCTTTCAATTGTGATAATGACAGACACAATTGAAAGACAATAGGTGCGCGAACGCCGGCGTTCGCTTGGGGTTTAATGAATTAAATAAAAAAAATAGTAATATTGTCCCAGTGTGGGTACTTGAAAAATACATTTTTAGCTGTCGACAAGTTAGAAGAAGCGAAATCACTGCATTCCTGAGATAAGGCTGTGGCCCAAGTTAAAAGATGTTAGTGCTTATTGAAAATAAGTTGTAAAATGATGAAATTACATTAATATAATGTATCGTTATTGTAAATATGGTTGATTAATTTATTTTTAAAACTACTTAATGAAGTCGCTTCTTTTACATTTTTTGGAAGCTGATTAAATAACTGTGCTCCCCCATACGTTAAGTTATTTTTACCATAATTTGTTCTAGTTCTTTTAGAAGACTAGCTCGACGGGACGAGTATTTGCGCGTTTGACCTTTCGTTGTGAACGTAATTTTTGAGTGAATGAGGTTGTGAGTTATTTTATAGATAAGTATGCATGTGTTATATATATAAAAAGTTGTTTAATGTTTAGTAGTTTGGTCTCTTTATAAATAGTTTTAGAAGGTGTTAAAAAGTCGAAATTGTACAGGATTTTCATTATCTTATTTTGTAAGATTTGTATAGGTTTTATATTTGTTTTGGATGCATTACCCCATACTTCAATAATTCAATACTTCTAATGTAAACGTACCTCAGAGAAGACAGGGTCCTGTTCAGGGTTGTTGTAGTCTCGGAACTGCTTGGTGGCGCGCAGGTACGCCTCTATTATGGCGATCTTCTCATTGGAGCGGTCTGGGAAACACAAGAATGTTAAATGCTGGATCGCCAAACTGTAGTGGCAATGGGCTGGGCACATTATTATTATTATTACATCTTTACTGCACACCTTAACTTATTAAAGAATAACATTTAACAAAAATAAGTGAACAATAGGCGGTCTTATTGCGCAGGGCAATTTCTACCAGACAACCTTTGGATGGACTGAAACGGAAAGGAACAAGATTTCAGGTTGAAAGTGTACAACAACTTATAGAAACAATGTAAAAATAAATAACAAATAAAAATATAATACATTAATAAAAAGACAAATAATAAACTAATAAATATAAAATATACTAACAATTAGAAAGGAGAAGAAGAACTAAAGTGATAGATAATGCTCCTTCACCATTTTTTTGAACGTTGGTAGCGTTTGGGCTCGCCTCACTTCTATGGGTAATGCATTCCACAAACGAGCTGCTTGTATCGTGAAGGATTTATCAAAGAACGAAGTGGAATGCCTATGAATACTAAGTTTTAGACTTTCCAATGACCTCAAGGACCTAGAATGTGTGTCACAGAGGAACTGAAAGCGTTCTTTAAGATAAAAAGGAGTCGAAGAAAAGATTCGCAGAACAGATGGCCGTTGGTTCCGAAAGGTTCTGGAGTGGAGACCGCGTACAAAAAGACGTTGGAAGGCCTGCTACACTGTGGATTGATGTCCTGGTAAAGGTTGCGGAAATCCGATAGATGCGGGACGCACAGGATCGTTCATTGTGGAGACACTTGGGGGAGGCCTATGTCCAACAGTGGACGTATCTGAAATGATGATTATGATAAATGCTGGAAACAGTGGCAGGAATGGAGGAGTGGAGGAGACCATAAAACTACAGATGCTATCTCTGAACAGTTTTCAAGGGGAAGGAAACTTTTGCCATTCTATGGGTTCTAAATTAGAATAGGGATAACCTCGATCTGTCAAAAGTTGACCTCTACTGCGTGGCGACACTTGCCCAGCGGTCTCTGTGCATGCGGCTTTTTTTATATATGGAAATAATTCAATGCCATTTTCCGCCCTTGGGCGAAGAGAAAGGGTGTGTCAGACTTTTACTGACTAAAACCACACCTGTGTCCTTTAGTTACCCTTTGCGTACAAGGAGTACGGGTTTCCCCTTCAGAAATTCCCCACGGTCCTAGCTAGTGGGTTTTCTACGTCGGCCGGTTCCGATAGGCGCTGTTAGATCGGCGACGGCCGGTACCGATAGGTAGTTAGATCGGCTACGGCCGGTTCCGATAGACGCTGTTAGATCGGCGACGGCCGATTCCGATAGGCAGTTAGATCGGCTACGGCCGGTTTCGATAGGCGCTGCTAGATCGGCGACGGCCGGTTCCGATAGGCAGTTAGATCGGCTACGGCCGGTTCCGATAGGCGCTGTTAGATCGGCTTCGGCCGGTTCCGATAGGCGCTGTTAGATCTGCAACGGCCGGTTCCGATATGCGCTGTTAGATCGGCGCCAGCTGCCAGCTTTCTTTTGCCTAATACGAGAAGCATCTTACTAGTCTGCGTGAGATATTGTAGCGAGCGCTCGTCGACCGGGAAGTGCGCGACGGTGGCGCCGAACTCGGGACACATGTTGGCGACCGTGGCTCTGTCTGCGATGCTGAGAGCCGACACGCCGGGGCCGTAGAACTCCACGAACTTGCCCACCACCCCGAGGGACCGTAGGTGCTGTGGAAAAAAATCTTTTTCATTACTCATACTCTGAAAGTAGGTCTGAAGTTGCCTGAGAAGCGGGTTGAACGTAATACTTTTCAGCCTTAGGTAAAATCGCTTTCAACTGACAGCTGCCAAATTATTAAAAAAAAAAACTAGTTCTATCTTTACATTTCTATTGATCCATGGGATTGTGTCGTTTAACTACTAAGCTCCTATAGCCACCTTCCGGTTCCATCATCAGATCAGCTCCATGTCATGATAATTTTGCATTGTCATCTGATTTACACATGTATGCAATCGGTTACCGAGAAGTGGCTCAAATTTAATTTACAGGATTTGATGATAGACAAACATCAGACCCGGTGAAACTAAATAAAAGCTTGTAAAAACGTGTTGCGCCGACCCCAAGTAATATGGGATAAGAGCAGAAAGAAGAGGAAGACGTGCGCACCGGAACGCGAGGCGTTGGCGCGGCCTCCTACAAGGTAGAACGATGAACAATATGTTACCTTGGTGATAGTGAGCACCAGGTCCGTGGAGGTGACGAGCGGGTTCAGTTCCCCGATCAGCTTGTAGCCGACCACCTTGGGCAGCAGCATACTGATGGCTTGCCCCAGCATCACGGCTTCGGCTTCGATTCCTGGACCATGACAAAATAACATACATTGAATTACACTGCTTCTTATGCCTCTGCGGCCAATATAATACGCTAGCTTCTGCCAATCCTACTCTACTCTAGCCAACTCTACCGTACTCTACCCTGCTCTATCCTACTTTACCGTACTCTACTTTACCCTAGCCAACTCTACCCTACTCTATCCTAATTTACCCTACTCTACTCTAGTCAACTCTACCCTACTCTACTTATTTTGCCCTACGTTACCCTACTCTACTCTTTCCTACTTTATTTTACCCTACTCTACTTTACTCTACCCTACTCTACTCTACTCTACCCTACTTTACTCTACCCTACTCTATCTTATTCTGCCCTACGTTACCCTACTCTACTCTTTCCTACTCTACCCTACTCTACTCTTTCCTACTCAATCCTACTCTACCCTACTCTATCCTACTCTATCCTACTCTACCCTACTCTATCCTACTTTACCCTACTCTACCCTACCATAAGAAGCCTTGGAAGCAAAAGACGATTACGATGATGACTTACCGCCCACGCCCCACCCCACGACTCCAAGCCCGTTGATCATGGTAGTATGGCTGTCGGTGCCCACCACGGAGTCGGGGTGCAGGAGCTCCCCACTGAACACCACGCGAGCCAAGTACTCCAGATTCACCTGAAACAACAAAAATATTATCTGTTTACTGTTTATTTTAAGTCCAATTAGTCTTAGTCACCCAAAGAGATATATCTCTCGCACTAGTCCGGAGCGAGGAGGAATGGCAGGGGTTCGCCTCTTTCTGTGACGTAGTAATGCTAGTGAACGGACGTTCTCAAAAAATACTAGGGTCCAATAATTGTCACTTATTCATTCATTAATCAATAGCCTGCACAATATTTCCATAAATTGAGTGACATTTTGGGACATAAACCAACGCTAATAACTTTGCTGTTTATGAATATAATTTATTGAGATTTTATTTATAAAATAACAAGGACTTTTCTAATAAGCCCTTTAAGTATTTGTACTAATTAAAAAAAAAACCGGCCAAGTGCGAGTCGGACTCGCCCATGAAGGGTTCCGTAGCAGCAAGTAACATAATATAAAAGTTCTTGTTATGTATTGTAACTTTGATCGATGTTTTAATAATAGTGTATTTTTTTCGGTTTATGACGCATTAAAAAAAAACTACTTACTGGATTTCGTTCAAACCAATTTTCGTTGGTAGTTTTTATAGTAATGTATATCATATATTTTTTTTAGTTTTATCATTCTCTTATCTTAGAAGTTAGAGGGGGGGGGACACACATTTTACCACTTTGGAAGTGTCTCTCGCGCAAACTATTCAGTTTAGAAAAAAATGATATTAGAAACCTCAGTATCATTTTTGAAGACCTATCCATAGATACCCCACACGCATGGGTGCGATGAAAAAAAAAATTTTGAGTTTCAGTTCTATGTATGGGGACCCCCAAAATTTATTGCTTTTTTTCTATTTTTGTGTGAAAATCTTAATGCGGTTCACAGAATACATCTACTTACAAAGTTTCAACAGTATAGCGCTTATAGTTTCGGAAAAAAGTGGCTGTGACATACGGACGGACAGACAGACAGACAGACAGACAGACAGACAGACAGACAGACAGACAGACAGACAGACAGACAGACAGACATGACGAATCTATAAGGGTTCCGTTTTTTGCCATTTGGCTACGGAACCCTAAAAAGACGTGTGGCACTCGGGAACTGCCGCGGTTATGCTATTGCATAGCATTTTTATCAACTTATGCAATTATAATTATTTATTTATTTTATTTATGCAGTATTTTTTTCCTTTGTTTTTTTTTCTTTGATATTAATTGAAGTTACATTTTCACAGATTGAATTGAATTTTGATTGATTGTTCACTCATTTGTTTTCTTATCGGTCACCACGCTCAAAAAACAAATGAGTGGGGGGTGTTAGGTTATTTTCGTTACGGAATTTCTGGATTCGGTCTCCACGCTCAAGGCCCGCGATAAAAGCTATGCAAGAGCTTAAAAATAGTGGTGTATAGCAGCATACCTGGTGGACGATCCCAGACCCTGGCGGCACGATGAGCATGTTGTCGAAGGCCTGCGCTCCCCACTTGAGGAACTGGAAGCGTTCCTTGTTCCTCTCGAACTCCAGCTCTTGATTCTTGTTGAGTGCGTCTGGACTGGAAGTAAAGAGGTCAGAGGTTTTTAAAAAAAAAAAGACGGGTTGCACTCCGGGAGTGCCGGCAGAAGTGAAAACTTGATTATTAACGTTGAAATATATATATATATATATATATTATATATATATAAATAAATAAATATATATATATATATATATATATATATATATTATACATATCTATATATTTGAAACAGTAGGCCCAGGCATACATTTTCGCCGCGCCGTAGAGAGGGGATAGCTGTCTACTCTCCATCCGTCTTACGCTTTTTCGATCAGGTCACGTGTCCTGACGCGAGTTTAAGATTTTATACCCATTACAGAAAAAGTGCTCAACGCCGCTAAAGAAGTTTTCACTTCAAAAACGAGTCGGACTCGCGCACTGAGAATTCCGTACAAACTTACCTATGGAAACAGTTCAATTCCCGAATTGAGTTACGAAGACAGTTTTATTCCTATACTTGTGCTATAAGACCTTGTTTTATTCAAAATTTCAGGATTCTGGGTTAACAGGAAGTTTCCTATAAATTTTGATTTTTGCGTTTTTTGCGACATAAACGACCGCATCTTTTTAGGGTTCCGTAGCCAAATGGCAAAAAACGGAACCCTTATAGATTCGTCATGTCTGTCTGTCTGTCTGTCTGTCTGTCTGTCTGTCCGTCCGTCCGTATGTCACAGCCACTTTTTTCCGAAACTATAAGAGCTATACTGTTGAAACTTTGTAAGTAGATGTATTCTGTGAACCGCATTAAGATTTTCACACAAAAATAGAAAAAAAAAACCGGCCAAGTGCGAGTCGGACTCGCCCATGAAGGGTTCCGTAGCAGCAAGTAACATAATATAAAAGTTCTTGTAATGTGTTGTAACTTTGATCGATGTTTTAATAATAGTGTATTATTTTCGATTTATGACGCCTTAAAAAAAAACTACTTACTAGATTTCGTTCAAACTAATTTTCGTTGGTAGTTTTTATAGTAATGTACATCATATATTTTTTTTAGATTTATCATTCTCTTATTTTAGAAGTTAGGGGGGGGGGACACACATTTTACCACTTTGGAAGTGTCTCTCGTGCAAAATATTCAGTTTAGAAAAAAATGATATTAGAAACCTCAGTATCATTTTTGAAGACCTATCCATAGATACCCCACACGCATGGGTTTGACGAAAAAAAAATTTTTGAGTTTCAGTTCTAAGTATGGGGACCCCCAAAATTTATTGCTTTTTTTCTATTTTTGTATGAAAATCTTAATGCAGTTCACAGAATACATCTACTTACAAAGTTTCAACAGTATAGTTCTTATAGTTTCGGAAAAAAGTGGCTGTGACATACGGACGGACAGACAGACAGACAGACATGACGAATCTATAAGGGTTCCGTTTTTTGCCATTTGGCTACGGAACCCTAAAAAGCAATAAATTTTGGGGGTCCCCATACATAGAACTGAAACTCAAATTTTTTTTTTTCATCAATCCCATGCGTGTGTGGTATCTATGGATAGGTCTTCAAAAATGATACTGAGGTTTCTAATATCATTTTTTTCTAAACTGAATAGTTTGCGCGAGAGACACTTCCAAAGTGGTAAAATGTGTGTGTCCCCCCCTCTAACTTCCAAGATAAGAGAATGATAAAACTAAAAAAAATATATGATGTACATTACTATAAAAACTACCAACGAAAATTGGTTTGAACGAAATCCAGTGAGTAGTTTTTTTTTTAATGCGTCATAAACCGAAAAAAATACACTATTATTAAAACATCGATCAAAGTTACAACACATTACAAGAACTTTTATATTATGTTACTTGCTGCTACGGAACCCTTCATGGGCGAGTCCGACTCGCACTTGGCCGGTTTTTTTTTTGTCTGTCTGACTGTGTGTCTGTCCGTCCGTATGTCACAGACACTTTTTTCCGAAACTATAATAGCTATACTGATGAAACTTAGTGAGTAGATGTATTCTGTAAACCGCATTAAGATTTTCATACAAAAATAGAAAAAAAAAAACCAGCCAAGTGCGAGTCGGACTCGCCACAAAAAAGCGACGCAGCACACGAGCCACAAAAGATCCTTGAAGCGGCTTTCTTTTTTGTGGCCCATGATCGGGTACACTTACTCCCTTTTCTTACATATCACTCCTCACACAATCCATCCATCTTTTCTTTGGCCTCCCTCCCCCCTCCATCCAACAGGGTTTAATATCTTAAATTTTAACTTAAATAACCCTACCTAATTCCGACCACTGCATAATGACAGACTCACCTCCTAGCAAAGTCCACCTGCACAGAGTGATCAATGACCAGATCAGCTGGGCAAATAGGGTTGATCTTCTGAGGGTCCCCACCGAGGTTCTTGACTGCGTCTCTCATGGCGGCGAAGTCTACCACCGCTGGTACTCCTGTTAGGTCCTGTTGGTGAATTGTGGTGATCAATGAACTTAACATAATTAGCCTTATCATGTTCCTACAGCTGGGATTCAGGCTTCTTCTCTAGGAGAAACAATCGGCCGTAATCCACCACGCGGGCCCAGTGCGGGTTGGTGATTGTTACGTGTCTTCGAATTTTTGGTTCTAAGACATGCTGGTTTCCTCACGATGTTTTCCTTCACCGTTTTGAGAGCAGTGGTGATGAAATAAATTACACAGAGTAATGCGCCTGGCTGGGTTTGGACCCGCGACCAACAATTACCGGCTTGAGCGCTGGCTTCAAGTTGCGCAGAAGTCAAATATTCGGTCTCTTTAGTAGTGTGAAGAGAGACGCGGGGGCGGGGAGTGTCAGTAATTGGCTCGCCGCACCATCGTGTTATAGACGTCACTCGTGATTCACTCCCTGCGTTGCTGCATGTATCTAACAACGACGACGATTGGCTCGCCAATGTATGGAATGCGCAAAATGATCCCGCCGAGCGCTCAAGATCGTTTCATCCCTTTATTGATTCAGGAATTTCGGAAAATCCTTTCATAGTGGATGACTACACTGAATTAAGGAACCTACCTTTCAAATTTAAGTTTTTAGGTGTAATAGTTTCTGAGATTTCGTGATTAGACAGATTATCAGTTTACCTGCAGAATGACCCTGGCGGGTTTGAAGGCGATCTCCACCGGCTCGCCGGCCTGGTTGGTCTCCCAGTCCAGCACGCTCTGCACATCCTTCTGCAAGACCTGGAAGTTGTCACAGTTCCTGACGCACGACTCCAACAGTACGCGCACTGAGTACGGCAGGCGATCTGTAAAACACGATGGAGAGATTGAATTTGAAATATTCTATTTGGTGTTTTGGATAAAATTACGTACAATGCGTTCCAAATGAGAATATGATTGACCGCCATGTTGTGACGTCACGATTTACTGTCAAATCGTGGAAAGAAAATTTTAAACATTAATTAATTTACGAAAAATTTAATTTATTTACGAACTGTGAACGAAAAAAGTTTAATCAGAATCCAGTTATGCAATTTTACTCATCTCTAAGTTCTTCAATTTTGGCAAAATTTCTTCGATTTGACAATGCGACGAGACGTCAAAACATAGGAATCGATCCTATTCTCATTTGGAACGCGTAGTAAGTAATGATACCAACAATCATCATCATTTCAGCAAAAAGACGTCCACTGTTGGACATAGGGCCTCCCCCACGTGTCGCAAAAACGACCGATCCTATGCGTCTCGCATCCACCGCATTCCCGCGACTCTTACCAGGTCAGGTCCACCTTGTGGGTAGCTTTCCAACGCTGCGTTTTTTGATTTTGCAAAAAGTTTTAGTTTTTCATTGATTTATACACTAAACACTAATTGCATTCTAAATTTGAAGCATCTATGTCTTTTTTATGGTGGGAAAAAATCATCTAATGACAACCCCCGCTCTTGGGCGGAGCGGGAGATAGTTGCAGACTCTTACTGACTAAAAGACCCACCCCGTTCCTTCTAGTCTTTATACCGGGGCTCGAGCTGTCTTTCGAAACTAACCCTAGCCCCAGTAGGCTTCGACCCAACTGGGCCCTTGCTGTTGCTGACAACTCCTTGAGGCGCGCTAGAACAGTGTGCGCCTTCGACGACTTGGGTTTGGTCCAGACAGTTACCGGATGGCCGGACAGCGAGCTACCCATTGCTCACTGTCCGTAAGCCCGCGCCTACGGTGGCCGGAAATCGGGATCAGAATTCCGGCAGCGGCGGCGATAACGCCGTTGCCTGATGCTGTCGGCCTCCTCCTTTGCGAGCATTACTGCTTCGCAGAAGTCGGCGACCGCCTGCCACTCCTCCTCGCCCAGATCGCCCCCACGAGGGCACGGTGAAAGCATCTATGTCTACTAGAAATGCCTTAGACTTTTGATGATCAGTCAGTCAGTGAATGACAAAATTAAGAAACTTTGAGCAGTTATAATTCATAAACTACTGGTTCAAATTGAATTAAATTTTAATTATACCGTGTTTATACAATGTCTGCTTGGCTACTGAAAATTCAGGCTTCTAGTTTAATACACAACGAAGTTATAGGGGATTGAAAATGGCCTGAACTGTTTCAAGAAATGAATGTTACGGCCGTGACACTTTTTTACTTGCCTTGGTGGGGACACTACCGTGCCCCTAATCATATGAGAACCATACAGATTAGTGCCAGGGGTGGCTTTTTTTAAGCTATTGCATAGCTTCTATCGCCTGGGCCTTGAGCGTGGAGACCGAATCCAGAAATTCCGTAACGAAAATAACCTAACACCTCCCACTCATTTGTTTTTTGAGCGTGGTGACCGATAAGAAAACAATGAGTGAACAATCAATCAAAATTCAATTCAATGTGTGAAAGTGTAACTTCAATTAGTATCAAAGAAAAAAAATACTGAATAAATAAAGTAAATAAATAATTATAATTGCATAAGTTGATAAAAATGCTATGCAATAGCTTTACCGCGGCAGTCCCCGAGTGCCACACGTCTTTTTTATGACACTCGCTCAGATCACGATTATCCTACTTGGTTCAATAATAACAGATTCTTATCTCTTATCAATAGTCACCGATAGCGCCAACCTAATGATTATGGGCTACCAAACGGCACGTGAGATAAAAATATTCCGCTCGTTTGCTGTACGCACAAAGAATTTGTTCCCAAAACGTTTTGTGCGTATAGGTATTTTTAGGTGAGAAAATCGTCCCGCTCTTGGGCGGAGCACAAAAGCATGTCAGACTTTTACTGACTAAAAACCCACACACCCTAGCCAAGTTACAACAGTTTCGCCTGCGTCGAACGCTTCGAGTTGGAAGCGCCGCCGAATCTTTTGTTCAGACCACGTGACTGAGCGTTAAGATGACGTCATTCCCGTACATTTGAAGCTTTCTACTAGGCGTTAACTATTGCTGATTATTAACTTGGCTACGGGTACTGTTCCTTCTTTGCCTTCGTCCCTGGGTTTCCTTTCAGATACAAACCCTTGGCCCTAGTAGGCTACGACTCTGCTGGGCCCCTACGATTTGCTGACATCTTCTTGAAGCGCGCGTGGAACAGTACGCGCTGTCGACGTCTTGGCTCGGGCCGGACGGTAGGAAGGCGAGCTACCCATTGCTCGCCGTCCGCAAGCCCGCGCCTACGGTGGCAAGAAATCGCGATAAGGATCCTGGCGGCTGGAACGTGAGGGGCTCCCTAGCGCAAGCACGTGCGGCCCCCTCCTTTGCTACATACTCCCTTTCGTCCGAACATTGCTTGAGAGCAGACGTGTTTTTGGTTACTTGTACTGATGTGAGAAGCCCTAAATTGTTATTTCAATTCATTTAAATTCAATAAATTGGTGTGGAGCTTGGAGCCCTACGCCTTGACAGCAAACAAAGAAAGCTGGTTAATGCTGGCGTCACTCTGGACCTCTGGACGCAACAGGAACAAATGTGAACGCGCATCAACTACCAGGGCACCATAAACGCTACGGATATTATATTAACTACTTCGCACGGAAGACACCTCATTAGTGAGTAAACAGAAAGTTTTAAAAGTTATTTTCTTGATCTGCGTGTAGAAAAAAAGTACCAGGGCTACAGAGACAACAGAAGCTTATTACAACCCAATACTGATTCACTATTTTCAACGAGAAAACCAATGGTTGATTGGCTAAATCGGTAAGCCTTTGGCATCCATCTGGGGAATCCGAGTTCGATCCTCACACAGGAAATTACTTTTTGTGGACTTTTTTTTTCCGTTCTTTTTCTCAACATAAATCATGTCATTAAGGCGTACACCACCCCCGCAATCACCAGCGGTGTGTACTCGCTTGGAACCTGAGTTTCCTCAACAATTGCCTGATGAAGAAGATCCTAACAGTGCACTACGGAAACGAAAATTCGGACAGGTAGATGACGCTAACATATTTATGAAAGAAATGAGAACCTTGTTCTCGAATTTTGAAAGGCAGCAGAATGAAAAACATGCGTCTTTGCAGGCCTCAGTAGCCGAAATAAAAGTGCTTAACGCTGCTTTAAAGGAGTCGGCTGACTTTGTCTCGAAAAAGTACGATGAACTCATGGTGGAATTCAATAGGTTGTCAGCTGAACGTAACGAGAACCTCGCATATATTCAAGTCTTGGAAGAAAGGGTAGAAAGTCTTGAAAGGTACCAAAAGTCCACTTGTCTGGAATTGCGTAATGTTCCACCTACAGCCCGCGAAACTAAGCAAGATCTAACTAAAATCGTTGTTGATACTGGCAAAGCTCTAGATATTCCTATAACTTCCTCTGACATCCGGGATCTATATCGTTTAAAGACAAAGTCAGATACAAATAAACCTATTTTAATTAACCTCACATCAACAATAATGAGAGAAAAGATAATCCAATCCTTAAAATCCTACAATAGATTGAATCAAGATAATAAATTTTCAACAGCAAATCTACAATTGGGTGGTCCTGTTAAACCAATCTACCTGTCAGAAAGTTTAACTTTTAAAGCGAAACGCCTGTATTACCTCGCTCGAGAATTTGCGAAAACGAATAATTTTAAATTTTGTTGGACTGCGAATGGAAAGGTATTAATCCGCAAGAAGGAAGGTGCCGTAGTTTATACCATAAAAAGTGAGCTGGATTTGAAAAATACAAAAATGGGAGCCTGACTATCTTTAATTACTTTCTTATCATATTGTTTTTTCTTAGCTACTAAGTTATTTTTGATTAATGCATGCTACTTGTGTTATTTTTACTTTAATATCATAATTCGTTATTCTAATAATAATTCATTGCCTAAAGGCCTAACACTTTCCAAAATATTAGCACAAGTAATTTATTCTAAAACACTTGTTACAACTACAAATTATACTAACCCAATGAATTCACCTATACAATTACCTAGCTATACATTTATATACTTTTATACCCATTTATATAATGGAAATATTGCAAATTACTTGTATAACGCCAAATTGTACCTCCAATTCTTATTTGGAGACCTCCAACAATCTCTACCTGCACCCCTCATTAGTGACCTACCATTGTTTAGTGATACCAGTGGATAACATACGCTATTTAAACGATAATATTGATCATATGTCAGTATCTGACTCATTAAGCTGTGAACCTGAAAAATGTTCTACTTATGTTAACGAGCCCAGTAATCAGTTAAAGATTTTAACACAAAATATTCGGTCAGTAAATGCAAATTTCGATTCATTTCTGACACTTCTCTGTAGAATCAACTTTGACTGTGATGTGATTGTGTTGACAGAGTGTTGGTTAAAATCAAACTATGCTCTACCATCAATTGAAGATTACTCGCACTATCATACTGTACAACTTAAAAACCAGAATGATGGAGTCATCTTATATGTCAAAAATGTCGGTAGCTACTCTGTCGTAGAGCCTGATTTTATGGACGCAAGTTGCCTGGTACTAAAAATTGGCACAGAGAAGGCCATTATATGCATTTATCGCTCACCCTCTACCCAGGATATAGCTAACTTTTTACAATCTTTAAATTCACTTTTAACTGATCTCTCAAATTTTAAAAACATAGTTATTATTGGGGACATAAACCTTGACATCTCTTCTACTACTTCAACCACAAGTTATATCTCCGACTACCTTAATTTAATATCCTTCCATGGTCTTCTACCTGCTCACACTTACCCTACACGCGAGTCTGCTTGCCTAGACCATGTCATGCTTAAGACGAACTCATTTGCGCTAACAATAGTGATTGACTCTAGTGTGACGGATCATAACGCAGTCTTGCTCTGTCTTAATAAAAAAAAAAAACAGTCAAATACTGGTGCCAAAACTACTTCAAAAGTCGACTATAACTCTATGGATTCTGAAATGGGTGATACGAATTTTGATCCGCTATACGAGTTTACTGATGCTAATGAAGCCACTAATTATTTTATCAACACCATTTCTAATATTGTACGGTCTCACACAACTATACTCAGGCTTCCGAATCAGAAACGTTTATTTAAACCGTGGATGACTGCTGGCATGCTACGCTGCTTACGTAATAGAGATGCAATGCATAAAAAATTGAAGCTTTCACCACATAATGCTATTCTTAAATTAACGTACAAAAGATACAGGAACTACTGCACTAAAATTATTAAAAAACTTAGGAGGGACTACGATAGGGAGGAGTTGAGAGAGGCTGGCAAGGACAATAAAAAGATATGGCAAATCATAAAGAGAGTTACAAACACCGAATCACCAAAAAATCCTACTACTGATTTACTCGTTTCTTCTACTTCTCCGCAACAGTCGGTTAATTCTGTTAACGGGTTTTTCGTTGACGTGGGAAAAAATCTCGCGAGTGCATTTACACACCTCCGTGTCGGAGACCCACCACGGGTCCCTGACGCCACAACCGCCCCACTACACTCGTTCGTAATGATTGACACTGATGAGAATGAGGTTGAAGCGTTGCTCATGTCTCTAAAAACTGATGCTGCCATTGGATGGGACAACATATCTACCAAGTTTCTCAAACGTTATAAAAGGTTGCTTGTTCCTCCACTGACATATTTGTTCAATCTTTGCCTCAGCACTGGTGTATTTCCCGTCTATTTGAAAAAAGCTGTAGTACATCCTATACATAAGGCAGGGAATAGAAACTGTGTCAACAACTATCGACCTATTGCTGTCCTACCTTCAGTATCTAAAATCTTAGAACGCATTATAAACAAGAGACTTGTTAACTACCTTGAAGAAAAACAGCTTTTATCTCCGAACCAATTTGGCTTTCGAAGAAATAAGTCGACGAATGATGCAGTTCTACAGCTAACGGATCACATTGTCAAGAACTTGGATGCAAAAAAGAAGGTAGTTTCAGTTTTCTTAGACCTTAAAAAAGCTTTCGATACAGTTTCTATTCCCAACCTAGTTCTGAAACTGGAGGAACTGGGAATACGAGGCCTCCCTCTTCAAATATTTGCGGATTATCTAAATGAGAGGACGCAGTGTGTGAAAATAAGTGATTTCCTGAGTGAAGAGCTGCCTGTCACTTTTGGCGTTCCTCAGGGTAGTGTGGTTGGTCCCACACTTTTCTTGGTTTACGTTAATCAGCTGTGCAATCTGCTTCTCCTTAATGGAAAAATTACAGCATTCGCTGACGATACTGCTCTCACCTTTTTTGGCGACACCTGGCACGAAGCTTTTGACGTGGCTCAAAGGGGACTAGATCAGGTTCTAAAATGGCTTAATAACAATCATCTTACCCTTAACGCGGATAAAACGAACATAATTTGTTTTACAATACGAAAATCTACTCAGCCACCGATTTCGTGTACTTTAACCGCCCACTCAATCGACTGTCTAAAGAACGGCAATTGTGCTTGCCCTAAACTCACACGTACCTCCACCATAAAATACCTCGGAGTAACTCTTGATGATAATCTGAGCTTCTCAGCCCATATACATCTACTGACAGCAAGGACTAGGAAATTAATTTTCGTGTTTAAAACTCTTCGTCATGTAGCTGCAGCAAAGATTGTCAACAGAGTCTACCTCGCTCTTTGCCAATCACTCCTGTCATATTGTGTTTCGGTATGGGGTGGTGCGTCCAAGACTTTAATGTTAAAATTGGAAAGAGCTCAAAGAGCTGTTTTAAAGGTGTGTACATTTCGCCCAATACTTTTCCCAACAGACGAATTGTATAAATGTTGCAAAGTGCTTTCTGTCAGGCAGATCTATATTCTCAGTACAGTCTTATTACAACATAAAAACACCCCCTTTGTTATAATCAGCAAAAGACGTAAGGATATGGTTTGTCATAACCACAAATGCAACTACTCTTTTACGAAACGATTCTTTTGCTTCCAAGGGCCTCAATTATACAACAAGCTAAATAGGAAATTGAATTTTTACTCTTACTCCACCACGTCTCTTAAAAGGTCTTTGACAAACTTTCTGTTGGCAGCTAACTATTCCGACACCGAAAGCCTTCTCTTTTCCGAATACAATCCCCTCTAATATATATATATATATATATATATATATATATATTTTCTTTTTCTCTTCACCGAAACACACCATTTATCCAGTTGTCCACACACTTAACCTAATCCATGGGTTCATCAATAGGTACACACACAAATATTTTAATATAAATGAATAATAATCACATACATAATAATTTGTAATATAGTAATGAACTAATGAATGTATTGTATATTGATTAATTAATGAATTATGAATGAATTGTAATTTCTAATCTGGGAAATTTTAGATTAAGCCTATATTTATGTTAGGTACTTACTTCACCGAAAACTAGTTATGCCTCAGTGTATTAAATGTTTTACCAATTATGTATGGGCTTGTACTGTCACCCTTAATACAAGTTATTATATAACTTAGTAAGGGTGCTGGTTGCATCACCTACCTGCTTCTATGTAAGTGTAACCAACAAACAAATGATTTATTTAAGTACCTACGTTTATATTGTAATAAAATGTAATGAAAATCAATTTAATAATCAATTTAATACTTCGCAGAAGGAGGCGACCGACTGCCACTCCTCGCTCCGGACCATGGCCTGCACCAAGGCCCGGCGTGAGAAATCGTTGCCGCCGAGCCACGAGGACGCGGCGGTGCTCTGTCCAAGCGGGGCACACCTCCACTGTGTGCCCCACCGTGTCCTCCGGGCGTTTCGCACATTGGCGACACCCGGGCGTTACTTCCGCACGAATCCGGTGCAGGAACCTCCCGAACTTACGATCTCCGGTGATAACCTGCGTCATGTGGAAGTGGAGGACGCCGTGAGGTCTTTCTAGTCACGCACACCTCTATCGTATGCTCCACCGTGTCCTCCGTTGTGCGTATAGGTGGGATGTCCACCATATACCGAAGTGACATCTCGCACATCTGGTGGAGGACCGGACTTAGCGGAAATAAATTATGTAATTCGGACGCACATTCTCCGAAATGGTTATCATTAACTGGTATCTAGTATTTTACTCGACAATTCATTGTTTACCAATAATACTGGTGGGATACATTGCTGAGTATCGGTTGGAAAAACTAGCGACTTATAATCAGCCTTTATAATGTTCCCACTGCTGGAACTCAGGCCTCCTCTCTAGGAGAGGGAATGGACCGTAATCCACCACGCGGGTCCAGTGCGGGTTGGTGGATGTCACATGTTTTCGAAAGTTTTGGTTCTAGAACATGCTGGTTTGCTCACGATGTTTTCTTTCACCGTTTTGAAAGCAGTGGTGATGAAATAAATTACACAAAGTAGGGAGCAGTGGCGGCCCAGTGATAACGATGCTGACTTAAGAATTGTAGGACGCGAGTTTAAACCTAGTCAGGCACATAACTTTATCTGCATGTCACAACAACTGTATTTTTTATTGGGGAAATATAAAACGAGCGACTAAAAAAAAACTTAGCGACTGATGATGAGATACTGTTTTAATAACTTGAGCGGTATGAATTTGTGTAAGCGACACATTAACTAAACTAACAACAAATATTGATTAACAATAAAATCCAGAACGAGCTTACTAAAAGTGGGTTATTGATATCCTAGTTAAACGATTAAATTAGTATGTGAGCGACTAAAATAATAAGTGAGCGACTAGAAATGAAAATGAGGTTTTAAATTAGGAATTTACGCTAGCAAATGTTTTCATCATTGTCTAATTATCTAGTCGCAGGTAGATTCATCATTTGAACTGGGTGAAATAGGTTAGGTTAGGTTAGGTTAGAACTGTGACTAACCGCGCGTGAGCCGAGTGAGCGAAGCGAGCGGTGCCGCGGCAGCGGCCGGCGAACGCTACGACCAAGTTGCTTGCAGATTTTATTTCACCATTTTTTAATTATTCGGGTTTTCGCAATATCCGGATTATCAAATTACCTTGTGACATACATAATACATAAATATCGGTATTTAGGACATTCGATACTGTGTACATTTATATTTAGGACATTCGAAACACTTCATTTAAGATAAAATGCCGCTCAGTATAAATAAATCATTGGCCAAATCTGGAAAAAAATGCA
Organism: Mythimna albipuncta; assembly: GCA_929112965.1. Taxonomy (NCBI): domain Eukaryota; kingdom Metazoa; phylum Arthropoda; class Insecta; order Lepidoptera; family Noctuidae; genus Mythimna; species Mythimna albipuncta. The sequence goes on from OV815985.1 coordinate 10,722,529, forward strand.
GGACAAAACATTGACACTCAAACAAATAAATTTTTTTGTTTATTATTGTGTTTGGGCCTTGTGCTGTACCAAATAAATTATTTTTCTTTCTTTCATGTAATTATCACAAACATTACAAAGGCGAAAGGTTGTACTGTGTGTGCGCTAGTGCTACTTATTGCTCGTCTTTGGCAAAACCGCGCCCACGGTTGCCGATAGTCGTATTTCTGATAGCGAGAGGAGCGTTGGGAGTTTTCTCCTGTCAGGGCGTCTGGTGCGTGAGGATGTCCGTTCCCTCACGCATACGGATCTCTCTTCAAATCTGTAATTTGCATTATAATTATCTTTGCTTTACTTGGTAGTAGGTATTAGATTCATATGCAAAGATTCACATGTTATTTTCATAAATTTTCGATACAATGTAAAAATTGTTTACGAAATAAATCAATTAATCTTTCAATAGCATTACTGCTTCGCAGAAAGAGATGTAATGTATTGTGTATATAAATGCTTTGTTACTCCATCATGCTGATAAACCATGTCCTGGATTTATTTTTTTTATCCCAGGAGTATGGGTTCTAGGAATAATTTTCTGCTTTCATACGAGCGTAGCCGCTGAATGAAGCTAGTATTACTGTGTTTATCAATCGAATACCATTGGGGTAACAAGACATATTATTCGAGCCACAATGGCATTTTTATTGAGTTTTATGATTGTAACGCATTCCAAGAGATACTCGTAAATATTATTATTACAGGTTTTTCTAGAAAACATCTATAGACTGTATGTAATATACCGGTATTCATTAATTGTATCCGGTTCCGGTTAAATTGGAAGCCGATACCACGCCGATACTAACATAGTTGCCCTCGTCAGGGGCACAGCGCCCCAGCCGCCGCTGGGATTTTGAGCCCGGCGCGGGCTTACGGACGGCGAGCAATGGGTAGCTCGCTGTCCGACCGTCCGGTAACTGTCCGGCCGTCGACGGCGCGCACTTTTCCCGCGCGCCTCAATTAGTTGTCAGCAACAGCAGGGGCCGAGCCGGGTCGAAACCTACTGGGGCCAGGGTTACCCGAAAGGGAACTCGAGCCCCGGTATGAAGGCTTGAAGGAACAGGGTGGGTTTTTTTAGTCAGTAAGAGTCTGACACTATCTCCCGCACCGCCCAAGAGCGGGGGTTGTCATTGGATGATTTTACCCACCAGATTTTTTCACTAATTCAGTAAGAGGTTTGTTAATCAGGTTTGGGCCCCTCCCCCTAGCTTGGAGGCCCTGAGGCCCTGCAAGCCTAGTCCTTCAGTTTCCGTAGCTACGCTAATGCACGTGTAGCCAATACATTTTGTCTATTAGAGGTTTGTTAATCAGGTTTGGACCCCGACCTTGGAGGGCTAAGGGCACTGCTCCCCCTAAGCTGCTACGTCATTACACGTAGTCAGTAATTTTCACCTGAATGCGCGCGTTATGCTTACGTGACTTCAGTCGCGTAGTCGCGAGATATTTGGCCTTTTCCCACAAGGTCAGAGAGACATTCGAATCGCGCGACGAATGGCGAACTTTGACATGTGATTGCAGTGTCTAGCTCACAGTCGTACCTGGTTCGAATAACTAGTGGACTCGAAAATTGTACATATTATTTTCTATATAATTATACTAGCTGTGCCCACGACTTCGTTCGCGTAGACAACAAGATTTCGATATTTTTTTTGCTATTGCATAGCTTCTATCGCGGGCCTTGAGCGTGGAGACCGAATCCAGAAATTCCGTAACGAAAATAACCTAACACCTCCCACTCATTTGTTTTTTGAGCGTGGTGAACTGGTGACCGATAAGAAAACAAATGAGTGAACGTTCAATTCAAAGTGTGAAAGTGTAACTTCAATTAACTCATCGAATGTCGTAATTTGAGACACAATAGAAAGACAATTGCTTATGTTGAACTGTGTAATTTAAGACATTCAAAAGGTTAATATCAAAGAAAAAAAAACAAAGGAGAAAAAATACTGCACAAATAATAGTAGTTTATGTGACTAGGGGATAAAGCAGTGTCTTTAAGTCGCGGGCGGCATGTTGAATTCCGAACGAAACGAAGGTTGCTGATTTAATCCCGAACGATAGTGAGGGATTTATAAAATTAACTCCCGAGCATTGCGAGGGAGTTAATAAAGAAACCTGAGTGAAGTGAGGAATTTAAGCCGCCCAAGACAAAGACAGCTTTATCCCCGTGTTGCATACTCTACTTTTTACACCATCTGTGAGATAATTAATTCATTAAACCCCAAGCGAACGCCGGCGTTCGCGCACCTATTGTCTTTCAATTGTGTCTGTCATTATCACAATTGAAAGGTTAAAAGACAATTTGGTCGACCAAATCATAAATTAGAGAAATATAAGTATTATATTTACAAGTTCATCAAACAAACAAAATTCACTCCTCCAAGATTCTATAGTTTCAATTTTCTATAATGCTCCCGTGTCGTCAGTAGAGTCTGTCTAATAAGTTAAACGACTTGGGTAATTATTAGGATTTAATGAAATCTGATGTAGTCAACACGAGTTCAATAATCAAGGTTGATTAAGAGATAGAGATCATTGTTTACTAACAGAAGAAACTTATAAAAATTACCGAATATTTGATTAAATATTATACAAAATTCTCAAGTCGGTTGACTTATTAGACAGACTATCTATTTTCTTTTTTTTTGTAAGTGGCCAGTTTAAATCATAGTGATTACATACTCTTTGGTTTGAATTTCGAGTCAACTTGTTCGATGCGCCTACATTTTAATTCACAATGTTGACGATTCTTGATGCTCCAAATTCAAATCTCATTATTCCCTAGGGATCGGCCATACTGCATTATCTCCCTAGGTATATAATGACATGCTTTAAGTGAGGTTTGTATGACGTATAAAACGACATTATCGAGCAGATGGTGTAAAAAATAAATAAATATGATAAAAGGGCTTGTTTATCACTAGAATATAAATCGATGCCACCCATGTAGAAATAGACAAGTTCCAAAACTACTTAAATATCTAATTCAGTCAGAATCGCTCAATTGCCTTGATTACTTTCGTACGTGTATCGACGATTCGGGGAGGGTCAGAAGTCAACTAAAATTAAAATTCCTATTACGTTATTGCACGTCACATTCGACTCTACATACAGTCAATGACATTGGGCGTGTTTCTTATGTAATGATAGTAATGACTGATAGTAAATTTAAAATGTTTTCTTATAAACAACAATAGAATTTCATCACCCATGTATAAACTCAGCGATCTCTCACGCCAGGCCTTGGTACAGGCCATGGTCTGGAGCGAGGAGGAGTGGCAGGCGGTAGCCTGCTACTGCAAAGCAGTAATGCTAGCAAAGGAGGAGGCCGACTTCATCAGGCAACAGCGCTCACGCCCCAGTCGCCGCCGGGATTCCGATCCCCATTTCCGGCCACCGCAGGCGCGGGCTTGCGGACGGCGAGCAATGGGTAGCTCGCTGTCCGACCGTCCGGTAACTATCCGGACCGAGACCAAGTCATCGATAGCGCGAACTGTTTCCACACGCCTCAAGGAGTTGTCAGCAACCGTAGGGGCCCAGCTGGGTCGATGCCTACTGGAGCCAAGGGTATGCTTCTTAAAGGAAGGCTCGGCCCCGGTATGAAAAGCAACGAAGGAACGGGGTGGGTTTTTTGGTCAGTTAGGGTCTAACACTATCTCCCGCTCCGCCCAAGGGCGGGGGATGTCATCTGGATGATTTTTAGCTACCATAAAGAAAACCCATGTATAAACTAACTAGCTTCTGCATTCTGCAATAGCTTCTGCCATCGGCTTCATCCGCATGAATGTCAGTATCGCCATTCAAACTTTGGACACTCGTTTTACTCCCTTAGAGGTGGAGTTTCATAAAATCCATGCTTAAAAGATGTTTATACCCTATGAGGAACCTACCTGCCAAATTTTAAGTTTGTAGGTGTTATAGTTTCTGAGATTTCGTGGTATTTTCGTGACGAGTATTTCGCTATATCGACAAACTGTAGCCCGATTCACACAATCAAAACCGTAACGATATCGTAGCGATTTAGTCGTTTAGACCATTTCGGTATTCACATCCATCAATCGAGTTTGGACGACACCGATTTTAAAGTCGTTTGAAATTCGTCGATTAAAAAAAATATCTGTATTACATTATTCTGGTAAAATAATTATTAATGTAACTGGAAATAAGTCGATCGATTGTGAATACAGCTTTTGGATAGGATTTCGATCGAACGACTATAAAACTTCGACGATATTTGGCTTGTTTGATTTTACGTGAATCAGGCTACTGATCCAGTAAACTTCTAGTCCTTTTTGCTAAGCTGTCAAAAGACAACGCCATCTACTGGCATTATCAGAACCAGCATAATTCATTACAAAATGACATTTTAATTAGAGATGGCGTTGTGTTCGAATTTATTTTTTCGAGATTTTCTTACCGTTTAAACCGTCTCTAGACTATCATATTTCATGACCAAAATGAACCAATCGGTCCAGCCGTTCCCGAGTTTTAGAGAGACTATTGAACAGCTATACATTTTTATATAGTAACTAGCTTTTGCCCGCGGCTTCACCCGCGTACATAAAAGACCTTCCCTCTTTCTCCCCTTTTTCTCACTTTTCTTATAAAAAAAATTAGCCTATGTCCGTCTCCAGGGTCCCAACTATTGTCTGTGCGATAAAAGAACCGTCGTGGCGTAAAGTGAAAACAACATTAAAGATTTTAAGTAGCAACACAACCCAGCCATCCGTCAAATGGCAAACGTCATATCAGGTTTGTTTATTGTGTTATTTTATTGTGATTTTTAATTGAAATCTTCAGAAATGTGATAAAAAATTTCACTGAGCTGTAAGGGAAATAATATTTAATATATTACAGTTTTGCCAAAGATAACAAATAGCAAATGACACCATAATTGATCAAAACAAAGTCACAAACTTGGGAAACATTGGTATGCTGTGTTTTTGGTACGTAACACTTTTATTTTAATGTTTTTAGACTTCCTAGGTGAACTCCTGTCCCTGTTATCCCCAAATATATATAAATTAAACGGAAGTTCATTAAAACATGACGATATTTGTTTATTTTATTTTTGTCAATATTTTCGATGGCTAGTATAAAGAGTATTGATACTTTAAATTTATAATGCATTTCGACTAACTTAAAATATTTCTTTTCAGGCTTGAGTGAGGATACAGTAACTAAAATAAAAAAGGGCAAGTGCGAGTCGGACTCGCGCACTGAAGAGTCTGTACAAATTTACCGAAATCAATTCCCGAATTGAGTTACAAATTTTTTTCCGAATTGCAAACAATTTTTTTTTTGTAGTGATCTGATCTACAAATTTACAGTTTTCTGATTTTTACCTATACTTGTTCTATGAGAACTTGTTTTATGCCAAATTTCAGGTTTCTAGGTCAACGAGATTCACCCTATGAACTTTGATTCCCTTGAGTATCGAAATATATGTTTTTTGCGACATAAGCGGCCGTATCTTTTTTTTTCGTTAACTCAGAAGTTTGATTTTTTCACAACTTCAAAAGACCGCAGACTTGTGTGTATGGTTTTAATTTTAACTCGATACCTCCAAGCGTTCTCGAGTTAAAGGGTCTTAACAGATAAACAGACGGACAACCAAGTGATCCCAAGGTTCTTATATGCGAGATGGTCCCTTACAGGCTAAATAGATTTTTTACGAAGCAACATTACAAATTGTGAAGTGTACTTTATTTTTATAGTCATTAAGTTCATATTTTTCATTGATTAGCTAAAGGGAAAAGTGTACTAAGAAAGATAACGAGTAAGTGGTACTGTGTCCCATTTTTACCTTTATATTTAACAAACATAAACTTGCTGCTAGCTACAATATTCCAGTCAGTGATAATAGACCAATCCCAGTCAAAGTGATGGAACCATTTTCGTCGGAACTTGGTAAGTGGTCGTTGGTGGAACCTACCTCGATAGGCAGTACAGCATTTCCTTCACACTATTTTCCTTTACCGGTTCGTGTTTGCATTTAAATGTTCAGCATCGTTGCAATCGAAAGATGTCCACTGTTCGACATAGGCTTCCCCCAGGTGTCGCCACAACGGCATTACGCAAAAACTTATAAACGGATGAATTTAATGATAAACCTTGCTATAATGTAGCTTAAAACCTATATTTTTGCTAAGTTTCATCACGTGAGCAAGTTCAATAAATGGGCTACTAATATTATAAATGCGAAAGTTTGTGAAGGTAGATCTAGGTACTCGTATGTATGGATGTGTCGCGCAAAAACTACTAGACAAATGAACTCAATTATAAACATTTCAATAATATAGCACATAAGCTATAACTTTGCAGTTTCATTAGGTGAGCAAATTCAGAATAGGATAATTTTTATTATAGAGTGAAGCCGCTGGAAGAAGCTAGTCTAACATAGACTAGCTTCTTCCAGCCAGATAAATATCAAGATTTAACAGTCGCTCTATAATGACGTCACAATGTTGCTTACATAACGAAAACGATATTTGTCTACAGCAGCGCCCTCAAATCCCACGACGGTTTACTTTCCGCACAGACTCTATCTCTGTACCAAAATTGTTCAAAATCGGTTTTGCCATTTAGGCGTGAAGACGTAATAAACAAACAAACAAACTCACTTTCGCTTTTATAATATTAGTAAGGATTATCTCTGGAAGTACAGGTCCGATTGCTAAAAATTTTTCATCGATAGAAAGCTGCTTTATTCCTGAGTGACATAAGCTATATTTTAAGCACACGGGCGACGCCGCAGGCAAATGCTAGTATAGGTACATAGATAGAAGAAGATTGTGTTCCAAATGAAATATCTTTTTTGTTTTGCCACAGTCATCATACTGAGAGTTTTCTACAAAGCTATCATGACATTTAGATCAATTCGTCTCAGTAAGAGGTATCAATCCCTCTTATCAACATAGATAAGTAATGTTTGTACGCTTATCAAAATCTCTGTGTAAATATTTACGTATCTCAGCGTCACCTTGAACTGACTATATTTAAATAAAATGATAAAAAAATTAATTGCAGCACTTGTAAATAAAATTCTTCTTTATTTCGAAACGATGGTAAACTCAAACGGTTTTTTTTAAATTTGTTATTGACTAGCGACCCGTCCCGGCTTCGCACGGGTGGATAAATATAGCCTATGTTGCTCAGGGTGAATGTAGCTTTCCAATGGTGAAAGAATTTTTGAAATCGGTGTAGTAGTTTTTGAGTTTATTCATTACAAACATACACACACACACGTCTCACGTGATATTACTGAAACACACCTTCCAATACAAAGATAAAAATTGGCGGATTGCTGCATGAACTGTATGAACTCCCTATCAACTCACGCCGAGTTGCGCGCGCACGTCTCGAGTCGCGTACAGACATCGCGAGGCGTGCGCCGAAAATAGTCCGTCAGGATTGCCTCAACCTGAGGCATACGACGGTACATTTATGCGTGCGTCCCGAACAACACATGCTCAAGCTGAGCACGCAAACCACTACGCACAGCTTTCGTCAGTAGAAAACGCAAACCACACCTGCCCTTCCACACGGAGTGCTCGGCTCGTACTAAGGCGGCGTTCGCCTCGTCCACACAGCCCGAGGCATGCTTGACGAACTATTCGCGACGCATGCCTCGCGATGTCAGTACGCGGCTTCGCATTTAGCAGCCTGGGCAGCTTTCCGCGTCCTAGTGCCTACTATGAACACTCAAATGAAGTTCTTATGTTTGGGATTGCCGCGCCACGCCCGCCTCGCACCCACACTTGCAGTGCGATAAAGCACAGAAATAAGGTCGCTTGAAATGCGTCTCATCAGGCGGCTTACAGTCACCCAAAGGACAATGGAAAGGGCTATAATAATAATAACCATTTATTATATGCTCCGAGAAGCGAAACTAACAAACATCTGAAATATTATCCACCATATTGTAACGAAGTTCCTTATCGCGCGTTGTGTAAGGGGGAAAAAAATTCTCACGAAAAGTTGTAACGACACTTTTTGCTATAGTAAGCTATTGTAAGCCGTGCGGCGTGCGCATGTTTCTCTGTCTGTCTCTCTCTCTCTCTTAAAGAAAGCAAGCCAAAACGGAACTTTATTCCATCCGGGTGTCCCTTGACACCTCTCAACTTTTTATTATATTTGTGTGGTGGCGAGTAGTAACGGCCCCGACATACGAGTTATAAGTCGCGGGTTCAAACCCAGCTAGGCGCCTTAATTTGTGTAATTTATTTCACTAGCACGAAGCTCATAATGGTGAAGGAAAACACCGTGAGGAAACCGGCATGTCCTAGAACCAAAAATTCGAAGACATGTGACATTCACCAACCCGCACTTGGCCCGCGTGTTGGATCAAAGCCCATTCCCTCTTCTAGAAAGGAGGCCTGAGTCCCAGCAGTGGGAACATTAAAAGGCTGATTATGCTTTATGCTTACATTAGATTTAGTTGTTAATGAGCTTACCATATTTGTCTCCCAGGCCGGTGACGTCATAATACTTGTATTCTTTTCCTTCAATGGTAATGGACTTCAGGAGGTGGTTGTACGGGTTGTTGGTGGCTGAAACAAATAATAAATATGTTAATGACAAACATAACAATAATGTCCAATCAACTTCTGATCGCTCTGATGGCTCAGTTAAAACATAAAAGACTAGCGTCCGTCTGTATGTCACAGCCACTTTTTTCCGAAACTATAAGAGCTATACTGTTGAAACTTAGTAAGTAGATGTATTCTGTGAACCGTTTTAAGATTTTCACACAAAAATAGAAAAAAAGCAATAAATTTTGGTGGTCCCCATACTTAGAACTGAAACTCAAAATTTTTTTTTTTTTCATCAATCCCATACGTGTGAGGTATCTATGGATAGGTCTTTTAAAATGGTTTTAAGGTTTCTAATATCATTTTTTTCTAAATTAAATAGTTTACGCGAGAGACACTTCCAAAGTGGTAAAATGTGTGTCCCCCCCCTGCAACTTCTAAAATAAGAGAACGATAAAACTAAAAAAAATATATAATGTACATTACAATGTAAACTATCAACGAAAATTGGTTTGAACGAGATCTAGTAAGTAGTTTTTTTTAATACGTAATAATCTAATAAATACACTATTATTAAAACATCGATCAAAGTTACAACGAACTACAAGAACTTTTATATTATGTTACTTGCTGCTACGGAACCTTTCATGGACGAGTCCGACTCGCACTTGGCCGGCTTTTTTTTTAACAATGAAGTCGGTTATATTTTTTTTTGTAAAAAGTTCTTTATTTATAGTAGTGGAGATCTGTAATATTGTAATATTAAATTAACCGACTTGGTATTACATGGATCTCACAACTTTTTACGGTAGAAGAACTCAGTTGCAAGCCTTGGTTTTTTACAAGATATATTTTTGATGCCTTTCGTTAACTTTTCTACTGAGTCTGATATTGTTTTCACAGTTAGTGTTTTATTTTTGTATATCTACATCTACGCTAATATTATAAACTAGCTGTGCCCCGCGGTTTCACCCGCGTTTTTCTCGTTTCCGTGGAAATACCGAGATAAAATATTGCCTATAATTGCCTCCCTCAATAAATGGACTATTGAATATTTAAACAGTTTTCATATCAGATCAGTATTTCCCAAGATTACCGCGTTCATAAATGTATTTATTATACTCTTCAAAGATCTTATACTTACAATCATCACCAAATATATTTCGAAAAAGATTATTACAGGATTTTATGTTGATAAAAAACTCTATGGCCCATAACTCATTAACCTAACCTAGGTAAATATTGTCTATAACCGAATATCATCAAAATATGTTGGAAATATGCTCCAACTACAAAAGAGCGTGGTATTACGTTCGTATGGAAATTCATCGGTCGCCGGCCCCTTAACATCTTACACACGTGATAACTTTTAAACGAAATATCCGATTGAGATGAAACAAAAAGTATTTTACTTCTACATAAATACTCTTGATAACATAATGCTTAATTTCGATAAAGATTAATATTACGTTACATATTTAACGTAGTTTTTTTTCTTCAGACGATTTAATAATTATTTTGAACACAAAATCGGTTATTGTTATTAAACCATGATAGCTAGATATATGTTCTCGCGGACTTTTTTGTAGGTCTTAATGGGATCTACAAACCCGTAGTACATCATTTTGTTCTATTGTCAATAGTTTTTGCAGCGCACGCAAAAATAGGTTTTCGATTTTACACCTTGTGTTACAAAATAGCAATTTTATTACGGATCCCTAATTTTGAAAAAAAACAAACATAGCCTATAGCCTTCCTCGATAAATGGACTATCCAACACTGAAAGAATCATTCAAATCGGACCAGTAGTTCCAGAGATTAGCGCGTTCAAACAAACAAACAAACAAACAAACTCTTCCGCTTTATAATATTATATAGTATATATAGTATAGATAGGGAAAATTTTTATATTTGTGTGTGTGTCTGTGTGTTTGTAATGAATAAAATCAAAAACTACTGTGCCGATTTCAAAAATTCTTTCTCACTTTGAAAGCTACATTCACACTGAGTAACATAGGCTATATTTATTGCCCGTGCGAAGCCGGGACGGACCGTTAGTCTGTTGATAAACTGGTTAGATAAAAAAAGACGTGTGGCACTCGAGGACTGCCGCGGTAAAGCTATTGCATGGCATTTTTATCAACTTATGCAATTATAATTATTTATTTATTTTATTTATGCAGTATTTTCTTTCCTTTGTTTTTTTTTTCTTTGATATTAATTGAAGTTACACTTTTTGAGCGTGGTGACCGATAAGAAAACAAATGAGTGGGGGTGTTAGGTTATTTTCGTTACGGAATTTCTGGATTCAGTCTCCACGCTCAAGGCCCGCGATAGAAGCTATGCAATAGCTTAAAAATATTCTTTTCATGCGTAATCCCACGATCTCTCATAACGTGAACCTCACACACGTGACTCGACTCGCGAGATTATCGTCATGTGGGAAGCGGACACAGCAGTCATTGTATCGGCACAATAACTGTTGCATACACTTCCCACATGACGTGACGGAGAATGGTTTGTTAATCCAACTGCCCAACGAGAGCCTCCTCAGATATTGGTCAAGGATCTTGGTTATCAAAGTTTGATAACCAAGATCCTTGGATCCTTGATCTCTTCGTTGGGCAGTTGGATTAAGGGCTTGAACTAGAAAGGCAACGTCCATAACATAACACAATTTAACATAACATAATTTTATAAAAACCAAGGCTAGCAACTCCGTTCTACCGTAAAAAGTTGTGAGATTCATCTAATACTATACTAAGTCAGTTTCCGATCCCCTATAAGTAGGGGATCGAATATGGCCTGAACTGTTTCGAGAAAAGAATGTTACGGCTGTGCTACTTTTTTGCTCGCCTTGGTGGGGGCACTGCCGTGCTCCCTAAGGCCCGGCGCCCATTATGCAAGCACACACTGTCGGAAATGTATGCATCTAGGGATGCCGAAAGGTGCCGTAGGACTCTTTTCCTTGCCTTTGCAGATAATGGGCGCCGGGCCTAATATGAACGACCTCCCTAAACCCGTCCCCCCTAAATCGTCTTACGTAATAAATGAATCATCCCTAAGCAATAATAACTTCGAATATTGATTGTCATCACCAGGGCCCCAAGTCTGCTATTTTCATAAATTCGTCATTCCAACACGATCCAATTGTCATTTTGCTAAAAGTTGGTAATCTACGAATTCATAATGATCGATCATTGATGGGTCAATGGTCTTGTAATAGAATTGTGGTAGAATGATTATTTCGAGCATACTCTTTGAATGTCGTAATTGGAGACACAATAGAAGAACAATTACCTTATGTCGGACAGTGTAACTTAAGACATTCGAAAGGTTAAAACCAACAACTACACAATAAGGTTCTAATGGTAAAACACTGACCAAATAAACTGTCAAAGTTTTAGCAGATTACCGCAAACTTCAAATATTCATTTGACAATATGTACGAGATTACCATTCTATGTCACTTCTTTCAATGGAGTGTCAGTGGTTGACCATTGGAAAGTCATAATGACGCCATTATAATATATTAGTAGATTACCAAACTTGTCAAAATTGACAATTATGACACCAGTGATAGACCATTGTGAGGCCCAGGAGGTGTGTCTTCACTTATGTGTTACCTAACACCTAACTAATGATGACTTAAGTAAACTACTTCACAGAGTTCAAAAGTCCATTTCTAAGTTACTTATTACCATAATTATACATTGTTGCAATGTCATTAGACAAGTTTTTAGGGTTCCGTAGCCAAATGGCAAAAAACGGAACCCTTATAGATTCGTCATGTCTGTCTGTCTGTCTGTCTGTCTGTCTGTCTGTCTGTCTGTCTGTCTGTCCGTCCGTCCGTATGTCACAGCCACTTTTTTCCGAAACTATAAGAGCTATACTGTTGAAACTTTGTAAGTAGATGTATTCTGTGAACCGCATTAAGATTTTCACACAAAAATAGAAAAAAAGCAATAAATTTTGGGGGTCCCCATACATAGAACTGAAACTCAAAATTTTTTTTTTCATCCGTCCCATGCGTGTGGGGTATCTATGGATAGGTCTTCAAAAATGATACTGAGGTTTCTAATATCATTTTTTTCTAAACTGAATAGTTTGCGAGAGAGACACTTCCAAAGTGGTAAAATGTGTGTCCCCCCCCCCTCTAACTTCTAAGATAAGAGAATGATAAAACTAAAAAAAATATATGATATACATTACTATAAAAACTACCAACGAAAATTGGTTTGAACGAAATCCAGTAAGTAGTTTTTTTTTAATGCGTCATAAACCGAAAAAAATACACTATTATTAAAACATCGATCAAAGTTACAACACATAACAAGAACTTGTATATTATGTTACTTGCTGCTACGGAACCCTTCATGGGCGAGTCCGACTCGCACTTGGCCGGTTTTTTTTTAAGTATTAAAATCTACAAAGTTATTGTTTTTTTTTTGAGGTAGGAAATTATGTAATATCTAGCTGTGCCCGCGACTTCGCTCGCGTGGACTACAGGACTATGAATTTATTTTTTCTAAAATAAAAGTAGCCTATGTTACTCCTTTTTAGGGTTCCGTAGCCAAATGGCAAAAAACGGAACCCTTATAGATTCGTCATGTCTGTCTGTCTGTCTGTCTGTCTGTCTGTCTGTCTGTCTGTCTGTCTGTCCGTCCGTCCGTCCGTATGTCACAGCCACTTTTTTCCCAAACTATAAGAGCTATACTGTTGAAACTTTGTAAGTAGATGTATTCTGTGAACCGCATTAAGATTTTCACACAAAAATAGAAAAAAAGCAATAAATTTTGGGGGTCCCCATACATAGAACTGAAACTCAAAATTTTTTTTTTCATCCGTCCCATGCGTGTGGGGTATCTATGGATAGGTCTTCAAAAATGATACTGAGGTTTCTAATATCATTTTTTTCTAAACTGAATAGTTTGCGAGAGAGACACTTCCAAAGTGGTAAAATGTGTGTCCCCCCCCCTCTAACTTCTAAGATAAGAGAATGATAAAACTAAAAAAAATATATGATATACATTACTATAAAAACTACCAACGAAAATTGGTTTGAACGAAATCCAGTAAGTAGTTTTTTTTTAATGCGTCATAAACCGAAAAAAATACACTATTATTAAAACATCGATCAAAGTTACAACACATAACAAGAACTTGTATATTATGTTACTTGCTGCTACGGAACCCTTCATGGGCGAGTCCGACTCGCACTTGGCCGGTTTTTTTTTAAGTATTAAAATCTACAAAGTTATTGTTTTTTTTTTGAGGTAGGAAATTATGTAATATCTAGCTGTGCCCGCGACTTCGCTCGCGTGGACTACAGGACTATGAATTTATTTTTTCTAAAATAAAAGTAGCCTATGTTACTCCTTTTTAGGGTTCCGTAGCCAAATGGCAAAAAACGGAACCCTTATAGATTCGTCATGTCTGTCTGTCTGTCTGTCTGTCCGTCCGTCCGTCCGTATGTCACAGCCACTTTTTTCCGAAACTATAAGAGCTATACTGTTGAAACTTTGTAAGTAGATGTATTCTGTGAACCGCATTAAGATTTTCACACAAAAATAGAAAAAAAGCAATAAATGTTGGGGGTCCCCATACATAGAACTGAAACTCAAAATTTTTTTTTTATCCAACCCATGCGTGTGGGGTATCTATAGATAGGTCTTCAAAAATGATACTGAGGTTTCTAATATGATTTTTTTCTAAACTGAATAGTTTGCGCGAGAGACACTTCCAAAGTGGTAAAATGTGTGTCCCCCCCCCTCTAACTTCTAAGATAAGAGAATGATAAAACTAAAAAAAATATATGATGTACATTACTATAAAAACTACCAACGAAAATTGGTTTGAACGAAATCCAGTAAGAAGTTTTTTTTTAATGCGTCATAAAACGAAAAAAATACACTATTATTAAAACATCGATCAAAGTTACAACACATAACAAGAACTTTTATATTATGTTACTTGCTGCTACGGAACCCTTCATGGGCGAGTCCGACTCGCACTTGGCCGGTTTTTACATCAGCTACCTGCCAAAAAAAGTCCCGTCAAAATCGGTCCAGCCATTTCAGCGATTAGCCCGGACAAACAGACAAACAAAAATTGTAAAAAATGTTATTTTGATGTATGTACCGTATACATATATATTCACTAGCTGTCCGCCCGCGACTTCGTCCGCGTGTACTTCGGTTATCGCACTCTAATCGTGTTTTCCCGTAGGAATAAGATGTCTTCCCGGGATAAAAAGTAGCATATGTTCTTTTTCCATGTCAAAGGCTATATGCATGCAAAATTTCATCCAAATCCGTTCAGCCGTTTTTGCGTGATTAAGTAACCAAGGAGTAACCGCCTCAAGGAGTTGTCAGCAACAGCAGGGGCCCAGCCGGGTCGAAACCTACTGGGGCCAGGGTTATCCGAAAGAGAACTCGAGCCCCGGTATGAAGGCTAGAAGGAACGGGGTGAGCTTTTAATCAGTAAGAGTCTGACACTATCTCCCGCTCCGCCCAAGAGCGGGGGTTGTCATTGGATGACTTTTGCCACCATAAAAAAAAAGGTCTGGACGCACCATAATGTAGTTCTAGCTTAACCTTTCGAATACCGTAATTAGAGACACAATATAAAGACAATGAGAGAGCGAAGGCCGGTTCACTTGAGGCTTAATGTATGAATATATATTTTTTATTATTATGCATAAGCTCGCGCTTGACCACTTTCGCGTCTGATGCCAAGTGACGATGGAGCACGCTTGCCTAGAAGCAATCTATTCACTCTTGACTTAAAAATTCCTAGGTTACAGCTATCAGGGAACACAGACGTCGGTCGAACACACAGTGCAGGCAGGCCAAGGAGGCACTTCCGTCCATTGATGGCTGCTTCACGAAACCGGCCCTACAACTGACTAAACCTCAGTTGCGTAAAGTGACAGCCGCTACAACTGGCCACGGGACCTTCAATAAGCACCTCTCTGTCATAGGAGTTACAGACAGCCCACACTGCAGAGCCTGCATGGAGGAGGACGAGACAGCAGCACATCTGCTTCTAAGCTGCCCTCTGGTCACTGGATACAGGGCAAAGTACTTCGGAAACCCAGATAACGTGCGATCATGGACAGTAACACCAAGGCGCTGCTGGACTTCTTTGAGGAGCTGGGGTGGATCGAATGACTTGTTTGTTGAATTAGTTGTGGAGTTGCACAACAGCCCGATATACTATACTATACAGATGTTGGTAGGGAATTCCACTCCATATTATGTATTAGGAGGCCTAGGAGGGTGTGTCTTTCAAAGTGTAAACTAAGAGATATAATGTAATACTGACTTAGACACAACATTATCAAGTTCAACAGTCCACCCAATAGTAGCTCATTTGCATATTATATGCATAAGCATTGATGGCAAGCACATGTGGCTATGTAGATATTTTGAGTTAAAATTAAAGTACCGTATACTAAGTCATTTAAATATGATTGATATTTTTAGGGTTACGTAGTCAACTAGGAACCCTTATAGTTTCGCCATGTCTGTCTGTCCGTCCTCGCTTAATCTCTATGACCGTTAGCACTAGAAAGCTGAAATTTGGTACCAATATGTATATCAATCACACCAACAAAGTGGTAAAATAAAAATTGGAAAAAAATGTTTTATTAGGGTAGCCCCTCTATATGTAAAGTGGGAAGTAATTTTTTTTTTAATTTCAACCCTAACGTGTGATATATCATTGGATAGGTATTTAAAAATGAATAGGGGTTTACTACAATCATTTTTTGATAATGTCAATAATTTCGGAAATAATCGCTCCAAAAGTAAAAAATAATGTGTGTGTCTAACTTTTGAACCGAAGTTTAGAAAATATGAAAAAAATCTTGCCGGTTTTTTTACTGTCTTTTATTTTATTGTTTGGATGAAATAATTGCAATAGCGAAAATAAAATAAAAATTTGCACAACCATCCATATCGTCAAAGATAGGAAAAACATGAAATACTGAATACAAAATAGTAGTTTATGTGACTAGGGGATAAAGCAGTGTCTTTAAGTCGCGGGCGGCATGTTGAATTCCGAACGAAACGAAGGTTGCTGATTTTAATCCCGAACGACAGTGAGGGATTTATAAAATTAACTCCCGAGCATCGCGAGGGAGTTAATAAAGAAACCTGAGTGAAGTAAGGAATTTAAGCCGCCCAAGACAAAGACAGCTTTATCCCCGTGTTGCATACTCTACTTTTTACACCATCTGTGAGATAATTAAAAGACAATTTGGTCGACCAAATCATATATTAGAGAAATATAAGTATTATATTTATAAGTTCATCAAACAAACAAAATTCACTACTCCAAGATTCTATAGTTTCAATTTTCTAAAATGCTCCCGTGTCGTCAGTACGTTGTACGTTTTATTCTATTTTCTTTTTTTGTTAGTGGCCACTTTGAATCATAGTGATTACATACTCTTTGGTTTGAATTTCGAGTCAACTTGTTCGATGCGCCTACATTTTAATTCACAATGCTGACGATTCTAGATGCTCCAAATTCAAATGTCATTATTCCCTAGGGATCGGCCATACTGCATTATCTCCCTAGGTATATAATGACTTGCTTTATGTGAGGTTTGTTTGACATGTAAAACGACATTATCGAGCAGGTGGTGTAAAAAAGTTATTTATTATTAGTATGTCACTCAGGAATGAAGCAGCTTTCTATCAATGAAGTAATTTTAGCAATCGGACTAGTACTTTCTGAGATACTTTAAAACTTTACTACTTTTTATATTAGTGTAGATGGACAGATTGTTTTTAAGCTATTGCATAGCATCTATCGCGGGCCTTGAGCGTGGAGACCGAATCCAGACATTCCGTAACGAAAATAACCTAACAGCCCCCACTCATTTGTTTTTTGAGCGTGGTGACCGATAAGAAAACAAATGAGTGAACAATCTATCAAAATTCAATTCAATGTGAAAATGCTATGCAATAGCTTTACCGCAGCAGTCCCCGAGTGCCACATGTCTTTTTTCTTTTCAGTCGGGTAAATCATCCAATGATTTCTCCCGCCCTATGGAGGAGGCAGAAACAGATTTAAGATTTTCAAGAAGGATTCCATATAAAAAGTATTCTATGTTAACCTCCTGGTTCTAAGCTCTCCCTCTCCCCACCAATTTTCAGCCAAATTGGTTTAGCCTTACTTGAGTTGTAAATATTGTACTGTAAATAACACGACTTTCTTTTATAGATTACTAGAGGCCCGTACTGGCTTTGCACGGGTAATAAATATAGCCTATGTTACTCAGGGTGAATGTAGCTTTCCAATGGTGTAAGAATTTTTGAAATCTGCACAGCAGTTTTTGAGTTTTTTCATTATAAACATACATACATTAGAAATATATAAGTATGTTTATCAGTTGTCTGTACCCATAACACAAGCTCTGCTTAGCTTGGGACTAGACAGCGCTGTGTGATAGTCGTGAAATATTATTATATTATTATTATACAAAAAATTCCCGCTTCATAATATTAGTGCAGATGAAGTCAAAATATGCCACCTTTACAGTCATACTTTATATCTCACATGGGGTCTAATCTCTACCTTGATCGCCAAAGTTAGTTGCAAAGATTGTTTTTTACATACATGAACATAGAGTTTTTTTACTGAAATGTATTTTTTTATATTTCCCAATAAGAATCTTACAGGAAATATATTGATAAAATATTTAAATTCTCAAGTACACAGGTGACCAAGCAGTTTTAGACAATTACTATGTGAATTCTAATATGATAATGTACATATTTGTTTATTCATTATGATTCAATTCGTGGCATTGACGAAGAACTTATCAGATTCCACCTAGAGTAACCTAAAAAAATAACGTAATTTGTAAACATGTTTTTATACTTTAAATAGCGATAGATACTATTATGTAGTAGTTATTACGTCAATAGCAGTTCTGATAAACCGTTATTTAATCAGATAATTGGTTATTGCGACATATAACACATGATTTCAAGCGGTTTTCAAAATCATTGGGGGTTAAGAACTTTTACAATATTTTACTTAAAAATTACATAAACAAAGTAGCAAAAAAGACTTATCAAGTACAACTTTAGTATTTTTTTAGTGTGTTTAAAGTTACTGAACTTCTGAAAGAAAGTTTTCAAGTAAAGTATTAAAAGTTTCGCTTACCTGCCATGTTTAGTGATAACTTTTTTGCGCACTAGTCGAAGGCACAGGCACACTCCCGAATTTCGGTTATGAAAAGGAAAAACGCACGAAAAATATAAAAAATCTACGTCACGAAAATAGTCAACGATACACACCACACGTTTGGTTGACACCGTTGACACTGACGTAAATGTCGTCGCGTCGCCGGCAGTCTAATGTCAAAATTGTAATACCAGAAAATGATTTAAAAAAACTACTAATACTAAAGCACTATATAATGTGAATCACATCTGATTTCATCGGAGGAGTTTTCTTCAGTTCTTGTATCCTTGACTAGCTTTTACCCACTACTTCTATAATAAAGCAGCTTTCTATCAGTGAATAATTTTTCACAATTGGACCAATACTTTCAGTTAAAGGAGGTAACTCCTACAAACAAAAAAACATAAATACAAACATTCCCACTTTATAATATTAGTGTAGATATGTGATGACGACGCTGCCATCTAGCCGATTTCGGCGACTGCATTCCTTGACTTTTCATAGTGGTTGTGAGTTCAGATCTACTGCTCTGTTATGCGCCCTCATGTGACTTGCATCGGATATGTCAGAACACCATAATTAATGACATAATAAATAAAAGCTGTTGGTGATCTAGTTTTGAGTTCATCGCATTTCCGGTCCTCGATTCGTAATGTACACCAAACAAAGATTTTTTTTGTAGTACATTACGAATCGAAGCATTACCTTTCTCTTTGATATATTTTTCTTCTCCTGGTTCAACTATATATTTGATATTAATTAGTATTTTTTTTTGTATTGTAGGTATGTATGTATTTGTGTTAACGAATCTTGTTAGTATTATATCTGATGTTTGTACACTGACAACCCTTAATCTATCTCTTTTCTCTCAGTCCATCCAAAGGTTGTCTGTAAGAGATCGCCGTGTGCGATAAGACCGCTCATTGTGCACTTATTCTTTTAAATGTTTGTCCTGTATTTTTGTTTATTTGGTGTAAAATAAAGATTATAATAAATAAATTAATAAAAGCCAATAAAAATAATATACAATAAGCTAGGAGTCTAGGTTGATAAGAATAAGAAGCAAAGTGTATCTACACAGTACTCACCCGTCTCCTCACCCCTCCCTGTTAGGTTAATTTAATTTGTTATATTGCTACTCAAATGTTCAGCCTTCAGCGATACGAGGAATCTCTGCATAATCTTTGCTTCTTCAGCGTTCGGTTTTGTTCATAAAAACGTGACGTCACGTACAAAAAGTGTAGTCGACGAAAAACAAGATTAAAAGACTTGAGAGAGCTCTCTCTCTCTCTTGAATTTTTTTTCAACAGGGCATGACCTTGACACCAAAGTCAATGACCTTGACCTCAAGGTCAAATGTAAAAATGTTGGGAAATGCCCGAGACACCAAAGGGCCTAAACTGCCGGCGAGCGCTACTTCTCTAAATAACACTGAGCAATTTTTTTTCGATTACATTTTAAACATTTGACCTTGGTCTAAGTCACTGACCATGTTGTCAAGGTCATGCAATATGGTATTGCAGGCATTTTCCAACATTTTTTTATTTTATTTATTATTTATTTGTTAGCCTGTTCTGTCCCACTCCTGGGCAAAGGCCTCCCTCCACTCCTTCCATTTATCGCGCGCCCGGGCTTCTTCTTGCCAGTTCTGGTGGAATCTATCAAGTTCGTCGCGCCATCTCCTTCGTGGTCTACCGCGACCCCGACGCGCTGTTTCAGGGCACCAACTTTGTGCTACTTTGGCCCACAGTTTGTCGGGCATGCGGCAGACGTGTCCTGCCCAGTCCCACTTCAGTTTGGCAGCCTTTTGAGCCACATCGACTATTTTGGTTTTGGAGCGCAGTATAGTGCTTCGAACTCGATCCGTTAATTTAACACCTAGTATACTGCGCTCCATTGCACGTTGGCAAACCTTAAGTTTGGACTTCTGGATGTTAGTCAAAGACCAAGTTTGTGCACCATAGGTTAGGACGGGGAGAATACACATGTCCATGAGTTTTTGCTTTAGTGCCATGGGCAATTCACACTTGAATAGGTCTTTCATGGACCAGTAGCTCCTCCAGGCGTTTTCAGTCCGTCTTGCGATCTCTTTGTCTTGCCTCGCCTGGAAAGAGACTACTTGACCCAAGTAAAGGTATTCCTGGACATGTTGTATAGTCTCCCCGTGTACTTGTATGACTTTTGGTGCTTCGTTGGTCATGACTTTAGTCTTTGACATATTCATCTTCAGTCCAACCTCAAGGCTTGCGTCGCTTAGCTGTTGTAGCATGCTTTCTAGTTCAGTGGCTGAAGAAGCAAATAGAACAATGTCATCAGCAAAACGGAGATTTGTTAACCTCGTCTCGCCAACGACGATGCCTCTCTCCCTCCAATCGGCTGCCAATCTTCTAAAAATTTCTTCTAGGGTACTGGTAAACAATTTCGGAGACAACGGGTCGCCCTGTTTGACTCCTTTTTCTATATTAAATTTTTGACCTGTGGTTTCTAATTTGATTGCGGCGGTACTATTTTTATAAATTATCCGTAACAGGTCAATGTAAGTGGGATCTATTTGTTGCCTGCTTAGAGCGTCAAAAATAGCAGTTTGTGTAATGCTGTCGAATGCTTTGGAATAGTCAACAAACGCCAAGTGGAGCGGGATCTTGAATTCTTGGTGTTTTTCTATTAATTGGTTGACTGCGTGAAGGTGGTCCGTCGTGGAGAGGCCAGGGCGGAAATCTGCTTGCTCAGGCGGTTAAGAATGTAATCTATTTCGTTTTTAATTTGGTTATTGGGAGATATCCAAGTCCATCGCCTGTGAGGCTTTTTGTAGTAGAAGCTGTTACCTACATATAAGTTTTGACCAAAAGCGAATTGAAGAAGGCGTGTTCCACGTTCATTACGGACTCCGAGACCGTGTGGACCCAAAATATTATGGTTATCTAAATCTTGCCTTAATCCAAGCTTGGCGTTAAAGTCACCCAGTACTAGGTTCCAAGTGCTTCGATGTTCGTCGCAGGCTTTGTTGAGAAGATCGTAGAAATCTTCTATTTCGTCGTCTGGATGGTTTGTCGTAGGAGCGTACACTTGGATTAAGGTTAATGTTTGTTTGTTCGAAATTTTAAATTTTAAAACTGCTATCCTATCAGAGTAAGAAATAAATTCCAAAATATTGTTTTTCCATTTTCTAGCAACTAAAAATCCCACCCCATAGAGTCCTGCATTCTGTCCATTGTAGTAGAATATGGTATTCTGTCGATCTATGGTCTCTTCACCGTTTCTCCTAACCTCTGACAAGCCTACAATATCCCAATTGACTTCAGTTAGCGCGTTTTCGAGCTCCAGTAGACGATCCTCAGATTTCAGAGTACGAATGTTGTAAGTAATAATGTGAAGCAATTTATCGGTATCCGGTTCTTTGTTTGCCGTGGTCGTTGGACGGGTGATCGATCTCGCCCGGGGATTCTTAGCACCCCTGACTCCAGGGCGAAGCTGCCCACCGTCATCAGCACCAACACCACTGGAGCCGCCGGGCATTTGGGGCCTTTTATTCTTTTTCTTCGTCATGTTTGTGGAAGGGATTAGACATTTAACCCATCACGCTTGTCTACTGTGGGTTGATGGGTGAACAGTGAACCTGCTCACTCGGTTCTGGGATGCTGCGGTTTGAAGTTGACTTTTACCCTCACCACCCTGAATGGACGTCCTGTTCTTACGCCAATCGTCCAACTTAGACCATTTGCATACTGTGGCAGTTTGCATGCCCTAAGTTGGCTTATGTTTACCTAAAGATGTTAGAGTAAACTTTTCCCTGAGTCGGCTTTTACGACCTGCACGGGATGATAAGCAGCTGATACACTCTATGTTTTTCAATTGCTCCCAGATCAGCATGGAAGCTTTATGCAAGCATGAACATTTTTTACATTTGAAAATTCATCAAGCTCATTGCCCTTGAGATCAAGATCACATGAAGTGTCCGCTGATGTTTCTCCACCCTTTTGATCCCACCATTCCGCATCCACCCGATCCCGAAAGTTTGATTAGGCGTTGTTTTTAAGTGAATTTTTTTCAAGTCATTTTCCTCTGTACACCGTTTCGTATACACTGACCCATTCGGTGGCTATTAACTAAAAAGTGAAAAATAAATATAGTTTAAAAAAAAACTAAAAAACACGCTTTCATAGCATACCAAACTAAAAAGTGTAAAATAATTTTCATTAAAGGTAGAAAATAATAATAATGAACGAAAAATATTAATATTATTGTAAAAAAATCGAGGGGTGCTCGATTTACTAAAAATATGGCACAAAGCGAACCACGCTTTTATACATATTTTTCGTTCATTATTATACGCATTCCAGGGTTACGTCTCTTACCTTCATCATCAGACCCGTTTGATAGCGACAGCATGTAGGTACATGAGTATTTCAAACATTAGGCCACATGATATGTGTTTATTAGTAAAGTATACATCCATTAAGTGTTTTAGATCCAAGCCACAGCCAACAAATGAGCTGATGACCGTGAACACCTGTACAGATCTTCATAAATTGTATCTAAGAACCATTACGATAACGTCAGCTTTCAAATAAAAAAAAACCGCATCAAAATCGGTCCATTCGCTGAAGAGCTACGATGCCACAGACAGACACACAGACACACAGACACTTCAAACTTATAACACCCTTCTTTTCCGTCGGGGGTTAATAAATGCGAGAGTTTATGAAGATGGGTGGAGGTACTTGTATGTATGGATGTGTCGCGCAAAAACTACTAGACGAAAGAACTTAATCATAAATGAACATTGCATTAATATAGCAAGTTCAGCCAGTAGGATAATTTTAATAAACAGGGAGGAGCCGATGGAAAACGCTAGTCTAACATAGTTTCAAAATATAATGAAGTAACAATGTTGTCAAGCTAACAAAAATGTTATATACAACAGCGGCCCTCAAATCCCACGATTGTTTACTTTCCGCACAGACTCTACAACTGCGTGATTCGTTAATTTAAAAATGTACTTATCCGGAGCTTGGTTATCTACTAATTTAGAAGATTTGGTAATAATTTTAGATAATTATTCTTAGAAAAAGTGGAATCTGTGGATGGTGTGTGCTGGATAATTTATTAAATTCATCAAAGTTGAAAATGTTAAACAATGAAAGTTTTACATTATTTTTTAGTAATACATCTCTTTGAATGCTTCATTTTACGAACCAAGCACTAATCGCGTTCCATTTCATAGTATTGTCTTATAAAATTCATTTTGTATATCTTTGTCTCATATAATGACGTACACTAAAAAGTGACAAAACATAATGCTTCCAACGTGAGTTGTCAAGCGAAGTTTCCATGCCAAAATTGAAAAAAGTTCGTTGACTGTCATTGTTTTCGACTGTTATTGATAAATTGCTACATATTTTTAATTAATATTTGTGCGGCAAATAATAAATCGGCAATCAATATGTCGACATTCGATCTGAACTCTATAAATTCCGCGCTATCAGATTCCGGCAGGCCAATCAGTGGCGTGGATTTCTCTGGAAAATCTCTCAAATTGGATACTGCGAATGATGGTATGAAGTGTTTTATTTAACATTATAGTGTATTTTTAACACTCAAAAACGTTGATAACATTATTTTTTACCGTGCTAAGTAACTTTGAAGTTAATTCCAAGCTTCTACTCTTAATAATAAAGTGTTAGTCAAACATAACCTTTAATTTTCATGTTTTATTAGATTAGTGTTGTTAAATCAATTTTCCTTGTCCTGTCGTTATGGTAACCACATTTAATGGGCATATTTTCCTTCTAGATACTTATTCTTGACAGTTAGGAGCAAAGTGCTGCATGTAATGATGATGTATCCAAACAAATGCAGTAAATCTATCTGGAAAGTAACCTAGCGTAAACGGCGGTCATGTTTAGCATTGCTATATCATAACAAATCTATGAACTTTGACATTTCACACTTATCTATAAAAATAGCTTTGTAGAGTCTGGTCTAAAAAGTCAAACTATTATGGTAATTATTTCATTTTAAATCTGATGTAGTCAAGACTGGTTCAATAATCAAGGTTGATTACGATAACTTGATTATTGTTTACTAATAGAAGAACCTTATAAAAAGTATTGAATATAAGTATTTTTAAGAATTTTTGAAATTGGTACAGCCTTTTTTGAGTTTATTCATTACAAACATCATCATCATCATCATCATATCAGCCGAAAGACGTCCACTGTTGGACATAGGCCTCCCCCAAGCGTCGCCACAACGACCGGTCCTGTGCATCACGCATCCATCGGGTTCCCGCGACCCTGACCAGGTCATCGGTCCACCTTGTTGGAGGCCGTCCAACACTGCGTCTTCCGGTACGTGGTCGCCACTCCAGAACCTTTCGTCCCCATCGCAAAGGAGGATGTCTTCAAGGTTCTGGAATGGAGAGGACTAGGCATTAATGTGAATGGCGAGTACATCACTCACCTTCGGTTTGCCGATGACATAATAGTCATGGCTGAGACTACGGAGGAACTCAGTACAATGCTCGGTGACCTCAGTAGAGCTTCCGAAAGAGTGGGACTTAAGATGAACATGGACAAAACCAAAGTTATGGTTAACATCCATGTAGCGCCCACTCCTATTAAGATCGGAGACTGTACACTCGAAGTTGTGGATGATTACGTTTACCTGGGACAGACGGTCCAGTTGGGTAGGTCTAACTTCGAGAAAGAGGTTAATCGTCGAATCCGACTCGGCTGGGCCGCGTTCGGGAAGCTGCGCGGTGTCTTCTCGTCCAATATACCACAGTGTCTC
This sequence comes from Mythimna albipuncta, assembly GCA_929112965.1. NCBI lineage: Eukaryota > Metazoa > Arthropoda > Insecta > Lepidoptera > Noctuidae > Mythimna > Mythimna albipuncta. Next base: position 10,748,091 of record OV815985.1, read on the forward strand.
AAGACGAAAGTCTATGACCAATGCGTGTTGCCAGTGATGACTTATGGCTCCGAAACGTGGTCACTTACAATGGGCCTCTTAGAAGACTCAAAGTCACCCAAAGGGCGATGGAAAGGGCTATGCTTGGAGTTTCCTTGCGTGATCACATCAGAAATGAAGATATCCGCAGGAGAACCAAGGTAACCGACGTAGCTCGAAGAAATCGCCAAACTTAAGTGGCAATGGGCAGGACACATTACAAACATACACACACACAAATTTTCTCTCTTAATAATATTAGTGTAGATTTGGAACACGATGAACAAACAAGTACAATTGCCGCCACGGATCTTAGCGCTGGCTTCAAGTTAGAAGTCAAATATTCGGTCTCTAGTGGTGCGAAGTGAGACACGGGGGGTGGGGACTGTCAGTGATTGGCTCGCCGTGCCATCGCGTCATTGACGTTACTCCTGATTCGCTCCCTGCGCTGCTGCATGTATGTGACAACGACGACGATTGGCTCGCCAATGTATGGAATACTCAAAGTGATCCCCACTCTGATGCCGAGTGCTTACGATCCATTTTGGCAATTGTATTAAAAACTTAAATTAAAAGTAGACCATTTGCATGGATCACCTAGTAAATAAATAAAAATCTTCAATCCTCACTTCCGCAGCACAACCCATTGTGGACGCCATCAACAGCTGCCCAGACCTGCAGTACCTCACGCTCACGGGCAACACCCTGGGGGTGTCAGCAGCAGAGGCCATCTCCAAGGCACTGGAGCACCACCCCGAGCTGAAGGTGGCGCGCTTCTCGGACATGTTCACTGGGAGGATGAAGACGGAGATACCACCGGCCTTGGTATGTCTTAAAGTTTATAGGTGCTCTTCGAACTGCGGCTGCAGGTTCCGAATGCAGGTAGCACACGCATGACACAAAGCCGTTACCTGCATCCGCAGCCAGGAGTGATTCCGAGGCTGGCTGCATGTGCTGCCAGTGCCTCATGGCTGCACCAAAATAGGTCCACTATTACATAATCAGTTGTCAGAGCATCAAAGTATGTTAATATAAATAATACTGTCTTATCTTCCAGGCCGCTCTCGGAGACGGTATGATCACAGCCGGCGCGCGGCTCAGTGTACTAGATCTGAGTGACAACGCCTTCGGACCCATCGGAGTGGAAGGTTTGGCGAAGTTGCTGCAGAGCGATGTCTGCAGTGAGCTGGAGGTATGTCCCTATTTAATATATCCTATATCCCTATGAAATATAGCCTATGTCATCATTGTCATCATCATCAGGAATAATGCAGCTTTCTATCGGTGAAAAAATTTTAGCAATCGGACCTCCAGGAATCCTACAAGTAACTGGCCTGTTGGTCTAGTGGTTAGTGACCCTGACTGCTATGCCGGAGGTCGTAGGTTCGATTCCCACCCAGGACAAATGTTTGTGTGATGAGCACAATCATTTGTTCTGTGTCTGGGTGTAATTTATCTATAATATGTATGTATTTAGAAATATATAAGTATGTTTATCAGTTATCTAGTACTCATAACACAAGCTCTGCTTAGCTTGGGACTAGACGGCGTTGTGTGATAGTTGTGGAATATTATTATATTATATTAAAAAAATAAAATAAAAAAAACAAACTTTACCTCTTTATTAAATTGTGTAGATGCAGAATATGCCGCGCTGCGGGCAAAAGCTAGTGACGTAATTGCCTTGTTCCAGGAATTACGGCTGAACAACAACGGGCTCGGTATAACGGGAGGCCGACTGCTCGCCAAAGCGTTGTCCGCGCGCCCTCGCAAGCTGAAGATCTTCATTGCGGGCAGGAATCGATTGGAGAACGATGGAGCCACCGCACTGGCTAAGGTTTTCCAAGTAAGTAGATTCAAATATATGGAACCCACAGTCAGTGTCATTCCCATGCTTACTGTTTATGCCCATACCTTATTTTGTATGCCCACACCTAGATCACTCTGCCCACACTTAGTGCAATCCTGCCAAAACCTAGTGCATGCCTGCCCACACCTAGTGCACGCCTGCCCACACCTAGTGCACTCCTGCCCAAACCTACTTCACTCTTGCTCAAACGTAGTTTACTCCTGTCCAAACCTAGTGCAACTCCAGCTCACAACTAGTGCACTCCTGCCCACACCTAGTTCTTTTCTGCCCACATTTTGTTCACTCCTGTCCATACCTAGTTTATTTTTGCCAAAATATTGTAAATAGTTCGCTTCAAAACGACTTGACATTTTTTGTGTATATTTGGTTAGTGTGAGAATAGATTGTAGGGTATTTTGCATGCATGTATAAATCAGATGACAATACAAAATTATTTGACATGGAGCTGATCTAATGATGGAACCGGAAGGTGGCCGTAGGAACTCAGTAGTTAAACGACACAACCCCATCGAGTTTGGGCTCGTAAGATCCGTCTTGACTAGTATTAATTATATATAGGTATACCGAGCTATAAAAGCTTCTTATGAAAAAATGATTTTCATCAAAAACTTTTTATAGGTTTTTTTTAGATCAACGTTTTGACTAGCCTGTTGGTCTAGTGGTTAGTGACCCTGACTGCTGTGCCGGAGGTCGTGGGTTCGATTCCCATTCAGGACAAATGTCTGTTGTGATGAGCATGATCATTTGTTCTGTGTCTGGGTGTATTTTATCTATAATATGTATGTATTTAGAAATATATAAGTATGTTTATCAGTTGTCTAGGACACTTAACACAAGCTCTGCTTAGCTTGGGACTAGACGATGTTATGTGATAGTTGTGTGGAATATTATTATATAATATTATTATTTGCCACTATTTTCCTAATAAAAATTGGAATCATTAAAATGACACGTTTTCAATTTATTACAGAACATGGGTACTCTAGAAGAGCTGGCCATGCCACAGAACGGCATTTACCACTTGGGCATATCGGCGCTGTCGGAGGCGTTCAAGCGTAACGGTCAGCTGGCGCGGCTCAACCTCAACGACAACACCGTGGGCGCTAAGGGAGCCCAGGCCATAGCTGCTGCGTTGCCCAAGTAAGTCGGAAATGGCATTTTATTTATTTACTAGCTTTTGCCCGCGCGGCTTGGCTCCCGCTCTTCCCTACTATACCCTTTTTTATGAGGGGAAAAAACATCCAATGACCAGCCCCGCTATTGGGCGGACCGGGACTTAGTTTCAGACTCTTACTGACTAAAAGCCCACCCCGTTCCTTCTAGCCTTCATAACAGGGCTCGAGTTCACTTTCGGATAAACCTGACCCCAGTAGGCTGCGACCCGGCTGGGTCCCTGCTGTTGCTGACAACTCCTTGAGACGCGCGGGGACAGTGCGCGCCATCGACGACTTGGGCTTGATCCGGACAGTTACCGGACGGCCGCACAGTGAGCTACCCATTGCTCACTGCCGCAAACCCGCGCCTACGGTGGCCGGAAATCGGGATCGGAATCCCGGCGGCGGCAGCGAGAGCGCCGTTGCCTGATGCGGTCGGCCTCCTTTGCGAGCATTACTGCTTCGCAGAAGGAGGCGACCGCCTGCCACTCTTCCTCGCTCAGTATCATGGCCCCAACCAAGGCCCGGCACGAGAAAGGACCGCTGACCCTACTCTGCCCTACTCTACGCTACTCTACCCTACCCTACTCCACTCTTCCCTACCCTGCACTACCCTAATTGACATTTTTTTTCCATAAGAACCTTCTCCTCACAATAACGAATCCAACAAAAAAAGAATTAGCGAAATCGGTCGAGCCGTTCACACCTGATGGCGTGACCAAGGGAATAGGGATTTAGCGCAAGGCCCTTAGCGCTCTTATGTTGCCCACTGTTGGTGTATCTATGCCCACACCGCGTTCAGATTTGTCCACGTTTATTTATTTATTTTTATTGTCCACGTTGATTGAGAATGACAATACTTTCTAATTGTTACAGTTTGAAAAATTTAAAGAGCATAAACTTCGGCGACTGTCTACTAAAAAGCAAGGGCGCCAGCGCGCTCGCGAAGGCGTTCAAAGACAACTCGCTACTTTTGGAGGTAAGACAATTTAGTTATTATATGTTCTATATGTTGCGGAGATGAGAATGTTGAGATGGATGTGTGGTGTGACGAGAATGGATAAAGTGAGAAAATAGTATATTAGAGGACGTTTGAAAGTGGCGCCAGTGACTGAAAAGTTGAAAGGAAATCAGTTGACTTGGTATGGTCAAGGGAAGAGGAGGGATGAAGCGCATATTACTAAAAGAGTTCTGAGTATACATGTAGATGGATGGAGAGAGAGAGGAAGGCCGAAGAAAAGATGGATGGATTGTGTAAGTTGTGATATACACCGCTGAATTTTGATCGTTTTAATTCCGTGGAGGGTCGATCCGGTACATGAAACACTATCGATTTGTAAATATAAAATTAAAAAATAAAGTACCTTTTTTCAAAACTCGTTTTAATTTACGCGTGTATGAAATTAATTTCAACTGAGCGATTTCAATGACCTGTAGGTAGTTTGTACGCAACGCCGACTACTACCTACGGGTCATTGAACTCGCTCAGCTGATGATCTTTACAAATCGATAGTGTTTCATGTACCGAATCGAGCTTCCACGGGATTTTAAATCCCGTGGAGGCTCGATTAAAATTTAACGGTGTAGATATATTTTTTTAACTCATATAAACTAGTGCTTGACTGTGATCCCGCCTGATGGTAAGAAGTGATGCAATCTCTGATGGTGAGGCGCACTAGTATATGAGCCTATTCACTCTAGCCTTGAAGACACTCAAATTATAACCGGACGGGAAGACTGCAGCAGGCAAATTGTTCCAATCTTTGATGGATTCTATTAATATGTATATAAATTTTATTATAAGTATATAATAAAAACATTCACACACAAATAAATATTATTAAAAAACATCAAATACACAAAATTAGGCTTAGAAATACAAATGACATACAATTGTACTCACCACGCACAAACTATGGCAAAAAAAATGTAATGTACGAAGGTTACCAACTTATATAAGGTTAAATTACCAAATAACATTAAAAATGCAAAAACAATGTCACTATTTAAAATTACACATCTTTAACAAATAAGCGCATCTTAGTATAATGCCGCGTCCAGTTGTTCGTACTCCGTGTATTTTTGCGATTAAACTATGCAAGTATTTTCCGACTACCCTACACTTTTTGATTACTTCTCTTTACATTTGTAATTACGTCAAAACTATAACTGTACGCTACCAATAATGTTTGTAAGTTAAGGCGTATAGTCCCTTGAACCATCTGGCCGAAATTATGTGAACGCAACTCTCGCACTCGCCTAGGCGGCAGTACGCAAATCTGTGCATTTATTTGCGGCCAACAGCGCCCGGAAAGCGCTTTAAATCAATTTTCTCTGCGAGATATTGATTGATTTACATATGCAATGTTCACTTTGAAGAATATTTAACCACCAATTTTTATGTGTAAAAATGTTTCTAAAGGTCCAAGCCGTTTCGAAGGAGTAGGGAAAAGTTGCGAAAAGTTGCGTAATTGCTAAATATTTTTTTTTGACAAAAGTATTAATTGCACGAAAAAATCAAATGTTGATATTATTGTTCATGAATCTATAATAAACATATATTTTTTTCAAACCAATTGACCTAGCCATTACAGAGGAGTAGGCCTCAGAAAATCACTGTTTTATGGCACTTTTCGGGCGCTTGGCCCTTAATTTTTAAGTTCTCATGTAAGTGAATTGTAAATTCTTATGGGACATAAAGATATATCAAACCTCGTGTATTTGTATTACAGTCCCTAGACCTGTCCCACAATGAGATCGGTCGCGAGGCGTGCATGGAGGTAGTGGACGCCATCACGGCGCTCCCCGACAGTTACGACAGGCTCAGCAGAGTGGTTCTAGCCGGTAAGTTAACCTTTGTTTCTTTCAGTGACAAATCGTTTAATGACTCCCCTGGTTTTGGAGGGAAAAAATGTCAATTAGGGTAGTGCAGGGTAGGGAAGAGTGGAGTAGGGTCGGCGGTCCCTTCTCGTGCCGGGCCTTGGTTGGGGCCATGGTACTGAGCGAGGAAGTGGCAGGCGGTCGCCTCCTTCTGCGAAGCAGTAATGCTCGCAAAGGAGGCCAACCGCATCAGACAACGGCGCTCTCGCCGCCGCCGCCGGGATTCCGATCCCGATTTCCGGCCACCGTAGGCGCGGGCTTGCGGACAGTGAGCAATGGGTAGCTCACTATGCGGCCGTCCGGTAACTGTCCGGACCAAGCCCAAGTCGTCGACGGCGCGCACTGTCCCCGCGCGTCTCAAGGAGTTGTCAGCTACAGCACGGGCCCTGCCAGGTCGAAGCCTACTGGGGCCAGGGTTATCCGAAAGGGAAGCTTGAGCCCCGGTATAAAGGCTAGAAGGAACGGGGTGGGTCTTTTAGTCAGTAAGAGTTTGAAACTATCTCCCGCTCCGCCCAAGAGCGGTGAATGTCATTGGATGATTTTTTCCCACCATAAATAAAAAATAAAAAAAGGGGGAGTGGCAGACTTTGAAGTACTTACACTTTTCTATGTATTTAATTGGAAATCAGCCTTTTTAATGTTCCACTGCTGGGACTCAGGCCTCCTCTCTAGAAGAGGGAAGGGGCCGTAATCCACCACGCGGGCCGAGTGCGGGTTGGTGAATGTCACATGTCTTCGAATTTTTGGTTCTAAGACATGCCCGGGTTTCCTCACGATGTTTTCCTTCACCGTTTTGAGAGCAGTGGTGATGAAATAAAATACACAAAGTAATGCCTGGCTGGATTTGAACCCGCGACCTACAACTCGTAAGACGGGGCCGGTACCACTCGGCCACCACTGCTTTCTAACATTACTGATCAGATTACATATGGTTCCGAAACGTAACCTCTCAGTGTGGGTCTCATCAGAAGGCTTAAAGTTACTCAGAGGGTAATGGAAAGAGCTATGCTCGGAGTTTCCTTTCGTGACCGAATCAGAAATGAGGATATTCGCAGAAGAACCAAGGTTTATCGCCATAGCCCGAAGAATCGCCAAATGTGGCGGCCGTGCATCGGAAGACGCAGCGTTGGAAGGCATCCTATAAGGCGGACCGATTACCAGTAGTCTGATTCATGTAAAATAAAAAAAAAAAAAAATGTTGAAGTTTGATAGTCGTTCGATCGAAGACCTATCCAAAAGCGGTATTCACGTGTTCCCTAATCGGGATTGGATAGCACGACAACTCAACTGGCTCGAAACTAAACGATCTATCGACGACTTATTTCCAGTTACATTAATAAGTATTCTACAAGGATAATGAAATACAGATCTTTTTTATTTTTAAATCGACTCTTCTACCGAACGACTTTAAAATCGGTGTCGTTCAAACTCGATTGATGGATGTTAAAACGGAAATGGTCTAAACGACTAAATCGCTACGATGTCGTTACGGTTTTGATTAAGTGAATCGGGCTACTGGTCCTTTACCAGTAGCCCGATTCACTTAATCGGATCCCCGCAACCTTTTGCGGGAATCCGATGCATGCGATCCGCACAGGATCGTTCAATGTGGTGACACTTGGGGGAGGTCTATGTCCAACAGTGGCCGTCTTTCAGCTGAAATGATGGTAATGACTGAATTATGTTTGTTTTTTTGTTTTATAGGAAACAGTCTCGGCGGAGCTAATAATAAAAAGACAATGCGAGACAAACTCGGTGCGTCCGCCGAGCTCAGTGACGGAGAAGGAAGCGAAGACGAATGTAAGTTATTTCATTTATTACTAGCTTGTGCCCGCGGTTGCACTTGCGTATATAAAATATAGTCTCAAGAATAAACCAGTTTTCTATACGTGAAAAAAATTTAGCAAATGGACCAGTACCTCTACCATTACTTTAAACTTTAAAGCAATAGTAATTGTCGATACTCGATACCGACTACGTAAATATTTTGTATGGCAAATTTTACAGCGCCTCTAGCGGTCACTTATGGAACCAAAACTGACCATACAAAATATTTACGTAGTCGGTTTCGAGTATCGACAAACACTATTGCTTTAAACTCATTATAGAGGTACAGTACTTTCAGAGAAAGTGCTGAATACCTACAAAAAAAAACGAAACAAAAAACATACTTTACTTCTTTATATTATACTAGCAGCTCGTCCCGGCTTCGCACGGCCTATAAATATAGCCTATGTTACTCAGGGTGAATGTAGCTTTCCAATGGTGAAAGAATTTTTGAAATCGGCACAGTAGTTTTTGAGTTTATTCATTACAAATGTACACAGAAAAATGCAAATTTTCCCTCTTTATAATATAAGTGTAGATAGCTTATATTATGGTCTGGCAAGATTTGTATAAATTGTAAATTATCAAAATTTGGTGCGATTTTTTGTATCTGAAATAATCTTTTCATAAAAAATCGAAAGTTAACACTCTCGCAAGATGTGTTATAGTTTTACAGTGTGCTATTATTTAGTGACTTATACATGTTTCAGACATAATAAAATGGTCACCCTTGTTTCCCAGATGTAACCGACTCAGAAGAAGAGAACTCTAATTCAGAAGAAGAAGAAGAAGATAATGAGGGACAGAACTCAGAAGACAGTGCGACAGAGGACGCACAGCATCTGGACACAGGCACTGACTTCGCGCAAGACATCACTTTGGACACGTCAGGTAAATACATAGTATCCCCGCAAATGGGCCACAAAAAGACGCCACAAAAAAAAAGCTAGAAGAGGACACAAAAAAGCTAGAAGTGGCTATAAAAAAGCTAGAAGCGGCCACAAAAAAAGCTGAAGCGCACGTCAGCTTACGGCCGGAGCCAGTGGCTAAATGAAACTAGAAGCGGCTTCTAGCTTTTTTTTTGTGGCGCCGCCGGTTATGGGCCACAAAAAAGGCCGCCACGAAAAGAAGCTTGAAGCGACTTTTTTTGTGGTCCGTATGCAGGGACACATAGCATTATCATCATCATCATCTCAGCCGAAAGACGTCCACTGTTGGATATAGGCCTCCACCAAGTGTCGCCACAATGACCGCTCCTGTGCGCCTCGCATCCATCGGATTCCCGCGACCCTCACCCTGTCATCGGTCTTTGTAAGAGGCTTTCCAACGCGGTGATGATCCTACCAACATCTTGTGAATATGCTCACGTGCCTTCACCTTAAAAGAAAATCGGCTTGTGGCCATCCTGATATTCAGAGCATTCCAAAGAGATATCGCCTGGACGAAAAAGGAAGAGTGGATAAGCCCAGAGCGGTGTGAGGGACATCGTAGAAGACGATTATTAGTGGACCGAAGATTTTTATTCTGCTCAGAGCAAAGAAATTGAAGTTCCGAAATCAGATAAAAAGGGGAAGAAGCATTATCAAGAAAAGAGAACAGAGTAGTCAAGGCCCTTAGCGCTCTGCGCTGACGAATAGGTAACCATTTTAAAAGCAAACGATGCTCGGATACATGATCGTACTTACGGAGGTTGAAGACAAATCGAATGCAGTTATTCAGAAGACAGTCAAGTTTATTGAGAAGATCTGCATTCAGGTCATAGTAGCACACATCAGCATAGTCGATTATGAGAAAGATTAGGGATTGTACAAGCATAGCCTTTATGTGAGCTGGGAGAAGATTCTTCAGACGATAGAGAGACTGTAATGTTCCAGTCACTTTTTGACTGACATTTGCAATCTGCTTCCGCCAATCCAGACAAGTACACCACGATTACCACGCAACACGAGAAGTTTGTGAGATGAACATGATCATTTGTCCTGTGCTATGGTGTAATTTATCTTCAATATTAGTATTTATATATTGAAAAAAAGATAGCTTGATCTCTGAAACATTTGTCAAAGTAACATTCCTGGGGTTGTCAAGATATAAAAAAATGTCGATAGTAATTTTCGACGCTTCTTACTTATCGATACTATAATTATATAATTGGGTTTAATTACAAACGTTACTAAAATGAAACGAATATTATAATACAAAATACATTTATTCCCCTCAAGGTACACCCTAAATCAACATCTGAATCAATAGAACAATCTTGTAAATTTATTATGAGCTCTTGTTCGTAAATATTATCGAATCGAACATCCTGCTCCCAATCTTAATCTATTTAAATCAGTACTTCCTATCCGATCAACGGAACCGATCAACTGGTTGATCAGATTGGAACTCGGTGAAGGATTTTATTCCAATCTAATCAACTTTGAAACGGATCAACTGTTTTCTTTCCCAACGGTACAACTTTTTAGTTGATCCGATAGGAATATTTTACTTTATTTAAATTTGTTCTATCTACTCAACTTTGATACTAAACCTTTTTAATTTTTGTGCTCTAGTGAACTGGTTACTTATAATAGACAATGATCAATAAATTGTCTTCGACTAATAGACTGAGAGCTTGTGGCTACCAGACTTTCGCCATTTTATAAAAGCTGGTACCTAGTTTATCATGCACTGTACGGTGGTTTGTGATCACTACAACTAATGTTGGATTTTGTTATTACTAGTTACACTTTATTATTTTAGGCACTTGTAAATTTTTTTATGAGTGGAAAAACACTATAGCCAAAAACACTTGTAAATTTTTTTATGAGTGAAAAAACACTATAGCCAAAAACACTTGTAATTTTTTTTATGAGTGGAAAAACACTATAGCCAAAAACACTTGTAATTTTTTTTATGAGTGGAAAAACACTATAGCCAAAAACACTTGTAAATTTTTTTATGAGTGGAAAAACACTATAGCCAAAAACACTTGTAATTTTTTTTATGAGTGGAAAAACACTATAGCCAAAAACACTTGTAATTTTTTTTATGAGTGGAAAAACACTATAGCCAAAAACACTTGTAAATTTTTTTATGAGTGGAAAAACACTATAGCCAAAAACACTTGTAATTTTTTTTATGAGTGGAAAAACACTATAGCCAAAAACACTTGTAAAATTTTTTATAAGTGGAAAAACACTATAGCCACAAACACTTGTGAATTTTTTTATGAGTGTTTGTACAAGTGTTTTTACCTCGAGTGTTTTTCCATCCTTAAGAAATTTCACAAGTGTTTTTACCTCGAGCGTTTTTCCACTCTTATGAAATTTCACAAGTGTTTTTACCTCGAGTGTTTTTCCACCCTTAAGAAATTTCACAAGTGTTTTTACCTCGAGTGTTTTTCCACTCTTATGAAATTTCACAAGTGGTTTTTGTTTTAATGGATTAGCGATTTCAAAAACGTCAGAAATTCCATCATAGAACTGTTAATGGTACTAGTGACAATAAAGCAAATATTCCTGTCGGAATAACTAAACAGTTGTATCGTTGAGAATGAAATATAGGTGATACGATTGAGTTCCACTCCGCACAACTAGTTGGTCGGTTCAGTTGATCGGATTGGAAGTACAGAAAGGTGATCCGATCGAGTTCCAATCTGATCAACCAGTGGTTGATCGGATGGGAAGCACAGAAAGTTGATCCGATCGAGTTCCAATCTGATCAACCAGTTGATCGGTTCAGTTGATCGGATAGGAAGTACTGATTTAAATGTACAATAAAATTAAATGATTTATTAATGTATTAAGTTTTATATAAAATATCGATAGTTTATAGTCTGTGGTCACGATGATTCATCGACCATCACTAATTAGATCGGCATGCCCATAAAGTTTTTTTTTTTTTTTTCGATGGTAAAAATCATCCAATGACAACACCCGCTCTTGGGAGGAGCGGGATTAATAGTGTCAGACTCTTACTGACTAAAAAACCCATCCCGTTCCTTCAAGCCTTCATACCGGGGCTCGAGCGCCCTTTCGGATAACCCTGGCCCCAGATACCCATAAAGTATGACATTGACAGGTTTGTTTGTATGTACTGCTAAATTCAGTACTTCATAGGCGTGATTTTACTGACAGCTGTCGCAGAGATCAAGCTATCTTGTTTTAAGTGTAAGTTTATCAGCACAAACTCTGCTTAGTTTGGGACTAGAGGCTGTTGTGTGATAGTTGTGGAATATTATTATTATGCTTTACATGTATACATGTTGTAAGGGACAGCCCTCCACAAACTTTAAGGGCTTGCTCAGTAGACGAAACTGAACAACCTTCCATAAAATTTTTTTTCAGGAAACGAAAAATAAAATCGGCCTCGCCATACAAATTGTCCAATCAAGTTTATCATTTTGTATGGTGAGGTTTTTTTTTTCGTTTCCTGAAAAAAACATTTTGTGGAAGGTTGTTCAGTTTCGTCTACTGAGCAAGCCCTTAAAGTTTGTGGAGGGCTGTCCCTTACACCTTTTATATACTAAGTCCCATTATTCGTTTTTTTTCCAGGAGTTGAAGAAGTACAATCAGAAGTAGGAAGGTTCCTCGCGCAGCCGACTATTGAGAACCTCAACCGACTCGGAGCGAACGCAGCCGACGTTATAGATGTGCACTTACAGGTAAAATTAAATAAATGTTATAGCTACAGTAACAAAAACCGGCCAAGTACGAGTTGGACTCGCCTACGAAGGGTTCCGTAGCAGCAAGTAACATAATATAAGAGTTCATGTAGTTCGTTGTAACTTTGATCGATGTTTTAATAATAGTGTATTTTTTTTAGATTTATGACGTATTAAAAAAAAACTACTTACTAGATCTCGTTCAAACCAATTTTCGTTGGCGGTTTGCACGGAAATGTACATCATATATTTTTTTTTACTTTTATCATTCTCTTATTTTAGAAGTTAGAGGAAGACACACATTTTACCACTTTGGAAGTGTCTCTCGCGCAAACTATTCAGTTTAGAAAAAAATGGTATTAGAAACCTCAGTATCATTTTTAAAGACCTATCTACACCGCTAAATTTTAATCCTTGTAATCCCGTGGAGGGAAGATAAAATTATAAAATAAAGTACCTTTTTTCAAAACTCGTATTAATTTAACAACAACAGATAGATATACTGCGCTATAAAAGCTGAAATTTTTCTTTAAAAACTTGTTTATACGATTTATTTTAAATGAAAAGGCATATAAAGATTGTTAACTACCTAAACCGATGGCGTATAGTGTTCGCGAGGTGATTTCATTATGTCCCACTGCTGGGCGAAGGCCTTCCTCTTTCTTTTCCACACTCGTGTCTTCTGTCATTGCAAGTCAGTCCCTCGATTTCAGGTAAATGCTACAGTTATTGTTCCTTACACAGTTATTGACCATTTCAACTTTGACGGTCTAAAATAAACAAGTCAAAGCATTTATTTCAAATAGACCATTTGCAGGCACTTTTGAATAATCAAATGTCGGTCAGTCCAAGAAAAGTGAAGCTAAATTGCACGATCCAAAGCGTAGGTCTCTATGGAGAAGAACGTGCAAGAAACTCCATGGACACTCTTTTAAATCATATTATTTATTTATTTATTTATTTAAAGCTTTATGCACAAAAAAACTGTACAAAGGCGGACTTAATGCCTTAGGCATTATCTGCCAGTCGACTTTAGGGTGTTGCAGAAACATAACATTTATTATGTGTTGCATATAATGTTTGGTTACATATTACTTGTTGCTTTTATCATGTGAGCACAATGTAGATAATAAAATAAAAATGTAAAATAATTAAAAGATAGAAACTGAATTAAGCCACTGGTAGCTAAGAGATGACCAGTCCCATCTGACGGCACCCGTTCACGAGCATGACGCGTGTATCAGCCCCACTCAGCTCAACCATTTTGAAGGGGACTGAATGACCCAATAACACTTGCCACCAACAGCGAGACATTTGAGTGAGCATGACAAACTCTCAACTGCCATGCTCGTAATGTCAAAAAATAAATAAGTTGTAACCTAATAAAAATGCTCCATGGTGCTTCACATTCACAAATTTGAAAAAAACCGGCCAAGAGCATGTCGGGCCACGCTCAGTGTAGGGTTCCGTAGTTTCCCGTCCGTCACAATAAGTGTACCCACTTATGAGGTTAAAAAAATGCTTGCATATACGATTATACTACAAACTTAGTCCAGAAATTATTTTGTAGAACCCTTTTGTCTTTTTTGTACAAAAACTGTTGTTTCCATCAAGTTCAAAATAATTTTCCTAGAAAGTCCTTATAAAGTTCTACTTTTCAGATTTTTTTCATATTTTCTAAACTTATGGTTCAAAAGTTAGAGGGACACACACACACACACATTGTTTTTTACTTTTGGAGCGATTATTTCCGAAATTATTGACATTATCAAAAAATGATTGTAGTAAACCCCTATTCATTTTTAAATACCTATCCAACAATATATCACACGTTAGGGTTGAAATTAAAAAAAAAATCACTTCCCACTTTACATATAAGGGAGCTACCCTAATAAAACATTGTTTTCCAAATTTTTATTTTACCACTTTGTCGGCGTGATTGATATACATATGGGTACCAAATTTCAGTTTTCTAGTGCTAACGGTCACAGAGATTAAGCGAGGACGGACAGACAGACGGACAGACAGACATGGCGTAACTATAAGGGTTCCTAGTTGACTACGGAACCCTAAAAAAGTGTTTCTGCTTTAAACAATGCTATTGGGTCTTTCAAATTACAAAAAAATAATAATATTAGTTTTCAACTAATCAACTAATTAGTACGCTCTAGGGGTTGTGGAGCTGGACCAGCATTGAGCCATTCAAACTATTTCCTACCACAAGGAAACATTCAAAACTGTCTATTTATTAATGCAGTGGTGAATCTACTATTCTGGTAGGCATTGCTTATTGGAATAGAAATGAGTATTATGGGATGGGAAATTAAGATGGTATTTAAGGTGGGATCTGCATGGGGCGTCGGCAGGGCGAGTGAAAGAAAAACGATCACGCAGGTAGCCAGGGAACGCAGGGTTGAAAAGGATGTTGTAAAGGAGAATTACCCGAGTGTTCCTACGAAGACGGATAGGGAGCCACTTGAGATCCTTGCGAAATTGAGAGACATGGTCGTATTTCCTTAGGCCGAAAACAAAACGACTGTATAGGGGTCAGTAACTGAAGCGTTACCTCTAATCAAATTCTTTATCCATTTCCAGGCCATTAAAGACCCGACAGCCCTAATCCAGGCGTACGTGGACGCGACGTTCTGCGTGGCCGGTCTCTCTGAACAGAGCCCCTCAGCGAGCGAGCTGGCGCAGCAGATGTTCCCCATCCTCGTGAAGCGAGCGGGCCAGCAGCACGCCGCCGCCTGGATACTGGCCAACAGTGTGCTCTCTGCGCTGGGGCTCATCAAGGTAATAGCGGGCTTTTATGTTGAACTGGCCCATGATGGTCTATGTTGGCCGACGGTGGCCCATGCTGGCCCACGACGGCCGTTACTGGACCATGCAGGCCGTCGATGGCCCATGCTGGCCCAAGATGGTCGTTACTGGCCCATGCTGGCCCAAGATGGTCGTTACTGGCCCATGCTGGCTGACGATGGTCCATGCTGGTGGACGATGGCCCATGCTGACCCACGATGGCCCATGTTGGCCGACGATGACCCTTGTTGGCCCACAATGGTTTATTTCATTAAACCCCAAGCGAACGCCGGCGTTCGCGCACCTATTGTCTTTCAATTGTGTCTGTCATTATCACGATTGACAGGTTAAACTGGACCATGATGGTCTATGATGGCTCGTAATAACCTCATTGAAGTTTTATAGTGCTGTCTCATGTGCGACTACGCGGTGGCTAATACTATAAGTGTTTAATTTAAGGTTCCACCAGATTGAATGTTTCTATGTAGGTATCGGCACGGATCTTGAGCGCTGGCTTCAAGTTGTACACAAGTCAAATATTCGGTCTCTTTAGTGGTACGAAGTGCGACGCGGGGGCGGGGAGTGTCAGTGATTAGCTCGCCACTCGTGATTCGTTCCCTACGTTGCAGCATGTATCTAACAACGACGACGATTAGCTCGCCAATGTATGGAATGCGCAAAGCGATCCCCACTCTGACGCCGAGCGCTCAAGATTCGTGCCAGTACCTGTACTTAGGTAAAAGGTACAGTAGTGTGTATGTATCGTTCCAGTCGGAGGACAAGTCTCGCAAGATCCGCTGGTCGCTGCCCGCGTGCTACTCGTCGCTGGCGCGCGCTATCGACGCGCCGTACTTCCCGGCGGCGCTGAGAGACACGTTGCGCTTCTTCGCGGCCAGCAAGCGGAGCGCGCTGCCGGTCGCCGCCGCGCTATGTCGGTAGTCGCACAGTTACTGTCGCACTACTGGCTTACATTTATATACGAGGCGACAGATAAACTTGGAATAAAGTACATTGATCTTTTACTAATATCTATAATGGAATAACTTTTAATAATCAGCTGATCCAACGAACTTCGTATAGTGCGTTTCTAGTAAGAATTGCCTTCGCCGTAATTTTGGTAATACGGAAAAACAGTGTTGCTAAATTTTTAGCATTAAAGTTACTTACGGCTTAAAGTCCCTTGAATCATCTGGCCAAAATTATGTGGACGCACCTCTCGCACCCGCCTAGGCGGCAGTATGCAAATCTGTGCATTTATTTGCGGCCAACAGCGCCCCGAAAGCGCGCGGCTGACTTTTAAATCCATTTTCTTTGCGAAATATGGATTGATTTACATAAGCAATGTTCACTTTGAAGAATATTTAACCACCAATTTTTATGTGTAAAAATGTTTCTAAAGATCCAAGCCGTTTCGAAGGAGTAGGGAAAAGTTGCGAAATTGCTAAATATTTTTTTTAGACAAAAGTATTAATAGCACGAAAAAATCAAATGTTGATAATATTGTTCATGAATCTATTATAAACATATATTTTTTTCAAACCTATTAACCTGGCCGTTAACGAGGAATAATAGGCTTTAGAAAGTCACAGTTTCATGGCACTTTTCGGGCGCTTGGGCCTTGACCTTTCAAATGCCGTCAATTAGAGACACAATAGATAGACAATAGTTGCGCGAACGCTGGCGTTCGCTTGGAGTTTTATGAATTAATATTAGGAAGATTAACCTTTCAATTGTGATAATTACAGACACAATTGAAAGACAATAGGTGCGCGAACGCCAGTGTTCGCTTGGGGTTTAATGAATTAACTGATATTTCGTTACTTTTAACCTTATAATTTTGTTTTAAGCTATTGCATAGCTTCTATCGCGGGCCTTGAGCGTGGAGACCGAATTCAGAAATTCCGTAACGAAAATAACCTAACACCCCCCACTCATTTGTTTTTTGAGCGTGGTGACCGATAAGAAAACAAATAAGTGAACAATAAATCAAAATTCAATTCAATGTGTGAAAGTGTAACTTCAATTAATATCAAAGAAAAAAAATACTGCATAAATAAAATAAATAAATAATTATAATTGCATAAGTTGATAAAAATGCAATGCAATAGCTTTACCGCGGCAGTACCCGAGTGCCACACGTCTTTTTTTTCTTCGAGTAATGTATAAACTATTTTTGTTTACAGCATAATACTTATTGTACAGGAATACATAACGATATATACGCATATTTTGTGCTTGAGGTTTAATAAATTATGAGTATCAACAAATATAGCCAGGTCGATGACCGTTATTCCAAGTTTTACTGGCGCACCTTAGACATAGATACCACCTTACATACCTATCATACATTTACCCTCGATCGATCGTCGATCGACAATCGACCGATTGGTAATGGTAACACCGTAATAACTTATTCAATTTCCCCATAGTTGTTTCTTTCTGTATTCTTTCCGCATATTCTTTGTACATAGTAATTTGATAACCGTGTTTGATTAGTACCACATCAATTAATATACTAAATTAAGTATGAATATCGTTCATCCGCGATGAATTTGTGCTGTGCACAATAATGACGGTGCCCTCATTCTGTTTTCAATCTCAGATGCATTAGGGGACAATATGTCCCAAAACATGACGTGCAACGCTGTCTCCAGTTTTGACATCAGCGTCATGTGAATGCGTTGTAAAATTTTGGGTGGCAAGTGGCGGGACACCAGGCAATGTTGCATTACACTATACTCTTTAACATTAGATATTTATGAAAACCTTTTTTTACTGTCCGTTCAACCGATTTTGACTTTTATTACGTATTGGCATGACAAATGGCGGCTGCAGTAAATCGTTGTTGTTGTAAACATCTTTTTGCTTTTAATGCCATCCTTATACTGACGAAATAGAAGTTAAAATCGGTTAAATGGACGGTAAAAAAAGTTTCTTTAAACGTCTAATCTTAGCGTGAATAGCGTATAGGGGTCAAAATGTCCCCCAACTTGACTCTCAGCGCTCAATCTACGTGACGCTGCAGCGTTGTCCTCCAACATTTTATAACGCATTCGCATGACGCGGGTCATATTGGAGAACTTGACAGAGTTGTGCATTATGTAAGGTGGCATTTTGTTCCATAATGTTTAGATCTGAGGCTATAAAACATCTAAACGTAATGCCTAAAACTGCGATTGTTTTTGACATTACGTTTAGTTGTGACCTATTGTTAGTGAGACGGGGCATTAGTTTAGTTTGTAATAACTAAATAATAAAATGTTTTAATTTGGTATGGAGTTGTTTTATTTATGTTTTACCTGCCTCCCATTATGTATTGTATGAACTAAAAGGAGCGTACTAAAACTTCAATACATGGCGACTATATGTCCCTAACATAACCTGCGTCCAAAATGGTATTGTAGAACGTTCAGGTTGGTGGCAAGTTGTGGGACACTGGGCCAGAGGCGCCGACTCCGTGGGTGCTCGGGGGCTCGAGCATTCATGAGAATAGACATCAAGAAACTTATCAGTAGTCGCCTTTAAGGAATGGGTGTTTTTTCATTACCCGATCGCCCGTTCAGCGCAGTGGTTAAGAGTGCTGGTTGACACGCAAGGCACACATAATTAAGGGGCCGGCAACGGATGAATTTCCATGCAAACGTAATACCACGCTCATTTTCAGTTGGAGCATATTTCCAACATATGATGATATTCGGTTATACATAATATTTATGTAGGTTTCTACGTCGAGAATATTAGAAATATTGTTATTAAGCTATTGCATAACTTCTATCGCGGGCCTTGAGCGTGGAGACCGAATACAGAAATTCCGTAACAAAAATAACCTAACACCCCCCACTCATTTGTTTTTTGAGCTTGATGACCGATAAGAAAACAAATGAGTTAAGCAACTGTTGGCGAGGTCTGGTTTTGGATGGGAGAGGTTAAGCAGCTGTTGGCGAGGTCTGGTATTGGATGGGTGGGGATAAGCAGCTATTGGCAAGGTCTCATTTTGGATGGGTGGGGTTAAGCAGCTGTTAGCGAGGTTTGGTTTTGGATGGGTGGGGTTAAGCAGCTGTTGGCGAGGTCTAGTTTTGGATGGTTGGGGTTAAGCAGCTGTTGGCGAGGTCTGGTTTTGGATGGGTGGGGTTAAGCAGCTGTTGGCGAGGTCTATTGCATAAGTTGATAAAAATGATATGCAATAGCTTTACCGCGGCAGTCCCCGAGTGCCACACGTCTTTTTTTTTAATACAGGAAAAGCCAAATGGCATGTTTTGCCATTTACGCTGTAAAAAAGTGCGAAATACAATTCTCTTAAATTTCTTTTTGTTTTTTTTTTTTAAAGAAAGACGTAGGAACCTAGATATATATAATATTGTCTATAATCGAATATCATCATAATATGTTGGAAATATGCTCCAACTGCAAATGAGCGTGGTATAACGTTTGTATGGAAATTCATCCGTCACCAGCCCCGCAGTATGTAAGTAGGTCATTCATTTACTTGTTGATCCATCAGTGTGCATTTCTCTTCTCACAGTTGACCGCTTTTTCGAGTCGTAAAATAAAGTTTTTTTAAAAGCTAGCACCCCTGCACTGGGCGACATTTTAATGTCATGTAGGTTGGCCAATATGTAAGATTAAATCAGGCTCGATCTCGGTAAAATTGAACACGTTTTTTCATGTAATTTACCTTAGTGAAAATTGCGAGAAGGCTGCGAAAAATATTAGTTGCACCCCCATTCTAATTGAACTCAAGGTACAGCGATAGTTTCGGAAAAAAGTGGCTGTGACATATGGACTGACAAACAGACAGACATGGCGAATCCATAAAGGATCCGTTTTTTACCATTTCGCTACGGAACCCTAAAAAACGTAAGATCGAAGATCTTTTACTGGAAGATTAGGAAATATGGTTAAAAGTTTAAAGCCTACACTTGGGGTAAATAAAAAAACAAACGTAATTTATGACAGAACGAAAGACAGTGACAGCAAAACATAACCTTAAAAGTGGTATTGTTTTGTTATGATAAATTATGCTTGATTATAATAAATAAATTATTATATAAGCGTTTAACTGTACATACTTAATATAAAGGTAGGTAATAAAACCCAAATATACAAAAGTTGGATTCGCGTGAAACGAGCCATTAAGTTTTTTGATTGTTAATGTGTAAGTGAATATCTATATGGCGATATTCACAGTTAATAAGTGAACAAGAGATGCAAATTGACTGGCCTGTTGGTTTAGTGGTTACCCTGACTGCTATGCCGGGGGTCGTGGGTTCGATTCCCAACTAGGACAGATGTTTATGTGATGAGCATGATCATTTGTTCTGTGTCTGGTTGTAATTTATCTATTAAATGTATGTATTTAACAATTATAAGTATGTTTATCAGTTGTCTAATACTCATAACACAAGCTCAGCTTAGCTTGGGACTAGACGGCGTTGTGTGATAGTTGTGGGATATTATCTACACTAATATAATAAAGAGGTAAAGTTGTTTATTTGTTTGTAGGAGGTAATTTCTGGAAGTACTGCCTGGAGGCTAAATTTTTTTCACTGTCAGAAAGATGCTTATTCACGGTGCAGGGACCATCACCAGACACTGCACACTGAATAAGCACTTCCACATAATAGGCATCACAGACAGTCCCCTGTGCAGAGCATGCTTAGAGGGGAAGGAGACAGTTGCGCATGTGCTCCTAGACTGCACAGGTGTCACTGAAGTACGCACACGAACTATAGGATCCCCAAATTCCCTTATAGATGCCCTGAAAAACCTGAGAGGCCTAATCTGCTTTTGGAGAGATGTGGGCTGGTTGGAATAAGCTTACCCAAGGTTATGGCCGCTATGGCCCATGTACAATGGTCCGCATAGGACTAAGTGCGGAAACCATACTCAGTGAAAGGGTCTATATTTTATGTACATGGGCGAAGTTGCGGGCAAAAGCTATTTATTATTATAAAAAAGACGTATGCCACTCGGGGACTGCCGCGGTAAAGCTATTGCATAGCATTTTTATCAACTTATGCAATTATAATATAATATAATAATTATTTATTTATTTTATTTATGCAGTATTTTTTTTCCTTTTTTTTTTCTTTGATATTTATTGAAGTTACACTTTCACACATTGAATTGAATTTTGATTGATTGTTCACTCATTTGTTTTTTTATCGGTCACCACGCTCAAAAAACAAATGAGTGAGGGGTGTTAGGTTATTTTCGTTACGGAATTTCTGGATTCAGTCTCCACGCTCAAGGCCCGCGATCAAAGCTATGCAATAGTATAAAAAAAAATTCACCATCACATTATCTCTGTAGGTAGATGATGATCCGGTTCTATTCGTTTGCTAACTCCACGCAGAAACAGTTTTCAGCGATATACAAGGAAAGTTTATGTATATGTAAATTATACATTAAAGTAAATTGTACCTGTACAAAGTCGGAGTGAATCACTAGTCCGTATCTCAAAGTCAAAGTCAAAATCATTTATTTCAAATAGACCATTTGCAGGCACTTTTGAATAGTCAAATGTTGGTCAGTCCAAGAAAAGTGAAGCTAAAATGCACGTTCCAAAGCGTAGGTCTCTATGGAGAAGAACGTGCAACGACTTGTCAACGACGTACAGTCACCCACCCAGGACAGTCAAGTCTAAGTACAATAAAGTATATTATAAAAAAAATATATATATTTTCAGTGAACAAAATGACAGAGCCACTAAGTCTAAATATACATTTTGGAGGAGGAGCAGAACTATTGTTTGATAAAATAAAGAAAAGAGAAATTGAGTTGCCAGCTTTAAAAAAGTACTTACCAGATTGCCAACATGAAAAATGGACCATCAGAGAATTATTGTTGTGGATAAAAGAAAACTTGTTGAGAGAAAGAGAAGAATTGTTTTTACAGGTAACAAGTTTTTAATGAAAATATGTTTTTCATAGCAAAGTAAGCAACTTATATAATAAGTACTCGTCAAGACGTATCATACGAGTCCAAACTCGATGGGGTTGGGTTTAAAAGACCCAAAGACCAAGCTCCTATAGCCACCAGCGGTTCTATCATCAGATCAGCTCCACGTCATAATAATTTTGTATTGTCATCTGATTTACACATGCAAGCAAAATTTCAGCTCAATCGGTAACCGGGAAGTGGATCAAATTTAATTTGCAAGATTTGATGACAGACAAACATCGGGACAGGTGAAACTAAATAAAAGCTTGTAAAAAGAAGAAACTCAAACTTGAAATTACTTATTTCATGTAGGCAAAAGCCCAACTAGCTGCTAAAAATTGGGTATCTTAAAAAAGGTGAGACGGTATTTCACGCCGGATCAGCTGCTCAACCTCTATCAAGCGCATTTTCGGTCGTGTATGGAGTACAATTACCGGCACGGATCTTGAGCGCTGGCTTCAAGTTGCGCAGAAGTCAAATATTCGGTCTCTTTAGTAGTGCTGCTGTAGGAGCTTGGTAATTAAACGACACAACCTCATCGAATTTCGGCTCGTGTGATTCGTCTTGACGAGCATCTATACTTAATATAACGAGGAAAGATTTGTATTTTTGTATGTAACGAATAAACTCAAGTGCCGATTTCAAAAATTCTTACACCATTGGAAAGCTACATTCACCCTGAGTAACATAGGTATATTTATTGCCCGTCCGAAGCCGGGACGGGCCGCTAGTTAATTATACAAGGTATACGGAGCTATAAAAGCTTGTTATGATATAGTAGTTTATGTGACTAGGGGATAAAGCAGTGTCTTTAAGTCGAGGCGGCATGTTGAATTCCGAACGAAACGAAGGTTGCTGGTTTTAATCCCGAACGATAGTGAGGGATTAATATAATTAACTCCCGAGCACAGTGAGGGAGTTAATTGAAGTGAGGAATTCAAGCCGCCCAATACAAAGACAGCTTTATCCCCGTGTACATACTGTACGTTTTACACCATCTGTGAGATAATGAAAAGACGATTTGGTCGACCAAATCTTATATTAGAGAAATATAGATAGAGAAATTAAAGTTCACCAAACAAACAAAATTAACTACTCCAAGATTCTATAGTTTCAATTTTCTATAATGCAGTAAGCATGTTTTATTCTATTTTCTTTTTTTTGTTAGTTCAGTTTGAATTTCGAGTCAACTTGTTCGATGCGCGTACGTTTTAATTCACAATGCTGACGATTTTTGATGTTCCAAATTCAAATCTCATTATTCCCTAGGGATCGGCCATACTGCATTATCTCCCTAGGGATAGAATGACTTGCTTTAAGTGAGGTTTGTATGACGTATAAAACGACATTATCGAGCAGGTGGTGTAAAATAGTACATTGTTACACTAGGGGTGAAAGTAACTCATTTCGTCCCGAGAAGGAGTTGGCGGCCGAGCGACGTGAGGTCGCTAATTCGAGGGGTAAATTGGTTACTTTCACCCCGCGGTAAACACTGTGCTTTTCATTACGAATACGAGGAAACTAAAAATAAAATAAAAAGTTTGTAAAACCTGAATCGTCGTACCTATGACTTTATGTAGGTATCTTTCTTCTGATTTAGGCGGTAAAAGGTATTCCACTACTGCTTCAGCCTCTTCTCTTAGAAAATTAGGCGTTAAATCACAATTTTAATCTGATAAACCTGACGTGTTAATAGAAATCTCTGTTGTACGGAAATGTAAACAAAACTCGATAAAACCAACGACTGATTGCCACTATCCCGCCATTTTTTTTTTCTGCGACTGGCCAGCTATTCAGCCTCATTAAAGAATAATTAGAAATTAATTGTAATCTTTTAAAAATAAAGTATTTTAAAGAAAGTTATTTTAATTATTTTAAAAGTCTTTAAGTTATTTTAATTTTATATCGCGCTGTGATTGACTGGCTGTATGGAAAATTGGAACAAGGTTCAATAGAAATGTGAAGATAGTTTTTTTTTAATAATTTGACAGCTGTCAGTTGTAAAGTAAAACTCCCTAGGGATGAAAAGTTTCACTTTCAGCCCGCTCCTCAGGCAACTTCAGACCTACTTTCAGAGTATGAGTAGGTAATGAAAAAATGATTTTCATTAAAAGCTTGTTCTGTTCCAGGGTGAGTCAGTGCGGCCAGGCATCCTGGTCCTCATCAACGACGCCGACTGGGAACTGTGTGGAGAGCTGGACTACGAGCTGCAGCACAGAGACACGATCATGTTCA
Organism: Mythimna albipuncta; assembly: GCA_929112965.1. NCBI lineage: Eukaryota > Metazoa > Arthropoda > Insecta > Lepidoptera > Noctuidae > Mythimna > Mythimna albipuncta. Next base: position 10,772,464 of record OV815985.1, read on the forward strand.
TATCCACCTTGCATGGCGGCTGAACGACAATATACGGCTTATTTACTAGATTTTGTGTTTTATTTGTCATAGCTCTTGTCAGTGGCGTAGCTACTAAAGGGCTAGAGGGGGCAGTGCCCCGGGGCCCTCAAGCTCGGGGGGGGGGGGGCAAAACCTATCAAATAACTTATTGAATGGACGAAAAATGTTACGAAAATTATTTCTGTTCATAGTGATAATGAATCAGATAATATGGCAACTGCAGTTTTGGTTGACAAGCCTACTCATGAAGATTTGGTAATTAAGCTATTAAAGATATCGTTGGCGATCATATTAACGATGACCATGTCTCCGTATCAGTGTGCATGTTATTGATAAATCTTCTTATAACTTGAGATTTATGAACGCTAAAGCAGCGTATATATTGATAAAGCCTATTTTTTTTTTATTTAGGGGCCCCAATATTTGCCCCAGGGCCTTTGGTCATCTAACTACGCCACTGGCTCTAATAGATTGTTTTAAAATTATATAAACTAGTACTTGACTGCGATCCCACCTAATGGTAAGCAGTGTTACAATCGTTGATGGTGAGGCGCACTAGTTTATTGATTTGCAAGATTTGATTACAGACAAACAAACATCGGGACAGGTGATCTATACTAATATTATAAAGAGGTATTTGTAAGTTTGTATGTAAGGGGTAATCTCTGAAAGTACTGGTCCGATTGCAAAAATTTTTCACCAATAGAAAGCTGCTTTATTCCTGAGTGTCATAGGCTATATTTTAAGCGCGGGCGAAGCCGCGTGCATAAGCTAGTACTAAATAAAAGCTTGTAGGTAATAAGATCTCACGCCCCTGCGCCGTTGCCGCGCCACTGTTTTCGAGAACCGGTCCATTTGTTTTTACGCGTTAGATCCTACCGCTCCCGCGCCGTTGCCGCCACCGCCGCCGCCCGTCCCGCTACCCGCAAGATTCTGCCTCGAATCTTGCGGCCTTATTGCACTGCACTTAGGTACTTAAGGCCCTTGTTACCAAACTCTGAGATTTTGATTACCAATCCGCGCAGTGCTATAATGTAGTTAAAACCTTACTGTTCAACCGCTCCTCCGCCATTATTTAAATACATTATCTTATCAGGCTGGGCGCAGGTCGTCGCCCACGAGTCGCCGGTCAACCCCCGTTCATTCATTTCAGTGAGTGTATATGAGTGAGTGTATTGAAAGGTAAATAACAAAAAATATGGGCGCGCATATAAAAACAGATTTTTACCGCCACCAAATTTTACGAATTTTACAGTTATCTTCTTCACAATTGTATGGAAAAACGTCGTAAGATACACTTGAGTAATTAGTGATTACCGTTCTCGGCTCTCTTAAGACCCTCGCCACGGGTCGGGTCTTAATACCGTCTCGACGGTAATCACTAACATTACACACTTATATCATAATGTACAATTATTTAATAGATCCCTACTACCTACTTATGATACGAACACCAATTGAAACTTAGTGTGACTAAAAAGTGCAGCTTAATTATGATTTAACAATGATTTCGGTGTGCGGTGATGCGGCGTCAAGATAGAACGCCCATTCGTGACCCGTAATTGGCTTAGCGATCTCGTTTGTACGGAATCATGACAAAAAAACTTCTGTACAGAGACGGACTTGACATTATTTAGAGAAATAAACGTTTGTTACAAATATTTCGTTATTTTAATATCTACCAATTATAGGTAATATATAATTATACTTATAATAAATCTGTAGAAGTGAAAATTCTGTACCTACATTGAAAATATAAAAAAAAAAATGGCAGAGGGTGTTACTAGACCGACACCGAACCTAAAAATGTGATTAAAAAATTTTTTCTCTGTCTGTCTGTTTGTTCAGGCATCACGCAAAAACTACCGGTTCGATTACGATGAAACTTGGTATAATTATTCTTTAATATCCTGGGCACTACACTGGGTACTTTTTATCCCGGAAAAGTATAAACAATAAAAAACAAACTTAATTTTGCGTTTCGATCCCTAGACCCGGTTACTGTAACTTTGTCGTAGGTTACGTTACTCGTAGTGGAGTTCGCTAAGGGGAGTTCACCAACCCCCTACAGAAAGGGGGAAGTGTGTTACCCCGAATTTAACGCGAGCGAAGCCGCGGGCAAAAGCTAGTAATAAAAATGGTTGCCTGTAAAGTCGGTTTTACGGGCGAAGATTTTACGTGACAAGCATGCGCCGATTCAATGCGCCTAATTCTCTAGTGCTGCGCGCGCGGCAGACCGATCATAGTTGAGTGGGAGAGAGACGCAAGGCATTCGGCGGGCCTCTCTCTCGTTCGGTGACTCATCGTAACGTTACCGAGCGTTACACTTTTTCATAAGTGACTCCCAGCCGCAACCTAATTTAAGACGTTGTCACGTCAAAAATAAATCTACATTTAATAAATTTATTAAAGTGGTGATGTTTGTTTTATTGTTTTTTTTTCTCTAATCTTGGTAATCTCTGGAAGTACTGGTCCTATTATTAAAATTTTTTCACCGTGACATAGGCTATATTTTATGCAACATAAACAGACGTTTTTTTTTTCATTAGATATGTAACTCAGAAGTTTCATTTTTTCACAACTTCAAGGGACCGCAGACCTGAGTACCTACCTATACGGTTTTAATTTCAACTCGATACCTCCACGCGTTTCCGAGATAAAGGGTCTTGACAGACACGCACATAGACAAACCGACAACCACGTGATCCTATAAAGGAAACCTAAAAATAGAAATACATATTCGCACTTATGGCAAGTAGGACCTACCTAAATTTATTAAGAACTAGCTGACCCGGCAAACTTCGTACTGCATAATAGTCCTTTTAGCTAAGCTGTCAAATAACGCCATCTACGGGCATAATTAATTTAAAAATTACATTTTAATTAAAGATGGCGTTGTATTAGATTTTTTTTTCGTGTTTTTTTCCAGATTTTCTCACCGTTTAAACTTTCCCTGGACTTCCAATAATATTTCAAGACTAAAATTAGCCAAATCTATTTAGCCGTTCTTGAGTTTTAGCGAGACTTATGAACCGCTATTCATTTTTAGGGTTCCGTAGCCAAATGGCAAAAAACGGAACCCTTATAGATTCGTCATGTCTGTCTGTCTGTCTGTCTGTCTGTCTGTCCGTCCGTATGTCACTGCCACTTTTTTCCGAAACTGTAAGAGCTATACTGTTGAAACTTTGTAAGTAGATGTATTCTGTGAACCGCATTGAGATTTTCACACAAAAATAGAAAAAAAGCAATAAATTTTGGGGGTCCCCATACATAGAACTGAAACTCAAAAATTTTTTTTTCATCAAACCCATGCGTGTGGGATATTTATGGATAGGTCTTCAAAAATGATACTGAGGTTTCTAATATTATTTTTTTCTAAACTGAATAGTTTGCGCGAGAGACACTTCCAAAGTGGTAAAATGTGTGTGTCCCCCCTCTAACTTCTAAAATAAGAGAATGATAAAACTAAAAAAAATATATGATGTACATTACTATAAAAACTACCAACGAAAATTGGTTTGAACGAAATCTAGTAAGTAGTTTCTTTTTTAATGCGTCATAAATCGAAAAAAATACACTATTATTAAAACATCGATCAAAGTTACAACGAACTGCAAGAACTTTTATATTATGTTACTTGCTGCTACGGAACCCTTCATGGGCGAGTCCGACTCGCACTTGGCCGGTTTTTTAAATATAGGTATAGATAAATTTCTTAATCATTGATTACAATTTAGCCTAAAAGACTAATAAGTAATTTAACTCTAACTTATTTTTATACGGTTTTGTTTAAACTAAGAATAGCGTCCCTAGCACTTATAAAAGTCTGTAGCACTTTCTTAGAGTCTGATACTGTTAAAACATTTTGTTCATGTGTAATATGCATAGCACAGCATTGATCACTATTAAACACTAACTTTAAACACTACACTAACTCAAAAGGTTTAGTTCTCTTTAGTCTACGCACTAGATCCGTATTGTCTAACAGCTGTATAGCCTCAACATTCACGTGTCGGTGAAGTCTGTGTTTGTGGGCTTCAGCAAATTTTTGAATGTTTGAGTGATCGTCATTTTTTTTTTTTTTATGGATATAACCTAGTGCTTGACTGCGATCTCATCTGATGGTAAGCAGTGATGCAATCGTTGATGGTGAGGCGGACTAGTTTATTAAGAGCCTATTTCTGATGTACCAAGGTGCTTTTACAGCATCCCTGAGTACTTTTTTTGGAATTGTTGTATTATTTTGGACTTATGTATGTTTTATTTTTCGGGAGCCACACATACAAGATGGGTCTCAATTGTGAAGAATAGTATTCCAGTGCCCTTATTTATCGTAGCAAGTCAATTGTTTGCAGGAAAAGGGTACAATGTTGAATATAAATGACAGGTCCATCTTTATTTAGACCCTTTTCGTATATTTTTGAATATTATTATCTACAACGAATATAGTTAAGGTTTCGTATTCAAAGAATGAAAACAAAATGGGAGTCTGTCTATTTGTCATTTCTTTTGGAAACTGTCAGTGTCCTTATTTTAGGGGTAGTGCGTATTATATCTTTTTGTATTTCCGCACTCGTTCCGTAAAGTGCGCCGCCGCTGGTCATCGCACTTATAAATATCAGGCTGTACAGTGACTAGCCTCAAAAAATAGGGTAAAGTGCATGAAAGTCATCATTAACCCTTCGAGCGCCAGGGGGTCAATGACCCGGAAAATTACCGTGTTTACGTACTTAAATCACCAAAAAAAAAAACATTTTGGATTTTTCTAGGAAATACTCTCTCACTGCTCTCAAAACGGTGAAGGAAAACATCGTGAGGAAATCGACATGTCCTAGAACCAAAAATTCAAAGATATGTGACATCCACCAACCCGCATTGGGTTAGTGTCGTAACGGATTACAGCCCATTCCCTCTCCAAGAGAGGATCGAGGCCTGAGTCCCAACAGTGGGAACATTATAAGGCCGACTATGCTACGCTAAATTCATTTTAACCTCGTACGGTCCAACTTAAATTTAGGTCGATATACATAATTATAACAACCCAATGTGCTAAAATTAGGCGCAAGTAGGTAGTTGCGGCCCAGAACTGTAGTGTTGTAAAAAAATGTACAAATGCATTGCTTTTGACTAAATTACCTATACCTAAAGATAACTATTTTATGCAAAAAATATATTGAAATAATATGTTAATGGTAAATAGTTTTTTGGGATTGTTTAAATCAAAAATAACGCTTAAATACAATGTCATACTTTTAGTTCGCTGGGCTGTAGTTTCATGATTTTAAAAAGTATCTTGGGCCGGAATGTTTAAATATTTTTATCCTTAAGGCCCATAAAACGCCCGGAAAGTGCCATAAAACAGTGACATTCTGAAGTCTACTCCTCGGTAACGGCCAGGTTAATAGGTTTGAAAAAAATATATGTTTATTATAGATTCATGAACAACATTATGAACATTTGATTTTTTCGTGCTATTAATACTTTTGTCTAAAAAAAATATTTAGCAATTTTGCAACTTTTCGTAACTTTTCCCTACTCCTTCGAAACGGCTTGGATCTATAGAAACATTTTTACACATAAAAATTGGTGGTTAAATATTCTTCAAAGTGAACATTGCATATGTAAATCAATCAATATATCGCAAAGAAAATTGATTTAAAGCGCTTTCCGGACGCTGCTGGCCGCAAATAAATGCACAGATTTGCGTACTGCCGCCTAGGCGGGTGTGAAAGGTGCATCCACATAATTTTGGCCAGATGGTTCAAGGGACTATAAGCCTTAAATATCATGTCAAAATTTTAGGTCGCTGGGCTGTAGTTTCATGATTTTAAAAAGTATCTTAGGCCGGAATGTTTAAATACTTTTCCTTAAATTAGGTCGCTGGACCTTACGAGGATAATTATATTATTTAATAGTAACGTAGCAATCCATCCCTGTTTGCTGTCACTCAATTAAAAATAAAGGGGCAGGCCTTCGCACCCCTGCCGTAGGGCGGCTGTACTGTTGTAGCCACAAGTGATTATGTGCTATGCAATACTTCTATACTATAATATTCTATAGAGGTAAAGTTTGTTTTTTTGTTTGTAGGTAATCTCAGCCCTGCGTTCAAAAATAACCAGGATAATGTAGAGTTGCAACCCAGAGTCGTTCTTTTATAACTCAAGTAGCTACCCTAGAGTTAACCCAACTAATTCTAAGTCTGAGCAGGTTAGGTTGGAGTAAGTGGCCATAAATGACAGCTGAACTCGTTCGCGTTCTGTCAAGACCATTTATCTCGAGTCCGCGTGGACATATCAAGTTGAAATTAAAACTATGTACTCAGGTCTGTGGCTGTTAAAAAATCAAACTTCTTAGTTAACGAATAAAAAAAAAAGACGTGTGGCACTCGGGGACTGCCGCGGTAAAGCTATTGCATAGCATTTTTATCAACTTATGCAATTATAATTATTTATTTATGCAGTATTTTTTTTCCTGTGTTTTTTTTCTTTGATATTAGTTGAAGTTACACTTTCACACATTGAATTGATTTTTTCTTATCGGTCACCACGCTCAAAAAACAAATGAGTGGGGCGTGTTAGGTTATTTTCGTTACGGAATTTCTGGATTCGGTCTCCACGCTCAAGGCCCGCGATAGAAGCTATGCAATAGCTTAAAAGATACGGCCGTTTATGTCGCAAAAAAACGTACTCTCAAAGATCGAAATTCATAGGGTACTTCCCGTTGACCCAGAATCCTGAAATTTGGCACAAAGCAAGGTCTTATAGCAGAGGCATAGGAATAAATCTGAAAACAGTTTTGTTGCCACCAAAACCACAAAAAAAAATGCAATTCGGAAAATCTTCGACACTCCATTCGGAAATTGTAGTTTGCACAGAACCCTCAGTTCGCGAGTCCGACTCGCACTTGCCCATTTTTTTATTATTACTTTTTCTTAAGTGTTTTCAAAAACATCGTTTGATACACGAGGAAATTTGTCACCGTAGCACTCGATAATAGAATATTATCCTGAATTTATCAAATCCACTTTTCTCACCGCCTGTACTTTTAAAAGTACACTCGGTACCACAAATTGCGCCCCACCAGAGATTGCGTTTTAATCTGTGTAATATGATTACGCGTGCTAATGCCGGGGGGTCGCCAGTACCTACATGCATAGAAAACATGACATTTTGCCTTACACACCATAGATTTATACGAACTTTACAAAAGGGGTGAGTTGGACTGTCAAATTGTTTGTTTTTTAGGGGAAAACATAGGTTTTTTTTGTTGAATTGTTTGTTGTTACAAGCTTTTTTTTAGTTTCACCTGTCCCATTGTTTGTCTGTCATCAAATCTTGCAAATAAAATTTGACCCACTTTCCGGTTACCGATTGGGCTGAAACTTTGCATGCATGTGTAAATCAGATGACAATGCAAAATCATTATGACATGGAGCTGATCTGATGATGCAACTGGAAGGTGGCTATAGGAACTTGGTAGTTAAACGACACATCTATATGATTCGTCTTGACGAGCATTAGTTATATAGGTATACCGAGCTATAAAAGCTTGCTATGAAAAAAAGATTTTCATTAAAATCTTGTTTTCAATATTCAAATGTGACATAGTCTTACGAAGGTGTTTTTAGGGTATCGTGCCTCAAAATAAAAACGGAATCCTTATGGGATCACATGTTGTCCACCTGTCTGTCTGTCTGTCAAGACTTTATTTCGGGAGACGCGTGGAGGTATCGAGTTGAAATTCAAATCATATACTCAGGTCTGCAGGCCCTTGAAGCTATGAAAAAACCAAACTTCTGAGTTAACGAAGAAAAAAGATACGGCCATTTATGTCGCAAAAAAAACGTATATTTTGACACTCTCAAGAAAATCAAAGTTCATAGGGTACTTTCCGTTGACCTAGAATCCTAAAATTTGTTATGAAGCAAGGTCTTATAGCACAGGTATAGGAATTAATCTGAAAATAGTTTTATTGTTACGTCACATTAAAAAAAAAGCTTTTAATGAATATATTTTTTTCATAGCAAGCTTTTATAGCACGGTATAATACCTATATAATGAATACTCGTCAAGACGAATCATGCGAGCCCAAACTCGATGGGTTTTTTCGTTTAATTACCAAGCTCCTATAGCCACCTTCCGGTTCCATCATCAGATCAACTCCAATAATAATTTTGCATTGTCAATTTTAGTAACCGGGAAGTGGATCAAATTTAATTTGCAAGATTTGATTACAGATATAATGGCAAATATCGGGACAAGTGAAACTAAATAAAAGCTTAAAAAACTGTGATTTTTTCAGTTTATGTCACGCAACCCCTTTGTGCATGAGTTCGACTCACACTTGGCCGGTTTCTTTTCCAAAACAAAACACTAAGTCTGTATTTAGAAAGTTCGCTTATTATTTATTAACAACTAAGTATTAAAGAGTCATGAGTGAAATAGGTAAATTAACTTACGGTGTGCCGCCGTCGTGTACGTTCGGAGGTGGTCGGGTAACTTCGGGCCGATCGATTGTGGCGACGATCGAGTGGTTTTGATACTTTGACATTTTAATTTAGTTCAACTTTGATATTCAATATTCTGACGACGTATTTTTAGATATTTCGTTAGCAGTTTTTGTTTTAAGTATTAGTTAAGTTAGTTAGTTAAGTTTTTTAATAATGTTTAGTTTCTTTAGTACCTAGTTATTTACGAGGGAGAGCAGTAGTGGCCGAGTGATAACGGCCCTGAGTTACGAGTTGTAGGTAGTGGATTCAAATCCAGTCCGGTGCATTACTTTGTGTAATTTATTTCATCACCACTGCTGTCAAAACGGTGAAGGAAAAGAGGAAAATATCGTGAGGAAACCGGCAAGTCCTAGAACCGAAAATTCGATTATGTGACCCATGTGATCTACCAGTCCACCCATTCCCTCGCCTAGAGAGGCGGCCTGAGTCTCAGCAGTGGGAACAGCCCTATAATTTGTTTAATTTTGCATTGCATAATCATGCTATTTTAGTTGTCAAAAAATAAAAGGTCAGTTTTGACATTATTTTGACTACCTAACAGCTTGTCTGGTGTAGTGTAGCTAGTACTAAAATAATATAATAGTTTAAAACACTAAAAACACGCTTTTAGCACGCACTAAATTTAATACCCATATCATAGTACATTTCAAATAGCCAATCTGTCATCTTGGACGTCCGCCATATTGGATTTGAGTCACGTGGCAATTTTTTTTCGTATTGTTGACAGCAAACCCTTTCATTTGATACCCATATCATGGGGGTGGATTTCAAACAGCCAGTCCGTCATCTTGGGGAGGCCGCCATATTGGTTTCTTAGCTAGTCATGTATTGTCATCAGAACTCAGAGCGTGTGCAAAATTTTATCCTAATCGAAGACCGGGTTGTGGATCAAATTAAGATTCCAAGATTTTCTTACGTATATAGTTAGTTACAAGTGAAGCTAATAAAAGCTTGTTAAAAATACTTACTAACACACGGGAACCCTAGTTATTATTTTATTGTTTCTTTCAGTTTCGTTCCAAGTTTCATTCTAAGGTTTTTCGCAAATGTCAAAATACTTGTAATACTGGTTTTCTAATTATTATTTTTTATGCACCTGTCATATTGTCTCTACACTACCCTAGGTTGACTGGTAGAGAATGCCTAAGGCATTAAGACCACCTTTGTACCTCTTGTTACATGAAGATTAAATAAATAAAACGGGCCTTTCATTTTTTAACGAGTTCATATGCTTTGCTTATGCAAGACCAAAAAAGTCCCAAGTATCAAGACTCCTCCCCTCAGCCGGCACCTAGTCACACATTGCCGTAGGTCGGCACTACTCGGAGAGTCATATTTTATCGCTACTCTGCATACATCACCCTGAAGTCAGCCGGACGTTGGCTGCGATAGAGACCAGGTTTTTTGACGTATGTTTAGCTTGAAATTGTGCGGGGTAGCTATACTTAGTTTGTGTAAAGAGTAAAGTTTAATAGTAAATTATGTTACTAGGGGATAAAGCAGTGTCTTTGAATCACGGGCGGTGTGTTAAATTCCAAACAAATGAAGGTTGCTACCGCTAAGGTTTGCACCGGAAGACGCAGCGTTGAAAAGCCTCCTATAAGCTGGCCCGATCACCTGGTGAAGATTGCGGTAAACCGATGGATGGGAGACGTACAGGATCGTTCACTGTGGCGACACTTGTTCCCACAAGTCTATGTCCAACAGTGGGCGTATATCGGCTGAAATGATGATGATGTTGAAGGTTGTTAAGTTTTAATCCTGAACGCAGTGAGGGATTTATATAATTAACTCCCGAGCTTTGCGAGGGAAAAGTATTATTTGAATTAAAATGAGTTTATTCAAAAATCAAAGTAGCCATTAACAAAAAAAAAGAAAATAAATTGAAAGAGCTGAAGCGATAAAGAAAATTTAAACTAGAGTTCGATCTGGGGCTAGGGTCTTCCAAAAGGAAGGGTCGACCCCGGTATGAAAGGCAAGAAGGAACAGGGTGGGTTTTTAGTCAGTAAGAGTCTGACACTATTTCGCGCTCTGCCTAAGGTCAGGTGATGTCATTTGGATTTGATGATTTTTATTATTATTTATTTATTATAATCTTTATTGTACAGCCAATAAACAAAAATACAGGACAAACATTTAAAAGAATAAGTGCACAATGGGCGGTCTTATCGCACAGGGCGATCTCTTACAGACAACCTTTGGATGGACTGAGAGAAAGGAAATAGATGTAGGGTTGTTTTACCCACCGCACCGGGAATAAAAAAACTATAGTTCAATTTAGTAGTGAATGTTTGTTTGTTTCAAATCTCAAAACTTGATAGTGGTAGTTAACATTAACTTGTAAATAATACTTACATTTTTCTAATACATATAATTTGTTCCAATAGTGTTGTCTTTTAATTATCTCACAGTAGATGTACTAAAAACTAGAGTATCCAATATAGGGATAGAACTTTTTTGTCTTAGGCGCCTTGAATTCCTCACTTCACTCAGGTTTCTATATTCACTCTCCCTCTAAGTGCTCAGGAGTTAATTATACATCACAATTTTTTAATTAGTACACATACTTAAAGGGCTTATTAGAAAAGCCCTTGTTATTTTATAAGTAAAATCTCAAAAAATAATATTCATAAACAGCAAAGTTATTAGCGTTGGTTTATGTTCCAAAATGTCACTTAATTTATAGAAATATTGTGCAGGCTATTGATTAATGAATGAATAAGTGACAATTATTAAGGAAAAACCGACCAAGAGCGTGTCGGGCCACGCTCAGTGTAGGGTTCCGTAGTTTCCCGTCCGTCACAATAAAGTGTTCCCACTTATGAGTTTAAAAAAATGCTTGCTACGATTATACTACAAACTTAGTCCACAAATTATTTTGTAGAACCCTTTTGTCTTTTTTGTACAAAAACTGTTCTTTCCATCAAGTTCAAAATAATTTTCCTAGAAAGTCCTTATAAAGTTCTACTTCTCAGATTTTTTTCATATTTTCTAAACTTATGGTTCAAAAGTTAGAGGGGGGGGACACATTGTTTTTAGGGTTCCGTAGCCAAATGGCAAAAAACGGAACCCTTATAGATTCGTCATGTCTGTCTGTCTGTCTGTCTGTCTGTCTGTCTGTCTGTCCGTCCGTATGTCACAGCCACTTTTTTCCGAAACTATAAGAGCTATACTGTTGAAACTTTGTAAGTAGATGTATTCTGTGAACCGCATTAAGATTATCACATAAAAATAGAAAAAAAGCAATAAATTTTGGGGGTCCCCATACTTAAAACTGAAACTCGAAAAATTTTTTTTCATCAAACCCATATGTGTGGGATATCTATGGACAGGTCTTTAAAAATGATACTGAGGTTTCTAATATCATTTTTTTCTAAACTGAATAGTTTGCGCGAAAGACACTTCCAAAGTGGTAAAATGTGTGTCCCCCCCCTCTAACTTCTAAAATAAGAGAATGATAAAACTAAAAAAAATATATGATGTACATTACTATAAAAACTACCAACGAAAATTGGTTTGAATGAAATCTAGTAAGTAGTTTTTTTTATGCGTCATAAATCGCAAAAAATACACTATTATTAAAACATCGATCAAAGTTACAACACATTACAAGAACTTTAATATTATGTTACTTGCTGCTACGGAACCCTACATGGGCGAGTCCGACTCGCACTTGGCCGGTTTTTTACTTTTGGAGCGATTATTTCCGAAATTATTGACATTATCAAAAAATGATTGTAGTAAACCCCTATTCATTTTTAAATACCTATCCAACGATATATCACACGTTAGGGTTGAAATTAAAAAAAAAATCACTTCCCACTTTACATGTAGGGGGGCTACCCTAATAAAACATTTTTTTCCAATTTTTATTTTACCACTTTGTCGGCGTGATTGATATACATATTGGTACCAAATTTCAGCTTTCTAGTGCTAACGGTCACAGAGATTAAGCGAGGACGGACAGACAGACAGACAGACAGACGGACGGACAGACATGGCGAAACTATAAGGGTTCCTAGTTGACTACGGAACCCTAAAAACACTGCCTGCTGTATTTTCTACTAGCAATTGTTTTGTTTGATTGATACTATGATGAATTTACCTTTTCGTGGTCAATTTTAGGATTTCGGTTTTTTCTACTTTTGACTACAAAAATATGATCAGTGACGTACAGATAGAGCCCCATTTTTTGTGTACTAATTAAAAAGTAGGGGTGTATAAAGTTCTCACTCACTGCGTTCGAGATTAAAACTTAAATACCTTCTTTTTTTTCAGAATTCAACATGCCGCCCGCGACTTAAAGACACTGCTTTATCCCCTAGTCACATAATCTACTAATAATTCTCAAAAAGATACAAAGTGGCTTACCCGAGTCATCATCATCATCAGCCTTTTTAATGTTCCCACTGCTGGGACTCAGTCCTCCTCACTAGGAGAGGGAATATGCCATAATCCACCTCGCGGGCCCAATGCGGGTTGGTGAATGTCACAGTGAGCAATGGATAGCGCGCCTCAAGGAGTTTTCAGCAACAGCAGGGGCCCAGCCGGGTGGAAGCCTACTGATGCCAGAGTTATCCGAAAGGACGCTCGAGCCCCGGTATGAAGGCTTGAAGGAACGGGATGGGTTTTTTAGACAGTAAGAGTCTGACACTATCTCCCGCTCCGCCCAAGAGCGGGGGTTGTCATAAGATGATTTTTCCCATCGAAAAAAAAAAAACGTCTTCACATTTTCGGTTCTAGGACATGCCGGTTTCCTCATGATGTTTTCCTTCACCGTTTGGAGAGTAGTGGTAATTAAATAAATTACACAAAGTAATGCGCCTGGCAGGTTTTGAACCCGCGACCTACAACTCGTAAGTCGGAACCGTTACCACTCGGCCCGGCTCTTACCCGAGTTCAATGGCTATATTATGATAATCAAATGAATAATATTATTGAGAGCTAGCAACTTATGAAGTATTTGTTTCATTCATACAACACATATAATCGTTAAGTAGATAATTTATCATTGGTTATTATTACCATTACATACCTATTGGGCTAAGTGGTTTTTGAATGTATGTTACTAGTCTACGTTTTTAGGGTTCCGTGCCTTAAAAGGAAAAAAAACCGGCCAAGAGCGTGTCGGGCCACGCTCAGTGTAGGGTTCCGTAGTTTCCCGCCCGTCACAATAAGTGTACCCACTTATGAGTTTAAAAAATGCTTGCATAAACGATTATACTACAAACTTAGTCCAGAAATTATTTTGTAGAACCCTTTTGTTTTTTTTGTACAAAAACTGTTCTTTCCATCAAGTTCAAAATAATTTTCCTAGAAAGTCCTTATAAAAGTTCTACTTTTCAGAATTTTTTCATATTTTCTAAACTCTTGGTTCAAAAGTTAGAGGGGGACACACACATTGTTTTTTGTTTTTTTTTTTTTGCGATTATTTTAAATTATTGACATTATCAAAAAATGATTTTAGTAACTCCCTATTCATTTTTAAATACCTATCCAACAATATATCAAACGTTAGGGTTGAAATTAAAAAAAAAATCACTTCCTACTTTACATATAGGGGGGCTACCCTAATAAAACATTTTTTTCAAATTTTTATTTGACCACTCGGCGTGATTGATAAACATATTGGTACCAAATTTCAGCTTTCTAGTGCTAACGGTCCCAGAGATTAAGCGAGGACGGACAGACAGACAGACAGACATGGCAAAACTATAAGGGTTCCTAGTTGACTACGGAACCCTAAAAACGGAACCCTTATAGGGTCACTTTGTTTTCCGTTGTCTGTTAAGATACTTTAACTAAAGAACGCATGGAGATATCGAGTTGAAATTAAAACAATTTAGTCAAATCATTATTCATCATTATCAGTCATTCAGTTCAGTCAGCCATTAGTTTTGACTGGTCTAGTGGTTAGTGACCCTGACTGCTATGCCGGAGGTCGTGGGTTCGATTTCCACCCAGGTCAAATGTTTGTGTGATGAGCATATCTAATCATTGGTTCTGTGTCTGGCTGTAATTTATCTATAATATGTATGTATTTAGAAATATATAAGTATGTTTGTCAGTTGTCTAGTACTTATAACACAAGCTCTGCTTAGCTTGGGACTAGACGGCGTTGTGTGATAGTTGTGGAATATTATTATTATTATTAAATCTGCAGTCTTTTGAAGCTGTGAACAAAATCAAACTTGAGTTGACGGAAAAATAAAATACGGCCGTTTATTTCGAAAAAAAAAAGTATATTTTAAAACTCACAAAATAAAAGTATATTGTCAATCAATATTCATACGGTATTTTCCGTTTACCCAGAATCCTGAAATCCGGCATGAAGCAAGAACTTTAGCACAGGTATAGGAATAAATCTTAAAATAGTAATGTATGTAATTACGTCACAAAAAAAAAACTTTTTTTTTAAGTGATTAAATATAATGACCACCATAAAACGCTTTGGTACCCTTAGTTCTTTTGTCAAAATATATTACTTGACACCAAAAAAAATTAAATCCTAAAGTTACAATAGTATTTTAGTTACGACTGTACTTTAAATTGTATTCGAACACCAAATGTAGTAAATGATAACCAAATCTTAGCGAGCAAATTAATGCGCTCTTTTTAGCCCCGTAGAGCAAGATGATACTTTGTCTAATCAACAATCTATCTTAGTGGAATTTTAGGGCACTCCGGGTCGGATAGATTTAGGTTAGAAGAAGGTGGCGGGGTCGTAGTGAGCGAGCGAAGCGAGCGAACACAGACCCCGTCACCTTCTTCGAGGTTATTTTTTTTTAAACCACCCAGAAGTAGGAGCCCCGCGTAGCGGGGCTCCGTCGAGCTGCTGCTTGGCAGGTAGTTAACCTAACCTCAAAATTTTAACTACTGATATCTCCGTAACCATGGGGTTCTGCCGATGCTTTATTTGGATTCATTTTGCTTAAATAGGATAGCGAGATGTTAAAACTGCTTATAATTTTACATTAAAATGTAGGTTTAATTTTGGTGATCATTTACTATTTTTGTCTTTTATATGTTACTATATCTGGTGGTAAGTTAAACATAAGCCTTTTTTTAATTCGGAAAAATCTTAAAAATTGTACAGAACCCTCAGTGCTCAGAGTCAGACTCGTGTTTTCGTTAACTTAGAAGTTTGATTTTTTTACAGCTTCGCAGACCTGATTATATGTATAGTTTTAATTTCATCTCGATATCTCCACACATTTCCGAGATAAGCTGTCTTGACAGACCGACAGACAGACAACAAAGCGAACCTGTAAGGATTTCGTTTTTACCCTTTGGGAATAGCCCCTCTAGCCAAGTTGCTAATCGGCAATAGTTAACGCTTGTAGAAAGCTTCAAATGTACGGGCATGACGTCGTCTTGACGCTCAGTCACGTGGTCGTAACAAAAGAATTGGCGGCAAGGTCAACTCGAAGCGTTCGGCGCAAGCGAAACGGTTGTAACTTGGCTAGGGGGGCAGAATCCAAAACGAACTAAAATAAACTACAATAATTCAGTCAACTATTGACTACGCCGTAGCGATTCGTAGACCGTCTACGTAGAATGACGTAGCACTTGCTACGAAGTACCGTAGCCAAATATTTTGTTTCTGAATCTGTCCACGCGAAGCTTCATAGACGCGACACGACGTGGCACGACGTTTGCCGTTTCGTCAGCAGTTTTTTTTAAGCTATTGCATAGATTCTATCGCGGGCCTTGAGCGTGGAGACCGAATCCAGAAATTCCGTAACGAAAATAACCTAGCACTCATTTGTTTTTTGACCGTGGTGACCGATAAGAAAACAAATGAGTGAACAATCAATCAAAATTCAATTCAATGTATGAAAGTGTAACTTCAATTAATATCAAAGAAAAAAAAACAAAGGAAAAAAATATTGCATAAATAAATAATTATAATTGCATAAGTTGATAAAAATGCTATGCAATAGCTTTACCGTGGCAGTCCCCGAGTGCCACACGTCTTGTTTTTTTATTACGTATGTGAACTTTAAGATTATTCAAAATTCTCCCTCTCAATGCATAAAATGGGGGTCCTTATAATAGTTTGTATGTAGAACCTATTTTCACGCAGACGAAACCACTGTCAGAAGCTAGTATACGTATATAATAAGAAGTACTTAACTATTTAACATACATACCTATATTATTTAAGTTAGGCAAACAAGAAATACCTGTTATTAAACTAGACATTAATAAACACACAATTAAAAGTAACTTACTAATAAATAAGTACTTATAACGAAAAAAAATAACAATATCAATTATAATATATTTGATGAAGCAACTCGCGCCGATTCGCTGTCTCTCTCACACACTATCTCTCTCGCTCTAGCATCCGACATGGCGCCTAATATAGGGTGGTTTGGATGCGGCATATTTTCTTGATTGAGCTTAGAAGGGGAATCCTTTTGAGGAAAACTTTTAATTTAAAAAAAAAAATTGCACTCCGGGAGTGCCGGCAGAAGTGAAAACTTGATTATTAACGTTGAGCATGTTTGATATTTTGGAATGGTTAGGGAATAATTTTGCACCAATTGCTTTATCAGTATAAAAGTACTATCATTTATGTGGTAGAATACAATATTCATTTATTGCGCTATCGTACACAAACATGACAATTTATATTACATTAAAAATTTAACACTTTAAAACTATTACAATTATTTTACATTAAAAAGTTTATCTCTCCGAAAAATCCATTTTAATCCATCCGTCTTACGCTTTTTCGATCAGGTCACGTGTCCTGACGCGAGTTTAAGATTTTATACCCACTACAGAAAAAGTGCTCAACGCCGCTAAAGAAGTTTTCACTTCAAAAAACCGGCTAAGTGCGTTTCGGACTCGCTCGCGAAGTGTTCCGTACCATATATTAAAAATTAGACACTAAATCAATACCTTTTTAGGGTTCCGTAGCCAAATGGCAAAAAACGGAACCCTTATAGATTCGTCATGTCTGTCTGTCTGTCTGTCTGTCTGTCTGTCTGTCTGTCTGTCTGTCTGTCTGTCTGTCTGTCCGTCCGTATGTCACAGCCACTTTTTTCCGAAACTATAAGAGCTATACTGTTGAAACTTTGTAAGTAGATGTATTCTGTGAACCGCATTAAGATTTTCATACAAAAATAGAAAAAAAGCAATAAATTTTGGGGGTCCCCATACATAGAACTGAAACTCAAAATTTTTTTTTTCGTCAAACCCATGCGTGTGGGGTATCTATGGATAGGTCTTCAAAAATGATACTGAGGTTTCTAATATCATTTTTTTCTAAACTGAATAGTTTGCGCGAGAGACACTTCCAAAGTGGTAAAATGTGTGTCCCCCCCCTCTAACTTCTAAAATAAGAGAATGAGAAAACTAAAACAAATATATGATGTACATTACTATAAAAACTACCAACGAAAATTGGTTTGAACGAAATCTAGTAAGTAGTTTTTTTTTAATGCGTCATAAATCGAAAAAAATACACTATTATTAAAACATCGATCAAAGTTACAACACATTACAAGAACTTTTATATTATGTTACTTGCTGCTACGGAACCCTTCATGGGCGAGTCCGACTCGCACTTGGCCGGTTTTTTTTTTAGTGTTTGTTGATAAAGCGGCAACAGAAATACATCATCTGTGTTTTCACGGTTCATGAGATACAGCCTGGGGATGGACAGACAGACGAATCGTTATATCGTATCTTAGAAATAGGGTCTCGTTTTTACTCTTTCAGTATGGGACCCTAAAAATCTATGAGTTATTTTTTAGCTATCTGCGTTTTAAATTTCAGTGCAATGCGTTCAGTCAGGTCAGTTATTTTTAATATACATATATAGATTCATCATCATCAACATCAACATCATGTCAGTCGAAAGATGTCCTCTGCTGGTTTTGGACCTCCCCCAAGCGTCTTCACAACGACCAGTCTTGTGCATCTCGCACCTCGTAGGAGACGTTCCAAAGCCGTGTCTTACAAATTACCATTCAAGATTATTAAAAATACCATCATTCAAAATACCAACTTACACTACACCCACACGTAAAATAACGCATCCAAAATGCGACTAAACTCAAACATCCTTGGCAGAAAATATCGAACCCTCGGTAGTGTGCCTCGGGAAATATAGGGAGATAGTCGCGCGCTTCCCTTCGCGAAAAACCCTGAAAAACCTTACATAAAAACTGTATTTAACACTAAAATTATACAAAAATAGTTTAACTGGTTCCATATTAGTGTAACTGAGTGAATTTCAGTGATTAAAATTGCGTTACTTCAGTGGAATACACGAACATTTTCCCGCAAGATGGCTGGGTTCCATAGCTGAAGAAATCGGAATTTCAGTGATTTTTTTGGGTGTTGTCTTCGTGAATACTGGTAGGTTTATAAACTAAAGGTTTCTTTGTAAAAATGTCTGTGTAAAAGTGTTTAATTCAACCTTTTAAGTAGGTCTAAATAGTACTATCAATTGAAGTCTGGGAACGTGGTTATAAGCAAGTTGAGTATAGTATTCTTTCGTATAGCGTATACTTCGTCTATGTTTAAACAAAAAACAGTGAAATCTGCAGAAATGTGATGTTTAGAAACTTTGATTTTGGTGTCTAATTTCGATACTAGTTATTAAAAAGGATATTGCTAAAATGATACCTCTTTAAAGGTTCAAATTTCATGTAATTGTGGAGTAGAGTGCTGTCTATTTCTTTGCAAAAACGCTGTATGTTCAATGGGAGTTCTTAAAGGCCAAAATTACGAATAAATGCAAGCTTTTATCCCCTATTTTGCCTTATTGAAGTTGAAGTTACCGAAATACTCACCTATGTAACTAAAAGAACTTATGTGTCTTGTTGCTAAATACAGTGGTTTATATTGTGCGTTGTCTCTTAATGATTTTTACTAAACAAATTTGTAACTTAAAATAAAACAGGTAATTTACAAAATCCTGGGTAACAAAACAAAAAGTTGTAAATTTCGTATTTACACGAAGTTGGGTATAGTCGGAGGAGGTTCTATGTTCGGCTGAATGTTTTTTTTTTTTATGTATGTTCACCGATATCTCGGTCAATGGTGGACCGATTTTGAAAATTCTTTTTTTGATTGAAAGATATGTATGCTTCCGACTTGGTCCCATAAAAATATTGTTATGATCTGATCATGAACTTCGAAAATATGGAACGGAACTCCTCATAGGATCACAGCAGAACTGTCGTAACAAGTAAAATTGCTTTCTAATATTTTTTTATAATTACACGTGTAGTCGATGACTGACTGAAAGAAAAAGGGGAGGGGATGTATCGAACTGATCTGATGATGAAGCCAGAAGGTAAATTAATGTAATCTAACCGTGTTTGGGATTATTAGAATGGTTATGAGATGCATGAGAGAAGTTTGGCCGAGGGGTACTTTTTAGTGATGGTACCATAACTAAAAAGTGTAAAATAAAAAAAAGTCATGTGGCACTCGGGGACTGCCGCGGTAAAGCTATTTCATAGCATTTTTTATCAACTTATGCAATTATAATTATTTATTTATTTTATCTATGCAGTATTTTTTTCCTTTGATATTAATTGAAGTTACACTTTTTGAGCGTGGTGACCGATAAGAAAATTAATGAGTGGGGGGTGTCAGGTTATTTTCGTTACGGAATTTCTGGATTCGGTCTCCACACTCAAGGCCCGCGATAGAAGCTATGCAATAGCTTAAAACTTTTTACAAAAATAAATATAACCAACTTCAATGTTCACTGAAAAGTACAAAATAACTTTAATTTCGGAAGTCGGTGTTAAATAACGCAGGGACTATTGTAGAAACACCGACTTCCGAAATTGAAGTTATTTTGTACTTTTCAGAGAACATTGAAGTCAGTTATATTTTTTTGTAAAAAGTTTTTTATTTATATTCCACAACTATCAACCAACGCCGTCTAGACACAAGCAAAAAAAAAAAACATACATTCAGCCGAACATAGAGCCTCCTCCTTTTCGAAATCGGTTAAAAAGTTATCAACATCGATTTCGTACATTTTGCGAAATGCGACCACTAAAAATATCTACTGATTTATTATATGTACGGGTATGTGTATTATTTAAATATTACATGGGAAAACAACCATTTGACTGACCTGGTGTAGTGGTTAGTGACCCTGACTGCTATGCCGGAGGCCGTGGGTTCGATTCCCACCCAGGACAAATGTTTGTGTGATGAGCACAATAATTTGTTTTGTGTCTGGGTGTAATTCATCTATAATAATATGTATGTATTTAGAAATATACAGTAGGCACAACGGATCTTGAGCGGTTGCGCAGAAGTAAAATATTCGGTCTCTTTAGTGGTGCGAAGTGAGACGCGGGGGCGGGGAGTGTCAGAGATTAGCTCGCCGTACCATCGCGTCATAGACGTCACTCCTCATTCGTTCCCTGCGTTGCTGCATGTGTCTAACAACGACGACGATTGGCTCACCAATGTATGGAATGCGCAAAGCGATCTCCACTCTGACGCCAAGCGCTCAAGATATGTTGTGACTACTATATAAGTATGTTTATCAGTTGTCTAGTACTCATAACACAAGCTCTGCTTAGCTTGGGACTAGACGGCGTTGGGTGATATTTGTGGAATATAAAAAATAGAGACATGCAAGAACGTTAAACAACTCTCCCGCTTAGTGTGGGGCGAGAGGGAGTGTAGACTTACCGACACGTGTTTCTTCAGTTGCCTTTTAAGTTCAGGGGCTAAGAAAACCCTTTTGAACAATCGGCCAGCCCACAGGCATGTCCTAATGGGCCCTGTCAATCAGGCTGACGTTTCCGACGAACCCGTCAGGGAATACCGTGAGATGAAGGGATGCTGTGGGAATGGAATTCCAGATCTGGACACGGATCCGGATTTCAGAATAATGATGAGCTTTAAGGATAAGGTTTAAGCGACAATTTAATTTTCTGTTCTATATTTTATAAAATACCAAAAAAATAATAATAACCGACTTCACTACAAAAAAAAAAAAAACAAAAAAACCATAAAAATAATTTTAATTTAGGAAGTCACTGTTTCTTATAAAAGTTTTGTCTCTTCGTTATTTAACACCGACTTCCGAAATTAAAGTTATTTTGCTTTTTTTAGGCTTATTAGGGTTCCTTACCTCAAAAGGCAAAAACGGAACCCATACAGGATCACTTTGTTGTCCGTCCGTCTGTCTGTCAAGACCCTTTATCTCGAGAACGCGTGGAGATATCGAGTTGAAATTTAAACCATATACTCAGGTCAGGGAAAAACAGAAATTCTATACTTCGGTTTTTCTCTATCTTTATGAAGTCGGTTAAAAAGTATTTATGAAAATATGTCTATAGTAACTATTATAATTATCACCAGTATTTCTTTATAACATAGGGCGTTCCCATTACCACTGACGAGGTTAACACGCTCACTGTGGAGCCATTTTTCATGGTCTTTCAGTCAGTGCGTATGAGGCCTTTTAGAGGCAAAGTCGAACTTCTTTGCAGTGCGTATGAGATCTTTTCAGCCTTTTTTTTTTTCGATGGGTAAAATCATCTTATGACAACCCCCGCTCTTGGGCGGAGCGGGAGATAGTGTCAGACTCTTACTGACTAAAAAACCCATCCCGTTCCTTCAAGCCTTCATACCGGGGCTCGAGCGCCCTTTCGGATAACCCTGGCCCCAGTAGGCTTCGACCCGGCTGGGCCCCTGCTGTTGCTGACAACTCTTTGAGACGCGCGGGAACAGCGTGCTCCGTCGACGACCTGGGTTTGGTCCGGACAGCTACCGGACGGCCGGACAGCGAGCTACCCATTGCTCACTGTAGATCTTTTCAGCCTCACAAAATTTTGTTTCTAAAATAAACCACCGCAACGCTTCGTGGAGAATCAATTTTATATTATTTGTCTCTGTTAAACCCATAGAAATGTTAACATACCTGTTCCCGCATAGAGTGAAAGAAAGCGATTTTGATTTCCGCATTTGTGAGAAGTTACGCATGTGGCTTGTTCGACCTCATAACGCAGTGGGCGTGTTAAAATACAGACTTATATATGTCCGTTTCTCCTTAGCTCCTCCATTAATATACTATGATTATAAAGACGTTTAGTGAGGGAATATGACAGCGTTTAGTGAAACGATTAATTACTGTCACATAACGGTTATTGGTGATTACTAGTCATCGTTAATAGTCTTTCCGTTTTAGTTATCAATCGATATATCTTTATGTTCAGAATGGTATTCGAGTAGTTCTTCAGAGACAAATTTTCAATGGTTATTTATATTTCTGTTAACTAACAAAATGGAATGTAATATTTTTGAAGTGAAAACTTCTTTAGCGGCGTTGAGCACTTTTTCTGTAATGGGTATAAAATCTTAAACTCGCGTCAGGACACGTGACCTGATCGAAAAAGCGTAAGACGGATGGAGAGTATTTAATGTAAAATAATTGTAATAGTTTTAAAGTGTTAAATTTTTAATGTAATATAAATTGTCATGTTTGTGTACGATAGCGCAATAAATGAATATTGTATTCTACCACATAAATGATAGTACTTTTATACTGATAAAGCAATTGGTGCAAAATTATTCCCTAACCATTCCAAAATATCAAACATGCTCAACGTTAATAATCAAGTTTTCACTTCTGCCGGCACTCCCGGAGTGCAATCCGTCTTTTTTTTTTGTACAGTGTAGCTTTATCCTTTACTGGGACAAATGCCTTTTTAGGGTTCCGTATCTTAAAAGGAAAAAACGGAACCCTTATAGGATCACTTTGTTGTCCGTCCGTCTGTCTGTCTGTTTGTCTGTCTGTCAAGACCCTTTATCTCGAGAATGCGTGGAGGTATCGAATTGAAATTAAAATCATATACTCAAGTCTGCGGTCCCTTCAAGCTGTGAAAAATCAAACTTCTAAATTAACGAATAAAAAAGATACGGCCGTTTATGTCGCAAAAATAACGAATATTTTGATACACTCAAAGATTGAAATTCACAAGGTACTTCCCGTTGACCAAGAATCCTGAAATTTGGCACAAAGCAAGGTCTTATAACACAGGTACAGGAAAAAAACTGAAAACAGTAAATTTGTTGTTTCCTAGGTTACAAAAAAAAATTTGTAATTCGGAAAAATCTTTGAAACTCCATTCGGGAATTGTAGTTTGCACGGAACCCTCAGTGGGCGAGTTCGACTCGCACTTGCCCAGTTTTTAATCTTATAGTACGGAGATATCTCCGTGCAAGTGCAAGTCAGACTGGTATATGCCAGTCTGACTTGCACTTCAAGTTTTTCATCGTGTATAAAATTAATATGACAAGTTTTTTTTTTTGGGCCATCCAATGATCATCCAATGATTTCTTTCGCTCTTGGGGGAGTAGGAGAACGTGTCAGACTTTTACTAACTAAGATCCACGCCTAGTTCCTTCGTTGCCTTTCATTCCTGGAACAGGTTTTTCTTTTACAAGCTTTTATTTAGTTTCACCTGTCCCGAGGTCTGTCTGTCATCAAATCTTGCAAATTAAATTTGGCCCACTTTCCGGTTACCAATTGAGCTGAAATTTTGCATGCATGCGTAAATCAGATGACGATGCAAAATCATTATGACATGGAGCTGATCTGATTATGGAACCGGAAGGTGGCTATAGGAACTTGATAGTTAAACGACACAACCCCATCGAGTTTGGGCTCGTACGATTCGTCTTGACGAGCATTAATTATATATAAGTATACCGAGCTATAAAAGCTTGCTATGAAAAAATGATTTTCACTAAAAACTTGTTTATTGATATAAACTATGTGCTTGACTGCGATCCCATCACCTGCGATGGTAAGCAGTGATTTTCCTTTCAGAAGCGAACCCATGGCCCCAGTAGACCCAAGCTTCGACCCTGCTGGGTAGGGGCCCAGCAGGGTCGAAGATAAGATACATGATAAGCCTGGGTGATACAGGATTTGAAAACAGATTCAAATTGAATAGGCTTTTGAAGAGGATGCTATTATGGCGGGGTAGGGTGTGGAGATTGTCAATGAACAAAATAAGGAATTATTTATAATCCTCGAGAAATATCGAGGCTTTTATCAATTGAAGAGAATGTTAAGCAGGCTCTCGTTAAAAAGCGATTAAATAATCATTTGGTACCTTTAGACCCTCGCGTCAGATTAATGAGGAGATCCAAATTATAGATGAGATATATATATCTACATAGGGAGAGCAGCGGGGGCCGAGTGCTAAAGGCCTCGACTTACGAGTTGTAGGTCGCAGGTTCAAACCCAGTTATGCGCATTACTTTCTGTAATTTATTTCATCACCAGTGCTCTCAAAACGGTGAAGGAAAACATCGTGAGGAAACCGGCATGTCCTAGAACCAAAAAATCGAAGACATGTTACATTCACCAACCCGCACTGGGCCCGCGAGGTGGATTACGGCCCTTTCCCTCTCCTAGAGAGGAGGCTTGAGTCCCAGCAGTGGGAACATTATAAGGTCGACTATGCTATGCTATATATCTACATAAATTTAACTTTACAGGATGATTTGATTGCCAACTTATTTAATGTACCTAATGTAATCGATGCAAATAAAACTTCCAAAACATATAAACATCCTGTATACTTTTGCTTCGTGTGTCTGTCTGTCTGTCTAGACCCTTTATCTCGAGACCGCGTGGAGGTATCGGGTTGAAATTAAAAATATATACTCAAGTCTGCGATCCCTTCAAGCTGTGAAAAAATCAAACTGCTAAGTTAAAGAATAAAAAAGATAGGGCCGTTTCTGTTCCAAAAAAACGTATATTTTATTAAGATCGAAATTCATAGGGTATTTCCCGTTGACTCAGAATACTGAAATTTAGCACAAAGCAAGGTCCTAGAGAGGAAAAAATCGGAAAACAGTAAATTTGTTGTTACAAAAAAAATTGCAATTCGGAAAAATCGTCGAGACTCCATTCGGGAATTGTAGTTTGCACGGAACCCTCAGTGCACGAGTCCGACTCGCACTTGCCCAGTTTTTTTAGACCTCCCCCAATTGTCGCCACAACGACCGGTCCTGTGCGTCACGCATTCATCGGATGTACTTGTATCAAAATGTCCTATTTTGTTTTGGACTCAATTTGAACCGGGATTAGTGCAATTTATAAAACAATTCTTTAGCTTTCTACTATTACGAGTAGTATAGATACCCGTAGATACCCGTTTTAAAAAAACACTTTCCCACTAAACTAATGCTTTTACCCACCAAAACCTATTTGATTTAGAGCCCTCAATCCGAAATGTAATTTGTCCAGAAAACGTCAGCCCTAGGGGTGTCTACCCTTTTTATTTATACTAGTACTTTACCCGTGACTTTGTTCAAGAGAATATTTCACTACAATTTTAACACCTTAATTCTAATGAATCCAAGCGAACGCCGGTGTTCGCTTCTTCATTGTCTTTCTATTGTGTCTCTAATTATGGCATTCGAAACGGTAAACTGTATTTTTAACCGACTTCAAAAATGAGGAGGTTCTATATTCGGCTGAATGTATGTTTTTTTCTTTATGTATGTTCACCGATATCTCGGTCAATTGTGGACCGATTTTGAAAATTCTTTTTTCGATTGAAAGCTTATGCTTCCACGTTGGTCCCATAGAAATATTGTTATGATCTGATCATGAACTTTGAAGATATGGAACAGAACTCCTCATAGAATTACAGCAGAACTGTGGTTACAAGTAAACTTGCTTTGTTTATACATGTAGTCGATGACTGCCTATCAGAAAAAGGGGGGGGGGATGTATCGAACTGATCTGATGATGAAGCCAGAAGGAAAAAAAAAATGTAAGTAATCTAAACGTGTTTGGGATTAATAGAATCATTATGAGACGCACTGTGGCTATTAGTAATTTAAGTCTGTCTGAGGTGTACTTTTTAGTGGTACCATAAATAAAAAGTGTAAAATAAAAAACATTTACAAAAAAAAGTATATCCGACTTCAATGTTAAAAAACACTTAAAAGTATAAAATAACTTTAATTTCGGAAGTTAAATAAAAAGAGACAAAACAAAAAAGTCTCGTCTAAATCGGTCCAGCCATTTCAGAGATTAGCCCGGACAAACAGACAGACAGACAGACAAAAATTGTAAAAAATGTTATTTTGGTGTATGTACCGTATATATATTGAAATAACTGCTTTTTACATCTGCTACTGCTGCGGAGCGTGCGCGCCTGCTGGCTGTGGGAAATTGGGAGTCAGGTCTTTGGCTTCACGCACTGCCATCGTCGAATATTGGCACCTTGTTCGACGATACTACTTTCCGCTTAGCTGTTGCCCTACGTCTAGGTGCTCCTTGTTGTTCTCCTCATCGCTGCCACTGTGGCGAAGTTGTCCAGTTGGCCTGTCATGCAGTCGAAGTGCGGGACGCATAGCGCGGCACGCGAACATTAACGACATCATCCGACGCGCCCTTGTCACCGTCGGCGTTCCGGCTGTTTTGGAACCTCATGGGCTGGCACGCGACGATGGTAAGAGACCAGACGGTATGTCTTTATTTCCTTGGAAGTTGGGTAGGCCTTTAGTGTGGGACGCTACCTGTGTCGATACTCTTGCGCCATCCCATCTTCCTAGCTCATCGTGCTGTGCTGGTGCTGCCGCGACGGCTGCAGAGAACCTCAAGCGGCGGAAATATAACAGCCTCGTCGGCAGTTATATTTTTGAGCCGTTTGGGGTTGAAACTCTCGGGCCGTGGGGTCCGAGTGCTCATATGCTTTTTAAAGAATTGGCGACACGCCTAATTGACGCTTCGCGTGACCCAAGGGCTGGCTTCTACCTCGGTCAGAGAATAAGCATTGCCATACAACGTGGCAATGCCGCCAGCCTTTTGGGCACACTCCCAGTCGACAGCGATGCGGAGGAATTTTATGACGTCATATTTAGCTAGGCATTTAGTGTATATATTATTTTTAATTATTTAAGTTGTTTTTAATATTTAAGTTTATTATGTATATATTCTCCTTATTAAATAAATAATTTTCCCTTTTTACTACATGCATATATTCATATGCATGTAGTAAAAAGCAGTTATTTCAATATTACAAACAGACACTTCAATTTTATTTATATGTAAGATAAGATAATATGTAAGATTTTCACGCGGGCTAAGCAGCTGGCAAAAGCTAGTTTATATACCAGAAAAAAATGTATGAATTGATAAATTCACATTGGTTGCTCGATTTCGAACCGTTAATAAAAGTCTACTAAAATACAGGCAAAACCATTAAAAATCACTAGTCATTATACAAACACAATAACAACACTTTGCTTTGACTAAAAACTCATACTTTTAAACTATTTGCACTTAAAAACCCGATCACAAACAAATTCCGACCTTACCACGTTCAAAATACGTCACATATTTCCGTGAAACTGTGTTAATAACCCAATTTGTGTGCTGTTAAAGTTTGGCAATGGATTTTGAACTCTGTTTCACAGATTCAAAGTTCAAATTCGTTTGATGTTCAATCGAATGGGGGGTTTAAAGTACTTTGATTCAATGATGTAGGGTTTTTCGCTATGATTTGGTTCAATCATATGTCATGGGGAGCCATCAAATATTATTATGGGGTGAGTTTGTCAAAGAAGAGCTTTTACTGAAATAGGATCAGTACAAATGCAGAAAACTTAAAACCTTTAATACATTTTGTTACTACCTAAGGATGGAAGGCTGAGGGTATATGCCGAGATAAATAAATTGTTAGGGTTCCGTAGCCAAATAGCAAAAAAACCGGCCAAGAGCATGTCGGGCCACGCTCAGTGTAGGGTTCCGTAGTTTCCCGTCCATCACAATAAGTGTACCCACTCATGAGTTTAAAAAATTGCTTGCATATACGATTATACTACAAACTTATTTCAGAAATTATTTTGTACAACCTTTTTGTATTTTTTTTTACAAAACTGTTCTTTCCATCAGGTTCAAAATAATTTTCCTAGAAAGTCCATATAAAGTTCTACTTTTCAGATTTTTTTCATATTTTCTAAACTTATGGTTCAAAAGTTAGAGGGTGGGGGACACATTGTTTTTTGTTTTTTTTTGCGATTATTTCCGAAATTATTGACATTGTCAAAAAATGTTTTAGTAAACCCCTATTCATTTTTAAATACCTATCCAACAATATACCACACGCAAGGGTTGAAATTAAAAAAAAATCACTTCCCACTTTACACATACCCTAATAAAACATTTTTTTCCAATTTTTATTTTACCACTTTGTCGGCGTGATTGATATACATATTGGTACCAAATTTCAGCTTTCTAGTGCTAACGATCACAGAGCTTAAGCGAGGACGGACAGACGGACAGACAGACAGGGCAAAACTATAAGGGTTCCTAGTTGACTGCGGAACCCTAAAAAACGGAACCCTTATGGTCTGTCTGGACAGACAGACATGACGAATTCATAAGGGTGGACGTAAGGACGGACAGACGTCCGTCCGTATGTCACTGCCACTTTTTTTCCGAAACAATAAGAACTATATTGTTGAAACTTGGTAAGTAGATGTATTCGTGAACCGCATTAAGATTTTCACACAAAAATAGAAAAAAAAAAACAATAAATATTTGGGGTTCCCCATACTTGGAACTGAAACTCAATTTCTTTTTACCTTACTTGTGGGGTATGAGGATAAGGCTTCAAAAATGATATTAAGGTTTCTAATATCATTTTTTTCTAAACTGATCAGTTTGCGCGAGAGACACTTCCAAAGTGGTAAAATGTGTCCCCCCTCCCCCCCCCCCCAGCAACTTCTTAAATAAGAGAATGATAAAACTAAAAAAAATATATGATGTACATGGAAACCTCCACCGAAAATTGGTTTGAACGAGATCTAGTAAGTAGTTTTTTTTTAATACGTCATAAATCTAAACGATGATGAGATGTTACTTGCTGCTACGGAACCCTTCATGGGCGAGTCCGACTCGCACTTGGCCGCTTTTTTATTTGTTTATTAATTCTAAATTATTTAATTTCAGGTACCCAGTCCGAGTCGATTGCCTGCTTTCAAAAGTTTAAGAGGTAAGTTTACGTTTAGTTACTTAGTACCTACAGACAAGGCATATTCACAGACGCATAATGAAAAAATCTTCCGCCATAAAAAATTTGTTTTGGAGTGGCGACTGCGTACCGGAAGACGCAGTGTTGGAAGGCCTCCTACAAGGTGGACCGATTACCTGGTGAAGATAGCAGGAAACCGATGGATGCGGGACGCACAGGAACGTTCGATGTGGCGACGCTTGGGGGAGGCCTATGTCCAACAGTGGACGTGTATCGGCTGAAATGATGATACAAAATTATAAACTTGATTGGAGAGGCCAACTTTTATTTTCGTTTCCTGAAAAAAAAAAGTCTGTTCCATACATCCTGTATTATTTTTTATATAAAAAACTTTTTACAAACAAAAATATAACCAACTTCAATATTCACTGAAAAGTACAAAATAACTTTAATTTAGGAAATCGGTGTTTTTATAATAGTCCCTTCGTTTTTTAATATCGCCTTCCGAAATTCCTGTATTTCTTTAATCACTTTCGATGAGAAATCAATTGCTTTAACATCGCTGGAAGCCATAAATATAAAACTACTATTTTATAAATCTCAAAATGAATATTCCCAACCATATCAAGAACACCTCAGCGAGGGTTTGAACTCACGACGTCACGCTGCGCTCTTGTTCTTACAAACAAAGCTTTTAGTAATTGGAATACTTACTAATACCTACTAATTGGAATCACACTAGTCTGCAGTGGCGTAGTTGGCCTCAAACGGCCCCAAAATAAATATTGAGGCTTTTTTGGGGTTCCGTACCTACCCAAAAGGAGAAAACTGAACCCTTCTTTGTTGTCTGTCTCTCTGTTAAAAGCCTTTATCTCGGGAACTCGTACACATATCGAGGTCAAATTAAAACACCATAAACTGCGGTCTCAAAAAATCAAACTTCTTAATTTATTAAACCCCAAGCGAACGTTTGCGCACCTATTGTCTTTCTATTGTGTCTGTAATTTCCACGATTAAAAGGTTAAAAAGTTAACGAAAAAAAGGTACGACCACTTATGTCGCAAAGAAACGTATATTTCAACACTTAATTTGAGTAATATAATATTCCACAACTATCACACAGCGCCGTCTAGTCCCAAGCTAAGCAAATCTTGTGATATGGATTTTAGACAACTGATAAACATACTTATATATTTCTAAATACATACATATTATAGATAAATTACACTCGGAAACAGAACAAATGATCGTGCTCATCACACAAACATTTGTCCTGGGTGGGAATCGAACCCACGATCTCCGGCTTAGCAGTCAGTGTCACTAACTACTACACCAACAGGCCTGTCAAATCAAGTAAATTCATAGGGTACTTCCAATTGATCCAGAATCTTGAAAGACAAAGGTCTTAAAGCATAGAAAGTCGGTTAATTTATTCAGTCCCTACGTAAGGGACCTTGATGACCTAGATTGACCTGGCATATCATAACCTAACTAATATTATAAATGTGAAAGTGTTGATGTTTGGATGTTTGTTACTTAATCACGCAAAAACGGCTGAACGGATTTGGATGAAATTTGGCACGCATATAGCCTTTGACATGGAAAAGAACATAGGCTACCTTTTATCTTGATTCCTTAAGTACCTAATGCCACGCAGGTGAAGCCGCGGGTAAAAGCTAGTAACGAATAAATTAAAGAACGGTTAAATAAAATTGAGGTACAGTTAAATACCAGATATATCTTTCATTATTTGGTACAATAGATTAACTAAACGATAACTTCTTGACATTTTAAAACTTATAATCGTCTTGACATTTGACGCCCTCTATCGGTGATATTTTCAAATATTAGTTCATTGACATTTCACTGCATAGTCGTGTATATTGTGATACTAGCTTCTACCAGTGACTTCGTCTGTTGTATGTTGGTTATTGCGGACGCGAAGTCGAAGTCAAAGACGAACAAGATTTTAATGAAAATCATTTTTTCATAGCAAGCTTTTATAGCTCGGTATACCTATATAATTAATGCTCGTCAAGACTAATCATACGAGCCCAAACTCGATGGGGTTGTGTCGTTTAACTACCGAGTTCCTATAGCCACCTTCCAGTTGCATCATCAGATCAGCTCTACGTCATAATGATTTTGTATTGTCATCTGATTTACACATGCATGCAAAATTTCAGCTCAATCGGTAACCGGGAAGTGGGTCAAATTTAATTTGCAAGATTTGATGACAGACAAACATCGGGACAGGTGAAACTAAATAAAAGCTTGTAAAAAGAAAAGTTTCTTTGTGAAAGTTGTTTGTGATCATGTGTACAGTCACATGTTTAAATATCGGTCACTAATTACCAGTCACCCTATATAAATTTAGAAACAGCAAAATAGGTGATGGGGCTGCTGCGGAGCATGGCGTCCCATTTTACCCTTTGGATACGGAACCCTAAAAAGTACCTGGTCGTCTTTTCCTAGAATTTTGACCTATATGGTCATTTTATGCTTAGGCTGCGGTTCCACTGAGGCGGAGTGGAGCGGTGCGGAGCGGCGCTGAACTGTGAAAAGAGGTAGGTGTTTCCATTGAAGCGGAGCGTAAAGGAGCTGGGTAGAGCGGAGCTGCTTTGCTTGTTCGCATCGCATGGTGCGAAATGAATGAATATGCGTGTGACAGAGCTCCCCCGCTCCGCCCCTCTCCGCTCCGCATCGCTCCTCTCTCGGCGCTAGCTTAATCTAGCCTGCTTGAAAGCAGGCTAGATATTTTAAACATTTCCGCTCCTCTCCGCCCATGAAGGGCCACGAAGCGGTGTAGAGAAGAGATGTGGATTTCAAGCCACGTGATTGGTGAATCACGGCACAGCTCATCTCCGCTCCTCTCCGCTCTTCTTCTCTCCGCCTCAATGGAACCGCAGTCTTACCCACCGGTGTATCTATTATTTTAGTAGCGGATCCGATCCTCACACAAAACCAATATTTGGTTTCATCCAGCAGATTGTTTGCATCAGTACTGTGTATTGGTAAACATGACTAAGAAATAGGAGTGGGTCTAGTGGTCGTCAGCACTATTTTATGAATATGAACTATGTTAACCTGCCTTAGGCTGCGCGCCCACGTCATACTTTTGTAGGACAGATAATCGGGCCGATTTTGTATATTTGTAACATTGTTCTGTATTTGCGACCAACATTTTTGCTATCAGTGTTTTTCTTTTTTTCTCCTACAAAAAATCGGTCACCGATTACAAAATGTAAGTCATAACTTGCTCTCGGGAATTTGATAGCTGATTCTATGGTATTTTGGTGCGCCGATTACGAATATGTACTTAGTTTTTCTCCATCATCATCCAGATTTTTCAAAAAAGGTACCTAATGATAGAAAATAGGAAAAAAACACAAGTTGTCACGTAAAAAAATATATATTTAAAAGAGTACCTACATTACTTTTAACTTAAAAAAACTACTTAAATATAATAACAACTTATTACTAGTCTAAATTAGGTACATCTAAATTGTGTTTGATGGAACCTGGTCCTTTTGTTCTGGAAGCTTCGGTTGTGCGATTTCCGCTTAAGTTTCTGGTTTTGATCGTCGCGTTTCAATAACCAGACAATAGTCCGTCATCATGCTAGTATTCCATTTTATCTCACTCAACTCTTCAAGCTCTTTCAAATCTTGGTGAAATCTTTCGCCTTGTTCTTCGCTAACGGTTCCTAGATTTTTTAGGAAGTAATCTATGTGCGAATTTAAGAAATTAAGTTTAATACTCATATTACAACCCATTACACCGAAATTTGTAATCATTTTGTCCACTATTTTTTTTAAATTAAAATTAAGCTGAAGTAATTTAAAGACGTTTTATAAATTTTAAAATTACTTACATTTTTTTTCTCAGACATAGAACCTCCTTCTTTTTGAAGTCGGTGAAAAATATTTTCTTTCTTTTTTATTATTCCTAGAAAAATTACTCATTAATGTAAAGTGTTAGAGTCAGCCCTAGTGAGTTAGGTTCCATTGCGTGACCGATAATAATAGATCTTGCGCGGTGGTTAGGACCTTGTTCACCTGTGATGTACGACGAGTGGAAATTAAAATCATTATCGCTCTTGTACTTATGTAAATTATACGAGTGAGTTATACGAGCCTGTAGTATCGAGGGTAACACTTTCTAGGTTATTAAGGCATTTGCCTGCTTGTTAATTCATTATACTGACAAACAGGGCCTCAAGTCTGCTATTACAATAGTGTCGGAATGGTCTATCATTGATGTCTTAATTGTCGATTTTGACAAGTAATCTACTAATATAATGGCGTCATTATGACTTTCCAATGGTCAACCACTGACACTCCATTGAAAGAAGTGGCATAGAATAGTAATCTCGTACATTGACAAATGAATATTTGACGTATGCGGTAATCTGCTAAAACTTTGACAGTTTATTTGATCAGTGCTTGACCATTAGAATGACATGAACCTTTGCGTTTTAAACAATGGTTGTCCAACACGCAGGTCTCCCCCCGGACAACAAAAGAGCTGTGTTGACCTTACCTTTTGCTCTGCTGAACTAGCAGCTTCAGTCCATTGGGAATGTACAGCCTTGTCGCATGGTAGTGATCATTACCCCATTGTCATTTCTTTAATCAACAGGACTTACTTAGAAAAAACTTCTCCTCCACTTTTGAAGTACAACTTGACCAAACCAGATTGGTCAAAGTTTGCATCATTACTGGAACAGAAAATCGACATTCTTCCAAATTTAGATTCTAATTTATCTAATCCCTCTGATCACCTCCATGCCAAGAGTTGCTATGAAGGTTTTGTGGAAGCAGTCATCTCTAGTGCAGATTCTTGTTTCCCTTTGAAAAATAGTGCCCGAAACAAGATCCCTTCACCTCCATGGTGGGACCGAGAATGCACTTCAGCGGTTAAACTGAGAAATGAGGCTGAAACCCACTATAATAGGGAAATGACCACCCAAAATCTGATGACTTATATGCAAGTCTGTGCACGATCCAGACGCCTTCTGCGTAGGAAGAAACGTGCAGGTTGGGTTAAATTCTGCACATCCCTCTCTCCCTCCACCCCAATCTCAGTTGTGTGGAAAAACATTAACCGGTTTAGATGTGGTTGTTCTCCTTCTGTATCTTCACCAATCACTAGGGAAACAGCTGAACTTTTTTTTGACAAAATAGCCCCACCCTATGTCCCACTTCCTTCCGAATGTCATAATATACCCCCACATATTGTTTCCGATGACCCTTTTGATGCCCCGTTTACCTTGAAAGAATTGAGTGTGGTACTCAGTCATGTCCGGGACTCGGCGCCTGGTATTGACGGCGTGCCATATTCTTTTATTTCTCGCTCTAGTACCAATGCCAAACAATATTTTTTAAATATAATTAACTTTTGTTATAATCGTGGTTGGGTCCCAGATCAATGGAAGCTACAAGTTATCATTCCTCTTTTGAAACCAGGCAAACATGTTGATGATCCGAACGGCCTTAGGCCTATTGCTCTGTCTTCAGTCCTAGCTAAATTAATGGAACACCTTATTAAAAACCGGTTGGAGTGGATAGTCGAATCCAGGAATTTACTGCCGAACTTCCAATTTGGCTTCAGGAAAGGACTCGGCACAATGGACAGTGTAGGTGTTCTAGTTACAGACATCCGCCTAGCATTCTCCAAAAACGAGTCTGTGGTTGCAGCCTTTCTTGATATTTCCTCTGCATATGACAATGTTCTTCTTCCCGTCCTCAGGCAAAAACTGCACCAGCTGAGCATCCCGGTCAAGATGATCGAATGCATATGTGCGCTGCTGAACTGTCGCTCGTTGGTTTTGAGAGTCCAGGGAGAGGACTTTGATAAAAGGCAGACTTGGAGGGGCCTCCCACAGGGCTTCGTCCTCAGTCCAATGCTCTACAACTTGTACACAGCTGACATTGGTTCCTGTTTAAACAACAACTGTCACATCCTACAGTACGCAGACGACTTAGCCATTTACGTGTCAGACTCCTCCATCACTGATGCTGCATCGTCTCTATGCCTCTCTTTGGACTCTCTAAATCAATGGCTTCTAAACCACGGCTTATCACTATCTGCACCAAAAAGTTCGACAGTAATCTTTTCTCGCAAAAGAACCATCCCTCCCATCTCAGTGGCCATTTCAGAGCAAAATATTCCGTTGTCTGGTAAGGTAAAATTTTTAGGCGTTATACTAGACTCAAAACTAACCGGTAAACATCATATAAATTATTTAATCCAAAAATGCGAACGTGTTATTTCCATCCTAAAAGTCCTTGCAGGTGTATGGTGGGGCGCCCATCCCTATACCATGAAACTAGTTTACAACGCCCTAATTCGTAGTATCCTAGACTATGGTACGTTTCACTTAATTCCATGCAACAGGGGTGCTTTGGTTGGTCTCGATAAGCTCCAGTCTAAATGCCTTCGGATCATCTCTGGTTGTATGAAGTCCTCTCCCATCAACGCTTTGCAGGTCGAATGTGTCGAACCCCCTCTAGCCTTAAGACGCCAATATTTAGCCTCCCGTTTTTTATCTAGGGTAATATGTAGATCTTCACACCCTCTCATTGAAAAACTGAACGAGTTAAATTCCTTATATAGAACCTCAAACTACTGGAAAAATAAAGAAATGCCCTTAACACTGAAATTTTTTCGCACAACTCAAAATTTCGAATACCCACTTGCTCAATACCCCAAACTACCCCTTTTTAATTTCGACTATGAAGTTTTATGTTTCACTCCCAAAATTTTTTACAATATTGGTATATCCAAAAATAGTCCCTCGGCGAATTCGGTCTTCAATGCGAAGGTGGGAGAACGATGGAAAGGTTTTCAAAAGTTTTACACTGATGCTTCTAAATTTTCTGACTCTAGTCATACTGGAGCGGCAGTATATTACCAAAGCTCCAGTATTATTTTACAATTTAAATGTCCTAAGGAGTCCTCTGTGTTCACAGGCGAATGTGTGGCTCTATTAGAAGCTTGCCTTTTTATAGAGTCACACCATAATATCGACAAAGCTGTAATATTCACCGACTCCCTTAGCTGTCTTCAAGCCCTAACCCAGAATCCCTTTAAAAGTAAATTGCACAGCTCACTACTTCTGAAAATTAAGAAATCCCTGCTATCAAGCACTAATAGTCAAAAGGAAGTTCAGCTAGTTTGGATACCTAGCCACTGTGGCATCAAGGGCAATGAACGTGCTGATGCCTTGGCCAAAGATGCTTGTTCATCAACTGCAGCTGATCTCTCACACAACTTTATTCAGGGGTATGACTTGCTGAACCTGCCAAAAGCAAGCCTTCAATGTGCATGGCAGGAACAGTGGGATACCTCTGGTAAAAAAAAGGGTAAATTCTACTATGCAGTCCAACCAACCATAACATCAAAACCTTGGTTCTTCACATTCAAAAAAATGTCCAAACCGGTTATCTCCACCCTTTGCAGAATTCGCCTGGGTTTTTGTTGTACACCTGTTTTTTTGGAAAAAATTCGAGTCCGCGATTCCTCCTTATGCGAATGCGGTTTGGAGGAGGGCACACTGGACCACATATTTTTCCAATGTACAAAAAACATTCCACCTTTAGACCTATATAGTCGTCTCCCGAAATTTAAAATCCCTCTCCCAATCAATGTCCCCGCCCTCCTAACTTATCCTTCCCCAGAACTACTTGTGGCGCTGATGAGTTTCATCCGCCACAATAATATCAAATTATGAGTCCCGACTTCTGTGTAATTGTGGTTACGTGTATATATTTAATGTCCTAACAATTATAATATTTATGTATTTTTTATTTTTTTGTTTGTTTCAGTCCAATACTAACTCAACGAGTCCAACTGTATCAATCGAAGATCTTTATGTATACATACAGTTACTACTGTTCTAAAATTCTAAATTCTAAATTGTTTTTACCATACACTCTTGCCAATCCAATTTACTTTTGACATTGGCAGAATAGTCGACATCGGCTCTATTTGCCATTAATAAAAAATAGAATAGAATAGACCATTAGAACGTTATTGTGCAGTTATTGGTTTTATTATGTTCGATATTATCATTCTACCACAACTCTATTACGATACCACTGACCAATCAATGATCGATCATTATGAATTAGCAAATTACAAACTTTTAGCAAAATGATAATAGGATCGTGTTGGAATGACGAATTTATAAAAATAGCAGACTTGGGACCCTGAACACAGTGCTGAACCATGAACTCCACAAAAGCGGAATGAAAATGCTCAGGTGTATATTGGGCTAAACAAAAAAAAAAATATTTTAAAATAAATCTAATATTTTTTAGGGTTCCGTACCTCAAAAGGAAAAAGAACGGACCCCTTATAGCATCACTTTGTTGACCGTCTGTGTACTTGTCTGTTTGTCAAGACCGAAACGTGTGGACGTATTGAGTTGAAATTAAAACCATATACTTAACGTATTTCCCGTTGACCTAGAACCCTGAAATTTTGCATGAAGTAAGGTCTCATCTCATCAAAAATATGAAAATTGTAAATTTGTAGTTTTATCACAAAAAGTTTTTTATTAATTTTTGGTTAAAATACATACGTACATAAAAAACTTAAATACTAAATAAACTATTTATACTAAAACCTAACTATGTACATAAATATAATACAAAATGACAAAGTACGCTCAGGCGTCAAAGTACTCCTCCACATCGCTGTCATCCGGAAATGTGCCCAGAAGACTGGCAGCATTGCCACGTTGAATGGCAATGCTAATTCTTTGGGCGAAGAACGAGCCACAAAAATAACTTTTTTGGCGACTCAGAAAAATCTCAATTCGGGGATTGAACGGTTTTTGTAGGTAAGTTTGTATGGAACCCTCAGTGCGCGAGTCTGACTCACACTTGCCCATTTTTTTTTTAAATTTAATATAAACTAGTGCTTGACTGCGATTCCACCTGATGGTGAGCAGTATAATAACTAAATTAAAACTAACTTAAATTAGGATCAATTGCTCCTTACAACGGTAAAGGAAAACATCATGAGGAAACCGGCATGTCCTAGAACCAGAAATTCGAAGACATGTGACATTCACCAATACGCTTTGGGCCCGCGTTGGCTTATACCGCCACTGCATAACATAGCTTCAATCTTATCGCGAAGCTAGTACATTTCACAAAAGCTGTGCCTCTGCATTCGCTTTGGGTAATAAATTATAATACTAAGCCATAAAATATAATAATATCTACTAAGGCACCACGCTGCGTTAAGTCGCGTGTGTGTCGTGTGCGGTGGTCCCCGTAGCGGACACTGGATTATTAATAAGGCTTATAGTTCCTTGATCCATCTGGCCGAAATTAAATGGACGCAACTCTCGCACCCACCTAGTCGGCAGTACGCATATCTGTGCATTTATTTGCGGCCAGCAGCATCCGGAAAGCGCGCGGCTGACCTTTAAATCAATTTTCTTTGCGAAATATTGATTGATTTATAGTACATAATATGCTATGTTCACTTTGAAGAATATTTGACCACCATTTTTTATATGTTTTTAAAGATCCTAGCCGTTTCGAAAGAGTAGGGAAAAGTTGCGAAATTGTTAAATATTTTTTTTAGGCAAATTATTAATAGCAAGAAAAAATCAAATGTTCACAATGTTGTTCATGAATCTATAATAAACATATATTTTTTCAAACCTATAAACTTGGCCGTTACCGAGGAGTAGGCTTCAGAAAGTCACTGTTTTATGGTACTTTCCGTGCGCTTGGGCCTTAAATGATCTCTGTCGGTATCACTCTTGACATAGTGGTCGTAGTCATCACTTCAGGTGTAAGTAACACGCCGCCACTCCTAATATGAAATGATAAATGATATTTATTTTGCAAATAGGTTTTGTAAGTCTAAGATGGTCTTTTGAAGAAAGAACCATACAGTTCTAAGGGGACCTTCAAGTCAGTGCAAGCATTTGTCAATATGCGTGTAGCTCAACTAAGTACTACTAAGGAGTTCAACTTACCTGCGCTGTGTCGTTAGTTCAACTTTAGCCGTGTGCATGTAGTTGTGCAGATGGAGGAGTTGAATGTATTATTACGCTGCAAATGCATACGGGGCGCGGCTACCCATGGAGCACTTTTGTATGAGATCGCGCGGGCGCCCGCTTAGCGCAGCGTCGGCCCTTAATTTTGTAGTTTAAATGAAAATCACGTAAATCTGATACCTAATAGTTCTGTTCTGGTATTAAACGCACGTACAAAAGAGACATATTACTTGCATTTTAAATTTTATGGAAATTTTAACACCCCTTAAACCGTATTTTGAAAGTAGTATTGATTAAAAACGTTTTACAAAAAAAAAAATACAGCTGACTTCAATTTATTTTTTAACCGACTTCGAAAAGAAGATTATATGTTCGGCTGAATGTATGTTTTTTTTATGTTTGTTCACCGATATCTCGGTCAACTGTGGACCGATTTTTTTTTTTTATTGAAAGGTTATGCTTTCAAGTTGGTCCCATAGAAATATTATTATGATCTGATCATGAACTATAGAGATATGGAACAGAACTCCTCATAGGATCACCGCAGAACTGTCGTAACAAGTAAAATTGCTTCGTCTATGCGTGTAGTCGATGACGGACTGAAAGAAAAAGGGGAGGGGATGTATCGAACTGATCTGATGATGAAGCCAGAAGGTAAATTAATGTAATCTAATCGTGTTTGGGATTATTAAAATCGTTATGAGATGAATGAGAGATCAGTTCGGCTGAGGGGTAATTTTCAATGGTGGTACCATAACTAAAAAAAGTAAAATAAAAACTTTTTACAAAAAAAAAAAAATTAACCGACTTCAATGTTTATTGAAATAAGTACAAAATAACTTTAATTTTGGCAGACAAAACTATTATGAAAAAAAAAAATCAACTTCCGAAATTAAAGTTACTTATTTTGTACTTTTCAATGAACATTGGAGTCGGTTAATTTTTTTTATATTACGGAGTTTTTGTGCCTAGCTCCCATCATCATCTTCGATTAGCTTGATGGTAGGTACCTTATAGTCAGAGTGCATCTCACGACAAGTCTAATAATCTCAAACACGGTTAGGTTACTTTGATTTAATAAAGAGTTCCGTTCCGTTATTTACCTTCTGGCTTCATCATCAGATCAGTTCGATATATCCCCTCCTCCTTTTCTTACAGTCAGTCATCGAATACACGTATAAACAAAGCAATTTTGCTTGTAACGATAGTTCTGCTGTGTTTCTATGAGTTCTGTTCCATATCTTCGAAGTTCATGATCAGATCATAACAATATTTCTATGGGACCAACTTGAAACCTTAACTTTTCAATCAAAAGAATAATTTTCAAAATCGGTCCACAATTGACCGGTGAACATAGAACCTCCTCTTTTTTTAAGCCGGATAAAAATACTAGACTTAAAACACCTTTTCAGGTTATAGTAAAACTAATGTTGTTGTAATTCCTGACCTGCATAAAGGCTGTCAATCATGAGGTGACACAGGCTAATCACGCCATTGGTCTGTGCATATGATAACATGTGTGCAGTGTTCGCGTGTCAGACGATATCGACGAACATGCCACCATTATAGCGTACATTGTGGCTTTGGACTTGGCAAATTAATCTATATTTGAGCATAGCATAGTCGGCCTTAGAATGTTCCCACTGCTGGGACTCAGGCCTCCTCTCTAGGAGAGGGAATGGGCCGTAAAGTAAAACTAGTGCTTGACTGCGATCCCACCTGATGGTAAGCAGCGATGCAATCTTTGATGGTGAGGCGCACTTGTTTATTAAGAGCCTATTCACTCTAGCCTTGAAGACACCCAAATTATTATCAGACGGGAAGACCGCAGCAGGTAAACTGTTCCAGTCCTTCGACGTACGCGGTATATACGCTTAGTCCGGACCGTAGAGACTTTCTAACCTCTTTCATGTTTTCGATGGTGCCGACTCTTGGATGAGGCTAATATCCCGCAGTAGACGTCTTTCAGCTGAAATAATAAAGATGGCAAGTAATATTCTCAAACTCGAGTCCATCTCGAGTCATCAAACTGAGTTATGAATGTGTATTTATAGATATTAATTAAAGATTTACTTCCGTTATTACGGTCCTTGAGTCGAGAGGAAGGCAGAAAGTTTACCCTCTTGAAAAAGTCTTAGGCCCATATTACAAGTAAATTTCAAGGATCTCGTGACATGATAGGAAAAAAACATATTAATTTCAATAAAATTAAAATACATCAGGCTTTACGCGGGCAATAAATTTTGCCTAGGTTTCTCAGGGTGAATATAGCTTTAGGTGTAAGAATGTTTGAAATCGGCACAGTAGTTTTTGAGTTTATTCATTACAAATATACACACAAAAATACAAATCTTCCCTCTTTACGACATTAGTGTAGACAGCATAAATAAAATTGAATTATCTGTTTGTTTTCTGTTTAGATTTATTTATGACTAGCTGACCCGGCAGACTTCGTACTGCCTCAATCGATAAATAGAAGTCCTAAACTTAAAAAAAAAAACAAAAAAAAAACCTTCCCTAGACCTCCACGAACATTTCAAGACTAAGATAAGATAAATCCGTTCAGCCGTTCTCCAGTTTTAGTGAGACTAACGAACAGCAATTCATTTTTATATATATAGAAGATAAGTTTTCGGTTTTAATGTTTAATGAAAATGAAAATTGTTATTTATTTGTTTTAAATTTAAGTATTCAAACTATTTTAATCTTTATATATATAATTCTTTTGTGAGTGTGTATGTCACTGAACTTCTCTCAAACGACTGGACCGATTTTGATGAATTTTTTTGTGTGTGTTCAAGGGGATCTGGGAATGGTTTAGATTTACAATTTGGTAGGGTAGAGTAGGGTATGGTAGAGTAGGGTAGGGTAGAGTAGGGTAGAGTAGGGTAGAGTAGGGTAGAGTAGGGTAGAGTAGGGTAGAGTAGGGTAGAGTAGGGTAGATTAGGGTAGAGTAGGGTAGAGTAGGGTAGAGTAGGGTAGAGTAGGGTAGAGTAGGGTAGATTAGGGTAGAGTAGGGTAGAGTAGGGTAGAGTAGGGTAGAGTAGGGTAGAGTAGGGTAGAGTAGGATAGAGTAGGGTAGAGTAGGGTAGAGTAGGGTAGAGTAGGTAGAGTTGACAGCTTAGATAAAAGGTAACTGTTAGGCGGTACGAAGTTTGCCGGGTCAGCTAGTACCTACATAAAAAACTTAAGTACTAACTAAACTATCTGTTTGTAATATCTATAAAATAACAGTTTTAAGGTCCCGTACCTTAAAAGGAAAAAACAGAAACGGATCATTTTGTTGTCAAGACCCATTTTCTCGGGAACGCGTGGAGATATCAAGCTGACATTAAAACCATATACTCAAGTTCGCGGTCCTTTGAAGTATAGTCTGTCTAAAAAGTCAACCGACTTGGGAATTTTGTATAATATTTA
This sequence comes from Mythimna albipuncta, assembly GCA_929112965.1. NCBI lineage: Eukaryota > Metazoa > Arthropoda > Insecta > Lepidoptera > Noctuidae > Mythimna > Mythimna albipuncta. Next base: position 10,815,440 of record OV815985.1, read on the forward strand.
ATTATTTAAAAAATACTTATATATATTTTTTTATCTGTTATAAACTAGTACTTCACTGCGATCCCGCCTGATGGTAAGCAGTGATGCAATCGTTGATGGTGAGGCGCATTAGTTTATTAAGAGCCTATTCACTCTAGCCTTGAAGACACCCAAATTATAATCGGACGGGAAGACCGCAGCAGGCAGACTGTTCCAGTCCTTCGAAGTAGGTACTTATATTGGATACTTTTTATAAGGTTCTTCTAGTAGTAAACAATGATCAGTATCTCTTAATAATTACCCAATTCGCTTGACTTATTAGATAGACTTTAGTATAAAAATCACGAAAAAAAAGGATACGGCCGTTTATGTCGCAAAAAGCGTATAATTACGACACTTTCAAGGGAATCAAAATTCATGGGGTTGGTACTTCCCGTTGATCCAGAATCGTAAAATTTGGCATACAGCAAGGTCTTATAGCATAGGTATAGGAATAAATATGAAAACTGTGAAATTGTTATGTTACAAAATACAAAACTGTTTTTGCGATTCGGAAAAAACTTCCGAGACTTTAATTAGGAATTGAATTTTTTTAAGTACATAAGTTTGTACGGAACCCTCAGTGTGCGAGTCCGACTCGCATTTGTTTTTATTGATAGGGTTGCGTTGAACCACTATTACATCTTTTTTTATGGTGGAAAAAAATCATCCAATGACAACCCCCGCTCTTGGGCGGAGCGGGAGATAGTGTCAGACTCTTACTGACTAAAAGACCCACCCCGTTCCTTCTAGCCTTCATACCGGGGCTCGAGCTCCCTTTTGGATAACTCTGGGCCCAGTAGGCTTCGACCCGGCTGGGTCCTTGCTGTTGCTGACAACTCCTTAACCACTATTACATCTGGTGGTACTGATGGTAAGCGACATTAAAGAAAATTGCCTTCCTGATGCACATTCTCCCACTTTTAAATCCATGCTTCGCTTCTGGTTGTAGCTATCTAGAAGCACCTACCACCGCCGTTAGTTCATCTATCCTAAACCGGCCACTGCAAACTAAACAGGCACCAATTTCACATGAAACTGAGTGACACTGATGTTTGCCGGTACTGCAATCAGGAGAGGGAGACGCCTAAGCACCTCTTGTGTGAATGCGGGCCCCTTTATCCACAAACACAGTGTCCATCTGGGCCGACACATTATTTGCCCGGAGGAGATTAAAACTCTAAAAGCTAGGAGTATTCTAAATTTCTTGAAAGCCTCCGGGCTAAAACAGTTACTCTAACAAGGTGGCGAGTCACAATAGATCTTTTCGGTCGCAGTGACTACATCCCCTACACTATGGGTGATGCAAAGCCCCTTATCTTCTAAATAATAATAGTTCAACTATAGTTGTAGCTGCTAGTTGGAAGCACCTACCACCACCTTTACTTGGTGTGCCAAGTTCCCAGCTTACCTAGTCCTTTAAAATCAATATATGTACGTAATAGCATACTCGTAATAACGAGCTACAAAACATGCAACGCGCATATTGAATGTTCCTCGCTGTTGACACTGTGTACAACTCCCCTATAACATAAACGCGATTGTATCGGTTCTTAAAACATAGCATAATATCAGCCTTTGTAGGATTCCGTAACTCAAAAGGAAAAAATATAGTTCATCAAACTAAAAACCGGCCAAGAGCGTGTCGGGCCACGCTCAGTATAGGGTTCCGTAGTTTCCCGTCCGTCACAATAAGTGTACCCACTTATGAGCTTAAAAAAATGCTTATAAATAATCGTATTTCGATTATACTACAAACTTAGTCCAGAAATTATTTTGTAGAACCCTTTTGTCTTTTTTGTACAAAAACTGTTCTTTCCATCAAGTTCAAAATAATTGTCCTAGAAAGTTCTTATAAAGTTCTACTTTTCAGATTTTTTGCATATTTTCTAAACTTATGGTTCAAAAGTTAGAGGGGGGAGGGACACATTGTTTTTTACTTTTGGAGCGATTATTTCCGAAATTATTGACATTATCAAAAAATGATTTTACTAAACCCCTATTCATTTTTAAATACCTATCCAACGATATATCACACGTTAGGGTTGAAATTAAAAAAAAATACACTTCCCACTTTACATATAGGGGAGCTACCCTAATAAAACATTTTTTTCCAATTTTATTTTACCACTTTGTCGGCGTGATTGATATACATATTGGTACCAAATTTCAGCTTTCTAGTGCTAACGGTCACAGAGATTAAGCGAGGGCGGACAGACGGACAGACAGACAGACATGGCGAAACTATAAGGGTTCCTAGTTGACTACGGAACCCTAAAAAGTGTAAAATAATTTTCAATAAGTGCCATATTTTTCGTTAATCGAGCACCCCACGCTTTTTTCACAATGATATTAATATTTTTCGTTCATTATTATTATTTTCTACCTATACTTATTGAAAATAATTTTACACTTTTTAGTTTGATATGCTATGAAAGCGTGTTTTTTTAAACTATATTTTTATTTTTCACTAAAAAAAAAACGGATTATTGTATTGTCATCAGTCTTTGATGGGTGTGCAAAGTTTGAAGAAAATCTGATCGCCCAAAGTAGGTCAAAGGCGTTGGTTACAAACATACAGGTGAAGCTAATAAACGCGTGTTAAAAACGGAACCCGAATAGGATCACTTTGTTGTCTGTTCGTTTGTCTGTCAAGACCCTTTATCTCAAGAACGCGTGGAGGTATCGAGTTGAAATTAAAACCATATACTTAGGTCTGCGGTCCCTTCAAGCTGTAAAAAAATCAAACTTCTAAGTTAACGAATAAAAAAGATATGGCCGTTTATGTCGCAAAAATTTTTTGATACTCTCGAAGATCGAAATTCATATCCCGTTGACCCAGAATTCTGAATTTGGCAAAAAGCAATGTCTTATAGCACAGGTATAGGAACAAATCTGAAAACAGTAAGTTTGTTGTTACCAAAAAAAAAATTGCCATTTGGAAAAATCTTCGAGACTCCATTCGGGAATTGTAGTTTGCATGGAATGCTCAGTGCGCGAGTCCGACTCGCCCTTGCCCAGTTTAATCTCACTGCAGGGACTCAGGTCTCCTGTCTAGAAAATGGAATGAGGAATTAACACGCTCACTGCGTTATAAGGCAAGCCACATTCGTAACTTATAGCAGGTGCGGCAGTCAAAATCGCTTTCTTTTACTCTGTGCGACAGACAGCTATGTTAACTATTCTATGGATATAACAGAGACATTTATACATATTTGCGGAGATGTTTTTTAGAAAAAAAAATCTGAGGCCGGAAAGGTCTCATACACACTGAAAAGAAGTTCAACTTTGTCTCTAAAAGACCTCATACGCATTAGCTAAAATACCATGACAAGTGGCTCCGCAGCGTGCGTGTTAAACTGTTTTTACACGTAAGTTTGTATGGAACCCTCAGTGCAAGAGTTTATAACGATATAAACTAGTGCTTAGCTACGATCCCATTTGATAGTAAACACTGATACAATCGTTGATGGTGAGACGCACTAGTTTATTAAGTGCCTATTCACTCTAGCCTTGAAGACACTTAAATTATAATCGAACAGGAAGACCGCAGCAGGCAAATTATTCCAATCCTTCGATGTATGCAGTATCAATGACGAGGCGAAACTCTTAGTCTCTCTTCAAAGCCTGGCGCTAGACGGAACAGCGCCACCAGCGCTAAGTTTTTTTTTTTTTACAACTATCACACAACGCCGTCTAGTCCCAAGCTAAGCAGAGCTTGTGTTATGGGTACTAGACAACTGATAAACATACTTATATTTTTCTAAATACATACATATTATGGATAAATTACACCCAGACACAGAACAAATTATCGTGGTCATCACACAAACATTTGTCCTGGGTGGGAATCGAACCCACGACCTCCGGCATAGCAGTCAGGGTCACTAACCACTAGACCAACAGGCCTGTCAAACTAGATAACACGCCACTCAATTTACTCACACGAATCCTGTCCGTCTCCTAAAGAAACTGTTACAACAAAAAAAAATACATTTCACAAAAAGTATCAAAACTCTAATAAAATTAGGGAAGTTAGACTATATTGCGAAGTAAACTCGACTTTAAAAGTCAGAAGTCGATCGACTTTCAATCATACCGAAGCTGTAATACGTCTTCGAGTTTCGGTTTATGTTAACTAAGATAAAAAAGATTTGTTTTGTGACATAGTTCTGTCTCTGCTACTCATATCTGTCTGTCTCTTTCCAACAATGCCTGGTTTACTATACAATATTACATTTAGTTTATGCGAAACCTGAATATAATTTGTTCAGAATCAGTAACTGAATGGATTCCAATAGTTTTTACACAATATTATCTTTTTAGGGTTCCGTAGCCAAATGGCAAAAAACGGAACCATAGAACTGAAACTCAAATTTTTTTTTTCATCAAACCCATTTGTGCCAGGTATCTATGGAATAGGTCTTCAAAAATGATACTGAGGTTTCTAATATCATTTTTTTCTAAACTGAATAGTTTGCGCGAGAGACACTTCCAAAGTGGTGAAATGTGTATCCCCCCCCCTCTAACTTCTAAAATAAGAGAATGATAAAACTAAAAAAAATATATAATGTACATTACTATAAAAACTACCAACGATAATTGGTTTGAACGAAATCTAGTAAGTAGTTTTTTTTTTAATGCGTCATAAATCGAAAAAAAAATACACTATTATTAAAACATCGATCAAAGTTACAACACATTACAAGAACTTTTATAATATGTTACTTGCTGCTACGGAACCCTGCATGGGCGAGTCCGACTCGCACTTCGCGGTTTTTTCCCAAAAATATTTAAAAAAAGGTCACAAGTTGGACAGCACCGACACTAAGTACAACACAGGTCACGGCAGGTCATAGCGGGTATTAGGCGCCAGCGAACAGCTGGGTGCAAGTACAAATCAACCCTTTGCTCCTCTCGCCTTGATGGCCCGATGATCATGTATTTGTGCGGACCACCAGGTAATATAACAAGCTTAGCAAGGTAACATAACATTTGATTTTTCATGACACAGTTATGTTTGTACATAGATTCTTTACATAAAAAACTTTTTAGAAAAAAATATAACCGACTTCAATGTTAACACTGAAAAGTACAAAATAAATTTAAGTCGGTGATTCTATAATAGTTTGGTCTCTTCGTTATTCTACATCGACTTCCGAAATTAAAGTTATTTTGTACTCCTCCTTTTTGAAGTCGGTTAAAAATAGACACGTGTTTTGGATTTCGCATATAATAAAATTAATGTTGTATACTCTATAATTTATGGACTTTGCGCATCGTTTAGCGAGTAATGTGCTCTGCTCATTGCCGCTTAGTCTATGACCTGACGATGTATGTGTTACTCTAAAACGTGGTTGCAAAAAGGGCAACGGAGATAGCTATCAGGAGTGAAGGGTGAAGGGAGATTTAAAAGCAAGGTAGCTTTTAATTTCTTAGGAAACATTTTAGGGGAAAAGGGGAACTAAAGAAATTATGATTTCAGAAACGGGAATTCACTTAAAACAACGAAAAAGTCTCAATAACAGTGGCGTAGCTACTAAAGGGCTGGACAGCACCGGGGCCCCCAAGATTGCCTCTAGGCAAGCGTGTTCCATCGTCGGCCACATCATCGCTTACCATCAGGTGAGATTGTGCTCAAACGCGTGCCTATCCATTATAAAAAAAAAGTTCGGGGACCCCGAAACCTGATCAGCAAACCTCTTAATGAAGTAGCGCAAAACTCTCCCACCTTCGAAACGAAAATGAAACAAATTGTAACACTTCTTAATTGGCAACTCTGACGCTTCTACCCGCTCTATCTTGAGAGGGAGAAGTTATTTGAGGATTTCTTACGTAAAAATAAACCTATTTTTTTTTTGGTCTAGGGACGTGAGAAAAATAAGGGGCCCCATTTTATTTTTGGCCAAGGGCCGTGTCAAATCTAAGGGGCCCCAATTTTTGTGATTTTGGAAATAAAGAGCCCCAGTTTTTTTGACGCAGCGTTGTCATAAAGATAAGGGGCCCCAGTTTTTTTTGGCCCAGGGCCGTAGGTCACCTATCTACGCCTCTGCTCAGTAAACAATACACGGGTATCTTTAAAGGAAGATCTTTAAATAATGAAACACGTAAACTTCGACTTCGAAATGGATGATCCGTTTCTGTTCAAGTTTTGTTTAAATATTACATGGAGTTTGTAAGTATGCATGATCTTGCAAAGTCGATCTTTGAGTTTTAACACGGAAGTATCTTCAATGTTTGAATCATTAATATATCGAAGAATAATCTTGTAAACAGAACAGTTTTTAACCAACTTCCAAAAAAAGGAGGAAATTAAGTTATCAATTCTCTTATACTTTTGCTATGAGACCTTGCCTTATGCCAAACAGGACTAGGTTAACGGGAAGTACCCTATGAATTCCCTAGGAATTCCCTTCAGAGTGTTTTTTTGTTTTCGATGGGAAAAATCATCTTATGACAACCCCCGCTCTTAGGCGGAGCGGGAGATAGTGTCAGACTCTTACTGACTAAAAAACCCATCCCGTTCCTTCAAGCCTTCATACCGGGGCTCGAGCGTCCTTTCGGATAACCCTGGCCCCAGTAGGCTTCGACCCGGCTGGGCCCCTGCTGTTGCTGACAACTCCTTGAGGCGCGCGGGAACAGCGCGCGCCGTCGACGACTTGGGCTTGGTCCGGACTGTTACCGGACGGCCGGACAGCGAGCTACCCATTGCTCACTGTCCGCAAGCCCGCGTCTACGGTGGCTGGAAATCGGGATCGGGATCCCGGCGGCGGCAGCGAGAGCGCCGTTGCCTGATGCGGTCGGCCTCCTCCTTAGCGAGCATTACTGCTTCGCAGAAGTCGGCGACCGCCTGCCACTCCTCCTCGCTCCGGACCATGGCCTCGACCAAGGCCCGGCGCGAGAGGTCTCCGCCGCCGATCACCCCCACGAGGGCACGGCGATCAGAGTGTCGAATTGCATGTTTTTTGCGACATAAACGGCTGTATCTTTTTTTTTTCGTTAACTTTGAAGTTTGAATTTTTCACAGCTTCAACGGCCTGCAGATCTGAGTATATGTTTTTAATTTCAACTCGATACCTCCAAGCGCACCCAAAATAAATGGTCTTGACAGACAAACATACGGTCAGACAACAAACTGATTCTATGAGGGTTTCGTTTTTACCTTTTGAGGTACCTACGGAACCCTAAAAAGAAACTTACAAAGTTTACCTTTCCATTTCAATGAAATAATTCTTTTGTTTTCAAAAAGTTTAAAAATAATGGGCTTAATGCTGTTTTCCTGGTAGGCAAAATTTCCTTTAAAAAGAAACTTGATCCAGAGAAAATGCTGTAAGTTTTGTAAAAAGAAAACAAACAATGATTCTTTAATTCTTTATTAATAAATTGTAGACCGATTTTGAAAAGGTTATGCTTCCAAGTTGGTCCCATAGAAATATTGTTATGATCATAAACTTCAAAGATATGGAAAAGAACTTCTTATAGAACAGCAGAACTATCTTAACAAGAAATATTGCTTTGTTTACACACGTGTAGTCGATGACTGATTGAAAGAAGAGGGGGATATATCAAACTGATTTGATGATGAATCCGGAAGGTGGGCACCGGAACTCTGTAATAAATTAATGTAATCTAACCGTGTTTGGGATTATTAGAATAGTCATGAGATACCCTCTGGCTATAAGGTATTTAAGTTTGGTTGAGGGATCCTTTTTAGTGGTGGTACGATACTACAATTAAAAAGTATAAAATAAAAAACTTTTTACAAAAAAAAAAAACATAGCCGACTTCAATGTTAAAAAATACTGAAAAGTTAAAAAAAAGTATAATTTCGGAAATCGGTGTTAATAATAACGAAGAGACAAAACTATTATAGAAACACCGACTTCCGAAATTAAAGTTATTTTATACTTTTCAGTGTTTTTTAACATTGAAGTCGGTTATGCTTTTTGGAAAAAGTTTTTTTTGCAAAAAGAAATACAACCGGCTTAAATTAAACAAGTTTTTAATGAAAAAATGTTTTTCATAGCAAGCTTTTATAGCACGGTATAATACCTATATAATTATTACTCGTCAATACGAATCATTCGAGCCCAAATTCGATAGGGTTGTGTCGTTTAACTACCGAGCTCCTACAGCCACCTTCTGGTTTCATCATCAGATCAGCTCCATGTCATAATAATTTTGCATTGTCATCTGATTTACACATGCATGCAAAATTTCAGCTAAATCGGTAACCGGGAAATGGGGCAAATTTAATTTGCAAGATTTGATGACAGACAAACATCGGGACAGGTGAAACTAAATAAAAGCTTGTTACTGGATCCAGGGTTATCCGAAAGACAGCTCCAGCCCCGGTATGAAGGCTAGAAGGAACAGGGTGGGTCGTTTAGTCAGTAAGAGTCTGACACTATCTCCCGCTCCGCCCAATAGCGGGGTTTTCATTAGATGATTCTTTTAACCGTAAAAAAAAGCTTGTAAAAACACTAAAAAATATTTTTTTACATTGAAGTCTGTGGTTTTTATTTGTAATTTTTTTTTAAATTATATTTTATGTAAAGGTTGTTATACCAGTTAACCTTTCCCAATCGACGACGTTGACCTCAGTAACATTATATTTATTTCGTTTTTCTTTGTATTTTCTAAAGCTTCCCCATACGCATTCTCTTCTCTTAATACCCTTTTAGGGGTTGGTAACCCGTAACCGATCCGGGATCCTAACATCTCTGTTTTCAAAAGGGTTATCCACAAGAATGTTACAATTTTACGAATGACTAAGTAAAAAGTTCGGAATGACCCTTTCAGGGGAGGATCTAGGGAAAGGCACAGTAGGTCTTGCCACTGACAGTATAAGACACGAACAGTTCAACAAGAAAATAAACAATAAACACGATTTACTCAATACTCCCGTACACGCGAGCAATGGGTAGCTCGCTGTCCGACCGTCCGGTAACTGTCCGAACGAGTTTAAGTCGTCGACGGCGCGCACTGTTCCCGCGCGCCTCAAGGTGTTATCAGCAACAGTAGCCCAGCTGCGTCGAAGTCTACTGGGGCCAGGGTCTAGTTCCGGAAGCGATGCTCGGCCTCGGTATGAAAGGCAAGAAGGATCGTGGTGGTTTTTTTTTTAATTGTGTGCCTATAAGACGGGGTGATATAATGGCGCATCGCCGAATCATTCATTTTCATTATTGCGGTCTAAAAACATCTACTGCTGGACATAGCCCTCTCCCAATAGTCGCCAAACGAACGGTCCTGTGCGTCTCGCGTACATTGGATTCCCGCGATCCTCACCAGGTCGCTGGTCCATCTTATGGGGGCCTTCAAACGCTGCGTCTTCCGGTACGTGGTCGCCACTCCAGAATCTTTTCTTTTTTCTTTTCTCCGAACGGCTTATCCGGAACGAGCAATTTGGCTTTCGTTCATCCCACTCTACGGTACAACAATTGGCTCGAGTGTCAGAACACATTTCCTATCATCTTAATTTTAAACAGTCTACCGGTATGTTCCTCCTTGATATTGAGAAAGCTTTCGATACCGTCTGGCACGAAGGCCTGTTATACAAGCTTATCTCCTACGGAATTCCTATGGATTTAGTCAAACTGATTCAGTCTTACCTTAGTAACCGCAAATTCGTGGTGCATATTGGCTCTAACAGGTCTTCGCCTCGGATGGTGTCAGCAGGAGTGCCACAAGGTTCGGTACTTGGTCCTTACCTCTTCATCCTATTTGTAAATGACATTCCCGTACAAGTCCGTACTCACTTGGCCTGTTTTGCCGACGATACAGCGTCTTATACATCAGATAACGATGTAGATATTATCATTAGCCGACTTCAGATGTCCCTTGAACTACTCCAGTCTTACTTCAATAAATGGAAGCTGAAGTTAAATGAGTCTAAGACAGAAGCGATACTTTTTACTCGTCAACGTAGCATCCCTAAAAGAACTTTAAAAATTGTTGGACAGTCTATTCCTTGGAGCGCAGCTGTTAGTTACCTGGGTGTTAAATTGGACAAAAAGCTCAACTGGAGTAAACACATAGCTAAATTACGTGTCAAGGGAGCACAAGCACTAGGTTCCCTAAGTCCCATACTTAACCGCAAAAGTAGACTCAGTCCTAAGACAAAATTAAGACTATACACAACATTAATTAGACCTTGCATCACCTATTCTTGCCCGGTATGGAGCAGTACTTGTCAATCCAATTATAACCTTTTACAAGTTCTTCAAAATAAAGCTGTTAAAATTGCTTACAATACCCCATTCAAAACTAATCTTAAAATACTTCACTTTAATATAAAATTACCAAATATTACCCAATATATTTTAAAATTAACTCGTAAATTTTATAGTAAAAATAAATGTCATTATAACACTTTAATTGCTGACTTAGGACTAACTGAAGTGAAAGACTTGCCTAATATCGATAGATATGGTACATACAAGCTCCCACATCACTACGTATTGTTCCCGCACAATACTGATAACGCGTCGTCGCATGAACCGTGAGCTGCGCCGGCGCTCCCCCGCTCTCGCCGCTAACATGCGAGGGAGCGCGGGGCGCGGTGGGTCGCTCGTTGTCGGTGAGTGCGCGCGATCACCTGACCGCTTCTCGTAGCATTTACGCTTGCGCGTATTAATTTAGTTCTACCCCCTAATTATATTAATGGAATCAATGCAATGATTTCATATGTTTAAGCATTTTGGATCTAAGTTATTTTATATCATGTTTTAAAGTATAAATTCTTGATTGCATTAATACTTAAAAAGGCGACTATAGTCTGGAAAAGTGTTATTATTTGAAGACTGAATTGTGACTTGGTGTGTAAGTTTTACAATTATGTTTATATTTTATATCAATAAAGAATTTTATAAATCAATCAATCACTCCAGAATCTTTTGTTCTCATCGATAACTTGTTCTGCGAGCTACGTAATCTTCACACTACCACTTAAATTGGTAATTTCTTTGGGCTATGGTCGTAACCTGATGAAGATATCCGCAGGAGAACCAGGATCGTTGAATACGCGACCAAAAATGTCTCTCAGTAGTCGAGTCGCTACATGCGCGCACTTTTATACAATCCAGCAGACTTGAGAAACAAATTATATTATTTGCAGAGTTCAAAGTTGGCCGTGTGCACTGTCTCTGTAAGTTGTTCCAGTTTTGTAAACTTCATTTCTGTTTTCGTATACATAAGCGATAATGTGATACAAATCCACACTAATATGTATTATAAATACGAAAGTAGCTCTATGTGGATGTTTACCTATTTAATACTTTTGTAAGTGATAATGGCTTAATAGATTTGAACTTTGATTGTATACAGTAGAACATGTCCTTGATTAGGACATAGTATACTTTGGTATTCAACGCGTACTAAAACGCAATCACAATTTACATATATAAATAAATATTCGCGTGGACTACAGAATTTTGAATTTATTTTTTCTAAAATAAAAGTAGCCTGTGTTACTCCTTACTATATCAGCTACCTGCCAAAAAAAAATGTCTCCTCAAAATCGGTCCAGCCATTTCAGAGATTAGCCCGGAAAAACAGAGAGACAGACAAAAAAAATATTTTGGTGTATGTATCATTGATCATGCATGTAGTAAAAAGCAGTTATTTCAATATTACAAACAGATACTCCAATTTTATTTTATGTGTAGATATATAGATTAGTTTTAGTATATAATGCGAAATCCGAAACATGTGTCAAGTATTTTTTTATAAGCATCTATGTACAAAGTTTCATAACTGTATCATGAAAAATCACAAAGTTGTTACAATAATTAACCTTTCAATTGTGATAATTGCAGACACAATTGAAAGACAATAGGTGCGCGAACGCCGGCGTTCGCTTGGGGTTTAATGAATTAATATTATTATTATTATTTACAATAATTGTAATCACAAGCTTGTTATGTCAGCAAACACATAGTTACTGGGCCATCAAGACGACTAAGGGGTGGTTTTGCAGTTGGAACCAACTGTTTGCTGGCTCCTAATGCCCACTATGACCTACCATGACCTGTGTTGTACTTAGTGTGGGTGGTGCAAAACTTGTGACCTTTTTAAATATTTTTGGGAAAAAATATAATATGGTGTAAAAACTATTAGAATCCATTCAGTTACTGATTCTAAACAAACTACATATATGGGCGGAGCATCGCCGTGCCCTCGTGGGGGCGATCGGCGGCGGAGACCTCTCGCGCCGGGCCTTGGTTGAGGCCATGGTCCGGAGCGAGGAGGAGTGGCAGGCGGTCGCCGACTTTTGCGAAGCAGTAATGCTCGCAAAGGAGGAGGCCGAACGCATCAGGCAAGAAGGCAGACGCCGCCGGCGTCACCGGGATTCTGATCCCGATTTCCGGCCAACGTAGACGCGGGCTTGCGGACAGTGAGCAATGGGTAGCTCGCTGTCCGGCCGTCCGGTAACTGTCCGGACCAAGCCCAAGTAGTCGTCGACGGCGCGCACTGTTCCCGCGCGCCTCAAGGAGTTGTCAGCAACAGCAGGGACCCAGCCGGGTCGAAGCCTACTGGGGCCAGGGTTATCCGAAAGGGCGCTCGAGCCCCGGTATGAAGGCTAGAAGGAACGGGGTGGGTCTTTAGTCAGTAAGAGTCTGACACTATCTCCCGCTCCGCCCAAGGGCGGGGGATGTCAATGCATGATTTTTCCCACCATACAAAAAAAAAAAACTACAAATATTCAGGTTTCGTATATACTTAAAATAATGTTGTATTTAGATTTTAATATACAACATTATTGAAGTGAAAACTTCTTTAGCGGCGTTGAGCACTTTTTCTGTAATGGGTATAAAATCTTAAACTCGCGTCAGGACACGTGACCTGATCGAAAAAGCGTAAGACGGATGGAGAGTATTTAATGTAAAATAATTGTAATAGTTTTAAAGTGTTAAATTTTTAATGTAATATAAATTGTCATGTTTGTGTACGATAGCGCAATAAATGAATATTGTATTCTACCACATAAATGATAGTACTTTTATACTGATAAAGCAATTGGTGCAAAATTATTCCCTAACCATTCCAAAATATCAAACATGCTCAACGTTAATAATCAAGTTTTCACTTCTGCCGGCACTCCCGGAGTGCAACCCGTCTTTTTTTTACATTATACGAGTAAATATACCGATACTTTCTAGGTGTCTTGCCCTCGGGCCCCTTCTGAGAACCTTCAGGATCCGCCCTATAACCCTTTTAAGAAGTAGTGCAAACATAGCTCGGATATTTTGTGTTTATTATTTTTGTAAAAGGGATGAGAGGTACAGGGTGTATTTGAGATATTTAGAGGGTGTTTTATTTTTGTGGGATTATGGGGACCAGATATTTTTTTCAGAAGTATACTTTGCTGGATTTGATAATAGAGCATTTGTGGCTCAGTGGTAAAGGCCCGCAAATCGTAGGTCAAGGGTTCAAAGCCAACTAGGTGCTTTACTCACCACTGCTCTCAAAACCGTGAAGGAAAACATCGCGAGGAAGCCGACATGTCCTAGAATCAAAAATTTGATGACATGTGACATTCACCAACACGTACTGGACCCGCGTGGTGGATTACGGCCCATTCCCTCTCCTAGAGAGGAGGCCTGAGTCTCAACAGTGGGAACATTAAAAGGCTGATTATGTATGTATGTATGGGAGTTGGACAACGTGGCATACTGGCGAATGCTCCGGTAATTCGCAGTACTGCAGAAGATTTTTCATGTCAATGTGCGCTGGTGGAAAAACGATTCATCCTCGATGGTCTCCCCTCCTGTCCACTGATGAACCTTATAACAGTTATAACTCTAAATTTTAATTCGGGAAGCATGCTGTAATTTTTAATTGCCTTTATGGCAAAGTAATACCGGCTTCACAAGTTTATTAAAGCTCTATTTTTAAGTGGGAAATCAAGGGAGTGAGATGGAGTGAGAAGTAGTAAAAGTGAGACAGAGTAAGAAAGAGGAGGTGGGAGTGAAAGTCAGTGAATGGAAGTGAAAACAATTATTTCATTCATATCACATTTAATTTCTTGATCATTACATCTTTTCAACAGAATCTCACCTTAAAACACTAAGTATCAATAATACCTAATATACAAAGAATTTTATTGACTACAATCTTATGATTTATACATATTTTAAATAAAAAAAATATATATATTATAGTTAACTTAAATATATTTATCAAACTTACCACTAAAGTAACATTTCAACAAAATGTCATTATTATTAGCTTTCGTATTTTCGAATTCTGCATCTTCGAATATAATTTTTTCTTAATTTGTAATAAATTGTATTACAAATTAAGAATATATTTTTAAACATAATATAATTATTCTGTATGTCTGTTTGTCACCTAATTGCTACTAAACGGATAGACCGATTTGGATGAAATTATGTTCGTATATTCATAGATCCTTGGATGGTTTTAAAATATAGTTGAACCCGGTATGTGGTGCTGTAATCGGGTTCTCATTTCGGGCGATAAGCCAGTTTTCGGGCCGCTAGTGGATTTTTTATACATTATCGGACCTACGTTGCGCCAACGGTACATGGTGGACATTCCACTCATACGTACAAAGCGTTGTGGGAACACATTCATTATGCGTAGGTACAGATAAGAAATGGAGTTCCCTGACAGAGTCTGTGTTTCTTGATAGCTACTACCTAGGAGTCTTTAAATTTAAAGTGAATAGGTTACTTCAACACAAGCGTTGGCCAAATCATCGCTTACCATCAGGTGAGATAGTGCTTTGGGCCAGGATTAGTTTCGAAAGACAGCTCGAGCCCCGGTATGAAGGTTAGAAGGAACGGGGTGGGTTTTTTAGTTAGGAAGAGTCTGACACTATAACCCGCTCCGCCCAAGAGCGGGGGTTGTCATTGGATGATTTTTCCTACCACAAAAAAACAAGGTGAGATAGTGCTCAGACGCGAGCCTATTAATAATAAACTTAATATCAGGCAACTTAGTACCAATTTCCACCATTAAAATGTCCTGCCATGCTACCAACTTGAAATGCTTCATTCATTCATTCATCATTCAGCCCATAGTGACAGGCATGTCTTCATCAATTAGTAAGCCACTCTTTTCTATTTTAAATCCTTTCAAACATAATTAGTTGGCCAGAGTAAATTAAATTTATTGTCAACAGCGTTATGATCAAAATCTTTAATAACTGTATATTGATTGTCTATGGTATAAGGTTCATTTACTTCAATATGTGCTCCATATTTATCATCAATATAGTTCTTGACTATCTTACGAATTTCTCCCATATCATATTCATCTAAATTATTGACTACAGGCATGAAATTATTCACGGATAAATCTTTAAATTTCAATTTTAGTTCGGCTTCAGCTATTTTGACGTTGGATTTCCATACTTTTAAACCAATTGAAGGATTGCTTGTTTGTATAATATTAGCATTGTATGGTTCTTTCTTAGTAATTGCTATATTGCCGATGGGAATAGTTAATTCGATATTACCGTTGTATAAATTATTTTTAACGTCTTCTCTCTTATTAATGTAATTTAATAAACTGTTTTTTAGTTCATTGTCTTCTTTTTCACTATCTGCATGTAGTGGTAAATCTTCTATTGGATTGTATTCATCGAATTCTAGACTCTCTTCTATTCTTTCTAGTTTTGTTTGAATAGGTGTTTTTACATCTACTGGTTTTTGATACTGAGTTATTAGAGGACCGTATTCCTCCAGTTCTGTGATTTCTTGTATAGTTTCAAGACCCAATTTAGTTCGAAGCGGTGTTTTCATTTCTACTGGTGTTAAGTACTGAGGATTAAACTTAGACATTTCTACAGGACTATAAAGGTGAGAAGGATTTGCAATTTGTTGAACATTGGACGGTTTAATAGAATTAATGGGAGACGTATAAGGAACTTCAGTAGGAACATACTCTTGAACAGGTGCTTCTAGATTTTGAGTCAACTTTGAAGTTTTCAAAAAAGGTACTTGATACGTCTTATAACCTGAGTATTTAATATCCTCAGCATTGTCTTTAGGAGTATATGAAGTGGGTTGATAAGGCGTTTCAGACAAGTTGGCAATTTCTATTGCATTGGGAGGGAGTTTCCTCTGATAATTAGGATTTAGACGAGGATACATGTCATTTATAGGGTAAGAGTTCGTAATTGGGATGTTTTCAGGTAAATATGCTATTTCAGGTTTAAACTCACTTGGTTTCTGGTAAGAACTCTCTATTTTGTGGTTCTCAAAATCTGTAGGTATGTAAGTGAAATCATTTAATATATCTGGGGATACTTGGTGGAGACTTCTAACTTCTGTAGGAAGACCTACAGGCAATGTTTTGTAAGCAGGGACAGTAAAAACTTGTGGGCTTTTTCCTATATGATTGTTTGCATAGAAATGGTCCAATTTTGATAATCTTTGAGGTATATGCGCCATATCATTGTAAGTAGGCACACTTAGTTCTTCTATTACATCTGGTAAAATTTCAGCATATGATTTAGTATCAATTACATTAGGTTTATTATTATGTAATTCATTATTTTTAGTGTCAAGCTCATAAGGTAAAAGCTCACTATCATATTCATTAAAATTATTTAGTTCTATAACATCGTATTCAGTATTAGGACCAGATTTTCTTAGTGGAATTGGTTTCACAGTATCTAGTTTTAAAGGCATTTCAGATATTAGTTCATAAGGGTGGTTGTTAATTCCTACCGGTGATATTTTATTATAAAGTTTGTATTTATTTAAAAAAGATTGAATATTTTGTTTTTCTGGTGCTACTTCTACAGGAATTTCTTGGGGAGGTAAGAATTTTGCTACGATTGGTGGCTGAAGCCAATCCTCGGATTTAAATGATATTGGGCTGGTGTAAAGTGGTACTGGACGTGATTCTACTGTCATCGGACTGATGGTCAGTTGAGGTTCAGTGTTGCTAGACATAAGAAAATTGGTTGACGATGATGATGACCCTTTAGGAATTGAAGACCCTTGAATCAATTCTTTATATTCTTGTGGACTTATATAGACTGGTGAATTTTGCAATAATTGGTTGTTATAACGTGAAGTCTGTAGTTTTGTTAGCTTGGAGTTGGAAGGAGGGACATCTGTATTTAATAACGTAGTATAAGGAGAGAATTGTGAAATATCAGGTTCCACTGACGGAATGTTTTTAAATATTGGTGCTGGTTTATCAATAGAAGTGTAGTCGACGAGTAACGGTTCGGATTTTATTTGTGATAGTGGAATAAAATCAGTAGTATCTATTAGTTCAGCTTCCTCAGGTATTTCTAATGAGAGTGGTTTTGGCTCTGAATTTTTGTATTTTGACAAAGCCAATGTGTTATGACGTGACTGTGGCATTGTTAAATATTTAGAAAGAGTTGGATAAAACTTTTTTTGCTGACTTATATACGTTGGTAACGATAAGACTCTGTCTGTAGCCGGAATCGTTTCCTTCATATGCTCAAATGGTTTAATTTCATCAAACATTTCTGAATCTAAAGAATACTGAGATAATGGCGATGTTTCTGACCCAGAAATGGCTGTAACTTCAACAGGCTTAGCCGTGTTTACAATATTTGTTTTCATTGGAGAATTAGCTGAAGATTCTACAATATCATAATTTGAAAATAAAGGCATATTTTCTGTGGAAACTGGTGTTTGATAGTATTTGTTCAATCGCGATTTTAATAAACTGCTAGATGGTGTAGGCAATAGATTTATAGGTGCAACAGTTTTCGGTACTTCCGGGGTTAAAGGAGTAAATGAACTAAAATATTCTGGTTCACTAGTAGACCTGTCAGGAAATGCTAGATCGAACTTAGAGAATAGCATAGGGAAAAAAGATATATTATTTTGGGAGGTAGTCAGTCTTTTTAGCAATGGGCTAGTAGATGGTATTATTTCTGAAACACTTTCAATTGGTAATTGAGATACATACTCTGAGTAATTAGGGATTTCTTGGGGTTGGTATTGACGTGATTTTTGAGCTAATAATTTTGGTAAAGTTGAGTAATATAATGGAACTGACGGAGGTAAAGGAGATGAATATGAATGCAGAGATTCTTGAGAAATATCTGGTGGTTGTAGATTTGATACTAGAACACTATCAAATGGTCTAATCTTAGGCGATGAGATAACAGGGACAGGATACGGTGGTACTTCTAGAATAGGTTTAAAATTAGGATCCAAGAACGGGTTTTTAGCTGGTTGTGGTTGGTTCGAAGTATCATATACAGGAACAATTGGAAGACTATATTGGGGTTTACTAGGTTCATATATTAGTCGATTGGTTGTTGTTTCTAATGGCAAAGAAGTATAGCCTGAAACTGGTGATAGTTTTTGTTGCGTTTTGGTAGTATATTGGATATTAGGACTTGGTTGAACTGGGTAATAATCTGTAAGCTCTAGTGGCTGAGTGAGATATGGTGATGATGGCAGGGGGACTTTAAATTGACCGCTAGAAAATTGTCTGTCAGGCTTTAAAATATTTTGAGTTAGAACTGTTTTTTCTATAGGCCTATTTGGTGTTTCATATGGAACAGTTTCTATAGGATATGTAAAAGTAGAGGATGGCAATCTATATTCGGGAATATTGTAATGAGAGGCAAGTTTACTATTTGGTACTGGTAAGCTTGATGACATAAAAAATAATGAGGATGGTATAATGTGATTTGTCAATGCTTGCTTTGCAGTTTGTGGAGCAGTAACAGATAAAATGGTTGGAAAGGGAACCGTGGAACTTGATACCGGAACAGGTGAAGATAAGGATGCCGCTAAAGTATATTGTGGAGAAAAAGATGACCACTGCGGTTTGTGACCTGTACTAAGAGGCTCAATGATGTTGTTAGAAAACGGTAAGACAGTATACGATGAACTTACTGAAGGACTAAAAATATTTTTTACAGAACTCGGAAGTGCTACTGGTGGGTTATATGAATGATAGTGAATCGGCGCTTCACTCAAAACTATGCCATCTTGAGATTTAGTTGTGGCTGGTAAAACAGAGGACATGTATTGAGGAGTAAGAAGTGGTCTCAACAATTTTTCATTTTTGGGAAGTGATAACGGAGTGACATATTGAGGAGGAGATGGTTCTTCTATAGGTAAAAACTGTGAAATAATTGGTGTAGCATATTGGCTATAACTTGGCATTGATGATGATTTAACTACGGGGCGTTGATATTTAAAAGTTTTTGATATAGGCTCATAGTGTGTTGGTAATTGAATATAATTGTCTAGAATATCAGACGAGATTGGTGTTTGTAATTTAGGTAAATTTATTGGTGGAACAGGCTTAAAATGTATTATTGGTGATAGCATATTTTGGGTACTTTCAGAATAACTTGGTAAAGATAACAGTGGTTCTTGGTGTATCAGTAATATTTTATATGGAATTACAGACGTATATGGGTTTGAAGGTATAGATAGGTTAGGTGCTGATGTTACCGGATTTAGCGTTTTTAAGAACAGACTCGATTGAACCGATGTTGGTAGTGAAGCTTGGTATGGCTTTAGAGAAGGTATTGGTACTACATTATCAAATATGTTTGGTTGAATTAATTCTGTTAAGGGTGGTGAAGGCAAATTTTGTTTGGGTATTCCTGGTTTTTTATATAGTGGAGTATAGTGTGTAAGGAGCGGTTTATGACATACGTTTGTTTTCGTTGATGGTTCAGTAGCAACATTAGTAATAGGATCAACAGGAATAAGGTCTTCCTGACTTACAAAATCTTCATCAGCAAAAGTTTGAGCCATATATTCTGGAGCTAGAGTATATGACATAGGTTCTAATGAATATTTCAAATTGGGTTCATGATAATAATTATCTTTATCCATATTGTATGTACCAATGTTTTCTTCTTTCACATCATAAGTTGGTACTTCATGCGTTAAAAGTGATGTTTGTATATTGGACTGTATTGTGTCTCCACATGGTACGTTTTGTTTTATTTGCGAACTGAAATAAGGTAATGATTTTGGAACGTGCATAGAATAACTTGATATTGGTATATTTGGACTTATTGGTAGCATTTGATAGGCATTTGAGAACGGGTTATTTTTTAAGGAAATAGGCCCTGTTTTTATTGGTTTCACTAATTGTAGTTTTTGTTTTATTATTTGAGGATTTTGGGTTGATTTTGAATCTGATGGTAAACATATTAGATTTGAAGGATTGGTAGTCATTGATGATATTGGAGTAATGTAAGCTGGTGAAAGAATACTAGGTGGTAGTTTTAATGTATTTGTAGAGGCTGGTGAAGGTAAATAACTGTATGATGGTGTAACAGAACTGACATATTGCGTTGGTTCTACTGGATTGGGAGATATTGGTGTCAACAAAGCAGTATATGCTGGTAACTCTGACATAGTCAAAAATGTCGGTGCCGGGCTAAAGTATGATGCCGACATGGGTTTAATATATTCGAATGAATTTGGACTTGTTATAGCCGGTGTAATCTTACTTTGAAATGCTTGTAGACAAGGACTGGCGTCAAATGGAACTGAACTAGTATGAACAGATAAACATGGGCTTGTATAAGAGTGAAATGGTTTATAAGGGACTGCTGATGAAATCGGCTTA
Organism: Mythimna albipuncta; assembly: GCA_929112965.1. Lineage (NCBI taxonomy): Eukaryota > Metazoa > Arthropoda > Insecta > Lepidoptera > Noctuidae > Mythimna > Mythimna albipuncta. Next base: position 10,836,029 of record OV815985.1, read on the forward strand.
TTATATCCTGCTGTTTGTAAATATCGGTAGTCTGATGGCTCTATATTTATAGGCGTAAGTGGACTCGAAAACACTGGCATAATTGGGCTGGTAGTATAAGGGTTGAAAGATGGCGTTGAAGGAGCAGGGGTTAATGGAAGAGGTAAATTTATCAGCGAATTAGTACCTGGGGTTGATATTGGCTTTGCATAAGAAACCGATAATGGTTTAGCATAACTTGGTAGTATTGAACTTGTAATTGCATTTGCCAATGGAGTTTGAATCGGTGAAAAGTTAATACTATTTAGTTTATTTGAAGCTGTAGGCATTTGTAACATTGTATCTAACGCTGAACTAGGTAGAATTATAGGTGAGTCTAAATATGGTTGTGACAATAACTGCTGTAAATATTTTCTGTCCTGTGTAGGATTTCCGATGGATTCTACAAATTGTGGCTTATTCGGAATTTTATACCATTGTGATTCTATGGGCGCATTTGGAAATTCAGTAGGTAATGAAATCAATTTTGGAGGAGGACCAATCGTTTCAGAGAATGGTGTACCTAGTGGTATACGAGAATAAGGTTGTGAATTGCATGGCCGGTGTTTAATAGCATCAGTGTTTGTTATTGGTATAGTATTTAATAATGACGGAACTATATCACCTCTGAACGTTGGAATGGTAGGAGTCGTAGAAGGCAAAATAGACATATCTTTGAGCAATTGATGCGTATTTGCATCTATTAGAGACATAATATCGTCAACTACAATGGGGTTATATTCTGGATTAGAAACTGTAGATTCTAAATTAGATGGAAGATCTGTGAAGGACTTTTTCGGAAGTAAAGGAATATAATTACTTAGTGGCAAAACGTTACATGGTGTATTCCGTTCTGAAGATGTGTAAGCTTCTGGTATATACATGTCATAATTTAATGATTGAGGGTAATGTTTAGTTTGAGAAACTAAATCTAATAATCGACTGGAATCCTCTGATGTAAATGTTGGTAATACATTTGGATTAAAATTAACTGGCAAAGCTTGATGGGCCTTTTGGATATTAAGAGGTTGTCCAACCCAATTATAGTCTATCATTGGTGTGCTGGGTAGCTGAGGAACTCCTTCAGCGTGAGCGTGTTCAAGATACGTCACTGGAATCGGGTAATAATTTGCATTATAGCAGGGTTGTCCTTTAGTGCTATATTGTACTGGTGAAAGTCCCTGTTCTGGGATTATTGGTATTGGATAAAACTCAGAGGCTAGTTCATCTTGTAAGGAATGCAATTCTTCACACGGAAGTTCTATATAACTATTATCTGCTGCTATATTGACTAAAGATGATAGTAATTTGTCACATGGTTTCATCTCCGATGATGATAGCTGAGACTTAGTTACTGCATTAGAAAACTTTGATAATAATTCTTGTAGTTCAGGTGGCACATTGGTTGGTTTTAGAGGAGGCCCGCCTTTAACTAAGCCAGTCTCTGGATTTTGATATCTTGATATTTCTGACTCATCAAGTTGACTTTCAAAATCTAAATGAGAACCTATGAGAGACGAATCTAACGGTGTTAAATCAGTAAGTTCAGATTTTTGTTGCAATTCTTCATGTATCATTTTGATTTCATCATTTGAGAAAGGTGCAGTTAGTAAATGTGGCCCTATTACGGAAGTATCAAGTAAATTATTAGAATCAAAAGCATGGTACAGATTTGTTTTATCTGGTTTTAAAGTAGCTTTAATAGAACTAGCCTCTGTGAGTGATGACATTGCTGAAGATTCCATTGTCTCTTGAAGATCTGATATTACAAAAGAATTGTCAAGTTTAATGACAGAATCTACAGCAGTTGAAGTATCTGGTGATTTCATTTCTTGGAGAATATTTGGACCGGTCAAAGAGCTATCATATTGAATTTTGGAATCTGTTGCTGCTGAAATATGTAAAAGTTTTTTGTTTAAATTTGAAGTTGGTACTTCTTCATACGATTCAAGATGATCTACAGTTTCTAAAATTGGTGACATTTCTCGAAAATCTGATTCCTGTAGTAAACCTGGTCCTATCAAAGAGCTGTCAAGCTGTGTTTTAGAATTAACCTCTAAGGTAATTCCTGGTAATTTCGATTTGTCTCCTAATATTGTAGAATCTGCTATTTCAAGACTAGGTTCTATAGTTTTAAAGCCTGTTTTTTTCAACGATGATATTGTTGATGAGCTCTGAGTGATTGGAAATTCTAAATTCGTTTCTAATAATATATTATTAGGTTCTTTATTAACTTTTGTGTTATGGAAGTTGCTTGCAACATTTGAACCAGTTTTTACTTCTTTATTTAGTAATGTTGTCAACATTGATGATGGTAAGATTATACTTTCCATTTCATCAGACTTGGTATCTGTGTTCTCTATACTCTTATGGGTGTTGAATGATTCAGATTTATCTACTGAAGCATTTGTGATAATTGGCAAGTTCCCTGTCTGTAAATGTGGTTCAATAAGAGAAGAATCTAAAGGAATTAATTTAGAAGAATCGGACTCTGGTAGTAATTCTCCTTCAATGAAGTTTGATTCAGTTTCAACTGGTTTATACAATATCGCAGAATTAACAGTTGCAGCTGTTTTTTCATGCTGTAAGATTTCTGATTGTTTAAGATCATTTACTAAATCTACATGCAATGAATCTAAAGATATCAATTCAGTAATGTCTGATTCTAACGGTACCATTTCATTTGTAATTTGAATTCCATCACTGAGTGACGGTTTAACTGGAGATAACGTTTTTAAGTGTAGACCAGAATTATCCAGTGATGAGCTAGTGAGATGACTTTGGTTAAGTTTAGTTTTGATTGGCGATGACGATGTTACTGGCACTTCTGTATATGATGTGAAAATATCGTTTTTATACATATTAGAATCTAGCGCTAACGATGGACTTAATACTTTTAAGTGAGGACCTATCAGAGATGAGTCTAGAGGCACTAAACTATAAGAATCAGATTCTAAGTGTAATTTTTTATTTCCGATTCGATCTTCATCATCGAGCTGGATATTACTAGTCGCTAGAGTTGATAATTGTGAACCAATAAGAGAACTATCTTGATATTTATTGTTTGGATTTTTGTTCAAGTGTAAATGCTGATTTCTTTGTGGTCCGGTAGTTTCTGATGCAACAGTGTATGTTTGGTAATCATTAAGACCTTGCAAAAGGGAGTCATCTATTTCTAAATGAGGGCCTATGAGGGTTGAATCCAAAGGTGTCAAATTTGTAAGATCTGATTCTACAAGATCTTCATTACCACTTCGGTTTTTATCGTAGACATCTGCGTTTGTTGCTGAGAATGCTGATTTACCTTTTAGAGAACTGTCATGAACAAATTTTGAACGAGGTGGCTCAATAGGTGACCAATTTCTTGGGTTATCAGTACTAGAGATTTCTGCGTCCAAAGCGTCAAGGATCTTAGTCAGAGGTATACCATATTTGCATGACAAAGTTTGTAAGTCACGTTCCAAGTTTAGTGAAGGATTAAAATCTATTTGTATAGGTCTTGGGTAAATTGGTGAATAGAGTGTATTGCTTGATGGTGTCATTTGTAGAATGTTTTTAGTTGCACAGGGCTGTTGAAGTACTGGTTTAGGAACTTCTTTAGTTGGCAATGGTTTCAGAATTTGATTTTGCTGTTGACCTATATTTGGAGCTAAGTAATCATTTAGAATAGGTGAATAGTTCCATATATTTTGGACAGGTAAAATTGTATATGGGAAAGATGGCACGGTTTGACATGGAATCTTGTTCCATAGATCGGGATAAGTATTGGCATAAGAACCTGGTCTAAGCCACGGTGGATTTAATTGTGATAATTGGGTGTCAGGTGCCAATGGTAAGAACGGGATTGGTTTCATTCCTCGTGGATAGTCTGCGTTAAAACCAAGATTACTTTGGTCCAAAGATATTGGTAGAGAATCTAGTGTTGGAGTTTTAGAGATTGATTGTAAAGGAGTTACGTGTGGTGGTGGCTCAAAATACGCTGGTATAAGTTGTGGTGGCTTTAAGTGTAGGTTTGAACTGCAAGGAATAGTATTGCAAGGGTATCGGTTCCTGTTAGAACACGAACATGGAATGATTGTGTCTTTTATGCTATTATCCATATGTGAATAATTATCTAATCCTAAATGACCTTTTATTGGGAGAAAATGAGATGAAGTATATGGAAAACTGTAAGGTATAACTGATAAAGGACTTTCATTAAATTGATCAGTTGTAATTATTTTATCAAAATCACCAAGAGACTTTGGTGAAGCAAATATTGAAGGTAACATATTTTTTTTTGTTGACAATGGTATATTAGCTTCTAATTGTAACGGTGCTGTACTTAAATATGGTTCTTGAACATCAATATTATGTGAGGGTAAAATTTGAAATAAACTTGGATCTGTAGTTGACATAGAGAGATGTGGTGATATAAATTTTGGCATACCAGTAAATTCGTTACTAGGTATTGGTACAATATAATCTCGCGGTGAAACAGCTGGATGTATGTCAGAATTCAAGATATGATTATGAGAATCACTTTCAGACAAACCAGTGTTAGCATACACTGGAAAAGAAGACTGTAAATGGGAGTCCTTTTCTACCACTTCAACTAAATCTTTTCCCTGAATTGGAATTGCAGAGAATGATTTTATTGGTATATTAGGCACTAAAGAACGATCATGTAGATCTGGTTGTGCTTTTTGATTTTCAGAAGGAAGTAAGTGTAACCACGAGCTAGCATAGTCCAAATTCCTATCAGTCATAGATGAGGTTAATTTAGGTTTCAGCTTTGTTTCTTGTACAAGCTCAGCATCTTGTAAAACAGGTTCATTTAGATCTATTGTTTTAGGATATGAGAACTCCTGAGTATCATCAAAGTCAATATCGTTACTAGTGTCATTGTTTTCTTCTAATTGTATAAAATCATTATCATCGTAAGTAGGAATGTCATAGTCTGCTGAAAAGTCATAATGTTCTGTACAATTATCGTATTCGTTTTCACACGGTATTTTTATAAATTCTTGAGACGAATTTAGTTCTAAATAGTCTGCATCTACATCAAGATAGGTAATGTTATTATGATCAAATTCAACGGTATTAAAAGATTCCGTTTCAAAAAACCCAGGCTGATGTATATCCGTTTCATTTATATTTTGTAGTATTTCGTAATGATCATTAATAATATTATCTTCTGCTGTATTATTTATCTGTGATTCTACTTGAAATTGATCCTGGTTTATAAATTTGTTAGATATTATAGGATTTTTAATGATATTTAAAATGTTCTTATCATTTTCATTGCCGTTATTAAGAGTTAGTTGTTGTTTAGCATCAATATTACAAATATGAGGATCACAAACTGTCGAGTTTACAATATTTTTTGAGGATTCATCGTTACCTATATCTAAGAGTAATTCACTTTTATCTACTGCAGCATTTGTATTTGAGTCGATCGCCATAACCCGATTATCATTACTATTAATGTTGTGAATATGTTCTTTATGATTCGAAGATTTCACTAATTTATCAAATGCCGTATCAGATATGTCGGACAGCTCATCTAGTTTAATTTTAATAGGTTTAATACCATTGAGTTTTTTATCAATATCTTCATCTAGAAGAACAAATTCATTTTTGTCTTGGTCAACCTCCACGTATATTGTTCTTGGTTTTCCAGTTTCTCTGTCTTTGGGCAGAAAAACCTCGAAATACCTATGTTCCTTATTATATTTACCGTTTTTCCATTTATGATGATGATTTCTATGATGTGTTTCATCTGGATTTTTAATATGATAGCCATGGAATCTATCATCATTTGATTCGCTGAAATTATCATCTAATGTACCTTGATTTGTGTGTACACTGTCTAATTCAATAATATCGGTTAGATTTTCAACTCGGCTTTCATCATTATACTTATCATTCTCATGAATTTTATTCGTATTTGTAGGTTTATATTCATTTGCTTTTCCATGTACATGATCTTTATTAATACTTTCAGCTGTTAGTAGCCAGTTATCAAACTTCATAAGCAACTCATCAAATAACTCCTTGTTAACATCTAAGCTACCGATGTTTTGATATCCATGATTTACAAAGTGGTAAAAGGTGCACCTCATGTCAGTCCCATTGCAGGTCTTCTGTGCTTCGTGCAGTATCTGAAATATGTTGTCGTCTGCAGATATGCAAGAGACGTCTTGAGTTGATAACACATGTTCTGGTATCTGCAAAAAAAGAAACATTTAAAAAATGTCAGTTCGTTGATAAATATTACTAAAGTAGGCGTCGGATAGATTTGAAATAAAGTACTTTGATCATACTGCATATAGGTAATACTTAACTTCAACGGCAATCTATGTATATATACCGTTAAATTTTGATCGTTTTAATCACGTGCTGGGTCGATCCGGTACATGAAACACTATCGATTTGTAAAGATATTTTTTTTAACCTTTTTTTAAAATTCGTATTAAGTATTAATTTACGCATGTACGAAATTAGTTTATTTAAGAAAACGTCAGCTGAGCGAGTCCAATGACCTGTAGGTAGTTAGTACGCAACGCCGACTACTACCTATAGGGCACAAAGGGTCTTTACAAATCGATAGTGTTTCATGTACCGGATCGACCCTCCACGGGATTAAAATAATCGAAATTTAGCGGTGTGTTTATATAAAAGGAGAGACTGACTGATTGAAATAGCAATACACAGCCAGGTGACATAAGAGCTGATGAGATAGAGTATTTGGTCGTGGAAGCGCGACCCTAGGGGAATATACACCAGTGTTTTTGTAGGATATATCTGACGTAGATGGTTAAAAGGTGAAAACATTCACGCGAATGAAATTGCTGGTAAAGTGCTAGTTAGTTCATAATATTTATTTATTAAAACTTCATGCAACACATAGGTACAAAGGCGAACTTAATGCCTTAGGCATTCTCTACCATTCAACTAAGGGTGGTGAAGAGAAAACATGGCAGGTGCATTAGAAAAAGAGAATAGATTAGAGAAAAATATATTCCACAACTATCACACAACGCTGTCTAGTCCCAAGCTAAGCAGAGCTTGTGTTATGGGTACTAGACAACTGATAAACATACTTAAATATTCCTAAATACATACATAATATAGATAAATTACACCCAGATACAGAACAAATGATGAATTTGTCCTGGGTGGGAATCGAACCCACGACCTCCGGCATAGCAGTCAGGGTCACTAACCACTAGACCAACAGGCCAGTCAAAAGATATATACATATATATATATATAATAAACACACATACATGTTCAATATAATATAAACCTACATTTATGTAAATATATATATTATATGTATCTAATTATAACGAAAATGAAAGGATTTTTGAGTCTACTCCGCTATTTGTGTAGAAAATAAAACCGTAACTTCCACTTAAATGCATACTGACTAGTGGTCATCCTGATGTCAAGAGGAAGCACATTCCACAGAAGTATGGACTGAATATGAAAGGAAGAATGGACAAAATCAGAAGTATGAGAAGGACAAAGCAGTAGAAGATTCTTAGAAGAACGCAGATTCTTAGCATGAGAAGAACATAGATATTGAAAGTTTACAATAAGATAAGAAGGAGGGGTTGGAGAGTTATATTATACCTGTACTCCCATTGAAACAGGATGTGTCTTCTGTGGTGTATTGGCTCCATGCTGTACCGCGTGGTGTGATGAAGCATGTTCTGACGGTCCACTTAATACTGCTATTATTGAACCTGCAAAATAATACGAACCTTAATTGTACATCGCACGGCAAGTATCCACCCTTACGTTGTTGAAACATCTACGGTCCGGACTAAGCGTTTTGCCTCGTCATTTTGACATTTGACAAGCCTGTTGGTCTAGTGGTTAGTGACCGTGACTGCTATGCCGGAGGTCGTGGGTTCGATTCCCACCCAGGACAAATGTTTGTGTGATGAGCACGATCATTTGTTCTGTGTCTGGGTGTAATTTATCTATAATATTTATGTATTTAGAAATATTTATGTATGTTTATCAGTTGTCTAGTACCCATAACACAAGTTCTGCTTAGCTTGGGATTAGACGGCGCTGTGTGATAGTTGTGGATTTTTATTATTATTATATATACCGTGTACATCAAAGGCCTGGAACAGTTTGCCTGCTGCGGTCTTCCCGTCTGATTATAATTTGGGTGTTTTCAAGGCTAGAGTGAATAGGCTCTTAATAAACTAGTGCGCCTCACCATCAACGATTGCATCACTGCTTACCATCGGGCGGGATCGCAGTCAAGTTCTAGTTTATAAAAGATTAAAAAAACACATCGGATCAAAAATCTGCCTGTGCTAGCACTCACGATCGACTCGTAAGTCGGGGCCGTTATCATAACCTAAATCGCAAAATTAACAAACACTTGGATAGCGACCATTTTAAAAAGAAATTGTTTGAAACTAGCTAATTATGTACGGCTAAGTTTGATATGATGATTATTTTACTCCGTGTTTTTTTTAATTGTCATTCGATGCTATGATTTACATATTTATCAGCTATTTATTTAATAGATATAGATATGATTTTGCCGAAATATCCCTTTACTTTTTAAGGCCCAAGCGCCCGTAAAGTAAAATTATAATAATTTATTCATACATAATCCTAATACCGATGGAGCGAAATATACAATTGCTATATTGACATAATCCATTTCCGTGATTAGGCTATGTGATAGAGCATGCAGTAAACCGTGTGCCTTCTGACACCTAAACTTGGACATAAATCCTGTATCTCAGGTGTCAGCGTTCCTTACTGGCTATTAAAAATGCAGTTTACGTTTAAAATTTTGAATCAAGTCGAATTAAATTAAATTGAATTTAAATTCACAACAAGTCACTGTTTTAAGTGCCTTAAAAGCAGTGACTTTCTGGAGCCTACTCCTCGGTAACGGGCAGGTTAATAGATTTGCAAAAAATATATGTTTATATATATTCATGAACAACATTATCAACATTTGATTTTTTCGTGTGATTAATACTTTTGCCTAAAAAAAATATTTAGCAATTTCGCAACTTTCCCTACTCCTTCGAAACGGCTAAGATCTTTAGAAACATTTTTCCACATAAAAATTGGTGGTTAAATATTCTTCAAAGTGAACATAGCATATGTAAATCAATCAATATTTCGCAAAGAAAATTGATTTAAAGATCAGCCGCGCGCTTTCCGGGCGCTGTTGGCCGCAAATAAATACACAGATATTCGTACTGCCGCCTAGGCGGGTACGAGAGTTGCGTCCATTTAATTTCAGCCAAATGGTTCAAGGGACTATAAACCTTAATAAGGAAACATCTGGCGCATTTGACTAACGGCAAATCTACCCATGCCATGACCGGGTCGAAGCCTACTGGGGCCAGGGTTATCCGAAAGGGCGCTCGAGCCCCGGTATGAAGGCTTGAAGGAACGGGGTGGGTCTTTTAGTCAGTAAGAGTCTGACACTATCTCCCGCTCCGCCCAAGAGTGAGGGTTGTCATAGGATGATTTTTCCCATCGTAAAAAAAGGTCCACCTTGTTGGAGGCCTTCCCACGCTGCGTCTTCCGGTACGCAGTCGCCACTACAGAACCCTTCGTCCCCATCGACCATCTGTTCTGCGAGCAATGTGCCCTTCCCATTGTCCGTATGTTTGGCGATACTTTGAGCTATGTCGGTAACCTTGGTTCTCCTGCGGATATCTTCATTTCTGATGTGATTATACAAGGCAACTCCAAGCATAGCCCTTTCCACTGCCCTTTGGGTGACTATAAGCCTTCTGACTGCCCATTAAAAGCGACTTCGTTTCAGAGCCATATGTCATCACTGGCAACACACACTGGTCATAGACTAGTAAACTTTTTTTTTTTTATATTCCACAATTATCACACAACGCCGTCTAGTCCCAAGCTAAGCACAGCTTGTGTTATGGGTACTAGACAACTAATAAACATATACATATTTCTAAATACATACATATTAAAGATAAATTACACCCAGACACAGAATAAATGATTGTGCTCATCACACAAACATTTGTCCTGGGTGGGAAACGAACCCACGACCTCCGGCATAGCAGTCAGGGTCACTAACCACTAGACCAACAGGCCAGTCAATTAGTATTATATTCTTCGAGCTACGTCGATAACCTTTGGTTCTCCTGCGGAAATCTTCATTTCTGATGTGATTACGCAAGGAAAATCCAAGCATAGCCTTTTCCACTGCCCTTTGGGTGACTATAAGCCTTCTGACTGCCCATTAAAAGCGACTTCGTTTCAGAGCCATATGTCATCACTGGCAACACGCACTGGTCATAGACTAGTATATTAGTATAGATTCTTCGAGCTACGTCGGTAACCTTTGGTTCTCCTGCGGAAATCTTTATTTCTGATGTGATTACGCAAGGAAAATCCAAGCATAGCCTTTTCCATTGCCCTTGGTGACTTAAACTATAGACTTGACGCAATGAAATCTGTTGCTTTTGCTAAGTCAAGTCACGAAAATTTCTCGTTAAGTACCTAATTAAGTTTTCTGAAGTAATCTACCCTTCCCTTGAAATTGCAACAATACTTTTGGAGAAACTGGCGACAGTGACGGAGAAGAGGCATTTTTGCAAAACAATGTTGTAGCAGAATTTTAAAATTAAATTATAATTCCGGTACAGTCCGCACAAAAGAGAGATGGATACAGAAGTCAATTTATTTGTATGTACATTGAAGATAGGACCACAAAATATACACCGTTAAATTTTAATCGTTTTAATCCCGTGGAAGGTCGATCCGGTACATGAAACTATCGATTTATAAAGATAAAATTAAAAAATAAAGTACCTTTTTTTCAAAACTTGTATTAATTTACGCATGTACGAAATTAATTTCTTTAAGAAAACGTTAGCTGAGCGAGTTCAATGACCTGTACATAGTTTGTACGCAACGCCGACTACTAACTACAGGTCATTGAACCCGCTCAGCTGTCTTTTTCTTAAAGAAATTAATATCGTACGTGCTTAAATTAATACGAGTTTTGAAAAAAGGTACTTTATTTTTTTATTTTATCTTTACAAATCGATAGTGTTTCATGTACCGAATCGACCCTCCACGGGATTAAAACGATTAAAATTTAGCGGTGTATAGCTACAGAAGTCAATCTACATACAAAGCGCGCTCTCACAACGCACACATAGACACCGCTAACGGACACGATATCTCGGTCGCGTCTCGAACCACTCGTCGAACAGTTCCGGCTCAAACTGCGCTGCGAGCGCTGTATAAAAAGTGAGGTACATACATGAGATTGTCTATTTTGTTCCTCAAGTCTGCTATTACAATAGTGTCAGAATGGTCTATCATTGTTTTCATAATGGTTGATTTGGACAAGTTTTGGTAAACTGCTAATATAATGGCGTCATTATGACTTTTCAAATGTCAACCACTGGCAATCCATTGAAAGAAATGGCATAGAATGATAATCTCGTACAAAATAACAAATCAATGTCTGATGTATGCGGCAATCTACTAAAATTTCAGCGTGTGCAGTTATTGCTTTTAATAACCTCGATATTGTCATTTTACCACAACTCTATTGCGTGACCGACCGATCAATGATCGATCATTATGAATTAGCAGATTACGAACTTGTAGCAAAATGACAATGGGATCGTGTTGGAATGACGAATTTATAAAAGTGTCAAGTGGCAGTGTCTTTGGACATGGCAACGACTTTAATTCCCTGCCCTGGAGTAAGATCCGGAGGGCACTCCGGTACCACCGGGCCCGAGTGCCCGAGTACCTCTGTCGAGTGGTCAAGGCCTATCTGTCGGAGAGATTCATAGTCTACCCCAGGGAGACTGGAAACGTCGAGAGATGTCGTGTGGGGGGTCCGCGGGTGCGGGTTCTAGAAACACCAACTTGTGCAGTTGGTGTATCTAGAAAGCTGTACCGAAATTACAAAATATTTTAGTTTTTCATTGATTTATACACTAAAAACTAATTGTATTGTAAATTTGAAGCATCTATGTCTGCTGGAAGTGCCTTAGACTTTTGATGATCGGTCAGTCAGAGAGTGACAAAATTAAGAAACTTTGAGCAGTTATAATTCTTAAAATACTGGTTCAAATTGAATGAAATTTTAAATATACCGTGTTTATACAATGTCTGCTTGGTTACTGAAAATTCAGGCTTCTAGTTTAATACACAACGAAGTTATAGAGGATCGAAAATGGTCTGAACTGTTTCGAGAAAAGAATGTTACGGCCGTGCCACTTCATTGCTGCCTTGGTGGGGACACTGCTGTGCCCCCTAATATCCAACACAATATATATATTATTATAATATCAGTATAATAAATCATCTCCCCCATTTGAAATTCATAGTAACAATATACCTAACCCTGTATTATTCTTAAGCTTTACCAAGAATTCACCTGTAGACGATAAACGAAATTACAGCAAATCCACAAAAGGCCGGCATTTAATTCAAAACATTAAACAATGCTCAGGTGTTTTACAAAATGGCTATTTGTACTTGTTAATATTTTAATTTGTTTTCTTGGAACAAGCCAACACGTTGACTGCGGCACTTATTTTTGTATTATTTCTATTTTTACGGTACGGGGTTTTAAAGACCTCGTTTAAAACTATCATTATGACGGCAAGGGGCTTATTAGACCCCGTAACGTTTAAGAACTTATTTTGGTTAAGCGCGATATGAGGTCACAGAGACCTCGTATTTATTTTATTTTAATAAGTACAGTGACAACATACAGTACATAAATCTGAAGTCCAGTTATTACTGTACACATTATTGAATGGTACAGTAAAGGTGAAGTAATATGGAAAAGTCAATAAATGACACTAGAATGTAATTACAATTTATACAAAAAAAATCTAAATTCGTTAAATAAAATTGATAAAAAAAAAATATGCTCATATCTTTTTTAAACTACACCTAATTTAAGTTCTGGCCTCCGCTAGACAAGACTGTTTTTCTAAGCAGCACCGCAATGAAGGCACTTAAGAGGTGGATTAGACCTCGTATCGCAGTGAACGAGCTAGACTATGTTGAGTTGTTATTGACTTTAAAGAGTTCCGTATCCGATGGGAGGTATTGCTGCGATTAAGTTGTCGATTCTAAAGGTTACCACGACGTGTTTAAATGACAGTCGTGCGAGCGAAAAATTCATCCTATCTATACACCACTAATTTTTAATTAGTACAAATACATAAAAAAGGTCTTGTTATTATTTAAGTGAAGTTTCAATAAATAATATTTATAAACAGCAAAGTTATTAGCGTTTGTTTATATCCCAAAATGCCACATAATTTATGGAAATAATGTACAATTACCGGCACGGATCTTGAGCACTGGCTTCAAGTTGCGCAGAAGTCAAATATTCCGTTTCATTAATGGTGCGAAGTGAGACGCGGGGGCCAGGAGTGTCAATGATTGGCTCGCCGCACCATCGTGTCATAGACGTCACTAGTGATTCGTTCCTGCGCTGCATGTATCTAACAACTTAGACGATTGGCTTGCTATGTATGGAATGCGCAAAGCGATCCCCACTCTGACGCTGAGCGCTCAAAATCCGTGCCGGTAATTGTAGGTACAGGCTATTGATTATAAATAAATCAATGGCGATAAAATGGAAAAACACTTCGTCTAGTATTTTCTAGTACCAATTGTTATGAATGATTGATACAATTATGAATTTACCAATTATAATAAATTTTCATGGGCAATTTTGGGTTTTTTTTTTCATTTTTGACTTCACAGATACTAGATGAGACCAATTTTTTTGTATTAAGTTTAGTTTAGGTCGTAAAGTGCTGTCATAGGGTCGTCAATGCAATAACTGCCCTTTAGCCAAGGGTTCCTCCGTCAAAGTATAATATAAGAACACCGAACTGTCAAATTCCGTACGTTCTAGGACGCCATCTTGGAATTTGTTTCTCACTTAATATTCGTGTCACATCCTCACTTATTGAGAGTGGATTTGAAAAGAATGTCTTAGAGTCACGGCTTCAATGCTAATCCTTATTTAATTGTTGAAACTTTACAATGGAAGCGTGTTACGAGTTTTTATTGACTGACTTCAAAGGATGAGTTGTGCATTTGTCGTCTTTAGAAGTTCCGTAATCGAAGGGCAAAATGGGGCCCTTTTGCTTGGACTCCGCTGTTCATCCGTCAGTCTGTCTGTCCGTCTGCCACCAGGCCTTATCTTGTAAACCGAGATATTTAGCCAGTTGAAATTTTCACAGATGATTTTTTCTGTTTTTGTTTTTCGCCTATTTCTGTTGCTGTTATAATAAAAAATACTAAAAATAGAATAAAATAAATATTATTTATTTTCGAAAAGTATAGTATCGGCACGGATCTTGAGCGCTGGCTTCAAGTTGCGCAGAAGTCAAATATTCGGTATCTTTACTGGTGCGACGTGAGACGTGGGGGCGGGGAGTGTCAGTGGTTGTCTCGCCGCGCCATCGTATCATAGACGTCACTCGTGATTCGTTCCCTGCGCTGCTGCATGTATCTAACAATGACGACTATTAGCTCGCCAATGTATGGAATGCGCACTGACGCCGAGCGCTCAAGATCCGTGCCGATAACTATAGCTTAGTACATAATTGTTTTTAGGGCAATTGATTACTGACTGATTATGATAAATGCCAACTCATGGCAAATAAATTATAAGTTATCATCTTTTGTATCGCATTTAATGCAAATTAATGGCTTTGATTTGGACTTTGAAGAAGATAGAACTCTCATACTAAATCGGAAACGGGAGTCGAACCCGCAACACGCAGTGCTACAGCCATACGCCAAACCATTGCACCAACCAATTTTATACGGCGACTACCAATCTGACCCAGTTTAATCGGCGACACGATATCTCACGACAACACTGGTTGCCCGTAAAATTATAATGTTTACTGTGTAGGAGAAATCGGCCATTTTGCCACAAAATAGATAGGTACAGAAGACAATCTACATACAAAGCGCGCTCGAGCAACGCACACATAGACACCGCTCACGGACACGATATCTCGGCTCAATCGCCCGGTCGCACTCGTACAGTCAGGGACTCAAACTGTTACCGTAATAATGTGTTTTAACACTGTTTTTTAAAACAGTTTTATCAGGAAAACACTTTTAAATGTAACAGATACAATAATGTTACCGAATCAAACTGTAACCTTTTATATGTGTTAATAAGTGTTAATATGTGTAACTGAAATAATCAGTTTTAGTATAGCTTTATGTAAACTGTAACTTTGGCAACGCTGCGTTTACCTGTTACACTTTTAACACTTTTATATCTGTTACAGATATGTTAGAGTTACACTTTTGTAAGTGTTTTGGGTTAACACATTGAAAACACATAAATAAGTGTTATATTTGATTCTGTTACACATTCAACATGGAACACTTATAATTCTGTAACCTTTATGAAGGAGTTTTAAGTCCCTGCGTACAGTTCGGCGCAACGCTTTGACCCTAGCGTGGTTGCCTAACGTAGGTCTAGGCAAGTTTTCAATGAATTTTTTTTTTATAGCAAGCTTTTATAGGTACCTATATAATACTCATCAAAACTAATCATACGAGCCCAAACTCGATGGGCTTGTATCGTTTAACTACCAAGCTGCTATGGTCACCTTCCGGTTCCATCATCAGATCAGCTCCATGTCATAATAATTTAGCATTGTCATCTGATTTACACATGCATGCAAAATTTCAGCCCAATCGGTAACCGGGAAGTGGATCAAATTTAATTTGCAAGATTAGATTACAGACAAACACCCGATGTTATAGGTGAAACTAATAAAATATAGTTTAAAAAACTAAAAAAACACGCTTTCATAGCATATCAAACTAAAAAGTGTAAAGTAATTTTCAATATAGGTAGAAAATAATAATAATGAACGAAAAATACGTGGAGTGCTCGATTTACGAAAAATATGGCACATGCTTTTTTCACAATGATATTAATATTTTTCGTTCATTATTATTATTTTTTACCTATATTGAAAAATTTTTTTTTTGAAGTGATAACTTCTTTATCGGCGTTGAGCACTTTTTCTGTAATGGGTATAAAATCTTAAACTCGCGTCAGGACACGTGACCTGATCGAAAAAGCGTAAGACGGATGGTAAACTTTTTAATGTAAAATAATTGTAATAGTTTTAAAGTGTTAAATTTTTAATGTAATATAAATTGTCATGTTTGTGTACGATAGCGCAATAAATGAATATTGTATTCTACCACATAAATGATAGTACTTTTATACTGATAAAGCAATTGGTGCAAAATTATTCCCTAACCATTCCAAAATATTAAACATGCTCAACGTTAATAATCAAGTTTTCACTTCTGCCGGCACTCCCGGAGTGCAACCCGTCTTTTTTTTTTATGAAAGCGTGTTTTTTTAAACTTTATTTTTACTTTTCACTAAAAAAAACGGATTATTGTACTGTCATCAGTCTTTGGTGGGTGTGCAAAGTTTGAAGAAAATCTGATCGCCCAAAGTAAGTCAAAATCGAGCTCAAAGGCGTTGGTTACAAACATACAGGTGAAGCTAATATAAGCGTGTTAATAAAAGCCTGTAAAAGTGAAGTACATACATGAAATTAACTTCTGTACATATCTGTTTTGTGGTTTTGCCACCTTTTAAACAATGAATCATTGGGCTTGTTAATTAGCATAGATCGTAGCGTGTTCTGAAGTCATTAGTGAATGGTTTTAGTAGATTAATTGTTATAAATCTCTGAGTCACTATTGTTAATGACTGCTAGTTGTTTTCATCTGTACTGGTAAAGCATTTTTTCTTCCTTATGTTTATTTAACTGTAATGAAAACGGTTACATAAACAACATTATTTTCGGTTTAAGGCTGTATCTGTCACCAAGAATTAAAATTTTAACAAAGTACGGTTAAGTAATTTTGTAAATGTTACAATTTTGGCAAGGGCTGAGTGATTAATCTGTATAAAGGGTGTAAGGGACAGCTCTCCACAAACTTTAAGGGCTTGCTCAGTTGACGAAACTGAACAACCTTATACAATTTTTTTTTCAGAAAACGAAAAACAATCGGCCTCTCCATACAAACTGTCCAATCAAGTTTATAATTTTGTATAGTGAGGCGGATTTCTTTTTTCATTTCCTGAAAAAAAGTGTTGTGGAAGGTTGTTCAGTTTCGTCTACTGAGCAAGCCCTTAGGGTCAACTCACACCGAAAGAGCGGCGAAGGGCAGCTAAGCGGAGCGCAGTTTCAGTTTCATACGAATTTTAATTTTATTATCATTACCATAATACTTATTATCGCATGAGAAACTCGAACGAGTCGCGCGGATGCCCGCGGCGCCGCAGGAATTCCGGGGAATTCTTTCGTTCGTGTTTCTCATGCGATAATAAGTATTATAGCAATGAAAATAAAGTTAAAATTCATATGACACTGAAACTGCGCTGCCCTTCGCCGCTCTTTCGGTGTGAGTTGACCCTTAAAGTTTGTGGAGGGCTGTCCCTTACACCTTGTATAGTATTATTTTTAGTTTACTTATGTGAAATCTGAATACAGTTTGTTCAGAATCACTAACTGAAAGGATTCCAATAGTTTTTACACCATGGTATACTTTTTCCCTAAATATTTAAAAAGTTAGTTATAAGTTTTTTTTTATGGTGAGAAAAAAGTCATCCAATGACATCCCCCGCTCTTGGGCGGAGCGGGAGATAGTGTCAGACTCTTACTGACTAAAAGACCCACCCCGTTCCTTCTAGCCTTCATACCGGGGCTCGAGCGCCCTTTCGGATAACCCTGGCCCCAGTAGGTTTGGACCCGGCTGGGTACCTGCTGTTGCTGACAATTCATTGAGGCGCGCGGGAACAGTGCGCGACGTCGACGACTTGGGCTTGGTCCGGACAGTTATCGGACGGCCGGACAGCGAGCTACCCATTGCTTATTGTCCGCAAGCCCACGCCTACGGTGGCCGGAAATCGGGATCAGAATCCCGGCGGCGGCGGCGATAACGCCATTGCCTGGTGCGTTCGGCCTCCTTAGTTATAAGCTGGTTATATCAACAAAAATAGATAAGGTGACTATGTATTTTTGCTTGGCCATCCAAGCAACTGAGGGGTTGTTTTGCATTTACACCCTACTGTTCGTTAGAGCCTAATACTCGTTCGTTATGACCTGCGGTGACCACCTGTATTGTACTTAATATCGGTGGTGTCCAACTTATGACCTTTATAGGGTTCCGTAGCCAAATGGCAAAAAACGGAACCCTTATAGATTCGTCATGTCGGTCTGTCTGTCCGTCCGTATGTCACAGCCACTTTTTTCCGAAACTGTAAGAGCTATACTGATGAAACTTAGTGAGTAGATGTATTCTGTAAACCGCATTAAGATTTACACAAAAAAAAAAAACAATAATGGGGGTCCCTATACATACTTACAACTGAAACTCAAAAGTTTTTTTTTCACCAAACCTATCTATGGATATCTATGGATAGGTTTTCAAAAATGATATATTTTAGACACTTCCAAAGTGGTACAATGTTTGTCCCCCCCTGTAACTTCTAAAATTGGTTTGAATGAGATCTAGTAAGTAGTTTTTTTTAATACGTCATAAACTTAAAAAAGAATACACTATCATTAAAACGATTAAAGTCACAACGAACTACAATAACTTTTGTAATTATATGTTACTCGCCGTTACGGAACCCTTCATGGGCGAGTCCGACCCACAATTGGCCGGTTTTAAATATTTTTGGGGAAAATATAACATGGTGTAACATTTGTTATTATAATGTTTATAAACCGTATGGTTGTAACACCAAGCGATTTCTCAAAAAATGTAATCCCGTAGGATTTCGTAAAAGGCGACTGTCGAAGTCACTCATTCGCGCGACCCAACCAAACGCGTGTAACGAAACCATAGCGCGATTCAGCCGGACGGTACAACGCCATCTATCGAGCTCTAGTGACAACTTTTAAAATCATTCCGAATTTGGTATTTGATGTCTATTATTTTTTTTTCTTAAATGTATAGTTGTTTTATTTAAAGATATTACAAAACATAAATAAAATTAAATGGAAATGTTCATTTAACACAACTGTATAAATGAAGCAGGACTTTTTCGCCCGTTGCATAAGATTGGTGTAAAAAAAAATAGGTACTTACATATTATTAAAATCCACGCCGAGGTCAGTTTTAATGTTTTCATATCGGGCCCGGCATTTATTTGACATTTAGACTGTTACCTAAAACAAAAAATATGTATAAGCATAATCAGGATTAGTAGATAAGATTGTTTCAATCTAATTTATTTATTTATTTAATCTTCATGCATCACAAAATACGTAGGCGGACTTAATGCCTTAGGCATTCTCTACCAGTCAACCTAGGGTGGTGAAGAGACAATATGGTAGGCGCACAAAAAGAAAATTGTGTATGTAATAGTTAAAATACACATCCATATAAATATTCCATAGAACCAAATGGCTTGGTACGTGACGATGGAAAGAGACCAGTTGGTACCGTGGAAGGTGGGTAGGCCTCTGGTGTGGGACGCAACCTGTGTCGACACCCTTGCGCCATCCCATATTCCATGTAAGGCGGGCTGTGCTGGCGCTGCCGCTGCGGCTGCTGAGACCCTTAAACGGCGCAAATACTGTAACCTTATTGGTAATTACAGTTTTGAGCCGAATGGGGTCGAAACGCTTGGGTCATGGGGTCCGAATGCGCGTCTCCTTTTTAAGGAAATTTCTCGCCGACTGATCGATACCTTGCGTGACCAGAGGGCTGGCTCGTTCTTCGCTCAAAGAATAATTAGCAATGCCATTCAACATTCAACATTACGTGGTAATGCTGCCAGTCTTCTGGACACATTCCCGGATGACAGCGATGTGGAGGAGTACTTCGACGCCTGAGTGCACTTTGTATTTTTGTATTTTATTTATATACGTTAGGTATTTATTTAGGTGTTAGTATAAATAGTTTAAGTTTGTTTGTTTAAATATTCTAAACAAATTATAATAATTTATTTATTAATCTTGTTTTAGTGTGGGTAAGAGACAGAGTTATACAAGTTGTCTAGCGCCATCTCTCACCCACACTGAAACAAGATTAAAACAATCATACTTTGAATGCCATATGGTAACCCCGCAGGTTATATCTAGGCGGGGGAATGTAATCAAAATCGAATGATTTTTTTTAATGATTTAATCAAGTGCTTGACTGCGATCCCCCCTTATGATGCAATCGTTGATGGTGAGGCGCACTAGTTTAGTGGTTAAGACCCTATTCACTCTAGCCTTGAAGACACTTAAATTATAATTGAACGGGAAGAGAGCAGCAGGCAAATTGTCCCAGTCCTTCGATGTACGCGGTAATAACGAGGCGAAACGCTTAGTCCGGATCGTAGAGGTGTTAACAATGTAAAGAACACTCGCCATACGTTTATTTTTTTTTCAAATTAAATCAAATCAAATCAGTTTATTGCAAACATCTTGTACAGTGGTTGGAATAAAAATAAAGAGTTTCAAACATGCACCCTATAAGGGCACTGCTAAAGAAATAAATTTCAGTAAAATAAAATACATTTTAAAATTCAGATTCAATATTACATTTAAAAAGGCAAAAATTATTGAAACGATTTTTTATCCTTGAAACGTTAAGAAATATGGAAACAAAAAGTTCACACTTAAACTAAGTTATGAAAAGAAATGTCTTCACTAATGTGTCGTTTATAACTGGGCAAGTGCGAGTCGGACTCGCAGAGACCCAGAGTGTCGAAAATTTATCCGAATTGAATTTTTTTAAGCTATTGCATAGCTTCTATCGTGGGCCTTGAGCGTGGAGACCAAATCCAGAAATTCCGTAACGAAAATAACCTAACACCCCCACTCATTTGTTTTTTGAGCGTGGTGACCGATAAGAAAACAAATGAGTGAACAATCAATCAAAATTCAATTCAATGTGTGAAAGTGTAACTTCATTTAATATCAAAGAAAAAAAAAAACAAAGGAAAAAAAAACTGCATCAATAAAATAAATAAATAATTATAATTGCATAAGTTGAAAAAAATGCTATGCAATAGCTTTACCGCGGCAGTCCCCGAGTGCCACACGTCTTTTTTTTTTGTGACTTAGGTAACAGCATTATTGTTTTCAGATTTTTTCCTATACCTGTGTTATAAGCAAGGTCTTACTCTTAACCTTGCTTTGTGCCAAATTTCAGGATTCTGGGTCAACGGGAAGTACCCTATGAATTTTACGAGCTAGCTGGCCCAGCGAACATCGTACTGTTTAAAACTCAATGAATGTTATATAACTTTCGATATTGTTAACCGATTGCGATGAAACAAAGCCCAAGTAATATACCAAGTTGCACACAATTTTAATGCATTAAAGTTAACTACATCAGTTTCGTACATTTGACGTGATGCGCGCACAACTAAAAACTTTTACAGATTTATTATATGTGTAGATCATGCTACGAAAAAAGTTTGATTAGAATTTAGTTTTCCAATTCCGCTTATCTGTGCATCATTGTGTGAGGTGTCGAGTAGTGGCGAACGGAAAAAGAAAGCGAATTGTTGCCAATATATATAATATAATATATAATAGTAAATAACGGAATGGAAACGGAGATTTGTCATGTCTGTCTGTCTGTCCGTCCATATGTCACAGCCACTTTTTTCCGAAACTATAAGAGCTATACTGATGAAACTTAGTGAGTAGATGTATTTTGTAAACGACATTAAGATTTTCACAAAAAAAAAACATTTTAACAACAAAAATTTTTGTTCATCTTCGTTCAGGTCTTCAAAAATAATATTGAGGTTTATAATAACATTTCTTTCTAAATTAAATAGTTTGCGCGAGAGACACTTCCAAAGTGGTAAAATGTCCCCCCGCCCCTGTAACTTCTAAAATAAAAGAATAATAAAACTAAAAAAAAAATATATGATGTACATTACCATGCAAACCGCCAACGAAAATTGGTTTGAACGAGATCTAGTAAGTAGTTTTTTTTTTTAATACGTCATAAATCTAAAAAAATACACTATTATAAAACATCGATCAAAGTTACAACGAACTACAAGAAATTTTATATTATGTTACTTGCTGCTACGGAACCCTTCATGAGCGAGTCCGACTCGCACTTGGCCGGTTTTTTCATAAACTAATTACCTACCTAGCCAATTTAGGTTAAGCAATAGCGTTGGTTTCTTCACCTAGATTCCATCTATTTAGGTACTTAGTTCACTAAAGGTAAACAATCTTGATACTTACGTCTTTTTGTTTAAAATAAATCGTAATAAAAAACATACCAAGATCATTTCATCATCACCAGCCCTTTTTAGGGTTCCGTAGCCAAATGGCAAAAAATGGAACCCTTATAGATTCGTCATGTCTGTCTGTCTGTCTGTCTGTCCGTCCGTCCGTATGTCACAGCCACTTTTTTCCGAAACAATAAGAGTTATACTGTTGAAACTTTGTAAGTAGATGTATTCTGTGAACCGCATTAAGATTTTCACACAAAAATAGAAAAAAAGCAATAAATTTTGGGGGTCCCCATACATAGAACTGAAACTCAAAAATTTTTTTTTCATCAAACCCATGCGTGTGGGGTATCTATGGATAGGTCTTCAAAAATGATACTGAGGTTTCTAATATCATTTTTTTCTAAACTGAATAGTTTGCGCGAGAGACACTTCCAAAGTGGTAAAATGTGTGTCCCCCCCCCTCTAACTTCTAAAATAAGAGAATGATAAAACTAAAAAAAATATATGATGTACATTACTATGAAAACTACCAACGAAAATTGGTTTGAACGAAATCTAGTAAGTAGTTTTTTTTTTAATGCGTCATAAATCGAAAAAAATACACTATTATTAAAACATCGATCAAAGTTACAACACATTACAAGAACTTTTATATTATGTACTTGCTGCTACGGAACCCTTCATTGGCGAGTCCGACTCGCACTTGGCCGGTTTTTAATGTTCCCACTGTTGGGACTCAAGCCTCCTCGCTAGGAGAGGGAATGGGCCATAATCCACCACGCGGGCCCAGTGCGTCTTGGTGAATGTCACATGTCTTCGAATTTTTGGTTCTAGGACATGCCGGTTTTCTCACGATGTTTTCCTTCACCGTTTTGAAAGCAGTGGTAATGAAACAAATTACACAAAGTAATGCGCCTGGCTGGGTTCGAACCTGCGACCTACAACTCGTAAGTCGGGGCCGTTACCACTCGGCCACCACTGTTCTCTCTCAAAGATCATTTAAATTTAGTTAATTAGGTACCTAACATCGGTTTAGGTAAATACCTAATTGTAAACATTTTTAGGTAAAATTTTTAGACAATTTTTTTTTTTACTATTGCTTGACTGCGATCCCACGTGATGGTAAGTAGCGATGCAATCTTTGATGGTGAGGCGCACTAGTTTATTAAGAGCCTATTCACTCTCGCCTTGAAGACACCCAAATTATATTCGGACGAGAAGACCGCAGCAGGCAAACTGTTCCAGTCCTTCGACGTACGCGGTATAAACGACGAGGCGAAACGCTTAGTCCGGACCGTAGAGGTTTCAACAACGTAAGGGTGAATAATCGCCGTACGTATATGTAAAAATTGTTTACATTTAGTTAACTATCTAAACAGATGGAGCAGATGTAATGTAAACTCCTTTTGAGGTACTGAAACCTAAAAACGGTGAAGGAAAACATCGTGAGGAAACCGGCATGTCCTAAAACCGAAAATTCAAAGACATGTGACATCCACAACCCGCACTGGACCCGCGTGGTGGATTACGGCCCATTCACTCTCTTAGAGAGGAGGCTTGAGTCCTAGCAGTGGGAACATTAAAAAGGCTGATGATGATGATGAAACTCGGTTACAAGCCCTTGTAAGGGCGATCGGCGGCGGCGATCTCTCGCGCTGGGCCTTGGTACAGGTCATGGTCCGGGGCGAGGAGGAGTGGCAGGCCGTCGCCAACTTCTGCGAAGCAGTAATGCTAGCGTCCCAGCCGTCGCCGGGATTCCGATCCCGATTTCCGCCCACCATTTGTCGGCTAGTAGCACCGTAGGCTTGCGGACAGCGAGCAATGGGTAGCTCGCTGTCCGTCCGTCCGGTAACTGTCTGGACCGAGCCCAAGTCGTCGACGGCGTGCACTGTTCCCGCGCGCCTCAAGGAGCTGTCAGCAACAGCAGGGGCCCAGCTGGGTCGAAGCCTACTGGTGCCAGGGTTAATTCGAAAGATAGCTCAAGCCCCGGTGCGATGGCAACGAAGGAACAGGAGTGGGTTTTTAGTCAGTAAGAGTCTGACACTATCTCCCGCTCCACCCAAGAGCGGGGGATGTCAATGCATGATTTTTCCCACCATAAAAAAAAAATAAAAAAAAATGGTCCAAGCTGGCAGGTGGAATTTTGCAGCACTAGCCCATATGTGACTGCAGTACTCCACACACGAACGGACCTGTGCTTAACATTAAAAGCTGTGCCGGTGTGAAGTACCGCCGCCGGACCTTGGCAAGAACGCCTAGTTTTCTAGCAGCTACCGTGGCTTTGGACTCAATTAACCACCCAAAGTTAAGGTCGCCCTAAGTAAAGCCCAAAGTTAATTAGGTACCTAAGATCGGTGTAGGTAAATACCTAATTGTAAACATTTTTAGATAAATTTTTTAGACAATTTTGTTCGATAAAAGATATAGATTGTTTACATTTAACTACCTAAATATGGAGTAAGTATAGATTTAATGTAAACTCGGTTAAAAAAAAACCGTCATGGGTAAGTACGCAAATAAGTTATAAGAAGAAGAATTCACGCAAATATTGCCAATAGTGGTGAAAGATTTCGGGTACCCGTTAGAATAATGTAAACTCTTACCCCAAAAACATTGATAACCTTCAGTACACCTCCATTTTCAAGGAAGGCCAACTCAGTAATAAAGAAAGATTGTTTAAAAATACATCACTGTAACTAATTGTGTGTTTATTAACATTTGATTTAATATCAAGATAAACATGACGATGTAGGCACGTATGCTGTGATATTTAACGCCGAAGTTATTTTTTCTACAAATATCACTGGGATTGGGCAGGACATGTCTGCCGCATGTCTAATGAGCTTTGGACCCATAAAATGCAGGATTGGAGCCTGGACACAGAAACGCGGGGCCGAGGCAGACCACGGAGATGGTAGGACGACCTGCATGGCTTCCTTAAAAATTGGAATGAGAAAGTGAGGAGCTGTGATCGTTGGAAGGAGTGGAGGGAGGCCTTTGCCCAGCAGTGGCACAGTATGGGCTAACTATAGTAATATATCTAATAAAAATTGGAATGAGAAAGTGAGGAGCTGTGATCGTTGGAAGGAGCGGACGAGGCTTTTGCCCAGCAGTGGGACAATATAAGCTAACTATAATAATATATCAAAGTCAAAGCATTTATTTCAAATAGACCATATGCAGGCACTTTTGAATAGTCAAGTGTCGGTCAGTCCAAGAAAAGTGAAGCTAAATTGCATGTTCCAAAGCGTAGGTCTCCATGGAGAAGAACGTGCAAGACACTCTTTTAAATCATATTATGTGTTACATATAATGCTTGATTACATATAACTTGTTGCTTCTAGTATGTGAGCACAATGTCGATAATGAAATAAAAATGTAAAATAATTAAAAGATAGAAACCGAATTAAGCCACTGGCAGCTAAGAGACGACCAGTCCCATCTGACGGCACCCGTTCACGAGCATGACGCGTGCATCAGCCCCACTCAGCTCAACCATTTTGAAGGGAACTGAATGACCCAATAACACGTGCCACCAACAGCGAGACATTTCTAATAATAACAATCTTCTAATATTCCACAACTAACACACAACGCCATCTAGTCCCAAGCTAAGCAGAGCTTGTGTTATGAGTGTTAGACAAGTGATAAACTTACTTATATGTTTCTAAATACCTAAATATAATAGATCAATTACACACAGACACAGAACAAATGATCGTGCTCAACACACGAACATTTGTCCTGGGTGGGAATCGAACCCACGACCTTTAGCATAGCAGTCAGGGCTACTGACCACTAGACCAACAGGCCAGTCTAAATGTATACATCATAAAAGGAACCTCTGTCCATAATTTGACTGTTCTAGGTCCAAGGGTTTGAGCTGGGCGTTGATATGTTTTATGTTCTACCGTAAAAAATTGTGAGATCAATGTAACGCCAAGTCGGTTAATTTATTCAGTCCGTAATCAGGGATCTTGGTGACCTGGATTGACTTGGCAATCGGACTAAACAAACTAAAAAATATAGTTTAAAAAAACAAAAAAATCACGCTTTCATTGCATATCAAACTAAAAAGTGTAAAATAATTTTCAATATATATTTAAGTTGTTTTTTAATATTTAAGTTTATTATGTATATATTTTCTTGTAACTAAATAAATAAAGTCAATATAGGTAGATAATAATAATAATGAACGAAAAATATTAATATCATTGTGAAAAAAGCGTGGGGTGCTCGATTTACGAAAAATATGGCACAAAGCGCCCCACGCTTTTTTTAAAAAAAAACAGATTATTGTATTGTCATCAGTCTTTGATGGGTGTGCAAACTTTGAAGAAAATCTGATCGCCCGAAGTTGGTCAAAATCGAGCTCAAAGGCGTTGGTTACAAACATACAGGTGAAGCGATATAAGCGTGTTAATACAATATAATACGTATTACTTGTGATATAAGTGCGATATTAGGTGGGAAAATCATCCAATGACATTCCCGCTCTTGGGCGGAGCGCGAGAGCGTATCAGACTTTTGCTGACTAAAAAGCCACTCCTGTTCCTTCTTTGCCTTCGTCTCAGGGCTGAGTTTTCCTTTCAGAAACAAACCCCGCAACACAAGTCCGCCTTTGTACTTTTGTGTTGCATGAAGTTTTAATCTATATATCTATACATATAAATTATATTGGAGTGTCTGTAATATTTAAATAACCGTTTTTAGGGTTCCGTAGTCAACTAGGAACCCTTATAGTTTCGCCATGTCTGTCTGTCTGTCCGTCCTCGCTTAATCTCTGTGACCGTTAGCACTAGAAAGCTGAAATTTGGTACCAATATGTATATCAATCACGCCGACAAAGTAGTAAAATAAAAATTGGAAAAAAAATGTTTTATTTATTTATTTATTTTATTTAAAAAACTTCATGCAACATAAAGGTACAAAGGCGGACTTAATGCCTTAGGCATTCTCTACCAGTCAACCTAGGGTGGTGAAGAGAAAACATGGCAGGTGCATAAAAAAAAAAAAGAATATTTTGATAAGAAAACAAGTGTACAAATATTTATATAATAAACATACTTAAATATTCAATATAATATAAACCTACATACATACAAATATATATAATTTATATAAGGTAACGAAAGGATTTTTGAGACTACTCCGCTATTTCTGTTGAAAATGAAGCCGCAACTTCCGCTTAAATGCATACCGACTGGTGGCCGTCCTGATGTCAAGAGGAAGCGCATTCCACAGAAGAATAGACTGTATATGAAAGGAAGAATGGACAAAATCAGAAGAATGAGAAGGACAAAGCAGAAGAAGGTTATTGGAAGAACGCAGATTCTTGGCATGGGAAGAACATAGAAATTGAAAGTTTGATATAAGATAAGAAGGAGGGGTGGGAGAATTCAGCAGAGAGAAAAGTGTAGTCAATGCGCGCAAACTTCTTCTCTGGCGTATAGGCATCCATTTAAGTTCAGTTCTGTAACTGGAAATATGGTCATATTTCCTCAAATTAAATATAAACCGGATGCAGTTGTTGAGGAGTCTGTCAAGCTTGTCTAGCAACACCGTATTCAGGTCAAAGTAGCACACGTCACCATAGTCGATTATAGGGAAAATTAAAGTCTGCACAAGCATTGTCTTTGTCTTCGCAGGCAGAAAGTTCCTCAGACGATACAGATAGTTACCGCAAAGTCCCGTTGACTCTTTGGCAGACACTTGAAACTTGACTTTGCCAGCCAAGCGTCGAGTCAAGATGCAAACCGAGATCCTTTACGCTAGGATTGATGGGGATGACGGCACCGTTAAAAACAATTGGAGGAAGAGAGTTAACCACCACTCTACCCATCATGCGCGGGCTACCAATAATAATAGCCTGACACTTTGCGGGGTTTACGGACACCCCAAAGCTATCAGACCAACCCTTGATAGCTTCCAAATCTCGGTTTACATCCTCTATAGCGTCTGACAAACTCTCCACCCGCGCAGCCGCATATAATTGTAGATCATCGGCATAAAGATAATACGAACACCGAAGACAGAGAGTTATAAAATTTATGAAGATGGAGAATAGCAAGGGAGAAAGAATACCGCCTTGGGGAACACCAGATTCTAGATCACGCCAACTCGACGAATTCTCGTCAACGCGAACCGACTGCTGACGTCCCCGAAGATAAGAAGAGAACCATTCCAGCGCCTCGGACGAAACCATAAGATGGGAAAGGATAGATAGGAGAATATCGTGACTGACAGCATTAAAGGCATTTGAGAAATCTATTAGAACCAAAACGGTAACCTTGGTTTCCTCCATAGCTTCCCTAATGTCACCAGTCACTTTAAGGAGAGCAGAGGAGGTACTATGACCAGGCCTGAATCCAGATTGAAATGAGCTAACAAGGTTGTTACGGTGAACAAATCCTGATAACTGCTTATGGACGCAGGCCTCAAGTACTTTGGACAGGAAAGGAAGAATAGAAATTGGGCGGAAATGGTTAGGCAGAGAGGGATTAGAGATTTTAGGAAGTGGACGCACGTAAGCCATACGCCACAGGGATGGGAATTGTCCGGAATCAAGGGAAAAATTTATTATATGGGTAATCGGAGGAAGAAGAAATTCGAGGATTAAGGTAATCATGTAACGACTAATTTCGTCATGACCCACAGCCTTGGACTTTATGGATAGGATAATCTTTTTGACTTCGTCCAAGGTGGCCGGGGAAAAGCGGAACTCTTCAATGATAGGACTTGGTAGGCTAGTAATGAAATCAACCGTCTGAGACAGCATTTGCGAATCCAAATGACAAGTGGTAGTGAAGTGACGGTTGATATCATCCAGTGCGATAGTCTTAGGAAGATCCACATGACGTGGTCTGCCGATACCGAGAGTTCCGAGGAATTTCCAGATATCGGCAGGAGAAGAAGAAGATATGTTTTCAAGAATGTGGCGGCGTTTAGCGTTGCGTATCATCTGATTACACCGATTTCTTGCAGTCCTAAAAAGGTCTCTATTTTCGACACTGCGATCCTTTTTGAATTTTCGAAAGGCACGATCCCTGCGCCTCATCGCCATGCGAATTCCTGTCGTCATCCACGGGGCCGGTGGACGCTTAAGCTTCACACTCATGACAGGAGCGTGTCTATCATAGAGGGCAAGGACCGTCTGATTAAAAATATGCAGCTTATCGTCCACAGATGTTGCCATTGCAAGGTGTTCCCAATCGAGTTGCGACGCATCCTGTTGAAGTTTCTCAACATCCATGCGAGCAAAACAACGCATGCGCAAGACTTTAGGGGGAAGTTTAGGTGGTTTTAGGATATATGAGAGGAAAATTAGGTCATGATGGGAAAAACCAGGTGCAGGAAACTGACCGTGTGAGGAAGCAAGGGAGGGAGTGGAAGTCAGAATTAAGTCAAGCCACGTGTCTTCACCTGAGATATTGAAATGAGTAGGCTGCAGTGGAAGGACATGGAGACTCGCGGACTCGATGATATGTAGGGTAGCCCCCCTATATGTAAAGTGGAAAGTGATTTTTTTTTTTATTTCAATCCTAACGTGTGATATATCGTTGGATAGGTATTGAAAAATGAATAGGGGTTTACTAAAATCTATTTACTAATAATTTCGGAAATAATCGCTCCAAAAGTAAAAAACAGTGTGTGTGTCCCCCTCTAACTTTTGAACCATAAGTTTAGAAAATATGAAAAAAATATGAAAAGTAGAACTTTATAAGGACTTTCTAGGAAAATTATTTTAAACTTGATAGAAAGAACAGTTTTTGTACAAAAAAGACAAAAGGGTTCTACAAAATAATTTCTGGACTAAGTTTGTAGTATAATCGTATATGCAAGCATTTTTTAAACTTATAAGTGGGAACAATTATTGTGACGGACGGGAAACTACGGAGCGTGGCCCGACACGCTCTTGGCCGTTTTATTACTACATGCATACGAATATACATACATCTACGGTACATACACCAAAATAACATCTTTTTTAAATTTTGTCTGTCTGTCTGTTTGTTTCAGCTAATCTCTAAAATGGCTGGACCGATTTTGACTTTTTTTGGCAGGTAGCTGATGTAATAAGGAGTAACTTAGGCTACTTTTATTAAAAAAAAATATAATTCAAAATCCTGTAGTCTACACGAAAGAAGTCGCGGGCACAGCTAGTAAATAATTAAATCTACACTAATATAATAAAGAGGTAAAGTTTGTTTTTTTGTTTGTAGGAGGTAATCTCTGAAAGTACTGGTCCGATTGCAAAAATTTTAGCACTGATAGAAAACAGAAAATCTGATCGCCCAAAGTAGGTCAAAATCGAGCTCAAAGGCGTTGGTTTACAAACATATAGGTGAAGCTAATATAAGCGTAAGAATCAAAAGCAGCACCACCTACTGGGTCCAATTGTGTTTTCAAACCATCCAGGGCACTCTCAAATATACGTACTAAATTACTTTAAAATCGGTCGAGCCGTTTAAGAGGAGTCAGGTGACAAACACAAGTACAGAAGAATTATATTGACTGGCCCGTTGGTCTAGTAGTTAGTCGTGGGTTCGATTCCCATCCAGGACAAATGTTTGTGCGATGAGCATGATCATTTGTTCTGTGCCTGGGTGTAATTGGGCAGCGTTATGTAAGGCTAGATTAACCTTTCGAATGTCTTAAGTTACACTGTCCGACATAAGGTAATTGTCTTTCTATTGTGTTTCTAATTACGACATTCAAAGAGTTAAGCGACATTATAGAGATTTGGAGAAAATGATCTTCAAAGATTTTAAAGTTAAAATTGTCGCTGTGTGCTCATTATTTAGGTATGTTACGTGTTTGATTTTTAAGCTATTGCATAGCTTCTATCGCGGGCCTTGAGCGTGGAGACCGAATCCAGAAATTCCGTAACGAAAATAACCTAACACCCCCCACTCATTTGTTTTTTAGCGTGGTGACCGATAAGAAAACAAATGAGTGAACAATCAATCAAAATTCAATTCAATGTGTGAAAGTGTAACTTGAATTAATATCAAAGAAAAAAAAACAAAGGAAAAAAAATACTGCATAAATAAAATAATTATAATTGCAAAAGTTGATAACAATGCTATGCAATAGCTTTACCGCTTTTTTTTACTGTAAAGTTAAGATTAATTCAGAATTTATTACAGTGCAGAAGATACTATAAAAGATCTAGCCATTTTTCCACTTAGTTCGTTTATTAATGTCATATTCAGATTAATTAATTTTGTCAATAACGTTCTATGACATTATTGTCGTTTGATTCTTTAATACGATTTATTTTGGGTGAAATAAAGTGTAGTTTATGATTAAATCTAAATATTTTAACGCAAACTCAAATTAAACAAAAATTATACTATTTCTCTAAAATGATCTTGTATGCCATTACTGATTACGAGATACTGTGAAATCGAAAGGAGATCGCATGAGTTGCTTTTTTATATAACCAACGAACTGGCTTGTAAAATATAATTCGAAGGATTATGCTGTTCTAGAATAGTTTTGAAAGTTAGTAGAAAAGAAGAATGTCTCTTGTTTTTTCAGTGTTGAAGTGATTTTCAGAAGAATAACATGTATTCGTTGAAATAAGTTAAAAAAAATTAAGAGTGCGCCGCCCGAAGTGTTTAATTTCAGAAGTATCCCTATACGAGCCTACCGACGAGCTGAGCTGCGTCACAATACACATAAATTTGAATAATTTTGACGTGACAACGTCTTAAATTAGGTTGCGGCTGGGAGTCACTTATGAAAAAGTGTAACGCTCGGTAACGTTACGATGAGTCACCGAACGAGAGAGAGGCCCGCCGAATGCCTTGCGTCTCTCTCCCACTCAACTATGATCAAATTTGATGCAAAATTTGTGCAATTCTTATTTTCATTCAATTCCTTGTTCCTATTGTGCAATTTAATTATATTCATATCAATAAATATTCTACCGAGAAAAAGACGTTGTCACGTAAAATCTTCGCCCGTAAAACCGACTTTACAGGCAACCATTTTTTATAGTCAAATACCTCAAAATAACAACGAATTAGCTGCCATTTTAGGCGGTTAGCTCGATATTAATATAATATAATATAATATAATATAATATAATATAATATAATATAATATAATATAATATAATATAATATAATATTCCACAACTATCACACAATGCCGTCTAGTCCCAAGCTAAGCAGAGCTTGTGTTATGGATACTAGACAACTGATAAACATACTTATATATTTCTAAATACATACATATTATAGATAAATTACACCTAGACACAGAACAAATAATTGTGCTCATCACACAAACATTTGTCCTGGGTGGGAATCGAACCCACAACCTCCGGCATAGCAGTCAGGGTCACTAACCACTAGACCAACAGGCCAGTCAAAATATTGCGTTTTTAATAAATAAATTGAAACGTATTATCTACAAATTTTGTGGATATAATTCGTTTATGCATTTTAAAACCCTGTTTGTGTATTTTGTAACAGTAACTGAGGCGCATAATTCTCTATTACGTAACTAATGTGTGCAAAACTTCTAAAAAATTTTGACATGTCGTTTAATTCACCCCTTAGGTATTGTTAAGCACTAGGATTGACTTTTGAACACAAAATTAGCTGAATACATAGTTAATAATGCCTGAATCGATCTACATTCAAAACTATTTTTTTTCAATTTTGTTGCTTAATACGTTTTTACATAAAGTAGTCCAATTTATCTATAATGTATGTATTTAGAAATATGGCGAGGGTCTTAGGAGAGCCTTTTTTTTTCGTTTGCTAAAGACATTTTATGACAACCCCCGCTCTTGGGTGGAGCGGGAGATAGTGTCAGACTCTTACTGACTAAAAAACCCATCCCGTTCCTTCAAGCCTTCATACCGGGGCTCGAGCGCCCATTCGGATAATCCTGGCCCCAGTAGGCTTCGACCCGGCTGGGCCTCTGCTGATGCTGACAACTCCTTGTGGCGCGTGGGAACAGCGCGCGCCGTCGACGACTTGGGCTTGGTCCGGACAGTTACCGGACAGCCGGACAGCGAGATACCCATTGCTCACTGTCCGCAAGCCCGCGCCTACGGTGGCTGGAAATCGGGATCGGAATCCCGGCGGCGGAGAGAGCGCCGTTGCCTGATGCGGTCGGCCTCCTCCTTAGGGTCAACTCACACCAAAAGAGCGTCGAAGCGCAGCGAAGCGGAGCGCAGTTTCAGTGTCATATGAATTTAAACTTTATTTTCATTGCTATTGTTGGAGATAAAACCTTCTTGCAAGCTTCCTAAATTATATGAAAATCAATGACTGGATGCTCAATGCAAATTAGTTTTTTAATAATTTTCGGTGTGAACAATATATTTTACAAGAAACAAGTGAAGACAAGTGACAAATAGAAGTGTCATATTTTTTCATATAATTTAGGAAGCTTGCAAGAAGGTTTTATCTCCAACATTTCCCCGGGCGTTGAAACCAATGGTTTCAACCAGATTCTGAAGACACAGGCAAAGGGCAGATTCGGTTGAATGCCCGTCGAACGACTCCAGTAGACGTCCGAATGTCAGCTACACGGGCGATACCATCCGTTCCTGGATGAACAGCCACGATCCGTCCAAGTCTCCACTTCAACGGAGGAAGATCGTCTTCCTTGATCACCACCAAGGAGTTCAGCATCAAGCCATCCTTGCAGGAACGCCATTTGGAGCGTTGTTGCAATTCTGCAACATACTCCTTGCTCCATCTGCTCCAGAAATGCTGGCGAAGCTGCTCGATCCTCTGGTAACGAGACAGATAATTGGCAGAGCTATCCTGGTAATCAGGTTGCGGCAAAGAAGTAAGTGGCCGTCCCACAAGAAAATGTCCTGGCGTGAGCGGAGTATAATCTGCAGGATCTGAAGACAACGGCGTCAATGGACGAGAGTTCAAGATGGCTTCAATCTTGGTTAGTGTGGTGTACAGCTCCTCAAAAGTCAAGTTACAATTTCCCAACACTCTCTGAAGGTGATACTTTGCTGACTTGACACCCGCCTCCCAGAGTCCACCGAAATGTGGGGTGTAGGCGGGAATAAAATGGAACCTTATTCCGTCGTTTGCTGCACTTTCACCCAAGGACAAACTATTTAATTTTAAAAATTTGGAAAGGTCGTTGTATGCACCGACAAATGAGGTACCGTTATCGGAAAAAATATCAGCAGGTTTACCTCTCCGAGAAATAAACCGATACAAAGCCAGTAAATAACTATTGCTAGTTAAATCACCAACGAGCTCCAAATGAATGGCCTTGGTTGTGAAACAAATAAAAATAGCGACATACACCTTTACTAACCTACATCCACGGCCCTGGCGACTAGCACACATAATAGGGCCAGCGTAATCAACGCCTGTGCTTTCAAAGGGATAACCTGGACGAAGGCGTTCTCGTGGTAAGTTACCCATTAAGGGAGCTACAACCTTACCCTTCATACGGTGACACAAAACACACTTATGATAACAGGCTTTCGCCAACTTGCGACCTCCTATTGGCCAATAAGTTTCCCTAATGGAAGCTAATAATAATTGTGGGCCAGCATGCATCAGCCTTTTATGCTCAAAATTAAATAATAGTTTAGTGAAATCATGAGTGGACTGTAATAAAATAGGGTGTTTCTTACTATAAGCAAAATTAGAGTTATCGAGACGTCCTCCTACTCGCATTACATTATTATCGTCTAAATAAACATTAAACTTTAGAAGGGCGCTCTTTTTAGGTAAACTCTTTTTGTTCAAAAATAATTGGTATTCAGAAAATGACTGAATCTGACTCTTAATAATGACAAGAGTTAGTGCATCTTGTACCTCATCATGTGACAAGTATTTGGTTTTAGGGTAATGCTTTCTACATGACTTAATAAATCGTAATACGTAGGCAACAGATCGTACGAGCCGTGTGTAATTGGAATAACGCCTAAAATCAATTAAAACTTCAGGTTTCGAATCGTTTACAACATGTAATATGATTTTAGGTCGAGTCTCCGGTAACGATTGTAGTCCTGGCTCGTAATTTGAGAAGGCCATTCAGACGAATCTAGTTTTAAAAAATCTGGTCCTTTCCACCACAGATCTGACTCCTGCAGATCACTAATATCCATGCCACGAGATATTAGGTCTGCTGGATTTTTGATCTGTTGGGACGTGCCTCCAAGTACAGTTACCCGACTTATCCAAAACCTCAGCAACGCGGTTGCGCACAAAGGGCTGAAGTCTGGTAGGCATCATCTGTAACCATCCCAAGACAATGGTTGAATCAGTCCAACAATAAACCCGACTGATCTTCACTCGAAGTGAGCTCATCACCTTCTCGTGAAGACGAGAACCGACTACCGCACCACATAACTCCAGTCGCGGAATTGTCGTAGGCTTGATGGGAGCAACTCGACTCTTTGCCATTAACAAGCGAGCCATGTACTCACCCTTAGCATTAACACTGCGAATGTAGACGCAAGCACCGTACGCGGACTCAGA
The DNA here is from genome assembly GCA_929112965.1 of Mythimna albipuncta. Classification (NCBI taxonomy): domain Eukaryota; kingdom Metazoa; phylum Arthropoda; class Insecta; order Lepidoptera; family Noctuidae; genus Mythimna; species Mythimna albipuncta. The sequence goes on from OV815985.1 coordinate 10,871,804, forward strand.
CGCGTCTGTGAAAATATGGAGTTCTAACTCCGTAAATGAATTGCAGACTACAAGTCGCGGAATGCGAACATGATTTAAAAGAGGTAAAGATTTAATAATAATCTCCCATTGTTTACAAATCTCATTAGGTAATGGTTGATCCCATGATAATTTATCTAACCACATTTTCTGTAGCAAGATCTTCATAGTAATAACAATAGGACCTAACAGACCTAAGGGATCAAAGATTCGCGCAATAACGGATAACAAGTCACGCTTTGTGTACCTAGTCGAAGATTTAGTCAGACCTATAGGAAACCCTATCTCATCAGTGCCGATATGCCAACAGAGACCAAGCAACTTTTCTGGCTCATTTTGTCCAATGTTCAAATCGTATGACGCAGGGACAGCATTCGACAATAATTGAGAATCATTTGACTTCCACTTTCTCAATGGCATACATGCCGACGCAAGCGCTTTGGTGACTTCAGTGCGAATGAACTTTACTTCATCTAAGTCATCCCCTCCGGTCAGCAAGTCGTCGACATAGAAGTCATGTTGGATGATTTCCGATATCTTAGGGTTCCTACAGTCGAGTCCTACTTGTTTAAGGCATCGTGTCGCAAGGAATGGCGCACTGGCCGTACCGTACGTGACGGTGTTTAATTGATAAACATTAATAGGATCACTAACATTATCACGCCAAACAATCTGTTGTAAATATCTGTCCGACGGGTGGACGACTATTTGTCTATACATCTTCTCCACATCCGCAGATAAAACATACTTGTGGACTCTAAAGCGAAGAAGTATAGACAATAGACCGTCCTGTACGGTTGGCCCAACCATCTGTAGGTCATTAGAGGACACTCCCGTCGAAGTAGAAGCACTAGCGTTGAAAACAACACGAAGTTTGGTCGTGGTACTCGACTCGCGTAAAACTCCCATATGTGGAATAAAATAACCCAAACATAAATTAGGTTTATTAATTTTTGTCATATGACCAAGTAACTCGTATTCTGACAAAAAGTCATGATACATTCTACTAAAGTTCGTCTTAACCTTTAATTTACGCTCTAAAGAATGTAAACAATGTGTGGCTTTATTAAAAGAATTTCCTAAAATTGAAGGATCTTTCTTAAGGGGGATGCGAACACAAAAACGACCATCAGACAATCGTGTCGTATTTGTAACGAAATTGTCTTCACACAATTTCTCTTCAGGCATATAAGAATTGGAAGACTTCGCATTCACCTCCTCTAATTGCCAAAACTTTGTCAATTCTGACTTGAGGTTTTCCCAGTCACCATCGCTGTCGGCAACCATTTTAGACATATTGCACTTTACGTCATTCGTCAGCAGTGAGATAGTATTCTGAGTAATTGGACCGGAAACTATCCATCCTAGACGGGTTTCACATAATATTGGTTTCCCGGTACCTAACTTTAGTCTTTGAGATCCTAACAAATCCCAAAAAAGATCAGCGCCGATTAAAATATCAACATCGGCAGGGTTATAAAAAGTAGGATCAGCTAAAGTAATATTCGAGGGTAAGTCGAAATCAGAAATATTTATCTGACGACACGGAACACTACTCGTAATGAACGGAAGAACAAAACAATTTAGTTCGAATACAAAGCTATCATCTAATGGCGTACCCTTAACCCGACATATTTTACCTACGTGCGAAGTGACGTTATTGATTCCAAGGATTGATCTATCTACCTGGCTAGTTTTTAAGTTAAGTTTATTGCACAACCTATCTGTTATGAGTGAAGACGTGCTACCACTATCGAGCACCGCGCGAGCGAGATGCACACACCCATTGTGGTCTCTTAATTTGATCAAAGCGGTTGATAACAACACATCTCGTTGCGTATGACCACACGGAGATGCAATGTTTGCGGATAAAGCTACGTTATTCGTTTCAGTCGTAGCAGACAAGTTATTCATCGAATTACCACTAGGTGTATTCGATACAGTGCCATTAGAATGTACGTGAACTAATGTGTTGTGCCTACGTTTGCATAGTTTGCAGCCTGGTTTTTTACATTTGTTAGCATAGTGTCCGGAACGAAAACAGTTAAAACATACCTTATAACTAGGTAATGATTTGAGACGGTCATCGTTACTCAATGCGAGAAACTGTGGACAATTATTTAATGTGTGATCGTTGTTATTACATTTAGGACAAGGTTTAGAAGCTGAGTCAGTGCTAGAATTGATAGGAGATTGTGCTACCATTGACTTGATCTTAGGACCTGATTTACCTGGTGATTGCGAATAATGATTGCGGGGGAGTTCCAGGGTCTCGATGAGGTCGGCTCGATTGCGTAAGAATTGCATAAATGCGTTAAACGTGATTAAGCCATCCTTGTCTATCCTACCTTTGCACTCCTCCCACTCACGATAGGTTTTTTGATCAAGTTTTCGTGTGACAATGTAGATTAAAAGTGTATCCCAGTGTTTCACAGGCTCCCCTAATGACTCTAAAGCTCGCAAGTCTTTATTTAACTGATCGATCAAATTCTTAATGGCAACAGAAGATTCTTTTGTAATTGATTCAATAGTAAATAATGAACTTATATGATTCTGAACCAGTAATCTTTTGTTGTCAAACCGATCACATAACAATGACCATGCCACAGAGTAATTACTTGAAGAAAACTCAATGGATTTGATAACTATAGCAGCTGTTCCCTCAAGTGATGCTCGCAAGTAGTGAAACTTATTGATTGCGTCTATGTCATCATTACAATGAATTAGGCTAGTAAAGGTGTCGCGGAATTCAAGCCAATTACAATATAATCCGCTAAACTTTGGTAACTGAATCGTTGGCAATTTAACCGGCTGCTTTATGCTAACACGAGTACTTTTACAACTTTCCATCGATTTATTATCTTTATTGTAGTCAGTCAGAATATTCTGGGCTCTAGATAAGGTTTTATAATAAATAGACTCAAACTCGGAACGCTGAGAATATTGTAAGTTGATGTCGTCAACAATGCATTCTAGACGTAACTGTACCTCATCATACTGCTCATACAACGCCTCTATCTTGCCCATGCGCAACTGCAACTCGGACACATCACAGCTAGATAGCTCCTTGTCCTTGAATGAGTCCAGAAAATTGAGGAAACTAGTCAAGCGACCTTTGAAGCTGCCTCGCTTCTTAATTAAATCCTTTTCCTCAGACATTCTGGGAGACGAGTGTTGTCAACCTGGCATTGATACAGGAATATAAAAATTAAAACAACAATATAATTTCAATAATTATACGCCTAGCTGTAGTCTATGCCCTTTCTGACTGCTAACTATAATTTATAACAATGACTTGTACTAATATCTAACACTCAAATATTTTTATTATGTCAAGATACTTGTTAAAAATTAATACCACTGTTAAGTAGTTATGTAATTAGTTACAGCTTAATATAATGTAAGTTTAATAATGTAGCAAAATAGCTAACTATACTGTTAAAAGTATGAGTTTAAACTTAACATTGCTGTTGAATAAAATACTAATCACAATGCAACAAAGTACCTAATGATTTTACTCAAACACAATATAATTGGTAATTTAATAAAATAGTACTGACCTTAGTATGACTACTTATATATACTACCTGAGTGTTGGGTGACGATATTAGCGTAATTATAACTGTACACCACTAACTAACTTGCTTGAAATCAATCCAGTTCTCCAGCAGTGAACTCATGAACCTCCATTCAGCGTGGAAGTCAGTCTCTATTCTTTTTCTTGAAAATAATCGCTGATCTTCTTAATTATATTTCATCCGGCTCGTTATGGACCATGTGCGAGAATTATGGGTATTCTGATGAAAATCAATGACTGGATGCTCAATGCAAATTAGTTTTTTAATAATTTTCGGTGTGAACAATATATTTTACAAGAAACAAGTGAAGACAAGTGACAAATAGAAGTGTCATATTTTTTCATATAATTTAGGAAGCTTGCAAGAAGGTTTTATCTCCAACAAATACTTATTATCGCATGAGAAACTCGAACGAGTCGCGCGGATGCCCGCGGGGCTGCGGGAATTCCGGCGAATGCTATAAACGGTAAACGGGTCGCTGCGCCTCCCTGCCCTTCGCCGCTCTTTCGGTGTGAGTTGACCCTTAGCGAGCATTACTGCTTCGCAGAAGTCGGCTCGCGCCTGCCACTCCTTCTCGTTCCGGACCATGGCCTCGACCAAGGCCCGGCGCGAGAGGTCTCCGCCGCCGATCACCCCCACGAGGGCACGGCGATGGTCTTAAGAGAGCCGAGAACAGTAATCACTAACATTACACACTTATAATTATCATAATGTACTATTATTTCACACTGACATGGGCACTTATAAAACGTGTATTAAACAACAAGTAGGTAATCCATAAACGCAATATGTTTATCAGTTCTCTAGTACTTATAACACTTGCTTTGCTTGGTTTGAGACTAGATGGCATACAACGCCAGTTAGTTAGTTGTGGAATATTATTATTATATACAGGATGTAAGGGATAGCTCTCCACAAACTTTAAGGGCTTACTCAGTAGACGAAACTGAACAACCTTCCACAACACTTTATTTTAGAAAAAAAAAATCGGCCTCTCCGTACAAAATTATAAAATTAATTGAACAGTTTGTATGGAGAGGCTGTTTTTTTCAAGTATTAGTAAACCTAAATAGATTGAATATAATAACTTACTACAAATTGCATGGTTTGTAATAGTGTTACTGCATTCTGGACTTCGCAGATACACACTAAAATCTGTAAATATAAATAAAATAAAAACTATAATTTTAAACATAATAGTACATTATGATACAAGTGTGTAATGTTAGTGATTACAGTCGAGGCGGTATTTAGACCCGAGCCGTGGCGAGGGTCTTAAGAGAGCCGAGAACGGTAATCATTAATATTACTCACGTGTGTCTTACGACGTTTTTCAATACACTATAAAACTAGTAAACTTTTGTGGCGGTAAAAATCTGTTTTCATATGCGCTCCCATTTTTATTTTTTTCCACGTGGGGGACAACGCGCGCCCATCTTGATACGATAAATGTTATAGAAGGCGGGTGAGAAGTTGAACAAAATGGTTTTAACTACATTATATCAATAGTGCGCAAAGGTAATTCAAATGTCACAGTTTGGTAACAAGTGCCATACGTAAGTGCCGTGCAATAAGATTCACTTTATGAGGAAGTGTATTGAAAATAATGTTATTTTTAAATATAGAATAAAGATTTTTACCTTTTTTTTATAAAAACCTGGGCTTTGAGTCAGCAACCACTTCTGGGCGAACTGGCCAAAAACTAACTGACTAGGGAAACTAAACTATTAATTATCAAAACATTAGGTACCTACGTATTACTGTTGCAACATAATAATATTTAAAAATATTTAAATAAAACGGCCACAGTACGTTATCACATGTTTTTGTTAAAATTAAAATTGTTTATGGATTTCAAATTAAGAAGTCGTAAATAGAGTAACAGTTTATGCAACTTTGGCTATGGTTTTGTGATGTTTTTACATTCGAAACGTGTTAGTAGCGTGAAGGTTAAGCTGGTTTATAAGTGTCAAATTGACTTTGACATCTTCGATTTGACGTATTAGGTTGTTAGGTAGTTTTGGCTCGATACATAGTTATTATAATACTATCTTTTGTCCACTGTTTTGCCCACGTAGGTACATAAAATATAGCCTATGTCACTCAGGAACAAAGCAGCTTTCTATTGCTGAAGAAATTTTAGCAATCGGACCAGTACTTTCAAAGATTACCTCCTACAAAGAAAACAAAAGTTTTACCTCTTTGTTTTTCTGGCTTTATAATGTTAGTCTTAGCGGGTTAACTTATGTATGTTTAGTGTTTGTCTTTCTTTAAGAAAACAATAATAAAACCCATGCTCGGGAGTTAATTATATTAATCCCTTACTGACGTTCGGGATTAAAACTTAACAACTTTCGTCTCGTTTGTAATTCAACATGCCGCCGGCGACTTAAAGTCTCTGCTTTATGCCCTAGTCACATAATAATCTACTATATTGTATAGCGATCTACCTAGTTTTAATTTATAAAGAAGTTATACACGTTAGGGTATACTTGACAGGTTTTTCTGCACAGTTATACCTGACAAGTAAGCTTGAGCAGTGCTGGCCGAGTGGCATTGGCCACGACTTACGAGTTGTAAGGTCGCGGGTTCAAGCCTAGCTAGGCGGATTACTTTACGTAATTTTTTTTATCACCATTGCCACAAAATAGATAGGTACAGAAGTCAATCTACATACAAAGCGCGCTCGAGCAACGCACACATAGACACAGCTCACGGACACGATATCTCGAAGTGTGTCGGACCACTCGTCGAACAGTTCCAGCTCAAACGCTCATTAGTGTGCGTCCACCGAGCGTAGGTATCAAAAGTGAAGTACACACATGAGATTGTCTTCTGTGCTACTGCTCTCAAAACTTTGAAGGAAAACATCGTGAGAAAACGCCGGTCCTAGAGGCAAAAATTCGAAGACATGTGACATCCACCAACCCGCACTAGGCCCGCGTAGTGGATTACGGCCATTCCCTCTCCTAGAGAAGAAGCCTGAATCCCAGCAGTGGGAACATTAAAAGGCTGATTATACTAACCGCGATTTAAGACGCTGCTTTTTGCCCTAGTCACATTAACTACTATTTTACAGTGCAGTAGCCAATCGCTCAGCCACTGCGCTCTACTTAGGATTCATTGTTACATTAGATCCTGAAAAAAACCGGCCAAGAGCGTGTCGGGCCACGCTCAGTGTAGGGTTCCATAGTTTCCCGTCCGTCACAATGAGTGTGCCCACTTACGAGTTTAAAAAAATGCTTGCATATACGATTATACTACAAACTTAGTCCAGAAATTATTTTGTAGAACCCTTTTGTCTTTTTTGTACAAAAACTGTTCTTTCCATCAAGTTCAAAATAATTTTTCTTAAAAGTCCTTATAAAGTTCCACTTTTCAGATTTTTTTCATATTTTCTAAACTTATGGTTCAAAAGTTAGAGGGGGGGACACACAAAGTTTTTTACTTTTGGAGCGATTATTTCCAAAATTATTGACATTATCAAAAAATGATTTTAGTAAACCCCTATTCATTTTTCAATACCTATCCATCGATATATCACACGTTAGGGATGAAATTAAAAAAAAATCACTTCCCACTTTACATATAGGGGGGCTACCCTAATAAAACATTTTTTTTTCAATTTTTATTTTACCACTTTGTCGGCGTAATTGGTATACATATTGCTACCAAATTTCAGCTTTCTAGTGCTAACGTCCACAGAGATTAAGCGAGGACGGACAGACAGACATGGCGAAACTATAAGGGTTCCTAGTTGACTACGGAACCCTAAAAAGTATACCTAAGTGAGGTCTGTTAAAAAGTTGAAAATCAATAGAATATATCATTTGTTCGGACATTTTTAATTACTTTTCGACTCCACAGAGAACTGGCAAAAATCGTGATTCCGAAGTAATTTAAAAAGTTATAACAATCAAACTTTTTGTAGCATTAATTGTAGTAACTTTTCCGTTGAGTTATAGGGACATTAAAAATATTCACTTTTCTACACAATTGTTTTTTTAAGTACCTATATAAACTAGTGCTTGACTGCGATCCCACCTGATGGTAAGCAGTGATGCAATCGTTGATGGTGAGGCGCACTAGTTTATTAATAGCCTGTTTGCTCTAGTCTTGAAGACATCCAAATTAAGATCGAACGGGAAGACTGCAGCAAATTGTTCTCCCGGAGCGAGGAGGAGTGGCAGGCGGTCGCCGACTTCTGCGAAGCAATAATGCTCGCAAAGGAGGAGGCCGACCGCATCAGGCAACGGCGCTCTCGCCGCCGCCGCCGGGATTCCGATCCTAATTTCCGGCCACCATAGGCGCGGGCTTGCGGACAGTGAGCAATGGGTAGCTCGCTGTCCGGCCATCCGACGTCTGACAACTCCTCAAGGAGTTGTCAGCAACAGCAGGGGCGCAGCCGGGTCGAAACCTACGGGGGCCAGGGTTATCCGAAAGGGAACCCGATTTGACTCTCCTTCGCCCACCCCCTATTTTTGTAAGCTTTTATTTAGCTTCACCTGTCCCGATGTTTATTAAGTAAATAAAATTTCATCCACTTTCCAGCAGTTTTTTTGCATGCATGTGTAAATTAGATGACAATGCAAAATTATTATGACATGGAGCTGATCTGATGATGGAACCGGAAGGTGACCTTGGGAACTCTCGTCAAGTGACCAGTGCGTGTTGCCAGTGATGACAAAATAATATGGCTCCGAAACGTGGTCGCTTATATAGATCAGAAGGCTTAAAGTCTCTCGAAGTTTCCTTGCGTGATCACATCAGAAATGAAGATATCCGCAGGAGAACCAAGGTTACCGACATAGCTCGAAGAATCGCCAACTTTCAGTGGCAATGGGTAGGGTGCATTGCATCTGAACGATTACGTATCGGATGACGTAGCGTGGAAGGCTTTCCACAAGGTAGACCGATGACCTTTTGAGGATAGCAGGAATCTGTTGGATGCGAGAAGCACAGGACCGGTCCAGAAAAAAAGTGTTCACCCAAAGGGCAATGGAAAGGGCTATTGCTCTGAGTTTCCTTGCGTGATCACATCAGAAATGAAGATATCCGCAGGAGAACCAAGGTTACCGACATAGCTCGAAGAATGGCCAAACTTAAGTGGTACTGGGCAGGGCACATTGCACGCAGAACAGGTCGATGCGGACGAAAGGTTCTAGAGTGGCAGCCGCGTACCGGAAGACGCAGTGTTGGACGGCCTCCAACAAGGTGAAGTGATGACCTGGTCAGGATCCCGGGAATCCAATGAATGCGTGACGAACAGGATCGTTCGTTGTGGCGACGCTTGGGGGAGGTCTATGTCCAACAGTGGACTTCTTTAGGATGAAATGATGATGAAAAAAGAATTTCGACCTTTCTTTTTGACGTCGTGGTTAAAAAAGCCTGACTATAATAAATATGATAATTTGAGAAAATATTTGTGTTCCATTTACCTTCCTTGGCCATTTGATTGATTGGAAAGGTATGCGACACTGATTCAGGACAAATGTTTGTTTTGTACCTATTTCAAGATGAAAGATTGGCTAAACTATTATGGAAAACTATTTTTAACCGACTTCAAAAAGGAGGAAGTTCTGTGTTCGGCCATGTTCACCGATATCTCGGTCAGATGTGGACCGATTTTGAAAATTCTTTTTTTGTTTGAAAGGTTATGCTTCCAAGTTAGTCCCATTGAAATATTGTTATGATCTGATTGTGAACTTCGAAGATATGGCACAGAACTCCTCATAGGATAACAGCAGAACCGTCGTAACAAGTAAAATTGCTTTGTTTATACGTGTAGTCGATGACTGACTGAAGAAAATCTCTTCCGGATGCATCGGACTGATCTGATGATGAAGCCAGAAGGTAAATTAATGTAATCTTAACGTGTTTGAGATTATTAGAATCGTTATGAGATACTCTCTGACTATAAGGTCTTTAAGTTTGGCTGAGAGGTAATTTTTAGTGGTGGTACCATAACTAAAAAGTGTAAAATAAAAATCTTTTTATAAAAAAGAAAATATAACCGACTTCAATGTTACAAAAAAAACATTGAAAAGTAAAAAATAACTTTAATTTCGGAAGTTGGTGTTAAATAGCGAAGCGAAGAGATAAAACTATTACAGAGACACCGAATTCCGAAATTAAAGTTATTTTGTATATTTCAGGGTTTTTTTAACATTGAAGTTTTCTTTTTTTTTGTAAAAAGTTTTTTTGGCAGACTAAAATAGACTAATAAACTAGATTCTGCCTGCTGTTTCACCCGCGAGAACGAGGGTTTCGCCATATAAATTTTTGACCCCGTCTCATCCCTTAAGTGGTCATCATTTCAGCCGATAGACGTCTACTGTTGGACATAGCCTCCCCTAAGCGTCGCCACAACGAACTTTCCTGTGCGTCTCGCATTCATCGGTTTCCCACCTTCACCAGGTCATCGGTCCACCTTGTAGGAGGCCTTCCAACGCTGCCCACGTGGTGGATTACGGCCCAATCTCTCAGTCTCAGAATGTGATAGATTGATTAATTACGGGGTTCCGGTACCTATTTTCCGGCTCCATCAAAATCATCAGATAACTTCGATGATACCATTTTCAACATAAGTATTCAGAACTATTCACTTATTTGTATTGTCTTAGTCGCTTAGGTAATCATGTTCATCGTGATACTCGATGTAAATACCAAAATAACTATATGGTTGCCCATAATATTTGATGATTACCCTCGATTCCTCGTGGATCCCATCATCAGAACTGGTTTTGAAAAAATTGGACCAATCCATAAACGACGGAGTGAGAAAAAATACAACCGAATTCATAACCTCCTCCTTTTTTTTAAGTCGGTTAAAAAATCGGAATCCTCCGAGACGGGTGCTTCGGGGACCGGGGTTGGTAGGTAAATAACAATCCAGTAGTGTTGGTAGGTAGGTAATAAGATAGGTAGGGTAGCTAGACAGGGTAGGTAGTCAGTTGACGGAAGCAAAGCCACGGGGAAAAGTTAGTTTCAAATAAAATAACAACTTAAGTGGCAATGGGCAGGGCATATTGCTCGCAAAACAGATGGCCGTTGGGGCTGAAAGGTTTTGGAGTGGCGGCCGCGTACCGGAAGACGTAGTGTTGGAAGGCCTCCTACAAGGTGGATCGACGACCTGGTGAAGGTAGCGGGAAACCGATGGATGCGGGACGCACGGGAACGTTCGATGTGGCGACGCTTGGGGGAGGCCTATGTTCAACAGTGGACGTGTATCGGCTGAAATGATAATGATGATGGAAATAAACAAGTCTATAATAGAAAAAATCTTTTAATAACTAATTATAATACAATTTCTCCACTAACTAATGTGTCAACTACAGCGCCAGGAATAGAAAATAGAGAAGTAAAGAATCTTCTAGAAGGTTGTATCGATGGAGAACTCGGTGAGGATTTCTCTCTCTTCTTTGGCGGTGGTTCTGGGTCTTCTGGCGGTGGTTTAGAATCTTCTGGGGGTGGTTTCGGTTTAGGTTTAGGTGGAGACTGCAGACGAGATTTTACCACGGGCTTTGGATCAGGATCTTGCTTTGGTTCAGGTCTTGGCTTTGGGTCTGGTGTTTCGTCGTCATTATTTAATTGTAATTCGTCATCTGAGTAGTCTGTGAACAAAATTACGTTTTAACATAATCAGCCGTTTGAAATTCCCTCTGCTGGGACTCGGGAAGAGGGGGAGTACGGGCCCAGTGCGGGTTGGTGGATGTCACATGTTTTTTTAATCTTTGGTTCATGGCAGGACATGCCAGTTTCCTCACGATGTTTTCCTTCACCGATTTGAGATCAGTGGTGATGAAATAAATTACACAAACTAATGCGCCTGGCCGGATTTGAACCCGCCACCTATAACTCGCAAATCGGAGCCATTACTACTCGGCCACCGCTGCTCTCCATCACACCACTACTTTTTTTTTTAAGAAATAGAATGCACATGTAGTTACCATAGAAAGGACACTTGGCTGCTTGGCTTGACCTTCTTGGCAACAGCTGGATGGTCCCGCACGACCTGGGTGGCTGAGCGGGGTACATGAAGGGGCACGGCAGTGTGCAGTACGTGCTGAAGGCATCACCGCACACCTTCGACAATTCTGAGGAAAAAAAAACAATATCTGTATATCCGTTCAACCTAGAACAAGTTTTTAATGAAAATATTTTAAGCTATTGCATAGCTTCTATCGCGGGCCTTGAGCGTGGAGACCGAATCCAGAAATTCCGTAACGAAAATAACCTAACACCCCCCACTCATTTGTTTTTTGAGCGTGGTGACCGATAAGAAAACAAATGAGTGAACAATCAATTAAAATTCAATTCAATGTGTGAAAGTGTAACTTCAATTAATATCAAAAAAAAAACAAAGGAAAAAAATACTGCATAAATAAAATAAATAAATAATTATAATTGCATAAGTTGATAAAAATGCTATGCAATAGCTTTACATGCTTTGGTATTTAATGAATTAATAGATAGAGATCATTGTTTACTAACAGGAGAACCTTATGAAAAGTATCGAATATAAGTATTTTTTAAATGATTAAATATTATACAAAATTCCCAAGTCGGTTGACTTATTAGACAGACTATATGTTGCTCTCTTTTTAGGGTTCCGTAGTCAACTAGGAACCCTTATAGTTTCTTTCGCCAAGTCTGTCTGTCCGCCTGTCTGTCTGTCCGTCCTCGCTTAATTTCTGTGACCGTTAGGACTAGAAAGCTGAAATTTGGTACCAAGATCAATCACGCCGACAAAGTGGTAAAATAAAAATTAGAAAAAAATGTTTTATTAGGGTAGCCCCCCTATATTTATTTATTTATAAAGGTCAAACCAACAGCTTCTGTGTACAGCATTTACAAGTACCTATGAATAATAATTGGCCTAAGTCTTGCACAGTCGCCAATTACAGGTTAACCAGCATTCGCAAAATAAGACATGTTATAAATCAAAATAATCACAATAATCATAACAATCACAATAATCATAATAATCAAAATAATCAATAATGTCAAAATAATCAGAATAATCAATAAGGTCAAAATAATCAAAACAATTAAAATAGTCAGAATAATAATAATAAAAAAAAAACAAATAAATAAATAATAAAATCTTAAATTTCGGAAATTAGTGTTAAATAACGAAGAGACAAAACTATTATAGAAACACCGACTTCCGAAATTAAAGTTATTTTATACTTTTCAGTGTTTTTAACATTGAAGTCGGTTATTTTTTTTTTTGTAAAAAGTTTTTTTTTATTTTAGGTAGGTATTTAGTTGTCTAAAAGTAGTAATTTGTATTGAAGAAAACCTAATTAATTTAGATAACGCTTAAATGTCACTTACCAAAAGATATCAATAAAATATATACACTAATTACAACCATGTTTTACACCTAAACTTCAGTCTACATTTCTTGAAACAACCATTCGTACAGTCTCTAATACAATTTATATAATTTTTATATCAAATACTAGTTCAAACGACATTGTACCTTATTTTTGTTGAAATAAAGTTCACAGTTAAACTTCATCCGTTTAATATTTTAAAATCAATCGTTTCATTTGATTTAAAATTAAAAATCAACTCATGATTTTGTTACACGTTTTGATAATCAAATGAAAACTGAATTATTCTTGGATTAAATATATAATGTATGTTAGTATGTCCGTGTGTACCTATATTAACACTAGTCTACACTAATCCTAACTAATATTATAAATGTGAATGTTTGGATGTTTGTTACTTAATCACGCAAAAACGGCTGAACGGATTTGGATGAAATTTGGCATGCATATAGCCTTTGACATGGAAAAGAACATAGGCTACCTTTTATCCCAATTCCTTAAGTATCTAATGCCACGCGGGCGAAGCCGCGGGCAAAAGCTAGTAATATTATAAATAGGGGAAAATTTGTATTTTCGTGTGTGTGTGTATATGTTTGTAAAGAATAAACTCAAAAACTACTGTGCCGATTTCAAAAATTCTTTAACCATTGGAAAGCTGCATTCACCCTGAGTAACATAGGCTATATTTATTGCTAGAAAAGATTAGGAACCCTTACTAAAATCCCGTGCGAAGCTGGGACGGGCCGGTACACTATGTATTTATAAGAAAGTCGTGTTAGTTATACTATTCATAACTCAAGAACGGCTGAACCGATTTGGCTGAAAATTGGTGAGGAGGTAGCTTAGAACCAGGAGACGGACATATGATATTTTTATCCCGTTCCCGTGACATAAAACGCGCTATAACAAAACGCAACTGACAGTTAAACATAATGTTGTCTATGGTTAAGTGTGGTTGAAATTTGACAATTTGAAATTAGAAGTTGACCAGTTGATGTGTTTAATCTACACTAACATTATAAAGAGGGAAAATTTGTATTTTTGTGTATGTTTGTAATAAATAAACGCAAAAAACATTAGGCCAATTTCAAAAATTCTTTCACCATTGGAAAGCTACGCTAGCTAATACTAATACTAATAAAGCCTTTTATTTCATATCCTTGATAACTATAAAAATATGTTTACATTTTATATTTTTAAACATAGTTTTGTTTTTTTTTAACATGTTTTTTTTCTTTTTTTTTTATCTAGTGGATAGGAACCCCTTCTTGGGTATAGGCCTCCTCCAGCTTATTCCAGTCTTCTCTATTTGCGGCTTCTCCTATCCAATCAATTCCCGCTATTGCTACTATGTCATCAGCCCAGCGTTTCCTTGGTCTCCCTTGCCGTCTCTTGCCACTGGGTCCTGTCCATCGGGTCGCCTCTATGGTCCATCTGTTGTCGGTATAGCGGGCCAAGTATTCTTATTTTTAATATACTCCTTTCCATAGATTTTTGGCATACAACTAGCTTATTTTGTATTTTTGAGGTATACGTCCATGTCTGACATCCGTAGGTGAGGGACGGTAAGATGCATGAATCCAGTACGACCTTTTTTTGGTGGAGAGAAAAGTCGCCTTTTAATATTTCTTTGAGAGCCCAAAATTTTCTCCAACTTAGGTCTATCCTTCGTTCCACCACATCTTCGGTATTTTTGCTAGCTACGCTAGCTACAAAAAACTAAATATATAAAAGGAGAAATTGATTGACTGACATTATCGATGCACAGCCGAAACAACTGGGAGTAGGAGCGTGAAATTTTGCATAAGGCTTCCTTTTAAAATGTAGGCGATCACTATGTATCTAAGAATGTACATCAGAAATTCTTCATATATTTTGTTAACATTTTATTGATAGTTGTAATTATTATATTATTATTCTTGATTTTGTTTTTATAGCCTCTTTTTGTATTGTGAATGTGAGAACACTGTATACTCCACGAACTCTAAGACTACTTGCTATTACGACTTACTTTGTTTTTTATTGAGAAAATGTTTATTGTGCTTTTGTGTACAATATTTGACTGGTCTACACTGTTCTTACATAATATCTATCAATATTGTAAAAACAACCACTTTTTTAAACAGTAACCATGGAGTTTCTTGCCGGTTCTTCTCCATAGCAAACGACCAATTTGGAACCGTGCACTAGCTTCTGACGTTTTATAAGTGCCCATGTAGGCCTATGTGAAATAAAATATTTTTGATTTTGATTTTTTTGATTCATAAAGTATCTAGTCTGTAAGTTTCGAAAATAAGCATCCTTTCCATTTTTCCCGTATTATACCTATTTAAATGCTTGGGGTCTAAAGGGTTAAGAAAGGATTTTCCAAAATTCAGTCCATAGCGGATTAAACGGAGACCCAGCCGTTTAATCCGCTATGGACTGTGGAAGATTATAAAAGATTGTATGGCTAGTATTCTTAAATCAACACATTAAGAGGTTTTCTCTCTTAAATAAAAGTATCAAAATAATCATAAAATCTTTATTCACAGTTTTAACTTTCATAGGAACAAGGAACTTTTATAAATTATCTTCTATTGAAAACTAAATCTAAACAAAAAATAACATAATCAATCTTAAGAACATAACAATGTTATTATTTTTTTTTATAATTGATATAAACTAGTGCTTGACTGCGATCCCACCTGATGGGAAGTAGCGATGCAATCGTTGATGGTGAGGCGCACTAGTTTATTAAGAGCCTATTAACTCTAGCCTTGAAGACACCTAAATTATAATCGGACGGGAAGACCGCAGCAGGCAAACTGTTCCAGTCCTTCGACGTACGCGGTGTAAACGACGAGGCGAAACGCTTAGTCCGGGCCGTAGAGGTTTTACCAACGTAAGGCGAATATTCACTCGCCTTACGTCAGGTTGTCCGATGATAGAATTGCGATGGCGGAATCAAGTCATGCAATTCCTGCGCACACTCTCCAAAATGCATCCTGTAAAACACAGAAAGGCTGGCTACCCTACGCCTGTGCTCAAGGCTTTGAAGGTTGGACTTAACCAAATCTGGATCACCAATTAGCCTCTTTGCACGCCTTTCACCGAGTCCAAAGCTGCCAGGTGGCATTTTGCAGCACCAGCCCATATGTGACTGCAGTACTCCACACACGAAAGGACCTGTGCTTTGTAAAACATTAAAAGCTGTCCTGGTGTGAAGTACCGCCGGACCTTTGCAAGGACGCCTGGTTTCCTAGCAGCCTTGGCTTTGGACTCAATGAACCGCCCAAAGTTAAGGTCTGAGGGAATTTCAACCCCCAAGAGCTGAAGGCGGTCGGTGTACTCCAGGGATAAATTCTGAAAAGTAGGAGCCAAGGTGCACGGGCTCCTTTTGGCGGTGAACAGACACGCTTGTGTTTTGGCGGTGTTGAATCCCACCAGATTGGCTTCACCCCACTTGGAGACTGCCTGAAGTGAGATATTCGTTCGCTCTTCCATAGCCTCTCTTTCGGACCGGATTAGCTCCTTACTAGCCCGACTATTAATTAAAAAAAAACATAAGAAACTCCAATAATATAAAATAAGAAACTCACATAAGGAATCCAAACGTTTATTTGACACTTCGCGTGACCCAAGGGCTGGCTTTTACCTTGGTTAGAGATTAAGCATTGCCGTACAAAGTGGCAATGCCGTCAGCCTTTTGGGCACACTTCCAGTCGACAGCAACTTTTTTTAAACGCCTACTATAAAAAGGTTCAAGTACGTTTCCTTGGATCAGCTTTACCATTTTGTGCCGGTTGCTGTGGAGACTCAAGGCAGTTGATGTTTTGTAGGGGAATTGGGCCGTAGGCTCGGGGAGGCAATGGGTGACTCCCGGTCCAGGTCGTTCTTGGTGCAAGGGATGGCCCTCGCTGTTCAGCGAAGTAATGCGGCGAGTATTAAGGGCACTTTTGACAGTATTTATTTTAAAATGTGAAATGAGAAAGGGGTGAAAGAACACTATCTTTCTATTTCGTCATAGTTGCTTACTATTATTTATTAAGCCCTGACGAAAAAGAGGGGTGTTATAAGCTTGAGGTGTCTGTGTGTCTGTGTGTGGCATCGTAGCTCCTCAGCGAATGGACCGATTTTGATGCGGTTAATTTTATTTGAAAGCTGACTTTATCGAGATGGTTCTTAGATACTATTGATGAAGATTTGTTCAGGTGCTCAAGGCCATCAGCTCGTTTATTAGCTGTAGCAGGGATTTTAAACACTTAATAGATATTGTAATTTATAAACAAACACATATATATATGACTTACTGTTTGAAATACTCATGTACCTACATGCCAACGCTATCAAGCAGGTCTGATGATGGAGGTTGGAGATAAGAGACGTAACCTTGGATTGCCTATTAATAAACCCGTTTGGGCTCTGTTTGGGCTCATTAGATTCGTCTCAACCAGTTCTAAACAGTTTTCACGATGACGAGGACCTGATGCTAGAACTGGAAAGTGGCTGATGGAACCCTGGAACGCCTTCTAGTAAATATATCGAGTTTGGGCTCAATAGATTCATCTTAACCAGTTTTAAATATTTTTCATGATGACGAGGGCCTGATGCTAGAACTGGGAGGTGGCTAATGGAACCCTGGAATGCCTACTAGTAAACACGTCGAGTTTGGGCTTACTAAGCTCGTCTTAAGCTCTTTTACTTCATTTAAATTGTTATTTATTTAACAATTATTCATGTACACACCTAACTTATAGAAGAAAAGAAGACAGAAACAGAGACATAGGTGATGCTTTATATAGATTTTATGCGTCGGGTTTTTTTTAAGCTATTGCATAGCTTCTATCGCGGGCCTTGAGCGTGGAGACCGAATCCAGAAATTCCGTAACGAAAATAACCTAACACCCCCCACTCATTTGTTTTTTGAGCGTGGTGTTTTTACACCATCTTGTATTTTTTTCCCAAAAAATATTTAAAACGGTCACAAGTTGGACACCACCAACACTACAACACAGGTCACGACAGGTCATAGCGGGTATTAGGAACCAGCAAACAGCTGGGTGCAAGTGCAAAACCACCCATCAGTCGCCTGGATAGCTCGGTGACTATGTATTTTTGCTGACGTTTTTTTTTTTCGATTGGAAAAATCAGCCAATAGCAACCCCCGCTCTTGGGCGGAGCGGGAGATAGTGTCAGACTCTTACTGACTAAAAAACCCATTTCGATCCTTCAAGCCTTCATACCGGGGCTCGAGCGCCCTTTCGGATAACCCTGGCCCAAGTAGGCTTCGACCCGGCTGGGTCCCTGCTGTTGCTGACAACTCCTTGAGGCGCGCGCGCCGTCGACGACTTGGGCTTGGTCCGGACAGTTACCGGACGGCTGGACAGTGAGCTACCCATTGCTCACTGTCCGCAAGCCCTTGCTGACGTAACAAGCTTGTAACTTTGTGATTTTTCATGATATAGTAATGAAATTTTGTACATAGATTCTTTACATAAATATACTGGACACGTGTGTTGGGTTTCGCATATTACAAAAACAAATGTTGTATAATATTATTCGGTATGTAAAATACATATATGCGAAATTTATTATGACCTGGTGACCTGACACACAAGTTTTTTAAAAAACTTAGTTCAGGCACCAGTCTTCCACAAATTAATTTCACCATTCTGATTGTACACTGTTTCATTTCTCTGTAATTTGTGGAAAGAAAATAAATAAATAAATTTTTAAATTGTTATAATTATTAAATTAATTATTATATTTACGTATATATTATATATGTATAGCTGGTAATGACATCGCATTGGCGTTAGCTGTAATGGTGTTATTTACATAATTTTAAATAAATAAAATTATGATAGGGTATCTGTATACTGTTTATTTCATTAATAACTGTTTTGTTTGTACTTTTCCTTTTATCTTTTCACTTTTACACACGGTGGCTACATGTCGTTTTTTTCCATTTCTCCTTTCCCAAGTACGCTGGAAGAGATATCTGTAGAAATAAGCATCACTTAAGTATCTATTTTTCTGTTTCCGTCTTCTTTTATTTTATTGTACTAGTGGCCCTTTCCAGCTTCGCACGGGCAATAGTTATAGCATATGTTATACTCAAGGTGAATGTAGCTTTCCAATGATGAAAGAATTTTTTAAATCGGCACAGTAGTTTTTGAGTTTATTCATTACAAACATGCACACAATAAAAAAAAATCCAACAAAAAAAATAAATAAACCGACTTCAATGTAAAAAAACCGGCCAAGAGCGTGTCGGGCCACGCTCAGTGTAGGGTGCCGTAGTTTCCCGTCCGTCAAAATAAGTGTACCCACTAATGAGTTTAAAAAAATGCTTGCATATACGATTATACTACAAACTTAGTCCAGAAATTATTTTGTAGAACCTTTTTGTCTTTTTTGTACAAAAACTGTTCTTTCCATCAAGTTCAAAATAATTTTTCTAGAAAGTCCTTATAAAGTTCTACTTGTCAGATTTTTTTCATATTTTCTAAACTTATGGTTCAAAAGTTAGAGGGGGGACACACATTGTTTTTTGTTTTTTTTTGCGAAATTGTTGACATTATCAAAAAATTATTTTAGTAAACCCCTATTCATTTTTAAATACCTATCCAACAATATATCACACGTTAGAGTTGAAATTAAAAAAAAAACACTTCCTACTTTACATATAGGGGGGCTACCCTAATAAAACATTTTTTTCCAATTTTTATTTTACCACTTTGTCGGCGTGATTGATATACATATTGGTACCAAATTTCAGCTTTCTAGTGTTAACGGTCCCAGAAATTAAGCGAGGACGGACAGACAGACGGACAGACAGACAGACAGACATGGCGAAACTATAAGGGTTCCTAGTTGACTACGGAACCCTAAAAAACATTGTTTCTTTAATAGATAGTTTGGTTATTTAACACCGACTTCCTCAAGGAACCCTAGCCCTAGGCCTCCCCCAAGTGTCTCCATAACGATCGGTCCTGTGCATCTTTTATCCATCGAAGTCCCGCGACCCTCACCAGGTCATCGGTTCATCTTGAGAGAAGCCTTCCAACGCTGCGTCTTCCGGTACGTGGTCACAACTCTAAAACCTTACGCCCCCAACGGCCATCTGTTCTGCGAGCAATGTGCCCTGCCCATTGCCACTTAAGTTTGGCAATTCTTCGTGCTACCTTAGTTCTCCTGCGGATATCTTCATTTCTGATTCGATCACGCAAGGAAACTCCGAGCATAGCCCTCTTCATTGCTATTTGGGTGACTTTAAGCCTTCTGCTCCTAGAGAGGAGGCCTGAGTCCCAACAAGGCTGATGATGACGACGATGATGAAGCCGTCTGATCCATTGTGCCCCCGATACTCCTAGCATCCGTCTCCTGCACCACATCTCTAACGGGTCAACTTTCTTCTCCTCGTTTTTATGAAGTGTCCATAGTCTCCGAAGCTTGTGTTACTTGGCTGTTGTAAAAATTGGCACGGGTAGATCGGTTAACTTCGGCAGTATTCGAGGAATAAAGTTATACCGCAGCAGAACTTGCTTCTTCTCCGTATCAACCCCGAAACCAAAGCCTGGGACTGCCGCTACATAACGAAGAAGAATATCTGGAAAAATAAAGCATATTTCAAGAATTACGATGCTTTTATTTAGTTTCACCCGTCCCGATGTTTGTCAGTCATCAAAAATCTTGCAAATTAAATTTGATCCACTTCCCGGTTATCGATTGGGCTGAAATTTTGCATGCATGTGTAAATCAGATGACAATGCAAAATTATTATGACATGGAGCTGATTTGATGATGGAATCGCTAAGTGGCCGTAGGAACTCGGTAGTTAAACGACACAGCCCCATCTAGTTTGGGCTCGTATGATTCGTCTTGACGAGTATTAATTATACAGGTATACTGTGCTCAAACCAGATAAGATTATCTGAGTTCCTAGTTCTTATAGCCACCTTCCGGTTCCATCATCAGATCAGCTCCATGTCATAATAATTTTGCATTGTCATCTGATTTACACATGCATGCAAAACTTCAGCTCAATCGGTAACCGGGAAGTGGATCAAATTTAATTTGCAAGATTTGATTGCAGACAAATTTCGGGACAGGTAGAACTAAATAAAAGCTTGTAAAATAAGTTACGCCAGATCGCTTTGGGATCTTGGATTAAATACGTACCTAGTATAAATATTAGTGTCACTCTCATTGCGATTTGAATCAAACTAAAAATGTTATAATGCTACCTTTATATAGGTATACGAAACATGCAAATCCCTTCTATAAACATTTACTTGTATAGTTTTTTCAAATTGGTCCGAAACTGTAACAATATAAGGTTCCAATTTAATTGCGATACTTTTCACGCTTAATTTCACATTTATAGCTGAATTAAAAAAATATTTTTATGAAATAAATTGATTAAATCGTGTCATATGACTGATAATGTAACATTACGCCATTATATATCTAAGCATAGGTGTGCATCGTCTCACATAATACATACTTTTTAGGGTTCCTTATTTCCGTACCTAAAGAGTATAAAACAGGACCCTAACACCAAGACTCTGCTGTCCGTCCGTCTGTCTGTCTGTCTGTCACAAGGCTGAATCTCATGAATCGTGAAATTTAGACACATGAAATTTTCAAACATGATATATTTCAATTGCCGCCATAACAACAAATACTAAATAAAAACCGGCCAAGAGCATGTCGGGCCACGCTCAGTGTAGGGTTCCGTAGTTTCCCGTCCGTCACAAATTCACAATAAGTATACCCACTTATGAGGTTAGAAAAATGCCTGCATATACGATTATACTACAAACTTAGTCCAGAAATTATTTTGTAGAACCCTTTTGTCTTTTTTGTACAAAAACTGTTCTTTCCATCAAGTTCAAAATAATTTTCCTATAAAGTTCTACTCTTCAGAATTGGTTCAAAAGTTAGAGGGGGGGGACGCATTGATTTTTGTTTTTTTTTTGCGATTATTTCCGAAATTATTGACATTATCAAAAAATGATTTTAGTAAACCCCTATTCATTTTTAAATACCTATCCAACGATATATCACACGTTAGGGTTGAAGTTAAAAAAAAAAAATCACTTCCCACTTTACATATAGGGGGACTACCCTAATAAAACATTTTTTTCCAATTTTTATTTTACCACTTTGTCGGCGTGATTGATATACATATTGGTACCAAATTTCAGCTTTCTAGTGCTAACGGTCACAGAGATTAAGCGAGGACGGACAGACAGACAGACAGACAGACGGATAGACAGACAGACATGGCGAAACTATAAGGGTTCCTAGTTGACTACGGACCCCTAAAAACAGAACAAAATAAATATTTGAGGAGGCTCCGATAATAAATGTGTTTTTTTTGCCGTTTTTAAGGTTCCGTAGCCAAATGGCAAAAAACGGAACCCTTATCGATTATTCATGTCTGTCTGTCTGTCCGTTCGTACGTCACGTCAGAGCTATACTGATGAAACTTAGTGAATAGATGTATTCTGTAAACCGCATTAAGATTTTCACACAAAAATAGAAAAAAAAAACATAAATTTTGGAGGTCCCCATAGAACTGAAACAAAAATATTTTTTTCATCAAACCCATACGTATGGATAGGTCTTCGAAAATGATATTGAGGTTTCTAAGATAATTTTTTTCTAAACTGAATAGTTTGCTTGAGAGACACTTCCAAAGTGGTTAAAATGTGTGTCCCGTCCCCTGTAATTTCTAAAATAGGAGAATGATAAATCTAAAAAAAAATATTTGATGTACATCACAATGCAAACCGCCAACGAAAATGGTTTTTTTTTTAATTTTTCTTTTTTTGAAGTTTATTTTTTTTTAAACGTCATAAATTTAAAATAATACACAATTATTAAAACATCTATCAAAGTTACAACGAAGTACAAGAACTTTTATATTATGTTACTTGCTGCTACGGACGGAACCCTTCATGGGCGAGTCCGACTCGCACCTGGCCGGTTTTTTTTATAGATGACTCGCACTCCGATCTTTTGCCAATTTAATATAATCAGCCTGGTAATATTCCCAGTGCTGTGACTCAGGCCTCCTCTCTAGGAGAGTCAATGGGCCGCAATCCACCACGCGGCCGGTCGGGCCACGGGCCCAGTGCGGGTTGGTGAATGTCACATGTCTTCGAATCTTTGGTTCTTGGACATGCCGTTTTCCTCACGATGTTTTTCTTCACCATTTTAAAAGCAGTGGTGAAGAAATAAATTACACAAAGTAATGCGCCTGGCTGGGTTTGAACCCGCGACCTACAACTCATAAGTCGGGGCCGTTACCACTCGGCCACCACTGCTCAATGCTATTTTTACTTTTTACTAATTTGTTTTTCGTTTTCAATCTACAGGTACGTTTCTGACTTGGAATTATATCGGTAAGTCCGTTTATATTTATTTATTTAAGTGTATAAACAGTAATGCTTGAGTTTAACCGCTATCTCATCTGATGGTGAACGATGATCTAGCCAACGATGGAGCACGCTTGCTTAGAAGTAACCTATTGACTTAAAAATCTTTGAGTTGAAAGTACCTACTTACACCCTTAAATTTTGATCGTTTTAATTCCGTGGAGGTCGATCCGGTACATGAAACACTATCGATTTGTAAAGATAAAAATTAAAAAAAAGTACCTTTTTTTCAAAACTCGTAATAATTTACGCATGTACAAAATTAATTTCTTTAAGAATACGTCAGCTAAGCGAGTCCAATGACCTGTAGGTAATAGTCAGCGTCGCGTACAAGCTACCTACAAGTCATTCGACTCTCTCAGCTGACGTATCCGACCCTAAGTAGTATGGGATAAGAATAGGAAGAAGAAGAATCAAGCTCGTTTTTGCACATGACTTGTCAAATCACTGTGTACTTCCGATGTTAATTTTTTGGGTACAATAAATAAATAATTCAGTATAAAGCCTATAGGTAGAAGTATGACGGGTGCATCTTACCATTTGAATGACGATGAATCAGCACCCAAGCTCCAACTAGTAATATATATACAATAACAGAATTTAATTCCCCAATGTTTTCAAAAACATTTTTTAATTAATTTTAAAATTCATTTTCCAAAATATTTTTCGATGATCATCCGATACGGTCGACTTATCGACCCGTAAAAGATAGTTTTCAATAATAAATTTAATTAGTTTTTTTCGTATAAAAAGTGAGGAAACCTGGGTTGTGGACACAGACTGTCACAAGCAGTGAAATGGCATCCAAGGCAATAATATTAGCTGGTAAGTGATTTTTTATTCGTATTTACCAAAACTGTTTTTTGTTTCAAAGCATTTATTGCATCACACTCATCATTACACTAAGGTTGCTGAGAGGTAGGAGGGTAAAAAATAACCCACGATCACCGCCATGGTCCGGAGCGAGGAGGAGTAGCAGGCGGTCGCCACCTTCTGCGAAGCAGTAATGCTAGCAAAGGAGGAAGCCGACTGTATCCCCTGCTAGGCCCAGCTGGGTCGAAGCCTACTGGGGCCAGGGTTAGTTTCGAAAGATAGCTCAGCCCCGGTACGAAAGGCAACGAAGGAACAGGAGTGGGTTTTTAGTCAGTAAAAGTCTGACACTATCTCCCTCTCCGCCCAAGAGCGGGGGATGTCATGAGATGATATTGCCAACAAAAAAAAACCCACGACTGATACAGACTTATCAAATAAACATATTTTTTTTATTTTATTTAGATAAGTATAAATTTCAAGACAATTTCCTTTGGGTCAGCCGAAATAGCCGTCCTCCTTAATGCTTTAAAGCTGTGGGTAGTAGTTCTCATATTATAGTTAATTATCAGGGGAATTATCTCCCAGTTTAACCACTATGCAACATTACTTTCTCATCATCATCATTAACATTTCAGCCGTAAGACGTCCACTGTTGGACATAGGGCTCACCAAGTGTCGCTACAATAAACGGTTCTGTAAATCTCACATCAGTCTACCATGTGGGAGGCCCTCCAACACTGTGGAACCGCGTAACGGAGGACTTTACATTCTGCCTATAACTAATTACAATGTATTTTTTCTAGCTTTCCTGTGCGTTGCCCGATGCAATCCTCTGGGTTTGGGGCAGACCACAGTATGCGAGTCCGGCCCTAACTACCTGCCCGGATTCGGAGCGACAGTCTGTGAATCTGGCCCCATCGGCCTGGGCGGACTTGGCTACATCGGTGGAATCGGAGGACTCGGCGGTCTTGGTCTCGGACTAGGAGGCTTAGGCGGCGCAACTGTTTGTGAATCTGTACCATCTTTCGGTTATGGCCTCGGAGGCTTGGGAGGTTTAGGAGGCCTCGGTCTCGGCGGTCTTGGTGGCCTCGGCCTTGGAGGACTCGGTGGCATGGGGGCTACAACTGTCTGCGAATCTGTACCTAATATGGGTTACGGCGGATTGGGTCTCGGCGGTCTTGGTGGCATCGGCCTTGGAGGACTCGGTGGCCTGGGGGCTGCAACTGTTTGCGAATCTGTTCCGTCCTACGGCTATGGTTTAGGTGGATTGGGAGGCCTTTACGGAGTCGGAGGACTTGGAGGTCTTGGCTTCGGAGGACTCGGTGGCTTAAGAGAACAGACCGTCTGTGAAACGGTACCGAATATGGGCTTTGGCGGTCTCATGGGTGGTTTAGGCGGATACGGCTTGGGTGGAATGGGTGCCACGACTATCTGCGAGTCAGGTCCAGGGCCTCTACTTGGCCTCGGAGGACTTGGCGGCCTTGGCGGCCTTGGCGGCCTTGGCGGCCTCGGCGGGATTGGTGGTCTGGGACTCGGCGGCCTTGGTGGAATCGGAGGACTCGGTGGAATCGGTGGCCTCGGCGGCCTAGGTCTCGGTCTTGGAGGACTAGGAGGCGCAACCGTCTGTGAATCCGTACCGAGCTTCGGAATGGGTCTGGGTGGATTAGGAGGCCTAGGTGGTCTGGGAGGACTTGGATACGGAGGCCTTGGTGGTTTAGGGCTGGGCTTAGGAGGTCTTGGCCGTCCTTTTTTATAAATAGCAAAACTTCTTCATCCCACTATAGTAGTAACACTCAGATCTCAGGACCTATCCCAACAATGATGACTAAATGTAGTGGCGGGTTTAACGACCAGGCACATATGATGGCATTTTGATTATAATTTAGAAAAGCAAATTAAAAAATACTTCAGGCGTATTGAAGATGTTTACGAACAGACTATTTGCGTTACGTTTGTTAAATGTCGAAAGATTTTCAAATATTTTTGGCAAATATTATCCAATAACAAGATAGAATGTTTAAAAAAAATTTTATTCAGAATTTATTTTAAATTATGGCATTGATCTCACAGTATTACAATTTTTTATTTGAATTTATGTAAAGTCTGTCTTGATATACTACTTACGCCTGGATTGAAAAAAAAAGTGTATGTATTATTCCAAATTTTCATAAAATTATTTTTATGTATTGATGTTGATGTATGTATTCTTCATTGGCTAATAAAATTTATGTATTTCATTTTGTGTATATTTTACCCTTGGGTTTCTCAAATTTTTAGCAAGTACCGCTTTGGTTTAACCTCTTAAACACCAATCTCTGTAACTCGGTATAACAAATGCAAAAATCAAGGTATTTTGAACCTACAGCTTATAAACTTACGATGCTCATCTCTTGAGGTCCTTTTTATCGATCAAAGTTACAACGAACTACAAGAACTTTTATATTATGTTGCTGCTATGGAACCCTTCATGGGCGAGTCCGACTCGCACTTGGCCGGTTTTTTAAGTTGGAAGTCGGTAAATGATTTCTCCCGCTCTGGACGGAGTCAAATTAAATCAAAAGCATTTATTTCAAACTAGCTTTTGCCCGCGGCTTCGCTTACGTTAAATTCGGGGTAACATGGTTCCCCTTTCTGTGGGGGGCTAGTGAACTCCCCTTAGCGAACTCCACTGCGGGTGACGTACTAACTAACATACTTATTATTTGCAGTTGGTACAGTAATCGGATCTAAGGAACGCACCGCAAAATTAAGTTGGATTTTTATTGTATATACTATTAAAAAGTACCCAGTGTGGTGCCCAGGATATTAAAGAATACTTATACCAAGTTTCATCGTAATCGAACCGGTAGTTTTAGCGTGATGTCTGAACAAACAGGCAGACAGACAAACAAAAATTTTTTTTTATCACATTTTTGGGTTCAATGTCGGTCTAGTAACACAGGGGGTGTTTATTTGCGTGCCAATGGTGCCATTTATTTTTTTGATATTTTCAATGTACAGAATTTTCACTTCTACAGATTTTTTATAAGTATATAAATATAGATAGACCATTTACAGGCACTTATAATAGTCAAATGTCGGTCAGTCTAAATACAACTAACGTATTATTTATTTTATTTTTAGTATTTTTTGTTATAGCGTCTTTGAAAATTTATTTCAACTGCCTATATCACGGTTCATGAGATACAGCCCGGTGACAGATGGACAGACAGACCGAAAGACGACTGACAGCAGAGGTTTAGTTCTAGGGTACCATTTTACTCTTTGGGTACGGAACCCTAAGAATGATAACAGGTTACAAAAGAAAAAAAATCAAACAATAAACTTATACTTGCACAATTACCCGTACTTTATTTCAAACGTTCACTCACTTACAAATGTATACTAAATCATATATATACATAAAACTACATATATATTATATTCCTATTAGCATGGGCATAGACAGGGGGGTGGGCAAGGGCAAGGGCAAGGGCAGGGGCAGGGTGGGGGTGAGGGTGGGCAAGGCGGTGGGCACGGTGGAGGTGGGCAGGGACAGCCACACGGATTGGCACAGGGTGGTGCTTCGTTTTGTCCGTTAACTCTGCAGATGGTTGCAGCCCCAAGGGTCCTGAAGTTCTGGGGTGGGTTGGGGCGGAAGCAGATGGTCGGGGGTGCTGGCACGATGATCTTGGGAGGTCGGACCACTAGCGCGTCAGGTACTGGGGGCTGCACTGGTGGTGGTTGTACCTGGAAATGGATGAATTAGTTAGACCTTGAAGTGAGAGTTATTCTTGGGCTGTGTAGATACCAGTATTTTACATCAAGCATGATAATATATTTTTAAACTTGCCTAGGTATGGGTATAACTTGTAAATACGAATGGATATAGCATGTTCATATGTATACAACTTACCCTGATTGGTGGTTGTCTGGGCACAGCTACGGGTGGGGGTCGGACGATCATTGGGGGCGGTTGCGGTGGGTTCACGGGTGGTACTCGGACGTAGAACGGCGATGGGGTTGGGGGCTGAACGGGCGGTGGTCGCACCGTTATCGGCGCTGGGGTGGGTGGTTGCACGGGGGCAGGCTTCACCCATATTGCGGGTGGTTGGGGCAGCCTGATCTCACCAGGGCGGACCACAATCGGGGCTGGTGTTGGGAACCTGATCTGTCCGGGTCGGATTAGGATGGAACCTGCAGCAGTATAAAAAATTGCTTTATTATGTATTGCAGACTTGCATTCCCTTAAAAATAGGGAAATATTCTAAGTTCGAAGATTTCGCCAATTATATTTACTAGTAGATCTAATACAATAGGGGTAATGAAGTCTACTGAGCACTAACTAAGTATGCTCCTGGTTTGTGTAGAAAACCTCAACATGAATATGCTAAATCTAGGAGTTGAACCAAAATCTCGACGCAGAGCTGTCTGCTATGCTAGTAGAACAGAGCAATTGAATACACATACAGTCTTCAAAATCATAGTGGAGTACCTAGAAATTCTACCTAAGCTGCAAGTCATTATCAGTGACATTCTGTCAGCAGAGTTTAAAGGCCAAACTTTTTGAGATTAACTAAAATGTCACATGGTTTTTTTTAATGAAAAACCATAACAACATATATGTCCGTACACATGATTTAAATGCATCAGTGTGCTCTTAATGGCTCTAGACCATATAAAATCACAGGATCGACAGGATTGTCCACTTCGCATCATTATCATCGTATAAGTTTTGCTGGGAGTACTGACATAGTATCACTTAATCTAGGCCCTCAGGTTCCACTTATTTACCCACGTATTTATCTGCTTCTCCAAAACTTACCCGACGGAGCCTGTCCGTACACATAGTTGACGGGCGGCTCGCAAGGGTTGCAGGGTCCAATCTGCTGAGCCCCGTCACACGGACATGGCGGGGCCGGCTGCGGTGGACACGGGCAGGGGAACTGAGGTTCTGGCTGAGGGCACGGCTGCCCCAGCGCAGTACCCAGGAAAAGAACTGTTGACGAACAATAATAAAATAAAAAAATGCTTCTTCATTACAAACAATGATTGAATCTTCAAAAAACTCATCTCAAAATAAATTAATATTCCAGGTATAATTTGGTAAGTAAAAACTACTCTACTCTATCATGATTTTGGCAATCATTATTTAAAAATACAAATTAAAAAAATTAATTACAAAGCAAATTCGTACAACATGTTATCAAAAATTATATTAAATAATTATAAAAAATAAAAATGAAGCGGATTGTTCCGCTTTATTTTTATAAGTCAATTATGTCGTGTAATTATTAGCTAAGAAGTGGAATTCTCTGTCAGAGTATTTGTTTCCTGATAGCTACAAATTGGGGGCATTTATCAAGAGAGAATATCGAAGGACTGGAACAATTTGTCTGCCGCGGTCTTCCTGCCCGATGTAATTTAGTCGTCTTCAAGGTTAGAGTGAATAGGCTCTAAACTAGTGCTTCTCACCATCAACGATTGCATCACTGCTTACCAGTAGATGTGTCGCAGTCAAGCTCTAGTTTATATCAATAAAATAAAATAGGATATTAGTTCCATTGTAGATCACATTATCGTTCATTATTAAAGGAGGTACTGGTCAAACGCGTATCCTTAATTCTGTAGGATAGTCCTGCTGACCAGCTTGGGTCACTGTGACCAATCTCAACAGAGATTGGTAAGAGCATAAATGCAT
The DNA here is from genome assembly GCA_929112965.1 of Mythimna albipuncta. Lineage (NCBI taxonomy): Eukaryota > Metazoa > Arthropoda > Insecta > Lepidoptera > Noctuidae > Mythimna > Mythimna albipuncta. The sequence goes on from OV815985.1 coordinate 10,901,664, forward strand.
GAGCACTCTTTTTTCATGGATTGCAATTATCTATGAGAGAGATCAGCCGTAGAAACAACTAGTTAATATACCTATCGTGGTGCATAATTTTAATGATTTGGTCTGTGAAATTGGTGACACAAAATCATTTTTCACAACTTTTCTTTATTATGAGTTTTGTAAATCAGGATTAACTTAAAAAAATAATTAAATTCGCTGTCAATTTTTATACCTTCAGATCTGACAGAAATCCGTTTTGGAGGACTATATTATTAGGTGGAGTCTGTCTAAAGAATCAACCGACTTAGGTAATTATTAGAGTAAAATTAAATCTGATGTAGTCAACACTAGTTCAATATCAAGGTTGATTAAGAGATCTTGATCATTGAAATTCCAATCAAATTTGTCTAAAAAGTAATTTGACTTTTTAGACAGACTATATACTCATATATATTTTAACGTTTAGTATGATCGTGATTGTTTAATAATTTACAAGCTTCTTTAATTATTTAGTATTTTATTATGATAATTATAAAAAGTAAGGATTTTTAAATTTATTATATGAAATCCGTTTTGGAGGACTGTTTTCAAACATTACTACCAGACTTATTGGGTTACCCAATTATTAGACTATTTTAGTAATATGTAAAAATGTTAAATTATTTTTAAACCTAGAGATGTGTTGGGTTTGAGTTAGGTATATTTAAAAAAGAAATAATAAATGAGAAATAATTACCCGATAACCATATGACTTTGCCCTTCGCCATGTTTCGATCGTCTGATGAAAACGATTCTGAAAAATTAGCTTTTATACTCTGTGGTTACTCAAAATTCTAATAAAAGAACCGCCATTTGCAAAACCCTGACACATTCCAAAATCAACCTAATTTGTTTTTTGTTAGAGTTCAATTTCAATAAATTCTTTGGATGGAATACCAAGTTTTTGTATTGTCACCCTCAAACAAATGTTTTGTAACGGTCTTTGAAATTATTTTTTAAATTTCGAATTATTTAGTTTTGCAACACCGACGACGGTAACGGTATAACGTAAAGATTTTTTCAAATATAATATTTGGAATATTCAAATTCGTTATGGTAAGATAACATATTTTATACTGTGCGTGGATCATTTTCTGACGTACTTAATTCTTTCTCTGGGCATCAATTGACTATAAGAATTGCTCAATGTGGCGAATCTTGGGCTAATTTATGTCCAGAAGTTATTTTATTTCCGCTGACATAAAGCTAAGGTAGGCGTCAAATCAACGTGGAACGAACATTGACCCTCCTAATTTCCCCAGCCGGGTCGAAGCCTACTGGGGCCAGGGTTATCCGAAAGGGCGCTCGAGCCCCGGTATGAAGGCTTGAAGGAACGGGATGGGTTTTTTAGTCAGTAAGAGTCTGACACTATCTCCCGCTCCGCCCAAGAGCGGGGGTTGTCATAAGATGATTTTTCCCATAAAAAAAAACCCTCCTAATTTCAAAAATAGAATTTTCCATACACTTGCTCAGAAAGTGACTCTTTTATTGCACTGCACTTTGGCCCTTGTTACCAAATTGTGACATTTTGATTACCATTACGCATTAGTGCTATACCTAATGTACTTAGTTAAAACCTTATTGTTCAACCTCTTTGTTCGCATAACAGTCGCCGGTCAACCCCTATTTATTCATTTTAGTGAGCGTATTACTGCCACAAAAGTTTAATAGTTTTAGTTATTTTCTTCACTAGTGTATTGAAAAACGTCACATGATACACATGAGAATCCTCGCCACGGCTCGGGTCTAAATACCGCCTCGTCGGTAAACGCTAACATTACACACTTATGTCATAATGTACTATAAAGACATAAAGCTGTCTTGAATCGACATCTATCGTGATCTTTTACCTTTTCTGAAAAACAGTTCATTGATGGTTTTTCCTACTTTCGATATATTGGAGATATTAGGAAAAAGTCAGAGTACTTTATTTTAAGTTTATCTGGAGTCTTAGACCGACGCACACGTTCAACACGCCTGATTCGTAAGTAGAACGACGACGTCGCAAGGCATGTATCAAAGTGTAGCTTCCATATGAAATGTATGGAGACCGACGCGCCAAGATCGGGGAGTGTGGCACATGTCGTCGCCCTCCCTTCTAACTGTCATATCTCACAAACCGGCGTATCTGCACTGATATTATCTACGTGTTAGGTTTAAAGGATTTTATTCTCATAAGAACAATTACAGTTCACTTAAAATGAGATACAAATAGCTTATAAGTATTAAAATGTTCACATCTGGTGTGTTGGTGATTAATTTAGCTTTAAATATATTAATATTTTCACATTTCTTTAATTCTTCGGGTAAATCATAACATTATTTCGTAAAAAGTTCTCTCTAATCGTCGTATCTGTGTCATTTACCGTTTAGAAGATAATCACAGGAAAAAATATCCTCACTATCTTTGTACTTTAAGACTTTAGGGCCTCTACTAACTTAAAGGATAAGCCAAAATCAATATAAAAAAAACTTATTAATCTTCTATATCTATACTTATAATAAAACTGTAGAGAGGTCAATTCTGTACATTGACTATATATTAAAAATTAATATTAGAGGATGATTGGTGATCGATTCTGATGCCAAAAATGCAATCAGGAATTTTTTTGTCTGTCTGTCTGTCTGTCCGTCTGTCTGTCTGTATGTGCACGCATGGGTCAAAAACTACTGAAGGGATTTTAACCAAACTTGGTACGATTATGGTCCATACTCCTGGGTAGGTTATGGGCTATATAACATAACGATAAGATACATAGGAACTGAGAAATGACTATAAATTTGAAGCAAGTCGGATGAAAATGCGCTTTCGAGCTCCTATCCTCGCATACGTTGATCATACACCAAAAGTATGTATTACAAAGATGATAGTCTCCAATAGATCTACAAAAAAGTCCTAGATAGTTTATATCTATCTTTTATAAATTAGCCACAATAACGTGTTTAATCGTTAGGCATTTCTTCAAAGTGTATTGAATCTATACATATTATAAAATCGTACGAAAGTCAAAACTGTATATTGAATATTTTTTTTTAAATAATACTTGGGGCGTGATCTACAATTGATATCGAAGCCAAAAATATAGTTTTTAGAATTTTTGTCTGTTTGTCTGTATGTATGTCTGGGCTAAACTCAAAAAGTACTGCATGGATTTACTTCAAATTTTGCATGAATATTACTAAGAGGTCGGGTCAACATATAGCTACATATTATCACGCTATCACCTACGGAGGAGGAGCTGTGAATCTTTATTTTTCTCACACATTCTGTGACAGCGTGTAATCTAACGATGCATATTTAAATGTTGTGTTTGAGTAAGCCATGCTATTATCTAGCTTTACACTATAAAAACTACGCTATTTCAGTAACTTGGGTAGAGAAACAGTTTAATGAATTTTAGTAGCATAAAGATAATTTTTAAGCAGCGCCATCTCATGAGATTTCATAAAAATCAAATCAAGTTACATGTTAACACTTTTTGGAAATTAATAATTTAAATTTGATCATGTTGGCGAGGTTAGTAGTTAGTTATTCTTAAAATTCATAGGTGGTGATGTGATGTGCATTTTCTTCATAAAAGTTGTATCGTATAGTTCGTTTTGACAAATTCAAGTTCCAACAAAACCCTCAAAATTTTGAGCAGAGTTGAGGAAGACAATTTAAAAAAAAATGCGGTGTTAACATGGTGACATTTTTCCAGCTCTGTGAAGTCGACCAGTTTGTGAGATCCCTTACGTATGACGAGGTGCCTTCATATTACACGTACGACAAACAAAGGGTTGTATTTAACCGACTTTGACAAGGAGGTGCTGTGGAAGGTTTTCCGGGAACTTTCAAGGACACCGCATTGGATACCTACCGTGCATCCGAATAATAGCGAATGCTATTTTCTGCGGTTGTTACTTCCCACTGTCCAAGGTCCGACGTCTTTCGCCTTCCAGAGGACATTTGATGGCGTGGAGTATCCCACTTACCGCGCAGCCTGCGTAGCACGTCACCTTCTCGACGGTGACAATAATTGGGATCGGTTGGTGTTTTGTGGAGTCGCAAACCCGGTAGCTTTGTGGGAGAAGTATCGCCATCATCTGTCTGAAGATTTTCTACGAGCTTTGAGGCGTGCTACAGGAGACGAAGACGAAGTAACTGATGAACGCATGCTGAACACCTGTCTCAGTTCACTTCCAGATGTGGTCATTTCTATCGGCTGCAAACCGCTGATCGAATATGGGTTACCAGCTCCCCAATCATCACCGCATCAAGGCCGTGGAAATCGGGAGTATAACGCTGGGATAAATTACGATCCGGGCGAAATGACCACCATAAGAAATGACCCTGTCACTTTGTTCTCTTCAGAGCAAAAACAAATTTATGACACCGTCCTTGAAAGCGTTGAGTAAAACCAGGGTAACATGTTTTTCTTGGATTCTCCTGGTAGAACAGGAAAAACATTTGTTACCACTGACATATTTGCAGAGGTCAGGAGGCAAGGCAAAATTGCTATTGCTGTAGCGTCGGCGAGAATTGCTGCCATACTGCTTCCGGGTGGCAAGACAGCACATGCCATGTTTAAAATTCCCATCGATTTAGAGAGAGCGCCGAAACGCCCGTTTGTGGTGTGTCACGTAACAGCGATAAGGCACACGTGCTCAAGGATTGCTCTCTGATCGTATGGGATGAGTGTACGATGGCTAATAGGAAGGCAGTTGAGGCCGTGGACAGAACCCTGCAGGACATCCGCAGGAACGAACATTTGATGGGTGGTGTCACAGTTCTGTTCAGTGGCGATTTCCGGCAAACACTTCCGGGTATCGAGAGCTGACGAGGTAAATGCTTCGTTAAAACGATCTTCGTTGTGGTCACGAGTTTGTTAGCTGCGCTTGACCATTAATATGAGAGCTCGACTCGGCGGCAATGCACGTGCATTGCAAGAATTCTCCGATATCCTTCTAAGTCTTGGCGAAGGCACTCTGACAGGTGGTGCTTCCAGAGTCTCTCGGTAGAGCGGTATCCAGCTTAGAAGAACTCATTCGCTGTGTGTACGGGGACATCAGTCGTATACCGCACCAGCTTCTTGGGTGTGTGAGTGACATCGCCGACGCCCAAAAATGATCAGGCTGCAGCAAATAACGAATGCATTCTCTCGGAAATTGAGGGGAATGAAGTGGTCTACACCTCGATAAACACTGTTGCCGAGCAAGATGACGCCACACATTAGCCCGTGGAATTCTGAACTCTCTGTCAGCAAGTGGACTTCCAGCGCATACCATCAAGTTGTAGGTCGGTGTCCCGATTATGCTTCTTCGGAACCTTTCTCCTCCGAAATTGTGTAACGGGACCCGCCTTAAAGTCATCTCTCTCCATAGACACACCATTGATACGGAAATTCTTACGGGTTGTGGCGTAGGCGAGGCAGTATTTATACCACGCATTCCCTTCATACCTCACAACTTCCCGTTCCAGTCCAAGCGCGTACAGTTCCCCGAGAGTGAATTCTTCGCGATGACCATCAATAAGTCACAGGGGCAGATACTGAGGGCAGCGGGTGTCGATTTCAGGACGAGTTGCTTCTCACACGGGCAACTGCACGTCGCTTGCTCCCGCGTCACCAGTCCTGACTCTCTTTACATTTTGGCTCCTGGCAGCATAACTACGAACGTAGTTTATAGGGAAGTGTTGTAAGGTATGATACCTTTGTACGTATTTTTACTCTTTTGTATCCTGGAATGTATTCCTGCATTATTTTCTCTATTTCCTTCAGTCACATCTTATGACTGAACTCAGCAGGATTCGCTTCGCTTGCAAAAAAAACTTATATTTTAATGTTACATATTTTAAAAGTTATTTACTTATAAATTCTATAGCGGCACTGACATCTTAGGTATTTTTGGTACTGTAGAGCCTTCACGCAGACGACGTCGCGGGCAGCAGCTAGTTCAATAATAATGCTACAGCTAACGCAACGACCGAAATATGATTTTAACACCCGATCGGAAAACGGTCGCCCGGGCCCCAAATCTGCTATTACAATAATGTCAGAATGGTCTATCATTGATGTCATAATTGTCGATTTTGACAAGTTTGGTAATTTACTAATATAATGGCGTCATTATGACTTTCCAATGGTCAACCACTGACACTCCATTGAAAGAAGTGGCATAGAATAGTAATCTCGTACATATTGACAAATGAATATTTGACGTATGCGGTAATCTGCTAAAACTTTGACAGTTTATTTGATCAGTGTTCTACCATTAGAACGTTATTGTGTAATTAGTGGTTTTAATATGCTAAATATTATCATTCTACCACAACTGTATTATAATACCACTGACCGATCAATGATCGATCATTATGAATTAGCAGACTAGTAAATTTTAGTAAAATGATAATGTGATCGTGTTGGAATGACGAATTTATAAAAATATCAGACTTGGGCCCCTGGAAAAATAGAATTTGCTAGTTAGGACAGTTAACAGGGAGGGTGATGTCTGAGTAGGTAGTTCTACCTTAATTCTATTATTTGTATTTTAGGTTGGAAATCATCTAATGACATGTCATCTCCCGCTCTTGAGCGGAGCGGGAGGGCGTGTTAGACTTTTACTAACCAAAACCCACTTGTTTGTTCCTTCTCTGCCTTGCATTCCTGGGCTCTGGGTGCTCCCATGGTCCGAAGCGAGGAGTGGCAGGCGGTCGCCAACTTCTGTGAAGCAGTAATGCTCGCAAAGAAAGAGGCCGACCGCATCAGGCAACGGCGCTCTCGCCGCCGCCGGGATTCCGATTCCGATTTCCAGCCACCGTAGGCGCGGGGTTGCGGACAGTGAGAATGGGTAGCTCGCTGTCCGACCGTCCGGTAACTGTCCGGACCAAGCCCAAGTCGTCGACGGCGCGCACTGTTCCCGCGCGCCTCAAGGAGTTGTCAGCAACAGTAGGGACTCAGCCGGGTCGAAGCCTACTGGGGCCAGGGTTACCGAGAAGGCGCTCGAGCCCCGGTATGAAGGCTAGAAGGAACGGGGTGGGTCTTTTAGTCAGTAAGAGTCTGACACTCGCTCCGCCCAAGAGCAAGGGATGTCATTGGATGACTTTTTCCCACCATAAAAAAAAATGGGTTATTGAGGCCAACTTACATTTACACACCTATTTTTTAATTAGTTCAATACAATGGGGTTCTATACGTACCCATTACGGATCATAATTAATAAGTTTCTATAATAGTTTTGTCTCTTCGTTATTTAACAGCGACTTCCGAAATCAATATTAAATATATTATAGAATAGTTATTTATTATTTTACAAAAAGAAATAATAAACACATTAAACAATAACTTAAATAATTAGTTTCAACCCCAAATGGCTCAAAAATATAACTGCCGACGAGGCTGTTATATTTCCGGCGCTTGAGGTTCTCTGCAGCTGTCGCGGCAGCACCAGCACAGCACGATGAGCTAGGAAGATGGGATGGCGCAAGAGTATCGACACAGGTAGCGTCCCACACTAAAGACTTACCCATCTTCCGAAATTAAAGTTATTTTGTACTTTTCAGTGTTTTTTTACATTGAAGACAGTTTAATTTTTTTTTTGTAAAAAGTTTTTTATTACATTTACTTATGTATAATGACAAAACAATATGCGTGTTACACATAGTAAAATAAATGAATAAAACAACCAAAAAATTATAAAAACTTTTAGCATTTGGTATATTGTAAGATAAATAAAAAACAACAATGTTTTGTAAATATTATCCAAATTATTATTGATAGCAGCTTTAATTTGCTGCTATCAATAATAATTTGGATATTAATATAAACAGCAATATACATTATTTTTTAATTGTAAAAATAGAAATAGGTCTACGTCAAGGTTCAATTTTAGGTCATATCCTCTTTTTTTAGGGTTCCGTAGCCAAATGGCAAAAACCGGAACCCTTATAGATTCGTCATGTCTGTCTGTCTGTCTGTCTGTCTGTCTGTCTGTCTGTCTGTCCGTCCGTATGTCACAGCCACTTTTTTCCGAAACTATAAGAGCTATACTATTGAAACTTTGTAAGTAGATGTATTCTGTGAACCGCATTAAGATTTTCACACAAAAATAGAAAAAAAGCAATAAATTTTGGGGGTCCCCATACATAGAACTGAAACTCAAATTTTTTTTTTCATCAAACCCATGCGTGTGGGGTATCTATGGATAGGTCTTCAAAAATGATACTGAGGTTTCTAATATCATTTTTTTCTAAACTGAATAGTTTGCGCGAGAGACACTTCCAAAGTGGTAAAATGTGTGTCCCCCCCCCTCTAACTTCTAAGATAAGAGAATGATAAAACTAAAAAAAATATATGATGTACATTACTATAAAAACTACCAACGAAAATTGGTTTGAACGAAATCCAGTAAGTAGTTTTTTTTTAATGCGTCATAAACCGAAAAAAGTACACTATTATTAAAACATCGATCAAAGTTACAACACATTACAAGAACTTTTATATTATGTTACTTGCTGCTACGGAACCCTTCATGGGCGAGTCCGACTCGCACTTGGCCGGTTTTTTTCTAAATATTATGTAAACTAGTGCTTAACAGTGATCCTACCTGATGGTAAGCAGTGATGCAATCGTTGATGGTGAAGCTTACCTGTTTATTAAGAGACTATTCACTCTAGCCTTGAAGACACCTAAATTATAATCGGACGGGAAGACCGTAGCAGGCAAATCATTTTACCAGATAGTGCTTCTTAGGTTAAATTGGTAGTATTGTGTTATCTTCAAGGTCATAATCTCCGAGTGTTTCTAATGAATTGAATAATTTAATCATCGATAGTACAATTGAAATGCGGCGAGACTAGCCATTATACTATCTTATCTCTAGCATAGTTTACTTTTTAGGACCACTTTGTTGTCCGTTCGTCTGTCTGTCTCGTCTGTCGGTACCACCACTAAAAAGTACCTCTCAGCCAAACTTTAATACCTTCTAACCAGAGTGCATCTCAAAACGTTTCTAATAATCCTAAACAAGGTTAGGTTACATTAATTTACCTTCCGGCTTCATCACCAGATCAGTTCGATACATCCCCTCTCTCTTTTCTTTCACCCTGTCATCGACTACACGTATAAACAAAGCAATTTTACTTGTTACGATAATTCTGCTGTGTTCCTATAAGGAGTTCTGTTCCATATCTTCGAAGTTTATGATCAGATCATAACAATTTTTATATTGGACCAATTTGGAAGTATAACCTTTCAATAAACAAAATTATAATTTCAAAATCGGTCCACAATTGACCAAGATATCGGAAAAAAACATACATTTAGCCGAATATAGAACCTCCTCCTTTTCGAAGTCGGTTAAAAATGGATGTGACATGATTTCGTTAATATTTAGTAAACCACCTTTGTGGGCATTGCAATAGATACATCTGCTCTAACCTGCTTGCTTTATATAGCTGTTACTTGAGTGGACTAGCGCCGATGAGCGCTGGTGGATTGGCGCAGACTGCCAGCTTTCTTTCTTTATACGGTCTTAGCGTATTCAAATCTGCTGGCAATCATCGTCAGAACTGCTGTTAAGGTCGACGGCTGCCATTGACGCATCGACGCCTATCGCCGACTCTTGTCGACGGTTACTGTTACCTTACCGTTAGCAACATCCCATTTGTATGTCTGAAATATAAGCCAGTCCCAGCTAACGAAGTGCATGTAGGAACCAGTAGTCTAACAACCATGCCGGCGCCAGGATACTGATCCCGATTTCCGGCCACCGTTAGCGCGGGCTAGCGGACAGTGAGCAATGGGTAGCTCGCTGTCCGGCCGCCCGGTAACTGTCCGGACCAAGCCCAAGTCGTCGACGGCGCGCACTGTTCTCGCGCGCCTCAAGGAGTTGTCAGCAACAGCAGGGGCCCAGCCGGGTCGAAGCCTGGCGCCAGTAGGCTTATCCGAAAGGGCGCTCGAGCCCCGGTATGAAGGCTTGAAGGAACAGGATGGGTTTTTTAGTCAGTAAGAGTCTGACACTATCTACCGCTCCGCCCAAGAGCGGGGGATGTCAATGCATGATTTTTTTAAGGATGCTTTTTCCCTTCGAAAAAAAAAGTCTAACAATCATAAACAAGTAAAAGTAACTACTTAAGTAACGATTTGGTATTCTAAAGTTAAGAAATTGCTTGAAGTTAGAACTGCCAACAAATAATAACAACAACTACCGAGTCGAGTGTTACTTTAGCATCTCTCAAGTAACGTGTCTTACTCCACTATGCAGGGTTATTTGAAAAACACTGGCAACCTCTTAGGACTAGTTTAAGAACATCATAAACAACAACTTTTAATCTATGACTTTAAAAAAAATATCATAAACAATATTTAAATCGAACATTCTAAATGTTACGAGGTCTATGCGAAGCACGCTGTAGTACAATAGCGGAGAGGAGCGGGGATCGTGCGTGGGAGGTGTAGGTGAGACAGCAAAATACAGAGTTGAAATGTGTTAGATAGAACAACTAAATCTTGAAGGCTTGTTTTTGGTAAATGCATTATGTTTTGTAAAAAATCATAGAACAAAAGTTGTTGTATATGATGTTAGTAATACTGTCCTACAAGATTGTTTTGTTAGTGTCTTAAAATTAGAACGTCTGTAGAACGAGATTTTGTAATTAAGAATTACTTCTTTATAAATACGGGTGTAAGAGGGGCAAGAAAAAAAGAAACCAAAAAATATAATACATATGGGTATAATAATTTGATATTAAAATACATAAATACTTAGTATATACATTTGTAAACGACACACATTTAAAACTCAGTACGGGGAATTATCTTAGCACTAATTTTACCATTATCACATGCCATTGTTATCGTAAAGACACCGTTTAAGAGATCTTTGAAACATACTAAAATTAACAAAAGGATTTTAATCTAAAAACGACCCGGTACACGACAAACTGAATAGTTGTTACACTGCTGTCTTATTCATACTGTGGTTCTTGCAAAGTTGTTCAGCATTCTTGAGGAGTTTATTGGAGTATTTGAGGTATTTAGAAACCTCAGATATTTAGGTGACGGTGTATTCCTTCCTCCCTCGGCGTCGGTTCCATCGCGCTTAACAGTGGGTCTCAAATAGGGCCGTCTTAAGACTAAATCTTATAGTTATTCAGTTATTTAGCATGGTGAACAGGGTGGAGGTTCACATGGGCACGGACAGGGCTGCGGGAGTGGCTCGCACGGGCATGGTGGTGGTGGGGGAGGCTCGCAGGGGCACGGGCACGGGCACGGGCACGGGGATGGACAAGGAGGAGGACACGGGGATGGCGGTGGTTGCACACATCCACACGGTATCTGCTGTCCTTGCAGCGATGAGGTCGACACGCAGATGGTAGGAGGCTGGATGCTCTGAGGTTTAGGTGGTCGCACCACTATCTGAGCAGGATTGATCGGGGAGGGACGTGGCTGAGTCACACTGATCGGCGGTGGCTGGATGGTTGCGGGCTTCGGCACTCTCACTACGAGAGGAGGAGGCTGCACGCAGGGAACCGGACCAGGACGAGCCAATACTGGAGGAGGTGTGATCGACGGCAGAGGGGGTGGTCTCACACAAATCGGGGGCGGAGTCACTGCTGGCACTGGTGGTGGTTGGACGGATAGGGCTGGTGGGGTGATCGCAGCCTGTTGCGGTGGTCGCACCAGGATCGGGGGCGGCTGGATGATGACGTCGGGGGATGCGCTGATGTAGAACGTGCCTCCGGGGACGGCGATCTCCTGGAAGCCGGCGGCCCTCAGGCGTTCAGGCACGCAGTTCTTCTGCAGCAACACTTTGACGATGCCATCACCGCATGGTGCTGGAGAAAGATTGAGAAAGATTAGTATTTAGTGGTTTTAGTAGAGGTATTTACAAATCCGCTCTTGGTATACAATAATTGGTGTCGGTTATCACAGCTTTAGCCCGGTTTTGGTGTATATATGCCGTGAATGCGCAGTGATGGAAGGTTTCCAACAAGGTAGATCGATGACCTGGTGCGGTTCGCGGGAATACGATAGATGTGAAACGCATAGGACCGGTCAATCAGTGGAGGTCTTTCGACTGAAATGATGGTGATCATGATGTTGTGTGTGTGTAACATTGCAGAAAGACCAACATTACACTCTTGAGATAACAAATCGTTTACTTTCCATTACATTTGACTATGCCCTAGACAAAAACCACAGCTGTATCCTTCAGGTACACTTTGCGTTTGAGGCTACGGGTTCCCTTTTCAAAAATGCTCGCGGCTCTAGCGGACATCGGCTCTGCTGGGTGCAGTACTGTTCGCTGACATCTCTTCGAGGTGCGCGTGGATCACTACGCGCTGTCGACGACTTAGGTTCGGTCCGGTCGATTTCCGGACGGCCGGACGTTGAAAAATGGGTATTGCTCGTTGTCCTCAAGCCCACGTGTGCCGTGGCTGGTAATCAAAGATAACTTACAAGGTGGGGGAGCGCAGGGAGGCTTGGTCCGGTCGATTACTGGACGGCAGGACGGTGAACCAACCATTTTTCATCGTCTGAAAGTCTGCGTGTACCGTGGCTGGTAATCAAAGGCAACTTACAAGGTGGTGGAGCGCAGGGGTCGCAGGGGCATGGCGGTGGCACGGGCGGCGGGCAGGGCGGCGGCGGCGGCGGGCACGGACAGGGCGGGGGCGGGAGGGAACACCCGCAGTACTGGGGCGCGGGCGCCGCGGCCGCTGAAGCTACCAATGCTGGAACGATGCAAACATCATTAGTGCTAGTATTCGACTGGTCTGTTGGTCTGGACAGGCCCTGACTGCTCTGCTGGAAGTCGTGGACGACTGTTTGTGTTGTAAACTGAAGTTATTACATTATTATTGCTTTTATTATTTCTTTAATTCTTTATTGTACACGCAAAATCTTAACCTTAATACATTCATAATTGACAATTCATGTACAAAGGCGAGCTTAACTCAACAATAAGTTTTCTCCCAGCAAACCTTTGAGTGACAGATAGAGATCACATTCCCATTTCTTTCATTTCGATTCAAAGATTTAAAGAATTTTGTTTAAATGCAGGGTTATTTTAAAACACTGTCAACGTCGTAGTACTATGTTACTAACATCATAAGCAACAACTTTTGTTCTGTGACTTTTAAAAAATTAATCAGTTTTTAGTTCATTAGATTTCTATACAAAAAAATGACGTGTGGCACTCGGGGACTGCCGCGGTAAAGCTATTTTATATGTATTTCTATGTATTTTTTTTCATTTGTTTTTTTTTCTTTGATATTAATTGAAGTTACACTTTCACACATTGAATTAAATTTTGATTGATTGTTCACTCATTTGTTTTCTTATCGGTCACCACGCTCAAAAAACAAATGAGTGCGGGGTGTTAGGTTATTTTCGCTAAGGAATTTCTGGATTCGGTCTCCACGCTCAAGGCCCGCGATAGAAGCTATGCAATAGCTTAATAAAAATATTGAAACTGAGTGTTCCAAACATTATGAAGTCTAAGCGAAGCAAACAATATAGTACAATAGCGGGGTTCGGGTGGCGGGGATGCTTGATACACTTGCGTTACGTCATACAGACGTAGGTAGGTATAGCAAAATACAGAGTTGAAATGTGTTAGATAGAACAACGAAATCTTGAAAGTTGTTTTTTTTTTTATAAATGATAGGCTTGCGTTTGACCTCCATCTCACCTGATGGTAAGCGATGATGTGGTCGACGATGAAGCACGCTTGCCTAGAAGAAACCTATTTACTCTCGAGTTAAAGACTCCTAAGTTGATGTTGTTGGTAAATGAATTACCTATGATTTGTAAAATGTCATAAAACAAAAGTTGTTGTTTATGATGTTAATAACATAGTCCTTTAAGGATACCAGTGTTTTTCAAATAACCCCCATCAGAATATTTAGAATGTATTTTGACATTTAATGAATTTATGACATTTACTATTTTTATCTTCTATGTTAGTGAATTTGAGTGGTCTATCCGATTTTTTTTTCTAATTATCTTAAGATTGTACTTCGTTTATGAAATTTCTGTACCCTGTAGGTCGGTGTGCACTTGTTTAATACGTTCGCTGCGGAGTAATTGTTCATGGTCTTTCAGCCAATACGTATGAGGTCTTTTAGAGGCAAAGATGACCTTCTTTGCAGTGCGTTGTAGACCTTTCTGGCCTTACAAGATTTTGTTTCTAAAAAACACCGCCACAACGCTTCGTGAGAGAATCAATTTTATATATTTATCTCTGTTAAAACCATAGCATAACATAGCTGAGTGAAACAAAATTGGTTTTAACTGCCGCACCTGCGAGAAGTTACGTATGAGGCATGTTCGACCTCATAACGCAATGACACATTTATTGCGTTAACTATTATTTTTAAGACCATAAGGTCTTAAACGTAACACACATGATATAGCAATGAAGAATTGAATTGAATTGAAATTGAATTGAATAATTACCTATTATACCCAATGCCGTAAGACGCCCCATGGTTGACAACCTTGTGTATTATCGACTGAACTCACGAAGCTTTTATACTCAGATATATCTCCATATTGTTTTAAATTCACAAATCAACCATTAACCTACGCTAGACTGAGCTTTACAATAATAAACATCAATTGTTTTTATAATCTAAATGTAAAATTCAGTTGTTATGGTTTGGGCATGAGCTGAAAGTATAATTTGATGCAGCGTTTGGCGATTCGATTCGCGAATGGAGATTATCAGTTACCTTTTAAAATAATAATATAATATTCCACGACTATCACACCACGCCGTCTAGTCCCAAGCTAATCAGAGCTTGTGTTATGGGTACTAGACAACCGATAAACATACTTATATATTTCTAAATACATACAAATTATAGATAAATTACACCCAGACACAGAACAAATGATCGTGCTCATCACACAAACATTTGTCCTGGGTGGGAATCCGGCATAGCAGTCAGGGTCACTAACCACTAGACCAACAGGCCAGCCAAGAAAACTAATGTCATTATTATTATTGTAACGCAGCTCAGCTCGTCGGTAGGCTCGTATAAGGATTTTTCTATGAAATCAAACACTTCGGGCGACGCACTCTAGTATTTTTTGATACTTATTTGAACGAACCATGCTTTCCTTACAAAGATTAGTCCAATGACAACATGGACTTCGAAACGTTATGCCAGGAATTAAGAAATGAATTCCCGTGCAAATGTTTTATTTGTAAGCAGCGTCAGCATGTTGCAGCAGTGCAGCTACTGGAACCATGTGTTGTACAGGAGGACACCGCAGATTTACTTGGAGAAAGCGGACCGTTAAATGTTTTGTATGAAGATAATAACAATGCAGGTTTATTTTATATGTAAAATTTCTTTTGGGTTGCCTCGGATATAACTCGCTAGAGGTAAGACGAGCACGAGATCAGCTCATCATAGCCTGCAAGACGCTCCGTGGCACTGTTGATGCGCCTGATTTACTTGCTGTGCTATCACGTTTCTTTGTCCCGGACAATTACTGCCGCGACAAGAAGCACAGAATGTTTGCTGTGCCTCAGTGTCGCACTGTTGCCCGTGCTCAGTCTCCAATTGATCTCTTGGATTCTTATCCAACAAACGATCTGTTTGCGGATGAATGGAAGATGATTTTATTGGCATGTCAGAAGTACTGTGAGAGGAATTGATGTACGTGTTGTTTAAATGTTTATACTTTTACTCTTTGTTTAGTTACTGTAATTGGTTGTTTAACCGTTGTAATTAATTAAATAAATAAATAAATGTTGATGGTCGGTCCACAAACGGATGAGCAGACTGAGGGCAATAATGAACAGATTCGATTTTGATAGATAATAAATTGTCAAGAAGAAAAATATTAATTAAATTTTTGTATAAAAAAAAACATAATTTAAAGGCTCCGTACAATATAATTAGTAAAGTTAAACATAAAGCCTTTTTCATCCCATCATCTCGGAAAGAGTATTTTTGCTCTTCGATATCTGAGAGCAAAAGCCATTTTTATTCTCTAGAGAAATAAAGTAAAATGAATTTAGAACAACGCGTGCACTATGTTTATGTATTGAAAACATCATTAAACCTGTTTACTTTTACCTCCTTAACATCAAATTTGCCATACCTACCTTTTTTTTAATTTGTTAAAAACTCAGACTCAGAATCTCCATGGTGTACTTTTTTTTTGCATTTAGTCATTTCCTCGCTGTAGTGGGATGAAAAGTTACGTGTTGCACTCGACTGCAAATATTTTTTTCCTCGTGCTCTTTTGATTCTCTCGCTAATGCTTTTTTTTTCGATGGGTAAAATCATCTTATGACAACCCCCGCTCTTGGGCGGAGCGGGAGATAGTGTCAGACTCTTACTGACTAAAAAACCCGTCCCGTTCCTTTAAGCCTTCATACCGGGGCTCGAGCGCCCTTTCGGATAACCCTGGCCCCAGTAGGCTTCGACCCGGCTGGGCCCCTGCTGTTGCTGACAACTCCTTGAGACGCGCGGGAACAGCGTGCGCCGTCGACGACCTGGGCTTGTTCCGGACAGTTACCGGACTGCCGGACAGCGAGCTACCCATTGCTCACTGTCCGCAAGCCCGCGCCTACGGTGGCTGGAAATCGGGATCGGAATCCCAGCGGCGGCGAGAGCGCCGTTGCCTGATGCGGTCGGCCTCCTCCTTAGCAAGCATTACTGCTTCGCAGAAGTCGGCGACCGCCTGCCACTCCTCCTCGCTCCGGACCATGGCCTCGACCAAGGCCCGGCGCGAGAGGTCTCCGCCGCCGATCACCCCCACGAGGGCACGGCGATGCTCCGCCCGAGAAGGAGGACTCTCGCTCATGCTCAAGATTCTAAAATCCTTCGCTTGCTCGATCATCAAAATTGAGCACGCAGTTAAAAAGCAACTTTGCACTCTTGTATAACAAATAACTATTATAGCGTCTCCCCACTTTTTTTTTTTTTAATATTCCACAACTATCACATAACGCCGTCTAGTCCCAAGCTAAGCAGAGCTTGTGTTATGGGTACTAGACAACTGATAAACATACTTATATATTTCTAAATACATACATATTATAGATAAATTACACCCAGACAGAACAAATGATCGTGCTCATCACACAAACATTTGTCCTGGGTGGGAATCGAACCCACGACCTCCGGCATAGCAGTCAGGGTCACTAACCACTAGACCAACAGGCCTGTCTAAAATTATTATATCAATAATGTGCAACCAGCACCATTTTTCTGGCTGACTGTCTTCTTGACATTTCAAAAGTGCCTGTAAATGGTTTATCTGTCTATACTGGGTTATTCGTAAAACACTAACAACTTTGCAGGACTGTATTACTAACATCATAAACAACAACTTTTGTTCCATGAAATTTTACGTTGTTGAAACACCTACGGTCCGGACTAAGCGTTTCGTCTCTTCATTTATACCGCGTACATCAAAGGACTGGAACAGTTTGCCTGCTGCGGTCTTCCCGACTGATTATAATTTGGGTGTCTTCAAGGCTAGAGTGAATAGCTTCTTAATAAACTAGTGCGCCTCACCATCAACGATTGCATTACTGTTTACCATCCGGCGGGATCGCAGTCAAGTACTAGTTTATAACAGATAAATAAAAAATACAAAACATAATTCTTTTACCAAAAACCAACCTTCAAGATTTCGTTGTTCTATCTAACACATTTCAACTCTCTATTTTGCTATACTTTTGTGTGTACGACGCGACGCAAACGCATCAAGCACCCCCGCCGCCTGATCTTTGGGGGAGCAAGGATCCGCTATGGTACTATCGCTTGATTCGTATAGACTTTGTAATATTTAGAAGGTTCAATTGAAATATTTCTATTTTTGTATGAAAATCTGATGAAGTAAATTATGATAAATATTTAAAAGTCATAGAATAAAAGTTGTAGTTTATGATGTTAGTAACAAAGTCCTGAGAAGTTGCCGTGTTTTACAGAATCACCCTTTATGTAAAAATGAATACCTAGCTGTTCGTTAGTCTCACCAAAGCTCGGCTGAACCGATTTGGCTAATTTTGGTCTAGAAATAATAGTAGTATAGTCCAGAAAATATTTAAACAGTGAGAAATAAAAACACACATAAAAATAAAAAATCTAAATACAACGGCATCTCTAATAGTAAATGATGGCCCAGATGCTAAATGTGCAGTCACTAAAGCGTCATGGGGAAAATAGGGACCTATTGGATTGTGAAGACTAGGTTCTAAAACGAAAAAAAAAATCTATGACCACATTCCATTTTAGTAGTTGGCGTTTAAAAATTTTCAAAATATAACGTCACTTCGAGAAATCACAAAAAACCTAAAATAATCTGGCAGTTTACATGGGGCGATGTAGTTAAAACCATCGAGTGTAAAATTTTACAACGTTCCTAACAAAATTATTTTACTTATAAACTGTAGAAAAAATTGCACTTATCACCAAAGTATTAACATTCATATTCCCTTCATTAGTGCTTTATTATATTTCTTTTCACCAAAGTCATGTTTCGAATTCTATGGGCATTCCTTTTAAGTGTTCGATTTCCTCGACTGTGTATGAAAGAATATATGACTACTTTTTTTAGGGTTCCTTACCTCAAAATGAAAATACGGAACCCTTATGATGAAAGAAGATAAAGATCTCGAGAACGCGTGGAGGTGGGGTGGTGAGATTAAAACTATATACTCAGGTCTGCGATTACTTCTAGCTGTGAAAAAATCAAACTTCTAAGTTAACGAATAAAAAAGATACGGCCGTTTATGTCGCAAAAAACGTATATTTTGATACTCTCAAAGATTGAAATTCATAGGGTACTTCCCGTTGACCCAGAATCCTGAAATTTGGCATAAAGCAATGTCTTATAGCACAGGTATAGGAAAAAATCTGAAAACAGTAAATTTGTTGTTACCTACGTTACAAAAAAAAAATATTTGCTATTCAGAAAAATCTTCAAGACTCCATTCGAGAATTCGGAACCCTCAGTCCACGAGTCCGACTCACACTTGCCCAGTTTTTTTTACAATTAACTAGGTGTGCCCGCGAATTCATTCGCGTGGACTATAGGATTTTGATTTTTTTTATAAAACAAAAGTAGCCTATGTTACTCCTTATTACATCAGCTACCTGCCAAAAAAAGTCCCGTCAAAATCGGTCCAGCCATTTCAGAGATTAGCCCGGACAAACAGACAGACAGACAAAACTTTAAAAAAATATTATTTTGGTGTATGTACCATTAAGTACACCGTTCAAGTTTAATCGTGTTAATCCCGTCGAGGGTCGATCCGGTACATGAAAAACTATCAATTTATAAAGATAAAATTGAAAAATAAAGTTCCTCTTTTTCAAAACTCGTATTAATTTACGCATGTACGAAATTAATTTCTTTAAGAAACCGTCAGCTGAGCGATTTCAATGACCTGTAGGTAGTTTGTACGCAACGCCAACTACTACCTATAGGTCATTGAACTCGGTCAGCGTCTCAACTCAATCCGCGTGCTCAATTTTGATGACTGAGCAAGCGAATGATTCTAAAATTGAATCACGAGCGTTAGCGAGAGAATCAAAAGAGCACGAGGTGAAAAATCTAGTAGTACATCAAGGAGGTTCTGAGTCTAAGTTTTCAACAAAAAAAAAAACTTGTATGACAAATTTGGTACCATGGAGGTAGAAGTAAATAGGTCTAATGATTTTTGAATTCATAAACATAGTGCACGCGATGTTCTAAATTCAATTTAAAACGACTTGTGCTCTCAGATATCGAAGAGCAAAAATACTCTTTTCGAGATGGGGGAATGAAAAAGTTATAAGAAGTTTGGTTTTAAGTTATTGGGATCGGTTAGGTACTGATTCTGATTAAACTATATTTAGGTTTCGCATAGTATACTAAAAAAAAAAAACAATGTTGTATAGTTGAGATTTAGAATCGCGAAAACAAGCTCGTGAACAGAAAACTATATGGAAAAGCCCCCCTAGCCAAGTTACAATCGAATTCCGTTCTCTAATCGGTAACGCCTCGGTGACAGCAATTGTAGAAAACGATAAGTTGGTAGCCATGTTGACGCGCCTGAGTCGGCCGCTCGTTCTTCAATGTAGCGTTTGTATAACAAAGGATGTAGCGTTAAATATTGTAGAAACAATTTTGAACGATGTGAACTTGGCTTTGAATTGTCTATTCGTTGTGTAATATTCTGGATATGTTTAATGAAAGCACCTTGTATGAAAGCACGGTTTATTTAATATTACTATTACAATAGTCAGGCAATACAGACGCCATCTTCAGCCATCTTTTATTAGATAGTGCTGTGCATAGACTACGACTAACTATAGGGTTGTACTACTCACAACATCCCTCTCTTTCACATTTTAACTAAATTAATATTAAACAAAAAAGTTAAACTATTACATAATAAGTGTACAACTGCTACACCACTTAAACTAAAATTTTAAACTTCTTAAACCAAAACAATTTTGTTTCATTACTTACTTAAAATATAATCTTTTAAAGTAATTGGTTGTTTTATTACCCTTCCTGACCTAGTAATATAAGTATTAGGTACATCAGTAATTTCAGTATTACTTGTATTATTAGTTATAATAGGAGGATTATCTAAATTTAAATTCAACTGTTCCTCTCCTTGTCTTTCCAAAATCTCTCCATTACCTTCCTCATCAAACCTACTTTTCTCATTAAAAGTACCTCCCTTTATTAACATTCTCCTATTCCTTACTATCTCATTACCCAGTTCATTCTTTACTCTGTAAGCCCTAGGACCCTCACTTTTTCCTAATATGATCCCACTTTCATGAGGCTTTCTCCCATTCTCATTTTGTATTTTCACTATATCTCCCTTTTCTAACGGTGGTAAATCTCTACTACCTTTATCATAATATTGTTTTTGTATTTTCTGTTTTTCTTTAAGTCTCTGTCCATGTTTATAAATTTGTTTTTTATTTTGAAAAGTCACATCCGGTAAGATAGTTTTCATTTTTCTATTGAATAGTAATTCTGAAGGTGTACATCCATTTGATGACACAGGTGTATTTCTATACATTAACAAGCCTAAATATATGTCCTTATTTTCATAAATTAACTTTTTTAACATTCTTTTAACAGTCTGTATATATCTCTCAGCTAAGCCATTTCCTTGATGGTGTTTTGGACTTACAATTTTGTGTATAAAATTCCATTCTTTAGAAAATTGCTTAAATTCAAAACTACTAAATTGAGTGCCTGCATCTGTATAAATAATTTCTGGAACGCCATGTCTAGCTAATATTTCTTTTATGTTTGAAATAGTACATTTTGTTGATAAATTATCCAATGGTTGAATCTCTACAAACTTACTATACGCATCCACTATCAAAATGTATGGCTTTGTGTAAAGAAAAAAAATATCTATTGATAACATCTCCCATGGCTTCCTTGGTACTTCTTTTTCAATCATTGACTCTTTTCTATTATTATTTTGAAATTTTTTACAAGTATTACAATTTTGAATTAAATCTTCAATTTCTTTACTCATGTTAGGCCAAAATAAAGAGTTTCTTGCCAAAATCTTAGTTTTTTCTATACCTAAATGTGCATAATGTAACTTATTCAAAATATCTGATCTCTTTGATTTAGGTATCACTATGTTTCTACCTTTACAAATTAACCCATTTACAATACTCAACTCATCTCTATAGCTGTAAAATAACTTTGCATTGCTGTCTACCTGTGACTTATTTTCTGGCCATCCCATCTGTATATATTTACTAACTGCCAATAATTCCTGATCTTTTGAAGTTTCTAATATTAATTCTTTCATTTTTTCATCCGTAATTCTATAACTAGACATAACCATAGCAACATGAGTTGTAACCTGTAAATCAGAACTAAATTCTGTATTCTTTAAATATGATCTACTCAAGTGATCTGCCACTAAAAGTTCTTTACCTGGCTTAAATATTAACTGAAAAGAGTAAGGTTGTAAACCCATTCTAATCTTTTGTAATCTAGCTGGACACTTATTTAATGGTTTGGAAAAAATTGACACCAGTGGTTTATGATCTGTTTCTACAATGAATTGACTCCCATATAAATATTGATGAAATTTAGTAACTCCATACAAAATTGCTAAAGTCTCTTTTTCAATCTGACTGTATTGTTGTTCTAATTCTGTCAATGCCCTAGAACTATATGCTATTGGCTTCTTATCCTGTAATATTACCGCTCCTAATCCAGCGTGTGATGCATCTACACTAAGTACTGTTTGTTTATTCATATCAAAATAACTTAAAACTGGTGGCTCAATCAATAATTGTTTTAATCTTTTATATGCTTCATTCTGAGCTGTAGACCAAACAAAAGGTACATCTTTTTTAATTAATTGTCTTAATGGTGCTGTTACCTCTGATACATTTGGCATAAACCTAGCAACATAATTAATCATCCCAAGAAATCTTAATAATTCTTTTTGATTCCTAGGCTCTTCCATCTCCACTATAGCTTTAACTCTATCCTTATCAACTTTTATACCTTCCGATTTTAAAATATGTCCTAGATACCTGACCTCTGATTTTTTTAAATTGCATTTCTTTCTATTAAATTTAACTCCATAAACCTGGGCTTTTCTCAAAACCTGTTCTAATATTAAATCATGTTCTCTATCAGTTTTAGCATGTATCAATATGTCATCAATATATATATCAACCCCTTCTATATCTTTTAAAATATTACTGAAAATTCTATGAAAACCTTCTGGACTCGATGACAAACCGAAAGGCAATCTGTTAAAATGATATCTACCATAAGGTGTGTTAAATGTGGTTAATTTTTTACTTTCTTCTGAAAATTTATCATCCAGAATCCTTTATTTGCATCTAATGTGCTAAATACTGTGCTATCTTTCAATTTTGCAGTAATTTCATCTAATGTAGGTATCAATAATTGTTCTCTTTGTATCTGAGTATTTAAATATTGTGGATCTAAACATATTCTTAATGACCCATCAGGCTTAGTAGTCATCACCAAAGAACTAACAAAATCTGTCGGACTATCTATCTTTGAAATTATACCCATCTCTTCTAACTTCTTTAATTCTATTTTTAATTTTGACTGTAATTTAAATGGTATGTGTCTGCTACGTTCAATTTTACCTTGCCATCCTTCAATTAATTTAATATTATATTCATAGTCCTTAATGTTTCCTAATCCTTTAAAAACATCTTTATATTTTTCCAAAAGTTCACTATTCTCTGTACCTACACTACATATCCCTTCCACATTTCTTTGTATTAAATTGAATTTTTTTAATGTAGGTAAACCTAATATTGGTATGTACTTACCTTTACAAACTTGAAAATCAATTACCTGTACTGTATTTCCTACTTTAACTTGAACTGATATTTTACCCAAAGTTTCTATCTTTTGATTACTGTAATTAGTTAAGTTGCAATTTGTTATTTCAAAATTATGGATTCCTAAAAACATACAATCACTCTGTGAAATAACATTACATTGTGCACCAGTATCTAATTTAAATTTTAAGTATTTATCACTTTTTGGAAAATATAGACTTTCATACCAGTCCTTCTCAAAATTCACATTATTTATATTAATTACATACATATCAATAGAGTTTTCACTGTCACTCTTGTTATGTTCTTGAATTATCTTGACATATGCCCTACATTTCCTTGCAAAGTGGTTATCCTTCTTGCACTTCATGCATTTTTTACCATAAGCGGGACATTTTCCATACGCATGTTGAAATCCACATCGCAACCGCATTCATTTGACTTTTCTCTTGTTTCTCCAGATTTTTTTACATATTTCTGTGAATTCTCACTCTTCTTCTTGTTAACATACTCATTTCCTGGTACAGATCTTCTCCACTTTTGTTTTTTAACTTCTTGCACTGTGCTGGTACTCGTACTCGGCTCACAACTTTCCATTTTCTTAACCTGCTCTCCGGCTAATTCCGTAGCTTTACATATTTGAATTGCTTTATCTAGAGTTAGATCTACTTCTCTTAGTAATCTTTCTTTTACTTTAGAGTCACTCACCCCTGTTACAATCTTGTCTCTCAGCATCCTCTCTTGCATGGACCCAAAGTCACATTCCAAGCTTAATTTCTTAATTTCTGTGTAGAAGCTGTCGAAGTTTTCACCTTCCTTTTGAGATCTTGTTAAAAATAAATGCGAATTCACACTATTATTTTTCTTAGGGATAAAGTATTCATCAAACTTTTTAACGAGTTTTTCATAATTCTTAGCATCACTTGTATTCAAATCAAACGTTAAATATATTTCCTGACATGTCTCTCCCATGCAGTGAAGCATTAATGCAGCTTTAATTTCACTTGGCTCATTGTTAGCTCCCGATGCAATCAGATATATTTCAAATCTTTGCTTGAATCTTTTGTATTCCTCCATGCTTAAATTCTTCATACAAGACGGGGGTTTTAATCCCGAAATACCTTTAGATTTGCTCTCTGCCATTTCTGATACGCAGCGCCATGTAATATTCTGGATATGTTTAATGAAAGCACCTTGTTCATACAAGGTGCTTTCAAGCACGGTTTATTTAATATTACTATTACAATAGTCAGGCAATACAGACGCCATCTTCAGCCATCTTTTATTAGATAGTGCTGTGCATAGACTACGACTAACTATAGGGTTGTACTACTCACAACACGTTGGTTCCGACCACGCGACTTTACGTTGAGATGACGTCATTCCCATACGTTTCATCACTTTTCGACAGCGTTAACGATTGCAGAATAAAAACTTGACTAAGTGTGCAGGAGTATGTTTTTCCACTACTGCCTAACGTTTTATTAAATACTGGGGTAAGCATAGTATAATCAGCCTTTCAGTGTTCCCACAGCTGAGATTCAGGCCTCCTCTCTAGGAGAGGGAATGGGTCGTAATCCACAACGCGGGTCCAGTGCGGGTTGGTGAATGTCACCTCTTCCTAAGTCCTCCCTTCTTCATTACTTTAACTTTTATAATATTCTTCTATTTGTTCTGTCTCTGGCGGTGTGAAAGGCATTGTACATCGTAGAGTCAAGAGCGGTGCGGATCTGGTCGAACCAACGTTATTAGACTGCGCCCGTGAGGCCTTTTCCCATCCACTTTACCGGTCACAATTAGCCTTTCGAGGTTGCAACCGTCTTTCCTTGCAATGCGACCGAAGTATTGCAGAACCTTGCGAAGACACTCGGACGACAGCCGTGAGGAGATTTTGAGTTTTTGCAAAATGGATATGTTGGTAAGAAATGCTGTTCAAGGGATACGGAGCATCCTTCTCCAGCACCACATCTCAGAGGCGTCAATGCTTTTGCGGTTTGCAACTTGTAGCGACCAAGTCTCAGGGCCATACGAAAAGATCGTTAAGATTATAAGTGTCCGTACCAGTTTGGGTTTTGTGAATGTCATAAGTCTTCGAATTTTTTGTTCTAGAACATGCTTTTTCTCACAATGTTTTCCAGGCGTGATATGATAAGCTAACCTAATCTTCTTTAAACATAATGTAATGTTACGTAGAACGTAATGTTTGTATCGTCATAGTCATTGGAGCTTCAAATAATATGTATTACTCTTGAAAGTATATAAGATGTGCGGGCGCTCAGTAAATGCACTGAAAGGCAAAATGGGTCTCCAGGCATTCGTGGTTCTTGGTGAGTCTAAACTTTATCTACTACTGGCTTTTTCCCGTGGCTTCGCTTGCGTATATAAAATATAGCATATGTAACTCAGGAATAAGTTTGTTTTTTTCGCGGCTTCAAGGGACCACAGACCTCAGTCATCCTCATCATCATTTCAGCCAATATAAGTCCACTGTTGGACGTAGGCCTCCCCCAAGTGTCGCCACAAAGAACGATTCTGTGCGTCTCGCATCTATCGGTTTCACGCAACCTTCACCTTCGCAGGCTTCAGTAAATGGTTTTATTTTCAACTTGATATCTCCACGCGTTTCTGAGATAAAGGGTCTTGACTGACCGACAGACGGACTACTAAGTGATTCTATGATGGTCCATTTTTTCCATTTGAGGAACGGAACCCTGAAAAGCAATAATTGCCTTGATTTATTAGCTTTTTTTCGTTTTGTGACAAACGCTCTCGCCATTATTACGCCAGGGTCGCACTTCCACGACCAAATACTCCATCTCGTCAGCTCTTCTGTCACCTATGGGGATTGAAGAGCTAAACGAAATGAAGTACCCAGTTAAAAACACACAACCCTAGCGAGGTCACGACAATACTCGTCAGACCAATCCGACGCGAGTGTTTAAAGGATTAATTACATAACGTCCGACGGCAGCAGCGACGTCTCACGTCAAGCCCTGGTTCAGGATAAAGACTGGAGTAAAAGGGAATGGAAAGTGGTCACCTGCTTCTGCGAAGTTGTAATGCTAGCAAAGGGAGCGGCCGCACGCGTGAGTCTGTCTGTCTGTCTGTCTGTCAAGACCCTTTCTCTCAAGAACGCGTGGAGGTATTAAGGAGGTATTGAAATTAAAAGCATATAGTCAGGTCTGTGGTCCCTTTAAGCTGTGAAAAAAACAAACTTCTAAGTTAACGAATAAAAAAGATACGGCTGTTTATGTCGCAAAAAATACGTAAATTTTTATACTCTCAAAGATCGAAATTCATAGGGTAACAATTCCCGTTGACCCAGAATCTTGTTTGGCGCAAAGCAAGGTGTTATGATATAGATATAGGAAAAAATCTGAAAACAGTAAATTTGTTGTTTAAGTAACAACAAATTTTTTTACAAAAAAAAAAGAAAAAAATGCAATTCGGGAAAATCTCTCTCTCATTCGGGAATTGTAGTTTGCACGGAACACTCAGTGTGCGAGTCCGACTCGCACTTGCCCAGTTTTTCTTTTATTTATTAGCCTTTTATTTCGCAGCACTAATCAGCGTCGCGGCGGCCGCTCCCTGGCGATGCTACAGTACGTGTGACGGCAGTACTGTGTGCTTCGGCGAGGCTGGCCAGCCAACCATCGCCCCACCGACGATCTGCATCGGCCGCACGGGTCCACCCTGCACGGGACCCGCGGTCGTCTACACCCCCTGTCAGTGTCCTCAACCACCACCCTGTCCTCCTCCCCCTTGCCCTTGCCAACCACCTTGCCCTGAACCATCACCCTGCCCCCCACCACCATGCGGCTGCTACTGAGCAATGAATTCGCATAAAAATTCGACACAAAAAAAAATTGGTGATTTGAAATTTTGTATTTTTTTTTCGGTTAGCTGATTATAACAAAAAGTTTATTTTGGAATTAATTAAAATTTACGATTTGGAATGAAATATAGTTTTCATTTTTTTTTCTTGTTTTGTGTTTATTTTTAAGTCGGATGCTAATTATCATCCGAAGTCCTTGCAGTTACCAACGACTTGGGAATTTAATATTGAATCATTTAATACAGGGTTTTTCAACCTGAGAGTCGCGACCCCCAGGGGTTCGCGAATCCTCTCCAGGGGGTCGCGAACCTTTTATAGTAGAGTTGCTAAAGGTTCGTAAAAAAGAAACAATAACATTCATGAACTGATTTGACTGGCCTGTTGGTCTAGTGGTTAGTGACCCTGACTGCTATGCCGGAGGTCGTGGGTTCGATTCCCACCCAGGACAAATGTTTGTGTGATGATCATAATCATTTGTTCTGTGTCTGGGTGTAATTTATCTATAATATGTATGTACATATTTAGAAATATATGTATAAGTATGTTTATCAGTTGTCTAGTACCCATAACAAAAGCTCTGCTTAGCTTGGGACTAGACGGCGTTGTGTGATAATTGTGGAATATTATTATATTATTAGATGAAGATTTATTTAGAAAAATGTAAAAAATATTAATTATGTATTTATCCGAACCGTAATTGCGAAAATAAGTAAATGTATTGGATTCAATATTAGTTTCAAAAAAAAAAACAACGCGTCGGTCGGGTCGCAACATATTTCTTCATACTAAAAGGGCCGTGGTATGAATAAGGTTGAAAAACCCTGATTTAAAACATTACAAGCATAGCAGTTGAGAGTTTGTCATGCTCACATGCTCACTCAAATGTCTCGCTGTTGGTGGCACGTGTTATTGGGTCATTCAGTTCCCTTCAAATTGTTTGAGCTGAGTGGGGCTGATGCACGCGTCATGCTCGTGAACAGGTACCATCGGTTGAGACTGGTCATCTCTTAACTACCAGTGGCTTAATTCTCCCCTCTTTGAGGCGTGGCTGGAAAGACCTCACGGCGTCCTTACCTTCCGCATGACACAGGTCCTCACCGGAAATGGCAAGTTCGGGAGGTTCCTGTTCCGAATCAAAGCGGAAGTGACGCCCGGGTGTCGCCACTGTGCGGAACGCCCGGAGGACACGGTAGAGCACACAATCGCGGTGTGCCCTGCTTGGACGGAGCATCGCCGTGCCCTCGTGGGGGTGATCGGCGGCGGAGACCTCTCGCCCCGGACCTTGGTCGAGGCCATGGTCCGGAGCGAGGAGCAGTGGCAGGCGGTCGCCGACTTCTGCGAAGCAGTAATGCTCGCTAAGGAGGAGGCCGACCGCATCAGGCAACGGCGCTCTCGCCGCCGCCGCCGGGATTCCGATCCCGATTTCCAGCCACCGTAGGCGCGGGCTTGCGGACAGTGAGCAATGGGTAGCTCGTTGTCCGGCCGTCCGGTAACCGTCCGGACCAAGCCCAAGTCGTCGACGGCGCGCGCTGTTCCCGCGCGCCTCAAGGAGTTGTCAGCAACAGCAGGGGCCCAGCCGGGTCGAAGCCTACTGGGGCCAGGGTTATCCGAAAGGGCGCTCGAGCCCCGGTATGAAGGCTTGAAGGAATGGGATGGGGTTTTTAGTCAGTAAGAGTCTGACACTATCTCCCGCTCCGCCCAAGAGCGGGGGTTGTCATAAGATGATTTTCCCATCGAAAAAAAAAAAAAAAAAAGTGGCTTAATTCAGTTTCTATCTTTTAATTATTATTATTTTTTTATTATCTGCATTGTGCTCACATTATACTCGTGGAAGCAACAAGAAATATGTAACCAAGCATTATAATTATATAACACACAAAATGATTTTAAAAGAGTGTCCATGCAGTTTCTTGCACGTTCTTGTCCATAGAGATCTACGCTTTGAAACATGTAATTTAGCTTCACTCTTTTTGGACTGACCGATATTTGACTAATCAAAAGTGTCTGCAAATGGTATATTTGAAGTAAATGATTTTGATTTGATTTAATTAAAAAAAAAATACTTATATTCGATACTTTTGATAAGGTTCTTCCTTTAGTAAACAATGATCAAGATCTCTCAATCCACCTTGATTATTGAACCAGTTACCAGTGTTGATTACATCAGATTTAATTTTACCTTAATAATTACTCAAGTCGTTTAACTTTTTACACAGATTATAACGAGCAATAAATAAACTATTAAAGATCTCACAACACATATATAATATGGTGTAAGCTTTAGGTTTTCACTTCAAAATGAGCCGTGAGATTCCCCAGAGTAGATGTTGTTTGCACGGCTGCTGATAGAGAAATGATCCCCTCAGCTTTTTGTGTGTGTGACCTCTCGCAGGTCAACCTAGGAGGTTGTCGACTGCCTAACTGGACTTGCCTGTGGCGGCCTCAATTTGAGAATCAAAGCCTATGGGCGTACCCAGCTACTACTTAAAACTAAGCGACTACTCGCTAAGAGCACCCCATGTGGGGTCGTTGTTTCCTTGTAGGGGCAATCGGCGGCGGCGATCTCTCCCTCCGGGCCTTGGTACAGGGCTTGGTCCGGAGTGAAGAGAAGTGGCAGGCAGCTTGCAAAAGAGGACGCCGACCGCATCAGGCAGCGGCGCTTGCGCCCCAGCCGCCGCCGAGATTTCGATCCCGATTTCCAGCCACCGGCTTGCTGACGGCGAGCAATAGGTAGATTTTTGCCCGACCGTCCGATAACCGTTATGACCGAGCCCAAGTCGTTGACAGCGCGTACTGTTCCCGAGCGCTTCGAGTTGTCAGCAACTGTAGAGGCCCATCAGGGTCGAAGCCTACTGGGGCCTTTGCTTTTGAAAGGAAGTCTCAGCCCCGATATGAAAGGCAACGAAAGAATGGGGTGGGATTTTTTTGTCAGTAAAAGTCTGACACAATCTCCTGCTCCGCCTAAGGACGGGGGATGTCATCTGGATGATTTTGACCCACCTATAAAAAACCTCTATGGGGTACGGACCTTTGCTTAGGCCGTCACTGGGGTTGAGCCCCACGGCTGTGCGAATGAACCGAAACTGGATGGTTTATTATTAGGCATTCCAAGATTACGTCTCTTACCTCCGACCTCCATCATCAGACCAGGGACTCAAGTCTGCTATTTTTATAAATTCGTCATTCCAACACGATCCCATTGTCATTTTGCTAAAAGGTTGTAATTTGCTAATTCATAATGATCGATCATTGATCGGTCACTGGTCTTTTATAGAATTGTGGTAGAATGATAATTTCGAGCATATTAAAACCAATAACGTTCTAATGGTAAAACACTGATCAAATAAACTGTCAAAGTTTTAGCAGATTACCGCAAACGTCAAATATTCATTTGTCAATATGTACGAGATTACCATTCTATGTCACTTCTTTCAATGGAGTGTCAGTGGTTGACCATTGGAAAGTTATAATGACGCCATTATATTTGTAGATTACTAAACTTGTCAAAATCGACAATTATGACATCAATGATAGACTATTCTGACACTATTGTAATAGCAGACTTGAGGCCCATGATATCATCGGCATGTAGGTAGGTCACTTATAATTATGTGATTATTACTAAAGTATATATCCACTAAATGTTTAAATTCCCTGCCATATCCAACAAACGAGCTGATGACCCTTGAACACCTGAACAGATCTTCATAGATTATATCTAAGAACCATCTCGATAACTTGAGCCTTCGAGTAAAAAAAACTGCATCGAAATCGGTCCATTCGCTGACAGACAGACACACAGACACCTCAAATTTATAACACCTCTCTTCTCCGTCGGGGGTTAAAAACAAGCCTTCAAGATTTCGTTGTTCTCTCTAACACATTTCACACCGAATTTTGCTATACCTGCCTACGTCTGTATGATGCGACACAAGCGCATCAAGCACCCCCGCCGCCCGATGCTGCTCCTCTCCGCTATTGTACTATCACTTGTTTCACATATATTTAGAACTTTCAAATTATTAGATACTTTTTTAAATTTGTATGAAAATCTGATGAACTGAAATATGATGCTTTTTAAAAGTCATAAAACCAATTGTTATTTAAGATGTTGGTAACATATAGTTCTGAGAGGTTACCAGTGTTTTCCAAATAACCTCTGTATAAAAAAAGCTATATCTAGTTAAAATGAAAGTCGGCCCCACCATAGTTGTAATCAAAAAGTTTTGTGATAATATATCTTACAATGGGATTCGAAGTCTGAAGATATCCTTTCACGGATATGTAGACAAAATCCCGGACCGAAATGAGAATTTTCTTGTTTGTGGCTGAATTTTTCTAGTAGCAATCTATACTAATATTCAATTTTTTTTCTTTACTTTCAAACTAGTTTGGAGGTATGCGGAACAGAGAGTAAAGTCCCGCCTGCCTCCATTGAAAGGGGAGGATCCTCCGACCAGACAGGTGTTATAGTCTGGTGGGCAACTGCCCGATAGATGATTTCGGGCTGTCGTACCTATATGTTCAAATCGCGCGGAGAACTTTGATTGCGCGATGCAGGATTTCGTACTTTCTTCGTAGTTCTTATGTGGCGCCATAGATGTCGCAACACCAGTGTCCATGTACTGACTGACTGTAACTTATACTGACTAAAGACCTTGTTGTATTCATTTTCACAAGCTTTTATTTAGTTTCACCTGTCCCGATGTTTAAATTGTCTGTCATCAAATCTTGCAAATTAAATTTGACCCACTTCCCGGTTACCGATTGGGCTGAAATTTTGCATGCATGTGTAAATCAGATGACAATGCAAAATCATTATGACGTGGAGCTGATCTGATGATGTAACTGGAAGGTGGCTATAGGAACTTGGTAGTCAAACGACACAACCCCATCGAGTTTGGGCTCGTATGATTCGTCTTGACAAGATTTAGTATTAATTAAATAAGTATACCAAGCTATATAAGCTTGCTATGAAATAGTACATTGTTACACTAGGGGTGAAAGTAACTCATTTCGTCCCGAGAAGGAGTTGGAGGGCGAGCGAAGCGAGGTCGTTAATTCGAGGGAATAAATGGGTTACTTTCACCCCGAGGTAAACACTGTGCTTTTCATTACGAATACGAGGAAACTAAAAATAAAATAAAAAGTTTGTAAAACCTGAGTCGTCGTACCTATGATTTTAAGTAGGTATCTTTCTTCTGATTTTGGCGGTAAAAGGTATTCCACTACTGCTTTAGCCTCTTCTCTTATGAAATTAGGCGTTAAATCACTATTTTAATCTGATAAACATAACGTGTTAATACAAATCTCTGTTGTACGGAGACGTAAACAAAACTCGAAAAAAACCAACGACTGATTGCCATTTTCCCGCCATTTTGTTTTTTTTTTTCTGCGGCCGGCCAGCTATTCAGCCTCATTAATGAAAAATTAGAAATTAATTGTAAGTAATCTTTTAAAAATAAAGTATTTAAAAGAAATAATTGATCAAATAAATCACTTAAAATTTAATTAGTACTTGTCTTTAAGTTATTTCAATTTTATATCGCGCTGTGATTGACTGGCTGGATGGAAAATTGGAACATGGTTCAATGGAAATGTGAAGATAGAACTAGTTTTTTTTTTTAATAGTTTGACAGCTGTCAGTTGTAAAGTAAAACTCCCTAGGGATGAAAAGTATCACTTTCAGCCCGCTCCTCAGGCAACTTCAGACCTACTTTCAGAGTATGAGTAATGAAAAAATGATTTTCATTATAAACTTGTTCTAGTACTTCTTCGTCTGTATACATGATGCGACGTGTTTTGAAGTCAACACACAGCACGATAGGCTTCGGCCTTGCTGGGCTTGTGTTCTTAAGTAATTGGCATATTTTTAATTGTAGATAGTTTCACGCTTGACCGCTATCTCACCTGATGGAAAGCGACGATGCGGTCGACGATGAAACGCGCTAACCTACAAAAAACGTATTTACTCTTGACTTTAAGATTCCCGGGTTGTAGCCATCAGGAAACACAGACTCCGGCAGGGAATTCCACTCCTTAGCTGTACGCACAATGAATGTGTTCCCAAAACGTTTTGTGCGTGGAGGTGGGATCCATCATGTACCTGTGACCGGTAGTCCGATGATGGAACGTGCTAGGCGGAATTAGGTTATGCAATTCTGACGCACACCCCCGAAATGCAACCGGTAGAAAACCGACAGGCAAGTAACCCGGCGTCGATGCTCAAGGTTTTTCTATATGTGTAAAAATGCTGTACGTTTGTCTCGCTTAAACACGAGGACGGCTGGACTGATGTGGTTAATTTTGGTCTTGAAATATTTGTGATTTTCTAAGGAAAAGTTCACGAAAAAAAATCACCATCTCTCATTAAAAGACATTTTAAAATGAATTATACTGGTTCTAATAATGCCAGTAGATGGCGTATGTTATCGTTTGACAGTTCAGCTAAAAGGTATATCTATGAAATTTGGCATACTGCTTTAGTACTAGTATATGATAACGTAGGTACAATTTTATCTCTATACTTGCAATAGGCACTGAGCTACAGGGGGTCAAAAGTGGGTCGAAACGGTTCGTGTAAATAGTGCACGGCATGCGCTCGGCCTGTTGCTGGAACTTGGCCTGCGCGCGGCCGTGCGCTTAGATCAGAACATTCATTGACATGTATTATGCGGTAGAATACGAAGTTCACCGGGTCAGCTAGATAGTTGTTTTTATTGTTATTATTTTAATATAATGATATTCCACAACTATCACACAACGCCGTCTAGTCCCAAGCTAAGCAGAGCTTGTGTTATGGGTACTAGACAACTGATAAACATACTTATATATTTCTAAATATATACATATTATAGATAAATTACACCCAGACACAGAACAAATGATTGTGCTCATCACACAAACATTTGTCCTGGGTGGGAATCGAACCCACGACCTCCGGCATAGCAGTCAGGGTCACTAACCACTAGACCAACAGGCCAGTCAAATTATAAATAGGCTTGCGTTTTTTTTTAAATTGATATAAACTAGTACCTGATAGTAAGCAGTGATGCAATCTCTGATGGTGAGGCGCACTAGTTTATGAGCCTATTCACTCTAGCCTTGAAGACACTCAAATTATAATCGAACAGGAACATCGCAGCAGGCAATTTGTTCCAGTATTTTGACGTACGCGGTATAATCTTATTCCGAACTGTAAAGCTTTCAACAACTTATGGGTGAACACGCCGTACGTCGGTTTATCCGATGGTAGAAATGAGATGGCGGAATCAAGTCATGCAATTCCTGCGCCACAAATCCAAATTGCATCCTGCAAAACACCAAAAAGCTGGCGGCTACTATCTCACCTAATGGTAAACATAGACTCTGGTAAGGAATTCCATTCCTTAACGGTACGCATAATGAATGTAGTGTACTGCAGTGCGTCTCTGTAACTCTCTCCCACACTCCCTTCGCGACAGCCCTTCTTTGGATGTCTTTAAGAGGAAAATTAAAGAGGACTTCCTTTCTCAATTGACATAATATTAGTATATATATAAAATATGTTTATGTATATATATATATATTTTAGTCGTATTTATGTAGGTTTATGTTGTATACTGTGATCCTACCCTCGAATGTGATCTCTCTCTCTGTCACTCAAAGGTTTGCTGGGAGAAAACTCATTGTTGAGTTAAGCTCGCCTTTGTACATGAATTGTCAATTATGAATGTATTGAAGTTAAGTTTTTGTGTGTACAATAAAGAATTAAGAATGTGATTTAGCAACAGGGAATAAATAATACAACATTGTTCAAATTATCCTTTCATCAAACTGTTGAGCAAGTTCATTGGTAGCTGCAGAGGTAGGGTCAGCAAGGAGAGCGGGTTCTGCTGGGCATCGGGCGTGGTGGCCGCCGGGCTCACCATCGGGGCGACGGGGGTTTGAGCTGAAGATAGCATCAGGAAAACTGGAACAAAAATGGGTTATTGGCATCGATATATAGACCATAAAATGGATATGTACAGAAGACAATCTCATGTATGTGCTTCGGGCTTGTGGACAGTGAGCAATGGGTAGCTCGCTGTCCGACCGTCCGGTAACTGTCCGGACCGAGCCCAAGTCGTCGACGGCGCGCTCTGTTCCCGTGCGCCTCAAGGAGTTGTCAGCAACAGCAGGGGCCCAGCCGGGTCGAAGCTTACTGGGGCCAGGGTTATCCGAAAGGGCGCTCGAGCCCCGGTATGAAGGCTAGAAAGAATGGGGCGGGATTTTAGTCAGTTAGAGTCTGACACTATCTCCCGCTCCGCCCAAGAGTCTCCGCCCAAGTCCCTCTTCTATAGAGGAGGCCTAAGTCCCAGCAGTGGGAACACTAAAAACTGGGCAAGTGTGAATCGGACTCGCGTACTGAGGGTTCCGTGCAATTTACAATCCCGAATGGAATCTCGAAGATTTTTGCGAATAGCAAAAAAAAAAAAATTTTGTGACATAAGTAACAACAAATTTACTGTTTTCAGATTTATTCCTATACTTGTGCTATAAGACCTCGCCTTGTGCCAAATTTTAGGATTCTGGGTCAACGGGAATTGTACCTTATAAATTTCGATCTTTGAGAGTATCAAAATATACGTGTTTTTGCGACATAAACGCCCATATCGCCCATATCTTTTTTATTCGTTAACTTAGAAGTTTGATTTTTTCACACGTTAAAGGGACCGCAGACCTGAGTATATGGCTTTAATTTCAACTTGATACCTCCACGCGTTCTTGAAATAAAGGGTCTTGACAGACGGACAGATAAAAAAAGTGATCTTGTAAGAGTTCCGGTTTTTTCCTTTTTAGGTACGGAAGTCTAAAAACCGACTAAGCTATGCTAACTTCTGGCGGTTTCGTTTAAGAATAAATAATAGTTGACTTACCGCTTAAAATTAAAACAATGAAATAAATTTTCACAACACCCATTGTGTCTGGAATGCCTTATCTCTTACAATAATAAAGTTAATTTGTTTCACAATTTTTCGACCATCCACTATTTATATAAACTCAATAGTTTTCAATAGTCACGCTGTAATCGATTTTTTATTTTTATAATAATATTTTATTTTTAAACAGTATACGATATTTTGTGGCTTTGCCTGGGATTAGAAAATAAAATGCCATAAAAAACATAATAGTAAACAAAAAACTAAGGCTTGTTACTCAGTTCTACCGTAAAAAGTTGTGAGATCAATGTTGTGAAATTCATTTCTTTAAGGAAACGTCAGCTGAGCGAGTTCAATGACCTGTAGGTATTTTGCACGCAACGCCGACTATTAACTACAGGTCATTGAATTTGATCAGCTGACGTTTCCTTAAAGAAATGAATTTCGTACATGCGCAAATTAATACGAGTTTTGAAAAAAAGGTACTTTATTTTTTAATTTTATCTTTACAAATCGATAGTGTTTCATGTACCGGATCGACCCTCCATGGGATTAAAACGATTAAAATTTAGCGATGTATATTCGTACTAAAAATAATGTTTTTTAAATAGAAATTTTTTACTTACAGATAAACAGAAACTACTTTTTTTATAAAATCAATCGTCCGAACACATAATTATAATCGTAATACGCCATAGCGATATTTTGTTAAAATAACGGAAAATCAATTTATTATATAAAAACTTCGTTTTAAAATGACGTAATTGTTATTCTTTTTAACCGACTTCGAAAAGGAGAAGGTTCCATGTTCGGCTGAATGTATGTTTTTTTTTTTATATTTTTTTTATGTATGTTCACTAATATCTCGGTCAATTGTGGACCGATTTTGAAAATTATTTTTTTGATTAAAAGGTTATGCTTCCAAGTTGGTTCCTTAGAAATATTGTTATGATCTGATCATGAACTTCGAAGATATGGAATAGAACTCCTCATAAGAACACAGCAGAATTGTCGTAATAAGTAAAATTGCTTTGTTTATACGTGTAGTCGATGACAGGCTGAAAAAAAAGGGGGAGGGTCGAACTGATCTGGTGATGAAGCCGGAAGGTAAATTAATGTAACCAACCGTGTTTGGGATTATTAGAAACATTATAAAATGCACTCTGGTTAGAAGGTATTTAAGGTATCCACATCCGTTCAGCCGTTTTTGCGTGATTAAGTAACAAACATCCAAACATCTAAACATCCAAACATCCACACTTTCACATTTATAATATTAGTTAGGATATCAAGCCTATGTATCTTCACTAAGTAAATACCTCCATTTCTGCGAGCCCTGTCAACGAAGGCAAGTGTAAAGATAAGCATTCATGGAGCTTAGGTACGTACATTGTGAAGTATTCTTTCAACTTTTACTGAGCGTCGAGACAGCATTTAGGGTTCCGTGAAATTATAAAATGAACCCAGCCAACATTAGTTTCAGTGTATGCGAAACCTAAAGCACGTGTCTAGTATTTTTAACCGACTTCGAAAAGGAAGAGTTTCTATGTTCGGCTGAATGGCTGAATGTATGTTTTTTTTTTATTTTATGTATGTTCACCGATATCTCGGTCGATTGTGGACCGATTTTGAAAATTCTTTTTTTGATTGAAAGGTTATGCTTCCAAATTGGTCCCATAGAAATATTGTTATGATCTGATCGTAAACTTCGAAGATATGGAACAGAACTCCTCATAGAATCACAGCAGAACTGTGGTTACAAGTACAATTGCTTTGTTTATACGTGTAGTTGATGACTAACTGTCAAAAAAGGGTGTATTCAACTGATCTGATGATGAAGCCAGAAGGAAAAAAAATATGTAATCTAACCGTGTTTGGGATTATTAAAATCGTTATGAGATGCACTGTGGCTATAAGTTATTTAAGTTTGTCTGAGGGGTACTTTTTAGTGGTGGTACCATAACTAACATATTTTTTATAAAATTTTATTTTAAAAAAACCGACTTCAAAGTTAAAAAATACTGAAAAGTATTAAATAACTATACTTCACTTTTTATACCTACGCTCTAAAGTCGCGCATTGCTCCGAACTGTGCGAGTGCGACCGGCCGATTGAGCCGAGATATCGTGTCCGTGAGCGGTATCTATGGGCGCGTTGCTCGAGCGCACCTTGTATGTTGATTGTCATCGTGTGTTTTGCTACTTAGTAATAAATTAAAGTTCTCGACAAGACTACATGGACACCGCTACAGTTGAACTAGGGACACTGCGCAGTTAATAATCTGGTTTCCACTACGAGGACCACCGCACACGATACACACCCATAGTCACGCAAGCGCCAGCGTGTGCGTCCGCTTGAAGCAGCGTTCGCCCTTAGAGATGTCAGCAAACCGTAGTAGCCCAGCAGGGCCGATGCCCGCTAGGACCGCGAGGATTTTTTGAAAAGGAAACCCGTTGTCCTAGAACGCATAGGGCAACTGAAGGACTCAGTTTTAGTTTTAGTCAGTAACAAAAGAAAGAATGAAAAATAATTGCACGCATGGATACACATACCTACTTAAAACCAAAATTTTAGACAAGAAAAAACACTGGCACAGTGTGTGTCTCACGGCTGCGCCAAATAGGTCCAGTTCAGCAAAAATGCCTGGCAACTACATGGTAGTCAGTGGTAGTTGCCCGACGCTGGTTTTCAACTGAACCTTACTGAAAGTGAACGGCAGTAATTTAAAAAAAAGTCTGACTCACCCTAGCGCTCCGCCCAATAGCGCGAAAAGTCATTGGATGATTACACACCACAAAAAAAAAACGTACTTAGTTGCTAAAAGATGAGGCAGATTGTCTCATGACCCGCGGACGGAACCCTCTACGAGTAAAACGAGCTCGCTCTTGACCGCTTTTATGTTTTACTTTCGATTCATTAAATTCACTGAGTTTGGTCTGTGATTCTCAAACTTTTTTATGAGATTTTAAAACGTGTTAGTTAAACGAAATTGTACAAATGTTTTGTTGGCTGGGCTCGTAAGATTAGATTCATATGTTTAGGATAAAGCATACATGGGGTTGTTCGAAAGACAACTGACTTAGTAAGTAAAAAATTCTAATAACAAAAAACCTTTCGTTGTCAGCTCTTTAGCACCTAAACTTCACATCTAAACTTTTTTTTAGCTTGCCTTTTGTGTGAAGACTCCGGCAGAGTATTCAATCCTTAGATAGTTAGTTGTATGTACAATAAACGTGTTATTTAAATCACGCCTCAACAGTTGATTGGATTTGGAAAAATAAAATAAAACGAAAGATCTTAAGACAATGCGACTCCCGTGGAACCATTTCTATCATTCACATGAAGAAACCCGCTAGCAAAAGCTTAGATATTTCTTTTTAATTAATATACAAAAAATCTTCTTCGTTTGTACAGATATGGATGCTGAGTGGCGAGGAATAATAAGACGTTTTCGAAGGAGCATACATACTTACTGGAGCACATTTTTGTATTTGTAGCATAGTTTGACACTTACAAGTTCATATTCATATATTAATTTGTAAACATAGGTACTTAACATTAAGGTGTTCTATCACTATGTTTGCTATTATTAGCATACAATTACGTAATTAGATAGACATTTATTATTACCAAATGTCAATGAAATTATTAATAATTACAGCACATAAAATGAAAGTCACAATATTAAATAAGTAGGTACTTATTCATAATAATAAGTTATTTGACAGTTGACACTCGACAATAGTGTTAGTGATGTCATGTGAAAAAAAAATATTTTTCAATTTAAATATTAGTTTCAACACCGTTTATAAAAAAGTTTGACAACCACTGGCGCCCTGTCTATTTCTTCTCATTGACATTAAAAAGTTTTAATTAAAAATAGAAATGGTTTCATTCAGCCCAGAAAAATACCGCCTTTTATATATTTATTTTATTTAACTCTAGTTGTTTTAAAAGTAGACTTTTTTTACTGCGGCAGCTTTTTAATTGTGAAGGAAAAATGGTGTTTTAATTTAGAAAAATGAGGTTCGAAAGTCATTAAAAAGTTTTAAAAACCGACCAAAGACATTATGGTTGTTTTTTATTTAATTGCGAGCGATTTCATTGAATCGTACCCGATAGGAATTCTGAAGTCGGAGTACTGAGGTTTTTGCGTGGGAATTACATGACTTGATTCCGCCATACTATACCCGACGTACGACGATTATCCACCCATAGATTATTGAAATCTTTACGGTCCAGACTAAGCGTTTTGCCTCGTCGATTATACCGCGTACGTCGAAGGACTGGAACAATCTGCCTGCTGCCGTCTTCCCATTCAGTTAAATTGAGTGTCTTCAAGGCAAGAGTGAATAGGCTCATAAACTATTGCGTATACTAGATTATACCAATTAAAAAAAAATCACCTTCCTACCATCAGACAACACGACGTACGACTGGTTATCACCTTTACATTGTGAATGTGATTAACCTGTATTTTTCAAATGTACGATTTGCATAAAAAAGTTATTAAAGTATCAGTTACCGCTTTTTTAATCGACTAAAAAAAAACCGGCCAAGTGCGAGTCGGACTCGCCCATGAAGGGTTCCGTAGCAGCAAGTAACATAATATAAAAGAACTTGTAGTTCGTTGTAACTTTGATCGATGTTTTAATAATAGTGTTTTTTTTTTATTTATGACGTATTAAAAAAAACCACTTACTAGATTTCATTCATACCAATTTTCGTTGGTAGTTGGCATAGTAATATACATCATATATTTTTTTTAGTTTTATCATTCTCTTATTTTAGAAGTTACACCCCGGGAGGGGACACATTTTACCACTTCGGAAGTGTCTCTCGCGCAAACTATTCAATTTAGAAAAGTAATGATTTTAGAAACCTCAATATCATTTTTGAAGACCTATCCACAGATACCCTACACGTATGAGTTTGAAGAAAAAAAAATTTTTGGTCTTCAGTTCTAAGTATGGGGACCCCCAAAATATATTGCTTTTTTTCCTATTTTTGTGTGAAAATCTTAATGCGCACACATGCACAGAATACATCTACTTACAAAGTTTAAATAGTATACCTCTTATTCCCTCAGAACTCCGTTGTTTTTAGACCGATTTGCAAAATTTTTTTTTCGCCTTACATGATATCCTTTCAAATTGGTCCCATTTTTTCAAAATCTGTTCTGATGATGGGATCCATGAGGAAGCGAGGGAACTCCTCAAATATTATTGATGAAAATACCAAAATAACTATATGCAACCACATAGTTATTTTGAGATTTTCATTGAGGATTTATGCATTTACCTACAGTCATAAAGTGACATTTGATGAAGTGGAACTGGTGAAGAAGACCAGAAATAGCCAACGGAACTTCATACTCAAACAGATATAACAATGAACGTAGCTAAGCGACAATGACTGTGTGTGGTGTGTGTGTGTGTGACTGGCCTGTTGGTCTAGTAGTTAGTGACCCTGACTGCTATGCCGGAGGTCGTGGGTTCGATTCCCACCCAGGACAAATGTTTGTGGTGAAGAGCATAATCATTTGTTCTGTGTCTGGGTGTAATTTATCTATAATATGTATGTATTTAGAAATATATAAGTATGTTTATCAGTTGTCTAGTACCCATAACATAAGCTCTGCTTAGCTTGGGACTAGACGGCATTGTGTGGTAATTGTGGAATATTATATTATATTAATGACAGTACAAATAAATTAATAGTTATGTTGAAAACGGTATCATCGAAGTGATTAGATAATGATGATGGAGCTGGAAGATAGGCACCGGAACTCCGTAATTAATCAATGTATCCTAGCCGTGTTTGGGTTTATTAGAATTGTCATGA
This sequence comes from Mythimna albipuncta, assembly GCA_929112965.1. Classification (NCBI taxonomy): domain Eukaryota; kingdom Metazoa; phylum Arthropoda; class Insecta; order Lepidoptera; family Noctuidae; genus Mythimna; species Mythimna albipuncta. Next base: position 10,943,581 of record OV815985.1, read on the forward strand.
AGTACTATCGAACTAGGGCCCAAGTCTGCTATTTTTATAAATTCGTCATTCCAACACGATCACATTGTCATTTTGCTAAAAGTTCGTAATCTGCTAATTCATAATGATCGATCATTGATTGGTCAGTGGTATCGTAATAGAGCTGTGGTAGAATGATAATATCGAACATATTAGAACCAATAACTGCACAATAACGTTCTAATGGTAGAACACTGATCAAATAAACTAAAAAAATTAGGAGCACACGTAAGATATTCATTTGTAAATATGTACGAGATTACTATTCTATGCCACTTCTTTCAATGGAGTGTCAGTGGTTGACCATTGGAAAGTCATAATGACGCCATTATATTAGTAGATTACCAAACTTGTCAAAATTGACAATTATGACATCAATGATAGACCACTATTGTAATAGCAGACTTGAGGCCCTTATCTGATGATGATGGAGCCGCATATAATTTATGCCAAAATGATATGCAATAAAAGGATTTTACTTATTTTAGATATTTTTAGATCGTATTATAAAGATTTTTTCATGTTATCTTCTCATACATTAGGGTTACAGTGTCACATTTGATATTGAACTAATAAATTATGTCGCAGCCAATATGTGACTTTGACGTCGCACGCTAAGATTGATGACGTAGTCTTTCTGTTCATACCTACTTATCTACATTTTGTACGTATAGGTACCTACTATAGAAAACGCCAGATAGCCGTAGAATAAAGTACATTGACATTTGCCTAATATCTCTGCGTAGGTACCTACTAAAAAAACAAACAGAGAATTGCTTTTTATTAATCACGTACAGGATCACGATACATATTATTATGCATAAGTCATATTAGTTTATTAGTAAGAGATTCTTACAAGTCAATACATAATTTTTAACACGCTTATATTAGCTTCACCTGTATGTTTGTAACCAACGCCTTTGAGCTCGATTTTGACCTACTTTGGGCGATCAGTTTTTCTTCAAACTTTGCACACCCATCAAAGACTGATGACAATACAATAATCTGTTTTTTTTTTAGTGATAATAAAAAAAAAAAATTGTTAAAAAAAAAAATGGTTGCCTGTAAAGTCGGTTTTACGGGCGAAGATTTTACGTGACAACGTCTTTTTCTCGGTAGAATATTTATTGATATGAATATAATTAAATTGCACAATAGGAACAAGGAATTGAATGAAAATAGTTGAGTGGGAGAGAGACGCAAGGCATTCGGCGGGCCTCTCTCTCGTTCGGTGACTCATCGTAACGTTACCGAGCGTTACACTTTTTCATAAGTGACTCCCAGCCGCAACCTAATTTAAGACGTTGTCACGTCAAAACACGCTTTCACAGCATATCAAACTAAAAAGTGTAAAATAATTTTCAATATAGGTAGAAAATAATAATAATGAACGAAAAATATTAATATCATTGTGAAAAAAGCGTGGGGTGCTCGATTTACAAAAAATATGGCACAAAGCACCCCACGCTTTTTTCACAATGATATTAATATTTTTCGTTTTTAAAATTACATGTTAACAAATAATTACATTACAATGTCAAATAATATAAAAAGTCAAGAAAATAAAATAAACAATACAATTAAAATAAGTAGAAATCAAATCACAAATAAAAATTAACAATAAATCACAAAATTAAAAGTCACAACAATTTTCAGTCAAAATTAATATTTACGTCAAAGTTAAGTTATATTAAGTCATAAATTCGTCAAAAGAATAAAAAGCTTGCTCGATAAGTCATTTTTTCAAGCGAGCTTTGAAGCTGCCTATAGTCGGGGCACTAGAAATAGTGGCAGGCAGTTGATTATAAACTGTCGGTTACTAACTTTATTTCCATTTATGAAATTAACAATGTCAACAAATGTTAAGGAGGGTCAATGACTGTTATTCCAAGGTTATCTGGCATCTACATTAGCACTTTGCCAGCGATGTTGATCGCGAGAATCCATAATTTTTGTTTAGTTATACGAGTAGAATGCTATTAATAAAACATACGTCTTTTGTTTCAGATTTTAAACAAATCCTCGCAGTACACAAACTGGCATCAAAAAAGAGGTATGATATCTTTATAAATTAGGGGGCACGGCAGAGCATAATAATGTTCTATCTACCTACCTATCTACCATCTATTTTTTAGAAAAGGCTTTTATTCTGTAGCAGTCGGAGCCCAATAGTAACAGTCCTAACAGAGTTGTAGGTCGCGAGTATGAACTTGTGTGTGTTTAAGTGTAATTTATTTCATCATTAATGTTCGAGAAACGGCAAAAGAAAACAATGTAATGTAACCGGCAAGCCTTAAAACCAAAAAATTGAAGTCGTGACATTCCACCGCGGCTGCCCGCGTGGTGGATGACGACTGAGTCCCTCTTTTAGAGAGGAGCCCTAAGTCCTAGCAGTGGGAACATTATAAGGCTGACTATTGCTTTTAAAACTATGATGTTAATTTTTATTAACTAGCTTTTATTTAGTTTCACCTGTCCCGATGTTTGTCTATCATAAAATCTTGCAAATTAAGTTTGACCCACTTCCCGGTTACCGATTGAGCTGAAATTTTACATGCATGTATAAATCAGATGACAATGCAATATTATTACCTATGACATGGAGCTGATCTGATGATGGAACCAGAAGGTGGCCTTGGGAGCTCGGTAGTTAAATGATACAACCCCATCGAGTTTGGACTCGTATCATTCGTTTTGATGAGTATGAATGGGTATTGATTATTAGTTTTTCTGAAATTGTTACTATTTTGATGTATAAGATAGTTTATTTTATTCGAATTTTAAAGACGCTTGCCATGAAAAAAAAATCCATTAAAAACTTGTTTCACGATGAGTGCTTTCATATGATATGTCGCACGGTAGGTACGGTTTTTTTTTTAATTTCTCTCTTCCTCATGAAAAAACCCTTAACCCGTCGTGTGTCTAAACGTAGACCCACGCGAGACACAATGGCTTTTTAATTGTGTCTTTAATTATGGCACTCGACAGGTTAATAATACAGAATGTATTTATTTTTTAATTAATAATAACCAATTATTTACAAATAAAATAGTAAAGTTCCAAGACAAATGGACGAATAGACACAAAAGTGATCCTATCATTTCAGTCGATAGACGTCCACTGTTGGACATGGGCCTCCCCCAATTGTCGCCACAATGAACGATCCTATGCGTCTCGCATCTTTCGGCTTCCCACAACCTTCACCAGGTCATCGGTCCACCTTGTAGGAGGCCTTCCAACGCTGCGTCTTTCGGTGCGCGGTCGCCACTCCAGATCCTTTTGACCCCAACGACCATCAGTTATACGAGCAATGTGCCCTGTCTATTGCCATTCAAGTTTGGCGATTGTTCGAGTTATGTCGGTAACCTTTTTGTTTTTTTTTTCGATGGGAAAAATCATCCAATGACAACCCCCGCTCTTGGGCGGAGCGGGAGATAGTGTCACATTCTTACTGACAAAAAAACCGAAAAAGGGGCTCGAGCGCCCTTTCGGATAACCCTGGCCCCAGTAGGCTTCGACCCGTATGGGCCCCTGCTGTTGCTGACAAATCCTTAAGGCGCGCGGGAACAGCGCGCGCCGTCGACGACTTGGGCTTGGTCTGGACCTACTACTACCCTTGCTCACTGTCCGCAAGCCTGCGCCTACGGTGGATGTCGGTAACCTTGGTAATCCTGCTAATATCTTCCGATATCTTCATTTCTGATGTGATCGCGCAAGGAAGCTCCGAGCTTAGCCCTGTCCATTACTCTTTGGGTGACTTTAAGTTTTCTTTTGAGGCTCATTGTAAGCGACCAATAAAATTATGGGTTTAAATTTCACATGCGGACGTACGCAACCCCACAAACGCCATAAAATTACTACAGCTGGTAGATACGATCTCGGAAGTGAGTTAAAAATAGATTTACTTTACTTTAATCGAGTATGAAGGAAGCAAACAATTGAGAACAATTCAGATCTATTACTCATCTTATTACTTTCTTCTGAGTTATGCAATGTTCTAACTTAACTGCTCGGTTCCCAAAATTAAACTTAAAGTCAATTATAGGAACCTAGGCACGAAATAGATGTACAGAAGTCAATCTTATGTATGAACTTCACTTTTTATACCTATGCTAGGCGGTAGTGCTAGGGTCAGCGCGTTGCGCCGAACTGTACGAGTGCGACCGAGCTGAGCCGATATGTCGTGTCCGTGGGCGGTGTCTATGTGTGCGTTGCTCGAGCGCGCTTTGTATGTAGATTGTCTTCTGTACCCATCTATTTTGCGCCAAGCAGTGTCTGTGACCTTCTCCTTACTAACAAGGCCCTACCTTACCTTGTTAGCAAGGAGATAGGGCCGTGAATAGGTGGAAAACCAAGTTTATGGTGGTACGGAATCCTCACCTTCCACATGACGCTAGTCCTCACCGAACGTGGTCAGTTCGGGAGGTACCTGCACCTGATTCGTGCGGTGGCGACGCCCGGGTGTCGCCAGTGTGTGGACCGCCCGGAGGACACGGTGGAGCACACAGTGGAGGTGTGCCCCATGTCCTCGTGGGGGCGATCGGCGGCGGCGGTCTCTCGCTCCGGGTCTTGGTACAGGCCATGGTCTGGAGTGAGGAGGAGTGGCAGGCGGTCGCCACCTTGACGTCGACGTCGACGACTTGGGCTCGGTCCGGACAGTTACCAGACGGTCGGACAGCGAGCTACGCATAGCTCGCCGTCCGCTAGCCTCCGTCTATGGTGGCCGGAAATCGGTATCGGAATCCCGGCGGCGGCTAGAGCGCCGTTGCGTGATGCGGTCGGCCTCCTCCTTTGCTAGCATTACTGCTTCGCAGAAGGAGGCGACCGCCTGCCACTCTTCCTCGCTCCGGACCATGGCATGAACCAAGGCCCGGCGCGAGAGGTCTTCACCGCCGAATGCTCCCACGAGGGCACAGCGATACTCCGCCCAAGACCTCACTAGCGTTCGGGATTGAAACTTAGCAACATTCGTTTCGTTCGTATTTCAACATGCCGCCCGCGACTTAAAGACATCTACTCTAATATAATAACAAAATATTTCCATTGACCTTATACATTATCACTGACATGACTTTTTATCACTGGACGTAAAAACATCGCCTGACCTCTTTCATAAACCAATAACTGAGACATTGCCACTGTTTATAACATAAATCGAAACGGCTCAAACAAAAAATATATAGGATTGACAGAAATCAATCTACATACAAAGTGCGCTCGAGCAACGCACACATAGACACCGCTCACGGACCCAATATCTCGAAGCGTCTCGGCCCGCTCGTCGAACAGTTCCGGCTCATACGCTCATTAGTGTGCGTCCACCGAGCGTAGGTACAAAAAGTGAAGTACAAACATGAGATTGTCTTCTGTACTTATCTATTTTGCATGAGTGTGCATGATGTGTTAACACTTTAACCAATTTTTTTTTTATGATGGGAAAAATCATGCATTGACATCCCCCGCCCTTGGGCGGAGCGGGAGATAGTGTCAGACTCTTACTGACTAAAAGACCCACCCCGTTCCTTCTAGCCTTCATACCGGGGCTCGAGCGCACTTTCGGATAACCCTGGCCCCAGTAGGCTTCGACCCGGCTGGGGCCCTGCTGTTGCTGACAACTCCTTGAGGTGCGCGGGAACAGCGCGCGCCGTCGACGACTTGGGCTTGGTCCGGACAGTTACCGGACGGCCGGACAGCGAGCTACCCATTACTCAGGCCGTTTATGTCTCAAAAAACGTATATTTCGACACTCTCAAGGGAATCAAAATTCATAGGGTACTTCCCGTTTGGGCATAAAGCAAGGTCTTATAGCACAGGTATAGGAAAAAATCTGAAAACAGTAAACTTGTAGTTACGTCACAAGAAAATTTTTAAATTCGGAAAAATATGTTCAAGATTCCATTCGGGAATCACTCAGGAATTTAAAGCAGCTTTCTATCGGTGTTTAAAGTGGGTACTTTCAGAGATTACCTCCTACAGACAAAACTGGGCAAGTGCGAGTCGGACTCGCTCACTGAGGGTTCCGTGCAAACTACAATTCAAATGGAGTCTCGAAATTTTTTCGGTATTGCAATTTTTTTTTTTTTTTGATACGTAGGTAACAACAAATTTACTGTTCAGATTTTTTCCTATACCTGTGCTATAAGACCTTGCTTTGTGCCAAATTTCAGGATTCTGGGTCAACGGGAAGTACCCTATGAATTTCGATCTCTGAGAGTATCAAAATATACGTTTTTTGCAACATAAATGGCCGTATCTTCTTTATTTGTTAATTTACAAGTTTGATGTTTTAAAGCTTGAAGGGACCGCAGACTTAAGTATATGGTTTTAATTTCAACTCGATACCTCCACGCGTTCTCGAGATAAAGGGTCTGGACAGACAGACAGACAGACGGACAACAAAGCGACCCTATCAGGGTTCCGTTTTGCCTTTTGAGGTACGAAACCCTAAAAAACCAACTTTACCTCTTTATAATATTAGTGTAGATTCTAAACTTTGTGTATGACTGTACTAACCAGTGTGTGTCCGAATCATCAGAGAAAATCATATTAAAATAAAAACGTGTCTATTCGGACACCGTGTCCAAATACATTGTGTCCATCAGCAACTCAACTCATGGACACCCTAACCGTAGCTCCCCTATTATAGAATGATTCAGTCTGGGCCAGCCAGTCGCCCCACAACAGCCGAAGGGTAAGCTTGTCGGTATAAAAAAAAATACGCAATCTTTATCGGTACAAAAAAAAAAACAAATGAAGAGCGAACTTGATTCTGATTAGATTTTTTTGTTAAAGTGACATTCGAGTGTTCAAGTGAATTTGAGTTTTATTTTTCAACAAATAAAGTTGTGTTTTGCGCGAGTGTGTTGCTCTTATGAGCTACAAAACAGATCTTGGAGTGGATTTCTTGGACATATTGTGAATTGTTTTCGTGAGGTTTATATGTAAGACGCAGGTATGGCATATTTCACTTATTCGCTTTATTAGAGTTCCGTAGCCAAAGGGTAAGTACTAAAACTCCGCTGTCAGTTCATCTCGGCCTCAAATCTGCTATCACAATAGTTTCAGAATATATTACTTATATAATAACTTATATAACATAATATAATGCCGTCATTATGACTTGGAGGTCAACCACTGACACTCCATTGAAAAAAAATGGCTTAGAATGGTTATCTCGTACATAATGACAACCACTTTCCCGCTTAATTTGATTTTTTTTTCTGTGGCCGGCCGGTGTGTTTGGTAAAATGGTAAATATTTTGCCCAAATCTATGGTATTTAGAAGTATATCTCCTTCATACAATATGTGGTTTTAGATATCCCAAAACTCAAGGTTTTTAAAAGTCCTACAATATTATCGTCAATATAAGATGTTGCAAAAGATCCCTCAAGTACGGACTGAATAAATTAACCGACTTGGTGTTACATGGATCTCATAAGTTTTTACAGTAGAAAAACTGAGTTACTAGCCTTGGTTTTTGACTGGCCTGTTGGTCTAGTGGTTAGTAACCCTGACTGCTATGCCGGAGGTCGTGGGTTCGATTCCCACCCAGGACAAATGTTTGTGTGATGAGCATGATCATTTGTTCTGTGTCTGGGTGTAATTTATCTATAATATGTATGTATTTAGAGATATATAAGTATGTTTATCAGTTGTCTAGTACCCATAACACAAGCTCTGCTTAGTTTGGGACTAGACGACGTTGTGTGATAGTTGTGGAATATTAATATTGTGGAATATTACAAGTTATGTTTTAGATCGCATTAATATAAGTTTTTGTGACATTCATTATACAGGTATTGTACGGTGTACGTACTTGGAAAAATATTTTTTTTTTTTTTAATTAGCCGAAATGTAGGCTCATGTAAGTGCACTTTAAACGCGACCTACATTCGAAGATGCATTGACATAGACAGAGCAAAGATTGCAAGCATTTATGTAAAGTATTGGTACTTTAGTGTTTAATTGGACGTGATTTGAGTTGGACTACTTGCATTTTTAGGGTTCTGTATCTCAAAAGGAAAAAAACGGAACCCTTATAGGAACTCTTTGTTGTCCCTCCGTCTGTCTGTCTGTCTGTCAAGACCCTTTATCTCGAGAAGGCGTGAAGGTATCGAGTTGAAATTAAAACCGTATACTCAAGTCTGCGGTCCTTTCAAGCTGTGAAAAAATCAAACTTCTAAGTTAACGAATAAAAAAGAAACGGTCGTTTATGTCGCAAAAAACGTTAATAGGTACTCTCAAAGATCGAAATTCATAGGCTACTTCCCGTTGACCCAGAATCCTAAAATTTGGCACAAAGCAAGGTCTTATAGCACAGGTCTGTTTAGGGAAAAAATCTAAAAACAGTAAATTTTACAATTGTTTATTCAAATGTAGGAATTTATTAAAATTAATTGCTAGGAAATAATTAACAAATTAAACAACAACTTAAATAACTAAAAATAACTAAAAACAGTAAATTTGTTTATACCAATGCAACGTCACAAAAAAAAAATTCGGCAAAATCTTCGAGACTCCATTCGGGAATTGTAGTTTGTACGGAACCCTCAGTGCGCGAGTCCGACTCGCACTTGCCCAGTTTTTTTTTTTATTTCTTCCCTTTACACACTTAGTGACATTTTTGCATTGACATCATATTTATAATAATAATAATAATAATTAATATAATATTAATATAATAATAATATTTCAACAAACGAAATAATAATAATAATAAATCATTTATTATCAGGCATCTTGGCCCATAGATATATACCTTACAGATTAACATATATATAGAGTAAATACAACTTGTTGTTAGTAAATAACACTTAGGATTATGTTAGTAACACTTCACATTGCACTAAGTTCACTTCGTGCTGTTCTGTGGCACTTGTCCGCGGCAGCGACGGAACACCACGCCCTGCGGCCAAAAGTCTTCCTTCAGCATGAGAGGCAAGAAAGTGTTTGGGACTCGCACCACGAACGCCTTGAAATTGACGATTGATTGATTTATGTTAGGATTGCACACTACCGGTATATACCGCGCTATAAAAAAAATATTGTTAATGAAAACTTGTTCATGTGTATTCATTTAATTATTATTGTCTCAGTTACCCTTATAATATTTTTTTATTTATTAGCCTGCTTTGTCTCACTCCTGGAAAAGGCCTCCCTCCACTACTTCCACCTTTCGCGCACCCAGGCTTCCTCTTGCCGGTTCTTATGGAATCTGTCTAGTTCATCGCTCACTGTTTCAGGGCACCAACTTTGTGCTACTTCGGCCCACAGTTTGTCGGGCATACGGCAGACATGTCCTGCCCGAATACACGAATTTATTATTATTATTAACTAGCTTTTGCCCGCGGCATCACCCGCATTCATAAAATATAGCCTATGTCACTCAGAAATAAAGCAGCTATCTACCGAGTCAAAATATTCTAGCAATCGGACCAGTACTTTCGGAGATAACTTACCTTCTACAAACAAATAAACATAAAAACAAACCTTACCTCTTTATAATATTAGTGTAGATTAATTCATTAAACCCCAAGCACAAAATAGATAGGTACAGAAGACAATCTCATGTTTGTACTTCACTTTTTATACCTACGCTCGATGGACGCACACTAATGAGCGTTTGAGCCGGAACTGTACGACGAGTGATCCGAGACGCGACCGGGACATCATGTCTGTGAGCGGTGTCTATGTGTGCATTGCCCGAGCGCACTTTGTATGTTGATCGACTTCTGTATCTATTTTGTGCCCCAAGCGAACTGCGTTTATTCACCCATTGTCTTTCTATTGTGTCTCTAATTACAGTAATCGAAAGGTTAAAGACCAATTAATTACAAAAAAGAACAATGCCCAACAAAGTCTCGGACACATTCCAAAAACGAACTTTACCGTTCCTCCTAAAACTTCAGTGCGACTTCAAAACATTCTTTAGACCTCGTTACACTTTAAATTTACGATATCGGAAGTTTCAGGACTGGAATCTTAGTTATTACATGCTTCTAAGATGTATGAGAGAGATCCATACGTTCATGGGCGTACCGAAGGGAGGGCAGGGGGGGGGGGGTACAGCTGCCCCCCCTGGAATCAGTTTATGTCAGTAGGGACATAAACTGATTCCAACTGTCTACTTTTGTCAATATGCATTTGCAATACAATGTACAACTTTTAAAAATCATGCATCATTAAATGTGTAATATGCTAAGTGTAAATAAAAAAATTGCGCTATGAGAGATTATTTCACGGAAGACGTCATAAACCGTTATGAGGAAGACCCTCGAAAGTTTAGCGGGCCCAGGGTTTTGAAAGATGGCTCGAGCCCCGGTATGAAAGCTTGAAGGAACGGGGTGGGTTTTCAGTCAGAAGAGTCTGACACTATCTCCCACTCCACCCAAGAGCAGGGGTTGTCATTGATGATTTTCCTACCACAAAAAAGACCTTCAAAAGTTACTTTCTGAAATATGTATTGTTTTATTAATTCTTTAATTGTATAAAATAACCCTATTTTAATTTGACTAAGTGATTATAAACCCTCCCACCCATTGAATTCCCCCCCCCCCTGGCCCAAACTCCACCATATGAGTGTGTGGAGAATGGACCAAGGCAGGTTCATCATGTTTTCCCGTTTGGGCATACCCCTTTAGAACCGTGACAGTTAGACAGTTGAAATTTTCACAAATCATGTATTTCTGTTAAAATAAATATTGAAGACTTTAAATAATACTGACGGCTTTCATATAACAAACGTGATTTTTTTGCCGTTTTTTATAGATAACTAGTTAACGCCAAGGCGAGCAAAAAAGTGGCAAGGTCGTAACATTCTTTTCTCAAAACAGTTCAGGCCATTTTCGATACCCTATAACTTCGTTGTGTATAAAACTAGAAGCCTGAATTATCAGTAAACAAAAAACCGGCCGAGTGCGAGTCGGACTCGCCCATGAAGGGTTCCGTAGCAGCAAGTAACATAATATAAAAGTTCTTGTAATGTGTTGTAACTTTGATCGATGTTTTAATAATAGTGTATTTTTTTCGGTTTATGACGCATTAAAAAAAAACTACTCACTGGATTTCGTTCAAACCAATTTTCGTTGGTTTTTTCAATCGTGCAAAGTATAACGTACCTAAATCTAACATAAATAAAATTAAAATGGGTGGTTGTGTCATATCTCATCACAAGTCTGTTGCAGAAGCATTTAATAATTTTTTCATTGATAAAATACAGCCAAAACTGAGTGTCGACTGCAGACCTAATGCTACATTAGACTACAATAATAAAACTATGTTTATGGCCCCTAGTATACCAGATGATATTAAAAAGATCATAATGTCCTTGCATAACACAAGCAGTGTGGGATATGACGGTGTTGCTACTTTTATACTAAAACATGTTGCAAATGAAATCTGCGGTCACTTGAGCCATGTCATCAATCTTAGCATTAGTGCAGGTATTTATCCTGATGCTCTAAAAGTGTCTATTGTCAAGCCACTATTTAAAAAAGACGATAGGGAGCTAATGGAGAACTATCGGCCTATATCACTAATTCCCATAATTTCTAAAATATTCGAAAAATACATTTACAAGGAATTAAATTCATTTATAGAAAAACACAAAATTATTTGCGAGGAACAGAAAGGATTTAGAATGGGTAAAACTATTAATATGGCCATTTATGATTTTTTATATAATGTTACATATAACGTTGATAAGAGGAAGCCGGTCTGTGGCGTATTTTGTGACATGACTCAAGCCTTTGACTACGTGCACTATGGTACACTCTTAAGTAAACTTGAGGCATATGGAATTAGAGGAAATGTCAACAATCTAATTAAATCTTACTTACTTAACAGAACTCAAATAACACATATAAACCAAATTGATATGAAAAGTAAACATGAAATTGTATCTCAGTCCTCAGAACGTATAGTTTCGTTTGGTGTACCACAGGGGAGTGTTTTAGGGCCTCCTTTATTTATATTATACATAAATGATCTACCAAATGGCATCCCTCAACCTTTGACACTGTTTGCCGATGATAGCACCATAACGATACCTTGTAAAAGTGTTGATACTTATGAAAATGACATAAATGAATCTATAAATTTAATGGTAAAATGGCTAAATGACAATAACTTAAAAATTAACTTGACAAAAACAAAATTAATACATTTTAGTCAACGCATCAATAGTAAGAGTACCTTAAATATACACTACGAGGACCAGCCTATAGAAGAGGCAGAAACAACAAAATTTTTAGGGCTCCACATTGATAAAAAACTGAATTGGAAAGCCCATATCGAAATCTTATGCAAGAAAATTAGTAAATCTGCCTATGCCCTGCACACATTGTCGTCTTTAATAAGTGTGGAGGCCTTACTTACAGCCTACTATGGTTTAACAGAATCCCATCTACGCTATGGTGTCATTTTTTGGGGCAACTCAACAGATAAAGACTCGGTGTTCAAGGCTCAAAAGAGATGCATTCGTTCAATATTTAAAATTAAACCTACTGATAGTTGCGTGCCGTACTTTAAAAAATATAAAATACTTACTTTGCCATGTCTATACATTTTAGAGGTAGCTGTATTTGTCAAAACAAATCCACACCGATTTAAACGAATAGATGAAGTAGTCCCACGTAACAGGCGTGACAACAGTAAGATATGCTCTCATCCTGCGAGAACATCCCTCATGCGCAAAAGTGTTTTCTGTATGGCTCCTATGATATTCAATAAATTGCCTAAAAGTTGGAGAGAACTGCCCTTGTCACTTTTCAAAAAAAAACTGAGAAGTTTTTTAGTTAATAAAGTGTACTATAATGTTTTAAATTTTTTGAATGAAAAGGACTTTTCTATTCCAACTTAATAATGTGAATTTTTGACTACATAATATTATGAATTTACTGGACATAATTTAATTTAATTTATTTTTGACTATAATACACTTATACTTGACATCAATTAATTATTTATTTTATGTATTTTGTAATGGAATTTAGAAATTTTGAAATGACTATAATATGTAAATGCAATTAAATGTAATTTTTATAACTAAAACATTTGTACGCCGTTATTGGCAAAACATGGACGCTCATTACACAATATTAATTTAACACCTTGCATGTCTGTTATGTCAGTTTATGTAAACGCATGTTTGACAAATAAATTTTCTTTCTTTCTTTCTTTCTTTCTTTCTTGGTAGTTTTTATAGTAATGTACATCATATATTTTTTTTAGTTTTATCATTCTCTTATCTTGGAAGTTAGAGGGGGGGGGACACACATTTTACCACTTTGGAAGTGTCTCTCGCGCAGACTATTCAGTTTAGAAAAAAATGATATTAGAAACCTCAGTATCATTTTTGAAGACCTATCCATAGATACCACACACGCATGGGTTTGATGAAAAAAAAAATTTTGAGTTTCAGTTCTATGTATGGGGACCCCCAAAATTTATTGCTTTTTTTCTATTTTTGTGTGAAAATCTTAATGCGGTTCACAGAATACATCTACTTACAAAGTTTCAACAGTATAGCTCTTATAGTTTCGGAAAAAAGTGGCTGTGACATACGGACGGACGGACAGACAGACAGACAGACAGACAGACAGACAGACAGACATGACGAATCTATAAGGGTTCCGTTTTTTGCCATTTGGCTACGGAACCCTAAAAAGGCATTGTATAAACACGGTATACTATACTATACTGACTAAAACATGCGTCCTTCAGTTGCCCTTTGCGTACTAAGGCCACGGGTTTCATTTTCAGAAAATGCCCACGGCTCTAGCGGGTATCAGCCCAACTATTTTTATCATATGGAACCCTAAAAAATAATTCTGTTGTTACAAGACAATTGTGCGTATCAAACGCGTCTCGTTATCGACTCATGTCCGACACGTGTCCCCCACGTGTCCGACACATGTCCGCCACGTGTGTACTATACTCGGGTCAAAGGGGACAGTTGTATGATTCTTGTCAATTTTAAAAACAAATGTTGTACTTAAAGTTATGAAACGTTACATTTGGTTTTGTATTTTTACCCGATTACGCCAGGAGGGTTATGTTTTTCGAGACATGGGGCTATCACAGTGGTCCCAACTTCCATCTATTAAAATAATTGAGTACTAGTATTTTGGAACCGCAAATAAAATACAGTTTTTTAGTATCTGTTAATGCCTTTTTCCTTGTGGTCCCAAAAAACAACTAAAAAAAATAAAACATAGAGTAAAATGTTGACGAGTCATTTGAATGAATTAATGATGTAATTTTTATAATTTTGCACTTTGGATTTTATTATTATGATACTTTTATTTTATCTATTGTATTTGTACGCCTTTTTAAGCAAAACATGTTGAAACTGTTTTTGTAATCGATCCAAATCATTTATAACCTACACATGTTTTTTAATGATTAAAATTTATCTTATCTTATAAATGGAATTTGGGGACCGCGGTCCCGGTCCGACTCAGTTTTTTCGGGTGTACGTTCACTTTGAGGCGTGGCTGGAAAGACCTCACGGCGTCCTTACCTTCCGCATCACGCCAGTACTCACCGGAAATGGTTCGTTCGGGAGTTTCCTGCACTCGGTTTATGCGGAGGTGACGCCCGGGTGTCGCCACTGTGCGGAACGCCCGGAGGGCACGGCGGAGCACACAGTCGAGGTGTGCCCTGCTTGGGCGGAGCATCGCCATGCCCTCGTGGGGGCGATCAGCGGCGGAGATCTCTCGCGCCGGGCCTTGGTTGAGGCTATGGTCCGGAGCGAGGAGTGGCAGGCGGTCGCCGACTTCTGCGAAGCAGTAATGCTCGCAAAGAAGGAGGCCGAACGCATCAGGCAACGGCGTTATCGCCGCCGCCGCCGCCGGGATTCTGATCCCGATTTCCGGCCAACGTAGGCGCGGGCTTGCTGACAGTGAGCAATGGGTAGCTCACTGTCCGGCCGTCCGGTAACTGTCCGGACCAAGCCCAAGTCGTCGACGGCGCGCACTGTTCCCGCGCGCCTCAAGGAGTTGTCAGCAACAGCAGGGACCCAGCCGGGTCGAAGCCTACTGGGGCCAGGGTTATCCGAAAGGGCGCTCGAGCCCCGGTATGGAGGCTAGAAGGAACGGGGTGGGTCTTTTAGTCAGTAGGAGTCTGACACTATTTCCCACTCCGCCCAAGGGCGGGGGATGTCAATGCATGATTTTTCCCACCATAAAAAAAAATGGTTTACGTTCATTTCATACATAATGAAAAATTGCAAACGCCGTCATATTGTAAAGTATCGCGAGAAATTGTAAATATTTATTTTTTCTAAATAAGACCGGTTATATTGGTAATTAGTGTAGCTTGTATATGATTTATCGTATCATCATTATCATTTCCGCTGAAAAACGTCCACCGACATAGCCCCCCGCCCCCCAAGTGTCGCCATAACCACCGGTCTTGTGCGTCTCGCATCCATCAGCTTCCCGCGACTTTCACCAGGTCATCGGTCCACCTCTTAGGAGACCTTCCAAAGCTGCTTTTTCTGGTACGTCGTCACCACTTCAGAACTTTTCGTTTCCATCGACTATCTGTTCTGCGATCAATGTGCCCTGCCCACTTTTTTGTGTGGGTGCCTGCCACCCTTGAATGAAAGAAAAAAAAAGTAAAGAAAAGAAGATCGGGAGGTCGTGTCAGATTCAAACTGACTAAAACTCACTCTCGATCCTTCTTTGTCTTCGTTCCGGGGCCCCAGGGTTCTTCTAGGGCCCCGGAATTCATGTGCCCTGCCCACTGCCACTAAGTTTGGCGATTTTTCGTGTTACCTTGGTTTTCCTACGGATATATTTCATTTCTGATGTGATCACGCAAAGAAACTCTGAACATAGCCCAAACGCAACACGCTTATTAAAAACGAATAGGTCCCTAAGTCCCCAGACAGACATTTCGACCCCTAATTGTAGAAAGGGTCCCTAATGTCTGTGGCGCGCGACACACATTTATCATTATCTGTGAGGGTAACCTATTGGGGTGATCATAGACAATACTGTGGTGTGAATATTGTTAAATTTTTGTTTTTGTTTTTTTGGTAAAAAAACTCAAATGCAACTGTTGATCATGCAAATACTTTAATCATTATATAAAAAAAAAACATTTCCTTTCACTGTAATTTGTTCTGCTTCTTCCCAAATTCAGTTCTTCCTTCACTAACCCACCTTTTTGGTTTTGTTTTAGGGTTTAGTACGCAAAGGGTAAAAAAACGGGACCCTATTACTAAGACTTCGATGTCTGTCCGTAAGTCTGTCTGTCTGTCACCAGGATGTATCTCAAGAACCGCGAAAGTAAGACAGTTGAAATTTTCACTAATTATTTATTTATTTATTAAAACTTCATGCAACACACAGGTACAAAGACGGACTTAATGCCTTAGGCATTCTCTACCAGTAAACCAAGGGTGGTGAAGAGAAAACATGGCAGGTGCAAAAGAAAAAAAACAACAAAAAATAGATTATTAAGAAAAAATGTTACAAATTTAATATAATATATTCCTACATATATATTTATATAAAATAGAAGAAGGGGGGTTTTGAAACGACTCCGCTATTTGTTCTGAAAGTAATGCCGCTACTTTCGCTTAAATGCATACTGACTGGTCGCCGTCGTCGAGAGGAAGCGCATTTCACAGAAGTATGGACTGTATATGAAAGGAAGAATGAACTAAATCAGAAGTATGAGAGGGATAGAGCAGTAGGAGATTGTTAGAAGAACGAGAGAATTATGTATTTCTGTTTCCGCTATAACAACAAATACTAAAAAAACCGGCCAAGAGCGTGTCGGGCCACGCTCAGTGTAGGGTTCCGTAGTTTCCCGTCCGTCACAATAAGTGTACCCGCTTATGAGTTTAAAAAAATGCTTGCTACGATTATACTACAAACTTAGTCCAGAAATTATTTTGTATAACCCTTTTGTCTTTTTTGTACAAAAACTGGTCTTTCCATCAAGTTCAAAATAATTTTCCTAGAAAGTCCTTATAAAGTTCTACTTTTTAGATTTTTTTCTGTTTTCTAAACTCATGGTTCAAAAGTTAGAGGGGGGGGACACATTGTTTTTATTTTTGGAGCGATTATTTCCGAAATTATTGATATTATAAAAAAATAATTTTAGTAAACCCTATTCATTTTTAAATACCTATCCAACAATATATCACACGTTAGGGTTGAAATTAAAAAAAATCACTTCCCAATATTAGTATAGATTATTTTAGTATATGAGAAACCTGAACATAGCTTTTTCAGAATCATTAACTGAATAGATTCCAATCATTTTGACACCATGTTTTATTTTTTCCCAAAAATATTCAAAAACAAGATTTTATGAAAATCATTTTTTCATAGCAAGCTTTTATAGCTCGGTATACCTATATAATTAATGCTCGTCAAGACGAATCATACAAGCCCAAACTAGATGGGTTGTGTCGTTCAACTACCAAGTTCCTATAGCCACCTTCCAGTTGCATCATCAGATCAGCTCCACGTCACAATGATTTTGAATTGTCATCTGATTTACACATGAATGCAAAATTTCAGCCCAATCGGTAACCGGGAAGTGTGTCAAATTTAATTTACAAGATTTGATCACAGACAAACATCGGGACAGGTGAAACTAAATAAAAGCTTGTAAAAAAGGTCACATGTTGGACACCACCGACGCTAATTACAACAACACAGTTCACGGCAGGTCGTAGCGGATATTAGGCAACAACGCACAACTAGTTGTGGAGGCAAAACTACTCCTCAGTCACCTGGATGACCCGGCGAAGACGGACAGACAGACAGACAGACGGATGGACAGCGGAGTCTGAGTAATAGGCTAGTTGCGGTAAAAAATGTAATTAGTCCGACTTTTAAATTATTCCAAAATATGGGCCACGCATTATTTATTTGTAAATTAAACCAAAAATGACAAAGATATAGCCCATTAAAGTTACGTGTAACGTCACGCCGTGCTGCATTTTTTCATACGTAACTGTAATGGGCTATATCTTTGTTATTTTTTGTTTAATAGAAAAAAGAAAAAATATGTGTCCAAAAGTTTTTTATAATCTAAAATATATACTAAATAAAATGTAACTATTTTGACCCTTTTTTATGGTGGGAAAAAATCATGCATCATCCCCCGCCCTTGGGCGGAGCGGGAGATAGTATCAGACTCTTACTGACTAAAAACCCACCCCGTTCCTTCCAGCTTTCATAAAGGGGCTCGAGCGCCCTTTCGGATAACCCTGGCTCCTGTAGGCTTCGACCCGGCTGGGTCCCTGCTGTTGCTGACAACTCCTGAGGCGCGCGGGAACAGTGCGCGCCGTGGACGACTTGGGCTTGGTCCGGACAGTTACTGGACGGCCGGACAGCGAGCTACCCATTGCTCACTGTCCGCAAGCTACGGTGGCCGGAAATCGGGATCAGAATCCCGGCGGCGGCGGCGGCGGTGGCGGCGGCGATAACGCCGTTGCCTGATGCGTTCGACCTCCTCCTTTGCTAGCATTACTGCTTCGCAGAAGTCGGCGACCGCCTGCCACTCCTCCTCGCTCCGGACCATGGCCTCAACCAAGGCCCGGCGCGAGAGGTCCCCGCCGCCGATCGCCCCCACGAGGGCACGGCGATGCTCCGTCCAAGCAGGGCACACCTTGACTGTGTGCTCCACCGTGTCCCCCGGGCATTCCGCACAGTGGCGACACCCGGGCGTCACTTCCGCACGAATCCGGTGCAGAAAACTCCCGAACGAACCATGTCCAGTAAGGACCTGCGTCATGCGGAAGGTAAGGACGCCGTGAGGTCTTTACAGCCACGCCTCAAAGAGAAACTAATTCGACCCTGGAAACTTCCCTAATATAAGTGTCGAAATATATGTTTTTTGCAACATAAACGTTCGTATCTTTTTTTTTCGTCAACTCAAAAGTTTTTTTTTCACAGATTCAGGAGTCCGCAGACCTTAGTGTATTATTTTAATTCCAACTCGATACCTCCATGCGTTCCCGAGATAGAGGGTCTTGACAGATGGATAGATAGACAGACGGACAGCAAATGGTCCTATATGGAATCCTAAAAAAAAAAAAAATCATCCGGGATCACGAAAGGATTGGACTAAACAATCTATTAATACGTATTACTTGTGATTATAGATACGATTTCGAAGTCAATCTAGGTCATCAAGGTCCCTTAAGTACGGACTGAATAAATTAACTGACTTGTTATTAGATGAATCTCACAACTTTTTACGTTGAAAGAATTACACACACGTTATTTTCCGGGGGTTAAAAATCGACCTTAGTTGGAACGGGAGATAGTGTCAGACTTTTACTGACTAAAAAATCCACCCCCTTCCTTCATTACCTTTCATACTGGGGCCGAGCCTTCCTTTCAGAAGCAAACTCTTGGCTCCAGTAGGCTTTGACCCTGCTGGGCCCCTACGGTGTTTGCAAGCCTTGGTTTTTAAATCGTTACGATTGATGGCATATGTTTTTTTCTTTTGAGGTTCGGAACTACGTATCACGGTATTACGGGATCCCGGAATACCGGGACAAACGCCAACTCTTTATTATTTATTCTTCTAATATAACGGTGAAGCTTGGCGTTATCTCCAGGTAATGTATTTGTTGTCACGCGCAAAACTTGCGAACTTTTGTCGCCAGGTGGCGCTAACGACTTGGGACTTATGATTATTATTAATTGTTTGATGCCGCAAAGTACGCAATATCCGAGCCGACTGGACTTTTGGCGGAATTTATTCGCGTTCCAAAATCAATTACAAGTTGGATTTTAAAGAATTTTTAGTACGAGATCCGTTTAAGATATCTCTTCTCATCTGTTATTCGATTATGATAAATATTTTGAGCCAGATAATGCATTTATTAAGATATTTCAAATAGGTTGCCTGGCTAAATCTGTTGCCAATGATGTTAAACAATAAAATTGTTAAGCAACAAGCTTTTAATTCATTAAACCCCAAGCGAACGCCGGCGTTCGCGCACCTATTGTCTTTCAATTGTGTCTGTCATTATCACGATTGACAGGTTAAGGCGTATAGTCCCTTGAACCATCTGGCCGAAATTATGTGAACGCAACTCTCGCGCTCGCCTAGGTGGCAGTACGCAAATCTGTGCATTTATTTGCGGCCAGCAGCGCCCGGAAAGCGCTTTAAATCCATTTTCTCTGCGAGATATTGATTGATTTACATATGCAATGTTCACTTTGAAGAATATTTAACCACCAATTTTTATGTGTAAAAATGTTTCTGTAGGTCCAAGCCGTTTCGAAGGAGTAGGGAAAAGTTGCGAAAAGTTGCGAAATTGCAAAATATTTTTTTTTGACAAAAGTATTAATTGTACGAAAAAATCAAATGTTGATATTATTGTTCATGAATTTATAATAAACATATATTTTTTTCAAACCAATTGACATAGCCGTTACGGAGGAGTAGGCCGCAGAAAATCACTGTTTTATGGCATTTTTCGGGCGCTTGGCCCTTAAGGCCCAATTAAAAGCTTGTTGCTTCATCTAACGCAATCCAACGCGATGTTTGATGAAGAGGCAACGCGAAAAATATATATTTTAGTTTTATCTTTCACTTATTATAGAAGTTACAGGGGTCCATAAAAAATCTCAATCATTTTTGAAGACCTATTCATACAGATTTTTTTTCATCAAAATTTCTGTTGTAAGTAGGAGAACCCCAAAATTTATTGTTTTTTTTTTCTATTTTTGTGTGAAAATCTTAATGCGGTTCAAATAATACGTCTACTTACCAAGTTTTAACAGTATAGTTCTTATAGTTTCGGAAAAACGTAGCTGTGACATACGGACGGACGGACAGACAGACAGACATGACGAAATTTACGAGTTAGCGCGAGAAAACCTTAATGGCATTCGGTAATTCCGTGATTTAGGTACTCGAATATTTCTTATAACTTGTTCCGATATTTTTTAAACCCTTAATAGTTTTCACATCCATATTTGAATGGAAAATTAATTAAGTATTCATAAAATTGCAAAATCAATCGGAAGTTCCGAACTTTCATAATATCTCTAGCAGGAGCCCTCTCCGTGTGGATCAAAGGTCATGGGGTCCGTCGTCGCTAATTTGACATTAAAACCAATATTGGTCCGCGAGGGGTGCGACCTCGTGGGACTCCGGTGCCGGGTTGCGCAATAATTGATATAGTGATTTATGGGCTTATATTTTTATGTTATTATTGACTAGCTTTTGCCTGCAGCTTCGCTCGTGTAAATGTAGCTCTGTCACTCAGGAATAAAGCAGCTTTCTATCGCTGAAAAATAAATTAGCAGTCGGACCAGACCCTCTAGCCAAGTTACAACCGTTTCTCTTGCGCCGAGCGCTTCAAGTTGCCGCCAATTCATTTGTTCTGACCACGTGACTGAGCGTTACGACGACGTCATTCCCGTACATTTGAAGCTTTCTACAAGCATTAACTATTGCAGATTAGAAACTTGGCTAGGGGTACAGTGCTTTCGAGATCTCCTACAATAAAAAAAAAACATACTTTACCTCTTTTTTATATTAGTGTTATTATATTAGAAAATATTTTTTGAGATATTTTTATTTTTTTTAGGTGGCAAAATACATCCCCCACTCTTGGGCGAAGTGGGAGATAGTATGAGACTTTTACTGACTAAAAACCCACTCCTGTTCCTTCTTTGCCATTATTCCACGTCCCCGGGATATCTTTCGTATCACCCATTCCGCTTTGCTAGCATTAATGCACGATGTTCTAAGCACGATCAAGTAATCCTAACTAATATTATAAATGTGAAAGTGTGGATGTTTGGATGTTTGTTACCTACTTAATCACGCAAAAACGGCTGAACGGATTTGGATGAAATTCGGCATGCATATAGCCTTTGACATGGAAAAGAACATAGGCTACTTTTTATTCCGGAAAAACATCTTATTCCTGCGGGAAAACATGTTTAGAGTGCGATAACCGAAGTACACGCGGACGAAGTCGCGGGCGGACAGCTAGTAATATATATTATTACTTATGACACAAGCAATTGTCTTGAGTGGGAATCGAATCCACGACTGGCATAGCAGTCAAGGCAACTAACCACTAGAGCAACAGGCAATTTTGTGCGTAGGTACCTAGTTACAACATCCCCCTATTACAAATATACAGAATTTACCATCAAGTGCAAATCGATTGTAATTTCATGGGTTTTTACATTTTGAACAGCTATACGGGCCCCTATTTTCGAAATAGTTTGTTTAAGGAACGGGACTGCGAACCCCATTTCTCAATTTCACCGGGTGGTCAAGAGGTGGGATTAAATTGGATAAAAAAGTCCAACTGTAATGTTATAAAAACTGGCCTGTTGGTCTAGTGGTTAGTGGCCCTGACTGTTATGCCGGAGTTCGTGGGTTCAATCCCACCCAAAACAAATACATACTCCACAACTATCACACAACGCCGTCTAGTCCCAAGCTAAGCAGAGATTGTGTTATGAGTACTACGAGTAGACAACTGATAAACATATCTATATATTTCGAAATACATACATATCTACACTGATACCTATAAAACCGGCCAAGAGCGTGTCGGGCCACGCTCAGTGTAGGGTTCCGTAGTTTCCCGTCTGTCACAATAAATGTACCCACTTATGAGTTTAAAAAAATGCTTGCAAATACGATTATACTACAAACTTAGTCCAGAAATTATTTTGTAGAAACTTGTTGTCTTTTTGTACAAAAACTGTTCTTGCTATCAAGTTCAAAATAATTTTCCTAGAAAGTCCTTATAAAGTTCTACTTGTCAGATTTTTTTCATATTTTCTAAACTTATGGTTCAAAAGTTAGACGGGGGGGGGGGGGGGGCACACATTGTTTTTTACTTTTGGCGCGATTATTTCCGCAATTATTGACATTATCAAAAAAAAATTATTTTACCACTTTGTCGGCGTCATTGATATTCATATTGGTACCAAATTTCAGCTTTCTAGTGCTAACAGTCACAGAGATTAAGCGAGGACGGACAGACAGACGGACAGACAGACATGGCGAAACTATAAGGGTTCCTAGTTAACTACGGAACCCTAAATAGGTGTAAGGGACAGCCCTTCACAAACTTTAAGGGCTTGCTCAGTAGACGAAACTGAACAACCTTCCACAAAATGTTTTTCAGGAAACGAAAAAAAAATCAGCCTCACCATACAAAATGAGAAACTTGCTTGGACAATTTGTATGGCGAGGCCGATTTTTTTTTACATACAAAAGCAAAAAAAGCTGTAAACATTGTTGTTTACTGCTTTTTTTGTCATTAGACAATACAAATATGTTTTCTTTAAGAATACCTATACTAGAATATCGTTTATAAGAATAAAATCTTCATAACATTTTTTTTTTATTGACACTCGTATAAACTAGTGCTTGACTGCGATCCCACATGATGTTAAGCAGTGCTGCAATCGTTGACGGTGAGGCCACAATAAAGATAGGTACAGAAGACAATCTCATGTATGTACTTCACTTTTTATACCTACGCTCGGTGGACGCACACTAATGAGCGTATGAGCCGGAACTGTTCGACGAGTGGGCCGAGACGCGACCGAGACATCGTGTCTCTGATCGGTATCTATGTGTGCGTTGCTCGAGCGCGCTTTGTATGTAGATTGACTTCTGTACGTATCTATTTTATGGTGAGGCGCACTAGTTGTTAAAACTAACAAATATTTTCCAAAAAACATAAATCATTTTCAACCACAAACAAAACCCTGCAACCAAAACCATTAATTTGAATAAAATTACAGTATTCCAAATCACCGAACGTCAACACGGTACGCCTCTATACGCCCCCTAAAACATCACCCCTAAAAAACTACGACCCCAAAAAGAAGAAATTAAATACTGCCAGTGACATTTAGTTAAACATTTATAAGATTTGTCAAACTAATCCCTAGCTAATTAAAAATACCATGGGAACGTATTAGAAAGCTGGTTCCACAGATTTTAAGAGATAAATGTGACTGCGGGGGTCGGGTTTTGCATAAATTAAATTAGTCTGTCTATCTGTTTTCATGGGAATCTTTTGGGGTTATGATTGGGGAAGTGGTCTACCGATTAGTATGAATGCAAAGGGTTATTATAATTTTTGGATAGAAGACTGTTTTACACTTCATTTTTTTTATGGTTCCGTACTTCAAAAGGAAATAACGGAACCCTTATAGGATCACTTTGTTGTCTGTCCGTCTGTCTGTCTGTCTATCAAGACTTTTTATCTTGAGAACGCGTGGAGGTATCGTGTAGGTCCATTCAAGCTGTGAAAAAATCAAACGTCTAAGTTAACAAATAAAAAATATGCAGTCGTTTATACCGCAAAAAAACGTACAATTTGATACTCTCAGAGCTCGAAATTCATAAGGTACTTCCCGTTAACCCAGAATCCTATTTGACACAAAGCAAGGTCTTATAGCACAGGTATAGAAATAAATCTGAAAACAGTAAATTTGTTGTAACCAAAGTTACTAAAAAAAAAAAAATCAATTCGGAAAAATCTTCGAGGCATCGTTCGAGAATTGTAGTTTGCACGGAACCCTCAGTGCGGGAGTCCGATTCGCACTTGCCCAGTTTTTCTTTTTATTTAGCCTATACTTTCCCACTGCTGGGCAAAGGCCTCCCCCAACTCCTTACATGCATTCTTCTCTTGAGCCACATCGAACCAGCTCTTGCGATAGGTGTCTAGGTCGTCCCGCCATCTCCTCACAGGTTGACCTCGGCGGCGTCGTCCGCCTTCAGGACCCATTTTATGAAAATTCTTGCCCAATGGTCAGTGTGCATGCAACTGATATGACTCGCCCAATCCCATTTTAGCCTGGTAGCCTTTTTTCCTACGTCCTTTTAATCCCAGTCTTCCCAGTCTTTTGACGCAATGTGGTATTCCTTGTCCAGAATGCTGCGCTCCATTGCTGGTTGGCAAACCCCATGGCGAAACTTTTGTAATTCGGTGAGCGACCATATCTGACCACCATAGGTTAGGAGTTTTCGCTTCGCTTCAGGGAGATCTGGAGGTCTCCCTTCATTAGCGTCTTCATGATGGGACAGACGTTCCAGTTGGAATCCAACTCAGCTGCGAGGTATCTTCTCGTCCAATATACCACAGTGTCTCAAGACGAAAGTCTATGACCAGAGCATGTTGACAGTGATGTTTTATGGCTTCGAATACAAGGTCGCTCACAATGGACCTCATCAGAAGGCTTAAAGTCACCCAAAGGGGAATAGAAAGAGCTATGCTTGGAGTTTTCTTGCGTGATCGCATCAGAAGTGAAGATATCCGCAGTAGAATCAAGGTTACCGACATAGCTTGAAGAATCGCCAAACTTACAAAGCAATGGATATTGAACACCCCCCTAGCCAAGTTACAACCGTTTCGCTTGCGCCAAACGCTTCGAGTTGACTTTGTCACCAATTCTTTTGTTCTGACCACATGACTGAGCGTTGAGATGACGTCATTCCAGTACATTTGAAGCTTTCTACTAGCGTTAACTATTGAAAATTTGCAACTTGGCTAGGGGTACCGGGCACAATAAACAGTGAACGTCGTTCGTCTGAAATGATGATGTTGAAACACGAATTTCCTGGAATAAGTTCTGTGAAATATTGTCTGTTTATTAACTTCTCAAATAGCGTAATTAGAGACATAACAGAAAGACAATGAGAGAGCGAACGCGTTCGGCCTTCATTTTGGGGTTTAATTAATTGAAGTTAAAAAAATATTTAATTTCTTCTGTTTCCGACCGTTTATAATTTAGGTGTATTCAAGGCTAGAGTCAATAGGCTCTTAAAAAACTAGTGCGCCTTTTTTTATGGAGGAATAAAATCATCCAATGACATCGCCTTTCGAATAACCCTGGCCCCAGTAGGCTTCGACCCGGCTGGGTCCCTGCTGTTGCTGACAACTCCTTGAGGCGCGCGGGAACAGTGCGTGCCGTCGACGACTTGAGCTTGGTTCGGACAGTTACCGGACGGCCGGACAGCGAGTTACCCATTGCTCACTGTCCGCAAGCCCACGCCTACGGTGGCCGGAAATCGGGATCAGAATCCAGGCGGCGGCGGCGAGGACACCGTTGCCTGATGCGTTCGGCCTCCCCCTTTGCGAGCATTACTGCTTCGCAGAAGTCGGCGACCGCCTGCCACTCCTCCCCGCTCCGGACCATGGCCTCAACCAAGGCCCGGAAAAACTAGTGCGCCTCATCATGAACGATTGCATCACTGCTTACCATCTAGTAGAATCGCAGTCAAGCAGTAGTTTCTAAGTTAAGAAAAGAGAATAAATAAAAAATTGCCTGCGTATTCCCTTTTGTGTATTAATATGATTGTTGTCAAATTTAAGAGCACATAAATAGCTTTATTTTTCAAATCAGAAGAAACTGTATTAAAATATATTTTTTTAATATTTAATATTTAATCACCATGTAAAAGCATGTTTTTATTTCGACTCAAGAAAACAAAAATTTCTCGACAAAAAAACTAGTTCCCCTAATAATAAATAAATAAATAAAGATGGCGTGGGGTAGCCGCTACCCTTCACGATTTTGTAGTGAGCGATTGATTCCATGAACTGGGGTGGCAGCTTAAGGGGTAGTCTTCAGTTGGAATTAAAAAATACATTGACAGAGGAAAGGTAAAATTGCTTAACCACCACTGGCGGTTAAGCGATTTTACATTTCCACTGTCGATGTCTAAGTTGATTAATTTGTCCGTCTTTTTACATTTTATTTTTTCAATATAAGAACAAAAAAACGAAAGTAAATACGTACATATAAAAAAAGACGTGTGGCACTCGGGGACTGCCGCGGTAAAGCTATTGCATAGCATTTTTATCACCTTATGCAATTATAATTATTTATTTATTTTATTTATGCAGTATTTTTTCCTTTGTTTTTTTTTCTTTGATATTAATTGAAGTTACACTTTCACACATTGAATTGAATTTTGATTGATTGTTCACTCATTTGTTTTCTTATCGGTCACCACGTTCAAAAAACAAATGAGTGCGTGTTAGGTTATTTTCGTTACGGAATTTCTGGATTCGGTCTCCACGCTCAAGGCCCGCGATAGAAGCTATGAAATAGCTTAAAAAAAATTAAGAGCTTCATCCCCTAACATGCCCCTTAACAGCATTTATTCCGAATGATTTCGCCCCCTAGCGAGGGGTGCAAGGTACCAGTCGTATTACGGTTAAAAAAACATGTACGAGCACATATTACATTCCTGCGACCGCGGAGAATCGGTGGAATTAACGAATTAAGAAGTGTTTGTTGAGATGTCAGAGAATTGACGAGATCGAAAAATAATTGATTTTTCGGGAGCTAAAAAGAAGGGTAGGAAAAAAGTGGGAATATTTTTTATTGCTTAGAAAAATTGGTTGTGAAATGATTTTATCAAAGAACTTAATATCAATTTGGTTTTTCCCACAAGATTTTTATAACCGTCTAACGGTTATAAAAATCGTTATTTACGTTAGTTAATTGTTTTTTTTAAGTTTTATTATTATTAATTTTTAATCTTTTTCTTTTCCTTTTTTTTGTTTAATAAAAAACAATCCGACGAGTTGAGAAGCTTTGCCTTTATAAATCGGTAAATCACTGGCTCCTTCTTTGCCCAAAGAATCAGCATGGCCTCGCTGAATGGCAATACTAAATCTTTAGGCAAAGAAAGCACCAGCACTCTGGGCCCTGTTTAATAATTTTGAAAATCTGACAATTAGGTCTAAAATGACAATTCGACCATTTTTAGGGTTCCGTACCTCAAAAGGAAAAAAATTGGAAACCCTATAGGATCACTTTGTTGTCCGTCTGTCTGTTTGTCAATACCCTGTATCTCGAGAACGCGTGGAGGTATCGAGTTGAAATTAAAACCATATACTCAGGTCTGCGGTTCCTTCAAGCTGTGGAAAAATCAAAAAGACTTACTATTACTTTACGTCACAAAAAAACGCATATATACTCTTAAAAATCGAAATTCATAGGATCCTTTCCGTTGACCCAGGCTCCTGAAATTTTGCACAAAGCAAGGTCTTATAGCACAGATATAGGAAAAAATCTGAACTCTATTCGGGAATTGTAGTTTGCACGGAACTCTCAGTGCGCGAGTCCGACTTGCATTGCCCAGTTTTTCTGTTTAATAAAACTTATAGATACTTACCTTTTGAGCGACGGGTGACAGGTGACAATTTGTCGTGAAAAACTTGTCAAATCTGCTTTATTAAACAGAAAATTGTCATGACATATTGAAATATTTTTAGAATTATCCGACAATTCTGATATAAGCTTTACCCTATATGCGAATTGAATTTTATAGGTGTAAGAAATTGTTAATAAAATAACATTTACAAAAAAAAAAAAAATACTTATTATATCAAGCAGTGAGAGTAGTGGTGATAAATACTTGAAACACACATAAACGAGGAGGCAACGGCGATCATTTAAAGGAAGAATCCAGTTCTTCTTCTTAATTACAGATTTTTGCTTTGGAGAAAAATAATTTAGATTCATTCAACTTCATAAAACAAAATTATTACGCAAATACAAATGTCATAAGTCGACATAATTGTCACGACAATCCGACAATTGTCACTGTCACTGATAGTGGTTAGTTACAATTTGACTATATGTAGTCTTAATTGACAAATATGTTAACGTTTCACTAGTCGCTTTGTGACATATTTGTCACTGTTATTAAACAGTCTAAGCGTGACAATTCTACAAATATGTATATCAGTTTTGTTAAATTGTCATCTTTATTATACAGACTACAGAGCCCTGGTCACGCAGGGTCGATCAGTCACCACCTGGTGCCGACGCGGTTGTGTTTATGCAAACTTTTTTTAAAAAAGGTAACTTCATCCCCGGTTATAAGTTTACTATAAAATTAAAGTGATATATCAATGTCGAGGTAATTTGCATAATTATCTAGAAGACAAATGACTTCGTTATTCATGCTAATAAAAGTAATTCATAATACTACTTGTTTGCTCACTTGGTCGTTGGGGCCGAAAGGTAATGCAGGTATAGCCAAGTTAAGACAGATTTTTTTGCCACGTAACAATTTTAGAAAACGGTATGTTGACGCGCCTGAGTCGATCACTACCAAACTTTTAACTTGGCTAGCATTTATACCATTAAACTACAGAATGTAGGTAGCGATGAACATTGTGGAAACAATTATATTTTTCATTCTATAATTTTGAACGATGTGAACTTGGATATGAATTTTCTATTCGTTTGTTCTGACCATGTGTTCTGACGACAAGTTGAGATGATTTCATTACCTTACCAGGCGCGGTCCGAAGACGGGGGCAAACGGGTCATGACCCCACCTAAGATGATTTTTAACATCGAAAAAAAAAAAACCACCTAAAATCATACCTGTAAAATCGGAAAATCCTCAAAAATACGAAAATGCAACTAAACAAATGGCTCAATAATAATAATAATTATTATTATAGTATTAATGACTTTTTAAATGAATTTAATTGTAATGTATTCTAATTTTATGACATATTTTTGTTGAGTAAGTTTGCACGCTTTATTTTTAAGCAAAACATGTTCGATCTATATATTTTCAATAAGACCTTAATACGATGTTTTAAGCAAATAAAATATCTTTATCTTTAACTCCACGAATAAAGCGAGTATTTTACGTACGGGTGGGAAAAATGTGTCATTCAATCCACCCCAGCTCCTCAAGGAAGGCCAGCAGCGCCTTGGTATAACTAACCATTTCACGGAGGGTATCTGGGTTTCCGAAGTACTTTGCCCGGTTTCCAGCGACAATTGGACAGCTTAGAAGCAGATGAGCTGCTGTCTCGTCCTCTTCCATACAGGCTCTGCTCAGTGGACTGTCTGTAAGGAGTCGCGAAAATCCGATGCATGAATAAGTCGAGAGTGAATAGGTTTCTTTTAGGTAAGCGCATTCCATCGTCGACCGCATCGTCGCTTTCCATCAGGTGAGATGGCGGTCAAGCGCGAACCTATCAACAATAAAAAATTAAATAAATGCAAGATTCACAGAAGCGTTCGTTGTGCGTGCTGTGCATATGTATTGTTCGGAGGTTCCTCACTCAAGAGCCTTGACCACCGGTAGCTTGGACCCTGTTCCCGATACCGGTGGGCTACTATTTTTTTTATTACAAGCTTTTATTTAATTTCACCTGTCCCGATGTTTGGCTGTAATCAAATCTTGCAAATTAAATTTGATCCACTTCCCGGTTACCGATTGAGCTGCATGCATGTGTAAATCAGATGACAATGCAAAATTATTATGACATGGAGCTGATCTGATGATGGAACCGGAAGGTGGCTATAGAAGCTTGGTAGTTCATCGAGTTTGGGCTCGTATGATTCGTCTTGACGAGTAGGTATTAAATACACCGTTAAATAATCGTTTTAATCCCGTGGAGGGTCGATCCGGTACAAAAACGTCAGCTGAGCGAGTCCAATGACCGGATTCATGCGGAAGTGACGCCCGGGTGTCGCCACTGTGCGGAACGCCCGGAGGACACGGTGGAGCACACAGTCGAGGTGTGCCCTGCTTGGGCGGAGCATCGCCGTGCCCTCGTGGGGGCGATCGGCGGCGGAGACCTCTCGCGCCGGGCCTTGGTTGAGGCCATGGTCCGGAGCGAGGAGGAGTGGCAGGCGGTCGCCGACTTCTGCGAAGCAGTAATGCTCACAAAGGAGGAGGCCGAACGCATCAGGCAACGGCGTTATCGCCGCCGCCGTCGCCGGGATTCTGATCCCGATTTCCGGCCAACGTAGACGCGGGCTTGCGGACAGTGAGCAATGGGTAGCTCGCTGTCCGGCCGTCCGGTAACTGTCCGGACCAAGCCCAAGTCGTCGACGGCGCGCACTGTTCCCGCGCGCCTCAAGGAGTTGTCAGCATCAGCAGGGACCCAGCCGGGTCGAAGCCTACTAGGGCCAGGGTTATCCGAAAGGGCGCTCGAGCCCCGGTATGAAGGCTAGAAGGAACGGGGTGGGTCTTTTAGTCAGTAAGAGTCTGACACTATCTCCCGCTCCGCCCAAGGGCGGGGGATGTCAATGCATGATTTTTCCCAACATAAAAAAAAAAAAGCGAGTCCAATGACCTCTAGGTAATAAGTCGACGTTGCGTACAAACTACCTACAGGCTGACGATTTCTTATAGAAATTAATACGAGTTTTGAAAAAAAGGTACTTTATTTTTTAAATTTTATCTTTACAAATCGATAGTGTTTCATGTACCGGATCGACCCTCCACGGGATTAAAACGATTAAAATTTAGCGGTGTAGGTATATGAATATGTACATGCAGTATTTTTTTTCTTTTGTTTTTTTTTTCTTTGATATTAATTGAAGTTACACTTTCACACATTGAATTGAATTTTGATTAATTGTTCACTCATTTGTTTTCTTATCGGTCACCACGCTCAAAAAACAAATGAGTGGGGGGTGTTAGGTTATTTTCGTTACGGAATTTCTGTATTCGGTCTCCACGCTCAAGGCCCGCGATAGAAGCTATGCAATAGCTTAATAAAAATGTTCTATTAATATTGTTCCAGATGAGGTACAGTTGGTGGCGGAGTGGCGGTCGCGGTTGACGCCATGGAAGTGTCCTGGGTGGTGCTCGCCGCCGTCTTCATAGCGGCGCACGCGCAGAATAACAGAAGTAAGTTAAGAGTCGAACACTAGTTAATAAATTTCTTTTTTGGCATTTTATTTTATCTGTTATAAACTAGTACTTGACTGCGATCCCGCCTGATGGTAAGCAGTGATGCAATCGTTGATGGTGAGGCGCACTAGTTTATTAAGAGCCACTCTAGCCTTGAAGACACCCAAATTATAATCAGACGGGAAGACCGCAGCAGGCAAACTGTTCCAGTCCTTTGATGTACGCGGTATAAATTACGAGGTGAAACGCTTAGTCCGGACCGTAGGTGTTTCAACAACGTAAGGGTGGATACTTGCCGTGCGTCGGTTTGTCCGATGGTAGAATTGAGATGGCGGAATCAAGTCATGCAATTCCTGCGCACACTCTCCAAAATGCAATTTGTAAAACACCAAAAGGCTGGCTACCCTACGCCTGAGCTCAACGCTTTTAAGGTTGGATTTGACTAAATCTGGATCACCAATCAGCCTCTATAAAAATGATGCAACAAAAAAGTAATTAAATGGAGTGGAGAACAACACAACACAGACAAACAGAGAACAACAACAACAGAGAACAGCAACAAATAACAACAGAGTAGTCAGTAAATATATTATTTGTATAGACTATGACATAGTCCACACAAATAATATATTTATGGTTATTTTTTTTTTTTTGTAGCACTTCTTAATTCTTGGATACAAAAGTTTTTGTTTTGTCAGCCTTTCATTGACTCTGCTCTGTATTTACGAATCTTTCTGCGGCTAAACTAAAGGAAGTAACATTTGTGGGTCCTATCGAATCTAAACGGAACCATTATGGATTCGTCATGTCTGTCTGTCTGTCCGCACGTATGTCACAGCCACTTTTTTTCGAAACTATAAAAACATTATTGTTGAAACTTGGTAAGTTGATGTACTCTGTGAACCGCATTAAGATTTTCACACAAAAATAGAAAAAAATCAATGAATTTTTAGGGTTCCCCATATTCAAAGTTGCAAATCAAAAAATTTTTTTCATCAAACCCGTCCGTGTCCGGTATCTATGGTATATGGATAGGTAGGTAGGTTTATACATATGTATACAGTAGATGTTTATCAATTATTTAAGCTCTGCTTAGCTTGCAACTAGATGGCGTTGTGAAAGTTAATAATATTCCACAACTACCACACAACGCCGTCTAGTCCCAAGCTAAGCAGAGCTTGTGTTATGAGTACTAGACAACTAATAAACGTACTTATAATTTCTAAATATATACATATTATAGATAAATAACACCCAGACACAGAACAAATGATCATGCTCATCACACAAACATTTGTCCTGGGTGGGAATAGAACCCACGACCTCCGGCACAGCAGGCAGGGCCACTAACCACTAGACCAACAGGCCAGTCAACCAGTTATTGATTTCCATCTTGCATGATGTCGTTGACATTTTCGACCCCTAAAACACGTGGAACCCTCATTGCGAAAATATTACCTCGCATTTCTATTTCATGAGGCGAAAACCCATTAAATTAAAACTGGCCGTTTTCCACCGGATGAAACAAATATGGCTGCTACAGGACCGGAAGTGACGAATCCGTTTCGTCACTTCCTGGACAGAATGTGACATTGTTTTGTAATAGTGTTTTCTTGTTTGTTCTGTTATTTATTAGTTTACTATTGCTTACGGAAGATGTTTATTTTGTGGTCGAAATAGTTCGCCCCCCATGTTTCCGGTTTCGTAAGTGATTTGACACTAGAAACGCGGAAAATCAATGTCAATTTTGGCCATTTTATTACAAGCTTTTATTTAGTTTCACCTGTTTTGATGTTAGCTTGTCTGTAATCAAATGTTACAAATTAAATTTGATCCGGGGCGCCCGTGTTGTTAGTGTTAAGACTTATTTTAACACCAAAACCTACCAGTGGCTGCACCGGTGTGAATTTCAATAATTACACAACCAGGATAAAAAGAAGACTAGAAATCAGAAATCTGAAACGTTTATTTCAAATAGACCAAATACAGGCACTTTTGAATTGTCAAAATGTCGGTCAGTAAAAAAAGCGATGCTAAATTGCACGTTTCAAAGCGTACCTAGACGTCCATAAATGAAGAACGTGCAAGAAACTCTATGGATAGACTTTTAAATCGAGTGCGCGTCAGTCTCGCGCACGATGGTATACCAAAATTAGGTACTATACAAGGTGTAAGGGACAGCCCTCCACAAACTTTAAAAGCTTGCTCAGTAGACGAAACTGAACAACCTTACACAACACTATTTTTCAAGAAACAAAAAAAAAAACCGCCTCACCATACAAAATCATAAACTTGATTGGACAGTTTGTATGGAGAGGCCGATTTTCTTTTTCGTTTCCCGAAAAAAAAAAATTGTGGAAGGTTATTCAGTTTCGTCTACTGAGCAAGCCCTTAAAGTTTGTGGAGGGCTGTCCCTTACACCCTTTATGTATGCTTGCCTATAATATTGAATTGGAGTAATGGAGGGGTTCTCCATGAGGAATTACAAAATTAGACCAAAATTAGGTGCTTTATATATGCTTGCCTATAATATCTATTGAATTCCTCATGGACCCCATTGTCAAAACGGGATTTTGAAAAAAATAGGAAATATAATTTAAAAAAAAAATGCAAGCCAGTCCATAAACGACAGATTTCTAAAGTAACAAACATAAAAACTATGTACAACATACAAACGGATTGAGAACCTCCTCCTTTTTAACCGACTTCGAAAAGGAGGAGATTCTATGTTCGGCTGAATGTATTTTTTTATGTTTGTTCACCTATATCTTGGTCAATTATTATTATGGACTTACTTTAAAAAATATTTTTTGATAGAAAGTATATTTGGTCCCATAATAATTTATTTTTTTCCACAACTATCACACAACGCCATCTAGCCCCAATCTAAACAGACCTTGTGTTATGACTACTAGACAATTGATAATTTTCTGAGAGACAAGGGCTATGTTTGGGGTTTCCTTGCGAGATCGAATAAAAAATGAAGATATCCGCAGGAAAACTAAGGTTGCCGACATAGCATAAAGAATTGCCAAACTTAAATGGCAATGGGCAGGGCACATTGCTCGCAGAACAGATGGTCGTTGGGGCCGAAAGGTTTTGGAGTGGCGACCGCGTACCGGAAGACGCAGCGTTGAAAGGCCTTCTGCAAGGTGGACCGATGACCTGGTGAAGGTAGCGGGAAACCGATGGATGCGGGACGCACAGGAACGTTCGATGTGGCGACGCTTGGGGAGGCCTATGTCCAACAGTGGACGTGTATCGGCTGAGATAATGATGAATAATGATGATGTAGAGACAAAACTATTATAGAGACACCGATTTCCAAAATTAAAGTTTCAAAAAAAAAAAAAAAAAATAATATAAATTAAGTTTTCAATGTTTTTTTTTACATTGAAGTCGGTTATATTGTTTTTGGTTTTTTTTTTGTAAGACAGTTGAAAATAAAAAAAAAACCGGCCAAGTGCGAGTCGGATTCGCCCATGGAGGGTTCCGTTGCAGCAAGTAACATAATATAAAAGTTCTTGTAGTTCGTTGTAACTTTGATCGATGTTTTACTAATAGTGTATTTTTTACATTTATGACGTATTAAAAAAAAACTACTTACTAGATCTCGTTCAAACCAATTTTCTTTGGTAGTTTGCATGGTAATGTACGTACAGACAGCTGTGAAATTGCCTGGGTACACTAGTGTCTAATTTCCCTTGCACGTTAAAATTCAAGTTTTCGAAAATGTAACTAGATGGCGTTGGTTGCTTCCCAGCTAAATGGCGACCAAGGCAATCTCACAAACCATAAACTTGACTTTTAGTTTGACAGAAAATAGATACATGCGTCATCGTTATCGTCAACAACTGAGTGTGAGGGTAGATTGATAAAAAAATATGAGACACAAGCTTAACTAATTTCGTGATTCTTATCAACTGTTTGTAAACGGGCACGAATATTGCGTCTAGCATTACAAGTAACGTTAAATTTCAAATGTGTCCACAAGAGTCCACTTGGTCCAATGGTGCCAACAGCGGCTTGTGATGCACATGTTTCTGGTTCAAATCTCAAGTTAAGATTTTTACTTTTTGTTTTCCAGCTTTTGTGTTTTAGTTGGCATTTTTTTTACTTTTCTTTAATAACGTAAGTCAGGAAATGTCTTTTTAAATGGACAGTTTGTATAGAAATGAAAGAAAGTATTGCAAGTAAATAAAATGTTTATTATTTTAATATATAATAATAATGTATTTACTTAAGATAGATAAATTAAGTAAATGGTCATAGTCTAAAATTAAAATACATTTTTTAATATCATAGTTAGCTTAGTGGTTTATGTAAAGACTTTGACGCAGTAAGGCACGAGGCTAAATCGCAAATCTTGTGTATTTTTTTGCTTTCGATTTAAAACCCCAAATTGAACATTCTTCAAACATATTTGGAATAATTTCGCTTGACTTGTAATATGTGGGTAGTCACGACCATTAGGCATATTCATCATAAAACTGGTATTCAAATGTTACTTAGTTTACTTAGTTTAGGGTAGAGAAATAAAAATGAACCGTTCTAATAACACTAAAACCAGTCGACACTAATTGCAGTGACGTCGTGTAAACAATTTTTAGCCCGTAGCATTTGCTAATTTTGCTACGTGGTTAATCCGCCACTGGCACTATTGAAATAAATAAACTGTTTTTGTCATGTTCAAAATTGTATTTCAAATAATTCTATTCTGTCATAAGCAATTTAATATCTTCACTTCTTTTATGTGTTTTACCTTTATACATAGTTATTTAAATTAAATCTATCAGACGAATACTTAAATTTCTTTGTAAAGTAAAGTATTTGTATAAGTAATATTTAGTTGTTTTTCATTAAAGTTTTGATTTAAATAATTAATTTAATTTAAGACTTATAAATTTTAATTTGATTTAAAAAAAAAAACAATTCAGTATTCTAAACACAAACCTACTAAAAGTAGCGTGACTGATTTGAACTTAGTACCGGCAACCACGTCAATATAAGTCTACAGTTACTACCATTAGACTATGTTGACTTATGGAATAATGTTGAAATTAACAAGTGCATTACGTGGCATACGGTCCGTATTCACAAGTTAACGTTACGTCTTAAATCAAATTGTCATATCAGTATTCTATAATATTTGACCACTTACCTACCTCGTTTTACTCATTTAGATTAGCTCCGAATTGAATACCACTTAACTTCTGCTTATTGCAGAAGGTTCAAATTCGTCTAACTTTTAGGATGTCTTATGTTATCTACCTTCTACTGCCAGGTGGGTCAGATTTCTGGTTCCTCTGTACTTTTTGAAGTTATGAATAACAATTAATAAAAGAAATCGGTAGGATTTATATCGAAACTAACAAAGTGGAAGTATTTAATTGTAATATAACATTATGACTGGCCTGTTGGTCTAGTGGTTAGTGCTCCTGACTGCAATGTCCGGGTCGTGGGTTCGATTCCCACCCAGAACAAATGTTCGTGTGTTGGGCACGATCATTTGCTGAATCTGGGTGTAATTTATCTATAACATGTATGTATTTAGAAATATATAAGTATGTTTATCAATTGTCTAGGACTCGTAACACAAGCTTTGCTTAGCTAGGGACTAGACGGCGTTGTGTAATATCATTATTAATATTCAAATCGGTAGTTACGCAGCAAAAGGAAAAAAAAGCAGGTAAACAGGCTCATCAAACAAAAAGGCAATAATAAAATAATATAGATATTTATTTCTTACAGTTTACTATTCAACAGTCAGATTATTAATCATCGAATAAGATTATAATATTACTTGTAATTTTTTATTGAGGCCATAGCTTAAATATTCGTTTCCCAAATTGGAAAGAGGATTGAAGCTTATGTAACCTTAACAAAAACAAACAAGAGGCAAGATATTAAAAAAAAACTACAAAATTGCACAACAACATATCAAATGTTTAGTAGGTAACATAAAAAAAAAAACAAAATTATGTTGTGTTATAACTTTAAGTGTTCATAACTTTTTTTTAAATTATTTCAAATACAGGTATTAAGTAAAACACACGTAACGAGGTCTCCAGTACGTACTGAGTAAATATGTAATATTAATTAAATATATTTATCAATATCTCGTGTAACCACCATTTTGGTCAATAACAGCTTGCATTCGGGAACGCATTGAATTAATCAAATTTTTACACAGATCTGAACCACGAATACTCTCCCATATTTGTAAACAATGAGCCTCTAACGCATCTGGAGTACGCTCGTTTTGATTATTCCACCGTTGAACAATAACACCCCATAAATTTTCAATTGGATTTAAATCCGGTGATCTAGCAGGCCAAGGAATAGCGCAAATGTCATTATGCTGACGAAACCA
Organism: Mythimna albipuncta; assembly: GCA_929112965.1. Classification (NCBI taxonomy): domain Eukaryota; kingdom Metazoa; phylum Arthropoda; class Insecta; order Lepidoptera; family Noctuidae; genus Mythimna; species Mythimna albipuncta. Next base: position 10,981,638 of record OV815985.1, read on the forward strand.
AGCCTGCACACTGTGCGAACGGTGTATTGGACAATTATCCTGCACAAATGTTATCTGTGGCAATTCTTCGCTTGGATACACCGTTCGAACTGTGGGCAACATTGTCTCCTCCAGCACTTCTATATAATTTGCACTATTTGCTCGGCTTGGTATTCTCACTAGTTCCCCAGGATCGGCTGCACTCATCCATCCCCACATGTTCACCGTTATATGGCCAGATTGCCTATTGGGCACTACGTGACCACTTGTGTATCGCGTATTATCTCGACGCCACAGACGTAATCGACCGTGTTCACTGGACTTAAAAGTTTTTTCATCAGTAAAGATGACATTACTCCAATCAAAGTCTATGTGATCCATAGCAAATTGCAATCTTGCTCTTTTATGGGTTTCCGTAAGCAAAGGTTTCACAGCATGCCTCCGATAATGCAGCCCTTCACTATGAAGAGCACGACGGACAGTGTCGACGCTTGTGTCAAATAAACCAGCATAATGGTTCGTCGGCAAAAATCCATTTTCCTCGTATTCCCTTACCATGGTTTGACGCTGCAACATGTTTATCAGTTTTGGTCTACCAGTTCTTTGACGGTGTTTCAAAGAACCATCTTCTTCAAATCGTCGTACCCATAGAACAACTGTTTTTCTCTGCAACAATAAAACAAAAATATATAATACCTAATAATGATTATTATAAAGAGGAGTGTTTTGTTATATAAAAAAGTGTAAAATAAGATTACTTACGTTTACACCGATCTCTCTGGCTATTTCTGACAAATTTTTACCTTGACTATGCAAAGCAATTATTTGAGCTCTTGTCACTACATCTATGTTACAATTCATACTCATTGTCATAAATTGACCGGATTAAAAAAAAAATTAAACGAAAGGAGCTCGAACGAGGTAATCGAAATGAACTTGCGAACAATCAATTAAAGCTTAGTCACAAGTCTTTGGTCTAAGTATTATTTATACTACCTACTAATTATTATTTATAAATCCATATTCAACCTACCGTCTCAAGTTTTGAAACTGACACATAGACAATCAGATATTTATAAATTGATAATTATTAAATTTTAATATTTTCAACACTTGATAAAAAAATATATAAATTATTTCAATGTTTATAGAAACAAAAGAAGCTACAAAAAAAAGCATTAGCATAAGCATTTGAAGCACAGCAACGCCACCTAGTAGCAGTATAATTAATGTTGTCAATAACAACATTTCAATCTGATTTTACGCTAGATGGCGTCATTTCTCGCTTCACACGATTTTTTTTCTGTACTATCCAACCACTATTGCAGCCAATCGTACATCATATATTTTTGTAGTTTTATCATTCTCTTATTTTAGAAGTTAGAGGCACTTCCAAAGTGGTAAAATGTGTCCCCCCATTTTACCACTTTGGAAGTGCCTCTCGCGTAAACTAATCAATTTAGAAAAAAATTATAATAAGAAGAAACCTCAATATCATTTTTGAAGACCTATCCATAGATACCACACACGTATGGGTTGGATGAAAAAAAAAATTGAGATTCAGTTCTAAGTATACCCCAAAACCCTACGGAACCCTAAAAAAAGGTTATGCCTGCGCCGAATAAATGCAATTCTATTACATTTTTTTCGTGTGTTAGTCCAACTATGGTACGGTATTTTCAATCAAATCAATTTTCTTCAAACAAAACATTCCTTTCTCGTTTTCTCAAGCAAAAACTTGGGACGACAGAGTTATCCCATATATCACGGACATCTGCTTAAACCGCACATACCTATATATATTCTTAGATTGCCAGCTCCTGAAACTTGGCAAATCACACTTTGAGAGTTTTACAACTTTGGCAGTTTATAATTTTTTTTTCTTTTCAATACTTCGAATGGGTTTTTAAAATGGTCGATGAAATATCGTCGGAATTCGATTGGGTTTTTTTTTCTCTTTAGTTCGGTTTTGTTTTTGACGCTCGCAAAAAAGATGGCTGGCAAAAATGTTCGGAAATTCTCTATTTTACATGCTCTTCTATAAATCGCAATATTTGTTTATGTGTATTATTGTGTATATATGGTTTTTTCGGTCAAATCTTACAAGTGTACTCCTAACTGATTAAGCTGAAATGGTGCAGTCCTATTCCTCCTTTTCACCCCTTTTTTATGGGGAGAAAATCATCTAATGATAACCCCCGCTCTTGGGCGGAGCGGGAGATAGTGTCTGACTCTTACAGACTAAAAACCCACCCCGTACCTTCGTGCCTTCATACCAGGGCTTAGCCACTCTTTCGAAACTAACCTTGGCCCCAGTAGGCTTCGACCCAGCTGGGCCCCTGCTGTTGCTGACAACTCATTGTGGCGCGCGGGAACAGTGCGCGCCGTCGACGACTTGGGCTCGGTCCGGACAGTTACCGGACAGACGGACAGCGAGCTACCCATTGCTCGCCGTCCGCAAGCCCGCGTCTACGGTGGCCGTGAATTGGAATCGAAATCCCGACGGCGGCGAGAGCGCCGTTGCCTGATGCGGTCGGCCTCCTCCTTTGCTAGCATTACTGCCTCGCAGAAGGTGGCGACCGCCTGCCACTCCTCCTCACCCTTTAAAGGTAATTTCCAGTAACTCCTTCTTAGTAGTAATAATAATAATATTACACAACTATCACACAACGCCGTCAAGTCGCAAACTAAGCAGAGCTTGTGTTATGAGTACTGTTTTTGACTTAAGTTCCTGTGTCCCCTAGATGGGGCAGAGGGCGTTCACAGTGCGCCGCCATCCCGTTCGGTCTTCAGCTTCGCGTTTCATTTCGCTCCAGGTCTTCCCAATGTTCTTCGCCTCTGCGATGACCGTTCGTCGCCAGGTCTGCTTAGGGCGACCACGTTTACGCTTTCCTTGAAGGTTCCAATGTAGGGCTTGCCTTGGTATATGTTCAGGATCCCTTCGGAGCGTGTGGCCGATCCAGTTCCATTTGCGGCGTTTGATCTGCTGGTCGATCGAGGTTTCACCGCAGCGCTCCCACAGGTCTACATTTGACATTTTCTCGGGCCAGTAGATACCGAGAATACGGCGAAGGCAGCGGTTGACAATGATCTGGAGTTTATGCGAGATGTCTTTTGTGACCTTCCACGTCTCACACCCATACATTACATTTGACCGGAATATTTTGAGCTTAACTCTTCTGATCAGTTCCCGCGATTGCCACACGAGACGGAGCTGTGCGAAGGTGGCTCTTGCCTTAAAGATCTTGAGCGGCGGTTGTGAGTGCGAGACAACTGATAAACATATTTATATATTTCTAAATTGATACTGAAATGAAAATGCATACATATTATCGACTAGCTTTTGCCCGCAGCTTCACCCGCGTACAAAAAACATCTAGCCTATGTTACTCAGGATTAAACCAGCTTTTTATCAGTGAAAAAATTTTAGCAATCGGACTGGTATTTCCAGAGGTAATCTCTGGAAAACACCAGTCTGATTGCTACAATTTGAAATTGTAGTTTGCACGGAACCCTCGGTGCGCGAGTCCGACTAAGTGCAAGTCGGACTTGAACAGTTTTTTTTTTTCTTTTGGCTACAAAAATATGATTGCTAACGGTTACGTAGTTAAAGCAGAAGCTCTAACTACGTAACCGTTAGCAATCATATTTACCTTCTGGTTAGAGCCCCACTTTTCTTTGTACTAATTTAAAAAATAAGGCTGTATAAAAGATTTTTTTATTCATTCAAATTTTTGTTTTCAGATGACGGCCCGAGGTTCCTCTCGCGAGGACATTCCTTCAGAACAGTAGTAGGAGACACACTGCTGTTGCCATGTCAGGTCCAAAACCTGGGTAAGTTCACTAAATAATAAGTTACTTTTTTAACGTTATAAAAAGTCAAAATTTTATTTATTTGTACTTACGAATTATTTCGACGTTCAATTTAAATATTTTTATTTATGTATGATTTTTTTTCTGATGAACCACTATGAAGAACAAAAGTTACTGTTTATGATGTTAATAACTTAGTCCTGGGGCCCTAGTCTGCTATTTTTATAAATTCGTCATTCCAACACGATCACATTGTCATTTTGCTAAAGTTCGTAATTTACTAATTCATAATAATCGATCATTGATCGGTCAATGGTATCGTAATTTAATAGAGTTGTGGTAGAATGATAATATCGAGCATATTAAAACCAATAACTGCAAAGTTATTACCGCATACATCAAATATTCATTTGTCAATATGTACGAGATTACTATTCTATGCCACTTTTTTCAATGGAGTGTCAGTGGTTGACCATTAGAAAGTCATAATGACGCCATTATAATATTAGTAGATTACCAAACTTGTCAAAATCGACAATTATGGCAACAGTGATAGACCATTCTGGCATTATTGTAATAGAGTCTGTCTAATAAGTTAAGGGGGCGTCCATAAATTACGTGAGGTGTTTAAGGGGGGGAGGGGGTCGAGTCAAATCTCATCTAATCTTACGTTGGAGAGAGGGGGGGTCTCGGCAAATATCACGCAATTTTTTTTCTGATTGAAACAAAAAAAATCGATCGAACGATCAGCCCACATTGCACCAGCTAAGCAAGCGCGTATGTTCCGAAAAGCGCGACCCACACGGATTGTCACAAGACGAGCTAATGAATTACTTTGTGCAAGTGCCAATGGCTTAGTGGCTAGATCAGAACGAAGTTGAAGGATCAGATGATTTTACTGAAAATCATATGGACATGTTGGTTCCAATAGTCTCTCTTGAGACCGTGCATGATTCTCCATGGACTGAATTAGAGTAGATACTCTTTTTTAATCTAAGTAGTTACGATTTAAGTATTCTATTGTTAAATTTTTATTACACTTATAATTAAACTCTCAGCAACATTGATTACTAGTCATAACTAGTCGTAAATAAAAGCACGAAGCAAATTTGTTTTTTTCTTTTTACAATAACAATCCAACACGTTTACGTAAGAAACTCACATTTTGAAAAATCTCACGTGAGATTGGGAGATGGGGGAGGGGGTTGAATAAAATCTCACGACATCTCACCAGGGGGGGAGGGAGGGGCAGAAAATTAAAAAAAACACCTCACGTAATTTATGGACGCCCCCTAAACGACTTGGGTAATTAATAGGATTCAATGAAATCTGATGTAGTCAACACGGGTTCAATAATCAAGGTTGATTAAGAGATAGAGATCATTGTTTACTAACAGGAGAACCATATGAAAAGTACCAAATATTTGTATTAGGGTTCCGTAGTCAACTATAGTTTCGCCATGTCTGTCTGTCCGTCTGTCTGTCTGTCTGTCCGTCTGTCTGTCTGTCTGTCCGTCCTCGCTTAATCTCTGTGACCGTTAGCACTAGAAAGCTGGAATTTGGTACCAATATGTATATCAATCAAGCCGAAAAAGTGGTAAAATAAAAATTGGAAAAAAATGTTTTATTAGGGTAGCCCCCCTATATGTAAAGTGGGAAGTGATTTTTTTTTTTATTTCAACCCTAACGTGTGATATATCGTTGGATAGGTATTTAAAAATAAATAGGGGTTTACTAAAATCATTATTTGATAATTTCAATAATTTCGGAAATAATCGCTCCAAAAGTAAAAAACAATGTGTGTCCCCCCCCTCTAACTTTTGAACCATAAGTTTAGAAAATATGAAAAAAATCTGTAAAGTAGAACTTTATAAGGACTTTCTAGGAAAATTATTTTGAACTTGATGGAAAGAACAGTTTTTGTACAAAAAGACAAAAAGGTTCTACAAAATAATTTCTGTACTAAGTTTGTAGTATAATCGTATAAGCACGCATTTCTTTTTAAACTCTTAAGTAAGTACACTTATTGTAATGGACGGGAAACTACGGAACCCTACACTGAGCGTGGCCCGACACGCTCTTGGCCGGTTTTTTTATTTTTTTTTAAATGATTAAGTAAATATTTTACAAAATTCCAAAGTCGGTTGACTCATAGACAGACTATGGCAGACTTGAGGCCCTGAGAGGTTGCCAGTGTTTTACAAATAACTTAACCCTGTATATATCTCTGTATATTATGTGTCTTTGTGCGAGTTCGTGAGTGTGTGATGGTGATATAAATAGATTGATGGGACGTGTGTTACAGGCTCACTAGTCCTGTTATGGCGACGAGGGCCCGCGGTGCTCACGGCTGCGAGTCTCATGGTCACACGCGACGAGAGGTTCCGACTGGTTGACGGCTACAACCTGCAGATCACAGACGTTGGGCCACAGGTAAATAATATGCTTTTTTACTATCTATCTACACCCCTACTTCTTAATTAGAACAAAAAATGGGGCTCTATCTGTACCCGTCACTGATCATATTTTTGTAGTCAATAGTTGTATTCATTCATTAATCAATAGCCTGCACAATATTTCCATAAATTGAGTGACATTTTGGGACATAAACCAACGCTAATAACTTTGCTGTTTAAGAATATTATTTACTGAGATTTTACTTATAATTAATTACGTAGTACGGTGTAGTTTATTTTACTTATAATTTAACGTGTGATTTTATGCAAGATACCCCTGTATAAGTGCGGCGTCTCCATTAGCGATACCGATGGCCCCGCGTTCTGTGAGCAAAACCCAATTTATGCGGATGCCTGCAGTTAAACCGTCATCTTAAGATTTCATTACAGATATCTGATAGATTTTCTGATGGAATGCTAATTAAAACTCACGGATTGACGACGGATCGAGTGTTACCGTAGATTGAATGAAAAGCGAATTTGACTTTTCATTTAAGGCTTATAGGCCCTTGAATTGAACCATCTGGCCGAAATTAAATGGACACAACTATCGTACCCGCCTAGGCGGCAGTACGCGTATAATATCTATGCATTTAATTGCGGCTAACTGCGCCCGGATAGTACGCGGCTGACCTTTAAATCCATTTTCTTTGCGGAATATTGATTGATTTATTGATGTTCACTTTGAAGAAACACCAATTTTTCTAAGCCGTTTCGAAGGAGTAGGGAAAAGTTGCGAAATTGCTATTAATACTTTTTAGACAAAAGTATTAATTGCACGAAAAAATCAAATGTTAATAACGTTGTTCATGAATCTATAATAAACATATATTTTTTTCAACCTGGCCTTTACAGCTTCAGAAAGTCACTGTTTTATGGCACTTTTCGGGAGCTTGGGCCTAAAGTTGGTAAATCATTCAGAGGGTTAGGGCAGAGCGACAGCGTGTCAGTTTCACTGATTAGAACCACATAAAGTTAAGTTCATTTCTACTAAAAGTATGCCTTTATGACTGCCCCGGAAAGCAAGAAATCACCGACGAATTACGCAGCCAAGTAATCTGTACAACCGCAAAAAAAAACCCAAATCCAAAACAAAAAGGCATTTTCCATGTCAAACCTTTTCGACGCACAAAATAAAAAATAAATAAAAAGCAACATGGCCGACTAGAATTGCGCGGGAAATCGTACCTCAGTGTTGCAACGCATAAAAAATAACGAGGATGTATACCACAAAGGTTTTATGCGGCCATTATCATATTTTCCCCCGCCAATTACCGTTTAGGGCCCTATTTAGCATTTTTGACGGAAAAAAAAATGTGGAACGATTTTTGGTATTATAAAACCTATTTGGGGGTAATAAAGGGAGATTTGAATTTTAAGTCCGGCCAGGGAACTATCTAAAGTTAAGTTTTTCGGTTTGATTTAAGTATTAGGAATGTGAAAAATGTTTTTGTTGCTTTGATACCTGCTTACGTATTTTATTTATTTATAAATTAATAGTCGTATAATTCCAATATTATGCATGAGATAGTTCGTAATGTGGTTTATAATAATCAATTAATTGTGTAGAGTCTGTCTAATAAGTTAAACGACTTGGGTAATTATTAGGATTTAATGAAATCTGATGTAGTCAACACGGGTTCAATAATCAAGGTTGATTAAGATATAGAGACCATTGTTTACTAACAGAAGAACCTTATGAAAAGTATCGAATTTAAAGTAAAGTATTTTATAAATGATTAAATATTATACAAAATTCCCAAGTCGGTTGACATAAAAGACAGACTATATAATAATAATCAATTAATTGTTTAGCTATTGTTAGATTTGGTAGTAGAATAAAAGGCTATTTTATTTATTACGTATTTCATTGATTGGTTTTGAGGATTTTGTACCAGGATAAAAGTAAGACCCTATTGCTAAGATTCCACTGTCCGTCTGTCTGTTACCAGGCTGTATCTCATGAACCGAGATAGACAGTTGTTTTCACAGATGATGTTTGTTGTCGCTTTAACTGCAAAAATAATACTAAAAAAATCTATCCATCTATCTATTCATATATAAAATAAAATTGGAGTATCTGTTTATAATATTGAAATAACTGCTTTATAGGGTTCCGTAGTCAACTAGGAATCCTTATATTTTCGCTATGTCTGTCTGTCTGTCTGTCTGTCTGTCCGTCTGTCTGTCCGTCCTCGCTTAATCTCTGTGACCGTTAGCACTAGAAAGCTGAAATTTGGTACCAATATGTATATCAATCACGCCGACAAAGTAGTAAAATAAAAATTGGAAAAAAATGTTTTATTAGGGTAGCCTCCCTATATGTAAAGTGGGAAGTGATTTTTTTTTAATTTCAACCCTAACGTGTGATATATTGTTGGAAAGGTATTTAAAAATGAATAGGGGTTTACTAAAATCATTTTTTGATAATGTCAATAATTTCGGAAATAATCGCTCCAAAAGTAAAAAACAATGTGTGTGTGTCCCTCTAACTTTTGAACCATAAGTTCAGAAAATATGAAAAAAATCTGAAAAGTAGAACTTTATAAGGACTTTCTAGGAAAATTATTTTGAACTTGATGGAAAGAACAGTTTTTGAACAAAAAAGACAAAAGGGTTCTACAAAATAATTTCTGGACTAAGTTTGTAGTATAATCGTATATGCAAGCATTTTTTTAAACTCATAAAGGGTACACATATTGTGACGGACGGGAAACTAGTTACTAGAAACTAGACTAGTTTGGATAAAATAATTACATGGTTAGATAGAAACGCCTTGAAAGTTAACGTGGAAAAAACTAAAATATTAAATTTTAAAACACAAAAGAGCAAACATACTCATCTTAAAGTAGCACATAGGGATCAAATAGTGGAACAGATACATAAAACAAAATTTCTTGGTCTAACTCTTGATGAACATTTCACGTGGAGGGAACATATTGATGAAGTATGTATGAAAATAAATAGATTTGTTTTTGCTTTAAAAAAGGTTAAAAATGAGACATCCCGACCGACCGCATTAATGGTATATCATGCGTATGTTTGCTCTGTCATCCGATATGGTATCATTCTTTGGGGAAACTCCTCTGACATTTCTAGAGTCTTACTAGCACAAAAAAAATGCATTCGTGCAATCTTCAATATGGAGTGGACTTCTTGCAGACCAGTGTATAAATCACACAACCTTCTCACAGTTCCTTGTATTTATATATATGAAATCGCTAAATTTGTTAAAACCAATTCCTCAATATTTGAAACAAACAACAATAATAAAAAACGAAAAGTTACGCACTACCATTTGCAATTGCCAGTACCAAAAATTGAATTATTTAGACGTAGTTGTGTGTACATGGCTCCACTTATTTATAACTCGATACCAAATTTTATAACTGACCTTCCTTACGGAAAATTTTGCAAAGTACTGAAAAAGTGGCTCATCTCGCATAGTTTTTATTCTTTGGCCGAATTTCTCAAAAAAGGTTCTTGTCAATCCTATCATTACAGAAACGTGTTGTAGATCGTTTTGGTACTATTTTGGTGTTGCAGGACCCAGTGCATTTTTATATTTTTATGTTGTTATTAAGCCAAATTGCGTCTAATTTAAATTGTTGTGTTATATTTTAAAGTCTGTTATTTAATTTTGTGATAGTTTATAAACATAATATTTGTTTATAGTAATTCTAATTATTAATTTGTATAAAATTTTTATTTTGTTTCTGTAATAGAAACAATATTTAAAAAAAATAATATTTTACTGTCCATTAGGTTTAATATTTTTCTTAAAAGGAAATTTCGTGTGAAATATTGTAGTTTTGCTTACTATGAGCATCACATAACGTATTTTAATATTTGCATACCAACTCATGGCAAAATGTGTCTGCACTATTATATTAAGTTACCATCTCCTGTACCGCATTTAATACAAATAAATGGTTTTGACTTTGACTTTGAAACTACGGAACCCTACACTGAGCGTGACCCGACACGCTCTTGGCCGGTTTTTTAACATTGAAGTTAGATGTATTTTTTTTTTGTAAAAAGTTTTTTTTATTTTATATAGACATATATATATCGACGGTTGAAACACAAAATGATCTGAAGCGACATTGAGTTAACTTTACAAAAGTAAACTATAAGAATTTTAAGTAGATCAATCTTTTGTAAAGTTTTTCATTTTGCCTTTCAACCATCGATATAATTTATCCGTGTCATAATATAGTAGGTATTGAGTGAAGGTTATTTCATTGTTTCCTTTAAAGCTCAAAATTGAACAACCTTTCTGAATAGACTACAGTGACGTACACACAACACCTGAACTCTGACTGAACTGTCAACCGTAAATTAGAGCAATGCTGGCCGAGTGGTAACGGCCCCGATTTACGAGTTGTAGGTCGCGGTTTCAAACCCATCCAGGCGCATTGCTTTGTGTAATTTATTTCATCACCACTGCTCTCAAAACGGTAAAGGAAAACATCGTGAGGAAACCGGCATGTCCTAGAACAAAAAATTCGAAGGCATGTGACATCCACCAACCCACATTGGGCCCGCGTGGTAGATTACGGCCCATTCACTCTCCTAGAGAGGAGGCCTGAGTCCCAGCAGTGGGAACATTATAAAGCCGACTATGTGATGCTTTGCTCTAAACTCTAAACCAGCGTTCGCTCAGGGTTTAATGAATGAATACCTACTTTCTCTTCTTCTTCCAGGATGCCGGCGACTACGTCTGCCAGATCTCAGACCGCGTGGCACGCGACCAGGTGCACACAGTCGAGGTGCTCGTGCCTCCCAGCGTGCGAGCCTCGCCGGAGTCGCGCCACGCGGCCGCGCGGCGAGGGGGCGCCGCTGTGCTCGAGTGCAGGGCGGCTGGCAACCCCGTGCCTACTGTCACTTGGCATAAACTTGTGAGGACCCATCGTACTACTTTTTTTAATAAACAACACTAGCTTTTGCCCGCGACTTTGCCTGCGTACATAAAATATAGCTATGTCACTCAGGAATAAAGCAGCTTTCTATCGAATAAAAAATTTAAGCAATCGGACAACGATATGATATATAATAACAACTTGGCTAAGCGTGCTGCACGCTTAGCCAAGTTGTTATTCTGCAATCGCTAACGCTGTCGAAAAGTGATGAAACTTATGGGAATGACGTCATCTCAACGTAAAGTCGCGTGGTCGGAACAAACGAATAGATAATTCGTGGCCAAGTTCACATCGTTCAAAATGATAGAATGAATTTCTACGTTTAACGCTACATCCTTTGATAAACAAACACTACATTGTAGAACGAGCGGCCGACTCAGGCGCGTCAACATGGCTACCAACTTATCGTTTTCTACAATTGCTGTCACCGAGGCGTTACCGATTAGAGAACGGTATTCGACACAAACTGGTTGTAACTTGGCTAAGGGGGCAGTAGGTACTTCCAGAGATTACCTCTTCCAAACAAAAAAACCGGCCAAGTGCGAGTCGGACTCGCCCATGAAGGGTTCCGTAGCAGCAAGTAACATAATATAAAAGTTCTTGTTATGTGTTGTAACTTTGATCGATGTTTTAATAATAGTGTATTTTTTTCGGTTTATGACGCATTAAAAAAAAACTATTTACTGGATTTCGTTCAAACCAATTTTCGTTGGTAGTTTTTATAGTAATGTACATCATATATTTTTTTTAGTTTTATCATTCTCTTATCTTGGAAGTTAGAGGGGGGGGGACACACATTTTACCACTTTGGAAGTGTCTCTCGCGCAAACTATTCAGTTTAGAAAAAAATGATATTAGAAACCTCCGTATCATTTTTGAAGACCTATCCATAGATACCCCACACGCATGGGTTTGATGAAAAAAAAATTTTTGAGTTTTAGTTCTATGTATGGGGACCCCCAAAATTAATTGCTTTTTTTCTATTTTTGTGTGAAAATCTTAATGCGGTTCACAGAATACATCTACTTACAAAGTTTCAACAGTATAGCTCTTATAGTTTCGGAAAAAAGTGGCTGTGACATACGGACGGACGGACAGACAGACAGACAGACAGACAGACAGACAGACAGACAGACAGACAGACAGACAGACAGACAGACAGACAGACAGACAGACAGACAGACAGACAGACAGACAGACAGACAGACAGACATGACGAATCTATAAGGGTTCCGTTTTTTGCCATTTGGCTACGGAACCCTAAAAACATAAAAAAAGTCGTGTGGCACTCGGCGACTGCCGCGGTAAAGCTATTGCATAGCATTTTTATCAACTTATGCAATTATAATTATTTATTTATTTTATTTATGCAGTATTTTTTTCCTTTGTTTTTTTTTCTTTGATATTAATTATGGCTATTATGGCTGGTGCTGGACTATGGTTAGTATCCAACTTGGAATTGCCCTTAGAAGTATATGGAGGAGTTCTTTTCAGTGACATAGCAAATAGTCAAAAGCAAACACAGTACCCCAAAGTTAAACAATTGGCCAAAAACTTGATTTAAAAATGTAAAAAGATTTGCGGAACTGTGGATTCGAACTCAGGTCGCCGCCTTGCTTCTGTATCGGACAAGTTTCTAAATTGGCTATTCAGACTTAGCAATAAGTGGCGAAATTAAGGATCTATCTTTACTAATTCTGCCACGCTCAAAAAACAAATGAGTGGGGGGTGTTAGGTTATTTTCGTTACGGAATTTCTGGATTCGGTCTCCGCGCTCAAGGCCCGCGATAGAAGCTATGCAATAGCTTAAAAAAATTACCTCTTTATTATATTAGTGTAGAAGTGTAGATGTGAATTAGTTTTAGCTTTTTGCAAAACCCGAAACACTTGTCTAGTATTTTTAAATATTTCACATCATTAGTGATTTATAATGAAACGACAAATTGGAACCGTGCATTTCCTTTTGACGTTTTATAAGTGGCCATGTAAAGAATTTATGCACAAAATTTCATATTGTATCTTGAAAAACCGGGTTGTCCGCACAAATACATGTTCACCGGGCCATCCGGGTGACTGAGGTATTGTTTTGCTCGCACCCAGCTGTGCGCTGACTCCTAATGCCTGCTATAACCTGCCATGACCTGTGTTTTAATTAGTATCGGTGGTGTCCAAGATGTGACTTTTTAAAAATATTTTTGAAAAAAAAATATTATAACATAGTATAAAAAATATTGGAATTAATTCAGTTACTGATTCTGGCTGGTCTAACTATTCTGGTTTCGCAATATACCTACTTACTAATAATAATGTTGTATATTTGATGATTTGCACAAGAAGGCAGTATGTATCTTTGGTTCGATAGTACCATAAGGTACTATCGAACCAAAGATGACTGATCTGATGATGGAGCCGGAAGGTGGAAGGTAGAAACGGGAACTTCATAATAAAAAAATGTATCGTAGTCCTAGCAGTGTTTGGGTTAATTGAAATTGTTATTAGAAATAGACACTGGTTATTATTCTCAACTAAAAAGTGTGAAATATAAAAGGTTTTACAAAAAAAAAATCACTTAGGTACAACTAAAAATAAAAATCACAAAAACTATCAAAATAAACTTTAATTTCGGCAGTTCTTCGGATGGATTGGACATAGAAAGAGAAAAGACTTTGATTCTTGATTCCAACATCGTTGTTACCGTGAAAGACCATCTTTTATTCAAGTAGATAATCCCGGTGTTCCAGAACGACACCAACACCCGGCTCGGAGAGGGGCCGCAGCTGCAGCTCTCGCGGCTAGAGCGGGGACACAGCGGGAGGTACGCGTGCACCGTCGACAACGGAGTCGGCGCACCCCTAGTGGCTGAGTTCCAGTTGCAAGTACTATGTAAGTCTTTTTATTAACACGCTTATATTAGCTTCACCTGTATGTTTGTAACCCTTTGAGCTCGATTTTGACCAACTTTTGGCGATCAGGTTTTCTTCAAACTTTGCACACCCATGAAAGACTGATGACAATACAATAATCCATTTTTTTTTGTGAAAAATAAAAATATAGTTTAAAAAAGCTAAAAAAACACGCTTTCATAGCATATCAAACTAAAAAGTGTAAAATAATTTTCAATAAGTATAGGTAGAAAATAATAATAGGTAATGAACGAAAAATATTAATAAGTATCATTGTGAAAAAAGTGTGGGGCGCTTTGTGCCATATTTTTCGTAAATCGAGCACCCCACGCTTTTTTGGAATGAAACAGGGGTCCAAAATCTGTATGGAAAAACCCACTTGCAGAAGCTAGTCTTCTTCTTCTTCCTGCCCTTGTCGAGTTTTATTTGAGGTCGGCGCAACACGTTTTTTTCTTCCATTCTGTCCTGTCACTCATCATGCTATCACTAACTCCCTTTTCTTTCATATCACATCTCACACAATCCATCCATCTTTTCTTTGGCCTCCCTCTCCATCCATCCACATGTTTTATAACTCTTTTAGCAACATGTTTTTCATCTCTCCTCTTTACATGACCATACAAGTACTAGTTTACAACAGATAAAAAGAAAACGATTTCCTTTCAACCTTTCAGCACTGGTGCCACTTTCAAACTTCCCGTAATATACTCATTTCTCACTTTATCCATACTCGTCACACCACTCGTCCATATTAACATTCTCATCTCTGCTACATGTAATCTACTTGCAGAAACTAGTAAGTAATAAAATAAATAATGTAAATAAATAAATAATGACTGATTTCTCTCAATCTTTTTTCCAGATCCGCCAGAAATAACAGTGGAGCGATCATGGGTGCATACTGGCGAAGGTTTCAGGGCTGAGTTGCTATGCACAGTGCTAGCAGACCCCCCGGCCGAAGTAAGTACCTACTGTCTACACCTGACAACAGCCCCCAAGCCAAGTTCCCACCGTTTCTCTTGCGTCGGACGCCTCGAATTGGCCACGTCCCCGATTCTTTTGTTCTGACCACGTGACTGAGCGTTGAGATGACGTCATTCACAGGAATGACGTTACCTCAACGCTTTGAAGTTTTTTATAGTAGAGGATACGGTTAAGAACGACCTTCACCAGTTTGTTTAATGGATGAAACGTATTTTATGATAGATTTAGTGTATTAAATAATATAACGCGGGTGAGTTGCCTAAGAAATTCCTGGCCAGACATTTTTTTTAAATGCACTTGCGCCGGTGTGTTAACGAATAAATTTAATACCTACTAACCGAAAAAGTGAACTTGAAAAGACTGCCTTTAGAACATAAAAATGTTCGGTTGCCTATTTGTTTCCTGGCATCTATGGGTTGCCAGGTATAAACAGGTGTGTTTATTTTGCTATACAATTAATTCTATATCAAAATAAACGCTGTTTAATTACGAATACAATGTTATAGTGTTGTCTGCAAAAAAATCTGGTATGAATAACGGTTGGGCATTTTTCTAAAAAGAAAGTAAATTTTCAATTTTTAATTAATAATTGTCTGGCCAGGAATTTCTTAGGCAACCCACACGCGTTATATTATTTAATACACTCAATTTATTATAAAATACGTTTCATTCATTAAACAGACCGGTGAAGGTCGTTCTTAATCGGATCTTAGACTATTACAGGCGTTACAGATTGCAGATTATCAACTTGGCTAGTGGTACTGTGCACAGCGGCGACATGTGAGTTACAGTCTGTCAAGAAAGTCATGAAAAGAAGGGAGGGCGCCACCATCATTAAACATGGTATCCCAATAAATTTCGACTAAAAGATATTGATACTTTTATTTATAAAATAATAATTACCGATTTACGGTCCCGTTACTGCCGTGTAGGTACATTATTTTACCGATCTATCTGACACTCGTCTATCTATTTAATACATGCTTGCAAACGAGTTTTGACTTTCATTGGTAGTGGCTCCCTATAAATAAAAGTACTAACTCTGTCGTAGTGGCGAACAACATTTTTATTAGAACTAATTTTCATTCAAGTGACGTTTAATTTTAACTGATACATAATAGTTATAGTAGTTCTTATTTATTTTTAAAACTTCATCCAACACAAAAGTACAAAGGCGGAGTTAATGCCTTAGGCATTCTCTACCAGTCTGAATTTTGTTTTATAAACATTGCGACGAAACCATACTTCTCTATTTGCTTATTAGGATAATTATATGTTTATCCTACGTACCTACACGTAAAAGTTTATCAAAACAGATATTCTTCTGAATATCTGGTTTTATATTCATAAGAATGTCTGGTTTGATCAACCCTTGTTTTTGTTTTTTTTTCGTCCTTTCAGCTACTAGCATTTATGTAGTACCTAAGTGTACTACAAAGTGCAAATCACGATGTTTTGCCTCTCTGCACTGCCGTCAGCATGGCGCTGAGTATCGATAGGTATGAGCTCATTGCAAAAATAAAAAGTTTATGAAATAAATCTTTATTAATCCGAATCCAAATAATCAGAGTCGAGGTATTCGACTCCAGAAATGTTGCCTGAAACTTCTTCAAAATGGAACCGGCCAACATCTGACTCGTAGTTTGTTTCGTAGGTCGGCCTTTCCTGTGTTTTCCAAGCGTTGAAAATTTATCTCCATTCTTCATGCCTTAGTCCACAGTGCGCCGAACTGTACTTTCGGAAACACCTGAAGTCAATAAAGATAATTATGTTAAATATACAAATACATTTATCATACCTAAATAAAAAACACCAAAATATCAAAACCGTTAAGTGGTAGTATAATAAATCGTAGGTAAATTTCATAACCTTAGCAAGACATAAACAATGTTAAAGATAGATAAATTGCACTTAAAAACAGAAGATTGTTAAAATATTATATTTCCGTTAGTGTGTTAAACTTTAGAATATATTTACGTACCGGTTAACTTTACTGTTCGACCATAAACATCGTCTTTGTTCGTCCCAGCACTCCCACCTTGAATTTCGGCCATACACCCTTGAAAAACTTTAAATATAATTTGTCTCGCACCGCTCTTATAAACATTTCGATTCATTTTTTGTATCTTAACGCTTACACGATTAAAAAAACTCGAAATAGCACCGAAATACTATAAAAAATCAACCACACAGATACGACGTGACAGTTCAAGTACTCAGCTTAACAATTCTTCAGTGTTGCCAGTATTAACAAAAACAGTAGTTCCCAAAACATTCTTTTCATGACTTTCTTGACAGACTGTATACAGGTTTAAACCAGGGATGTTATGGATATGAAATTTCGGACTCGGATTGGATATGGATATAGAAATGATTATTATACCGGATACGGATATGAAATTATTTCGGCTTATCCGTTAGTTTCGGATAATTTCGGTTACGGATATTAGATATTTAAGGAATTTCAGAAATAAAATACAAATAGCTAATAAAATAGTTTCCGTATTCCAGAAATTCCATAGCACAAGACTTTTGTTTCACTTATTTGTTGAACTATTTGTGAATGTTTAATTGCTCACAACACAAGTTAGTTACGTTACGAGTATGATAAGGGTCAACTCACACCAAAAGAGCGTCGAAGCGCAGCGAAGCGGATCGCAGTTTCAGTGTCATATGAGTTTTAACTTTATTTTCATTGCTATAATACTTGTTATCGCATGAGAAACTCGAACGAGTCGCGCGGATGCCCGCGGCGCCGCGGGAATTCCAGCTAATTCTATGAACGGTAAACGGGTCGCTGCCCTTCGCCGCTCTTTCAGTGTGAGTTGACCTTAAGACGACAACAGGAGAAAACGAACTATGCGCGCGTGTGTCGGCCGCTGCCCGGCCAATCAACAAAATAACCTGTCATAACGTGTCGCAATTAGGCTCCACCCCTATCCGTTTATCCGAAACTTTTATTTCGGATTCGGTTATGGTTATGGATATTATTTTATATCAGATATCCGATAGTTTCGGTTACGGTTATGGAGCTCCCTAACATCCCTGGTTTAAACACTGTCAACCTCTCAGGATTATGGTAATAACATCTTTACACAACAACTTTTGTTCTATGACTTAAATTTATCATGTTTTAGTTCATAAATTTTTCACACAAAAAAGAATGAGCATTCTACACTTTACGACGTCTATGCGAAGCAAGCGATAATACAAGAGCGGAGGGAAGCGGGGTTCGAGAGGCGGGGTGCAGACATACAGACGTAAGTATAGCAAAATACAGAGAAATGTCTTAGATAGGTAAATGAATTATGTTTTGAAAAAGGTCATAGAACAAAAATTGTTGTTTATGATGTTTACAGTCCTGCAAGTTTGTTATTGTTCTGCCGATAACCCTGTATATGTCACAGTTAAATTGTTAACACCGTTAGGTTATAATCTATCTAGCGAAATTGTATACTATCGAAAGATTGTAAACCGTACTTTTAACGTAGGTATTAGTTTTCGTCGCCACTCCAGAACTTTTCGGTCCCACCGACCATTCACTATCCATAAATATACATCCTGTAGAACACCGAACGCCTGTGCTCCAAGTTTTGTATATTCATCATCATCGAAAGACTTCCACGGTTGGACACAGACCTCCCCCAAGTGTCGCCACTATGAACGGTCCTGTACGTCTCGCATCTATCGGATTCCCACAATCCTTATCACGTCATCGGTCCTCCTTGTAGGAGGCCTTCCAACGCTATGTCTCCCGGTACGTGGTCGCCATTCCAGAACCTTTCGGCCCCATCAACCATCTGTTCTGCGAGCAATGTTCCCTGCCCATTGCCATTTAAGTTTGTTTGCGATTCTTCGTGCTATGTCGATAACCTTGGTTCTTTTGCGGGTATCCTC
Source organism: Mythimna albipuncta (assembly GCA_929112965.1). Taxonomy (NCBI): domain Eukaryota; kingdom Metazoa; phylum Arthropoda; class Insecta; order Lepidoptera; family Noctuidae; genus Mythimna; species Mythimna albipuncta. The sequence continues at coordinate 11,000,592 of OV815985.1, forward strand.
ATTCCAGATTTGAAAGAAAGAAAAAGACGTGTTGCACTCGGGGACTGCTGCGGCATAGCATTTTTATCAACTTATGCAATTATAATTATTTATTTATTTTATTTATGCAGTATTTTTTTCCTTTGTTTTTGTTTTAAGCTATTGCATAGCTTCTATCGCGGGCCTTGAGCGTGGAGACCGAATCCAGAAATTCCGTAACGAAAATAACCTAACACCCCACTCATTTGTTTTTTGAGCGTGGTGACCGATAAGAAAACAAATGAGTGAACAATCAATCAAAATTCAATTCAATGTGTGAAAGTGTAACTTAAAAAACTTTTATTCGTACCTCACACATACAGTAGAATTCGATAATAATAATAATAAAAAAAAAATTAAGATTCGATCACGCAAGGAATCCCCGAGCATAGCCGTTTCCATTGCGCTTTGGGTGACTTTAAGTCGTCTGATGAGTCTCATTGTAAGCGACCACGTCCCGGAGCCATATGTTATCACTTTGTTATTTCTTTTGTCTTTGTAGATTGGCGTTAACCAAATCTGAATCACTAATTAGGGTTTGTATACATCAGGATTTTGTTTTATACTTCCAGGTGACATGGTACCAGAACTCGTTCCCTTTAAGCGCGTCTGAGCGAGTGACGATGTCTGCGCGCGGCAACAACCACACACTTCTTATAGCCAATGTGCAGCCTGAAGACTTCGGAAACTACAGGTGAGGTTCCATAGATATCTACGCTTTAGAACGTGCAATTATGACAGGTCTGTTGCGTCGAGTGGTTAGCGGCCCTGACTGCTATGCCGGAGGTCGTGGGCTCGATTCCCACACAGGACAAATGTTTGTATGATGAGCATGATCATTTAAGGGCCAAGCGCCCGAAAAGTGCCATAAAACAGTGATTTTCTGAGGCCTACTCCTCCGTAACGGCTAGGTCAATTGGTTTGAAAAAAATATATGTTTATTATAGATTCATGAACAACATTTGATTTTTTCGTGCTATTAATACTTTTGTCAAAAAAAAATATTTAGCAATTTCGCAACTTTTCCCTACTCATTCGAAACGGCTTGGGCCTTTAGAAACATTTTTACACATAAAAATTGGTGGTTAAATATTCTTCAAAGTGAACATTGCTTATGTAAATCAATCAATACCTCGCAGAGAAAATGGATTTAAAGCGCTTTCTGGGCGCTGCTGGCCGCAAATAAATGCACAGATTTTCGTACTGCCGCCTAGGCGAGTGCGAGAGTTGCGTTCACATAATTTCGGCCAGATGGTTCAAGGAACTATACGCCTTAATCTGTGCCTGGGTGTAATTGATCTATATTTAACTAGCTGACCCGGCAAACTTCGTACCGCCTAATAGTTACCTTTTATCTAAGCTGTCAACTCTACCTACTCTACCCTACTCTACCCTACTCTACCCTACTCTACCCTACTCTACCCTACTCTACCCTACTCTACCCTACTCTACCCTACTCTACCCTACTCTACCCTACTCTACCCTACTCTACCCTACTCTACCCTACTCTACCCTACTCTACCCTACTCTACCCTACTCTACCCTACTCTACCCTACTCTACCCTACTCTACCCTACTCTACCCTACTCTACCCTAATCTACCCTACTCTACCCTACTCTACCCTACTCTACCCTACTCTACCCTACTCTACCCTACTCTACCCTACTCTACCCTACTCTACCATACCCTACTCTACCCTACCCTACTCTACTCTACTCTACCCTACTCTACCCTACTATACCCAACCACACTCTACTCTACTCTACCCTACTCTACCCTACTCTACCCTACTCTACCCTACTCTACCCTACTCTACTCTAACCTACTCTACTCTACTCTACTCTACCCTACTCTACCCTACTCTACCCTACTCTACCCTACTCTACTCTACCCTACTCTACCCTACTCTACCCTAACCTACTCTACTCTACCCTAACCTAAAAAAAAAAAAAAAAAAAAAAGTAGCCTATGTCCGTCTCCTGGCTCTAAGCTACCTCCCTACCAATTTTCACCCAAATCTGTTCTGCCGTTCTTGAGTTATAAGTGGTGTAACTAACACGACTTTCTTTTATATATATAGATTAATTTAGCTAGATCGGCCCTGAACTAGTAATGTGACAATGAATGTGGTGTGTTCCAGCTGCGTGGCAGACAACAGCCTGGGTCGCGCGCGGCAGCACGTGGAGGTGTCGGGGCGGCCCGGGCCGGCGCGCTTCACGTCGGCGGCGCTGGCGCCCGCGCACACGCGCTACGTGCTCGCCTTCGCCGTCGACAGCTACCCCCCGCTCGACGAGCTGCGCCTCCTCTACCGCCAGCTAGCTGTGAGTACTGTGTGCAGACAGCAGCACGTGGAAGTGTCGGGGCGGCCCGGCCCACACCCTGCTTTACAGTCAGACTAAATACTTATTTTACCGGGACACCACAGCGACCAGTCTCCGCTACCAACAAAGTCTCCGCTACCAACAAAATGTATGCAGCTCTATAGAGCGTTAGGTACTCACCTGTAGCTCGATTCACGTAATGAAAACCGTAACGATATCGCAGCGATTTAGTCGTTTAGACCATTTCCGTATTCACATCCATCAATCGAGTTTGAACGACACCGATTTTATAGTCGTTTGAAATTCGTCGATTTAAAAAAAAAACATCTGTATTACATTATCCTGGTAGAATACTTATTAATGTAATTGGAAATAAGTCGATAGATCGTGAATACCGCTTTTGGATAGGACTTCGATCGAACGACTATAAAACTTCAACGATATTTGGCTCACGTGTCGTGACTCTGGTGTCTGTATGGTGTCCAGATTGGTAGTTTGAAGATATGACTTTCTCAAAGTTTTCACGGTAAATAATTGTCTTCCAGATCAACGAGTCTTTCCAGCAGCCCGGCCGCTGGCACGACGTGGTGATCCCGGCGCCCGAGCCCGCGGGCTCCCTCACGCACCGCGTCACCCACGAGCTGCGCGGCCTCGAGCCTGGCGCCGTCTACGAGGCCATCGTGCAGGCCAAGAACAGATACGGTTGGAACGAGGTATGACAAGCTAGGCTCAGCTAGAACAGTCCTGACGTAGCGGGTAACATATGAGCTCAAAAGCCCTACAACGAGCTCTTAACGCCATCCATTTGACGACCAACAACTCAACTGTTATTGTTATATAGCCTACTAGCTTTTGCCCGCGCGGCTTCGCTCCCGCTCTCCCATAGTATACCTTACTCTACACTACTCTACTCTACCAAACTTCACATAAATCATCTACTAAATTAATAGTCCGAACAAAGCCTAAAGTATCCTATCCTAGGTTTGGACAGGTGAGCCCGTTCTTGAGTTATAAAAATACAACGAATAGATAATAGATGTCACTCAAGATTAAATCAGCTTTCTATCGGTGAGAAAATTTTAACAATCGGACCAGTACTTACTTTCAGAGATGCTATAAGCAAAAAAAAAATTGAGAGGTGTCAAGGGACACCCGGATGGAACGAAGTAGAATCCTTATGAGATGCACTGTGGCTATAAGTTATTTAAGTTGGTCTGAGGGGTACTTTTTAGTGGTGGTACCATAACAAAAAGTGTAAAATAAAAAACCTTTTTACAAAAAAAAAAAATATATATATATATATATATATATATATGTACTCTGTCTGTCTATTCTTTCATACACGTCATAAGAGAGAGAGAGAGACAGTCAGAGAAACATGCGCACGCCGCACGGCTTACAATAGCTTACTATAGCAAAAAGTGTCGTTATAACTTTTTGTGAGAATTTTTTCCGTCTAGCCCCCTTTCAAAACGCGCGATAAGGAACTTCATTCCAAAAAAAAAAGACGTGTAGCACTCGGGGACTGCCGCGGTTAAGCTATTGCATAGCATTTTTTATGCCATATCAACTTATGCCATAGACTTCGCCAACAGCTGCTTAACCCCACCCACCCAAAATCAGACCTCGCCAACAGCTGCTTAACCCCACCCATCCAAAATGAGACATTGCCAACAGCTTCATATCCCCACCCATCCAATACCAGACCTCGCCAACAGCTGCTTAACCTCACCCATCCAAACACAGACCTCGCTAACAGCTGCTTAACCCCACCCATCCAAAACGCCGACAGCTGCTTTCACTCATTTGTTTTCTTATCGGTCACCACGCTCAAAAAACAAATGAGTGGGGGGTGTTAGGTTATTTTCGTTACGAAATTTCTGGATTCGGTCTCCACGCTCAAGGCCCGCGATAGAAGCTATGCAATAGCTTAAAAACTTTACCTCTTTATACTAATAGTGTAGATAATATACGTTTTACTTATCGTTTCCAGGTCAGTGACATCTTCCAGTTCCACACGCTCGGGGGCACCCACACAGCGCACGCAGACGAACTAACGCCGATGTTCTCATCAACCGCCAGAAATCAAATCGCAAAATCTCTCATTCTCGCCTTATACACTTTTTTTACGCGCCTAATTTGATTCGACCAATCAACGTTCTCCATTTGACATTTTTGACATGTTTTTTTTTAAATCGTAAAACGATAAGACACCAACGTTTTAGTATTAAGCTTTTTTAAGAGTTGTGACAGCTGAATTGTAACTATCGCCATTTTGTTTTTTTGACTATGGTATTATTATGAAGCTGTGGAGTTCGCGCGCGTTTTGACTCGTATTTGGCGGGATTGCTTCAAGTGAAGATCAGTGGGTGTTTTAATTATTTTCAAATTGATTCCCATAGGAAATGGTGATGTAAAATTGTCTGCGCAACTGGACAATACTACGCGTTCCAAATGAGAATAGGACCGATTCCTATGTTTTGACGTCTCGTCGTACTGTCAAATCGAAGAAATTTTGGCAAAACTGAAGAACTTAGAGATGAGTCAAATTGAAGAACTGGAGTCTGATTAAATTTTTTTCGTTCACAGTTTATAAATAAATTAACTTTTTCGTAAATTAATTAATGTTTAAAAATTTCTTTCCTCGATTTAACAGTAAATCGTGATGTCACAACATGGCGGGCGATCCTATTCTCATTTGGAACGCATTGTACGTGGAATCATTGAATCAGGCGCAATCTCAGTAAATGGAGCTGATTTATCGTAGTGTTAACTACCTCCACCAAGTTTGCCGAGAAAGTTGCCTTGATACATTTGCTGCCAAATACTAGATACCAAAACATTAGAATGAGTACATACATATTCCAATGGTAAACAAATTAATCATTCATATGAAGACACGACTTAAACAATTAAGTATCCAAGCCAACAAAAAAAACTACTAGACTGAGGTTTTCGCACTACATCATATAGGTAGGTCATCTCAGTATTATGTGAGTACGTGTGTTGGTACAATGCATAAGAGTGTCATAAATGAAAGAAACAGAATTACATACGAAACATAAATCATCTGTGTACTCTTAATAAATTACTTTAAGTTTCATAAGCTCCACTAAAATATATCTTTAAAAATAATCTCTTATTAACAACTGTCATGAAAACCGCGCGCGAATTAAAAAAAATGGCGATCAACGACGCTTCTAGTGTTACCATACCTCGATTCATACTACCATTTTGTAAAAACGCATTCAAGTTTAGGGTTCCTTGGAAAACATGTATTTTTTATAATCATTTTATCTTACTTAAATGAATACTTACGCACACATTATTTTATATTCTTTAAGTAAACTCTTTTCTTGGTACAAATGGCGTATTTTTGTGGTATTAGAAGTCTGAAGATTTGTATTAAATAACAAGACTTTATTGACTTTTAAGTGCATTTCTTTGCAAACTGCAAGGCAAGTATTAGAAACAAAACTAAGTACTAAGATGCTGATTAATTGGATTATTACATTTCAATATAAATAAAAGACGTCTCATTTCCATTGCTCTACAGTACCTAAGTGCGCCATCTTTTTGAACACATCGTATGTGATCTAAGGAAACCTTTTACAACCTAGACGTAACATATTAAATATATAATTTCGCATATAATGACGCTTTTTACCATAACATTTTACAAACATAATAATATTTTTTACTAAATAACATCCATGTAAAGTGAATTTACTAATGTACGTAGTTAATAATTTATTCTAAGACTTTCCGGATGGAATTTAAAGACAAAAAGCTTGTAAATGACAGCAGAAAGCTACCATAGCCACGAACTGATCTGGCCCGGTGAAAGTGACGCTGTCAGCGAATTGAAAATGACAGATCTTGACCATAGACAAAGTGACATTTTATCAGCATTAACGAATATCAAAGGAGATCGGAGTTAAATAATATCGGGTTTTGGCAGGATTTTTATATCCCAAAATGTCACTCAATTTATGGAAATCTTGTACAGGATTATGAATCAACGAATGGCGATCATAATGGAAAAAACACTGCGCGTAGTAAATGTCTAGTAGCAATTGTTATGGTTTGATTGATTCAATTATGAATTTACCAATTATGACAAATTTTCGTTGACAATTTTAGGATTTCTTTTTTTTTCTTTTGACTACACAAATATGATCAGTAACGGCTATGGATAGAGCCCCATTTTTTGTACTAGTTAAAAAATACTAGTGTTTATGGTGCATATATCCATCCTTCTCTCTCAGTCGCTCGCCTGACATTTTAACACGTCATAGTAAACCCCTTGAAATGTCACATGGTCAATACTAAACATGATTTGACAGCAGTTATGACTGATGAAATGTCACTTTGACAAGTCCTCTTGTCACTTTTTTTTAATAAATTCGTTAGTTCCGCTAAAAATCTAACCTGGCCAGATGGGTTTGTTGCATAATAGGTACATGTCAGGCACAACAAATGGGTTTGATGAGTTTGAACAAACAAAAAAACATACAAAATTACTGAGCAATTTAGCAAAATGGACACTGTATGCCGAAACTCAACCATAAACAAACAGCTTTTAAATAAAAATACGGTTTAAACAATCCATTTCTATATGTCTATGTAATTATCCCATCCATATTGCATGTCAATGTCAAATATTATAGACTATGGTTGACAGTTTCGATGTACCCTGCCCATAGACAAACCCACTGTCCCCGTATAAGCAAGTAGACTCCTAGTCATTATTATTTATAAGCAATAAATCGTGTTAGTGATAAATGCTATCTTTAGAAGTTAAATAATGTGTATTTTTATTTTTGTTTTCGTATGTTTCATGAGGTATCGTGTCGAATTGATAGTGACCGTGGATTAAGGAAATAATCAAAGCTATACTAAAGAGTTTACATGCACAACATAGCTTGCATACATTAGGGGACAAAATTTTTCGAATAAGAAGCCATGAAAATCATCGGCAGTGATCGGCAGTCTATTATTTACATGCCGGCGGGTATGCATTGGAATTGCACAATTTAACTCCGCCAAGTCCGTTCCATTATCGGGCCACTACACGTACGGCGTTGCGCCATCGGTACAGCTAAGGAGTGGAATCTGTGTTTTCTGATAGCTATAACCTAGGGGTCAAGATAGATTAGTTCTAGGCAAGCGTACTCCATTATCGGCCACATTATCAACGCAACACTCAAACTTTATTTGACATAGTGGTCAAACGCGAGCAAATGCTTAGTAAAAAAAAAACTAAAAAGTCTAAATAGTCTCCCAACAAAATCTAAGAGCTCACAAACAGTATCTACCTAAAACTTATTTAATAAAAATAAATAATTATAAGTTTTCATAAAAAGAAATGTTTTCAAAGTAATATTTACCCAGTCTCTGAACAAATTTCAAGGAAAACAAGTTTTTCGTCTACTAATTTTAACAGCAATGTAAAGTTGTCAAAAAATAAAAGGCAAGTTTTGACATTTGTATTTTGACTACCTAGCGGCTTGTCCGGGTTTGTTTAGCTACTAGTACTAATTTTAGTACTAGTAGCAACTACAACTACTAGTAACTACTACTAGTAGTAACTACAATAGCTACTACTACACCGGACGTGGACCCTAATTTATTATTTTATTGTTTCGTTCAAAGTTACATTCTAGGATATTTCTCCAAAGTCAAAAATGCCATTTATTTTTTAACGTGATTACCTACTATCTATTATGAGATCTATAGCTAATTAAATATCATTTTAGCTGTCAACACTGAGACATATCTCTCCAATAAGACAGCGCACACTGGTGACTGTCATCGTGACTTTTGACAAGCCACCGTGCTTAAATACCCAACATGTAGTGCACGCACTTGAAGACGTGTCAGTTGGGTAAAAAAGGGGTAAAAAAAATATTGTCACCGTGACAAAAGTCCCCAGTGCGCGCTATGTCTAAGAGGAATGTTTTGCATACTTAAATCGTATCTTTGAATGAAGCTTAATGCGTGTAAACATTTTGGATAGTGAAACTGAATTCAGACGGTACACTACTTAGTGTAAGTCTAAATCCACGGTCACCATTATAAAGATCGGTGTATTTCGAAGCTAAATTAGTCCTCATTCGTTATAAAGTAATTTAGGTGCAATATTAATTTAAGTGTGAATTCGAAAGCAATATTTAAACACATCACTAGGTATTGACGAAATTATTAACTCAGGTTGCAATGGGAATTATTAGCGTTGCCCCCAATTCCTGAATGGCCTGGTTCGATATTTTAAATTGTATGTTAAATTAAAAAAAAAAAATTCTTTAGTTTGAGAACATACATATAACTACGGCATTACGAAAGGACTTTCCTAATTCGCAATTAATAAACAGACTGAAAAAAACAATCCATTTTAAAAATAAACACGAGACAGGTGTACAAAGATCTTTTGGCATGTGACCGAATTCAGTACTAAAGACCCAAATAAAAAAAAGGAACTGTTAATTTTTATAAACGTGGCACTTACGAAATGTTAGAACATAGGTTCCCACAGAGCCTAGAGCAATGGTGGCCTTACGTGTTGTAGGTCGCGGGTTCAAACCCAGCCAGGCACATTACTTTGTGTAATTAATTCCATCACCACTGCTCTCAAAACGGTGAAGGAAAACATCGTGAGAAAACCGGCATGTCCTAGAACCAAAAATTCGAAGACATATGACTTTCATCAACCCATTACGGCTCATTCCCTCTAACATATTATAAGCCCGACTATGGTATGCTAGATAAATTCTGATTTTAAATTAGCTGGACTAAATTGACAGCAGACAATAATGTGATGTCATTTTGGTATAATTATAAATGTCATAAAATACTCATTAGTTATATACAAACACGAAGCGTCAAAGTTGAAAAAAAAAGTCCGATACAGACGCTGTAATAGAACTCCATCACGCCGAAAGTGACAGAAATACTTATTTAAAATTTAAGTATTTTGATTTAAACACTGTTACTTCTCTGTTTTTGTGTATAGGTATATCAATCCATTGGCTAGATATCAAGTATTTTTTATTCATACTCCCTATTGTGGTTTCATACAGAAAAGAGTCATCAAAATGTCCACGGGAACCTTTTTTATTATAAAGTTGCCATGTGCCAAAAGGGTTGCACTGTCCAATAATTGTTTGGTTTGAACTACACAAACTATAGTTTGTAACATACAGATTTGAATTGGGACATCAAACTAATATTTCCTATTGGAACCAAAACTTCTTACTTTAATTTAATTGTATTGATTTAAATTGCGCGGGTTATTCAGAAGAACGTTGGTAGGTACCTGATTTGGACACTATTTTGAATTAATTTAAAAAAAGAATAGTTCTGTTTCTTTTTTTTATGAAATCTGTCCGTAATCTGTACTTTCCATGGCTTAATAAAATTTCTCGTTCTTCTGGGTTACCAGTAGCAATAATACATCATATATTAGTTTTAAAAATATTAATTTTGTGTAAAACATTAAAATAATCACTGCCGATATAATTAATTTTTTATACCAACTTTTTGTAATTATTTTTAAGATTTTATTTCTTAAATTCATTAAAAATAATGTAATTAAAGAAAAATAATCGGCCATAATTCTTTTTAATGAGAATTTAGATGTAAATTTTTTTAGAAAAAAAAAAACTTGATATATATAAAATATTATATAGTTTGAGTGAAATTTGTAAATTTGATGGGCTGTAGAAAATCGCCTTTTTATTTGAGAAAAAAACTAAGAAAACTGAACCCTGTATGTAGTAAATAAACATGTAAGTTTATTATAACAATGTGTTTTATTGTCGTTATCGCATTGAACCTTTCGAATACTGTAATTAAAGACACAATAGTAAGACAATGAGAGAACGAACCGGTGTTCGCTTGGGGTTTAATTAATTAAACCCAAGAAACGCTTGTAGGCGTTTTTTTTTTCTTTTGCTCTAAAGCTTAACAAGACACTTTGTGAGTAGCAAAGGACCTACCTTAATTTTATTGTAACCAGTAACATAGTTAGGCGTGAGTGGGGTTACCAGATAAAAAATCAAAAGTCCAGATTAAAATCCCGATTTTTATCGATAATCGTCAGACTTTTTACTGTTTGAAAATTTTTTCACACTGCGAATGTAAATCATGCGTTACACAACGTACTCAAAATGGTTGGGGTGCAACAATTTACTGAAAAATAAGAGGGATAAGAAAAAAAAAGATTTTAACACCCAAGTTTGCAACCTTGAACACCCTGTGCTACCACCCTGGTGTTCAAAATACTGCGGAATTTTGACACATTTTTTTAATTTTTCGAAAAAACTACGTGAACAAAGCGTTTTTTAAGTTTATTTGCTTATAATATAATAAAGCTAACTAAATCTACTACAATTTGAGCTTAACCCCTGCCTCATGGTGGAATGGCGTCAGCTCATGGTGGAATGACGTCAGCGACTATCGCAACCCAGTGCTGGGTACGCCACAATTATGGCGATAAGTCCCCTCTTTGGGGCGTGGCTGGAAAGACCTCACGGCGTCCTTACCTTCCGCATGACACAGGTCCTCACCGGAAATGGCAAGTTCGGGAGGTTCCTGTTCCGAATCAAGGCGGAAGTGACGCCTGGGTGCCGCCACTGTGCGGAACGCCCGGAGGACACGTTGGAGCACACAATCGCGGTGTGCCCTGCTTGGGCGGAGCATCGCCGTGCCCTCGTGGGGGTGATCGGCGGCGGAGACCTCTCGCGCCGGGCCTTGGTCGAGGCCATAGTCCGGAGCGAGGAGGAGTGGCAGGCGGTCGCCGAGTTCTGCGAAGCAGTAATGCTCGCTAAGGAGGAAGCCGACCGCATCAGGCAACGGCGCTCTCGCCGCCGCCTCCGGGATTCCGATCCCGATTTCCAGCCACCGTAGGCGCGGGCTTGCGGACAGTGAGCAATGGGTAGCTTGCTGTCCGGCCGTCCGGTAACCGTCCGGACCAAGCCCAAGTCGTCGACGGCGCGCGCTGTCCCCGCGCGCCTCAAGGAGTTGTCAGCAACAGCAGGGGCCCAGCCGGGTCGAAGCCTACTGGGGCCAGGGTTATCCGAAAGGGCGCTCGAGCCCCGGTATGAAGGCTTGAAGGAACGGGATGGGTTTTTTAGTCAGTAAGAGTCTGAAACTATCTCCCGCTCCGCCCAAGAGCGGGGGTTGTCATAAGATGATTTTTCCCATCGAAAAAAAAAAAAAAAGCTTAACCCCTGCATTTGCTTCATACTCATACTTCAAGACACGTTCGTTTGACTTGCTGTATCTTCGTAACCAATGGCCAATTTTGCTTAAGTTTCGCTCCAATTGTAGTAAATTTAGCTATCTTTATAGCTATCTATACCGCACTACGATTCGAATAATAATAATAAAAATATCGATATGAATCGTAGCGCGATGAGTCAGTTTTCGAGTATTGAAAAATGATTAAAAAATGAAGATCGCACTTTTTTTTACGTTTTTACATATATTGTTAAAAACACATTTCAAAAGTTTATATAAAGATTCATTGACTGGCCCTGGATTCCGAGGTATAAATCTTACGGCACTCCACTACTAGTGTAATGTTCAGGGTGTACGGACTTTATTAAACCTGATTGAAGCGAGTGCTCGGCACACGTAAACTAGTGCGCAGTGTAGGGACGGGGCTCAATGAAAAAGGATTTATGTTCACTTTTAGTTAGTTATATTGTTAGATTAGCATAAAAATATCACTCAATTCATGGAAATACTGTACAGTCATGAATCAAAAATGAAAAATAATGAAAAAACAATGTGCGTAGTGTTTTTTATTAGCAATTGTTATGAATAACTGATTCAATTATGACAAAATTTCGTGGATAATTTTGGTATTTCCTATTTCTTTTACTTTTGTTTACACAAATATGATAAGTAAGCGGTACCGATGGAGCTCCATTTTTTTTGTACCACTTAAAAATTAGGGGTTTATAACATTTGTCAGGTTTTTCACCAGTGTGAGTGCGAATATGGACTGTTAGAACATACTATCTGTTAAACTACGCTGACATTACCACATTTGTAAGGTTCTGTGCCTAAAAATGTGACTTATTAAATGACCCTTATCACAAGATCAAGGCTCACATTCTTCACATTTGTAAAGTTTTCTGCCAGTGAGCGTACGAATATCTTGTTAAATGATCCTTCCGACTGTAACAAAACAAACATTCTTCATAATTCTAAGGTTTATCGCCATGGTACGTACGAATGTGTCTTGTTAAATGACTTCTCTGACTAAAACAAAGCTGACATTCTTCACATTTGTAAGGTTGTTCGCCAGTGTGCGTACGTATGTGATTTGTTAAATAGTCTCTCTCCCTAAAACAAAGCTCACATTCTTCACATTTGTAAGGTTTCTCGCCGGTGTGTGTACGAATGTGTCTTGTTAAATGACTCTTCTGAGTAAAACAAAGCTGACATTCTTCACACTTATAAGGTTTTTCGCCGGTGTGCGTACGAATGTGTTCAGTTAAATAATACTTCCGTGTAAAACAAAGCTGACATTCTTCACACTTGAAAGGTTTTTCGCCAGTGTGTATAAGAACGTGTTCTGTTAAATGTTTCTTCCGACTAAAACAAAGCTGACAGTCTTTACATTTGTAAGGTTTTTCGCCAGCGTGCGTTCGAATGTGTCTTGTTAATTGACTCTTCTGACTAAAACAAACGTGACATTCTTCACACTCGTAAGGTTTTTCACCAGTGTGTACACGAATATGTTTTATTAAATCTCCCTTTTTATTGCAACTGTACTGACAAATTTCGCACTTGTAAGGTGCATCGCTGCGTATACAAGTTTGTTTTTGTAAATTACGTTTTTTAATATTAACTTGAGGTGTTTCACTAGTTGAAGGTTCTCCGGATTTGGGAATCGGTTTGGACGCACAACTTTTGTTCTGGGTAACTTTTGTGTGTGACTTTTCATTCTTCTTTTGTTTTCCTTTAATGCTGTCTTCAGAGCTGTTTTCTCGTATGAGCAGTTTTCGTTTCTTCGCCACCACCGCCCCTGTGAACGGAAATCTAATAGTTTTCAACTGTGCTGAAACTAGAGATGTGCCGTGCCGGCAATTTTGCCGAGAAGTGGGAATATTGGTGGGAGTACTGGTGGCACAACTCTAGCCGAAACTGTCAGTTGTCCTTTCAGGTTTTCGAATAATAATGATCATGCACGATCAAAGGATTTAACAAAATAAGCTGTAACATCCCGACTAGAGACTACTACTATTGAGAGCAGTGGTGACCGAGTGTGAGTGCGAGAGTGACCTCGACTTACGAGTTGTAGGTCGGTGTAATTTATTTCATCACCTCTGCTCTCAAAACGGTGAAGGAAATCATCGTGAAGAAACGTCTTAGAGCCAAAAATTCGACGACATGTGGCATCCACTGAACCGCATTAGGCTCGCGTGGTAGATTACGACCCTTTCCCTCTCCTAGAGAGGAGGCCTCAGTCCCAGCAGTGGGAACATTATAGGGCAAACTATGCTATGCTTTCTCGACTACAGTAGGGCCAACAGCAAGAGTAACGATATTAGCAGTGTATGTATCTTTTTATGTACGGACGTTCTACCGAAGCGGTTCAGCTACTGGACCCCTTTTACTGAAAGAGATGTCAGTCGATTCGTGTCATGTGGGTCAAGTGTGCGCATTTAAACTTTGGCGCTTCAAAAACTCTAAAATTATTTTTAGAATGAAACAAAACTGTGTTAATTAGTAAGACTGTTTATTTGCAATCAACTTAGACACAATAATAGTATTGTCAGTAGCTTATATTTTAAGAAACTATAGAAAACAAAGACCGTTCCTTACGCGCACACTTGCCCCAGTGTAGGGGTATGTGTGCGCAGCACTGTGGGTAAGTGTACGCAACAACAAAAAAAGAAATAATGAGCTATCTATTTTTAGAACATAAGCAATATTATATAATTATTAAAATTTTCATCATAGGTACTTAAAGTAATCAACATAATAATCATCTTAAATCAAAATATGAGATCAACTTGAACTTAGAAATCCTTATCTACTTCGTCATACATGTATCACAAATAAAAGTGCCGTGTTCTAAGCTGGTGCACTGTTCGTGCCACCAGGCTCCACAAAGGCTACATTCAATTCAGTCTTCAGTAGGTGGATCAGAATACTTTTCGCCACATAAGGGGCAGTAAAACTCTTTTTCGTAATTTTTTGGTTTCTTAAGAATCTTATTTTTCAGTCATTTTTTTGTCAGTCTCAGATGATTTTGTAGTAGTTTTCTTAGTTTTTAGTCTTTCTTTTAAATCTAGTCGTATTTTCTTTTTGGATAATTTCTCTTCTTCCTCTTTTTTCTTAGTTTCTAATTCAGATTTAAAAGGACTATAAGTAGCAATTATTGACTTTTTGCCTTTACGTCGTCGATCTTGTATAGACGACAATGGTATGAATTCTTTGCTGGTTGAAGCTACACATGTTGGTGACAATGCAGTAGTGGCTGAACTGGTCACAGTTGTGTTTGTCGCTGAACATGATTGGAAGATTTCTAAGAAGTTTTCTTGTGTTTGCTTGTCAGCGTTGGATGATGTCAATGTATGCTCAGTAGTCAACAGCAGATCTTGTACATGTTGACTGAATGATGTGGTAACTGTAGAGATATGCAAAGAAGAATCTTGCTCTGATATAGAACGATTATGTAATATCGAAGGTGAAGTCGTTCCTGCACTTTCCAAAACTTCTTGTGTTGGCTGTGTAGAAGAGGTGGACGCTACTAAGTTTGTCAAATGCTGTGTGCGTATTGGAATTGAAGTTTCTTGGAAAGGTTCCTGTACTGCTGTAGTTGGCAACATCTCAATCTAAATTTTGAGCAGGAATCATGTCAGTTACAGAAGCTGCCGCAAAATCTTCCTCCGAAAAAATGTCTCTGTCTATTGGCCAGATTCCAGAAACTTTGAAACCTGAAACCGCATTGCTAAGCGAAGCTGCTTTTAGGAAGGCCTCATTCACCAATTGAGCTATTTCTGTTTGTGCAATCACGCGGCCTGGATGGTGGCTTAGCCATTTATCACATGCGTCAGCGAATTTTATTTTGAGAGGCCCAAAAAACCCACGATCTAAGGGCTGCATCTTGTGGCTACTGTGAGGTGGAAGAGTAAGCATGTGAATGCCATTATCACGACAAAACAGTATAGCATTCAGAGAGATATGGCTGCTATGGTTGTCCAAAATTAACAAGACAGGATTATCTTTGGTTGGCTGAACATGGTCTTTAAAATGGCGTAGGTATTCTACAAACAGATCCGTATTTATGAATCCTGAATCGGAAACCAGTCCAACACTACCTTCGGGTGCATTGTTAAGCAAATAACCTTGCATTCTCTTCCTGGGAAAAATAAATGCTGGAGGAACATAGTTTCCAGTTGCACTCATTGCGCAAACTAGTGTAATCGTTTGGCCTCTTTCAGCAGAAACGATTTTTCCCACCAGTTTTATTCCTTTCACCGATATTACTTTTGGTATTTTCTTTGGTACAGTATTCACTCCACTTTCATCCATATTATATATTCGGCTGGGTACAAATTTGTGTTTGTTGTAGAGGCTCTGCAAGTTATCATAAAATCTTTGTACTTGAGTTTTATTGAATCCCATGGCTCTGGCAATACTAGTTGGGACTGGCTGTCGCAATTTCAATTCAGGATACCTTTTGAGAAATCCATATACCCAGTCTCGGCCAGCTAATTTGGTGGATGTGTTGAATCTATGCGTAATTTTATTTACTTCAGCATACTCATAAATTAACTTCTGGAGGCTCTGCATAGTGAGACCATAATAAAGATCATCACATTGTTTAATATATGTGTATATATCAGTCTCTTGCTCCTTAGTGAATGTCAAAGAAAATCTCCCCATGCTGGTTGCAGTCTTTCCAGCTTTTAAACGTTTTCGCAGAGTACTTTCCTTAAGTCCGACTTGAGATGCAGCTTTTCTTTTACTGGCACCTTTCGAAATTAATAATTTGGCGGCTTCCAGCTGTTCATCTGTGACAATGCATCTATCCGGAGCTTTCCTCTGATAATCTCGAGGCATTTTGAATTTATATTTGTACTCTGAAACAAAACATAGCAACACATGTACAAAGATATGCAAGCGGGGTAAGTGTGCGCATGCGCACACTTACACGACAGGTTTCTGCGCACACTTAACCCAAACCATCGAAACAGAATTGTATGAATGTCGTTGATTATTACGTCATCATAACAACTTAAACACTGGCAAATAACAAACTAGATATTATGTTGCACTTGATAGCAAATAGCATATTTATAAAAAGTTTACATGACTAAAAAAGATTACGCGTCAAATGTGACAAAATATCGTAAATATTTTAGCAAAAATCTTCATTTACCTGTCAGATCAAAATGGCGCGCGAGCAGCCGCTGTGCCGTCCCGCGGGTTACTAGAGAGGGGGGTGGCCGTTCCTTAGCTCTACATAGTTTTCGGGATATTTTGAATGCGCACACTTAGACGCTGCGCACACTTGACCCACATGACTCACTAATTAAAAAGTAGGGGTGTATAGTTTTGCGTATGTAAAGGGCGGCGAAAATTGTTATGATCCGGTTGACTTACAAAAGCGGTGCGGCGCCACAACGGTGTCATGCCGCATCGCCGCCGGTGCCCCAGCAGCTTTGGACAGTCTGTTAATAATGTTCCCTCTCTTGCGACGTATAAACAACTGTGCGGTGCCGCAGCGACAACGCAACGCATTCACTCCTCTCCGCCTCGCGCCGGTTGTAAATCCGGTGCGGCGCCGTAGCAGACGACGAGCAATGGGTAGCTCGCTGTCCGAACGTCAGATAACTGTCCGGACCGAGCCTACGTCGCCCAGCTGGGTCGAAGCCTACTGAGGCCAGGGTTAACTCTGAAAGGTAGCTCAGCACTGGTATGAAAGGCAAGAAGGAATGGGGTGGGTTTTTTAGTCAGTAAGAGTCTGACACTATCTCTCCGCCCAAGGGCGGGGGATGTCATTTGGATGATTTTTACCCAACAAAAAAAAAGTGCTCAGTGTGACAGTCACAGATATTTCTATGTAAGTCGACGCAGCGACACCACTCCGGTGCACCGCAACGCGTCTTGTGCCCCTAGGGCCACGCTAAAGCGGTTGTATGTTTCAGCCCTTTAAGTAGATGTGCTGTGAGATATCTATCTGGCAGTAGGAGTGTGCTCTCCAGCGAGAACTACTCGAAGTGTAGCAGAGTGGCTGTGCTACTCAAGAGTGTACAGAGAGGACGCCTGAAGTTGGCCCAGGTGTCGCCACTGTACGGAACGCTCGGAGGATAGTTGAGCACACAGTAGAGGTGTGCCCCACTTGGGCTGAACATCGCCGTGCCCTCGTGAAGCCGATAGGCGGCGGCGATCTCTCGCGCCGGGCCTTGGTACAGA
This sequence comes from Mythimna albipuncta, assembly GCA_929112965.1. NCBI lineage: Eukaryota > Metazoa > Arthropoda > Insecta > Lepidoptera > Noctuidae > Mythimna > Mythimna albipuncta. Next base: position 11,018,373 of record OV815985.1, read on the forward strand.
CCATAGTCCGGAGCGAGGAGGAGTGGCAGGCGGTCCATCTGCGAAGCAGTAATGCTAGTAAAGGAGGCCGACCGCATCAGGCAACGGCGACGCTCACAGCGCCCCAGCCGCCGCCGGGATTCCGATCCCGATTTACGGCCAGCGTAGGCGCAAGCTTGCGGACGGCGAGCAGTGGATAGCTTGCTGTCCGACCGTCCGGTAACTGTCCGAAACGAGCCCAAGTCGTCGACGCTACGCGCCTCAAAGATATGTCAGCAACAGCAGAGGCACGCCGGGTCGAAGCCTACTTGGGCTAGGGTTATCCGAAACGGAAGCTCTGTCCCGGTACGAAAGGTACGACGGAACGGAGTGGGCTTTTACTCAGTAAGAGTCTGACACTATCTCCCGCTCCACCCAAAAGCTAGGGACGTCATTGGATGATTTTCCCCACCATAAAAAAAAAAACGCCTGAAGTTATCTTGTAAAGTTCATGTTGTTACACCAGTCGGCCTGTTCGCTCACACAATGATTCACTAACTAATACTCACGTGTCGTGTCACTGGCTCTTCGCTTCTTCCTCAACACTTCTTCTTCTTCTTCCACCTCCGTTTTTATCCCTATTAAGGACGCATCATCTTCTGAATGTGGCTCAAACTGTTGTGCTGGTATATCTTCAGCGTCGGAATAGCTATTGTATAGACTTTCCAGTTCTGTAAGTAAAAGAAAAATACGGTGAAGAGAAAGTTACACATTATGCACATAGGTAGATAACTCAGGAAACCGAAAAATAAGTGTATATAATACTAGCGGCCCGTCCCGGCTTCGCACGGGCAATAAATATAGCCTATGTAACTCTACTACTACGTTACTGTAGCTTTCCAATGGTGTAAGAATTTTTGAAATCGGCACAGTAGTTTTTGAGTTTATTCGTTATATACAACTAATATAAGTGTGTTAAAAAAATACAAATCTTTCCTCTTTATAATATTACTAGCTTTTGCCCGCGACTTCGCCCGCGTGGCATTAGGTACTTAAGGAATCGGGATAAAAGGTAGCCTATGTTGTTTTCCATGTCAAAGGCAATATGCATGCCCAATTTCATCCAAATCCGTTCAGCCGTTTTTGCGTGATTAAGTAACAAACATCTAAACATCCACACTTTCACATTTATAATATTAGTTCAGATTAGTTTAGATTATAACCCGAAATAAAACATAGCATAATCAGCTTTTTAATGTTCACACAGCTCGGACTCAGGCATCATCTCTAGGAGAGGGAATGGGCCGTAATCCACCACGCGGACCCAGTGCGGGTTGGTGAACGTCACATGTCTTCGGATTGTCGACACCTAAGGTGATTATCACACTGCCACGCTTCACGCTGCATGTTGCGCGTCAACGCACGGCGGGACGTTAGTTGCGTTTTGTAGATTCACGCAGGCTCTGACTAATTTCATCCAAAATCACGCAGGGCACTACGAGACTCAGTGTGCCATACCTTGCGTCTCACCCCGCACCCACGCGCGTAAGCGCAGGTTTCTCCGCTTGTAGGCGGGTGACCTGCATGAACGCGCGGGGATGCATTTTCTGTATGTTGGACTGTGCGTGTTTTCTATACAAACGGACATACTTACAAGCAACGTTAAAACATGCATTCACGCGCTACGCTGCGTGGTGCGTGGCAGTGTGATAATCGCTTTAATTATAATTGGACGGGAAAGGCTAGTTGACGTAAAAAATGTAATTAGTCCGTCTTTTAGATTATTCAAAAATAAGGGACACGTATTTTTTTATTTGTAAATTAAACAAAAAATAACAAAGATATAGCCCATTAAAGTTACGTGTGACGTCACCCCGTGCGAAAAAATGTAGCACGGCGTGACGTTACACGCCGTAACGTAACCTTTACGTAATCGAAAAAAGAAAAAATACGTGTCCAGTATTTTTTTATAATCTAAAATACGGACTAAATAAAATGTAATTATTTTGACCCTGGAAACCAACCTATTGTTCCAGTCTTTCGATGTACGCGGTATAAACGTGGAACATGGACACGGGTCCAATAGACCCACGATTATATTTACGATTACGTCAGCTGAGCGAGTTCAATGACCTGTAGGTGGTTTGTACCCAACGCCGACTACTATCTATAGGTCATTAAATTCGCTCAGCTGACGTTTTCTTAATGAAATTAATTTCGTACATGCGTAAATTAATAAGAGTTTTGAAAAAAAGGTACTTTATTTTTTAATTTTGTCTTTACAAATCGATAGTGTTTCATGCACCGGATCGACCCTCCACGGGATTAAAACGATTAAAATTCAGCGGTGTGGTTACAGGTTAGATTATTAGACTAGTTCTTATCAACTTACCATCACTTAGATGTTCCTCTTTAACTTCAATAATTAGAGTCTCACAAACAGCTTGTAATTCTTCTTTGATAGCATCACATTCTATTTGACATTCATCAACTATGTTCACGTGCTCAATTGGTGACCGAATAAACCCATTAAAACACTTAAAGTGCTCTTGGTTTATTAAGAGATTTTGCTGTAAAACGTTAAGTAACCAAAAATATAACATGGTGTAAAAATTATTGGAATTAATTCAGTTACTGATTTTGAACAATCTATGTGAATCAGGTTTCACCACCTGAAAAGTTTATCACCTTTTTTTTTATGGTGGGAAAAAATATGTATTGACATCCCCCGCCTTTGGGCGGAGCGGGAGATAGTGTCAGACTCTTACTGACTAAAAGACCCACCCCGTTCCTTCTAGCCTTCATACCGGGGCTACAGCGCCCTTTCGGATAACCCTAGCCCCAGTAGGCTTCGACCCGGCTGGGTCCCTGCTGTTGCTGACAACTCCTTGAGGCGCGCGGGAACAGTGCGCGGCGTCGACGACTTGGGCTTGGTCCGGACAGTTACCGGACGGCCGGACAGTGAGCTACCCATTGCTGTCACACAAGCCCGCGCCTAAGTTGGCCGGAAATCGGGATCAGAATCCCGGCGTCGGCGGCAGCGATATCGCCGTTGCCTGATGCGTTCGGCCTCCTCCTTTGCGAGCATTACTGCTTCGCAGAAGTCGGCGACCACCTGCCACTCCTCCTCGCTCCGGACCATGGCCTCAACCAAGGCTCGGCGCGAGAGGTCTCCGCAGCCGATCGCCCCCACGAGGGCACGGCGATGCTCCGCCCAAAAGTATATCACCTCACGATCCTCATTCATCATCTGAGTGAGCAGCTCTTCAGCTTCCAGACATTTTCTCTGCAGTTGGCAGCATTGCTTTAGTTTAGTGCAGCATATGAAACAAGCAAGCATCGGTCTACTGTCTTCAGTTACAAACTGCAACAAAAAGTATTCAATTACTTTTTTTGAATGAATAAAATTACAGTCACAATATCATTGGATAACCATAAAATCAAATTAAAAAAAATCAAATCAAATCAATCAAGTGTAACTTCCTAACAAAATCGTAGACTACACTCGAAGTTGTTGTGTTGATTACGTCTACCTCAGACAGACAGTCCAATTGGCTAGATCTAATTTCGAGAAAGAGGTCAACCGTTGAAAACAACTCGGATGGGCAGCCAGTGTCCAACACGCCACAGTGTCTCAGGACGAGTAGTGATAGTTTGACGGGTGACAGGACAGAAAGCTCTTTGGCGGAGTGGGAGATAGAGTCAGACTCTTACTGACTAAAAAACCCATCCCATTCCTTCAAGCCTTCATACAGGGGCTCGAGCGCCCTTTCGGATAACCTTGGCCCTGCTTCAACCCAAAGCTGTAGCCGCTGGGATGCCGCTGGGCCCCTGCTGTAGCTGACAACTCCTTGAGGCGCGCGAGAACAGCGCGCGCCGTCGACGACTTGGGCTTGTTCCGGACAGTTACCGGACAGCTTTACACGTACGCCTCAAAAAGATGCCAGAAAAACCATAGGGACCCAGCAGGGCCAGTGTGTTGGAGCCAACGCAAGTGCAAAGATTAATAAGCGATTTTCAATACCAATAAGTGTCTGACCTTCTACAAAAACCAGTTACTATTAATTAAATGCGCAATTGGAGTGTGACAGCGTTTTGTATCAGCGTTTAGTGGCCAGTGTGGGTCTTGTGGAGCCACCGGCGTCATCCATGTGCGGCTAATCCATATAAAATGTAAGAGAACTACAGGAAACATGCTTTATGGTTGTTGCCGATGGTTTAGGTATAGTACAATTCACGAATGATGGCGGCCGTGAAGTTTGCGCAGAAGGCTGCGCAGTAACGTGTTTTAGGAACCAAATGACGTCGTGCGTGTGCGAGACGAGTGTGGTATGCGCGAAAGTTCGCAAAGGCTAACTTCACGCCCGCCATCATTCGTGAATTGTCCTGTACGGACCGGACTCTTAATGTAATATTAGTCCAGATTCTGGTCAGTAGGTCGTCTTAGGGGCGGATTTTTAATTTTTACTTACCGGAACACCAGTCAGCGTCTCATACAGTTCATGCAACTTCTTATTGACAACTTTAAACATGCGAACATCCTCCGCTAAACATATCCTACACATTGATAGTTTTTCCATTTTTATTTTTTAGTCAAAACGTTTATTTATTTTGGTTTCGCAGTTTCCGCATGTAGCTGTCTGTTGTCTGCTGTAGTACTTGTTTATTTTCAACTTACAATATAGTTAAATAAAGTAGGTACGAAGCGAAAATTTTACAAGAAAACACAAAACATAACCATATGAGCCTGACAGTTGACATGCAACCAGACTTGACAGCTGTGATTGTCAACTTGACAACCACAGCTAGCGGTGGGCGTTTCATCAACGAACAGCTTTCAAAGACCGTTTTTTGTTCTGCAACGGAACAACCGTTTTCCATCCTGCAACCAAACAATCTTATTTGCACAAAACAGTCTTCAAATAACTTTACGTGAATTCTTATCTTACTATGAAGGAAATAAGGTTGAGAATACATTAACCTTTCAATCGTGGAAAATACAGACACAATAGAAAGATATCGTTTTAAAACCAGTTCTTGCAATGAAAAATAAACTTTATGGCCATAAAATATAAAATACAGCACTAATTTTATTGCCACTCTTAAACCGCCCTCAAACTAACAGCGACAACGAGTGTTTTCTGCAACTACTTCACTCAACGATAGTTTCGTTTTTGAGGACTGTTTTTAACAACTGTTTCTGTCATCGCAAGACTGATTGCGTTTCGTCGTCGGTCAAAAATTCGACAACGACCCACCACTAGCCGCAGCGCCCGCAGCTGCCTTACCCCTAGTTCCGAATTACATCAATAGCGATTGTGTCGCGAATCCTACGAAATTCAATAGTCACAAAATATAAGGGCTATTTAGTACTATTTGAGACGTTGCGCGTTAGTCGGATTCGCGTCCTAATCGATTTTGACGCAAATCGGAACGCGGTGATTCTAGGTACTTTTAGTTTTTTTTTGTTATTAATGTTTTCGACTTGGATACTAAGTCTATGCCATGTCTTCGATAAACGGTTCTTTGGTTTTAGTAGCTATTGTCTGTGCGGAAATTAAATAGTCGTGGGATTTGAGGGCGCTGCTGTAGATAAATATCGTGTTTGTTAGAGTCTATGCGAAGAGTAAACCATCGTGGGAATTGAGGGCAAGCCGCTGCTGTAGATAAATATCGTTTTTGTTATGTAAGCAAGTGTGACGTCATTATAGTGCGACCGTTAAATCTTGATATTTTGAAACTATGTTAGACTAGCTTCTTCCAGCGACTTCACTCTATAATAAAAAATATCCTATTGGCTAAATTTGCTCACTTGATGAAAGTGCAGAGTGTTTATGATTAAGTTCATCTGTCTAGTAGTTTTTGCACGACACATTCGTACATACGAGTACCTCCATCCATCTTCACAAACTTTTGCATTTATAATATTAGTAGCCTATTTATTGAACTTGCTCACGTGATGAAACTTAGCAAAAATATAGGTTGTAAGCTATATTATTGCAACGTTTACCTATCATTAAATTCATCCGTTTATAAGTTTTTGCGTAATGAGTAACAAACCGTTAATTGTAGCGACACCTGGGGGAGGCCTATGTCGAACAGTGGACGTCTTCCGATTGTTATGATGATGAACATTTAAATGCAAACACGAACCGGTAAAGGAAAATAGCGTGAAGAAACTGATGTACTGCCTATCTAGGTAGGTTCCACCAACGACCACTTACCCAGTTCCAACGAAAATGGTTCTAACACTTTGACTGGGATCGGTCTATTGTCACTAACTAGAATACTGTAGCTAACAGCAAGTTTATGTTTACCCTAGTTAAATTTAAAGGGAAAAATGGGACACACTACCACTTTCTCGTTGTCTTACTCGGTACATTTTTTCCTTTTGCTAATCAATGAAAAATATGAACTTAATGACTATGAAAATAAAGTACACTTCAGAATTTGTAATGTTGCTTCGTAAAAAATCTATTTAGCCTGTAAGGGACCATCACGTATAGAAGATTCTTGGGATCACTTGGTTGTCCGTCTGTTTATCTGTTAAGACCCTTTAACTCGAGAACGCTTGGAGGTATCAAGTTAAAATTAAAACCATACACTCAAATCTGCGGTCTTTTAAAGTTGTGAAAAAATCAGACTTCTGAGTTAGCGAAAAAAAAAAAGATACGGCCGTTTATGTCGCAAAAAAACATATATTTCGATACTCAAGGGAATGAGAGTTCAAAGGGGTGACGTTGACCTAGAATCCTGAAATTTGGCATAAATCAAGGTCTCATAGAACAAGTACAGGGAAAAATCTGAAAATTGTAAATGAGAATGGGCACATTGGGACCACCCTCCAATAGCAATGAGATATATATCGTTGGATAGGTTTTTTCAATTGGAGCAACAATTGTTATGACAACTTTGTTGTAACAACTGTCCGTTCAGAGTTATAGGACTTACAAGTTCAGATTTAAAGATAGAAATATTAAAATATTTTTGAGGGAAAAATAATAACACCGTTAATAGTTCATTAATTATTATTTGGTTTTTTTAAATATTCAATAAAAAAACAACGTTTAAAAATATAAAAAAATAGTAGCCCACCGGTATCGGGGACAGAGTCCAAGCTACCGGCGGTCAGGGCTCTAGAGAAAGGAACCTCCTGACTATACGAGCCGTGTCCAGCAATACTGCTTTCTTAATCAAGCCCTTGATCCAATCGCCTAACGAGAGCCTCCTAAATCATTGGTCGAGGCTCTTGGGTATTAGGCCATTGGCTGAAACAACTATCGGTACAATGATCGCTGAATCCACTTCCCACATGTCGAGACAATCTCGCGAGCCAAGTCAATAAGTATATACTTGATCTTGATTTGTTTATCTTTCTCGGCTTTCACAAGGTTCTCGTCATTCGGAACGGATATGTCAACAATCATTGCACGCCTCTCGCTTCGGTTCACCACCACAATATCAGGCTTATTAGCCATTGTCGCCACTGTGCGGAACGCCCGGAGGACACGGTGGAGCACACAGTCGAGGTGTGCCCTGCTTGGGCGGAGCATCGCCGTGCCCTCGTGGGGGCGATCGGCGGCGGAGACCTCTCGCGCCGGGCCTTGGTTGAGGCCATGGTCCAGAGCGAGGAGGAGTGGCAGGCGGTCGCCGACTTCTGCGAAGCAGTAATGCTCGCAAAGGAGGAGGCCGAACGCATTAGGCAACGGCGTTATCGCTGCCGCCGTCGCCGGGATTCTGATCCCGATTTCCGGCCAACGTAGACGCGGGCTTGCGGACAGTGAGCAATAGGTAGCTTGCTGTCTGGCCGTCCGGTAACTGTCCGGACCAAGCCCAGGTCGTCGACGGCGCGCACTGTTCCCGCGCGCCTCAAGGAGTTGTCAGCAACAGCAGGGACCCAGCCGGGTCGAAGCCTACTGGGGCCAGGGTTATCCGAAAGGGCGCTCGAGCCCCGGTATGAAGGCTAGAAGGAACGGGGTGGGTCTTTTAGTCAGTAAGAGTCTGACACTATCTCCCGCTCCGCCCAAGGGCGGGGGATGTCAATGCATGATTTTTCCCACCATAAAAAAAAAGGCTTATTAGCCATAATAGTCCTGTCAGTGATGATGTTATTTTAATTTTAGAAAAGACTGTAAATACTTTTTAAATAAATAAAAAGTCTTACAGCTCTGAACGGACAGTTGTAACAGCAAAGCCGTCGTAACAATTGTTGTTCTAATTAAAAATACCTATCAAATGACCATACGTCTTATTGCTATTGGAGGGTTATCCATCAGCAACTTGCTGTGAAATCCTCTCTTGTGGAATCGGAAGTGCCTTACTATAGATATGAGTCCGACCCAGTTCTTGGTAATGGTCATATCACTTTGTACTCGGATCGGCCCATCGTCACTGACAGGACTGTTGTGGCCAATAAGCAATTTTTTTTTATGGTTGGAAATATCATGCATTGACATCCCCCGACTTTGGGCGGAGCGGGAGATAGTGTCAGACTCTTACTGACTAAAAGACCCACCCCGTTCCTTCTAGCCTTCATACCGGGGCTCAAGCGCCCTTTAGGATAATCCTGGCCCCAGTAGGCTTCTACCCGGCTGGGTCCCTGCTGTTGCTGGCAACTCCTTGATGAGCGCGGGAAAAGTGGACGCCGTCGACAACTTGGGCTTGGTCCGGACAGCTACCGGACTGCCGGACAGCGAGCTACCCATTGCTCACTGTCCGCAAGCCCACGTTTGCGTTGGCCGGAAATCGGGATCAGAATCCCGGCGACGGCGGCGGCGATAACGCCGTTGCCTGATGCGTTCGGCCTCCTCCTTTGCGAGCATTACTGCTTCGCAGAAGTCGGCGACCGCCTGCCACTCCTCCTCGCTACATCGGACCATGGCCTCAACCAAGGCCCGGCGCGAGAGGTCTCCGCCGCCGATCGCCCCCACGAGGGCACGGCGATGCTCCGCCCAAGCTGGGCACACATCGACTGTGTGCTCCACCGTGTCCTCCGGGCGTTCCGCACAGTGGCGACACCCGGGCGTCACTTTCGCATGAATCGAGTGCAGGAAACTCCCGAACGAACCATGTCCGGTGAGTACCAGCATCATGAGGAAGGTAAGGACGCCGTGAGGTCTTTCCAGCCTCAAAGAGGGGACTTACCGCCATGATTGTGGCGTGCCCAGCACTGGGTTGCGATAGTCGTTGATGCCATTTCACCATGAGATCCCGCCGGAGCTCTGTCCGCCATGCCGTGACCTGTCGCGGCAGAGGACTTTCACCCCGGCGTTGCATCTCCACGCGCATATCGTGCATGTGTGCAAGGACTGTTGCCTCCAGATCCCACGGTGGTAGGCCAGCCAGAAGGCTCGCCGCTTCGCGGGAGTGCAATATTCCCGCACCATCCTTATCGCTATGACCCTCTGGCAGGCGTTCAGTATGGCCGCCGGTTGCTTTTTCAGCGACGGCGCCCACACCGGCGCCCTGTAGAGGGCCATGGACCGAACGATACCCGCGTAGAGCCTCCGGCAGGAGGCGTCTGGACCCCCAAGGTTGGGCAGGAGCCGCTTGAGCGCAGCCCTAGCCCGGTTGAGTTTGGGAGCCAGACGTCGGAAGTGCGTGGCCAATAAGCCTGATATAGTGGTGGTGGACCGAAGCGAGAGGCGTGCAATGATTATTGACATATCCGTTCCGCATGATGAGAACTTTGTGAAAGCCGAGAAAGATAAACAAATCAAGATTAAGTATATATACTTATTGACTTGGCTCGCGAGGTTGTCGACATGTGGGAAGTGGATTCAGCGATCATTGTACCGATAGTTGTTTCAGCTAATGGCCTAATAGCCAAGATCCTCGACCAACACCTTAGGAGGCTCTCGTTAGGCGATTGGATCAAGGGCTTGATTTGAAGGAGGTTCCTTTATCTAGAGCCCTGACCGCCGCTAGCTTGGACCCTGTTCCCGATACCAGTGGGCTACTATTTTTTATATTTTAAAACCAAATAATAATGAATTATTAACGGTGTTATTATTTTTCCCTCAAAAATATTTTAATATTTCTATCTTTAAATCTGAACTTGTAAGTCCTATAACTCTGAACGGACAGTTGTTACAACAAAGTTGTCATAACAATTGTTGCTCCAATTGAAAAAACCTATCCAACGATATATATCTCATTACTATTGGAGGGTGGTCGCAGGTTTCATACATTTTTGCCCATTCTCATTTGTAGATCCGCCGAATTTCCGTTTAATTTATTTATATTTGGAGATAACAGGGATAGGAGTTCACCTAGGAAGTCTAAAAACATTAAAATAAAAGTGTTACGTACCAATAAAACAGCATACCAATGTTTCCCAAGTTCGTGACTTTGTTTTGATCAATAATGGTGTGATTTGCCATTTGTTATCTTTGGCAAAACTGTAATATATTAAATATTATTTCCCTTGCAGCTCAGTAATTTTTTTTATTACATTTATGAAGATTTCAATTAAAAATCACAATAAAATAACATAATAAACAAATCCTCTGTCAACATTATATGACGTTTGGTATTTGACGGATGGCTGGGTTGTGTTGCTACTTAAAATCTTTAATGTTGTTTTCAGTTTACGCCGCGACGGTTCTTTTATCGCACAGACAATATCGCTACCACTCAGTTCACAGATAAGTTGGTGGGTCTGTATTATAAGTAGATTAGTGGAAATGTTGATTACTTATTGTCGTTTCTCAGTCTACCCACATAATTAAGAAGTAAGAATACAAATTATAAGAACAATACTTTTCGTAAAATTTATTGTGTTTCAAAGTCTGTCAAAGGTAATCATAACTGTGACGGCATTGATATACAAAAAGACGGGCTTGATACATTTTACTTTGTCATGTACATGTCATGACAAAACTACATATTTACAAATGACACTGATGTCTATAATTCCGTTTTTGAAATAAAGGTCAACAAATGTAAAAAAAAAAACGTGGATTAAAGGTCATTGACCCAATGACTGTTATTTCACGTTTATTTGGTGCCTATCTTAGACTAGTAGAATACTTTACCATGTGTTAAAACATAGGTAAAAAATAAAAAACTTTGCGCGAAAGCTACTAAGTACCTATGATCAGTAAGTTTTAAACAAAAACAACAGAAAGAAACTATTTCAAAGAAAAAAAAAATATACACCCCTACTTTTTAATTAGCCTAAGAAAAAATGGGGCTCTATCTGTACTCGTTACTAATCATATTTTTGTAGTCAAAAGTGGAAAACACCGAAATCCTAAAATTAACTATGAAAAGGTTTGTTGTTCATGAATATTATTTATTGAGATTTTACTTATAAATTAACAAGGGCTTTTCTAATAAGCCCTTTAAGTATTTGTACTAATTAAAAAATAGTGGTGTATACGATCTCCGATTTTTAAGTTAACTTAGTATGACATTACATTACAATCTTGATCATTGTTAAATGACTATTTACAATATTATGATGATACCTTCTAATAAGTTTACGGATAATCTTGAAGATATTCGAGGACCCAGCGAAATTAAAAAAAATAATTAGAACGTTCAAAAATTTGGAGAAAAAAATCTAAACACAAACTATAAAAGGCACCAGATAACCGTGGAATAAAGTACATTGACCTTTTCTTAATATCTCTACGTAGGTACCCGAAAAACAAACAATGAACGGCTTTTCATTACTAGATCATGTAAAGGATCACGATACGTGTCGATTCAAGACCACTTCATTTCTTTGTTTCCGTTTTTTAAATAAAAATGTCAACAAATGTAGGAGGGTCAATGCCCGTTATTTCACGGTTATCTGGCGCCTACCCTTTGAGCGCCAGGGGTTCATTGACCCGGAAAATTGCTCTGTTTACGTAAATCACCAAAAAAATAATCAAAATCTTTTTTTGGATTTTTTTAGGCAAAACAAATAACATAATATGTATAGAAAAATATGTAAAGAAACCAAAATTTTCGACCATATAACTTCCGTAAAAACTTGGGGAGAACACGAAAATTAAGCATTTTTCAAGGACATCCAAGTTGTACAGACGTATGTACAATCGACGCTCGAGAGGATTATTTACTGATTTTCACTACCGTGCTTAAGATTAGTACGATACATTTAAAAGCGGTCGAGATGTGATGAAAGATTTGTCTCGATCTGATAAAACATTAACGTTTTCAACTGCAGTTAACATCGTAAAAGTGAAGGAAATAGTGACTTAAAATCCTCATTCAAGTTCCAGAGAGATAGCTGCCGAACTTTCTGTGTCTCACTAGTGGATCCGTAATATTTCAAGCAATCACTTGTCCACCTATCAAACATAATGCCGCCTCAAAAGACGTGAATTTTCTCTAAAAACTCAATCCCAACGGCTTTCCCGTTGAGGACGAGTCGATTCCGACCCGAAAGTCTGATCCCATAATTATAATCGACTCGTCTTCCGTTGCGTCGCCGGCCAAATCCTGGATGCCGAATGTAACATTCTAGGAATAGAGAAGTGTACCGTTTTAGTAGGTAAGTTACGTAAGGTCAATGATTTTTATTTTTTATTTTTGTAAAGCTACTCAATATCTAAGACACATCAGTATTTTTTGTGTTTTCGATTATCGTAAATACAAAAAATATTCAAGCATCAAAACGTTTTCCACCTACTATGTCATTTATTCACATTCAAGATATTTTTGAATTTACTTCTTTTCCTGAGGTCGTTGTTTCGTTAGACTGACTCTTATAAGGTTTTTCGCCATTGTGCATACGAAAGATGATATTTAGGTATTTATGCCTTTTGAGCAAAACAACTCTGACAGATAGCACATTTGAAAAAATTTTCACCAGTGTGTATAAGTATATGAATTGTTAAATCAGCCATCTTACTGAAACACCACTGCTGATCTATCAGCAGCATGACGTCTACGTCATGTGAGTACAAAAAAAAAACACGTAACTTATGCAAATCAGCCCTTCAGGACCGATGTCCGCTAGGACCATGGGGATTTTCTGAAAACAAAACCTGTAATCGTAGAACGCCATTCAGTAAAAGTATAACACCTTGACTGGGAGAAATCACTGAATGATTACCCACTCAAAAAAACTTAACTAGTAATTTGATTAAATCTATGCTGACATACCACAACGTGAGAACTCATCCAATAACTTCTCTCTCTGTCTACCTGACAGCCAGACGACGAGCTATCCTTTGCTCGAAGTCAACAAGCCCACGTCCACAGTGGCTGGTAGTCGGGGTCGGAATCTCGGCGGCTGGGGTATGAGGACGTTCTTACCTTCACGCATGCGGCCTCCTCCTTCGCTAGCATTACTACGACGCAGAAGGAGGCGACCGCCTGCCATTCTTCCTCGATCCGAACCATAGCCCGATCCAGGACCCAGCGCGAGAGGTCGCTGTCACCGATTACCTCCACGAGGACAAAGCGGTGATCCGCATAAGCGGGGCACACCTACATCGTAGGCTTGCCCTCTGGGCGATTCACACAATGGTGACAACCAGGCGTTTCTTCCGCCTGTATCTGATGCAGGAACCTCCCCAACTTACAATGTCCAGTGAGGACCTGCGTCATGCGGAAGATAACGATACCGTGTCGCCGCTCCAGAGAGAGACTTACCACCGTACGAGTAATTACGGCGTGCCTAGGTGAGCGTACGAATGTTTTGTTACACCTAAAATCTTCTTATCATTACATCTTTGCTGACATAGGTACTGCACATTTGAAAAATTTGTCACTGGTGTGCGTACGAAGGTGTCTCGTTAAGTGATACTTTTGCCCGAAACAATGCTGACAGATATCACATTTGAAATGTTTTTTGCCAGTGTGCGTAAAAAGATGGCTTTTTAAAAGATATATTCGATTAAAAGAAATCTGACAAATATCACATGTGTAAGTTTTGTCACCACTGTGTGTACGAATGTGAGTTTTCAGATTAGGCCTTTGACTGAAAGAACGATGACAGATATCACATTGGAAAGGTTTTTCACCAGTATGTGTAAGAAAGTGTGTTTTTAAATGTCCTTTCTTACTGAAACAATGCTGACAGATATCGCATTTGTAAGGTTTTTCACCAGTGTGCGTACGAATGTGAAGTGTCAAACTATTTCTCCACCTGAAATGAATCTGACAGATATCACATTTGAAAGGTTTTTCCTCACTGTGCATAGGTAAGTGCTTTGTTAAGTTCGACTTCAACTTGAAAGAACATTGACAGATATCACATTTGAAAGGTTTTTCATCACTGTGTGTAGCAATGTGACTCCTTAAATGAACCTTTTGAGTAAAATAACTCTGACAGATATCACATTTATAAGGTTTTTCACCAGTGTGCGTACGAAAGTGAGTAGTTAAATCACCATTTGAAGGAAACTTACGCTGACAGAAATCACATTTGAAAGGTTTTTCACCAGTGTGCCTACGAATGTGAACTGTTAAACTAGACTTCCATCTGAAATAACGTTGACAGATATTACATTTAAAAGGTTTTTCCCCAGTGTGCATACGAATGTGGTTCGTTAAATTAGCTTTTAAATTAAAAGTACGCGGACAGATATGACATTTAAAATGCTTTTCACCAGTGTGCGTACGCATGTGACCTTTTAAATAATCCTTTCGTCTAAAACGACGCTGGCAGATGTCACATTTAAAAGGTTTTTCACCAGTGTGCGTATGAATATGATTTGCTAAATGATTATTTCCAGAAAACCTGCGCTGACATATATCACATTTGAAACGTTTTGCTTTAACACTTAGTTTTTGGTTCTTATTTTTTATATCATCTCTGTCAATACCGTTGTTCAATATTTTACATCTTATAATATGTTCTTTGTTTCTTTTTAGACGGAAATGCTTTTCCAATTCCTGATCAGGCTTGGACGTACAGATTTTGCTTTTCAAGACAACTTCCGTGTCTGATTGTTCAGTTTTCTGCTTTTCTGTGATGACATCTTCTAGTTTAATTCGTGTTTGTAGTCTTAGTCTCTTCACACCGGGCGCCCCTGTCGTTATAAATCAGGTAAGTTCAACATTAGAAATAGATTCAAATGAAAGGTAATGGCATATTTCATACTACAGCCGTTGAGTTCTTGCCAATTTCTTTTCTATTAAACAGGGCATCGATATTATAATTAAAACTGCGGAAGATAAGTGACTCGCCTAGCACGTGGACCGCAGAAATCAGAATTGTTTGTCATAGTTTCACTCAGTTGCAATACTTAATGAGTGTTCGATTTATTAACCATTCGATATTATGAACGTTCGAGTAATTAGGTGTTCGATTTAAAGTGTTTGATTATTTAGCATTCGATTCGGCATAGTACACCCAAACTTAACAACGGTTGAACCGTATTTTGTTTTGAAAGTAGTTTTAAAAAAACTAATGAGTCTTTCTTGTTCATTAAACTCTGTTCAAAATAATATTAAACATTTAAGCATTTAAACCGTTCAACCGATTTTGACTTTTATTACGTTAGTAGCATGAAAATGGCGGCTGCAGTAAATAGTTCGTATTGTAACTTATTTAATTTGTGCCAAGTTACAAGTTTATTAACCCAAGAAATTGCGCCGGGCCTTGGTACAGGCCATGGTCCGGAGCGAGGAGGAGTGGCAGGCGGTCGCCTCCTTCTGCGAAGCAGTAATGCTAGCAAAGGAGGAGGCCGGCCGCATCAGGCAACGGTGCTCACAGCGCCCCAGCCGCCGCCGGGATTATTTCCGATTTCCATCCACCGTAGACGCGGTCTTGCGGACGGCGAGCAATGGGTAGCTCGCTGTCCGACCGTCCGGTAACTGTCCGGACTGAGCCTAAGTCGTCGACGGCGCGCATTGTTTCCGCGCGCCTCAAGGAGTTGTCAGCAACTGCAGGGGCCCAGCAGGGTCGAAGCCTACTGGGGCCAGGGTTAGCTCCGAAAAGTAACTCAGCCCGGTATGAAAGGCAAGAAGGAACGGGGTGGGTTTTTTAGTCAGTAAGAGTCTGACACAATCTCTTACTCCGCCCAAAGGCGGAGGATGTCATTTGGATGATTCTTTCTTACCCACCAAAAAAAAACCCAAGGAATTAAATTCTCCCATATATTGTTTTAAAAAATTAATAAAGAAACCTTTTTAGGGTTCCGTACCTCAAAAGGAAAAACGAAACCCTTACAGGATCACTTTGTTGTCCGTCCGTCTGTCTGTCTGTCTGTCAAGATCCTTTCTCTCGAGAACGCGTGGAGCTATCGAGTTGAAATTAAAACCATATAGTCAGGTCTGCGGTCCCTTCAAGCTGTGAAAAAATCAAACTTCTAAGTTAACGAATAAAAAAACGATACGGCCGTTTATGTCGCAAAAAAACGTATATTTTGATACTCTTAAAGATCGAAATTCATAGGGTACTTCCCGTTGACCCAGAATCCTATTTAGCACAAAACAAGGTCTTACAGAACAGGTATAGGGAAAAATCTGAAAACAGTAAATTTGTTGTAAAAAAAATTGCAATTCGGAAAAATCTTCGAGATTCCATTCGGGAATTGTAGTTTGTAGTTGACTGGCCTGTTGGTCTAGTGATTAGTGGCCCTGACTGTTACGCCGGAGGTCGTGGGTTCGATTCTCACCCAGGATAAATGTTTATGTGATGAGCATGATTATTTGTTCTGTGACCCAGACACAGAACAAATGATCATGTAATTAGTAGTAATTTATCTATAATATGTATGTATTTAAAGATGTATAAGTATGTTTATCAGTTGTCTAGTACCCATAACACAAGCTCTGCTTAGCTTGGGACTAGACGGCGTTGTGTGATAATTGTGGAATATTATTATTATTAGTTTGCCCCTCTTAACCCTCAGTGCGCGAGTCCGACTCACACTTGCTCAGTTTTTTTTTTTAAAGTCATGTTGTCAAACCAGTCGCCCTGTTTGCTGACACGATTCACTAACTAATACTCACGTGTCGTGTCACTGGCTCTTCGCTTCTTCCTCGATACTTCTTGTTCTTCTTTTACTTCTGTTTTCAATTCTATTAAAGGCACGTAATCTTCTGAGTCTGATTCAGAACAATGGAGTGTTGGTCTCTGATCTGAATAGCTGATGTACATATTATCCAGTTCAACATCTGTAATCAATCAATCAATCAATCACTTTATTTGTGAACATAGGTATTACAATAAAGGTCTTATAAAACATTTTAGTCGTGCTCTACGTCCTACCAATAAAATAGGTGTACAAATATATTAGTCTTTTAGTAAGTAATATGTTTTTAATCCATACAATGCAATGTCTAATTATATTTAGTAAGTAATCCAAACTTCCAAACTAATATTATAAATGCGAAAGTAACTCTGTCTGTCTGTCTGTCTGTCTTTGCTTCACGCCTAAACTACTGAACCGATTTGTGTGAAATTTGGTACAGACATAGTTTGGAACTTGAGAAAGGACATAGGATAGTTTTTATTGCAAAAAAAAAAAAAATATTCCGGACATACAGCGCCATCTATTGGTCAAGAGTCGGCATCAATTCAGTACTGAAATTTCCGGAAGTCACTATTCTATGCGAACGAAGTCGCGGGCAAAAGCTAGTGTCAAATAAATGTAAGTAATACGTCTAAATCCATACAATGCAGTGTCAAATTATATCTCTCTGTATAAAACAATAGTTGCTTTAAATTATTGATATAGGAATGTAAGACACATCATTTTGATATCATAATAATCATTAATATTTTCATTTTCATCAGTCTGGAAGGACTTGGGGGAGGCCTTTGCCCAGCAGTGGGACAGTAACGGCTATTAAAAAAAAAAAAAAAACATCATTAATATTTTCAGTTCTCAAAAACGTACTATCACTTTGATGTTCCTCTTCTGGCTCAATGACATCATCCAGTCTCTCACAAACAGCTGGTAATTCTTCTTTGACAGCAATGTTTCCAATATGGCTGACATCAACTATACTGATGTTCTCTACAGGAGTTACTATAAGCCCACTGGCATACTCTAGGTGACCTCGGTTTACTGAAGGATTCGCCTACAAATGGTTATTGCAGCATTAGGTAAAGTCCTTGTCATACTTACATGAACAAACACAAATAATATTTATTCTACTAAGTATATTTACTCAAAAAAACATTTACAAAAAAAAATACAACCGAGTTCAATGTTAAAAAACACTGAAAAGTACAAAATAACTTTATTTTCGGAAGGCCGTGTTAAATAACGAAGAGACTAAAAACTAAACTATTATAGAAACACCGACTTTTTTTGTTTAAACGTTTTATTTATGGTACCACCACTAAAAAGTACCTCTCAGCCAAACTTAAATACCTTATAGCCAGAGAGCATCTCATAAAGATTCTAATAATCCCAAACACGGTTAGATTACATTAATATACCTTCTGGCTTCATCATCAGATCAGTCCGATACATCCCCTACCCCTTTTCCTTCAACCAGTCATCAACTACACGTATAAATAAAGCAATTTTACTTGTTACGACAGTTCTGCTGTGATCCTATGAGGAGTTCTGTGCCATATCTTCGAAGTTCATGATCAGATCATAACAATATTTCAATGGGACCAACTTGAAAGCATAACCTTTCAATCAAAAAAAGAATCTTCAAAATCGATCCACAATCGACGGAAATTACGGTGAACATCAGCCGAACATAGAACCTCCTCCTTTTCGAAATCGGTTAAAAAGAGCAAACCTACGAAGTTACTGAAATCTAAATACACTCGGTACAAACTTGAGAGGTATCACTTCTTCATCTACAATCTACCCTGACTAATTGCAGAACACCTCACCTCATTCATCATCTGAGCAAACAGCTCTTCAGCTTCCAGACATTTTCTCTGCAGTTGGCAGCATTGCTTTAGTTTAGCAAAACAGAAGAAACAAGCGAGCGCCGGTCTTCGGTCTTCAGTTATAAACTACAACACATATAAGGAACACTTTGTTAGGTTGTCGAAGAAATATTGAGCACAGTTAGGGTGAGTTGCACCATTTAACTATAACTTTAACAAAGCCGTTAACAGTTGTCAAATCGTCGAATTGACCAATAGGCGGCCGTTTCACGGCTGGTTATGGTTTGGTTATCGTTATAGTTAAATGGTGCAACTCACCCTTAGTAGTTAGTGTTGCTTTTGATACACCTCTAACACGGAGGGTTGGAGTGCAGCCTTAGGGGCGCTGTGGCGCGAGGACTAGTCGCAAACTATGAGATGTGTCGGCTGACCATCAAAGACCGTCCCACAGCCGCGCTAGCCGCCGTGCCATCGCACGGTACAATTACCGGAACGGATCTTGAGCGCTGGCTTCAAGTTGCGCAGTCAGAAGGCAGAAGTCAAATATTCGGTCTCATTAGTGGTGCGAAGTGAGACGCGGGGGCGGGGAGTGTTGATTGGCTCGCCGCGCCATCGTGTCATAGACGTCACTCGTGATTCGTTCCCTGCGCTACGTGGACGGGCTCTTGAGTATGCTTAGGGCCTTAAGGGCAAGGACTTTTTACTGTCTAAAAATTTTTTTATTGAAGGTATGAAACAGAAATAAAAAAATCAGAAGAAAAAAAGCAGTCCCAAAAATTTTTTTTAACCAAAATATCCGTATTTTGGTTTTCTTTGCTGGTCATAGTGTCCCTAAGCGTATACTCCAACTCCTGAAAATCCGCCCCTAAGACGAACCACTGACCGTTCAGTCATTTTGACTGCCCTGACCCAGTATAAGTGTATAATCTATGGCCCTGACGGTGTAGTGGTTAGTGACCCTGACTGCTATGCCGGAGGTCGTGGGTTCGATTCCCACCCAGGGCAAATGTTTGTGTGATGAGCATGATCATTTGTTCAGTGTCCGGGTGTAATTTATCTATAGTATGTATGTATTTAGAAATAATTATATAAGTATGTTTATCAGTTGTCTAGTACTCGTAACACTTGCTCTGCTTAGCTTGAGACTAGATGGCGTGGTGTGATAGTTGTGGAATATTTATTATATGACTTTTTACAAAAACGGTTGTTGTTCTAACACATTTCAACTCTGTTTTTGCTATAACTAACTACGTCTGGATGATGCGACGCAAGCGCATCAAGCACCCCCGCCACCAGATCTCCGCTCCCTTCCGCTATAACACTATTGCTTGTTTTGCCTATACTTTATAATATTTAGAACATTCAATTTAATTCATTCGGTGTACCTATTGTCTTTCTATTGTGTCTGCAATTTCTACGATTGAAAGGTTAAATATTTTTATCCCACTAAAAACATACCTGTTAATAGAAAACGGCATGTTGCTGGAACTTGGCCTGCGCACAGCCGTGCGCTTAGATATTTGAACAAAAATCGGAAAGACTATAAATATGATAATTTATTGTTGTTTATGATGTTAGTAACACAGTCTTGAGGTTACCAGTGTTTTAGAAATAACTCCGTATAAGTAGCCAGCTCATGCAAGCGACTTCGCCCAAATGAAAATAGGTTTCTCTATAAAAACTTTTGATCCGTTTCATCCTGTTATTAGATGGCAAATTTTGGGAAACCTGCCTACATCAAAAAAGGAAGATTTGAGCAAATTTTAATGTTTCAACGATTCAAGGGTTTTGCTAAAACAATTGTTCCAATAGTTTCGGTTGTGCGTTGATATGTCAGTAATTCACTTTCTCCTTTTACAGGCCTGTTGGTCTAGTGGTTAGTGGCTCTGACTGCTATGCTGGTGGTTGTGGGTTTGATTCCCACCCAAGACGAATGTTTATATGTTTTTTTTTTCGTGTGAAAAATCATCCTATGACAACCCCCGCTCTTGGGCGGAGCGGGAAATAGTGTCACTCTTACTGACAAAAAAACCCATCCCGTTCCTTCAAGCTTTCATACCGGGGCTTGAGCACCCTTTTGGATAACCCTGGCCCCAGTAGGCTTCGACCCGGCCGGGCCCCTGCTGTTGCTATGTTTATATGATGAGCATGATCATTTGTTCTGTGTCTGGGTGTAGTTTATCTATAATATGTATGTATTTAGAGATATATAAGTGTGTTTATCAGTTGTCTAGTACTCATCAGCTAAGCGGACTTAGCTTGGGACTAGACAGTGTTGTGTGATAGTTGTGGAATATTATTATATTTATAAGTATATTTGTATTATATTTATATGTATATTTAAATTATATATATTTGTATGTATGTAGGTTTATATTATATTGAATATTTAAGTATGTTTATTATATAAATATTTGTACACTTGTTTTCTTATCAAACTATTCTTTTTTTTTTTTATGCACCTGCCATGTTTTCTCTTCACCACCCTAGGTTGACTGGTAGAGAATGCCTAAGGCATTAAGTCCGCCTTTGTACCTTTGTGTTGCATGAAGTTTTTTAAATAAATAAATAAAATAAATAAATGTATTACTAGCTTTTGCCTACAGCTTCAGTCGCATAATAAAATACAGTCTGTAACTCAGGAATTAAGCAGCTTTCTATCAGTGAAATAACTTCAGCAATCGGACCAGTACTTTCAGAGATTTACTTCTACAAACAAAAAAACAAACTTTATCTCTTTATAATATTAGTGTAGATTTAAATAGGTATAATTTAGGATTTAAGGTACAACTTACTGGAATATCAGTCAGCGTTTCATATAGCTCATGCAGGTCCTTGTCGACAACTATGTACATGCGAACATTCTCTACTAAACATATTCGACACATTGGCAGTCTTTCCATCTTTAAAATTAAAACAACTATTTATTTAACATTTACATTTGAAAAACAATGTGTAATGACTGCTGCTGGGGCCAAAGAGAATGTAAAGCAACGCTCGCTGACGAAGTAGAAATTCCACGAAGTAAAAAGTATGAATATCGTATGATAGAATGCACATTTTTCATAGAACTCTTGTGACAAGCGGCGCGGCAACCCGGAGCAGGCCCAAGAGATCCCTCGTATAGTCCTGACCATCCAGGAAGTCTATAAGAACTATTTTTAATAATCTTTAATCAAAATATTTCCCGGTTCATAATATTCAAAATCGCCACAAAATAAATTTGACATTATTTTTCTGTATCTATGGTTTGACACCACCACCACATGGCTGCGTTCAAATTTGAGTTTAGATTTGACTCTAATGACGTCATAGGTAATTACTTTACCCTGGACAAGGATATTAAAATCTTTGGGTATGACACCACCCCAGACAGGCAAGAGGTGTTCATCTACATGTAGACGTAGTCTAAGCAGCATACCTCTTTCCTCTTTTCTTTGAGGCTAGGTCGTGTGCCCAGCCGTGGCCGAGGCTGGGCCCACGACTTAGCCATTCGTGTTGACGGGGTTTCCAAGATTATACAATGGCTACACGCTATTGCGTAGCCATTGTATTGTGTACCTAATCGCTATTGCGATTGGCTGAGGCTGGACCCACACGTAAACGTTGATAATACCTCTAGATAGAGCCATGAGACAGTAGAGAAGTACAGAATTGAGAATCATATTAGGAAATAATAAGAAAGCAAGTAATAAGTAAGAAAGTTGAGACAAAACATAACATGCTAAACCGGCACGCACGCCCCGTCTCATTCGGAGTGCCGGTTTGTTGTTTTGGTTTTTTGTAAATTGAACCAAAAAAGGGGCCATCACTGTCACTTTTAGAATCTTTGATCCCAATTGATCCCAATAGAGGTCAGTGGGGTACGTAGGATACATAAAATCTTTGTCAGTGGCCAGTGGGTCATCGGAACTAAGGTTCCGAATTCTGTCAAAAGCGATTATATCTTGAATCCAGCCAAATTTAATAGTTGCAAAATATAAGCACTAGAGTCTGTCTAATAAGTTAAACGACTTGGGTAATTATTAGGATTTAATAAAATCTGATGTAGTCAACACGGGTTCAATAATCAAGGTTGATTATGAGATAGAGATCATTGTTAGCTAACAGAAGAACCTTAAAAAAAGTATCGAATACAAGTATTTTTTAAATAATTAAATATTATTCAAAATTCCCAAGTCGGTTGACTTATTAGACAGACTTATATTCAGTATTATTTGTGACGTTGCGCGTTGGCAGTTGGTCAGCTTCGCGATATAATCGCTTTTGACGCAATTCGGAACCTGGGGATCGTCACTCACAAATCACAATAGAGATGAGATATAGGTATTAGTACTACTGAGTCTTAGAAGTACGCGTCCGTACAAATACCTATTCCAGATACTCGGTCCACGAGGATTTAAGCATCTTGATTATTTCGATGTCTCAAGGCGTCTTGGGTATAATGGCGTTCTGATGTCTTATGGAGTATGGATGTCTTCGTACGTTTATGTTATATGGAGACGATCTAGTAATGGAGTTTTTTCGGTTTATGGATTGTTAGACTACGCAAGTAAGCTAAGCTAAGTAGCTTCACGTAAATTTTCTACTTACATTTTAGAACACTTAAAATTAAATTTTATTGTAAACTTCCCTTCACACTTTGCAGGCTTAGGATTGTCAGATTATGTTATATTAAAATATAGAAACTTAAATAAAAAAACCTAGAGTATTTAGAAGATTTCAATTCCTTTTAGCTTGCTTGAGTGCCCGCGCCTTATCGTAAACAGTAGCTAAGTTGCCCGCCACTTGAGACGTTTTTTATGGCCTCCCGGCGCGCGTGTTCGAATTTTAAATAAACAATCCATTGAGTGTCAAGATGTTATTGTAACTCGTAAGTGTGTTGTTTTTTGTGATTAGTATGAATGGGGCGTCCTGTTTAAGAGTTTTGTTTATGTTTCGTCGACTACGGAGTCGAAATATGATACTGTAAACACAGAGATAAGCGCTTTTTAAGCATGACTTGTTTTAAAAAAATCATATCTCGAAAACTAAAGCGATGACATAGTGTTTTTTTGTTTTAATTACGATATTTAGGGTATATAGATTAAGAAAAAAAATAATACCATACACCCGTCCATACAAAATAATTAGTTTTTGAGCCTTTTCATTTTGCATAAACATCTGGCGGCGCGCGCCGTAAAAACCGTTAAATTTTGCGTGTTGATTTACCGTTAAACTTCACTTTAGGCCTAGAATAAAAGTATTACAATAATGTAGGTAGTCTAATATACTTACAAAATAAACAAAAGTCATAGCGATAGCGTTTATCTTTACTGAGAAATATGACAATTAGTGACAACAGTGAATTCAAATTTTTCGCGAAACCGTATCGTCAAGTTTCGGGTTTTGACGAGTAAATTTTGTGTTTCATACTAAAACCTTTATGTCTACGTATTGGTTGTTAACTTACCTTGAAAATAAAACAAACACCAAGCAAATCGAGCCACTGTAAGTATTTAAACACTGTTGTTTACACAAGCGTAACACGACACTGACAATTACGCAACATTGTATTATTTTTGCCAACTTCAACATTTTTTTTCATTTTTTTTTTATGGTTTGGTTACAAGGTCTTTTGAGTTTTTGGTAGAAAATGTTATGGGGAAGCGAAATAAATTTATACACATAGACTATAGACGTAAAAACCACAAAAAATCTTCTCTTATCTAGTTTGCCCCAACTCGTTTGCCCCAAATGACGTCATGTAGACTAGTAGTCTACATGGGCAATGTGGCGTTGTTGAAAATGTAGACTAGTAGTCTACACGGGCAATTCAGCGGTTAGCTACAAAATCAAATTCTAATAATCAAGGTTCATTTAATAATTATATATTTTTTTGTTTTAACTTTTTGGATTAATAAATTATTATTACCTACCGATATTAAACTTAATAATTATTAAACTTAAATCGACATTAAACCATAATAAATACTAAATCAATTAAACCATAATCAAATTCAAATTAAGTTAAATTAAACTACAGTCAAATAAATAAATTATAAATCAATTTTTAGCAAAACGTTTATTATTGACTTGACTTTATGATTACGCACTGTTAGGTACAGAAAACACTTTATGAGACGGTAAATATGAATTAAAACTTAGAATAATAACTATAAAACTAGTCTTTATAACGTGCCGGCAAGCGTCTCGATCTCGCATGCTCACGTTGTCCGTCCATCTTGCCAACCGATGCCGCGGGGTTCTCAACCACGGCGTTGTGGTGGGAATTTTCAAAATCACGCGTTACAAATTGAATTAAATATTTAAAACTAAGATAAAACAATTATTTTACATAGATAAAATTATTTATATTACTTATACATTAACAACACAGTCCAACACTATGAGACTTGCAGTGCACACTGCACAAAAAAACGCGATTCTGCGCGTGAATATGAGTATGGTACCTACGTAGTCCGTCAACTGTCAAGTATCTACAAGTACGTACTCGTACGTAGCATGAGACTCGTTTGGACGCGACGCAATACGCCTAAATACTCGAGACGCGTTTATGTAGTGCGTACCGAATAAGTTTTTGCGCGTCCAGCCATGGTACAGCCATAGCCATACCTATTCCACAAACCTGTTCCAGTATACACTTTTCATCTCTAAGCCTACGTTCCGAATTGCGTCAAAAGCAATTATATTACGAATCCGACCAAAAGTAATTGTCACAACTATAAGGGCTATTGAGTAATATTTGTGACGTTGCACGTTGGTCAGATTCGCGATATTATCGCAGAGCGCGTTCTGCGTTCCGAGTTGCGTCACAATTCGGAACGCAGAACGCACTCAACGCTGTCACCCGTTTCAAAATCTGTCATGTTTAATTTAGTGATGTGCCGAGTCGCTGTTTTGGTGACTCGGGTCAGTTTATGCGGTATTCGAATCATGACTCGATTCTACCATTCGAGCCCAGTACTCGAGTTCTATGTGTTGAATTCGAATATTGACTCGAGTCCAGGACCCGAGTCTAGGATTCAAGTCCAGGATTCGAGTCCAGGATTCGAATCCTGGACTCGAATCCTAGACTCAGGTCCTGGACTCGAATCCATGACACGAGTCTCGGAATTCAAACCCAGAACTCGAAAAGAGGAAAAAAACAGCATGTAAACAGCTACGACATATTTAAAACAATGTGGGTAATATGTAAGTGTTAAGTTTTTGCCGAAATCTGGCTAAATAGATTATGCTACCGTATAATTTGCTCCACTTTTTAAATATTTTAAGGTATTGAAATTAAAACCATCTATTTACTCAAGTCGGCAGTCTCTTGAAGCTGTGAATAAATCAAACTACTATGTTTACGAAAAAAACAGATATGGCCGTTTAAGTCGAAAAAAAAACGTACATTTTACAAAGGAATCTAAATTCTATTTCAGGATTTTGCGTCCTGAAAGTTATAAAATAATGCAAGGTCTTATAGCAAAATAAAGCAAGATCGTAAAGCACAAATATAGGAATAAATCTGAAAACTGTTTTGTAGTTAGTTCAAAAGAAAAACTTTTTTTGCGATTTGGAAAAATCTTCGTAATACAATTCGGGAATTGAACTTTTTTCATAGGTAATTTTGGACGGAGCCCATAGTGCGCGAGTCCGACTCGTACTTGCCCTGTTTTTTCTTTTATTACCAGGCGTTACTTCATTAATTCAATTTAATTCCTATCATGAGTATACACAGATCGAGTACGAGCGAGTCAACTTAACTCGAACTCGAATGCTAGATTCGAGTCAGCTGGGCTCACGTTTTATAATTGAGTCAGCGAGTTCAGAACGGAGTCTTCCTGGCTTGAGTCCTGTAATCGAGTCACGCGTACTCGAGTCCTGGAATCGCATCTTATGTACTCGAGTCTTGGAATCGAGTCTTGTGTACTCGAATCCTGGAATCGAGTCTTGTGTAAGTACTCGAATTCTTTTTGACTCGATTACGGAATTGAGTCTGGCGTACTCGAGTCAAAATAAATTGGTACTCGAGTAAGCGAGTACAAAGCAGGAATCGAGTCAGACTTGAGTTAAGCCATACTCGATACATCACATCACTAATGTTTATGTTTGTCATGAAAAAAAAAACAACAGAAAAAAATAATTTCGATTGCTACAAGTTTTAACCCAGGTTAACCACTTTATTATCTTGGTAAACCTATCTACATATTTTGTAAAAAAAATAATGGAAAAGTTACCAATATGCAGGCTATGTTTAGCGGAGAACGTTCGCATGTATGTAGTGGTAAACAAAGACTTGCATGAACTGTATGAGAGGCTGACTGATAATCCGGTGAGTTTATAACCTGGCTATGTTCGCTTGGGATTTGAGTGGTTAAACGCCTGTCTACCTCGAGTAAGAATTAATAGCTTCTCCGTGTGATTAGAGGCGTATTGCAAGCAAAGCTAACCATTAAATGATATCTTGAAGAACATTATTCCCTTGCAACTATCGTATTTGTGTACTGCGTAACATTTTGCGTTCCATACACCATTACGAGTCGGCATCTCAGTAGTCCCCCCTTTCTATATGGTAATATCATCTTTCTCACAGTCCATCCGTCACTTCTTTGGTCGTCCCCTCCTCTCGCAACTGTCCACCTCCATACTTTTAAACTTCACTTGCTAACCTTATATTTTCTCTGTGTGTCACGTTTGAATGTAATTATTTATAGATAAAAATTCTTAAAACTATGTTTGTTGCAGTTTGTAACTGAAGACAGTAGACCGATGCTCGCTTGTTTCATCTGCTGCACTAAACTAAAGCAATGCTGCCAACTGCAGAGAAAATGTCTGGAAGCTGAAGAGCTGCTCACTCAGATGAAGAATGAGGATTATGAGGTGAGGTGTTTGTTAACAGGTTCTTTGTCCCGGATAATTACTGCTGCGGCAAGAAGCACAGAATGTTTGCTGTGCCTCAGTGTCGCACTGTTGCCCGTGCTCAGTCTCAATAACTTGCACTGTGGCTGGATGAATGGAAGATGATTTTATTGGCATGTCAGAAGTACTGTGAGAGGGATTGATGTACATGTTGTTTAAATGTTTATACTTTTAATCTTTGTTTAGTTACTGTAATTGATTGTTTAACCATTGTAATTCATTAAATAAATAAATACCTCTAGGGTCGATTTTTGAGTTGGAACAGTAGGTGCAGGTATCTTAACCTTACAGCTTCAGGAACCTTTGTGGGCGGCTTTCCTTAACTTGATTAATTGCTGATTGTATTCAAAGAATTGAAAAAAAAAAAATGGTCAAAAGTAGAAAACATGCAATTTGGTTGTGTTTCATGCCACTCTCCTGTGCACCTCTAAAACCACCCTGTACAGTAGAGATGTGGGACCAACAGTTTCATTTTTAATACGCTTATATTAGCTTCACCTGTATGTTTGTAACCAACGCCTTTGAGCTCGATTTTGACCTACTTCGGGCGATCAGATTACCTTCAAACTTTGCACACCCATCACAGACTGATGACAATAAAATAATCAGTTTTTTTTTAGTGAAATATAAAAATTTGGTTTTAAAAAAAAACACGCTTTCATAGCATATCACACTAAAAAGTGTAAAATAATTTTCGATATAGTGAAAAAATAATAATAATGAACGAAAAATATTAATTTTAAAGTTTGATATGCTATGAAAGCGGGTTTTTTTAGTTTCAAACAAATTTTTTTTCTGATAGGGTTTGGTATGTAATACACCTTAATTTATCTAATATATGAATTATTTGTTTGCAGCTAAATCCCCTTATAAACCAAGACCACATTGGGTGTATCAATGAGTTTATTCAATCACCCATGGTGCATGTGAGCATATTTTCTGATGATGAAAGTCAAACAGAAGATAATGCTATCAAAGAAGAATTACCAGCTGTTTGTGAGAGACTAGATGATGTCATTGAGCCAGAGGAGGAACATCAAAGTGATGGTATGTTTTAAAAGAATGAATGTAATAATGATCAATGTATACTACCTAATACTAACACTTTTAATGCCACGATCAAACAATTTTTTTTTTCATCTATACTATATATATTTATATAATATTATAAAGCGGAAGAGTTTGTTTGTTTGTTTGAACGCGCTAATCTCAGGAACTACTGGTTCGATTTGAAAATTTCTTTCACTGTTAGATAGCCCATTTAATGAGGAAGGTTATAGGCTATATAACATCACGCTACGACTAATAGGAGCGGAGCAGTAACCAATGATGCGGGTGAAACCACAAGGTACAGCTAATCTGTTATAAACTAGTACTTGACTGTGATCCCACCTGATGGTAAGCAGTGATGCAATCGTTGATGGTGAGGCGCACTAGTTTATTAAGAGCCTATTCACTCTATCCTTGAAGACGCCTAAATTATAATCGGACGGGAAGACCGCAGCAGGCAAATTGTTCCAGTCCTTCGATGTACACGATATAAACGACGAGGCGAAAGATATGGAACAGAATTCCTCATAGGATCACAGCAGATCTGTCGTAACAAGTAAAATTGCTTTGTTTATATGTGTAGTCGATGACTGACTGAAAGAACAGAGGGACTGGGGGGTGTATCTAACTGATCTGATGATGAAGCCGGAAGGTAAATTAATGTAATCTAACCACTGTTAGGTTTAGGAGTGAATGAAACCACTGATGATAGCTTTCAACATTTATTTCCAAAATGGGGCTGCTTACCTAATTGTGCGAGTCGTACATGTAGTGGAAGTTCTCCCTATGTACAATACTGATCAACCAATAGAAATCACCCAAAATGCAAAACCAAAATTATATTCATATCTCGAGGTCGGCGGCAACGAACGTGCACGGGTAATCATCCTGTCCCTTTCGCTCGCACGCGCGCCTCCATCAGTAGCGTGGCCTGTTCGCACACTATAAAGGCTTCCGTGCCCCGCGCAGACCCGCAGTACAGTGACCAGTTGACTCCAGAGCACACGCGTAGAACGAAGTTGCGGCAAATGATTATGTGAATGCTACATCACTCCCTCCTAAGCAAAGCGAACCACGGGCTTCACGTTCCTTCCGGATCTTGTGGTGTATGGCTGGCTTGGATGTGTGCATAGACGGTTGGTTTTATCAGGAGTAGCGTCATCCGCGATTTCTTCTGACTCGTTAAGAATGTAAGCAGGTTTGAGCCTATCCAAGGATATCACTGATGTTCGTAGCGGTAATTTGATCTTGTAGTATTTGTCATAGCGCTTAATCACTTCGTAAGGTCCATCATATGGCGGCGTTAGCGGGGGACGTACTGCATCGTTTCTCACGAAAACATGTGTGCACGTTGCGAGGTCCTTGTGAATGAACGGCCGTGTGCGACAGTGGTGCGATTGTGGTGCGGTTTTTATTGATGCCATTGTTTCTGCGAGGCGGCGCACGTAGTCGTTATCATTAATATTTGCCTTTGCGGGTAATATAAAATCCGACGGTAAGCGGAGAGTGGTACCATACGTCATCATTGCTGGGCTTAAATTGTTATTGGTGCGTAAAGCTGTTCGCAAACCCAATAAAACACTCGGCAACTCTTCTGCCCATTGCGTTGTAGCCCCACGAGCCATAAGAGCTGCCTTCAAAGTGCGATGAAGTCTCTCAATTTGACCATTCGATTGTGTGTGGTATGCCGTGGTCCGTATTCTTGTGATTCCAAACTTCATCATTAATGACCTGAATAAAGACGATTCAAATTGGCGTCCTTGATCTGTAGATATTCTTAGGGGGCATCCAAAACGGGCAATCCAGCTTTCATAAAATACTTTGGCGATGATCTCGGCGGTGATCTCATAAACGGGTACAACTTCTGGCCATTTGGTGCAACGATCGATCATGGTCACACAGTATCGGTAATCATTAGACAGTCTCAGTGGGCCAATCACGTCGATATGAACATGTTCGAATCTTGCCGACTGTGGAAAATCACTGAGCGGGGTCACAACGTGGCGATGAATCTTTGACCGCTGACAGTCGATGCATGTTCGGGTCCAGTTGATGACTTCCTTGTTCATATTTGGCCAAAAGAATTTCGAACATATCTGTTTTCTTGTGCATTTAATACCAGGATGACATAAGCCGTGTTGTGCTTTAAATGCAGCAAAACGGTACGTTGTTGGTAAGTAAGGTCGTGGTGTTCCAGTAGACGTCTCACACGTGATTGGGCGGCTGATACCAGGCATTGTGACGTCAGTGAACGTCAGGTTCGATTGCTTCCTTAACTGTTTTAAAACTGGGTCGTTTTCTTGATCACTGGCTAGCTCGGTGTAATCGATGTTTGATGGGCACTGTATATCTTCAATGCGTGATAGTGCGTCAGCCACCGGGTTAGATTCCCCTTGTATGTATTTAATACTCGAGCAAAATTGACTGATAAAGTGCAACTGCCGTTCTCGGCGTGGTGTGTCGGTAGTACTCGGTGGGCGCGATAGGGCGCAAGCGAGTGGCTTGTGATCCGTAAACACCGTTACATCACCTCCTTCTATTAATCTTCGAAAGTGTTTGACCGCCGTATATATCGCTAATAGTTCGCGGTCATATACACTGTAGCGGCGTTGAGTTTCACTCATGTTTTTTGAGAAATATGCCAGAGGTCTCCACTCGTTCTGTATTTTTTGTTGTAATACTGCTCCAAGGCTGATATCTGAGGCGTCTGTCATCAAGGCGAGGGGGCTTCCAGGCATCGGGTGCACCAAGTCTGTCGCTGCTAGAATGCTTTGTCGGCATTTCTCAAAAGCTAATTCGGCCTGCGGCGTCCATTCGATGGGCGTTTTATCATTACGTTTCTGGTTATGAAGATATTTGTTTAGCTCGTTTTGTAAGTTGGCTTGGCGGGGTATGCAGCTGCGATAAAAATTGAGCATGCCGAGGAATCGGCGCAACTCTGCGATCGTTTTGGGTTTCGGATAGTTGCATATGGCTTTCGTTCGTTCGTCTGTCGGTTTGATGCCGTTTTCCGATACTTCGTAACCGAGGAAATTAATCTTGTTCTTGCCAAACTCGCATTTTTCTATGTTCAGCATGACACCGTATTGTTTTAGGCGCTCCAAAACATGACATAGGAGTTGTTTGTGTGCCTCCTCATTCTCTGTATATAACAGTATGTCATCGACGTAACAAAAACAATTATCTATCCCGCGCAGCACTCGATGCATGAATCGTTGAAATGTTTGGCTAGCATTCCGTAAGCCGAACGTCATGCATTTAAATTCGAACAGCCCGAAAGGTGTGATTATGGCTGTTTTTTGGGCGTCTTCATCTGCTATTGGGATCCAGTAATATGCCATTTTGAGGTCTAGCTTCGAGTATATTTTCATATTGTGCAGCTGGTATGTGAAATCTTGTATACGGGGTATAGGGTAACGATCTGGCTGAGTAGCTGCGTTCAATCTTCGATAGTCGCCGCAAACTCGTAGTCCTCCATCTTTCTTTTTGACTATGTGCAGCGGACTCGCCCAAGGACTCTTTGATGGTCTGCATATGCCCAGTTCCATCATGTGCTCGAATTCTTCCCTTGCAGCCTTATATTTATCCGGTGGTAAGGGACGGGCTCGGGCAAAAAGTGGAGGGGTGTTTGTAGTGTCTATACGATGCACGACGTCGTGTTTCGGTGGTTCCTTTAGGGTCATAGGGCGGAGCACTTCTGGGTACCGCTTCAAGATGTCAAAATATACTTGATCGGTACTGATGACATGTACAGTTTCTTCGCTTGTAGCAACTTCGAAGGCGTCAATTGACAAGTCTGTAACATTGTCGACGAGCTTCCTTTTGTGAAGATCAACGAGGAGTTTGAAATGACGTATGAAATCTGCTCCCAGAATTGAGGTCTTCACGTCCGCCACGACGAATTTCCATAGAAAACTGCGACGTAAACCAAGATTTATCCTTATCGTTTTTTCACCGTAAGTGTTGATTGGTGTATTGTTTGCGGCATATAAACGGTAGGCGCTTGCGGTCGTTCCCTTTCTTTTATTTGTGGCGGCCAACACTGATATGTCTGCGCCCGTGTCCACGAGGAAACGCTCCCTGGTGTCGCGATCGAAGACACAAAGGCGGTTAGTGGTGCAGGGAACATCGACGTCCGCCGCCGTCGATGTTGTAGCTAGTTTAACGACGTTTGGTTCTTTCTTCTACAGCACGGTGATTCGCAACGTTTTGCCTTGTCGCCGAAACGAAAATGATATCTACACTCCCATGTAGGATCACCGGGCTTTATTGAAGGCTTGTTATTCTGGCGACGCCGCGATTGTGAACGCGAGTGCGACCGGAACGGGGGTCTACGACGCTGCATTGAACGTCCGCGTAACTCGGCCACTTCTAAGCATAACTTTTCCATTTGCTTTGAAAGGACTTCCAAATGTGCAGACATTACTGGGTCCTGCGAAGTTGTGGATACTGCAGCAACTGTCGCCGGTTCAGAGTACTCCACCATCTTATCGGCCATCGCGGCGAGGGTATCAAGTGAAGATTCCGTGTTTACTGATAATACGACGCGCACTTGTGTGGGTAGGTGGTTGAGCCATTCTATCTTCAATCCTTCGTCTGTTATCATGCCACTTCCTAATTCTCGCATTTTTCGCAGCAGCTGTGTGGGTTTTTGGTCACCTAATTCCAGACCACTGATAAGCTTCTGGAAGTTTTTCACGTCTGACTTGTCGTACACGGTGAGTAAGCGATTCTTCACAGCGATATATTTATCTGTTGCCGGCGGGTTATATAAAATGTCCGTAATGTGCTGTAGGTCGGTGGTTTGCAATTGTTGCAGGACGTAACGAAATTTTTGGTCATCCGAAGTCTTCAGAGGATCCACGACGGCTTCGAACTGTATGAACCAGGCTCGTGGAATCTCTCTCCAGAATGGTAATAGTCTGGATTGGACGGAAATTGCTGACAAGTCGGATTCCGACTTCATTGTTTTGCTTCCTTCTCCTGTGTTCTCTTGCGACATTTTTTGTTTCGGGGTCACCAATGTTAGGTTTAGGAGTGAATGAAACCACTGATGATAGCTTTCAACATTTATTTCCAAAATGGGGCTGCTTACCTAATTGTGCGAGTCGTACATGTAGTGGAAGTTCTCCCTATGTACAATACTGATCAACCAATAGAAATCACCCAAAATGCAAAACCAAAATTATATTCATATCTCGAGGTCGGCGGCAACGAACGTGCACGGGTAATCATCCTGTCCCTTTCGCTCGCACGCGCGCCTCCATCAGTAGCGTGGCCTGTTCGCACACTATAAAGGCTTCCGTGCCCCGCGCAGACCCGCAGTACAGTGACCAGTTGACTCCAGAGCACACGCGTAGAACGAAGTTGCGGCAAATGATTATGTGAATGCTACACCACGTTTGAGACTATTAGAATCGCTATGAGATGCTTTCTGGCTATATGGTTTGGCTGAGTGGTACTTTTTCGTATTGGGTACCATAATTAAAAAGTGTAAAATAAAAACTTTTCACAAAAAAAGTACAACCAACTTCAATGTAAAAAAACCGGCCAAGAGCGTGTCGGGCCACGCTCAGTGTAGGGTTCCGTAGTTTCCCGTCCGTCACAATAAGTGAACCATCTTATGAGTTTGAAAAAAATGCTTGCATATACGATTATACTCCAAACTTAGTCTAGAAATTATTTTGTAGAACCTTTTTGTCTTTTTGTACAAAAAGTGTTCTTTCCATCAAGTTCAAAATAATTTTCCTAGAAAGTCCTTATAAAGTTCTACTTTTCAAATTTTTTCATATTTTCTAAACTTATGGTTCAAAAGTTAGAGGCCCCCCCCTCTAACTTTTGAACCATAAGTTTAGTGGCCGGTTTTTAGGGTTCCGTAGTCAACTAGGAACCCTTATAGTTTCGCCATGTCTGTCTGTCCGTCTGTCTGTCCGTCCTCGCTTAATCTCTGGGACCGTTAGCACTAGAAAGCTGAAATTTGGTACCAATATGCATATCAATCACGCCGACAAAGTGGTAAAATAAAAATTGGAAAAAAATGTTTTATTAAGGTAGCCCGCCTATATGTAAAGTGGGAAGTGATTTTTTTTTTAATTTCAACCCTAACGTGTGATATATCGTTGGATAGGTATTTAAAAATGAATAGGGGTTTACTGAAATCATTTTTTGATAATGTCAATAATTTCGGAAACAATCGCTCCAAAAGTAAAAAACAATGTGCCCCCCCCCCCCCCTCTAACTTTTGAACCATAAGTTTAGAAAATATGAAAAAAATCTGAAAAGTAGAACTTTATAAGGACTTTCTAGGAAAATTATTTTGAACTTGATGGAAAGAACAGTTTCTGTACAAAAAAGACAAAAAGGTTGTACAAAATAATTTCTGGACTAAGTTTGTAGTATAATCGTAAATGCAAGCATTTTTTTCAACTCATAAGTGGGTACACCTATTGTGACGGACAGGAAACTACGGAACCCTACACTGAGCGTGGCCCGACACGCTTTTGGCCGGTTTTTTGAATACCAATTTAACAATATATCACATTTAACTCCTGACTATACGTGTAGGAGCTGTATCATATTAAAACATATTTTTCCACTTTTTATTACGACTGGCCTGTTGGTCTAGTGGTTAGTGGCTCCTATGCCGGAGGTCGTGGGTTCAATTCCCACCCAGGAAAAATGTTTGTGTGATGAGCAAGATCATTTGTTCTGTGTCTGGGTGTAATTTATCTATAATATGTATGTATTTAGAAATATATAAGTGTGTTTATCAGTTGTCTAATACTCATAACACAAGCTCTGCTTAGCTTGAGACTAGACGGCGTTGTGTGATAGTTGTGGAATATTACTATGTGGAATATTATTATATTATTTGCTTACTTACAGACCCTGCACTGGAAAATCTATACAATAGCCATTCAGACGCCGAAGATATACCAGCACAACAGTCTGAATCAGATGCAGAAGATGATGTGCCTTTAATAGAGATAAAAACGGAAGTGGATAAAGAAAAAGAAGTATCGAAGAAGAAGCGAAGAGCCAGTGACAGGACACGTGAGTATTAGTTAGTGAATCATTGTGTGAGCAAACAGGCCGGCTGGTGTAACAAATATAGTCAACAATAGTTAGTTGCTCTCGCTGGGGAGCACACTTCTGCCAGATGCAGGGGCGCCAGCTTTTAGAAAACTTTATGGGTGTTCATGCTCATATAATATCTTAATATATATAAATCTCGTGTCACAATGTTTGTCCTCAATGGACTCCTAAACCACTTAACCGATTATAATAAAATTCGCACACCATGTGCAGTTCGATCCAACTTGAGAGATAGGATAGTTTAAATCTCAAATTATAGTCACAATTTTAATTTATTGCTAATTATTTGTCTGTTATTATTTGACAGTCACAATTATCTGTTAACTCCAAATGATTCTAACAGATGTCGATACCTTTCGACTGGGTTGAGTAAGTAATCAATAGATGGCGCTGCTCAAAAACTTTAGCCACAGCAACGCGTGGCCGGGTCAGCTAGTAATAATAATATAATATTCCACACACAACGCCGTCTAGTCCCAAGCTAAGCAGAGCTTGTGTTATGGGTACTAGACAACTGATAAACATACTTATATATTTCTAAATACATACATATTATAGATAAATTACACCCAGACACAGAACAAATGATTGTGCCCATCACACAAACATTTATCCTGGGTGGGAATCGAACCCACGACCTCCGGCATAGCAGTCAGGGTCACTAACCACTAGACCAAAAGGCCAGTCTTCTTTTTCTTCTTCCTGCCCTTGTCCCATCTTATTCGGGGTCGGCGCAACACGTTCTTTTCTTCCATTCTACCCTGTCACTCGTCATGCTTTCACTAACTTCTTTTTCTTTCATATCGCTCTTCACACAACCCTTCCATCTTTTCTTTTGCCTCCCTCTCCCTCTCCACCCATCTACATATATACTCATAACTCTTTTAGTAACATGCATTTCATCCCTCTCTCTTTACATGACCATACCAAGACAGACGATTCCCCTTCAGCTTGTCACTCACTGGCGCCACTTTCAAACTTCCTCTAATATACTCATTTCTCACTTTATCCAATTTCGTCACACCACACGTCCATCTCAACATTCTCTTTTTTTATGGTGGCATGATTTTTACCACCATAAAAAAAAATCTCCGCTACATGCAATCTTTTTTCATCTGTCCCTTTCACAGCCCAACATTCTGATCCATACAGTATGACAGGTCTTATCACGGACTTGTAGATTTTACCCCTCAACTTGAGCGGCATCCGTGGGTTGCAAGTTGTTCCAGTGACCTGTCGCCATTTCATTTGATGACTCGAAAAAAAGCCGGCCAAGAGTGTGTCGGGCCACGCTCAGTGTAGAGTTCCGTAGTATCCCGTCCGTCACAATAAGTGTACCCACTTATGAGTTTAAAAAAATGCTTGCACATACGATTATACTACAAACTTAGTCCAGAAATTATTTTGTAGAACCCTTTAGTCTTTTTGTACAAAAACTGTTTTTTCCATCAAGTTCAAAATATTTTTCCTAGAAAGTCCTTATAAAGTTCTACTTTTCAGATTTTTTAAACTTATGCTTCAAAAGTTAGAGGGGACACATTGTTTTTTACTTTTGGAGCGATTATTTCCGAAATTATTAAAATTATCAAAAAATGATTTCAGTAAACCCCTATTCATTTTTAAATACCTATCCAACAATATATCACACGTTAAGGTTGAAATTAAAATAAATCACTTCCCACTTTACATATAGGGGGCTACCCTAATAAAACATTTTTTTCCAATTTTTATTTTACCACTTTGTCGGTGTGATTGATATACATATTGGTACCAAATTTCAGCTTTCTAGTGCTAACGATCACAGAGATTAAGCGAGAACGGACAGACAGACATGGCGAAACTATAAGGGTTCCTAGTTGACTACGGAACCCTAAAAACCGGCCAAGTGCGAGTCGGACTCGCCCATGAAGGCTTTTTTATATTTTTATGTAAAAATCTTACATCTACTTACTAAGTTTCATCAGTATTAAGTATAGCTTTTATAGTTTCGAAAAAAATGGCTGTGACATACGGACGGACAGACAGACAGACATGATGAATCCATAAGGGTTCAGTTTTTTGCCATTTGGCTACGGAACCCTAAAAAGACACTGAAAGGTACAAAATAACTTTAATTTCGGAAGTCGGTGTTTCTATAATAGTTTTTTGTCTCTTTGTTATAACACCGACTTCCGACACCGACCGGAACCCTAAAAACAGTATTCCGCCGATGTCGGGAGCAAGGTCCGAGCTACCGGTAGTTAGGGCTCCAGAGACAGGTACTGCTTTCTATATCATGCCCTTGATCCACCCGTGCAACGACAGCTTCGACAGGTGGCCGTCGAGACTTTTGGCCATCAGGCCGTGGCGGTAACGACAATCGGCACAATGACAGCCGAGTCCATATTCCACATATCCACAACCTCGTGTGCTAATTCGAGATATTTGATTTGCTTTTCTTTCTCAGCTTTCACGAGGCTCTCGTCATGCGGGATAATGACATCGACTATCATTGTGCGATGCTCTAACCGGTCTATCACCACTATATCCGGCTTATTGGCGATAATGGTCCGGTCAGTGATGATAGACCGATCCCAGTACAACGTGACATGGTCATTTTCGAGAGCTGGGTCGGGCACATACTTTTAATAGTTGTAACACGGTACCTCTGATTCCACAAGTTTGTATTTCAAAGCAAGTTGCTGATGTATAATCCTGGCCACTTGGTTGTGTGTGTGCAAATACTCGCCGTTAGCCAGACGAGAACAACCAGAGAATGTGTCTAATGGACTCACCAGGTCGATGGCATGCCCGACACACGTCCACCGTCCCGTCTTTCATTATATATCTCCGGTAGTTATTTTTCAAGATGACTACGTCCATAATTGTAGAAATAAAACCTTCAGTTTCCCCAAAGAGGTTGCTGAAACGTAGCCAGGCCACGGACGCCTCAAAATCTACATCAGACTCATGAAGAGCCCGATAAAAGCGCCTGTGGAGCTCCTTGCTTTTCCATACTTCATTACCGTCATCAGTTGTAAGTATTACAGGTTTGCGCCAGTTCTCTTTAGCCATGGACAACGAGGTCAGTCCTTTGTCCACTGCGACCACATTTCGGTGCATACCCACGTCGGTTTTCAGAAAGTATTCTTTGAGGCGTTTAAAAAACCTCGACCTCCACACTTCCACAGGATGTACAGTCCCATTACAGACGACCGTGGGTGATGCATCCGGTCGGTCTGAGTCCATTTGAGTATACCGAAAGAGTACAATAAGACCGGCATGATCCAACCATTGAAAGCGCGTACCTTTTTTCCACCTGACAGAAGGCTGTTTCTTTCTTTCTTCAGGCGGCCAAAAAAGCGCTCCTTCAACGATTGCTTCATGTCAGCAACGTTAATGCCTAACGCTTCCGACATACCCAAATACTTATAGGTTTCAGTCGAGGAGAGGGATCTAAGGTGTATGGAATCCGAGAGTTCAATCCCCTCAGATTCCATAATCTTCCCTCGCTTTACATGCATGACTGCACATTTATCCACACCAAATTCCATCCTGGTGGCACTACTCGTTACCTTCAGTAGTTCCAACAGTCAAAACTTGTTGGGGGCAATGAGTTTCACATCATCCATGTAAAGAAGGTGAGATAGAACCTGACCACCTCCTTTCAACCGATAGGCCAAGCCTGATTCCTCTAGCAATGTGCTAAGAGGATTCAGGGCTAAGCAGAACCTTTATTATTATTAATGAAACTAGTTTTTATTTATCAAGAAATATCTATACTAATATAATATAGTAAAGATGTGTATTTTTGTATGTAACGAATAAACTCAAAAACTACTGTGCCGATTTCAAAAATTCTTACACCATTGGAAAGCTACATTCACCCTGAGTAACATAGGCTATATTTATTGCCCGTGCGAAGCCAGGACGGGCTGCTAGTAATTTAAATGTTACCTCGGGGTCTGCCAGCGAGCAATGGAACTTTGGAGGTATTTGGAACAGAGAGTAAAGTCCCGCACACCTCCTTTGAAAAGGGAGGATCCTCCGACCAGGCGGTGTTATGTCTAGTGGGCAACTGCCCGATAGATGATGTTGGCCTGTTGTTTAAATAGAAATCGCGCCAAGAACTATGGTTGCGCGATGCAGGATTAGTTCTTGTGGGATGCCATAGATGTCGCTACAAAACGAAGTATTCTCGAGGTCAAAAGAACAGATCGCATAAGGAGCAGCGTACTTCGTTCCAAAACACAAGTCGCTGACGTAGGTAACTCGGCCGCCAAACTAAAACAGAACTAGGCTGGACTGCCGCATGTCGCAACATAATTGGGCGAAGGCAACCACTAACTGGATTCCGAACAGCAGGAGTGGTGACGCGATAGGCCCAGAGGAAGATGGCGTGATAATTTGGACCCCTACCTTAAGGATGTCTGAAACATTCGTTGCAAGGCAAGCCTGGGTAGTGCGTGCTTCGTGACCGGGTGCTGTGTCTTGTTGATAGTACCTAGGATTGTACCTATGTTATTAAAAAGGGATAGTATCTTGGTACAGGTACCGGCACGAATCTGGAGTGCTCAGCGTCAGAGTGGGGATCGCTTTGCGCATTCCATACATTGGCGAGTCAATCGTCGTCGTTGTTAGATACATGCAGCAAGTGCAGAACACGATGGCGCGGTGAGCCAATCACTGACACTCCCCGGCCCCGCGTCTCACTTCGTACCACTAAAGAGACCGAATATTTGACTTCTGCGCAAATTGAAGCCAAAGCGCTCAAGATTCGTGCCGATATCTTTACACTTTAGCTG
The DNA here is from genome assembly GCA_929112965.1 of Mythimna albipuncta. NCBI lineage: Eukaryota > Metazoa > Arthropoda > Insecta > Lepidoptera > Noctuidae > Mythimna > Mythimna albipuncta. The sequence continues at coordinate 11,058,936 of OV815985.1, forward strand.
AAGTTTTCACCTATTTTCACGAAATATAAAAAGTTATATTTCGTGAAAATGGATGAAAAATTCAGCTAAACGACGACTTTCACCAAGGGGTCACTCCGAGATAGGATACCCTTACCAAACCATTACTGATGCCGCATGATGACTCTGCTAAGCAGTCGAGAGTTCTCTGTGGAGCTACGACCATACACCCGATCATCTTGCTTGTTGTAATAATCCTTGTGAATATTTTCTCATCGGTAGAACGAATATCCCTGAGTTTGCCATCAGTGCAATGAACAAGTAAACAGGCTTTATGTCAAGCTATTTTGACTCCTAAATATTAATTTATTTTCATTTTATATCCATTCCTTCGCCATGCAAAGAACTTTTAAAACTTGTTTTGTTTTATGTTTTTTAATAGTCTAATAAATAATGTCTACCTCGGACAGACAGTCCAATTAGGTAGGTCTAACTTCGAGAAAGAGGTCAACCGTCGAATCTAACTCGGTTGTACTTACGGCTCCCGCAGACTATTCTCGTAATTCGCTACAAGAACACGTGTAACGCGACGCAAGCGCACCAACCGACTAGTGAGGGGGTCGCCCGTAAATAAGTCAAGTTCATGTTCAGCTACCCTCCGCTATTGTACTATCACTTGCTTCGCATAGACTTTGTAATATTTAGAACGTTCAATTTCTATATTTTTGTTTTTGTATGAAAGTCTGATGAACTAAAAGATGATAAATTTTTGAAAGTCATATAACAAAAGTTATTGTTTATGATGTTAGTAACATAGTCCTGGACCTCAAGTCTGCTATCACAATAGTGTCAGAAAGGTCTATCATTGATGTCATAATTGTCGATTTTGACAAGTTTGGTAAACTACTTATGTAATGGCTCATTATGACTTTCCAATGGTCAACCATTGACACTCCATTAAAAAAAGTGACATAGAATAGTAATCTCGTACATATTGACAAATGAGTATTTGACGTATGCGGTAATCTGCTAAAAGTTTGACAGTTTATTTGATCGGTGTTCTATCATTAGAACGTTATTGTGCAGTTATTGGTTTTAATATTCTGGATATTATCAATCTACCACAACTCTATTACGATACCACTGACCGATCCATGATCGATCATTGATCATTAATCAGTGATTATGAATTAGCCGATTACAAACTTTTAGCAAAATGACAATGGAATCGAATGACTGACGGAATGACGAATTTATAAAAATAGTCGACTTAGGCCCCAGAGGTTGCCAGTGTTTTACAAATAACCCTATATAAAAACAACTCTTCTGCTGTAATGTGAAATATTTAATTTCCTTTCATTAGACACTACTTTGAATGTTGTACTGAACAAATTTGTAACCACAGGGGCGCCTGTTGCGAAGAAATCGAGGCTACAACCACGAATAATAAAACAAGAAGAAGTAATTACAGAAGAGCTAAAGAGAACTAAATTCTCGGACACAGAAGTTGTCCGGACAACTGAAAACTGTACGTCCGAACCTGATCCGGATTTTGAAGAACCTTTAACTTGGGCACAGCTATCTGGGGTTGATAGCAGTAGTCAAAATAATAGTTCAGCTACAAATTGCCATCAAGAATTTATTAAATGTAACATATCGAACAAAGATATTGACAGTGATGAAAAGAAAAATCGAAAACAAACGTTCGTTAAAGAAAAATCTTTCAAATGTGAAAAATGTAAGCTTTGCTTTGGTCGTAAGAGTCATTTAACAAGTCACATCCGCATGCACACTGGCGAAAAATCATACAAGTGTCAAGAATGTCAGCTTTGCTTTGGTCATAAGAATCGTTTAACAAGTCACATCCGCATGCACACTGGCGAAAAACCTTACAAGTGTCAAGAATGTCAGCTTTGTTTTAGTCGAAAGGATTATTTAACAAGACATATTCTTACGCACACTGGCGAAAAACCTTTCAAGTGTAAAGAATGTCAGCTTTGTTTTAGTGTGAAGTGTACCTTAACAGAGCACATTCGCACGCATACTGGCGAAAAACCTTTCAAATGTGATGTCTGTCAGCGTTGTTTCACTCAAAAAAGTCAATTAACATCACACTTTCGCTCACACACTGGCGAAAAACCTTTCAAATGCGATATCTGTCAGCGTAGCTTCAGTAGGAAGGCTATATTAGGAATGCATATTCGTTCACACACTGATGAGAAACCTTTCAAATGTGAAGAATGTCAGCTGTGTTTTAGTTTGAAGGGTAACTTAACAGCGCACATTCGCACGCACACTGGCGAAAAACCTTTCAAATGCGATATCTGTCAGCGTGGCTTCAGTAAGAAGGCTGAATTAGGAATGCATATTCGTTCACACACTGGTGAAAAACCTTTCAAATGTGAAGAATGCCAGCTGTGTTTTAGTTTGAAGGGTAACTTAACAGCGCACATTCGCACGCACACTGGCGAAAAACCTTTCAAATGTCATATGTGTAAGCGTTGTTTTAGTCATAAGAATACTTTAAGATGTCATATTCGCACGCACACCGGTGAAAAACCTTTCAAATGTGATATCTGCCAGCGTTGCTTCCGTAAGAAGGATACATTAGGAGTTCATATGCACACACACCGGTGAAAAGTCTTTCAAATGTGATATCTGTCAGCGTTGTTTTACACACAGTTCTAGTTTAAAACGTCACATTCATACACACACTGGTTAAAACCCTTTCTAATGTGATATCTATCAGTGTTATTTCAGTCAGAAGGCTGCTTTGACAGGTCATATTCGTACGCACACAGGCGAAAAACCTTTGTAATGTGATATCTGCCAGCGTTGTTTTACTCATAAGGCTGGGTGATTAGTTGAAACAAGTCACATTTTCACACTGGTAATCTTTTACAAAAAAATATTATACGTAACGTTAGAGTGCGTCTACTGAAAGCGTAACCTGGAGTTTTTTTTTTTTATTTAAATTGGCAACATTGTTTTGCCGAAAAAAATCACGTCAAACTCGTCAAAGTCTATGGTTGCAATTGTCAGTTTTTGGAAATGGATATTTATTTTTCAAGAATAATTGCTTAAAAAGAAATTGACTGAATTATTAATTAATAAATGTTATAACTCAATTAGCGAATTTTTGATGGATAATAATTTAAATTAATCTGACATTGTATTACTTATTATTATTATTTTTTCATTCTTGTATTGTTGACTTATAATTAATTAATTTCATTTTGACATTTTATATTAATTTGATATTATGTAAGCTTGACTGTGTCTTATTTAGCCCTAAGCATATTGTATTAACAGTGTTTTGCATGCCTTAGTTAAGGTAGTTAGTATGGATCATAAAACTTGGAAAAATACCTATAACCTGTACCTACTTTCTGTGCAAAATAAAATCTATTCTATTCTCAATACTTGACAGGATCGAGGTTATTGACTTTCCAGTTCTTATTTGGAATGCATTATACCTACCCAGTTGCCAGGCATAATCTCGTTATACAATAAAGTAATATAATTTTAGGTCGCTTCAAGCTATTGCGATGATACAAGCCCGGCAGAAAAAGACAAGGGACCGTTGAGAGGTAATTGCGTAGGGTTAGAATCGGAAGAGGATGACGAAACAAATAAAGAACATAGAAATACAGAGAAGAAAGAGCCTGAAGATAAAAAAACATCCAAAGGTAATTTGAAAGGTAAATGCACTCGAGAGAGAGAGATTTTTGTTACCACTGTAAACAATTTGTGTTGAATTTTTCACGACTTGGGATTCGAAACCACTCAGATGAATCTGAAGTACAATTTAGCTTTAGCACATCCGAAAAATAGCCTTAAACGTAAACAATTGTTTAGTGATTTAAGAAAACAGGGTAATTATGCAAGTAACGCACAGATTACATTCAAACCAGTGCAGAGGAGTAGGTTTTCTGAAAACACCGACTATTTACCTTGCACCAAGTGTCTAGGTTTTTATTCAAAGAAACTACTGTGGAGACGTAAAAAATGTAATAAAACCATTTCTTCAAACCACGCACAGGTTGATGCACAAAATTTCCTAGTACTTCACGTTAAAGTCGACAGTTATCTAAAGAAAAAGGTGTTTTCTCGCAAGAAACCAGACAAAATATCATTGGTAGCTAAAAAGATAAATTGATTTGTTTGTTCGGAGCACAATGTTTGAGATGAGAACACATTCCGGGGAACATTTTGCAAATGTGATCTCACGTAAGATGAGGGAGTTAGCGAAATTGCTGTAGAAATAATGAAAATGAACCCAGATATCAATAGCCTTGAACAAGTATTGAAACCACAATTCTATGACATTTTAATACACGCAACCAAAATCGTAGCGCGGTATAATGAGGCATCACAAATATTTGATGCACGTACCCCGTGAACATCGCAGCTTCATTAAAACAATGTATTAATATAGCTTTAGTGCAAAGTCGTAAAATGGTAGCCACCGCACACACGGCTTCTATTCAAGCAGATTTAAAAACACTATCAACATTAATTGGGAAGAATTGGAGGTTTGATATTTCTAGCCAAGCTACTGACGATCTTAATGTGGAGAATTGGAATGAAACCACTATTGTGTCACTTGCCGCTGATTTAAAATTATTCAAAGATTATCTTTGTGGCATGGCAAAACAGTCGTCCGATGATTTAACTCAAGGAAAAACAAACTTTGAAGCTTTTTATAACTTGGTGGAGTCTACATACTGTCGCGTTTTACTTCTGAATAAACGTCGAACCAGCTAATTACAACGATTAACATTAAAAGATTACAATGATCATGAAATTGAAGAAAATGTCGAAATTCTTACTGCCACTGAAAAAATTTTAGTAGGTAGATTAAAAAGTATAGTGATTCGTGGTAAAAGTGGGAGAGAGGTGCCTGTACTGTTTAGTATTGAAGTGCAAGACGATATTGAAAAAATATTATCCGTGAGACACATGTATGATAAAGATGATAATAAAATGTTATTTGTAAAGGCAGGTGGAACAACTTTTTGTGGCTACAAAAAATTAGGAAAATTTGCAAAAGCAAGTGGAGCCAAGAATTATACAGCTCTTACATCCACACGACTGCAAAAACATTTAGCGACGATAACCCAGCTATTGACAATTACTGAAACAGAGCTTGAACAACTTGCTACGTTTATGGGTGTACGTAAAGATAGGTTTACACCTAGCGACGATGATCAGAGTGCGAAAATGAGTAAACTTTTTTTATTGAAGAAAGATGGAAAAGCAGAGCCAGATATTAACCTGAATAGAGACGAGCAAGTTAGCGCCTTTACTAAAGAACTAAACCACAAGACATCTGCAAATAAAAAGAGGACACGTGTTCCTTGGACCAGTGATCAGAAAAACATCGTAACCAAATTTTTAAAAAGTCACATTAAGAATAAGAGACTTCCAAAAAGAGCTGAAAGTGACGAGATAAAAAGTAAACATCCTACAGTTCTTCAAAATAAGGATTGGCTTAAAATCAAAGCATATGTACAAAATATTTATTCGAGACGATGAACTTGGTGACTTGACTACCCGTTGTGATTCGACTAAACTGGTTTTTGACAGTTTCCCCTTCCACCAGATTTGAAAGGTTATAAACTAATATTAAACGAATTTGAAAACTTTCTTTGGACTTGCGATTTTAGTTATTTTATTACCTATTATATTACTAAGGTGATATTACTAAGGTATTTTACTCTATATGAGAAAAAATCTTAAAATATGTTATTAAGATAGCTTAGGCAAAAAGCAGTCGGTAAGTGTTAATTTTAGTTCATAAAATAACAAAAATTTTTTTTAAATTCAAATCAAATTTTCAGTTTTTTTAACCTGTTATTTATCACCTTGAAATAGCCACCATGTTATTACGTCATTCAGCTGTGTAAACTAAAGGTCACAGCTGTCAACTGTCAACAGATCGGCCATACTGAGTCATTATTAGCACATTTGTTTACAGAGCCAACAGACGTCATATCTCGTAGTAAATATGGCGCCCACTACGTTCTGCATTACGCGCGAAATTTGAAAATGACAATTTTAAATTCATTTTAAAACTGTACTTAGCGACTGAACACAAATTTTGTGTATTTTTTTAATGGTTTATTATCACTATGAAATCTAATTGAGACACTTTTAAAAATGAGTGTAATACCTACTGATATCAAAACTGAATGTGCTATAGTCAGTCTAAATCTAATAGACTCCCTATACCTAGCCTAGGAGATCTAGAGAGTAAGCTAGAGATAAGCGCCAGAAATGTATCTAAGGAAATAGTGGAAATACATACGTAAATTTTTAACTTTTCTTAAAAATTACGTTGAAATTGACAAACGAGGATTTTATGGAAAATTCACACTAAGAGCTATATATATTTCACCGAGACACTATGGCGGAGCGACCAGTCGCTGCTATCGACAAAATATATTATACAGTTCTATAGAGAGTTACTCATCTGGGGCCTAAGTCTGCTATTTTTATAAATTCGTCATTCCAACACGATCCCATTGTCATTTTGCTAAAAGTTCCTAATCTGCTGATTCATAATGATCGATCATTGATATTGATCGGTCCATGGTCTCAGTTGTGGTAAAATGACAATATCAAGCTTATTAAAAACAATGACTGCACAATGACGTTCTAATGGTAAGTCACTGATCAAAGGAAATGTCAAAATTTTTGCAGATTTATTGCGGTAGCCTAAGTAAGACATTCATTTATAAATATGTACTAGATTACCATTCTATCCCACTTCTTTCAATGGAGTGTCAGTGGTTGATCACTGGAAAGTCATAATGACGCCATTAAATTAGATACCAAACTTACTCAAAATCAACAATTATGAAATCAATGATAGACCATTCTGACACTATTGTAATAGCAGACTTGGGGCCCTGGTATCGGTTTGGTTGCGCAACCAATTTGGTGGTGCGACCAGCTCGGACGTGTGGCGACTCTGGTTTATGTATGATGTCCCGGAGAAATTTAGCCCTTACAGTTGGCGCCGTCAGCTCTTCCTTTGAAAACATTTACATGATTTTTAAGTCTTACGTTTGATGTTGACGTTCATGTCTGACTAACGTCATTGACATAAGCGTTATAAACAGGTGCCTGGATCTGACGCCTTCGTGCCCTCAGTGTGGAAGCCTAGTGAATGTCATTTTGGTTAACCCATATTATCACATTTGGCATAAACAACAAAAGTGTGTCTGAACCGTACTCAAAATCTAACATGTTTTAGAATTATATCACTTATATATGTACTTACTACAGTTGTATAGTCTAAGTGCTGCCAAAGTTGTTCCTAAAGAGTAATTAATAAGCGTTATGTTGTTAACGAAATCAACCAGCGTTTGTTTTCTTATTTCTAGCGCTTAGCGTGTTGTAAGTCTCTACCACAATATAAATAGGTACAGAAGACAATCTCATGTATGTACTTCACTTTTTATATCTACGCTCGGTGGACGCACACTAATGAGCGTTTGAGCCGGAACTGTTCGACGAGCGGGCCGAGGTGCTCCGAGATATCGTGTCCGTGAGCGGTGTCTATGTGTGCGTTGTGAGAGCGCGCTTTGTATGTAGATTGACATCTGTACCTATATATTTTGTGTCTCTACTCTCTTTAAACCTGTTTTTTTTAACACTAACGCTGAATAAAGGTTATACATTTACGTGTTCTTTGTTTTTATTTGCTAACCTTTTTTGAGATAGGAAATCATCTACTGAATTTTCCCGGTCTGGATGGAGCGGGGTGTCAGACCTTTACTGACTAAAACCACGTCTGTGTTTTTCAGTTGGTCTTTGCTTTTTATGATAACGGGTGTCCTTTTCTGAAATTACCCGAGGTCGGTAGTCGGGTCGGAAGTCTCACGTGTGCAGAGCAGATTCACCATTCCTTTTTATGAAGTTTCAAGATTTTCCCGTTATTAGGCGATTATTACACTGCCACGCATCATGCTGCTTGTTGCGTGTCAGCATCATCATCGTGCGCATCATGGCAGCATCGTGCGGGTTGCGCAAAGCAAAGCACGCACTCATATCATACAAAATCACGCACGGCACTACGAGACTCAGTGTGCCATACCTTGCGTGTGGCCCCGCACCCACGCGCGTGAGTGCATGTTTCTCCGCATGTAGGCGCGTGATCTGCATGGACGCGCGTTGATGCATTTTTGGTGTGTTGGACTGTGCGTGCTTTCTATACCAACGGAGATACTTACAAGCACCGTTAAGACATGAATTCACGCGCTACGCTGCGGGGTGCATAACAGCCTTACTGTCAGCGTATGATACAACTTGAGTGTGGTTAGATTTAAAATTACAGAGATCATTCATGTAAATTAGGAATAATATTGGCGCCAGGTCTAAACCCCGGGTCTGAGTAGGGTGTAGAACAGTAACCCTTCGACCATACCTGAATTGAAGGTAAACAATTTTTAAGCTTTTACAAAAGTGAGTTTTTCCCGTGACCAGTCTGTACTTACAGCTAAGCCGGCGGTCTCCGGCGCCTCACGTCGCGCCTCGTCTGGTGGCAGTGCTGCGTGCGATGTTATGTCTCGCTGCGGACAATGTCAACATCCTGGCGCACACACGACACCAACCTCCGAACAATAGACAGTTCAGCGTCCAAAAAAATAATGACGATACCTGTAGCCCGATTCACGTAATCAAAACTGTAACGATATCGTAGCGATTTTAGTCGTTTAGATCATTTCCGTATTCACATCTATCAATCGAGTTTGAACGACACCGACTTTAAAGTCGTTTGGTCGAAGAGTCGATTTAAAAAAAAAAAAACTGTATTGCATTATCCTGATAGAATACTTATTAATGTAACTGAAAATAAGTCGTCGATAGATCGTTTAGTTTCGAGCCAGTTGAGTTGTCGTTCTATCCAATCCCGATTAGGGAACACATGAATACTGCTTTTGGATAGGACTTCGATCGAACGACTATAAAACTTCAACGATATTTGGTTTGTTTGAATTTACATGAATCAGGCTACAGGTTAAAATCGACTACTTCACCAACGACATAATTATGTAAAGTTTAAATGCCGTTACTTTTGCCGTTTATTAAGCTATTGCATAGCTTCTATCGCGGGCCTTGAGCGTGGAGACCGAATCCAGAAACTCCGTAACGAAAATAACCTAACAACCCCCACTCATTTGTTTTTTGAGCGTGGTGACCGATAAGAAAACAAATGAGTGAACAATCAATCAAAATTCAATTCAATGTGTGAAAGTGTAACTTCAATTAATTTCAAAGAAAAAAAAACAAAGGATAAAAAATACTGCATAAATAAAATAATTATAATTGCATAAGTTGCTATGCAATAGCTTTACCGCGGCAGTCCCCGAGTGCCACACGTCTTTTTAGGGTTCCGTAGCCAAATGGCAAAAAACGGAACCCTTATAGATTCGTCATGTCTGTCTGTCTGTCTGTCTGTCTGTTTGTCTGTCTGTCCGTCCGTCCGTCCGTCCGTCCGTCCGTCCGTCACAGCCACTTTTTTTCCGAAACTATAAGAGCTATACTGTTGAAACTTTGTAAGTAGATGTATTCTGTGAACTGCATTAAGATTTTCACACAAAAGTAGAAAAAAAGCAATAAATTTTGGGGGTCCCCATACATAGAACTGAAACTCAAAAATTTTTTTTTCATCATACCCATGCGTGTGTGGTATCTATGGATAGGTCTTCAAAAATGATACTGAGGTTTCTAATATCATTTTTTTCTAAACTGAATAGTTTACGCGAGAGACACTTCCAAAGTGGTAAAATGTGTGTGACCCCTCCCCCCCCCTCTAACTTCCAAGATAAGAGAATGATAAAACTAAAAAAAATATATGATGTACATTACTATAAAAACTACCAACGAAAATTGGTTTGAACGAAATCCAGTTAGTAGTTTTTTTTAATGCGTCATAAACCGAAAAAAATACACTATTATTAAAACATCGATCAAAGTTACAACACATTACAAGAACTTTTATATTATGTTACTTGCTGCTACGGAACCCTTCATGGGCGAGTTTGACTCGCACTTGGCCGGTTTTTTAAGTATTAATTTAATCTTCGTGCAACACAAAAGGCATAGGCGGACACTATCACGGGATTATTGATCCTTGGGATATTTTTTCTAGTTCCACGCGGACGGAGCCGCTGGTAGCAGCTAGTAGTGTTAAGAATTCTAGGCTGAGGTGGGACTGGGCGGGTCGTCATAGTGTTAGCGTTGTAAGAAGATAATATAGGTTACATAGGTACAGTATGTGACAGTGCCATCAGTCCTCCTTTACGGCAGATTAGCATCGCACCGGGAGGAACTGCACGTTGGTGCCGTGGGGGTGATAATTCCATCCAGCGGTGGAGTACTCATGATCATCATGTCAGATGATAATAATAATAATACAGCCCTATTAGCTTTGTTTTCCATATGTCGCAATAGTTTTTTACCAACTGGGGGTTGTCCTTGGATGAACTAGCATTGCGCATTTAGGGATAAAATTGTCGGCTGGTATCACGTTCCATTAAAATCGTCTAAAGGGCCTCTGCGGTTTGGCTTTGGCCCCTCGAACGCCTTCCAAAGATCCAGAAACCTGAATAATAAGATATTTATATGCTAAAAGATAATCAAAGGCTAAAAGACATGGTATAAAAGCAGTGGCGTAACTATATCATCTGAGGCCCGTGGCGAATTCATTAGATAGTGCCCCCGATAAATCACGTTACGTTGTGATTTCATTTTAATATTTTTTTAATATATTTTGGGTTACTTCTTTTGAGCTCGCGGCCTTTGAGACCGGGAGCCCCGTTGGGCCTGGGGCCCGTGGCATTTTGATAACCTTGTCACCCTATAGTTACGCCACTGTATAAAAGGTGGTAAAAAAGCTATCTCTAAGAACAAATATGTTTCGCATGCAAATATTAGGTAAGTACCTAAGTAGATTAACATTTTTAGGGTTCCGTAGCCAAATGGCAAAAAACGGAACCCTTATAGATTCGTCATGTCTGTCCGTCCGTATGTCACAGCCACTTTTTTCCGAAATTATAAGAGCTATACTGTTGAAACTCAGTAAGTAGATGTATTCTGTGAACCGCATCAAGATTTTCACACAAAAATAGAAAAAAAGCAATAAAATTTTGGGGGTCCCTATACTTAGAACTGAAACTCAACGGTCATCTGTTCTGCGAGCAATGTGCCCTGCCCATTGCCACTTAAGTTAAGCAATTCTTTGTGCTATGTCGGCAACCTTAGTTTTCCTGCGAATATCTTCGTTTTATATTCGATCACGCAAGGAAACTCCGAGCATAGCCCTTTTCATTTCTCTTTAGGTGACTTTAAGCCTTCTGATGAGGTCCATTTTAAGCGACCACGTTTCGGAGCCATATGTCATCACTGGCAACACGCACTGGTTAAAGACTTTCGTCTTGAGACACTGTGGTATGTTGGACGAGAAGATACCGCGTAGCTTCCCGAACGCTGCCCAACTGAGCTGGATTCGACGGTTGACCTCTTTCTCAAAGTTAGACCTACCCAACTGGACTGTCTGTCTGAGGTAGACCTTATCGTCTACAACTTCGAGTGCAGTCTCCGACCTTGATAGGAGTGGGCGCTACATGGTTGTTATTATGATTTTAGTTTTATCAATGTTCATTTTAAGATCCACTCTTAGAGAAGCTCTACTGAGGTCATTGAGCATTGTGCTCAGCTCCTCCATAGTCTCCGCCGTGACTACTATGTCGTCGGCAAACCGAAGGTGATGTACTCGCCATTGACATTAATGCCTTGTCCACTCCAGTCCAGAACCTTGAAGACATCCTCCATTGCGGCCGTAAACAGTTTCGGAGAGATGACGTCTCCCTGCCTCACACCTCGCTGCAGGAGGATAGGTTTCGAGGTCTGGTCCTGGAGTCGGACTGACATGGTGGCGTTTTCGTACAAACACCTCAGCACTTCGATTGCAGCACAGCCCAAGTCTCGATCGAATCAAAACCTTTCTCATAGTCCACAAACGCTAGGCAGAGGCAGGTTATACTCCTCGGTCTTCTGTATGACCTGCCGTAGCATATGTATGTGGTCTACGGTGCTGAAACCTTTTCGAAATCCGTCTTGTTCGGGAGGCTGGAAGTCGTCAAACCTGCGCGCAAGACGGTTCGTGATGACCCTGGAAAACAGCTTGTAGACATGGCTCAGAATTGAGATGGGCCTGTAATTCTTCAGCAGGGTTTTATCACCCTTCTTAAAGAAGAGTACCACCACACTTCTGCTCCATGCCTGTGGCGTTTTTCCTTCGAGTATGACGGAATCAAACAATTTCTGAAGGGCCTTTAGGACCGGTTTTCCACCCGCCTTCAGGAGCTCAGCCATAATTCCATCCTCACCCGGCGCCTTGTTGTTCTTCAACTGCTTCAGAGCCATCCTAATCTCGTTCAGGCTGACGTCCGGGATATCTTCAGTGTAGTGTCCAGTCAATCTAGCTCTTGGGTCGTTTGCCAGATTTGTAGCGGGTTTGGAGATCGACGTGTGTCCATAAAATGCCTCGATCTCTCCCAGAAGCTCCGATTTGGCGGATATGACTCTGCCATCTTCGTTTTTTAGTTTCGTGAGTTGGCTCTGCCCAATAGACAGACCCCGTGCAAAAACTTTAGAGCCCTTATTCCGCTCAATCGCGTCCATAATCCTCTCGGTATTAAATCGGCGAAGGTCGCGTTTCAGAGACTTCGAGATCTGTTTATTGAGCTGCCGATACGTGCACGCATTATCTGAAGACTGCAAAGTTATTTCACGCCTCTTCTTCATGAGCTCGAGAGTTTAATCCGTGAGCCTCTTGGTTTTACTTGTCTCTTTACCGTGGTTTTACGGGTCTTAAAAAACTGAGACCCGACTGTATGGACAGCTTCCACGAACCTATCATTATATTTGTCCACGGAACTTCCTAGGCACTCGAAACGGTTTTTAAGTTCGAGCTGAAAGCTCTCGGAGTTTTGGATCTAGATCTGTGCTGGACGGAGCGTAAACTTCATCAGTCGAGATCTTTCAAGCTTGACATTGATATTCAATGTGCCTCTTACCATACGGTGATCACTCCCGGTTTTCACCGCATTAATCACAGAGACATCATTGAATATTTGCTTCTTCATCGACATGATGAAGTCAATCTCATTTTTAGTTATACCATCAGGGCTTTGCCAGGTCCACTTCCTGTGCTTACGCTTTCTGAAGAAGGAGTTCATCATGTAGAGACCCTCCTTCTCCATAAAACTAGCCAGTAGGTGTCCGCGGCGGTTCCGACGTCCAAATCCAAATTGCCCCACTCAGTTTCGCATTAAAGTCCCCCATGACAACGGTGAAGTGAGTCTTAGAACCATGCCTGGCTCTGGATATTTTATATCCTCATACATGGACTCCACTTCGTCATCGGGGTGTGTCGAGGTCGGGGCGTAAACCTGCATGACCTTCAGCGAATATCTTGATGATATTCTGAGTATCAGGTACGCCACCCTGGTCGACACACTCTCGACTCTCCCCACATTGTCCACGAGGGACCTGTGGACGATAAACCCGACACCACCCTGGGACTGCTGATCACACTCCCGGAAGTAAAGCAGGTTACCGGATTTGAGAATTATCGTGTCCTCCCCCTATCTTCGAACTTCGGATAATCCCACAATACTCCATCGCAACCAGCTCAACTCTTCCTCCAGTTACACAAACCATAAGTTTTATTTAATTTAATTTTGATTCTAAAATAATCTAGAGCAGATTTTTTTAGTTTAGGTCGTTAATTACCTATAATTAATTACCTAAGTATTTACATTTTAATTTTAAAAAGGCTGCTGGTCACTTAGAGTAGGTAAAGTCTCATCTAATTTTAATTGACGTGTAAAAGTGTTTTTATAAAACCTACTTGCAAAATAAAGATCATTATTTATCATTTATAGATCATTTAAAATTGTATTGTAGTAATAGATAATCATACATCATACCACTGCACATAAATAAACAAAGCCCCTACAAGAGAACACAAAAATGCAAGCGTTACTGTAATCCCAGAAGAATGACAATGTACCTATCTCTAGAAGAAAATAATTTTTATCTGATAAGTTAATGGTTCTCAAAATGGACAAATTAACAATGAACTTATCCGACTCTTCTGATAAATACTAGCGAGGAATTCTGGTGCTAAAAGTGCTAGAGTCCGTCTAACGAAAGCGTGACCTGAGAAAAGGAGGTTAAAACCAAAAATTTTGTATGTGGTATTATTGAAATAGTAGGAGAAAAAAGTTTTGATACTTGAGTATTTTTTGTATTTATGACAATTGTATTATAGTTGTATAGGAACTTAATTTTTTGTCAAAAAGGTGCGTGTAGACTTAGGCTAGAACTACACTACACCGACGCACACGTGTGAGACGTCTCAGACGTGAGCGGCAGGTGTGCACACTACACCGACGCAACGCGTAACACGTGTGATGCCTTTGATTTCATCAGAGGATTAAAAACAGATCAAGCTTGCTTTTTCATTTACCATCCATTTACACTTCCGCCTGACCACTACGATCAGACGCGTGGATAGCCCCGCCCACCTTCCTCTAAAATTTCTGGGACCGATGTGTCCGCGTCTCGGACGTAGCGACGCATGGCGTGGCATAGATCAAGTGTAGCTCTAACAGTCTATTTTCCATATGAAACGTATGGAGATCGACGCTCCGAGATCGGCGCGTGTAGCACACGTATGAGCAGTATAGTTCTACCTTTAATTATTGGTGGGTGTATGGTAAAGGTCAATAACACACAAAATGTTAGTTATTATTCTAAATTATTTTATTTTATCTGTTATTTCAAATGTCGCTACATAATATTTAAATAATACTCTTTATTTACCATTTCATTCGACTCATGAGACACAGAAAGTTCAGCAGCTATCTCTTTCAAACTTGAACTAGGATTTCAGTCACTATTTCCTTCACTTTCACGATTTTAACTTCAGTTGAAGACTTTGATGCACTACCAGACAAACTGAGGCAAATCTTTCATTACATCTCAGCCGCTTTTGAACGCATTCTACTACTCATTAGCATGTTTTTGATTAAGTCGATTCACCAAAAGTCTTCTTTGTTCAATGTTTATGTCAATTACGAAATTCGAAATATGCCAGATTATCAAAAAATATAAGAAAAAAAAAAATATTATTATATCGTAAATATATCTAATAATATTTGTCAACAAGGATCAAGAATATAACATCCTACTAACTTAAAAATTCAGAAATCGTATATAAACATTGTTGGTTTTTATTGAAAACACCTTCTGTCTCTTCTTGTTTTTGTTTGAATTTATTAACCATAGTGTGTAGCAGTTTTCGCACGTTACTGTTTATTGTTTTTCCCAAAATTAAGCAATTATTTTTGAAAAATAAATATCTGTTTACAAAAACTGACAATGGCAACCATAGACTTTGACGTGTTTTTTTTCGGCAAAACAATGTTGCCAATTTAATTAAAAAAAAAAAACTCCAGGTTACGCTTTCAGTAGACGCACTCTAGATGTTATATAGTTTTTTATTGTGTAGTCTATACGAATTAATTGTCAAATAATTATGAATATTCAAAAGTATTATTATAATTTTTATCATCAACAAAACGGAAAGTATTATTCTACTTAGTTATATACTACACAGCAGAGAGCAGTGGTGGCCAAGTGGTTATGACTTACGAGTAGTAGAGCGCGAGCAAGATAACTTGGCGCGCAGCTAGGGGCGTGCTTAATGTTGCCAGCCTTACAAATCTATTTTTCTTAATTTGATAAAAAACGCTCTTTCATAATACAGTGTAATTTAAAGAATTCATTTATTAAATTTTTACCTTTATTGTTTAAAAAATCGTGAGAACTTTGTAAATCTTTTATTGAATATCTTAATAAATTAATTAGAGTGCGTCTACTGAAAGCGTAACCTGGAGTTTTTTTTTTAAATTAAATTGGCAACATTGTTTTGCCGAAAAAATCACGTCAAAGTCTATGGTTGCAATTGTCAGTTTTTGTAAACAGATATTTATTTTTCAAAAATAATTGCTTAATTTTGGGAAAAACAATAAACAGTAACGTGCGAAAACTGCTACACACTATGGTTAATAAATTCAAACAAAAACAAGAAGAGAAAGAAGGTGTTTTCAATAAAAACCAACAATGTTTATATACGATTTCTGAATTTTTAAGTTAGTAGGATGTTATATTCTTGATCCTTGTTGACAAATATTATTAGATATATTTACGATATAATAATATTTTTTTTTCTTATATTTTTTGATAATCTGGCATATTTCGAATTTCGTAATTGACATAAACATTGAACAAAGAAGACTTTTGGTGAATCGACTTAATCAAAAACATGCTAATGAGTAGTAGAATGCGTTCAAAAGCGGCTGAGATGTAATGAAAGATTTGCCTCAGTTTGTCTGGTAGTGCATCAAAGTCTTCAACTGAAGTTAAAATCGTGAAAGTGAAGGAAATAGTGACTGAAATCCTAGTTCAAGTTTGAAAGAGATAGCTGCTGAACTTTCTGTGTCTCACGAGTCGAATGAAATGGTAAATAAAGAGTATTATTTAAATATTATGTAGCGACATTTGAAATAACAGATAAAATAAAATAATTTAGAATAATAACTAACATTTTGTGTGTTATTGACCTTTACCATACACCCACCAATAATTAAAGGTAGAACTATACTGCTCATACGTGTGCTACACGCGCCGATCTCGGAGCGTCGATCTCCATACGTTTCATATGGAAAATAGACTGTTAGAGCTACACTTGATCCATGCCACGCCATGCGTCGCTACGTCCGAGACGCGGACACATCGGTCCCAGAAATTTTAGAGGAAGGTGGGCGGGGCTATCCACGCGTCTGATCGTAGTGGTCAGGCGGAAGTGTAAATGGATGGTAAATGAAAAAGCAAGCTTGATCTGTTTTTAATCCTCTGATGAAATCAAAGGCATCACACGTGTTACGCGTTGCGTCGGTGTAGTGTGCACACCTGCCGCTCACGTCTGAGACGTCTCACACGTGTGCGTCGGTGTAGTGTAGTTCTAGCCTAAGTCTACACGCACCTTTTTGACAAAAAATTAAGTTCCTATACAACTATAATACAATTGTCATAAATACAAAAAATACTCAAGTATCAAAACTTTTTTCTCCTACTATTTCAATAATACCACATACAAAATTTTTGGTTTTAACCTCCTTTTCTCAGGTCACGCTTTCGTTAGACGGACTCTATTTTTAGATAATCTGACATATTGCGAATTTCATAATGGACAAAAACATCGAACAAAGAAGGCTTTTGGTGAATCGACTTAATCAAAAACACATGCTAATGAGTGGTAGAATGCGTTCAAAAGCAGTTGAGATGTAATGAAAGATTTGCCTCACTCTATCTGGTAGTGCATGAAAGTCTGCAACTGAAGTTAAAATCGCGAAAATCGTAGTTCAAGTTTGAGAGAGATGCTGCTGCAGCAGCTGCTGGACTTTTTGTGTCTCACGAGTCGATCCGTATCATTTGAAACAATCACTGAAGTATAAAACATGTTCCCACTTGACTAATCCCAAAAGATCTGAATTTTCTCTATGCTAAAACGAATCGATTCCAACCCAACAATCTTGAAACACATTAATAGTGTTCGCGAGACGTGATGATGTTGAAATCATGTTGACTATTTTATTTGACTATCACGGTGTTGTGCACTTGGTATTCTTGCCAGAACGCCAAATGGAAAATAAAGAATATTTTTTAAATATTATATAGCGACATTTGAGAGATCAGATAAAATAAAATAATTTGGAATACTATCTAACATTTTGTGTGTTATTGACATTTACCATACACCCACCAAATAATTAAGTCTACACATATGTTTTTGACTAGGATTTAAGTTCTTGTACAACTATTCTAAAATTGTCATAAATACAAAAAATACTCTAGTATCAAAACTTTTTTCTCCTACTATTTCAATAATACCACATTCAAAATTTTTGGTTGTAACCTCCTTTTCTCAGGTCACGCTTTCATTAGACGGACTCTAGTGGTGGCTAATATTATAACGTTTAGCACCAAAATATAACACTATTTTTGTTCAAAGCGTATAGCGTTTATTTTGTTTGGCTCAGCCTTCGCGCTATTTATCGACTAACTCAACAAAATTATAAACAGCGGAGCCAAAGCAATATAGCGTTTATGGTGTCAATTTAGCGCGTTGCCGAATAAAGTGATAACGTCTCCGCATTCAGTTGATAGCCGAGTTTTATTATAACTTGCTATAAAATGGCGCGCTATAAAAATATATTCAATAGAGTCCGTCTAATGAAAGCGTGACCTGAGAAAAAGAGGTTACAACCAAAAATTTTGAATGTGCTATTATTGAAATAGTAGGAGAAAAAGTTTTGATACTAGAGTATTTTTTGTATTTATGACAATTGTACAATAGTTGAATAAGAACTTAAATCCTAGTCAAAAACATGTGTGTAGACTTAATTATTTGGTGGGTGTATGGTCAATAACACACAAAATGTTAGTTATTATTCTAAATTATTTTTTTTTATCTAATATTTCAAATGTCGCTTTAATAATATAATATTCAAATAATATTCTTTATTTACCATTTGGCCTTCTGGCAAGAATACCAAGTGCGCAACACCGCGATAGTCAAATAAAATAGTCAACATGATTTCAACTTCATCACGTCTCCAACACTAATAATGTGTTTCAAGATTATTGGGTTGGAATCGATTCGTTTTAGCATAAAGAAAATTCAGATTAGGGGATTAGTCAAGGGAACATGTTTTATACTCCAGTGATTGTTTCAAATTATACGGATCAACTCGTGAGACAAAAATTTCAGCTGCTATCTCCCTCAAACTTGAACTAAGATTTCAGTCACTATTTCCTTCACTTTCGCGATTTTAACTTCAGTTGAAGACTTTGATGCACTACCAGACAGAGTGAGGCAAATCTTTCATTACATCTCAACCGCTTTTTAACGCATTCTACCACTAATTAGCATGTGTTTTTGATTAAGTCGATTCACCAAAAGTCTTCTTTGTTCGATGTTTTTGTCAAATATGAAATTCGCAATATGTCAGATTATCTAGAAATATAAGAAAAAGAAATATCATTATATCGTAAATATAACTATCTAATAATATTACTCAACAAGGATCAAGATTATAACGTAATACTAACTTAAAAATTCAGAAATCGTTTATAAACATTGTTGGTTTTCATTGAAAACACCTTCTTTCTCTTCTTGTTTTTGCTTGAATTTATTAACCATAGTGTGTAGCAGTTTTCGCACGTTACTGTTTATTGTTTTTCCCATAATTAAGCAATTATTCTTGAAAAATAAATATCTATTTACATAAACTGAGAATTGCATCATAGACTTTGACGTGATTTTTTTCGGCAAAAAAATGTTGCCAAATTTATTAAAAAAAAAAACTCCAGGTTACGCTTTCAGTAGACGCACTCTAGAAATCTAAAGTTTATAGCGGAATTGAACATCACTAATAAATAATAAGTTCGTCCTACTTTTCTTAAAGCTTTAATCATCAGCCGGTATTAAAAAATCCAATCTGGATCATCACTTTAATCCAATCAAAAAGCTGGCAACATATTTCTGAAATTTGACGTATCAATCACGTAACGTTGATTGACATTTGTATCTGTCAGATTGTTTTCCCTTTTCCCTAATTTATCAAAAAATGAACATAAATATTTTGAATAAAGATTACCAAGAAAATTCGTATAAACTTCCTGGAGGGCCAGGACTATAAGAGGGATCGGCTGTTACAACACAAGAGTTCCACAAAGAAGTGCACACTATCACATTTTCATACGTCATTTTCCTACTGTTATCTCGTGGAATGATAAAGCCTCGCCAGCAGCAGACGTTCAACATTGTTTTTCCAATTTGTTGTGCTAACTAAGTTATTCTTTTAAGCTCAAAGATGGAAAAAATGCCATTGTGCAGAATATGTTTAGCAGAGAATGTTCGCATGTACATAATTGTCGACAAGGACTTGCATGAACTATATAAAACGCTGACTGATATTCCAGTAAGTTATACCTAATATCATCTTATTATATAACATCACCTGTGTTGAGTATCACACGGACAGCATAACAATGTATGTATTGTGTTGCAAGTATTCTATTCCTAAGTCAAATGCTATATTATGTTATGTTGTAGTTTATAACTGAAGACAGAAGACCAATTGTCGCTTGTTTCTTGTGCTTTGCTAAACTGAAGCAATGTTGCCAACTGCGGAGAAAATGTATGGAAGCTGAAGAGCTGTTTGCTCAGATGATGAATGAGGTGAGGTGTTTTGCTACTTGTAAAACCATTTGTGTGTGTAAGGCCTATATTAACTTTTCAGATACCGTCAATTTGAGACACAATAGTAAGACAATAGATGCGCCATCGCTGGTGTTCGCTTGGGGTTTAATGTATTAAAAGAAGTTTGTAAAATTTATCGAGTCAAATTAATTATTAAACGATTACTTAATTAATTTTGATGCTTTAGTGAAGATGTAGTGTAGTTTTAATATTTATTCGATAAAATAGAGTACTATGATGCTATTTTATTGTCGATGTGGTTCCTGCTATCCATTTTCATTTAAAAGTAAGTAAAATAAATTAAAAAGATGAACGAAAACGTTTTGACGTTAACTCTATATAGCGTTATGTAAAAGTAGAACTACACTGTGCCATGTACACTGGTCTGTGCACACACACATGTGCCATGTACACTGTTTTGTGCGTGTCGGTCTCCATACATTTTATAAAGACTAGACTTGTAGAGCTACGCTGGATCCACACCACACAACATAGTTTTTCATACAAATCAGGAGTGTGCGTTGGTCTAATGTAATTCGGTATTTGTGCCCATTGCATTGTGAAATAAATATTTGCAAGGTATTAGAAAATAATTATATACTTGTCATTTTTACAATTTAAGCCTATCTTGAATAGCAATTTTAGAAATTGATTTAAGTTCTAACAAATTAAAAGTATATAAATAATCTTTCGACAGCAGTATCTTAACATGATGTATTTTATTTTAAACTTCGGTATTGACCGAAGTTTAAAATCACACACACACACACATTGTGTCATATTGGTGACATAATTGTTAACATGAGCACAAATTGAGTACAGCGCACTGAAAATCTGATCTTGATCTTGGTAACTTGAAATTCTATACTTATGTGTTTATTAATTAGCAATTATCTTAATTCATTAAACCCCAAGCGAACGCCGGCGTTCGCACACCTATTGTCTTTCTATTGTGTTTGTAATTTCCACGATTGAAAGGCTTGTAAAATCATTTAATCAGGGATTAAATGATATCACATTTGAGGACAGAGTGGAGCATCATTTAATTCAAGCCTACAAGTCCATACCTAGTGTGTCTTGATTCTACTACTTTCATATTTATTGTTATTTGTAGAGGCTGTTTTGAGTGACTACATATAAATAAATATTATTTGTGCCTTTTTATGTACAACAATCACTTACTATAATAACATTTGACAGCCAAATCCTTCAGTAAACCGAAGTCAGCTAGAGTATTCCAGTGGACTTATAATATCTCCTGTCGAGAATATCAGTATAGCTGGATGTGAGAAACAAGATGATGTCATTGAACCAGATGAGGAACATCAAAGTGATGGTATGTATTTGTAAACAGAGAATAGTTGTAATAAGAGTAATGTTGATTGCTTATTTAATTAACCATACATCAAGTATTGTTTAAGCAATTCTTTTTTTTACAGATGTTGAACTGGAAAATGTGTCTATCAGCGGTTCAGATGTAGAAGACACACCAACACTCCATTGGTCTGAGTCAGATTCAGAAGAAGATGTTCCTTTGACGGAACTGAAAACAGAAGTAGAAGAAAAACAAGAAATACCGAGCAAGAAGCAAAGAGCCAGTGACACGACACGTGAGTATTAGTTAGTGAATCGTTGTGTGAGAGAACGGGCTGACTGGCTTCAGGCGTCCTCTCTGTACACTCTTGAAGTAGCACAATAACCCTGCTACACCTCAAGTAGTTGCTCTCGCTGGAGAGCACACTCCTACTGCCATGTCTCACAACACATCTGCTTAAAGTATTGAACAATGATTGCAGACACAACTCAATAGATCTGTGTGTGGGATTTCTAGCGTATCTTTAGAATAATCCCAAGTCTTCACAAATGGAAAAATGTTATTAAATAACTTGAAAAGAAAAAAGAAAAAGAAAAGAAAACACGTTAATTTGGCACATAAAACACACAATAAAATAATGATTATGGAAACACATAATTTTAAAAATACATCCACATTGTGTGTCTCACGGCTGCGCCAAATAGGTCCAGTTCAGCACAGTGCCAGGCCACTACGTAGCAGTTGCCTGACGCTGGTTTTCTGAAGATCTCAGACACAGAATCTGGAACAGAATAAATTTGGTAGATTCGTTTTGTATCACTGATCTAGCGCTACTTGATCTTAATTTTCGTAAATCAGCAAAAACAACTCATCGGCTCCAATGAGAACCATTCAATTTCCTTTCATTTGGTTGTGGTCTAAATATGGCGCTTACTAGATTAATAATCACAGGTGCGGCCGATACGGCGAGACAAAAACTGCACATACCAGGAAAAAAACTAGAAGACGAAATTACAGAAAATCAAAAGAAGAATGAAGAGTCAGACGTAAAAATTACCCAGAATACTCAAAATTGTATGTCTAAACTTATTCCGAAATTTCATGAACTTTTAACTGGTAGAACACCTCGAGTTAATATTAGTATTATTGATACTACTTTATACACAAATTGTCATATTAATATTAAAAAACATAATCTGACAAAACGCACTCGTGTACGCACTGGTAGAGCACCTTACAAGTGTGATTTTTGTCAGCACACTTTTAAAAAGAAGGGAAATTTAATAAAACACGTTCGTACGCACACTGGTGAAAAACCTTATGAATGTGAAGAATGTCGGCTTTGTTTTAGTCAGAAGGGTAATTTAATGAGACACATTCGTACGCACACTGGTGAGAAACCTTACAAATGTGAAAAATGTCAGGTTTGTTTTAGTGAGAAGGGTCATTTAATAAGACACTATCGTTCACATAGTGGTAAAAAACCTTTCAAATGTGAAATATGTCGGCATTGTTTTATTCAAAAGAGTGATTTAAAACGGCATGTTCGTATACACGCTGGTGAAAAACCTTACAAATGTGAGATTTGTCAGAGTTGTTTTAGTGAGAAGGGTAATTTGACAAGTCACATCCGTACGCACACTGGTGAGAAACCTTACAAGTGTGAAGAATGTCAGCTTTGTTTTAGTCGAAAGAGTACTTTAACACGACACTATCGTACGCACACTGGCACAAAACTTTACAAATGTGAAGAATTTGAGCTTTGTTTTAACGAGAAAGGTTATTCAATAATATAAATTTTATTTAACTTATAATTCGAAAATAGTACGATTCAAAGTAACGCATTAAAAAAAGCGGCAATTTCATAATTACGGATTACCTATGACAGGCCATTGCGTAAAACTGTCCCCACTAGGGCTTTCAAATACCATTTTTTTTTAATACCACGAGTGATCACGATATTGACCACAAGTTCAATTAGAAAAATAATACAATCTTCTTTAAAATTAAAGAAGTAATACAAACCTTCCATTGGAAAACTGAGGGTCTGTTAAGGGATTTACTAGGAGAGGCAGAAGCAGCCCTGTACGACAACGTCAAATCCCAAGTCATAGCTGGGGAAAGGACGGGGTCGTACATAGCAGCCTATAGCGCGAAGAGTGGCTTTGGATTCCGAGGATCACCCACAGTGGCTATGGCAATCCATTTCGATAGCCTCGGTTTCCCCAGCTTCGGAGGTGCAGTGGGCGGTACCCGGTATCTGGTGGGTTAACGGGGTTCCAGGGTACGGCAAGACTGCTGCGGGGCGACTTCCCTGACGGGGTCAGCGTAGTCTGCTACGCAGACGACACGCTGGTTCTAGCGCAGGGAGAGTCATACCGGGCGGCGGCCGCTTAAGCGACACGCGGGGTTGCGATAGTCGTTGGTCGCAACTACTATCGCAACCCCGTTATGGGCACGCCACAATTATGGCGATAAGTCCCCTCTTTGAGGCGTGGCTGGAAAGACCTCACGGCATCCTTACTATCCGCCTAACACAGGTCCTCACCGGAAATAGCAAGTTCGGGAGGTTCCTGTTCCGTGTTAAAGCGGAAGTGACGCCCGGGTGTCGCCACTGTCCGGACCAAGCCCAAGTCGTCGACGGCGCGCGCTGTTTCCAAGGGTGCGGCAAGACAACCTGGAAGGTAAAACATTTTGATGAGGAAAACGATAACGTAGCGACCACAACAACCAAAGCTGCTAAAAATCTCAAAGAGAACCTAGCGCACCGATTAGGAGATCGTTTCAAGGCAAAGGTTCGCACAATGGCCTCAATTTTAGCCAACGGAGTCAAACCAGAGGAGAAATGTCGTTGCCTTAGGGCTATATTTCATCGAGACACCATGGCGGCGCGATTAGTTGCGCCACCATGATTTCCCGGTGCTACCAAACTAGACAGACATTAGAGTCGCCACACGTCCGAGCTGGTCGCGTCACCAAATTGGTCGCGCAACCAAACGGACGCCAGGTGAGTAACTCCCTAAAGAGCTGTATACATTTTGTTGGTAGCGGTGAATGGTCGCGCCGCCATTGTGTCTCGGTGAAATATAGCCGTACTGTAGCACGTATCTTATCTTTGTGGTCTGGTTTCCACATTTAGTCCTTATCGGACCATTATGCGTGGGCCATGGCGCCCTTAACTCCAACAAGTCCACCTCATTCCAGAAACAGATGAGTCTCTTCAGTTTGACGCCTGGTGACGGGGATCATCACCGGGCACTGCACACTGAATAAGCACCTCCACACAATAGGCATCACAGACAGTCCCCTGTGCAGAGCATGCTTGGAGGGGGAGGAGACAGTCGCGCATGTGCTCCTAGACTGCACAGGTGTCACTGAAATACGCACACGAA
Organism: Mythimna albipuncta; assembly: GCA_929112965.1. Lineage (NCBI taxonomy): Eukaryota > Metazoa > Arthropoda > Insecta > Lepidoptera > Noctuidae > Mythimna > Mythimna albipuncta. The sequence continues at coordinate 11,084,011 of OV815985.1, forward strand.
CCATAGGATCCCCAAATTCCCTTATAGATGCCCTGAAAAACCTGAGAGGCAGATTAGGCCTCTCAGGTTCTCTTTTGGAGAGAGGTGGGCTGGTTGGAATAAGCCCACCCAAGGTTATGGCCGCTATGGCCCACGTACAATGTTCCGCACAGGACTAAGTGCGGAAACCATACTCAGACATAGACTTAACGCCTCGCCGCGGAAACGAGGCGATTTTATTTATAATTATTCTAAACGAGTACTTACTTTTCTTGCAATAAATTTTTTAACACCTTATATATATCTAAAGGGTCTTTCATTTAGGACGGGTCGATGTTGACAGTTTGTATCGGCCATGTTGTTTTAGCGGCAACTCTCGAATCTATGGTTTCTTATTTAGTCACTGATGCCAAATCACCATGGCAATTTACACGATTGAGCAGCATGTCCAAATGATAAAACTTTATTATTAAAATTATTGTTCGTTCGTGCAAACGTTGCGCGCATAATACGGCAGACGCAGTGGCCCTTCAAAGTCGACTTTCTAACGTTCGAAATTCGAGACAACCGGTTCGGTAAACAAGCAACCAACACCCTTACGTCAAAGGGACGTCAGATCGGCCGAGAACATCGCCGCTGTACGTGAGAGTGTACAGGCGACTTCGAAGCAGTCGATTTCTCGCTGTGCTCAAGAACTCGGTCTTTTACAGACATCAACTTGGAGAATTTTGCGTCGGGACTTGTTTTTTTTTTTGTTTTTTCGATGGGAAAAATCATCTTATGACAACCCCCGCTCTTGGGCGGAGCGGGAGATAGTGTCAGACTCTTACTGACTAAAAACCCATCCCGTTCCTTCAAGCCTTCATACCGGGGCTCGAGCGCCCTTTCGGATAACCCTGGCCCCAGTAGGCTTCGACCTGGCTGGGCCCCTGCTGTTGCTGACAACTCCTTGAGGCGCGCGGGAACAGCGCGCGCCGTCGACGACTTGGGCTTGGTCCGGACTGTTACCGGACGGCCGGACAGCGAGCTACCCATTGCTCACTGTCCGCAAGCCCGCGCCTACGGTGGCTGGAAATCGGGATCGGAATCCCGGCGGCGGCGGCGAGAGCGCCGTTGCCTGATGCGGTCGGCTTCCTCCTTAGCGAGCATTACTGCTTCGCAGAAGTCGGCGACCGCCTGCCACTCCTCCTCGCTCCGGACCATGGCCTCGACCAAGGCCCGGCGCGAGAGGTCTCCGCCGCCGATCACCCCCACGAGGGCACGGCGATGCTCCGCCCAAGCAGGGCACACCGCGATTGTGTGCTCCACCGTGTCCTCCGGGCGTTCCGCACAGTGGCGGCACCCGGGCGTCACTTCCGCCTTGATTTGCGTCGGGACTTAGGCTTGCACCCGAACAAGGTCCAACTGACCCAGGAGCTCAAAGTTAATGACCACAGGCAGCGCCGTTTGTTTGCTAACTGGGCTTTGACTCCGCTAGATTTTTTCTTGTCGGGTTTTCTGAAGTCGCAGGTCTATACCAATAACCCACAATCGACCGACGCTCTAAAAATTAACATAACGCAGGTCACAGGTTCGATTCAGCCGGATCTATGCAGCAGAATAATTTAAAATTGGGCCTCTCGGATTCGTATCATCGTTCGAAGCCGCGGCGGACATTTGAACGAAGTTATATTTCACACATAATGGCATAAATGGGGCTTTCAAATAAAAAAATAATATCGTTATTAACTAACTCGCAGTTTGTTTTATTCAAATTCAACATCGACCCGTACTTGTTGAAAGACCCTTTGTATATATAATAATAATTTAGATTTTTTTCGCAATTTCAGGTTTGTTCCCATAGTAAAAGTTGTTGTTTATCATGAGCACAATCACGTGTTTAAGTATCGTACACTAATTACCAGTCACCCTATACACCGCAAAATTTTAATCTTTTTAATCCCGTGGAGGGTCCATCCGATACATGAAACACTATCGATTAGTACTTCTTTTTCAAAACTCGTATTAATTCACGCATGTACGCAATTAGTATCTTTAAGATAATATCAGCTGAGCGAGTTCAATGATCTGTATTTAATAGTCGGCGTTGCGTACAAAAAACCTACAGGTCATTGATCTCGCTCAGATGACTTTTTCGTAAAGAAATTAATTTCGAACATGCGTAAATTAATACGAGTTTTGAAAAAGAGGTAGGTACTTTATTTTTTAATTTTTTCTTTACAAATTGATTGTGTTTCATGTACCGGATCGACCCTCCACGGGATTAAAACGATTAAAAAACGGTGTATATATATATTATCATAGTGTAATTAAGTACGTACAAGATAAATGTGTTAAACCTTTGTCTGTAATCCAAGTTAAAAGTACATTGTAAAACCATTTTATTATAAGTGATTTGTATTAGTAAATTATTAAACAATTATGTATATGTTACGCTCCAAGATCGAAAATGCTTAGTGAGCGGAAAAATAGCTCACAACGCGGCGAAATTCGTGTTATGGCTCTTAATGAAAACGCGCACGATGCGTTGTGGCAATCACAGAAAGACCAAATAGCAAAATTCGTGTCGTGGCTAACATGCTATTCGATCTCAACGCGTTGTGGAAATGAAGAAAAGCCAAGACGCGTTCTGAGCATTCATTGTTTTAAACATATCACGACGGACAGGTTGTAAGATATAGGTATTTATTTTTCACAAAAAAGATATAATTATTTTTCACAAACACTTATTTTTCACATTTATACTTGTAGTAATTTCGAATATAAGTAATTAATTTGAGTACATTGTTGTTGTTTATTGGTGATCAACATCTCACTGAGCGTTTTAGATCTTTGAGCGTAACATATATATAAAATCTAACATAATAACTACGTAGCATTAAGTGAAAACAACAAATTGAGCAATACTCTGTGCCTATACTCTTTTTAGGGTTCCGTAGCCAAATGGCAAAAAACGGAACCCTTATAGATTCGTCATGTCTGTCTGTCTGTCTGTCTGTCTGTCCGTCCGTATGTCACAGCCACTTTTTTCCGAAACTATAAGAGCTATACTGTTGAAACTTTGTAAGTAGATGTATTCTGTGAACCGCATTAAGATTTTCATACAAAAATAGAAAAAAAGCAATAAATTTTGGGGGTCCCCATACATAGAACTGAAACTCAAATTTTTTATTTTCATCAAACCCATGCGTGTGGGGTATCTATGGATAGGTCTTCAAAAATGATACTGAGGTTTCTAATATCATTTTTTTCTAAACTGAATAGTTTGCGGGAGAGACACTGCCAAAGCGGTAAAAAGTGTGTCCCCCCCCCCCTCTAACTTCTAAAATAAGAGAATTATAAAACAAAAAAAATATATGATGTATATTACTATAAAAACTACCAACGAAAATTGGTTTGAACGAAATCTAGTAAGTAGTTTTTTTTTTAATACGTCATAAATCGAAAAAAATACACTATTATTAAAACATCGATCAAAGTTACAACACATTACAAGAACTTTTATATTATGTTACTTGCTGCTACGGAACCCTTCATGGGCGAGTCCGACTCGCACTTGGCCGGTTTTTTATTATTTTTATTCTATGTTGTTGTATTGCCTGCGTCGAATAAATGCCATTCTATTCTAAAAGAAAAAATAATAATGTGCAATAATAATAATAATAAAAAGTGTACTCGCGTAGTTTTTAAGCTTAGTTTTTAAGTATTTAAACAATTGTTGAGCGCATGACAGACATGCCAATTAGAAAATTTGTTACATTCATGCACGTGATAATTAATGTATATCCACATAGTTCAACATTCTCAGCAACTGGCGTTAGAATTTGTATAAAAGATTGCAGTGTTTAACAAAAATTGTTCAGCTAATGTGTGTTAAAATTTATAATAGAAGTTTATAATACCAACAAACATCCAAGGTCTTCCTTTACCAAAGATTAAGGACGTGCTTACAGCTACCTCTACCTACTTCTTAGGCAAATTATTTATTGTATAAATGAATGGTTTCAAGAATAATACAAGGTGTAAGGGACAGCCCTCCACAAACTAAGGGCTTGCTCAGTAGACGAAATTGAACAACCTACCATAATTTTTTTTCAAGGAAGCGAAAAAAAAAAATCCGCCTCACCATACAAAATTATTAACTTGATTGGACAGTTTGTATGGAGAGGCTGAATATTTTTTTTCGTTTCCTGAAATTTTTTTTTATGGTGGGTTCTTTAGTTTCGTCTACTGAGCAAGCCCTTAAAGTTTGTGCAGGGTTGTCCCTTACATATTTTATAGGTGCAAGTAATAATTTTCACAAAAAGTAAATATTAGTTTATGTGTAAAAGGGTGACATTGTTTAATATGATAAAATATACTGTTTTCATTTGACAGTATTTAACCAGAGAGTATACACCGCTAAATTTTAATCGTTTTAATCCCGTAGAACTAGAGGGTCGATCCGGTACATGAAACACTGTCTATTTGTAAAGATAAAATTAAAAAATAAAGTACCTTTTTTTCAAAACTCCTATTCATTTACGCATGTACGGAATTAATTTCTTTAAGAAAACGTCAGCTGAGCGACCTGTAGGTAGTTTGTACGCAACGCCGACTATTAACTAAAAATTAACTAAAATTTAGCGGTGTATATACGGGGTTATTTGCAAAACACTGGCAATATCTCAGGACTATATTACTAACATCATTAACAACAACTTTTGTTCTATGAGTTTTAATAATTTATCATATTTTAGTTCATCAGATTTTCATAAAAAATAAGGATATTTAAATCGAACGTTCTAAATGTTACGAAGTCTATGCGAAGCAAGTGATATTATATTACAATAGCGGAGGGGAGCGGGGATCGTGCGCGGGAGGCGTAGGTGGTTACAGCAAAATACAGAGTTGAAATGTCTTAGATAGAACAACGAAATCTTGTAGGTTTTTTTTTTTGGGAAATGCGTTATGTTTTGTAAAAAGTCATAGAACAAAAGTTGTTGTTAATGATGTTAGTAATACAGTCCTGAAAGGTTTTTAGTATTTTACATATAGCCCTGTATTATTGGCATTGTTTAATATGATAATATATCTGACTTACTATTGTATTGAACTGTATTTATTTAGATTATATTTAACCAGGAATTATAATATAATCGCCATTAGATAGGCAGAATTTCAGAGACATTAGCATTGAATTATTATTGTTATTAAATACCTATTTCTTTGTATTAAAAAAACATCTTCATATGCCACACGCAGGCTATATAGAATATAAGATAATGTGATGTAAGAAACCATCAACTGTAATTACTCTATTTGAGACTAGTCTGTTGGTCTAGTGGTTAGTGGCCCTGACTGCTATGCCGGAGGTCGTGGGTTCGATTACCACCCAGGACAAATATTTGTGCGATGAGCACGATCATTTTGTTCTGTGTCTGGGCGTAATTTATCTATAATATGTATGTATTTAGAAATATATAAGTAAGTTTATCAGTTTTCTAGTACTCATAACACAAGCTCTGCTTAGCTTGGGACTAGACGGCGTTGTGTGATAGGTGTGGAATATTATTATTGTTATTTAAATGTGAATAAATGAATTTGAAAAAATTTTAAATCATTTTTTTGGCCGAAAACGGCTATTCGGTTGTTACTACATGCTTAGAGATAGTCATACTGTCATCTACAGGGTAGCCCAGAGAGAAATGCACTTTTGATTTCGCGTGCATTTTGAAGCAATAATATGGCGGCGCGCTGGAGTTGTATCAGTACAAACGCGGGCATTGTTATTCTTATGACCATGAGTCGTTATGTCGTTACACGGGACAAATCCCACCTCCCACCACTGTAGGTCCTACCCGCCTTGCGGCATACGGACCATTGGAGACACGTTCCGGCAATTGCGTGACTGCGTATATCTTTACAGCTTGCATTACCGGGACGTGCTTTGTAAACTCCTTAAATTCTTTTTTCCTGTCCCTCTCTACTAATTTCACTTCTCCCCTTTCTGGGGTGTGCTACACCACACAATGTGACTTCGCGCACGAGCAGCCCTTAATGGCTTGCTGTTCAAACTAAAAGCCTTGGCTATTCTTAATCCTAACACTCCTACCGCTAGTTAGAATTGCTTCCTACTACCCATCTAACCCTGTCCATCTTCGAAGTTCATGATCAGCTGTTAATAATATTTCTATGTGATCAACTTGGAAGCATAACCTTTCAATTTAAAAAATAATTTTCAAAATTGGTCCACAATTGACCGAGATATGGAATTGAACATACATAAAAAACCGGCCAAGAGCGTGTCGGGCCACGCTCAGTGTAGGGTTCCGTAGTTTCCGGTCCGTCACAATAAGTGTACCCACTTATGAGTTTAGAAAAATGCTTGCATATACGATTATACTGCAAACCAGAAATTATTTGTTTGAACCTTTTTGTCGTTTTGTACAAAAACTGTTCTTTCCATCAAGTTCAAATTGATTTTCCTAGAAACTCCAAAGTTCTACCTTTCAGATTTTTTTCATATTTTCTAAACTTATGGTTCAAAAAGTTAGACACACACACATTGTTTTTTACTTTTGGAGCGATTATTTCCGAAATTATTGACATTATCAAAAATGATTTTAGTAAACCCCTATTCATTTTTAAATACCTATCCAACGATATATCACACGTTAGGGTTGAAATTAAAAAAAAAAATCACTTCCCACTTCACATATAGGGGGGCTACCCTAATAAAACATTTTTTTCCAATTTTTATGTTACCACTTTATGGTACCAAATTTCAGCTTTCTAGTGCTAACGGTCACAGAGAGATAACGAACAGACAGACAGACGGACAGACAGACATGGCGAAACTATAAGGGTTCCTAGTTGACTACGGAACCCTAAAAACATACATTCAGCCGAACATAGAACCTCCTCCTTTTTGAAGTCGGTTAAAAACAAAATCAGCAAAAGGGTATCTAATTATGGAATAGATACCAAAAATGGAATACAACAATTTTTTTTAGTGAAAATATTGTTTTAAAACGCTGTTAAGGCTTGACATCAATCGTAGGTTTGTTTATATATAGGTGCCATAGTGATAGCGAAACCAACTGTACAGTTCTTCAGTTTACGATCATTAAAAATTCAGGCCGGCCACGTGTTGTGAGAACAGGCAGTGAAGGGCCAGAATTAAAATCTCGTAAGGACACAGAAATTCTTATTCGCAGATGGAATACCCACCGTTGTTACTTATGATAATATAACCTAAGCAAGTCCCTTAACCTCCACTCCAAACAAGTCGCTTTTAAAGAAGAGAGTGAAAAGATCAAAATCTTTGTTTGTTCGTTACACTGATGAAAAACTCAGGGATATTCTTGCTTTGGGCGGAGCATCGCCGTGCCCTCGTGGGGGCAATCAACGGCGGAGACCTCTCGCGCCGGGCCTTGGTTCAGACCATGCTCCGGAGCGAGGATGAGTGGCAGGTGGTCACTGGTCACCGACTTCTGCGAAGCAGTAATGCTCGCAAAGGAGAAGGCCGACCGCATCAGGCAATGGCGATCTCGCAGCCGCCGCCGGGTTTCCGATCTCGATTTCCGGCCATCGTAGGCGCGGGCTTGCGGACAGTGAGCAATGGGTAGCTCGCTTTCCGGCCGTCCGGTAACTGTCCGGACCAAGCCCAAGTCGTCGACGGCGCGCACTGTTCCCGCGCGCCTCAACGAGTTGTCAGCAACAGCAGGGACCCAACCGGGTCGAAGCCTACTGGGGCCAGGGTTATCCGAAAGGGAACTCGAGCCCCGGTATGAAAGCTAGAAGAAACGGGGTGGGCTTTTAGTCAGTAAGAGTCTGACACTATCTCCTGCTCCGCCCAAGAGCGGGGGTTGTCATTGGATGATTTTTCCCACCATAAAAAGGATATTCTTGCTACCGATGAGAAAGTTATCACCATCAAGGAATATTACAACAAGCAAAACAATTGGGTGTTTTTAACTCCCAAAGAACTCTCAACAGTTATCAGAGTCCTGAATGATCATCATGCGGCATCAGTAATGGTTTGGTAAGGGTAATCCGGAAGGAACAAGGTTCATTTTCGTGAAAATGGGCTACTCTAACTTCAGCTAAAGAGTATCAAGATACTATCCTAAACGCCATAGCAAAGCCTCTTAAAGCTTCTCTCTTTTTGATAACATACTAGGTTTTTTCAGGATGACTCAGCTTCCGATCATAAAGCACGCACTCCCCAGGCTTTCCTTGCAGCGAGTGTTTCGGACTTCATTAAGGCTGATGATTGACCTTTGGCTAGCCCAGACCTCAACCCCTGAACTACAAATTGAGATTAGAGGGCATGGCCTGCACCTAACAATAATTAAAAAATCTTCAAAATTCTTTACGATCAGCGGTGGACAACTTTCCAATGATCACCGTTCAAAAACCGATGACGCATGGCCTGAACGCTTAAAAACTTGTGTTAAGGATATTTTGAGTAGAAGTATAAATTAACTTCTGACTTAGATTCCCTATATATGACATCATTCTGAGACATTCGTTTTTATGAAGTTATTTTTTTTTATCTTTGACAGAATTCATGGCCATATTAAGTATACAGTATATTTTTTTAACAGATAAGTGTCAAAATAATTATTTAAAAATTTTTTTTAGTATTTCATAAACAAAAAAAGTTAAATTTTTCACTTAAAATAAATTTTAGTTTTTTTTTAGAAAAACCGAAAAAAAACCGGTTTGTAATTTTGGCGGTTTTTGCATTCCCTAAATAATATACGAGTATGGCAGTATTCCATTTTTTTTTTATGGTGGGAAGAAATCATACATTGACATCCCCCGCTCTTGGGCGGAGCGGGAGATAGTGTCAGACTCTTACTGACTAAAAGACCCACCCCGTTCCTTCTAGCCTTCATACCGGAGCTCGTGCGCCCTTTCGGATAACCCTGGCTCCAGTAGGCTTCAACCCGGCTAGGTCCCTGCTGTTGCTGACAACTCCTTGAGCCGCGCGGGAACAGTGCGCGCCGTCGACGACTTGGGCTTGGTCCGGACAGTTACCGGACGGCCGGACAGCGAGCTACCCGTTGCTCACTGTCCGCAAGCCCGCGCCTACGGTGGCCGGAAATCGGGATCAGAATCCCGGCGGCGGTGATAACGCCGTTGCGTTCGGCCTCCTCCTTTGCGAGCATTACTGCTTCGTAAAAGTCGGCGACCGCCTGCCACTCCTCCTCGCTCCATACCATGGCCTCAACCAAGGCTCGGCGCGAGAGGTCTCCGCCGCCGATCGCCCCCACGAGAGCACGGCGATGCTCCGCCCGAGCAGGGCACTTCTCGACTGTGTGCTCCACCGTGTCCTCCGGGCATTCCGCACAGTGGCGACTCCCAGGCGTCACTTCCGCACGAATCCAGTGCAGGAAACTCCCGAACGAACCATGTCCGGTGAGGACCTGCGTCATGCGGAAGGTAAGGACGCCGTGAGGTCTTTCCAGCCACGTCTCAAAGAGGGGACTTACCGCCATGATTGTGGCGTGCCCAGTATTCCATATTGAGATACCTACTATTCCATGTTTTGGTTAGTTTCCTCTAATTTAATTAAGCAATGGATCGAATTTTTCTGAGGATCAATTGTTTTTTTTTTACTTTTCTGACGGGCTGCCTTCAACGAACACCACCTTATTGAGGGTTCATATGTGGTAGGGGGTATATTACAAGGTGCAAGGTTTCTCTACATATTATTTTCTGCCGAGTATCCCTCGAAAGTCCGCATCTCGCCGCCCTAACTGTAGTACCTACCTATATTACAATTGCCGAAACGGACCTTGAGCGCTCGGCGTCAGAGTGAGGATCGCTTTGCACATTCCATACATTGGCGAGCCAATCATCTTGTTTGATAGATACATGCAGCAACGCAGGCAACGAATTAGGAGTGACGTCTATGACGCCATGGTGCGGCAAGCCAATCACTGACACTACCCGCCCCCGCGTCTCACTTCGCACCACTAAAGAGACCGAATGTTTGACTTCTGCGCAACTTGAAGCCAGCGCTCAAGATCCGTGACGGCAATTTGTAAGTCTATGAATGAACAACAACTGTTGTAGAACTATTAGAGATTATGATAGAATTTCTTCTTCTAATGAAGTTTAGTGGCTATTTTGATTATTCGCATTATTGGTTCTTATCTTAGTGGATATTGTGAGCCTCTCAAATCAGACTTAGGCAGACAACAGACGGACTGCAACGCAGCGATCGCACGCGGTCAATATATTTAACTGCATACAGTGGTTGAGTGAAGTCAATATAAACTGCATTCAGTCGTGTCTTCAATTTTACGCGGTCGGCTACAGTCGTTTAGTGTCGACGCTCGCTGTCCTTCGCTAACCGCATACAGTAACCTATTACACTGCGCTGAATTTCGCGTGCGATATTCCGACTCGTACTATTTTTCGTTCATAGAAAGACAGTAATACCTATTACACTGCGCATTAGGTTTAACCATAGACTAGCTAGATACGTCGAGCCATAAACAAAACGAGTCTGAATAACGCGTAGTACTTCAGTGTCTTCTTCTTCTTCTTCTTCCTGCCCTTGTCCCATTTTATTTGGGGTCGGCGCAACACGTTTGTTTCTTCCATTTTGTCCTGTCACTCGTCACGCTAGTAGTACTTCAGTGTATTGCTTAAAAAATTTAGTATCCAAGATAAAAACATTAATAAAAAAACAAAGAATTGATCTGTCATTGACATTGAAATTAGTGATGTGCCGAGTCGCTGTTTTGGTGACTCGAGTCAGTTTATGCGGTATTCGAGCCATGACTCGATTCCACCATTCGAGCCCAGTACTCGAGTTCTATAGATAGATAGATAGATTGATTCTTTATTGTACACCAAAAATAAAAATTACATGAGAAACTTAAAACTCGGGTCCTGGACTCGAATCCATGACTCGAGTCTGGAAATTCAAACCCAGAACTCGAAAAGAGGGACAGAAACAGCATGTATACAGCCACGAGATATAATACCTAAAATAAAACAATGTAGGTATTATGTAAGTGTCAAGTTTTCGAAATCTGGGCAAATAGATTCTGCTACCGTATAATTTACTCCACTTTTTAAATTTTATGGAATTGATATTAAAACCATATAGGTACTCAAGTCGGCAGTCTCTTGAAGCTGTTAATAAATTAAACTTCTAAGTTTACGAAAAAAAAAAACAAATAATATGGCCGTTAAAGTCGAAAAAAACCGTACATTTTGCCAAGGAATCAAAATTTTGTTTCAGGATTTTGCGTCCTGAAAGTTATAAAATAAAGCAACGTCTTATAGCAAAATAAAGCAGGATCTTATAGCACAGTTAAAGGAATAAATCTGAAAACTGTTTTGTAGTTATGTCAAAAGAAAAACCTTTTTTTGCGATTTGGAAAAATCTTCGTAATACAATTCGGAAATAGAACTTTTTTCATAGGTAATTTTGGACGGAACCCATAGCGCGCGAGTCCAACTCGCACTTGCCATGTTTATTTATTTATTTATTCACAAAATCTACAGCTCCTTTACGAAAAATTTACTTAAAGATAAACTAATATTATTATTAACTAATATTAGTATTGTTATTTTTTCTTTTATTACACGGCGTTACTTCATTTATTCCATTTAATTCCTATCATAAGTAAACACAGATCGAGTATGAGCGAGTCAACTTAACTCGAACTCGAATGCTAGATTCAAGTCAGCTGGACTCGCGTTTTACAACTGAGTCAGCGAGTTAAGAATTGAGTCCTCCTGGCTCGAGTCCTGGAATCGAGTCTTACGTACTCGAGTCTTGTGTACTCGAATCCTGGAATCGAGTCTTGCGTACTCGATTTTTTTTTGACTTGAGTACGGAATCGAGTCTGGCGTACTCGAGTCAAAATAAATTGGTACTAGTGTTGGGTTAATAGCCGGATGCTTTGAGTTATTATCGATTATAATCCATAAGTAGCCATTAATAGCCGTCCAATGGATGATAACCCTGCTGTTAATGTATTGTTAAAAAAATAAATGCTTTTTTTGTTAAGTCTAAAATCTGTGGGTGTGATCATAAATTGGGTGCGTGTACGCAGTGTGATTCAATGTATTGTAATTCTTTTTATATAATTTCACTTTTTGTATGTGAAAAAGTGTTACTAATAAAATAAATACACATTTTTTGTGAAATTCAGTTTTGTAAATTTAGAGATCCAATACTATAAAAACCATAATTACTATTGACACATCGCTTTGTGGTTTAACCATCTACCTAATTAATTACTTGATTTAACAAAATGGAGTACTATATTCCATTCTCCGACGTAGCCATGTCTGGTCGAACTCGCCCTTGATTTGGTGCGGAGTCTGATCGCGTTAACGCGCTCAAGCACGCAGCATATTAGGTATGGGCCGATGCTCGTATGCACAATACGAATGACGTAAGCCAGAACAAGAGAGCTTTCAACAGAGCTGCCAAGTCTTGCAAGAAGGTGATGCGGAGGTCTCGGTTCGACCACATTAGCCGCATCGGGAACAAACTAGCTTTATACCCTGCGGGTAGTAAGGCGTTTTCGTCCCAGGCTAAGTCGGTTGAATCGAACTTCTGCCGCCCTTCACTACCACCACTGCTGAAACCCGATGGGTCGCTGGCACATACCGCTGAGGAGAAAGCAAATTTGTTTGCCTCACTCTTCGCGGAATCTTCGCGTTTAGATCCAGGTAACGCGCGACCCCTGTTCACCCTGATGGTTACGATACGAATATGTCGGTTATTCGCATCCAACAGACGGACGTCCGTAGGGTGCTACGTAACTTTGACGTGAACAAGGCTAGCGGTCCAAACGGGATACTAGCAATTGTTCTGAGAACGTGTGCGCCTGAATTGTCTCCGATCCTGACACGCCCATTTAGGCTTTTATTTGAGGATGAAAAGTGACCGATCTCAGTAACGTCCACTCTCTATAAGACCATGGAACGTGTACTCAACACTAAGCTCCTGGCATACCTAGAAGCTAATGATATCCCTTAGGATACCAACCGTCAATACAGCTTTCGCCGTAATCGGTCAACTGGAGATCTTCTAGCGTATGCCATCCACATCTGAAGTGAGGCCATCGAGAAGCACGGGGAAGCGCTTGCCGTCTCCCTCGATATCTTGAAGGCTTGTGATAGGGTTTGGCACGAAGGGCCATATTAGTAAGCTTCCATCTTTCGGTTTACCCGCTGGATTATGTGGTTGGATCGCAGACTTCCTGAGTAACCGGTCCATCCGAGTGGTTATCGATGGCTGCTCGTCCGGTCAAATGGCTATTAATGCCAGGGTCCCTCAGGGGTCAGTACTCTCGGCAACATTATTCTTGCTGCGCATAAACGATCTGCTCAAGCCCGGTACCTTTGAGTATTTAGATGACAGCACTGTTGCCGAGAGTTACATATCCAACGTGCAAGCTAGTAGGTCACAGATCCAGTCTCTTCGAGAGGCTATAGTTGAGCACTTGAACTTGTCCTTGCAGGCAGTCTCCGAATGAGGCGATGCCAATTTGGTCAAGTTCAATGCTGCAAAAACCCAGGCGTGTCTATTTTCCGCTAAAAGGAGCCAATTCAGCCCCGCTCCAACTTTTCGGGATGCAACCGTGCCGATAACCGACCATCTTGACCTTCTTGGTGTTAAGCTGACATCAACACTCAACTTTGGGCCATACATCGAAGCAAAGGCTTAACTCAAAGGTCAGACAGTACTTCACGCCGGAACAGCTGCTGAAACTTTATCAAGCTCAAGTTCGATCGTGTATGGAGTATTGCTCTCATCTTTGGGACGGATCTGCCTGATACCAGCTTGATGCACTTGAGGCAATTGAGAGGCGAGCCAGAAGGATAATTGGCGATGATACACTCGTCGAGGCTTCAAAGTCTTGAGCATCGACGCAGAGTCGCTAGCTTGTCGGTTTTCTACTGGTTGCATTTCGGAAAGTGTGCGTCAGAATTGTATAACTTAATTCCACCTAGCCCGTTCCCGTTCCATCATCGGACTACCAGACGTACGGTTATGCGCCACCGGTACTTGGTGGATATCCCACCTACACGCACCAAACGTTTTGGGAACACTTTCATTGTACGTGCAGCTAGGGAGTGGAATTCCTTGCCGGAGACTGTGTTTCCTGATAGCTACAACCCGGGAATATTTAAGTCGAGAGTGAATAGGTTTTTTCTAGGTAAGCGCGTTCCATCGTCGACCGCATCGTCGCTTTCCATCAGGTGAGATAGCGGTCAAGCGCGAAATTTTAACCGATACGTAAAAATGTAAGGTACAATAAGTAAGTTACTTATTAGCTCTTTTCTGTGAATACGACGTAGGTAAATTATAGACAATCGAAAATACCCGAGCGATTAGTTAGTAGCGCCAGAAAGATCCCCCGTTTCTCGTGTTATATCTTTCTGGCACTAATATTATTCATGCCAGAAAGAGATGCATGAACTGCATTACAGCGACGCCAACCGAATCCGGAATCAGTACGTCGACTGATATGTTTCGGTGAAGAAGTCCTTTTTCGTGTGTTGTTGGTTTGTGTGTATAATCATAAAATAATTAATATTTTTAAATGGGCCAGATTAGTTTTAAATTGCACATTTATTTACTACAAAGATGATGAAAATGAAGTCTAATCTGACAGTCCTAAGCCTGAAAACCATGGAGGGAAATTTCAATCACTAAAATAACATTAATAGCAGGGTTATCATCCATAATTGCTATTAATGGCTATTAACTGGGTTTTAATCGATTATTAGCCAAATGATATTAACCGGATTATTATCATTGCCCATCACTAATCGGTACGAGTAAGCGAGTACAAAGCAGGAATCGAGTCAGACTCGAGTCAAGCCGTACTCGGCACATCACTAATTGAAATGTCAATTGTCACTTTCAGCTGTCAAACTAAGTAGTGAATTTGTGATTGTGTTGTGAATTGATAGAATATGTTTGTTTTCATTGTTTTAATTAATTTATTAACTAGCAGTAAATATTGTGAAAATTTTGATTTAATATTATTAAAACAATTCCTATAAACTTCCTGGTCTGCCAGGAATATGCGGCTTATCGCTCCGATTGTCACGAGAGTTCCACGAAAGAAGTGCACACGATCACACGATATTTATTGAGTTTATCTCGTTGAGTGAGAAAACCGAGCCAGCAGCAGACATTCAATACTCTTTGTCTAGTTTATACGTTAACTGGGTTATTCTTTTAATTTCAAAAATGGATAAAATGACAATTTGTCGAATATGTTTAGTAGAGAACGTTCGCATGTACATAGTTGTCGACAAGGACTTGCACGAACTATATGAAACGCTGACTGATGTTCCAGTAAGTTTTACCTTATCCTAATATATTATATTAGTAAAATAGGCTGCTCGCAGCTGGCTACAGACAGGGTGGCCCATGTACAGTGCTTTATAATGATTCTATTAAAGCTCTAGGTTGTTTCTCTGTATGAGAGGTATACCAATAACCACACTTAACATCAACTGTGTTCAGTATTGCTCGGACAGCATAACAATGTATGTATTGTCTGGGAAGTATTCTATTCCTAAGTAAAATGCTATATGTTATGTTGCAGTTTGTAACTGAAGACAGAAGACCGATGCTCGCTTGTTTTTTGTGCTTTGATAGACTTAAGCAATGCTGCCAACTGCAGAGAAAATGTCTGGAAGCTGAAGAGCTGTTTGCTCAGATGATGAATGAGGTGAGATGTTTTGAGGGTAATTAGTAAGTGTAGAAGTGATGCCTACTGATATAATCTAGAGTTCACGGACTGCTTGCAATGTGTTGAACTTCTTTTGAGCATCCAACCCAAGATACTTTTTCACTATTTGTCATGTTGCCATGTCATTACACATTTTTTCTTTCTTTAAATATTTTAGAAACACTTGCATATAAATTTTTGTTGGAATCAATAAATTTGTGTAAAAATTTTCCATTAATCACTTCTGCAAATCAGCTATATTGTGTGAACTTTGGTCATTCATAATGTACTCATAAATTAAAAATATAAATCTGTAAGAACCTTGCATCATTCATTAAACCCCAAGCGAACGCAGGTGTTCGCGCACCTATTGTCTTTCTATTGTGACTGTAATTTCTACGATTAAAAGGTTAAATGACGAAATTACCTATGTATTTCTAGAGACAGAGTCTATAAAGATGATATCTGTCTTTTCTCATGTCAAATTGTTATTGAACATTGCATTAAAAAAATAATCTAAATATTTGTACGGCTGAAATGCCGAATATAGTGTGACCCCACTAAATTTTAAGAACTTGTAAAATATCTATATTCATGCAAATAAATATATTTATCATTCATTTATTGAACTACAAGCAAACGTCTGCAGTCGCGCATCTATTGTTTTACTATTGTGTCTCAAATTGACAGTATCTGAAAGGTTAAGTAGCCCCACGAAAAGTTCCAGCACCCATTAAGGCAACCAATACACGGTCATGCAAACGTCAATCAATTCCATCAATCATGAATTATGGTTTTCATCAATCAGTACTAAAAAACGTCAATCATCGCATTAGACGGTAGTTTTACCGTCAATTAAACTTTGATTGTGGCAAAACTGACAGCAAAACTTACCACGTAATGTTCGCCTAACACATTTCAACTCTGTATTTTGCTATACCTAACTACATCTGGATGATGTGACGCAAGCACATCAAGCACCCCCGCCAGCCGTTGGGAATCTACGCATTAGATGAACCAAAGAGCATGGTCAGATAAACAATAGACGAATGGGAAAGATCACTCTTAAGTGTTGCCATTTATGAGGCTGCTTTGAAGCCGAATGTAATGAAAATTTTAAGCTATTGCATAGCTTCTATCGCGGGCCTTGAGCGTGGAGACCGAATCCAGAAATTCCGTAACGAAAATAACCTAACACCCCCCACTCATTTTTTTTTGAGCGTGGTAACCGATAACTCAATAAGAAAACAAATGAGTGAACAATCAATCAAAATTAAATTCAATGTGTGAAAGTGTAACTTCAATTAATATCAAAGAAAAAAAAACAAAGGAAAAAAATACTCCATAAATAAAAAAAATAAATAATTATAATTGCATAAGTTGATAAAAATGCTATGCAATAGCTTTACCGCGGCAGTCCCCGAGTGCCACACGTCTTTTTTTTGTTCTTGTTTGTGTTGGTACCTAATACTATTATAACCTTTTGCAGCCGAATCCTTCAATAGACCGAGGTCAGCTAAAGTATTCCCATGGGCCTGTAATATCTCCTGTAGAGAACATAACGCATATTGAAAGCATTGCCATCAAAGAAGAATTACCAGCTGTTTGTGAGAGACTAGAAGATGAGATTGAGCCAAAAGTGGAACATTTTAAATATGGTACGTTTATAAAAACATGCAATTTAATTATCAGTTTATACCTTGTCAATATTGTCTGTATAAAAATCATGTGTTTTCAAAAGAATCATCATCTTTTGAACCATTTAACTGCCGTAGTCTGATTTGTTTTTTTTTTTTGGTAAGGAAAATCATCTAATAACAACCCGGCGAAGCGGAAGATAGTGTCAGACTCTTATTTTTTTTTTATAATGTAGGTATAGGCTCGCGTTTGACTACAATCTCACCTGATGGTAAGCGATGATGTGGCCGACGATGGAACACGCTTGCCTTGAAGCAATCTATTCACTCTTGACTTAAAGACCCCTAGGTTATAGCTATCAGGAAACACAGACTCCGGCAGGGAATTCCATTCCGTAGCTGTACGCATAATGAACGTACTCCCAAAACGCTTTGTACGTATAGGTGGGATGTCCATCTTATTGACTAAAGTAAGAAAAAACTCTCACGTCTGATATATGTGACAAATCATTTTCATGCCCACAACGCCATGGTCTGATTAATATGACAATAAGTGGGTTAAAAAAAAATTCAATTTTTATATCAACATACACAGTTAACGATATAAGAATTGCTTTTCTAGATAGTTCATATGTTCAAGATACTTAATACAATGTGAAATATTACAGCATATTCATATGTTGTTTTAATTCTATTTCCATTTTCTTGATCTCTTTTTTTAGTCCATAGAAACTGGAGTAATATTTATTTTAATTGGAAGCGCCAAAGTCAGATATTTAAAAGACATTAGACTGACATTAGTGATGACCAATTAAAATGCGCCATGCTACCGAAATTGTCAATCACTAGTTTTTTTCTAATCAAATAACTAAGAAAGCAACACCAAAACGCCTTTTAGGTTCAGGATCAAATCCTATATATTTTTTAAATAT
Organism: Mythimna albipuncta; assembly: GCA_929112965.1. Classification (NCBI taxonomy): domain Eukaryota; kingdom Metazoa; phylum Arthropoda; class Insecta; order Lepidoptera; family Noctuidae; genus Mythimna; species Mythimna albipuncta. The sequence continues at coordinate 11,102,275 of OV815985.1, forward strand.
AATTACCACTTAAATGAAGTATATTTTCAAAAATTGTTATGTACTAGCTGTACCCGCGACTTCGTTCGCGTGGACTCCACGATTTTGAATTTATTTTTTCTAAAATTAAAGTAGCTTATGTTACTCCTTATTACATCAGCTACCTGTCAAAAAAAGTCCCGTCAAAATCGGTCCAGCCGTTTCAGAGATTAGCCCGGACAAACAGACAGACAAACAAATTTTTTTTAAAATGTTTTTTAGGTTTAAAGAAACTTTATACTCAATAAAAACATAACATGCCACTTACTTGAGAACATAACTAAATCTTAAATACTTGTTTGTGTTCGACGAGGCGACTTGTCTTTAACGTCTAGATTTCGTAATTGATGAAGTTCTGAAAATTATTGATGGGGTATGAGGGAAATCATACGAATTAATTATAACATATATTTTATATTGAGACAACCATAATTATTATCCGTTACCGGGGCGACATGACGACGTGATGACCACAGACTAAAATACACAGCCTTATAAGAAGGCACTACTCACAAAGTTCGTATATTATAACAATTATAATGTTAGACTTTTATCTTCTTTTAACCGGACTTCGGAACCAACCTGCGCATGTATTAACAAAAAGCTCTTCACTGTTACTTACAGAAATAGAACTGGAAGTTCTAAGCAATAGCTATTCAGACGCAGAAGATATACCAGCTCAACAGTCTAAGCTTGGTTTAGAAGATGATGTGCCCTTAATAAAGATCAAAAAGGAAGTGGAAGAAGAACAAGAGGTACCGAGGCAGGAGCGAAGAGACAGTGACTCGACACGTAAGTGTTAGTTAGTGAATTATTGTGTGAGCAAACAGCTCAAGTCTGCTATTACAATAGTGTCAGAATGGTCTATCATTGATGTCATAATTGTCGATTTTGACAAGTTTGGTAATCTACTAATATAATGGCGCCATTATGATTTTTCAATGATCAACCACTGACACTCCATTGAAAGAAGCAGCATAGAATGGTAATCTCGTACATATTGACAAATAAATATTTGACGTTTGCGGTAATCTGCTAAATCTTTGACAGTTTATGTGATCTGTGTTTTACCATTAGAACGTTATTATGCAGTTATTGGTTTTAATATGCTTTTTTTTTTTTTTTTTTCGATGGGAAAAATCATCTTATGACAGCCCCCGCTCTTGGGCGGAGCGGGAGATAGTGTCAGACTCTTACTGACTAAAAAACCCATCCCGTTCCTTCAGGCCTTCATACCGGGGCTCGAGCGCCCTTTCGGATAACCCTGGCCCCAGTAGGCTTCGACCCGGCTGGGTCCCTGCTGTTGCTGACAACTCCTTGAGGCGCGCGGGAACAGCGCGCGCCGTCGACGACTTGGGCTTGGTCCGGACAGTTACCGGACGGCCGGACAGCGAGCTATCCATTGCACACTGTCCGCAAGCCCGCGCCTACGGTGGCTGGAAATCGGGATCGGAATCCCGGCGGCGGTGAGAGCGCCGTTGCCTGATGCGGTCGGCCTCCTCCTTAGCGAGCATTACTGCTTCGCAGAAGTCGGCGACCGCCTGCCACTCCTCCTCGCTCCGGACCATGGCCTCGACCAAGGCCCGGCGCGAGAGGTCTCCGCCGCCGATCACCCCCACGAGGGCACGGCGATGGTTTTAATATGCTCGATATTATCATTCTACCACAATTCTATTACAAGACCATTGACCGATCAATGATCGATCATTTTGAATTAGCAAATTACAAACTTTTAGCAAAATGTCAATGGGATCGTGTTGGAATGACGAATTTATAAAAATAGCAGTCTTGGGGCCCAGGCCGACTGGGTTGACAACATGAACTCACCAAAAACAACTTGAGGCGTTCTGTCTGGAAGTGTACACCTCAGAGCAGTTGCTCTCGCTGGAGAGCACACTACTACTGTCAGATGTCTCACAACACATCAATTCTGTTGTATCTGCAATCAGTGTTCAGCTGATTGCAGATATAACTGAACTGCGGGCCTAAAAAGGCGACATTGGCAATTCATCTTAAAGAATTTCTCGAATTCGGAGCAGATCATTAGCTAATCATTCATATTATGATTCTACTAAAGCGGCCTTGTTAGATTCGCAGTTCTATGCGAAGCAATGGCGAAAGGTGGACATTTTCAGAAAGGTGTGTAGCCGAATTATTAAAAGTTCACTCAACAAATGTCGCTCACTGAATGATGCAAAAATAGACCCTGTGTATATTAATGGTCATACTACATACATAACCCCAAGCGAACGCCGGCGTTCGCTCTCTTATTAAAATTACGGTATTCGAAAAGTTCATTTCGAAAACGACGTTGCAATACAAATAATCTATTAAACAGAAGGTATTTCTACTTATCTTTAAGAAATAATAATGCCTTTACTAAATGTAGATCAACTGGTTCACCACACTTCAAAAAACAAATAAAACTACGACAAGAAAACAACATCAAATACGCCACACATACACAATAACCGCCATGTCAGTGTTATGGTATAAAAATCTTGCTAAACAAAATGTATCGCTATCTAGTGACAGTTATATGCAGCTGAATTCATTCGCCATTTATATAAAACAAGTCACCGCACCACTAGTGCTCGCGTGACAATATCTAACCAACTGATCGCGTCCGCGTCTCGTTGCTTCACCGCATCGCACCAACTAGTGGTTGGTCACTAGTCATCGCAATAGTGTCACATTTTTAGGGTTCCGTAGCCAAATGGCAAAAAACGGAACCCTTATAGATTCGTCATGTCTGTCTGTCTGTCTGTCTGTCTGTCTGTCCGTCCGTATGTCACAGCTACTTTTTTCCGAAACTATAAAAGCTATACTGTGTGGGGTATCTATGGATAGGTCTTCAAAAATGATACTGAGGTTTCTAATATCATTTTTTTCTAAACTGAATAGTTTCCGCGAGAGACACTTCCAAAGTGGTAAAATGTGTGTCTCCCCCCCCCGCCCCTCTAACTTCTAAAATAAGAGAATTATAAAACTAAAAGAAAAAAGTTTTTTTTCGGGTAGGTGTAAAATTACTATAGACATATCTCCGAAAATATATTTTTTAATTTAAATAGTAAAATATAATATAATAGCTTGATTACTGTAAATTATCACTGCATTACCTTCGTTAAGTGGACACTAATGTTTGTGGCACATATATTTATGTGATTGCTGAAATATTTTACACCACCTGCCAGCCCATCACTTTCACTTATTGAACTAGCACTGGACTACTTGTGAATCACTATCACTACAATGTCACAACTAGAAGAGATTGTTTCGGCGCAGAAGAGCTTCGAGGACTGTTTTATTCGAAGGATGGAGGAACTTGAAGCTCAGATTCAGAGCACTGGACCTGCTAAGGACACTGTGGCCAGAGTTGCTGAGGAATTTCGCACCTTTAGGGAGCTGATCTTCAGTATGCTTGGCCTGCTCCGGAATCAAATAAATGAATGTGCTAAGCAAGTTGACGGGATTGAGACCAGGCATCGGAGAAAGGCTCTGGTTTTTCAGGGCATTGCGGAAGTCGACGGTGAGGTCTGCAGTGCACTTGTCTTGGACGTCATTAATAAGCAGTTGGGTTCCAAATCTTTGACTGTGTCCTCTATAAAAGCCTGTCACCGTCTCGGTACGGTCAACAAAAATCATCACAGGCCCATACTAGTGCGATTTGCATCGTATGATGATAAATCTGCGGTCTGGAGAGCCAAGAAGGGCTTAAAGGGCTCCTCCATCTCGATCAAGGAGTTCTTAACAAGGAACCGGCAGACTGTTTTCGGGAAGGCGCGGCTTCATTTTGGGATGCGATCCTGTTGGTCTCAGGATGGTGTCATTGTGGTTAAAACCCCCGACGGCACTAAACACAAGAAAACTTCACTCGACGAACTGAGTACGCTGCAGGCAAAGTATCCGAGGGTCCAAGGAGGTGACAGCCTGCAAAAGAAGACTCGTTAGCTACGGTATCTTTAGGTAACTCATTATAACCATTACAAAGTACATAAGTTTTTACTCACCACTTAGAAATCATGTCTCTGTTTTCAATTCCTGTTTTGGCGTCGCTTTGTCAGTTTTTTTGGATTGTTTGTTGTCGCATGTAATCTTGTTTTTATACTTTGACCTTCACAAAACTATTTCACTGTATTTACCCTCAACAGGCTTCTTTAAATTAAGTAAAATGACAAAGCACGTAGGTAATTTCTAAATATATTTGTCTTGTCATATCCAATAATAAAATTGTAGGTTATGTTTACTTTTTGTCATTTGGTTTGACGTTTGTCGTTGTAAATCGGATACGTTCACATAATGGTTTTCGTTTTGTAAGGTGCGTTCTAACTTTTACCTATTGACGATGTCATTTAAAACTTTTTAAGTACTTTTTTTTTTGCGATACATGCTATTGCTAGTTTTTTAAACTTTTTTCTGTTTTAATATATATGGTAATCAAATTTAAATAATTGTATGTTGTGTTCCATGTGGTTTTAGTGTTTTTAGTGATTTTATCTATGTTTTTACTAAAATTTTATGATGTTAGCTGGCGGGTGGTGCAGAGATGCTAACGCCGTATTAGCTTATCTGTGTGTAATTTTTATTTCTATATATTATATATATATATATATTTATTTATTTATTATTTGATGGATTCTGATGATGAATCTTTTTATTCTGCCAACAGGTCAACTGCCTCTTCTTGCGACTCCAGTTTTGTCTCTTTGACGGACACCCTTGGTGATGTATTACGCCAAAAATTTGATTCTAACCCAGGCCGGTTATTTAACGTATGCCACATTAATGCTCAAAGTGTCCCCAGTCATCATAGTGAACTGTACGATGCATTTTCTTGTAACAACATTCACGCTGTCCTGATTTCCGAGACCTGGCTCAAACCTGAACTCCTATCTACAACCTACTCTCTCCCTGGATTCGTTCTTCTTCGGAATGATCGGATTGGCAGGAGGGGGGGTGGTGTAGCTATTTACATTCGCGGCGATATCCCCTTTAAAATTCTAGCAACTTCTTCTTCGACTGATGCTGCCGAGTTTCTTTTTCTTGAGGTTTGTGTGAAGGGAGCTAAAGCCGTTTTAGGTGTTGTCTATTGTCCCCCTACTCTTGATTTTTTCACTGAATTCGAATCGGTGCTAGAATCTTTGGGTTCAGAGTATGCACATCATATCATCATGGGAGATTTTAACACCAACCTCCTTGCTCACGACTCCCCTCGGTCCCGTAAACTCCTCCATCTTGTCCAGTCAGCCAGTCTATATGTATTACCTCTCCAACCCACGCACCATAACAGAAATGGTAATGATACTTGGCTTGACTTGATCCTCACCTCTAACCCTTCCTTAGTGTCCTCGCATGGTCAACTTGATGCCCCTGGGTTTTCCCATCATGATCTCATTTATCTGTCCTACGTCCTTAAACCTCCTAAACCCAAACCCATGTTCCAGTACAGGCGTGCCTTTACACGTATGAATATTGAGCAACTTCAGAACGATGCATTGGGTATTGACTGGTCATCCTTACAGGAAGCTACTACGGTTGACGATAAAGTCAGCGTTTTTAACAATATTGTGACCAAGCTATATGACAAGCACGCTCCTGTGAGGAGAGTTAAGTTGAAGCGTCCACCTGCACCCTGGATGAACCGAGAAATTGAGATGGCTATGCGACGGAGGGACCGCGCGTTTCTGAAATTTAAGAGGGTTCGCTCGGAGGACAATTGGGCCTTCTTTAAGTCTGCCAGGAATCAGTGTAACCAGATGATACGCAACGCAAAACGCCGACACATTCTAAATAATATCACTTCCTCTTCTTCTGCCGATATTTGGAAATTCCTCAGAACTCTAGGTATCGGTAAACCCGCACATTCGGACCTTCCTAACACAATTGGCTTAGACGAGCTGAACTTGTATTTCTCCACTGTTCCTATGCTTGACAATCTAACCAAAAGTCAAACTATTGGTTATCTTACTAGTCTGACGCGTCCCAACATCACCCCCTTTGTTTTCACCCCAGTCAACTCGGAAGAAATCAAAAAGATTATCCTCTCCATTAAATCCAAAGCAGTGGGTTGCGATAACATTAGTCGTCACATGATCGTGTCTGCTTTGGATCAACTTCTTCCTGCTATATCCCACATCGTTAATTTTTCTCTATCCTCATGTATATTTCCTTCCCTATGGCCTATGTTCGGCCACTACCCAAGGTTCCTAACCCCTCCCTTTCCGGGCACTTTCGTCCAATTTCCATCCTACCATTCCTGTCCAAAGTGCTCGAGGCCTGTGTTCATAAACAGTTCTCCAAGTTCATTTACCAGAACTCTCTCATCAGCCCATTCCAATCTGGATTCAGGCCCGGGCACAGTACTGTCACAGCTCTCCTAAAAGTGACTGACGATATAAGGCGGGGAATGGAGGACTTCTCCAATGCCTTTAATACCGTCAGTCACGAAGTCCTCTTGTCTATCCTTTCTTGTCTTATGGTCTCTCACGAGGTACTGGAATGGTTTTCTTCTTATCTTCGGGGGCGCCAGCAGTCAGTTCGTGCTGGAGACTCTGCTTCAGGGTGGTGCGACCTTGTAGCTGGCGTCCCTCAAGGCGGTATTTTATCCCCTCTTTTGTTTTCTGTTTTTATAAACTTTATAACTGCTAAGCTTCAGTGTGCGTATCATCTCTATGCTGATGATTTGCAATTGTACTGTCGGTCAAGTGTGGACAACATATCGGATGCGATCGAAGAGCTAAACCGGGATTTACGGGTAATTAAAAACTGGTCTGATAGATTCGGTGTGGCGGTTAATCCTACAAAGTGTCAGGCTATTATAGTTGGGAGCCCCCATAGTCTAAGAAAGCTAGATGGACTAACTGTACCCCCCGTAATCTTCAACAATACGGTGATCCCGTTTGGCTCTGAGGTCAAGGATCTTGGTCTGTATGTTGATGCTTGTCTGGATTGGCGGAAGCAGATTGCAAAGGTCAGTCAAAAAGTCACTGGAACGTTACGGTCTCTCTATCGTCTGAAGAATCATCTCCCAGCTCACATAAAGGCAATGCTTGTACAATCCCTAATCTTTCCCATAACCGACTATGCTGATGTGTGCTACTATGACCTGAATGCAGATCTTCTCAATAAACTTGACCGGCTTCTGAATAACTGCATTCGATTTCTCTTCAACCTCCGCAAGTACGATCATGTATCCGAGCATCGTTTGCTTTTAAAATGGTTACCCATTCGTCAGCGCAGAGCGCTAAGGGCCTTGACTACTCTGTTCTCTTTTCTGGATAATCCTTCTTCCCCTTCTTATCTGATTTCAGAACTTCAATTTCTTTGCTCTGGGCACAGTAGAAATCTTCGGTCTGCTAATAATCGTCTTCTACGATGTCCCTCACACCGCTCTGGGTTTATCCACTCTTCCTTTTTCGTCCAGGCGATATCTCTTTGGAATGCGCTCCCTCTGAATATCAGGATGGCAACAAGCCGGTTTTCTTTTAAGGTGAAGGCACGTGAGCATATTCGCAAAATGTTGGTAGAATCATCACCGAGCTAATTGGTTGGATTTGTTTTTTCACAACAGCATTGTTTTTGTTATATGTATGTATCTAAGTATGTATTTACTATTGTATATATTTGTTTCTCTTCTGTTTTGTCTATTTATTAAGTTGCACCTGCCATGTTTTGTTTCTGCACCACCCTAAGGTCGACTGGCAGATAATGCCTAAGGCATTAAGTCCGCCTTTGTACAGTTTTTGTGCATAAAGCTTTAAATAAATAAATAAATAAAAAAAATATATGATGTACCTACATTACTATAAAAACTACCAACGAAAATTGGTTTGAACGAAATTTAGTAAGTAGGTTTTTTTTAATGCGTCATAAATCGAAAAAAATACACTATTATTAAAACATCGATCAAAGTTACAACACATTATTAGAAGAACTTTTATATTATGTTACTTGCTGCTACGGAACCCTTCATGGGCGAGTCCGACTCGCACTTGGCCGGTTTTTTGTTCCTAACGTGCCGCTTCGCGTTCCCCGTCGCGTTGAATCGTTAACGTAGAACACCGCTTTAATGTTCTAGCGCAACTGGGGCGCGATAAAGGGTGTATACTTATCTATACCACTTTTGTTACCCGGGTTATAATAACGAATCGATTGACATCTCTCAACAAAAGCGGTTTCCTGACAAAAAATAGTAATAATTACGGTAAAATGAAATCTGATGTTGTCAACTACAGACTAACATGAGAAAATAGACTGCTACAGTTATAACCCTTGCTTATGGCCTAAATGCAGTCGTGTAATTCCAGTTTAATTTGTTAAATTCTTTGATCATGCTAGATCTTGATTTTTCTTCTTCTTCCTAGATCTTGATTCTTCTTCTTCTCGTGTCGATTTGACTCAAATTTTGTCCGACCAATATTTAGCCACCTGGACAGCTCTGTCGTTGGCTTCGTTTAAGTCATACAGGGTGCAGGTAGTTGTGCATGCCAGGAGGGAGGAGAAAGGAGGTGACAAAGAGTAACCATGGAGTTTCTTGCCGGTTCTTCTCCATAGGAAACGACCAATTTGGAACCGTGCACTAACTTCTGACGTTTTATAAGTGCCCATGTAGGCCTATGTGAAATAAAAATATTTTTGACTTTTGACTTTTGACACATATCCAGTGAAGGAGCTCCACACAGCACCGTATATGCAATGGGTCAAGGAAACCCCATTTGACCAGATTATCCTTGCAGCGGCCAACCGGAGTCCGCAGTCGGTTCAAAGATTTCCAGATTGGCCATTGCAGTTCGTGTTCTAGATCTTGGTGATAATTACGAAAACCTGCAAATAACATTGGTTCAAATAAGAACCAATCGGATTCGATTCCTTTTGATTATGATATGAATTTGATGCTTACTAGTTTAATAATTACAGGGCCAGCCATTGCGAAGAAACGAAATCTCTACACACGAGGAAAAAATATAGAAGACGTAAAAACAGAAAATCAAAAGAATAATGAAGAATTGGACACGAAAGTTACCCGAAACACTCAGAGTGGTTCATCTAGACTTATTCCAAAGTTCCAAGTACCTACTAATACAACATCTCGAGTTAATATTAGTGTTAGTGATACTACTTTAGACACAAACTGTAGTAATTATGTTAAACAAAGTTATGTAACAAAACATATTCCTGTACACACTGGTGAAAAACCTTTCAAATGCAATGTCTGTCAGATTAGTTTTATTCGGAAAGATCATTTAACAAATCACATTCGTACTCATACTAGAGAAAAACCTTACGAATGTAAAGAATGTCGGCTTTGTTTTAGTCAGAAGATTCATTTAACAAATCATATTCGTACGCATACTGGCAAAAAACCTTATAAATGTGATGAATGTCAGCTTGGTTTTAGTCGAAAAGATTGTTTAATAAGACACATTCGTACGCACACTGGCGAGAAACCTTACGAATGTGAAGAATGTCAACTTTGTTTTAATCAGAAGAGTCATTTAACAAGACATATTCGTGTGCACACAGGCGAGAAACCTTACAGATGTGAAGAATGTCACATTTGTTATAGTCAGAAGAGTGACTTAACAAAACACATTCGTACTCATACTGGGGAAAAACCTTACAAATGTGAAGAATGTCAGCTTTGCTTTAGTCAGAATTCTCATTTGACAAGACACATTCGTACGCATACTGGCGAAAGACCTTACAAATGTGAAGAATGTCCGCTTAGTTTTGGTCAAAAAATTCATTTAACTAGACACATTCGTACTCATACTGGCGAAAAACCTTACAAATGTGAAGAATGTCAGCTTTGTTTTAGTCTTAAGGCTACTTTATTAACTCACATTCGTACGCACACTGGCGAGAAACCTTTTAAGTGTAAAGAATGTCAGATATGTTTTAGTCAGAAAGCTAGTTTATTAAGGCACATTCGTAAGCATACTTGTGAAAAACTTTAGAAATGTTAAGAATATCTGCTGTGTTTTAGGTGCGAGACACCTCATTAATAAAAAAATGTTACTATAGTTTTAGTCATAAAAATAACGTTTTTATAGTCTGTCTAATAACTCAACCGATTTGGGAATTTAGTTTAATATTTAATTATTTAAAAAATACTTATATTCGATACTTTTTATAAGGTTCTTCTATTAGTAAACAATGATCAAGATCTCTTAATAAACCTTGATTACTGAACTAGCGTTGACAACATCAGATTTCTTTTTACCTTAATAATTACCCAGGTCGGTTGACTTGTTAGACAGACTCTAAGTACATATTAGTCGTAGACACGGTAATGAAAATTTCAGATACCCACTATTTCAAAGTGTATTGTGTTTGCATTTGCACAATGCTTTAAAATATGAAATACCTAATCTACACTAATATTATAAAAAGGTAGTTTGATTTTAACCGACTTCAAAAAAGAGGAGGTTCTATGTTCGGCTTAATGTATTTTTTTTTATTGTTATTGCTAGTCTCTGTAATTACTGGCCCGATTGCAATTTTTTTGTCACTTTAATAAAAGTGCTTCTTTGTTGGAAGGTAAGTGACAAAAGCTATGTTTTATGTCCAAAAAATTGCGTTCACATCATAAAATTACTATATTTGGACTCAAATCTGACAATAAATAGCTGATTAGCTGCTATATCGGCGTGCGCTGACTAAAAGATTTGAATCAAATCATAATAATGTACTACAATAATAGAAGAGGCGACCAGATGGGGATTTTGCGCGATAGTCGAGCGCGTCAATAAATCATATACACCCCTACTTTTTAATTAGTACACAAAAAAGTGGGGCTGTATCTGTGCCCGTTACTGATCATATTTTTGTAGTCAAAAGTAGAAAAAACCGAAATTCTAAAATTGACCACGAAAAGGTAAAACTATCATAGAATCAATCTTGCATAACAATTGCTAGTAGAAAATACTGCGAGCAGTGTTTTTCCTTAATAATTGTCAGTTATTCATTCATTAATCTTTAATAATGTAATATAATAATATGTTCACCGATATCTCTGTCAATTGCGGACCAATTTTGAAAAATATTTTTTTGATTGTAAGGTTATGCTTCCAAGTTGGTCCCGTTGAAATATTGTAATGATCTGATCATGAACATCGAAGATATAGAACAGAACTCCTCACAGGATCACAGCAGAACTGTCGTAACAAGTAATATTGCTTTGTTTATACGTGTAGGTGAATAACGAAGAGACAAAACTATTAAAGAAACACCGACTTCCGAAATTAAAGTTATTTTGTATTTTCAGTGTTTTTTTTTACAGTGAAGTCGGTTGTATTTTTTATTTTTTTTGTAAAAAGTATTTACTTGCTAAGATAATTTAATAGGAACGTTGAAATTTTTTTCACTTATCGATTTGGTTTTAACTACATGGCCCCATGAAAACCATCAGATTAAAGGGTTTTCGTAATCCTGATAGCATTACCTTCGGAATAAAAAAATAAATCGCGCCTGAGTAGTTCGAGGTGACGTTTTTGTACATTTATGAAAATACTCACACGCTCTCGCCTCCCCCCCCCCCCCCCTCATTAAAATATAAACTTGTAATAGACTTTTTGTTTTATAACTTAATTTGTACAATCCATTATGTATGTGCAATTTTAGCATCTTGGCCTCCCCTACTATAATATTGGTATTTATCATATCTACATTAAAGTTCGCGGTAGTATATATGTATATAACTTCTACACCACAACTCTTTAATTATTACACATACTTTGTTATTTTATAAGTAAAATTTCAATAAATAGTATTCATAAACAGCAAAGTTATGAGCGTTGGTTTATGTCCCAAAATGTTAGTCAATTTATGGAAATATTGTGCAGGCCATTGATTAATGAATGAATAAGTGACAATTATTAAGGAAAAACACTGCCCGCAGTATTTTCTACTAGAAATTGTTATGTATGATTGAGTCTGTGATGAATTTATTTTTTTGTGATCAATTTTAAGATGGCTTATGTTTAACTTACCACCAGATATAGTAACATATAAAAGACAAAAATAGTAAATGATCACCAAAATTAAACCTACATTTTAATGTAAAATTATAACCAGTTTTAACATCTCGCTATCCTATTTAAGCAAAATGAATCCAAATAAAGCATCGGCAGAACCCCATGGTTACGGAGATATCAGTAGTTAAAATTCTAGTTCTTCTAACCTAAATCTATCCGACCCGGGGTGCCCTAAAATTCCACTAAGATAGATTGTTGATTAGATAAAGTATCATCCTGCTCTACGGGGCTAAAAAGAGCGCATTAATTTGCTCGCTAAGATTTGGTTATCATTTACTACATTTGGTGTTCGAATACAATTTAAAGTACAGTCGTAACTAAAATACTATTGTAACTTGATTTCATTTTTTTGGTGTCAAGTAATATATTTTTGACAAAAGAACTAAGGGTACCAAAGCGTTTTATGGTGGTCATTATATTTAATCCCTTTTAAGATTTCGGTTTTTCCTACTTTTGACTACAAAAATATGATGAGTGACGGGTACAGATAGAGCCCCATTTTTTTGTGAACTAATTAAAAAGTAGGGGTGTATACATAAGCCAGGTGAACGCTTTTTATTTATTTTTTTACTTTGTGTCGTTTAAACATACAATATTTGCGGTATAACATATCAATTCGTACAATTATAATAACTTTGACATAATGAGCATTTCGTAGAGATGATATTTGTCTTTTTTTGTCTCTTAGAAGATAATATATTATTGTATAGACCTAAAGTACCTACGATAATATACATAGTTATTTGTAAAACATTGACAACCTCATAAGACTATCTTTTGTTCTGTGACTTTTAAAAATTCATTCATTGGTTCATCAGATTTTCACACAGAAATAAAAATATTTAAATTTAACGTTCAAAATGTTACAAAGTCTATGCGAAGCAAGCGATAGTACAATAGCGGAGGGGAGCGGGGATCGTGCGCGGGAGGCGTAGGTGGGTACAGCAAAATGCAGAGTTGAAATGTGTTAGATAGAACAGCGAAATCTTGAAGGTTTTTTTTGGGAAATGTGTTATGTTTTGTAAAAAGTCATAGAACAAAAGTTGTTGTTTATGATGTTAGTAATACAGTCCTGCAAAGTTGTTAATGGTTTACATATAGCCCTGTATTATTGTCATTGTTTATTATGATAAAATATCTGACTTACTATTGTATTGAACTGTATTAATTTAGATTATATTTAACTAGGAATTATAATAAATTGCCATTAGATAGGCAGAATTTCAGAAACATTAGGATTGAATTATTATTGTTATTAAATACCTATTTCTTTTTATAAAAAAAAAATAAACATCTCAACATGCCACACGCAGGCTATATAGAATATAAGATAATGTGATGTAAGAAACCATCAACTGTAATTACTCTATTTGAGACTAGTCTGTTGGTCCAGTGGTTAGTGGCCCTGACTGCTATGCCGGAGGTCGTGGGTTCGATTACCACCCAGGACAAATATTTGTGCGATGAGCACGATCATTTTGTTCTGTGTCTGGGCGTAATTTATCTATAATATGTATGTATTTAGAAATATATAAGTATGTTTATCAGTTTTCTAGTACTCATAACACAAGCTCTGCTTAGCTTGGGACTAGACAGCGTTGTGTGATAGGTGTGGAATATTATTATTGTTATTTAAATGTGAATAAATGAATTTGAAAAAAATTTAAATCATTTTTTTGGCCGAAAACGGCTATTCGGTTGTTACTACATGCTTAGAGATAGTCATACTGTCATCTACAGGGTAGCCCAGAGAGAAATGCACTTTTGATTTCGCGCGCATTTTGAAGCAATAATATGGCGGCGCGCTGGAGTTGTATCAGTACAAACGCGGGCATTGTTATTCTTATGACCATGAGTCGTTATGTCGTTACACGGGACAAATCCCACCTCCCACCACTGTAGGTCCTACCCGCCTTGCGGCATACGGACCATTGGAGACACGTTCCGGCAATTGCGTGACTGCGTATATCTTTACAGCTTGCATTACCGGGACGTGCTTTGTAAACTCCTTAAATTCTTTTTTCCTGTCCCTTTCTACTAATTTCACTTCTCCCCTTTCTGGGGTGTGCTACACCACACAATGTGACTTCGCGCACGAGCAGCCCTTAATGGCTTGCTGTTCAAACTAAAAGCCTTGGCTATTCTTAATCCTAACACTCCTACCGCTAGTTAGAATTGCTTCCTACTACCCATCTAACCTTGTCCATCTTCGAAGTTCATGATCAGATGTTAATAATATTTCTATGTGATCAACTTGGAAGCATAACCTTTCAATTTAAAAAATAATTTTCAAAATTGGTCCACAATTGACCGAGATATGGAATTGAACATACATAAAAAACCGGCCAAGAGCGTGTCGGGCCACGCTCAGTGTAGGGTTCCGTAGTTTCCGGTCCGTCACAATAAGTGTACCCACTTATGAGTTTAGAAAAATGCTTGCATATACGATTATACTGCAAACAAGAAATTATTTTTTTGAACCTTTTTGTCGTTTTGTACAAAAACTGTTCTTTCCATCAAGTTCAAATTGATTTTCCTAGAAACTCCAAAGTTCTACCTTTCAGATTTTTTTCATATTTTCTAAACTTATGGTTCAAAAAGTTAGACACACACACATTGTTTTTTACTTTTGGAGCGATTATTTCCGAAATTATTGACATTATCAAAAATGATTTTAGTAAACCCCTATTCATTTTTAAATACCTATCCAACGATATATCACACGTTAGGGTTGAAATTAAAAAAAAAATCACTTCCCACTTCACATATAGGGGGGCTACCCTAATAAAACATTTTTTTCCAATTTTTATGTTACCACTTTATGGTACCAAATTTCAGCTTTCTAGTGCTAACGGTCACAGAGAGATAACGAACAGACAGACAGACGGACAGACAGACATGGCGAAACTATAAGGGTTCCTAGTTGACTACGGAACCCTAAAAACATACATTCAGCCGAACATAGAACCTCCTCTTTTTTGAAGTCGGTTAAAAACAAAATCAGCAAAAGGGTATCTAATTATGGAATAGATACCAAAAATGGAATACAACAATTTTGTATAAAAAATTTAGTGAAATCTAAAAAGGGCCTTCACTGTATTTGCGAAATTCACAACTCAAGGTATCGAACTCTGTAACAGCGCAATTGCCATGTACCTAAAGCCCACATAAAAGAGAATTAATCCATATCTCTTCCGAACATCTACAAACTACCTCAAAAAATTATTCTGGCCGTGAAAAAAAACTACTAACTCTCACCATGGGACACCATTTGCCTAACTGCTAACTTGAAACCAGTACCCTAGTATTATATTTATGTTTAAAGAGATAGAAGAATAGTTTTCTGCAGCTTGAAGTAATAATATACGAGTATGGCAGTATTCCATTTTTTTTTATGGTGGGAAGAAATCATACATTGACATCCCCCGCTCTTGGGCGGAGCGGGAGATAGTGTCAGACTCTTACTGACTAAAAGACCCACCCCGTTCCTTCTAGCCTTCATACCGGAGCTCGTGCGCCCTTTCGGATAACCCTGGCTCCAGTAGGCTTCAACCCGGCTAGGTCCCTGCTGTTGCTGACAACTCCTTGAGCCGCGCGGGAACAGTGCGCGCCGTCGACGAATTGGGCTTGGTCCGGACAGTTACCGGACGGCCGGACAGCGAGCTACCCGTTGCTCACTGTCCGCAAGCCCGCGCCTACGGTGGCCGGAAATCGGGATCAGAATCCCGGCGGCGGTGATAACGCCGTTGCGTTCGGCCTCCTCCTTTGCGAGCATTACTGCTTCGCAAAAGTCGGCGACCGCCTGCCACTCCTCCTCGCTCCATACCATGGCCTCAACCAAGGCTCGGCGCGAGAGGTCTCCGCCGCCGATCGCCCCCACGAGAGCACGGCGATGCTCCGCCCAAGCAGGGCACTTCTCGACTGTGTGCTCCACCGTGTCCTCCGGGCATTCCGCACAGTGGCGACTCCCAGGCGTCACTTCCGCACGAATCCAGTGCAGGAAACTCCCGAACGAACCATGTCCGGTGAGGACCTGCGTCATGCGGAAGGTAAGGACGCCGTGAGGTCTTTCCAGCCACGTCTCAAAGAGGGGACTTACCGCCATGATTGTGGCGTGCCCAGTATTCCATATTGAGATACCTACTATTCCATGTTTTGGTTAGTTTCCTCTAATTTAATTAAGCAATGGATCGAATTTTTCTGAGGATCAATTGTTTTTTTTACTTTTCTGACGGGCTGCCTTCAACGAACACCACCTTATTGAGGGTTCATATGTGGTAGGGGGTATATTACAAGGTGCAAGGTTTCTCTACATATTATTTTCTGCCGAGTATCCCTCGAAAGTCCGCATCTCGCCGCCCTAACTGTAGTACCTACCTATATTTCAATTGCCGAAACGGACCTTGAGCGCTCGGCGTCAGAGTGAGGATCGCTTTGCACATTCCATACATTGGCAAGCCAATTGTCTTCGTTGTTAGATACATGCAGCAACGCAGGTAGAGTCCGTCTAATGAAAGCGTAACATGAGAAAAGGAGGTTACAACCAAAAATTTTGAATGTGGTATTATTGAAATAGTAGGAGAAAAAATGTTTTAATACTAGAGTATTTTTTGTATTTATGACAATTGTATAATAGTTAATCCTACTCAAAATCATGTGTGTAGACTTAATTATTTGGTGGGTGTAGGTATGGTCAATAACACACAAAATGTTAGTTATATTCTATCTGATCTCTCAAATGTCGCTATATAATATTCAAATAATGTTCTTTATTTACCATTTGGCCTTCTGGCAAGAATACCAAGTGCACAACACCGCGATAGTCAAATAAAATGGTCAACAGGATTTCAACTTCATCACGTCTCGCCAACACTAATAATGTGTTTCAAGATTGTTGGGTTGGAATCTATTCGTTTTAGCATAGAGAAAATTCAGATCTTTTGGGATTAGTCAAGTGGGAACATGTTTAATACTCCAATGATTGTTTCAAATGATACGGATCGACTCGTAAGACACAAAAAGTTCAGCAGCTATCTCTCTCAAACTTGAACTAAGATTTCAGTCACTATTTCCTTCACTTTCGCAATTTTAACTTCAGTTGAAGATTTTGGTGCACTATCAGACAAAGTGAAGCAAATCTTTCATTACATTTTAACTGCTTTTGAACGCATTCTACCACTCACTAGCATGTGTTTTTGATTAAGTCGATTCACCAAAAGCCTTCTTTGTTCGATGTTTTTGTCCATTATGAAATTCGCATTATGTCAGATTATCTAAAAATATAAGAAAAAAATGGTTGCCTGTAAAGTCGGTTTTACGGGCGAAGATTTTACGTGACAACGTCTTTTTCTCGGTAGAATATTTATTGATATGAATATAATTAAATTGCACAATAGGAACAAGGAATTGAATGAAAATAGTTGAGTGGGAGAGAGACGCAAGGCATTCGGCGGGCCTCTCTCTCGTTCGGTGACTCATCGTAACGTTACCGAGCGTTACACTTTTTCATAAGTGACTCCCAGCCGCAACCTAATTTAAGACGTTGTCACGTCAAAAAAATCATTATATAATATAACTATCTAATAATATTAGTCGACAAGGATCAAGATTATAACGTCATACTAACTTAAAAATTCAGAAATCGTATGTAAACATTGTTGGTTTTCATTGAAAACACCTTCTTTCTCTTCTTGTTTTTGTTTGAACTTATTAATCATAGTGTGTAGCAGTTTTTGCACGTTACTGTTTATTGTTTTACCCATAAATAAGCAAATATTTTTGAAAAATAAACATCTGTTTCCAAAACTGACAATTGCAACCATAGACTTTGACGTGATTTTATTCGGCAAAACTATGTTGCCAATTTAATTTAAAAAAAAAACTCCAGGTCACGCTTTCAGTAGACGCACTCTAGTCAAAAGAGGCGCCGCGCGGCTGATCGCGGCGCAGCTAGCTGACGTGCGGCCGACCGCGGTGCAGCTGACAGACTCGCCGCTGCGCGCGAGCGACCATTTCCTACCCGCCCGCCGCTCTAGTTTTCAAAGCCACCACGCGGAGGCTCATTACTGCGCCTCGGGATGCCGCGCTGCCTCTCGCGGCGCCGCACTGCCCCTTGCGGCGCCGCGCTCAGTCACTTGCTCTTACGGCCGCTGCGCGCCGCTGCTCTTTTAGTGGGGATTGACCCTAACGAATTAGGAGTGACGTCTATGACGCGATGGCGCGGCGAACCAATCACTGACATTTCCCGCCCCCGCGTCTCATTTCGCATCACTAGAGAGACCGAATATTTGACTTTTGTGCCACTTAAGCCAACTAAAGATCCGTGACGGCAATTTGTAAGTCTATGAATGATCAACAACTGTTGTAGAACTATTAGAGATTATGATGAGATTATGATGGCTATTTTGATTATTCGTATATTGGTTCTTATCTTAGTGGATATTGTGAGCCTCTCAAAACAGACTTAGGTAGACATCAGACAGACTGCAACGCAGCGATCGCGCGCGGTCGATACCTAAATTTATCTGCATACAGTTGTCGAGTGAAGTCAATATAAACTGCATTCAGTCGTGCCTTCAACTTTACGCGGTCGGCTACAGTCGTTTAGTGTCGACGCTCGCTGTCCTTCGCTAACCGCATACAATAAAGGACCTATTACACTGCGCTGAATATCGCGTGCGATGTACCGACTCGTACTATTTTTCTTTCATAGAAATACAGTCTAACCCCTATTAGAAAAAAAAATGCGCGATAGATCGAACCATAGACAAAACGAGACTGAATAACGCGTAGTACTTCAGTGTATTGCTTAAAAAACTTAGTATTTATGATAAAAACATTAGTAAAAAAAATGGTTGCCTGTAAAGTCGGTTTTACGGGCGAAGATTTTACGTGACAACGTCTTTTTCTCGGTAGAATATTAATTAATTAATTAATTTTAAACTAATAATTTACTTAACACTATCAACATTTATCAATAGTATGACATAACCTATAAACTCAGTTTCTCAACTTTTGTGTCAATCTAACAATTAATCAATCAATCATAGTTTACGATAATGAAATATCAGTGTACAATTATTTACCTTTATTGTTGTAGTTGTTGTAAATGACGAATCTAAGCACTCCACATTTTCACTACAGACACAGCTGACGATACTTTAACCACACGTGTGAACTTGTATTATGACGCTTTCTTGTTTTTCCAACGCCAAGAACGTTCGAGAAAGACAAAGACAGAGACACAAGCATGCGCCGATTCAATGCGCCTAATTCTCTAGTGCTGCGCGCGCGGCAGACCGATCATAGTTGAGTGGGAGAGAGACGCAAGGCATTCGGCGGGCCTCTCTCTCGTTCGGTGACTCATCGTAACGTTACCGAGCGTTACACTTTTTCATAAGTGACTCCCAGCCGCAACCTAATTTAAGACGTTGTCACGTCAAAAAAATGGTTGCCTGTAAAGTCGGTTTTACGGGCGAAGATTTTACGTGACAACGTCCATGCGCCGATTCAATGCGCCTAATTCTCTAGTGCTGCGCGCGCGGCAGACCGATCATAGTTGAGTGGGAGAGAGACGCAAGGCATTCGGCGGGCCTCTCTCTCGTTCGGTGACTCATCGTAACGTTACCGAGCGTTACACTTTTTCATAAGTGACTCCCAGCCGCAACCTAATTTAAGACGTTGTCACGTCAAAAAACAAAGAATTGATCTGTCATTGACATTGAAATTAGTGATGTGCCGAGTTGCTGTTTTGGTGACTCGAGGCAGTTTATGATTATATATATTCAAGTCATGACTCGATTCCACCATTTGAGCCCAGTACTTGAGTTCTATAGATAGATAGATTGATTCTTTATTGTACACCAAAAATAAAAATTACATGAGAAACTTAAAACTCGGGTCCTGGACTCGAATCCATGACTCGAGTCTGGAAATTCAAACCCAGAACTCGAAAAGAGGGAAAAAAAACAGCATGTATACAGCCACGAGATATAATACCTAAATCAAAACAATGTAGGTATTATGTAAGTGTCAAGTTTTTGCCGAAATCTGAGTAAATATATTCTGCTGCCGTATAATTTGCTCCACTTTTTAAATATTTTATGGAATTGAAATTAAAACCATATAGGTACTCAAGTTGGCAGTCTCTTGAAGTTATAAAATAAAGCAAGGTCTTATATCAAAATAAAGCAGGATCTTATAGCACAGTTAAAAAAAATGGTTGCCTGTAAAGTCGGTTTTACGGGCGAAGATTTTACGTGACAACGTCTTTTTCTCGGTAGAATATTTATTGATATGAATATAATTAAATTGCACAATAGGAACAAGGAATTGAATGAAAATAGTTGAGTGGGAGAGAGACGCAAGGCATTCGGCGGGCCTCTCTCTCGTTCGGTGACTCATCGTAACGTTACCGAGCGTTACACTTTTTCATAAGTGACTCCCAGCCGCAACCTAATTTAAGACGTTGTCACGTCAAAATAAATCTGATAACTGTTTTGTAGTTATGTCAAAAGAAAAACCATTTTTTTTTTTTTTTTTATTGTTGATAGGTTCGCACTTGACCGCTATCTCACCTGATGGAAAGCGACGATGCGGTCGACGATGGAACGCGCTTACCTAAAAGAAACCTATTCACTCTCGACTTAAAGATTCCCGGGTTGTAGCTATCAGGAAACACTAAGCTATTTGGAAAAATCTTCATAATACAATTCGGGAATTGAACTTTTTTCGTAGATAATTTTGGACGGAACTCATAGTGCGCGAGTCCAACTCGCACTTGCCATGTTTTTTCTTTTATTACCAGGCGTTACTTCATTTATTCCATTTAGTTCCTATCATAAGTAAACACAAATCGAGTACGAGTGAGTCAACTTAACTCGAACTCGAATGCTAGATTCGAGTCAGCTGAACTCGCGGTTTATAATTGAGTCAGCGAGTTCAGAATTGAGTCCTCCTGGCTTGAGTCCTGGAATCGAGTCAAGCGTACCCGAATTCTGGAATCGAGTCTTGCGTACTCGAATTTTTTTTGACTCGAGTACGGAATTGAGTCTGGCGTATTCGAGTCAAAATAAATTGGTACGAGTAAGCGAGTACAAAGCAGGAATCGAGTCAGACTCGAGTCAAGCCGTACTCGGTACATCACTAATTGAAATGTCAATTGTCACTTTCAGCTGTCAAACTAAGTAGTGAATTTGTGATTGTGTTGTGAACCGATATAATATGTTTGTTTTCATTGTTTTAATTAATTTGTAGCTGTAAATACTGTGAAAATTTTGATTTAAAATTATTTAAACAATTCCTATAAACTTCCGCGTCGGACAGGAATATACGGCTCATCGCTCTGGTTGTCACGAGAGTTCCACGAAAGAAGTGCATTTATTGAGTATGATCGTACGATATTTATTGAGTTTATCTTTTGGAGTGAGAAAACCGTGTCAGCAGCAGACATTCAATACTCTTTATCTAGTTTATATGTTAACTGGGTTATTCTTTTAATTTAAAAAATGGATAAAATGACAATTTGTCGAATATGTTTAGTAGAGAATGTTCGCATGTACATAGTTGTCGACAAGGACTTGCACGAACTATATGAAACGCTGACTGATGTTCCAGTAAGTTTTACCTTATCCTAATATATTATATTAGTGTAATAGGTTGCTCGCAGCTGGCTACAGACAGGGTGGCCCATGTACAGTGCTTTAAAATGATTCTATTAAAGCTCTAGGTTGTTTCCCTGTATGAGAGGTATTCCAATAACCACACTTAACATCAACTGTGTTCAGTATTGCTTGGATAGCACAACAATGTATGGGAAGTATTCTATTCCTAAGTAAAATGCTATATGTTATTTTGCAGTTTGTAACTGAAGATAGAAGACCGATGCTCGCTTGTTTTTTGTGCTTTGATAGACTAAAGCAATGCTGCCAACTGCAGAGAAAATGTCTGGAAGCAGAAGAGCTGTTTGCTCAGATGATGAATGAGGTGAGGTGTTTTGCAACTAGTGAGGGTAATTAGTAAGTGTAGAAGTGATGCCTACTGATATAATCTAGAGGTCACGGACTGCTCGCAATGTGTTGAACTTCTTTCATCCAACCCAAGATACTTTTTCACTCTTTGCCATGTTGCCATGTCATTACACATTTTTTCTTTCTTTAAATATTTTAGAAACACTTTTTGTTGTAATTATAAACGTTTATGAACTTCTTCCACCTTTACAAGAAAACAAAATTCTAACGCAACCCTTTACATAATAGTTAATTATACCAATTTCATATGTCTGTGTATTATCTTTTAATGGGAGCAGTGGTGGTCGAGTGGTAATGGCCTAGACTTACGAGGTGTAGATCGCAGGTTCGGACCCAGCGAAGCGCATTACTTTGTGTAATTTATTTCATCACCACTGCTCTCAAAGTGGTGAAGGAAACATTGTGAGGAAACCGGCATGTTGTAGAACCAAAAATTGGATGACATGTGACATTCACCAACCCCGCACTGGGCCGGCATGGTGGATTACGGCCCATTCCCTTTCCTAGAGAGGAGGCCTGACTCCCAGCATTAAAAAGGCTGATGATGATGATGATTATCTATTAATTAATCGACTAACTCGTGGTTGTAGTCGAGTCGTGATTATTGATTATTAAAAAATACTAAAATATGTTGACATAACACCATTTGCTTTTGAACCCACTACCGCCCCCACGAAAAGTTCCAGCACCCATTAAGGCAACCATTACACGGTCATGCAAGCGTCAATCAATTCCATCAATCATCGGTTTCATCAATCAGTACTAAAAAACGACTATCATCGCATTAGACGGTAGTTTTACCATCAATTAAAACTTTGACTGGGGTAAAACTGACAGCAAAACTCTGTATTTTGCTATACCTAACTACGTCTGGATGATGCGACGCAAGCACATCAAGCACCCCCGCCAGCCGTTGGGAATCTACGCATTAAATGAACCAAAGAGCATGGTCAGATAAACAATAGACGAATGGGAAAGATCACTCTTAAGTATTGCCATTTATGAGGCTGCTTTGGAGCCGAATGTAATGAAAAATTTAAGCTATTGCATAGCTTCTATCGCGGGCCTTGAGCGAGGAGACCGAATACAGAAATTCCGTAACCAAAATAACCTAACACCCCCTACTCATTGGTTTTTTGAGTGTGGTGACCGATAAGAAAACAAATGAGGGAACAATCAATCAAAATTCAATTCAATGTGTGAAAATGTAACTTCAATTAATATCAAAGAAAAAAAAACAAAGGACAAAAATACTGCATAAATCAAATAATTATAATTACATAAGTTGATAAAAATGCTATGCAATAGCTTTACCGCGGCAGTCCCCGAGTGCCACACGTCTTTTTTTTGTTCTTGTTTGTGTTGGTACCTAATACTATTATAACCTTTTGCAGCCGAATCCTTCAATAGACCGAGGTCAGCTAAAGTATTCCCATGGTCCTGTAATATCTCCTGTAGAGAACATAAGCCATATTGAAAGCATTGCCATCAAAGAAGAATTACCAGCTGTTTGTGAGAGACTAGAAGATGACATTGAACCAAAAGTGGAACATTTTAAATATGGTATGTTTATAAAAACATGTAAATTAATTATCAGTCTATACCTTGTCAATATGTCTATACAAAAATCAAGTGTTTTCGAAAGAATCGTCATCTTTGTACCCATTTAACTGCCAAAGTCTGATTTCGTTTGTGGAGCTGGAGATAGTGTCAGACTCTTACTGACTAAAAACCCACCCCGTTCCTTCTAGCCTTCATAACGGGGCTCGAGCTCCCTTTCGGATAACCCTGGCCTCAGTAGGCTTCGACCCGGCTGGGCCCCTGCTGTTGCTGACAGCACCTTGAGGCGCGCCGTCTACGACTTGGGCTCGGTCCGGACAGTTACCGGACGGTCAGACAGCGATCTACTTATTGCTCGCTGTCCGCAAGCCCGCGCCTACGGTGGCTAGAAATCGGGATCGGAATCCCGGTGGCGGCTGGGGCGCTTTGAGCGCCGACGTTGCCTGATGCGGTCGGCCTCCTCCTTCGCTAACATTACTGTTTCGCTGAAGTCCGCGACCGCCTGCCACTCCTCCTCGCTCCGGACCATGGCCTGTACCAAGGCCCGGTGCGAGAGATCGCCGCCGCCGATCGCCCTCACGAGGGCACGGCGATGCTCCGCCCAAGCAGAGCACACCTCAACTGTGTGCTCCACCGTGTCCTCCCGGCGTTCCGCACAGACCACGCTGACCTCGATGTTCCACAAGGGTGGCCCTAGTACCGACCTCTGCGGAACACCGCACGACATCTCTCATGTCTGATAAATCATTTTCATGTCCACAACGCCATGGTCTATACCTAAATGACAAATAAGTGGGTTAAAACAAATTTCAATTTTTATATCTACAGTACAATTCACGAATGATGGCGGGCGTGAAGTTAGCCTTTGTGAACTTTCGCGCATACCACACTCTTCTCGCACACGCACGTCGCCATTTGGTTCCTAAAACACGTTACTGCGCAGCCTTCTGCGCAAACTTCACGGCCGCCATCATTCGTGAATTGTACTATACATACGCAGTTAACGATTTAAGAATTGCTTTTCTAGATAGTTCATATGTTCAAGATACTTAATACAATGTGAAATATTACAGCATATTCATATGTTGTTTTAATTCTATTTCCATTTTCTTGATCTCTTTTTTTAGTCCAAACTGAAGTAATATTTATTTTAATTGGAAGCGCCAAAGTCAGATATTTAAAAGACATTAGACTGACATTAGTGATGACCAATTAAAATGCGCCATGCTACCGAAATTGGCAATCACTAGTTTTTTTCTAATCAAATAACTAAGAAAGCAACACCAAAACGCCTTTTAGGTTCAGGGTCAAATCCTATATATTTTTTAAATATAATTACCACTTGAATGATTTTTTCAAAAATAGTTATGTACTAGCTGTTCCCGCGACTTCGTTCGCGTAGACTACAAGATTTTGAATTTATTTTTTCTAAAATTAAAGTAACCTATGTTACTCGTTATTACGTCAGCTACCTGCCAAAAAAGTCCCGTCAAAATCGGTCCAGCCGTTTCAGAGATTAGCCCGGACAAACAGACAGACAAACAAAATTTTTTTTAAATCTTCTTTAGGTTTAAAGTAACTTTAATGTCAAAATGTCACTTGAGGACATAACTAAATCTTAAATACTTAATATATTGTGTTCGAATTATTCCTAATAGTTTGTGTTTGACAACATCCGTCACAAAAGAGTCATAACTACCCGAAATCTTGACCCATCCAGCGCACTCATTTTTCGAGTAATGTCTGGTTTGCGATTGAATAATGACTGAATTATGGTGATTGTACTGTGTATATATATGCATGTAGTAAAAAGCAGTTATTTCAATATTACAAACATACATTCCAATTTTATTTATTCAGCGCTGCGCCTCGAGATGCCTCGCGGCGTACCTAGAGCGACACAGCGGTGCATCGCCGGTACGCACGACGTGGCGACTTGTCTTTAACGTCTAGATTTCGTGTAGAATTGATGAAGTTCTGAAAATTATTGATGGGGTATGAGGGAAATCATACGAATTAATTATAACATATATTTTATATTGAGACAACCATATTATCCGTTACCGGGGCGACATGACGACGTGATGACCACAGACTAAAATACACAGCCTTATAAGAAGGCACTACTTACAAAGTTCGTATATTATAACAATTACAATGTTAGACTTTGATCTTGTTGTAACCGGACTTCGGAACCAACCTGCGCATGTATTAACAAGAAGCTCTTCACTGTTACTTACAGAAATAGAACTGGAAGTTCTAAGCAATAGCTATTCTCAAGAATAATTAAGCTATTTTCTTTTAAGGTGAAGGCACGTGAGCATATTCGCAAGATGTTGGTAGAATCATCACCGCGCTAATGTGTTGGATTTGTTTTTTCACTACAGTATTGTTTATTTATATGTATGTATCTAAGTATGTATTTAATCCAAATCCAAACTAATATTATAAATGCGAAAGTAACTCTGTCTGTCTGTCTGTCTGTCTTTGCTTCACGCCTAAACTACTGAACCGATTTGCGTGAAATTTGGTACAGACATAGTTTGGAACTTGAGAAAGGACATAGGATAGTTTTTATTACAAAAAATAAAATAAAAAATAAAATTTATTCCGGACATACAGCGCCATCTATTGGTCAAGAGTTGGCATCAATTCAGGGAACTATGTGGGTAAAACCAAAAATCTGCCGGAAGTCACTATTCCACGCGAACGAAGTCGCGGGCAAAAGCTAGTATTGTATATATTTGTTTCTCTTCTGTTTTGCCTATACATTCAGTTGCACCTGCCATGTTATGTTTCTGCACCACCCTAAGGTCGACTGGCAGATAATGCCTAAGGCATTAAGTCCGCCTTTGTACAGTTTTTTTTGTGCATAAAGGTTTAAATAAATAAATAAATATTCAGACGCAGAAAATATACCAGCACAACAGTCTAAGCTTGGTTCAGAAGATGATGTGCCCTTAATAAAGATCAAAAAGGAAGTGGAAGAAGAACAAGAGGTACCGAGGCAGGAGCGAAGAGACAGTGAGTCGACACGTAAGTGTTAGTTAGTGAATTATTGTTTGAGCGGACAGGGTCTCAAGTCTGCTATTACAATAGTGGCAGAATGATCTATCGTTGATGTCATAATTGTCGATTTTGACAAGTTTGGTAATCTACTAATATAACGGCGCCATTATGATTTTCCAATGATCAACCACTGATACTCCATTGAAAGAAGTGGCATAGAATGGTAATCTCGTACATATTGACAAATAAATATTTGACGTTTGCGGTAATCTGCTAAATCTTTGACAGTTTATGTGATCTGTGTTTTACCATTAGAACGTTATTGTGCAGTTATTGGTTTTAATATGCTCGAAATGATCATTCTACCACAATTCTATTACGAGACCAGTGACCGATCAATGATCGATCATTATGAATTAGCAGATTACAAACTTTTAGCAAAATGACAATGGGATCGTGTTGGAATGACGAATAAAATAGCAGACTTGGGGCCCAGGCCGACTGGGTTGACAACATGAACTCACCAAAAACAACTTGAGGCGTTCTGTCTGGAAGTGTACACCTCAGAGCAGTTGCTCTCGCTGGAGAGCACACTACTACTGTCAGATGTCTCACAGCACATAAATTCTGTTGTATCTGCAATCAGTGTTCAGCTGATTGCAGATATAACTGAACTGCGGGCCTAAAAAGGCGACATTGGCAATTCATCTAAACCCTTCGAGCGCCAGGGGTTCATTGACCCGGAAAATTGCACTGTTTACGTAAATCACCATAAAAATAAAAAAAATAATCTTTTTTTAAATTTTTCCAGGAAAAGCAAATAATATAATATATATAGAAGAATATGTAAAGAAACCAAAATTTGCGACCAAATAACTTTCGTATAAACTTGGGGAAAACACGAAAATTAAGCATTTTTCAAGGACATCCAAGTTGTACAGACGCATGTACAATCGGCGCTCGAGGGGTATTCTCGAATTCGGAGCAGATCATTAGCTAATTATTTTACTTACATTACATTTCACTAGATTCTACTAAAGCGGCCTTGTTAGATTCGCAGTTTTATGCGAAACAATGGCGTTGAGTGGATATTTTCAATAAATATCGCTCACTGAATGATGCAAAAATAGACCCAAATCCATCCCTGTGTCACGTCATCCTTGTGTATATTAATGGTCATATTTGAACTGGCACGGTCTATTTACATATTTTTTAAATCCTATTATGTAGTAACTTAATTCTCATAACTTAGTTCATTAAGGCTTATAGTCCCTTGAACCATCTGACCAAAATTATGTGGACGCAAATCTGTGCATTTATTTGCGGCCAACAGCTCCCGGAAATCGCGCGGCTAACCTTTAAATCCATTTTCTTTGCGAAATATTAAATTTTTATGTGTAAAAATTTTACTAACGATCCAAGCCGTTCCGAAGGAGTAGAGAAAGTTACGAAAAGTTGGGAAATTGCTAAGAATTTTTTTAAACAAATGTATTAACAGCACGAAAAAATCAAATGTTGATAATGTTGTTCATGAATCTTTAATAAACATATATTTTTTTCAAAGCTATTAACCTGGTCGTTACCGAGGAGTAGGCTTTAGAAAGTCACTGTTTTATAGCACTTATCGGGCGCTTGGGCCTTAAACCCCAAGCGAACGCCGTCGTTCGCTCTGTTATTATTATCTTTCTGTTGTGTCTCTAATTAAGGTATTTGAAAGGTTCATTTCGAAAACGACGTTGCAATACAAATAATCTATTAAACAGAAGGTAATTCTACTTATCTTTAAGAAATAATAATGCCTTTACTAAATGTAGATCAACTGGTTCACCACACTTCAAAAAACAAATAAAACTACGACAAGAAAACAACATCAAATACGCCACACATACACAATAACCGCCATTTCTTGTCGATTTCACTCAAATTTTGTCCGACCTTTAGCCACCTGGACAGCTCAGTCGTTGGCTTCGTTTAAGTCATACAGGGTGCAGGTAGTTGTGCATGCCAAGAGGGAGGAGAAAGGAGGTGACACATATCCTGTGAAGGAGCTCCACACAGCACCGTATATGCAATGGGTCAAGGAAACCCCATTTGACCAGATTATCCTTGCAGCGGCCAACCGGAGTCCGCAGTCGGTTCAAAGATTTCCAGATTGGCCATTGCAGTTCGTGTTCTAGATCTTGGTGATAATTACGAAAACCTGCAAATAACATTGGTTCAAATAAGAACCAATCGGATCCAATTCCTTTTGATTGTGATATGAATTTGATGCTTACTACATTAATAATTACAGGGCCGGCCGTTGCGAAGAAACGAAATCTCTACACACGAGGAAAAAATATAGAAGACGTAAAAACAGAAAATCAAAAGAATAATGAAGAATTGGACACGAAAGTTACCCGAAACACTCAGAGTGGTTCATCTAGACTTATTCCAAAGTTCCAAGTACCTACTAATACAACATCTCGAGTTAATATTAGTGTTAGTGATACTACTTTAGACACAAACTGTAGTAATTATGTTAAACAAAGTTATGTAACAAAACATACTCCTGTACACACTGGTGAAAAACCTTTCAAATGCAATGTCTGTCAGATTAGTTTTATGCGGAAAGATCATTTAACAAATCACATTCGTACTCATACTAGAGAAAAACCTTACGAATGTAAAGAATGTCGGCTTTGTTTTAGTCAGAAGATTCATTTAACAAATCATATTCGTACGCATACTGGCAAAAAACCTTATAAATGTGATGAATGTCAGCTTGGTTTTAGTCGAAAAGATTGTTTAATAAGACACATTCGTACGCACACTGGCGAGAAACCTTACGAATGTGAAAAATGTCAACTTTGTTTTAGTCAGAAGGGTCATTTAACAGAGCACATTCGTACGCACACTGGCGAGAAACCTTTTAAGTGTAAAGAATGTCAGATATGTTTTAGTCAGAAGGCTAGTTTATTAAGGCACATTCGTAAGCATAAGCATTGTGAAAAACTTTAGAAATGTGAAGAATATCTGCTGTGTTTTATGTGCGAGACACCTCATAAATATGAAAAAAATTTAGTATAGTTTTAGTCATAAGAATAACGTTTTTATAGACTGTCTAATAACTCAACCGATTTGGGAATTTAGTTTAATATTTAATTATTTAAAAAATACTTATATTCGATACTTTTTATAAGGTTCTTCTATTAGTAAACAATGATCAAGATCTCTTAATAAACCTTGATTACTGAACTAGCGTTGACAACATCAGATTTCTTTTTACCTTAATAATTACCCAGGTCGGTTGACTTGTTAGACAGACTCTAAGTACATATTAGTCGTAGACACAATAATTAAAATGTTAGATACCCACTATTTCAAAGTGTATTGTGTTTGCATTTACAATGCTTTAAAATATGAAATACCTAATCTACACTAATATTATAAAAAGGTAGTTTGATTTTAACCGACTTAAAAAAAGAGGAGGTTCTATGTTCGGCTTAATGTATTTTTTTTTATTGTTATTGCTAATCTCTGTAATTACTGGCCCGATTGCAATTTTTTTGTCACTTTAATAAAAGTGCTTCTTTGTTGGAAGGTAAGTGACAAAAGCTAAAAAATTGCGTTCACATCATAATATTACTATATTTGGACTCAAATCTGACAAATAGCTGATTAGCTGCTATATCGGCGTGCGCTGACTAAAAGATTTGAATCAAATCATAATAATGTACTACAATAATAAAAGAGGCGACCTGATGGGGATTTTGCGCGATAGTCGAGCGCGTCAATAAATCATATACACCCCTACTTTTTAATTAGTACACAAAAAGTGGGGCTGTATCTGTGCCCGTTACTGATCATATTTTTGTAGTCAAAAGTAGAAAAAACCGAAATTCTAAAATTGACCACGAAAAGGTAAATCTATCATAGAATCAATCTTGCATAACAATTGCTAGTAGAAAATACTGCGAGCAGTGTTTTTCCTTAATAATTGTCACTTATTCATTCATTAATCTAAAATAATGTAATATAATAATATTATGTTCACCGATATCTCTGTCAATTGTGGACCAATTTTGAAAATTATTTTTTTGATTGTATGGTTATGCTTTCAAGTTGGTCCTGTTGAAATATTGTAATGATCTGATCATGAACATCGAAGATATAGAACTCATAGGATCACAGCAGAACTGTCGTAACAAGTAAAATTGCTTTGTTTATACGTGTAGTCGATGACTGGCTGAAGGAAAAGGGGGAGGGGATATATCGGACTGATCTGATGATGAAGCCAGAAGGTAAGCTAAATTAATGTAACCTAACCGTATATGGGATTATCGTTATGAGATGCTCTCTG
This sequence comes from Mythimna albipuncta, assembly GCA_929112965.1. Taxonomy (NCBI): domain Eukaryota; kingdom Metazoa; phylum Arthropoda; class Insecta; order Lepidoptera; family Noctuidae; genus Mythimna; species Mythimna albipuncta. Next base: position 11,133,267 of record OV815985.1, read on the forward strand.
GCTATAGGGTATTTAAGTTTGGCTGAGAGGTAATTTTTTGTGTTTTTACTTTTTTACTTTTTATTTAAGGTACCTTAAATAAAAAGTAAAAAATAAAAAACTTTTTACAAAAAAAAAAAATACAACCGACTTCACGGTAAAAAAACCGGCCAAGAGCGTGTCGGGCCACGCTCAGTGTAGGGTTCCGTAGTTTTCCATCCGTCACAATAAGTGTACCCACTTATGAGTTTAAAAAAATGCTTGCCTATACGACTATACAACAAACTTAGTCCAGAAATTATTTTGTAGAACCTTTTTGTCTTTTTGTACAAAAACTGTTCTTTCCATCAAGTTCAAAATAATTTTCCTAGAAAGTCCTTATAAAGTTCTACTTTTCAGATTTTTTTCATATTTTCTAAACTTATGGTTCAAAAGTTAGAGGGGGGGGGGACGCATTGATTTTTACTTTTGAAGCGATTATTTCCGAAATTATTGACATTATCAAAAATGATTTTAGTAAACCCCTATTAATTTTTAAATACCTATCCAACGATATATCACACGTAAGGGTTGAAATTAAAAAAAAATCACTTCCCACTTTACATATAGGGGGGCTACCCTAATAAAACATTTTTTTCCAATTTTTATTTTACCACTTTGTCGGCGTGATTGATATACATATTGGTACCAAATTTCAGCTTTCTAGTGCTAACGGTCACAGAGATTAAGCGAGGACGGACAGACAGACATGGCGAAACTATAAGGGTTCCTAGTTGACTACGGAACCTTAAAAACACTGAAAAGTACAAAATAACTTTAATTTCGGAAGTTGGTGTTGAATAATGAAGAGACAACTTTTTTTACAGGGAAGTCGGTTTTTTTCTTTTGTAAAAAGTTTTTATTAACTAAAATAATTTTGATAGGAACGTTGAAATTTTTTCACATAGGTATCGATTTGGTTTTAGCCACATCGCCACATGAAAACCATCAGATTAAAGGTTTTTCGTAATCCTGATAGAATTACCTTCCGAATAAAAAAATAAATCGCGCCTGAGTTGATTTCGAGGTGACGTTTTTGTACATTTATGAAAATTCTCACACGCTCTCGCCTCCCCCCCCCCCCATTAAAATAGAAACTTGTAATAGACTTTTCTCGTTTTAGAACTTAATTTTTACAATCCATTAGGTCCCCAAGACATTTTAGTAACTGCAATTTTAGCATCCTGGCCTCCCCTACTATAATATTGGTATTTATTATATCTACATTAAAGTCCGCGATAGTATATATGTATATAACTACTACACCACAATTTTTTGTTTGTTATTGTTATTTTATAAGTAAAGTCTCAATAAATAATATTCATAAACAGCAAAGTTATGAGCGTTGGTTTATGACCCAAAATGTCACTCAATTTATGGAAATATTGTACAGGCTATTGATTAATTAATGAATAAGTGACAATTATTAAGGAAAAACACTGCCTGCAGTATTTTCTACTAGAAATTGTTATGTGTGATTGATTCTGTGATGAATTTATTTTTTGGTGATCAATTTTAAGATTTCGGTTTTTCCTACTTTTGACTACAAAAATATGATGAGTGACAGATAGAGCCTCATTTTTTTGTAAACTAATTAAAAAGTAGGGGTGTATACATAAGCCAGGTGAACGCTTTTTATTTATTTTTTACTTTGTGTCGTTTAAACATACAATATTTGCGGTATAACATATCAATTCGTACAATTATAATAACTTTGACATAATGAGCATTTCATAGAGATGATATTTGCCTTTTTTTGTCTCTTAGAAGATAATATATTATGGTATATAGAGTACCTGTGTAGACTTAGAGTACCTACGATAATATACATAGTTATTTGTAAAACATTGACAACATCATAAGACTATCTTTTGTTCTGTGACTTTTAAAAATTTATCATACATTGGTTCATCAGATTTTCATACAGAAATAAAAATATTTAAATTTAACGTTTAAAATGTTACGAAGTCTATGCGAAGCAAGCGATAGTACAATAGCGGAAGGGAGCGGGGTCGTGCGCGGGAGGCGCAGGTTGTTTTAGCAAAATACAGAATTGAAATGTGTTAGATAGAACAACAAAATCTTAAAGGTTTGTTTTTGGTAAATGAATTATGTTTTGTAAAAAGTCATAGAACAAAAGTTGTTGTTTATGATGTTAGTGATACTGTCCTGCAAGGTTGTTAGTGTTTTACATAAAACCCTGTATTGTATGTAGAGCATAGAGAGTGTAGAGATGGAACATTTCCATGCATATTTTAAATCAAATCAAAAACAACACAAAAATGTTTATTTGTCAGAATATGGTACAAACGCTATTACAATGTTGGTTCTACCATATATCCTGCCTTTGGGTGCACACATAAAGATACAAGTTTTTCAGTCCCGATAAGTCGGTACGGGTCGGTACAGACAAGTACGAGTAAAACCACATAAAGAAAGAGGTAAATCTGTATGTGTAAAACACTACACTGACCAATGCTTAAACCTGGATGACTCGGTCTAGGCAGTCGGTACCGACAAGTATGCACTTATTTCTTTATAAATGAGCGCATAAGACGTGAGAATTATACCTGCACCGATGGATACAGACTTGCCTGCACCGGTAACCTGTTTCTTTATGTTTGCAGCCATACTATGGCGTACAAGTATTTCATATGGATTAATAAATAAAATATTATTGTATTTAAGTTGTAACTTCTTACCTACTCCCCTCTTTGAGAAGTGGCTTCCGCATGACGCAGTCCTCACTTCACATGGTAAGTTCGGAAGGTTCCTGCACCTGATTCGGGTGGAAAAAACGCGGAGGTCACCATTGTGTGTGCCGCTTGGAGGATGTCGTGGAGGTGTGCCCCGCTTGGGCGGTGCATCGCCGTGTCCTCGTGGGGATGATCGGCGGCGACAATCTCTCACTCCGGGTACAGACCATGTCCCTAGTGAGGGGGAATGGGTGGCTGTCAACTCCTGTGAAACAATAATATCAATGTGAGGGAACGGACTACAGCTACCCGATAAATGCAGTACCCAAGTCCGGTCCTCAGTGGGCACTACTGGCAGCTTTAATGTGGCTGTCGGCTTACATCAAGGGTCGGCCCTCAGCCCTTACCTCTTCCTGATGATAATGGACGCTCTGACGTCGGACATTCAGGAAGAGGCTCCCTGGTGAATGTTGTTTGCCGATGACATTGTGCTGGTTGCCGAGAGTGGCCTAGAGGTCCAGAACAGATTAGAGGTGTGGTGGCACAGATTGGAGAGTGTTGGCCTGAAATTGAGTAGAACCAAAACGGAGTACTTGTTCTACGATTTCGGCGGTCTCTCCATCCCAGTGCCCTTGGCTCTCACCGGAACTCCCATACCGATCTGTTTAGACTTTCAGTACCTCGGGTCGCTCGTCCAAGGGGATGGTGAGGTAGACCGAGACGTAACACATCGGGTCAACGCAGGATGGATGAAATGGCGACAGGTCCCGGGAACAACTTGTGACGGTAAGTTGAAGGGTAAAATCTACAAGTCCGTGATAAGGCTGTATGGATCAGAATGTTGGGCTGTGAAAAAGACTGATGAAAAAAGGTTGCATGTAGGTGTGACGAGAATGGATAAAGTGAGAAATGAGTATATGGGGAAGTTTGAAAGTGGCGCCAGTGACTGAAAGGTTGAAAGGAAATAGTTTGTCTTGATATGGTCATTTATAGAGAAGAGATGAAAAGCATGTTGCTAAAAGAGTTATGAATTTACATGTGGATGGATGGAGAGGGAGAGGGAGGCCAAAGAAAAGATGGATGGATTGTGTGAGAAGTGATATGAAAGAAAAGGGAGTTAGTGATAGCGTGACAAGTGACAGGACAGAATGGAAGAAAAAAACGTGTTGCTCCGATCCTAAATAAAACGGGACAAGGGCATGAAGAAAAAGGTGGCCACATCCGTTAGTTACTAATATAAAAAAAAAAAAATAACTGACCCTGTAAAGGGCATTTTATGTATTAACTTTATATTTTTCTAAGCAAAGTAAGTGTATATTATACAATGATATTCCAATTTAGATAGTTTAGAAAAATATAGGTACTCTGTGAAGGTATAGAGATTTCCTAAGTTTTAATTTGTGAGCTTTGATGAGGAGAATTTGACTTGACAATAACGTTTAGGTATTGTCTGTGCGATAAAAGAACCGTCGTGGCGTAAAGTGAAAACAACATTAAAGATTTTAAGTAGCAACACAATCCAGCTATCCGTCAAATGCCAAACGTCATATAATATTGACACTGGTTTGTTTATTATGTTATTTTATTGTGATTTTTAATTGAAATCTTCAGAAAGGTGATAAAAAATTTCACTGAGCTGCAAGGGAAATAATATTTAATATATTACAGTTTTGCCAAAGATAACAAATGGCAAATCACACCTTTATTGATCAAAACAAAGTCACGAACTTGTGAAACATTGGAATGCTGTTTTTTTGGTACGTAACACTTTTATTTTAATGTTTTTAGACTTCCTAGGTAAACTCCTGTCCCTACTATCTCCAAATCTATATAAATTAAACGGAAATTCATTTAAACATGACGATATTTATTTATTTTGTTTTGGTCAATATTTTCGATGGCTAGTATAAAGAGTATTGATACTTTAAATTTATAATGCGTTTCGACTAACTTAGAATATTTCTTTTCAGGGTTCAGTACGGATACAGTAACTAAAATAAAAAAGGGCAAGTGTGAGTCGGACTCGCGCACTGAGGATTCTATATAAATTTACCTATGAAATCAATTCCCGAATTGAGTTACGAAGATTTTTCCGAATTACAATTTTTTTTTTTTGTGGCGTATCTACAAATTTACAATTTCCAGATTTTTCCCTGTACTTGTTCTATGAGACCTTGATTTATGCCAAATTTCAGGATTTTAGGTCAACGGGATTCACCCTATGAACTTTGATCCCTTTGAGTATCGAAATATACGCTTTTTGCGACATAAACGTCCGTATCTTTTTTTTTTCGTTAACTCAGAATTCTGAATTTTTCACAACTTCAAAAGACCGCAGACTTGAGCGTATGGTTTTAATATTAACTCGATACCTCCAAGCGTACTCGAATTAAAGGGCCTTAACAGATAAACAGACGGACAACCAAGTTGAACCAAGTGATTCCAAGGATCTTATATACCTTATATATACAAGGATCTTAGATATACAGGCTAAATAGATTCTTTACGAAGCAACATTACAAATTCTGAAGTGTACTTTATTTTCATAGTCATAAGTTCATATTTTTCATTGATTAGCAAAAGGGAAAAATGTATTGAGGAAGACAACGAGAAAGTGGTCGTGTCATCGTGTGTTCCATTTTTACCTCTATATTTAACTAGGGTAAACATAAACTTGCTGTTAGCTACAATATTCCTGTCAGTGATAATAGACCGATCCCAGTCAAAGTGATAGAACCATTTTCGTTGGAACTGGGTAAGTGGTCGTTGGTGGAACCTACCTGGATAGGCAGTGCAGCAGTTTCTTCACGCTATTTTCCTTTACCGGTTCGGGTTTGCATTTAAATATTCATCATCATTACAAACTAAAGATGTCCACTGTTCGACATAGGCCTCCCCCAGGTGTTTCATCACGTGGGCAAGTTCAATAAATAGGCTACTAATATTATAAATGCGAAAGTTTGTGAAGATGGATGGAGGTAGTCGTATGTATGGATGTGTCGCGCAAAAACTACAAGACAGATGAACTTAATCATAAACATTGCAATAATATAGCTATAACTTTGCAGTTTCATTAGGTGAGCAAATTCAGCCAATAGGATAATTTTTATTATAGGATGAAGCCGCTGGAAGACGCTAGTCTAAAAATATCAAGATTTAACAATCGCACTATAATAACGACGTCACAATGTTGCTTACATAACAAAAACGATATTTATCTACAGCAGCGCCCTCAAATCCCACGATGGTTTACTTTCCGCATAGACTCTACCTACCTTGGATTTTATAAAACTGATGAAAAATGGATCAAGCGAAAATCCTACTAGACTTAGTACGAAATACAGTAAAACAAAAAGAACCGACTATGATATTCGAATACGAAAGACATAATTATTGAAAAATTATTGAAAGACTAGATGATATGGTCAAACGACTACAGCCTTTCCTAAGGTGTAAATAGAAAAAAAGAAGAAAAATCAATGATTGTCATGAAATGAATTATATCAGGTGTCAATGTCAATATTGTCAATTCTACTTGGATTTGGTTTGGTTTTGTTTGAGTTGTAAATATTAGTCTAAAAATATAGACAGTAAATACTGTATTTTTTAAATTTTGATTTAAGATTATTAAAATAATTACTATAAACTTCCTGGACGGGCGGAAATATAAGGCATATTGCGCCGACTATCATACGAGTTCTAAGAAAGAAGTGTGCATAAGATCACACTATATAGATTTTATTTTTATTTTTTGAGATTATCTCGTGGAGTGCTATAGCAGAGCCGGCAGCAGACATTCAACATTAAGTTTAAAGATGGATAAAATGCCAATGTGCAGAGTATGTCTAGTAGAGAATGTTCGCATGTACATAGTTAACGACAAGGATTTACATAAACTATATGAAACGCTGACTGATATTCCAGTAAGTTATACCTTTTATTTATATTACATAGATAGGCTGTGTGAAATACCTTGGCTTCCATTTAGATAGGCGGCTAACATGGAAGCATCATATCAAAAGTAAAAGAGATGAGATAAACCAGAAGTTTCGTAACCTATATTGGCTAATAGGAAGAAACTCGGTACTCTCTGTGGACAATAAATTACTTATCTACAATTCAGTTCTAAAGCCAATATGGACATACGGGATCCAGCCAGTAAATCCAACATACTCTGCCTGCAAAGAGTTCAAAATAGCATCAAAGAGCAATAGTTAATGCGCCTTGGTTTGCTAGGAACGACGAAATACACGAGTATCTAAACATGCCAACAGTGACCCAAACCCACTAGTCGCTGAACTGTTGAACCCGACTGCGGTGGTGAAAAGGCTGAAGAGAAACCACCTTCTATAAGTGGGAGGAGCAGCACTGGCTGCTCCACTACAATGCCATTTGCTTTATAACTAATTCGCTTATGATGACCGATTGCAAATGGAATTTATAAAAAAAAAAAACATAGGCTACTCACAGCTGACTATATACAGAGTGACCCATGTACAGTGCTCCAGAATGTTTCTATTGAAGCTCTAGGATGTTTTTCTGTATCAGAGGCATATCAAATGCCACACTCAACATTAACTGTTTTCAGTATTGCTTGGACAGCATGACTATGTATGTATTGTATGAGAAGTATTCTATTCCTAAGTCAAAGCTATATGTTATGTTGCAGTTTGTAACAGAAGACAGAAGACCGACGCTCGCTTGTTTCTTATGCTTAGCTAAACTAAAGCAATGTTGCCAACTGCGGAGAAAATGTCTGGACGCAGAAGAGCTGTTTGCTCAGATGATGAATGAGGTGAGGTGTTTTGCTACTTGTAAGTGTAGAAGTAATGCCGAGTGAGTTTAAGACTGGCCTGCTATGGAGGTTGTGGGTTTGATTCCCACCCAGGACAATTGTTTATGTGATGAGCTGGATCATTTGTTTTGTGTCTGGGTGTAATTTATCTATACTTAATATGTAGATATGTAAGATAATTATTAATATGTTTATCGGTTGTCTAGTACTCATAACACAAGCTCTGGTTAGCTTGAGACAGGACGGTTTTGTGTGATAGTTGTGAAAAAAGAAAATCGCGTTTTCATTAGTGAGGTGTGTAACAAAAGTTTTTATTTACAAGCTTTTATTTAGTTTCACCTGTCCAGATGTTTGTCTGTTATCAAACCTTACAAATTAAATTTGATACACTTCCTGGTTACCGATTGAGCTGAACTGTGTAAATCATATGACAATGCAAAATTATTATAACATGGAGCTGATCTGATGATTGAACTGAAAGGTGGCTATAGATAGTTAAATGACACAACTCCATCGAGTTTGGGCTCTTATAATTCGTCTTGACGAGTATTAATTATATAAGTATAGTAGCGATGCCTGCAACTTCGTTCGCGTGGACTTCAGGATTTTGAATTTATTTTTAACAGACTTCTAATTTCTAAAGTAAAAGTAGCCTATGTTACTCCTTATTACATCAAAAAAAGTCCCGTCTAAATCGGTCGTCGAAATTAGCCCAGACAAACAGACAGACAAAAATTGTAAAAATGTTATTTTCGTGTATGTACCGTGTATATATTCATATGCGTGTAGTAAAAAGCAATTATTTCAATATTACAAACAGAAACTCCAATTTTATTTTTATGTATAGATTACACCATGTCATAAAAGCTTGCTATGAAAAAAATATTTTCATTATAAACTTGATTTTGTTTTAGTCCTGTGTTAACCATACGATTAGAAAAATTCGCAACGCACTGCACTCTCTCTCTTCTGCCCTTGTAAAAAAAGCGAGTAAAAAACCATTGTAATATTTGTAAAAACAATTGTTTGAATATCTTTGAACAGATTAATATTTGAAGCTGCTGGGAAACTAAGCGTTCTTGCAAAGGTCCAGCGGTACATCAAACCAGGACAGCTTTTATAAGATACAAATTAAAAAGCACAGCGCATCCGATAGTGTGTGTGTGGGTTAATGCTGCATAATTCCACCTGGCAGCTTTGGATTCGGTGGAAAAGCGTGTGAAGAGGCTAATTGGTGATCTAGATTTGGCTAAGTCCAATCTTCAAAGCCTTGAGCACTGGCGTAGGGTCGTCATTCTTTCGGTGTTGTACAATTTACATTTTAGAGAGTGTGCGCGGGATTTTCATGACTTGATTCTGCGATCTCATTTCTACCATTGGACAACCTGACGTACGGTGACGGTGGGTAAGGCGTGCAAAGAGGCTGATTGGTGATCCAGATTTGGTTAAGTCCAATCTTCAAAGCCTTGAGCACTGGCGTAGCCACGGCCCTCGAAATGTGCCACCATCGGGTTCCCAATTAATGGCAGGAGGAGTTCACATCGGCGTCGGGTCGACGATGAAGTACCTGGGACTCGTCCTCGACAACTGGTGGAACTTCGTGGAGCATTTCCGACGTCTGGCTCTCAAACTAAACTGGATTGGGGCTGCTCTCAAATGGCTCCTACCCAACCTTGGAGGTCCAGACGCCTCCTGCCGGAGGATCTATGCAGGAATCTTTCGGTCCATGGCCCTTTATTGAGCGCCAGTGTGGGCGCCACGCGCCGTCGCTGCGTCAGCAACCGAAGGCCCAGCTGAATGCGGGGATACCGCACGGTTTCCAGCAAAGCGGCGAGACACCTTGCTGGCCTGCCACCATGGAATCTGGAGGCACAGTTATCAGTCCTTGCACACGTGCACGATTTGCGCTTGGAGATGCAACGCCGGGGCAAAAGTCAGCTGCCGCGATAGGTCGCGGCATGGCGGACAGAGCTCCGGCGGGATCTCGTAGTAAAATGGCGACAGCAACTATCGCAACCCAGTGCTGGGCACGCCACAATTATGGTGGTAAGTCCCCTCTTTGATGCGTGGCTAGAAAGACCTCACGGCGTCTTCACCTTCCGCATGACACAGGTTCTCACCGGACATGGTAAGTTCGGGAGGTTCCAGCATCAGTTTCGTGCGGAAGTGACGCCCGGGTGTCAGAAGCGGCCGGAGGACACGGTGGAGCACACAGTGGAAGTGTGCCCCGCTTGGGCAGAGCATCGCCGTGCCCTCGTGAGGGCTACCGGCGGCGGCGATATCTCGCGCCGGGCCTTGGTACCTGCAGGGCCATGGTCCGGAGCGAAGAGGAGTGGCAGGCGGTCGCCTCCTTCTGAGAAGCAGTAATGCTAGCAAAGGAGGAAGCCGACCGTATCCGGCAACGATGCTCACAGCGCCCCAGCCGCCGCCGGGATCCCGATCTCGATTTCCGGCCACCGTGGACGCGGGCTTGCGGACGGCGGGCAATGGGTAGCCCAAGTCGTCGAGGAAAGAATGGGGTGGGTTTTTTAGTTAGTAAAAGTCTGACACTATCTCCCGCTCCGCCCAAGGGCGGGGAATGTCATTTGGATGATTTTTACCCACTAAAAAAAAAACCAACTGCGTAGGGTAGCCAGCTTTTCGGTAGTTATTCAGAAGTTGTGCATAATGCTTTTTATTACACCTTGGTCGAAAATATCAATTTCAGTAACAAGCTTTGATCTAGGCTTTTTCTTATTAAGTGAACGGAATACAGAAAGTAAGCTCGAAATATTGTCTTCAGCTGCGGTCCGCTCTACAGTGCGCTGCGGCACACCAGTTGCGTTAGATACTCTTAAATACACCTTCTCGACATCTTTCACGCCTTCTTCTTTTACTTTTTTAAAATATTGCGTTATATTATAAATTATTTTTCTCGCCTGACCATTTTTTTGTCTAGTCTATTGTTCGTCTATGAATGAAAAATAGTAAGATCGCACACGATATTCAGCGCAGTGTAATAGGTCTTTTAATGCGCAGTCTTCTGCGCAAACTTCGCGGCCGCCATCATTCGTGAATTGTACTGTACTATAGGTTTGCGCCAGTTCTCATAAGCCAAGGAGAACGGAGTGAGGACCTTGTCCACCGTTACCACATCTCGGAGATTTTGACGATTTTTTTTCCAGTCTTATAAGCGTAAATTATTCAAGTAATACATTGAATTACAAAATGCCAATGGAGTTTCCAGGTGTTCTCTTTCCTTTTTAGGGTTCCGTAGCCAAATGGCAAAAAACGGAACCCTTACAGATTCGTCATGTCTGTCTGTCTGTCTGTCTGTCTGTCTGTCTGTCTATATAATGAATATATAAAAACTACCAACGAAAATTGGTTTGAACGAAATCCAGTAAGTAGTTTTTTTTTAATGCGTCATAAACCGAAAAAAATACACTATTACTAAAACATCGATCAAAGTTACAACACATTACAAGAACTTTTTATTATGTTAGTTGCTGCTACGGAACCCTTCATGGGCGAGTCCGACTCGCACTTGGCCGGTTTTTCTTGTTACCTCTTTATCAAAAGTTATATGAATCAAAAAGTTTTTAAACCATGCTCATCGCTTGACTATAGTCGATAGGGGAAAACAAACCTTTTTTTTATTGCTATTTTTGAGGCTCTTTTGCAGCCGAATGTAACAAAAATTGTATGTACTTGTTTGTGTGCAATAAAGAACATCAGAATAACCTTTTGCAGCCGAATCTTTCAGTAAACAGAGGTCAGCTAAAGTATTCCAGTGGGCTTATAGTAACTCCTGTAGAGAACATCAGTATAGTTGATGGCAGTCATATTGAAAGCATTAATGTCAAAGAAGAATCACCAGCTGTTTCTGAGAAAATAGATGATGTCATTGAGCCAAAAAAGGAACATTTGGAATATGGTATGTTTTTAAGGACAGTAATTTAAACCCCAAGCGAACGCCGGCGTTCGCGCACCTATTGTCTTTCTATTGTGTCTGTGATTTCCACGATTGAAAGGTTAATGATCAATCTATATTTTATCAATAGGTATATCTATGTAACCATTATGTAGAGCCTGTCTAATAAGTCAACCGACTTGGGTATTTAATTTGGTAAATGAAATCTGATGTAATGTACTAGTTCAATAATCAAGGTTGATTAAGAGTTACTGATCATTGTTTACTACTAGAAGAACCTTATAAAAAGTATCGAATACAAGTATTTTTTAAATAATTAAATTTTATACAAAATTCCCAAGTCGATTGACCTTTTAACAAGCTATTATTAGCTTCACTTGTAACTATGTATGTAAGAAAATCTTGGAATCTTAATTTGACCCACTTCCCGGTCTTCGATTAGGATAAAATTTTGCACACGCTCTGAGTTCTGATGACAATACATGACTAGCTAAGAAACGTCATTACAAATCCAATGTGGCGGCCTCCCCAAGATGACGGACTGGCTGTTTGAAATCCACCCCCATGATATGGGTACCTATCAAATGAAAGGGTTTGCTGTCAAAAATACGAAAAAAAAAATAGCCACGTGACTCAAATCCAATATGGCGGACGTTCACGATGGCAGATTGGGCTATTTGAAATGCACCATGATATGGGTATTAAATTTAGTGCGTGCTAAAAGCGTGTTTTTTAGTGTTTTAAACTATTATATTATTTAGACAGACTACTAAAGGTACGTTAGAAAGAATCATCATCTTTATAATAAAAGAGGCGATGCACATAAATACGAGTATGTTACTAGAAACAGGGACCGATTAGAGTTAGTTTAGGTACACCGAGAGAAAGAATTTAAAACTTAGAGTTTTATTTAATACACGATTTGATACATATTCCTCTGTGTGAATTAAGAATACGTTGCACGTTTACGATGCCTCGCGGCGTAGAGCGACGCAGCGGTGCATCGCCGGTACGGCGGCTTGTCTTTACGCAAATTCAGACTTCGTGTAGAATTGATGAAACTGTCGGGTGATCGAGAGACAATTGTAATGTTAGACTGGGATCTTGTAATAATCGGACTTCAGATCCATCCAGTGCATGTATTAACAAGTAGCTCTTCACTGTTATTGCTTACAGAACTAGAACTGGAACTTGTAAGCAAAGGCCATTCAGACGCAACAGATATACCAGCACAACAGTCTAAACGTGATCCAGAATATGATGTGCCCCTAATAGAGATCAAAACGGAGGTGGTAGAAGAAGAAGAAGAAGAAGAAGTACCAAATAAGAAGCGAAGAGCCAGTGACACGACACGTGAGTATTTATCTAGTTAGTGAATCATTGTGTGAGCGGCCGACTGGGTTGATAAAACAACTTCAGGCGTTTTGTCTGTACACTCTTGAGTAGCACAAACACACTGCTACACCTCGAGTAGTTACTCTCGCTGGAGAGCACACTCGTACTGCCAGATATCTCACAGCACATCTGTTTAAAGTACTGAACACTGATTGCAGACACAACAGAATCAGTAGTGTTTTCATTTATTGAATTCCAGCTCTTTATTGTAATTTCTTTTGTGAAATACCTAAAATGGAAAAATCGTGTCTCTTTGTATTATGGAATGCTAGTACCTACTGTACTACTACTGTACCTGAAAATAGTAAATAAACTGTAACTTGAAGGTTGTGAACTTGGAAGATTCGTGTTGTATGACGCGGCGTGACGGATTAGACGCACAATGCCACTTTCGCAAAATGACATATTGACGCAAAATGCCATATCACAAAATGCCACATTAGCAAAATGCCATCTTCGCAAAATGACATATTCGCAAAATGACTTTTCGCAAAATACCACTTTCGCATAACGCCAAAATGTCATTTCGAATACAGTATTTTTTTTTTTAGACGTTGGTATGTTTTTATGAAAAAAAAAGCCCACTGCAAGAAGTAAATAAGTAATTTTAACATTTTTTTTTTATTTTAATTTACGTAAATCTCACATAATGCGATAATTATGATTTTTTTAGAATGTCATTTTGATAATATTGCTAATGTGACATTTTGAGAAAAGTCATTTTGCGAATGTGGCATTTTGCGTCAATATGGCATTTTGCGAATGTGGCATTGTGCGGCTAATCCGGCGTGACGTAAGCGATTCAACGCGATTGCGGATGTGAAGCGGTTTACGCAAATCGAACGCGACCCTAAGGCTTTGTCCTACGTGTGCGCGAAGTTTATAATGTCATTTTTTTTTAATTTGGCAGAAAAGGCATTAAGTCCACCTTTTACCAAGTACCAGTTTTATTTTGTGCATAAAGCTTTAAATAAATATAAAACCAACTCTTTGACTCTAATTATAACCATGCCATACCTTTTGATTGTATTGAATTTGACGCTTAGTAGATTAATAATCACAGGGGCGGTCGTTGCGAAGAAACAAAGTCTGCACGAAAAAAGCATACAAGGAAGAAAACTAGAAGACGTAATTACAGAAAATCAAACGAAGAATGAAGACTCGGACTCAACATTTTCTCAGAACACTCAGAGTGGCTCATCCAAACTTATTCCGAAATTCTCAAAATATTTAACTAAGATAACACCTCTCGATAATACTAGTGTTACTTTAGACCCAAAATGTCGCAATAATATTAAAAAACGTAATGTAACAAAACATATTCGTTCTCATGGTGAAAAACCTTTTAAGTGTGATGTCTGCCAGAGATCTTTTATTCGGAGAGATCATTTAACAAATCACATTCGAACGCATACCAAGGAAAAACCATACGAATGTGATGAATGTCAGCTTTGTTTTACACAGAAGGTTCATTTAACAAGTCACATTCGTATGCACACTGGCAAAAAACCTTACAAATGTGATAAATGCCAGCTTGGTTTTACACGGAAAGATTATTTAAAAAGACACATTATTACGCACACTGGCGAAAAACCATACAAATGTGAAGAATGTCAGCTTAGCTTTGTCAGCAAGGATTATTTAACAAGACACATTCGTACGCACACTGGGGAAAAACCTTACAAATGTGAAATGTGTCAGAGTAGTTTTAATATGAAGAGTGATTTAACACGACATAGCCGTATACACAACGATGAAAAACCATTTAAGTGTAATGAATGTCACCTTTGCTTTCGTCAGAAGGCTCATTTAACAGGTCATATTCGTACGCACACTGGTGAAAAACCTTACAAATGTGACATATGTCAGCGCAGTTTTAATCTAAAGAGTGATGTAACAAAACATAATAAACGTGTACACACTGGTGAAAAACCATACAAGTGTGACATTTGTCCGCGCATATTTTATTACAAGGCAAGTTTAATAAAACATATTGATGCGCATTCTAGGCCTGAGGGCGTGGAGGATACTCCTGGGGGTGCTACGAGAACTTGAACCCGGATCCATGGCACCGCCAGGTCAATTAGTGCAGTGCTTGTAGTTGTTACTAATACAAACACTAGTGTTTGGTATTAAAACTATAATGAGACTTAAAATTAAATCATATGTTGGTACCGTGCGACCCGCCCCGGCTTCGCGCGGGTAGCATGAAAAACAGTGAAAATTTGTGTCGGATTGGACTTTCTTCACAGTATTTTATTTTCAAAATAAAAATCTTCTACCTTTTTACATTTTTTTATTACAACTTAGTGACACGAATACCATTTGTAAATACGTGTTTTAGTTCGTTGTGCTGGTGCATTAAAAGTAATGTGTCTCCGTAACCCCATGTACCATACAATGGATATTATGTGCACACAATTTAGGTTAAGCAAAGGTCAGTTTAGGTTAGGTTAAGATATAATGTTTTATAAAACCTAAATCCATACTTTTGAGATATACCGCCATAATAAAAAAACTGTATTCAACTAGAAGCTTCGAATGACACCTGTTTCAAATTTGTTGGTGATTTGGTTAACAAATTCTCTACTTTTGGTACTAATCCAATTTTGGCAATCATTAAAATCATAAATATAATATAAAATTGATAAATATTAAAGATATTATTTATTATATTCTTTATTGTACGCCACATAAACAAAAATACAGGACAAACATTATTAAAAACAAGTGTACAATGGACGATCTTATCGCCCTGGCCAGGTTCTTACAGACAACCTTTGGATGGACTGAAAGAAAGGAGAGAGATTTAGGGCGGTCAGCGTACAACATCAGAAATAATATTAACAAGTAAAAACTAAAATTTGTTATTTTATTGATTTTACTTTAAAATTTTACTTTACAACTTTATACAGGGATATTGGAAAACACGAACACCTTGCAGGATTTACATCATAAACAACAACTTTTGACTATGACTTTTTACAAATCATAATTCTATTACCAAAAATCAAACGTTCAAGATTTCATTGTTCTAACATATTTCAACTCTGTATTTTGCTGTACCCATATAAATGGCAAAGAAATGGGGATGGGAAATGGGAATGGAAATGTAATGGGGATGGTGCGCGGAAGGCATAAGCCTCACCGGGCAATCCAGGCGACTAAGGGGGGGGGATCGGCGGATGCGGAGGCCAGAGAGGCGGAGCTGTATGAGGGATACAGAGCGGCAAAACGCACCCTCCGAGCGGAGATCAAGCGGGCCAAACTGGAGGCCCGCAACGTGTGGCTGGGGTCTCTGAACGCGGACCCGTGGGGGCGCCCGTACAAAACAGTACGGGAAAAGCTCCGCCCCTGGGCTCCCCCGCTGACTCAGAGTCTCCGGCCCCAGATCGTAGAGGGTGCGGTGAACGCTTTGTTCCCTGCGCGGGGGCAACACTCCCCCCCGCCCATGGCTCCGCCCTCACCAGTGGTGTCTGACGCGGACCGCAATAGCGACGACGACGACGATGCTCCAGAGGTGACCGAGGTAGAGATGAGAGTGGCGGTGCGAAGGCTGAGTGCCAAGAACACCGCCCCAGGACCCGACGGCGTGCCTGGGAAGGCGTGGGTCCTGGCCATGGAGGCTCTCGGGCCTCGACTGAGAGGGCTCTTCAGCGCATGCATGGAGAGGGGCCAGTTCCCACTTTGCTGGAAGACGGGGAAACTGGTCCTCATAGCGAAGCCAGGGCGCCCTGCGGACTCTCCGTCCGCGTACCGGCCCATTGTGCTGCTCGACGAGGTGGGCAAGCTCTTTGAGAGAGTCATTGCAAACCGCCTCGTCGGGCGCCTAACACGGGTGGGGCCGGACCTTTCGGACGGACAATTCGGCTTTCGCAGGATGCGCTCTACGGTGGACGCCATCATGCGCGTGCGAGCCCTCACGACGGGGGCTGCGGTGTCCCGGGGCAGGTGTGTCGTGGCAGTGTCCTTGGACATTGCCAACGCCTTCAACTCCCTGCCCTGGAGTACGATCCGGAGGGCACTCCGGTACCACCGGGTGCCCGAATACCTCTGTCAAGTGGTCGAGGCCTATCTGTCGGATAGATTTATAGTCTACCCTGGTCACCAGGGAGACTGGAAACGTCGAGAGATGTCGTGCGGTGTTCCGCAGGGGTCGGTACTAGGGCCACCCTTGTGGAACATCGGGTACGACTACGTGCTGCGCGGCGACTTCCCTGACGGGGTCAGCGTGGTTTGCTACGCAGACGACACGCTGGTTCTAGCGCAGGGAGAGTCGTACCAGGCGGCGGTCGCTCTAGCGACACGCGGGGTTGCGATGGTCGTTGATAGGATCCAGGAGTTGGGACTCGAGGTGGCGCTTCACAAATCCGAGGCTATGTGTTTCCACGGTCGCCGCCCTCGGAACGCGCCGCCATTGAGTTCCCAACTAACGGTAGGAGGAGTTCACATCGGTGTCGGGTCAACGATGAAGTACCTGGGACTCGTCCTCGACAGCCGGTGGAATTTCGTGGAGCATTTCCGACGTCTGGCTCCCAAACTCAACCGGACTGGGGCCGCTCTCAAGCGGCTCCTGCCCAACCTTGGGGGTCCAGACGCCTCCTGCCGGAGGCTCTACGCGGGGATCGTTCGGTCCATGGCCCTCTACGGGGCGCCGGTGTGGGCGCCGTCGCTGAAAAAGCAACCGGCGGCCATACTGAACGCCTGCCAGAGGGTCATGGCAATAAGGATGGCGCGGGGATACTGCACGGTCTCCCGCGAAGCGGCGAGCCTTCTGGCTGGCCTACCACCGTGGGATCTGGAGGCAACAGTCCTTGCACACATGCACGATATGCGCGTGGAGATGCAACGCCGGGGTGAAAGTCCACTGCCGCGACAGGTTGCGGCATGGCGGACAGAGCTCCGGCGGGATCTCATGGTGAAATGGCGTCAACGACTATCGCAACCCAGTGCTGGGCACGCCACAATCATGGCGGTAAGTCCCCTCTTTGAGGCGTGGCTGGAAAGACCTCACGGCGTCCTTACCTTTCGCATGACGCAGGTCCTCACCGGACATGGTTCGTTCGGGAGTTTCCTGCACCGGATTCATGCGGAAGTGACGCCCGGGTGTCGCCACTGTGCGGAACGCCCGGAGGACACGGTGGAGCACACGGTCGAGGTGTGCCCTGCTTGGGCGGAGCATCGCCGTGCCCTCGTGGGGGCGATTGGCGGCGGAGACCTCTCGCGCCGGGCCTTGGTTGAGGCCATGGTCCGGAGCGAGGAGGAGTGGCAGGCGGTCGCCGACTTCTGCGAAGCAGTAATGCTCGCAAAGGAGGAGGCCGAACGCATCAGGCAACGGCGTTATCGCCGCCGCCGCCGCAACCGGGATTCTGATCCCGATTTCCGGCCACCGTAGGCGCGGGCTTGCGGACAGTGAGCAATGGGTAGCTCACTGTCCGGCCGTCCGGTAACTTTCCGGACCAAGCCCAAGTCGTCGACGGCGCGCACTGTTCCCGCGCGCCTCAAGGAGTTGTCAGCAACAGCAGGGACCCAGCCGGGTCGAAGCCTACTGGGGCCAGGGTTATCCGAAAGGGCGCTCAAGCCCCGGTGTGAAGGCTAGAAGGAACGGGGTGGGTCTTTTAGTCAGTAAGAGTCTGACACTATCTCCCGCTCCGCCCAAGAGTGGGGGATGTCAATGCATGATTTTTTCCCACCATAAAAAAAAAAAAAAAAAAAAAGGCGACTAAGGGGATAAACTAAAAATAATGTTGTATATAAGTTTCTCTTTGTTATGTTTATATGTACAATAAAGTATATAATAAATAAATAAATATATGTATATTTATTTAAACTATATATTCTTACTATCCTATACTTTTAGTCCTGTTTTCTGAATAAAATGTTCCTTTTTATGCACTTGACAATAAGTCTGCCTTTATACTTCGTGCACAAAAATTAAATAAATAAACATTTGGCACGCGGCTGTTTAAAGAAGAGAAGCGGTCTCAATAGTAATCCTTGTGGAGTTGCTTCACCACTCAATGTGACCGCTGAATATTTTAGGAGCTCTCGCCGTAATCGTGACATCTTGAATATATTTATACTTATTTGTCACTTTTTTCAGTTATCCTGTCACTTTTGTAAACGATTCTCTCTTCACTGTTTTTGCTTTCTCACAGACCTAGAACTGGATAGTCTAAACAAAATTTGTTCAGAAGATAAACCAGCACAACAGTCTCAGTCTGATTCAGAAGATGATGTGCCTTTAATAGAGATCAAAGTGGACGTGGAAGAAGAACAAGAAGTATCGGCGAAGAAGCGAAGAGCCAGTGACACGACACGTGAGTATTAGTTAGTGAATCATTGTGTGAGTGAACAGGCCGACTGGTGTAACAAGTTTAGTTAGTTACTCTCGCTGGAGAGCAGACTCCTACTGCCCGATGTCTCACAACACATCTGCTTTAGGCTGCCCGCCCACGTCCGATAATCGGTGACCGTTTTTTTTGTAGGAGAAAAATAGAACACACTGATAGCAATAGTGCAACGCACACGACCTACAAAAAGTCGGTCAGAAAACACAACAAGGTTATAAATATACAAAATCGGTCCGATTATCTGTCCTACAAAAAACTGTGACGTGGGCGAACAGCGTTAAGTACCTAATGAAAACTGAATGCAGATATAAAAAAGAAACAAAAGTTACTTGCGAGTGGTATCAAAACCCCTGTTTTTGGCTTTGTCGTAGTCAGTAATTACAGCGTATTCTGTGAAGCCATTTGATCATGCATGATGATCAGTAATATTCGAAAACCTGCAAAAAGTAACTCTTCGGTGCTGATAAAAACCATTCGAATCCTTTTCATTTGATTATATTTTGGCGCTTACTAGATTTGAAATCACAGGGTCGGCCTTTGCGAAGAAACCAACACTGTACAGACGAGGAAAAAAACTAGAAGACATAATTACAAAAAAACTGAAGAAGAATGAAGAATCAGGCATGAAAGTTACCCAGAACACGTCAAATTGTACGATAGAACTTACTCCGAAGTTCGAAGAACCGTCAACTAATACAACACCTGTAGTTAACATTAGTGTTAGTGATACTACTTTAGACACAAATTGTGATAATAATATAAAAAAAAAGAATTTAATAAAACGCTATCGTGTACACACTGGTGAAAAACCTTTCAAATGTGATATCTGTCAGAGCTGTTTCAGTCGAAATGATATTTTGACACGACACATGCGTACGCACACTGGCGAGAAACCTTTCAAATGTGAAGAATGTCAGCTTTGTTTTAGTACGAAGCATCAGTTAAAAAGTCACGTGCGCACGCACACAGGTGAAAAACCATACAAATGTGAAGAATGTGAACAGAGTTTTAAGTGGCATAATCAATTAATAGCTCACATTCGTTCGCACACAGGCGACAACCCTTATAAGTGTGAAGACTGTGAGCGATCTTTTGGTCAGAGGAGTCATTTAACAAGGCACATTCGTACACACACTGGCGAAAAACCTTACAAGTGTAAAGAATGTCAGCTTTGTTTTAGTCATAAGGGTAATTTAACAAATCACATTCGTACGCACACTGGCGAAAAACCTTTTAAATGTGATGTCTGTCAAAGTTGTTTTCGTGAGAGGAGTAATTTAACAAGACACATGCATACACACACTGGTGAAAAACCGTTCAAATGTGAAGAATGTCAGGTTTGGTTTAGTCAGAAGAGTCATTTAACGTATCACATTCGTAGGCATACTGGCGAAAAATCTGAAAAAAGTTGAAAAATGTCAGCGTTGTTTTAATGATATGAGTGAGTATGTAAAACGTTGAGATATCATACAAGTGATATTTTGTTAACGATAGTTTTTGGAACGAAGTTCCTTATCGCGCGTTGTGAAAGGCGGCTAGACGGGAAAAAATCTCACGAAAAGTTGTAACGACACTTTTTGCTGTAGTAAGCTATTGTAAGCCGTGCGGCGTGCGCATATATCTCTGTCTGTCTCTTTTTCTCTCTTATAGAAAGCAATATATATATATATATATATATATGTGTAGGTGTGTGTAACTGTGTACGTATATTTACATTTAACTTGCATTTTTATTTCAGTAGCGAATCGCGAATATATTACAATTCCTTCACTAATTATCGAAAGGAACTTCGTTCCATCCGGGAGTCCCTTGACACCGTCCCTTTTTTTTTATTAATATTTGTAATACTTCACGTGTTTTGTGTGATTAAAAAAAGGAATAATACATATCCGTGATCGCGGTATTGCGGTATCGCGGAATACTGGTATTGAAAGCCCTGAATACTCATATTGCACTTACGAACATCCTTTTAATGTTATATCCAGTAAAAGGAGATTTTAACACATAGAACTTGCTTATTTGTAGTCTGTCTTTTAGATTGTTCAAAAATAAGGGACACGTATTTTTTTATTTGTAAATTAAACCAAAAATGACAAAGATATAGCTCATTAAAGTTATGTGTAACGTCACGCCGTGCTAAATTTTTTCGCACGGGGTGACGTCACACGTAATTTTAAAGGTAGCCCATTCCTGTGGAGGGTCGATCATGAAACACATGAAACACTATCGATTTGTAAAGATAAAATTAAAAAATAAAGTACCTTTTTTCAAAACTCGTATTAATTTGCGCATGTATGAAACTAATTTCTTTGAGAAAACGTCAGCTGAGCGAATCCAAATACCTGTAGATAGTTTGTACGCAACGCCGACTACTACCTACGGGTCATTGGACTCGCTCAACTGACGATTATTTAAAAAAAAAATTTCGTGCAAGCGTAAATTTATACGAGTTTTGAAAAAAAGATACTTTATTTTTTATCTTTACAAATCGATAGTGTTTCATGTACCGGGTCGACCCTCCACGGGATTAAAAGAATCAAAATTTAGCGGTGTATAATTTGAATATCAACGATGTAACCATAATTTTGTTATATCCATTGATTTAAAAGAATGTCCTTAGAATTTCATGCACTGTCTATTCCTTAGAGAGATCTCTATGTAGGCGACAAAGTAATACGAAGCAAGAAAATGTAAATATACCTTGGAACGCGTAACTTTCATATTTAGTGTGTGTGACTGACCTTGATAATCCAAAACTGCTTGTAAATAAATGGTTTACCTACTTGACATAAATACTTTAAGTTTTGGTGTAAAACTATGTCTACAGCGGTTCGTGTTTTACCAAGTACCTATGTCAATAGTGCTGCGCGTTCCAAATGAGAATAGGACCGATTCCTATGTTTTGACGTCTCGTCGTACTGTCAAATCGAAGAAATTTTGGCAAAATTGAAGAACTCAGAGATGAGTGAAATTGAAGAACTGGATTCTGATTAAACTTTTTTCGTTTATAGTTCATAGATAAATTAAATTTTTCGTAAATTAGTTCCTTTAAGTTTAAAATTTCTTTCCTTGATTTGACAGTAAATCGTGACGTCACAACATGGCGAGCGATCCTGTTCTCATTTGAAACGCATTGAACAGTATGTATTATTGACACATTTAGTATACCTACACTTATTTAATTATCTCTGCTCAGCTCTGTACAATTAATTTTAAAATATGACTAAGCTTTAGGATAAAAATATTATTCTATTAAGAGTGCCAGTGTGGATTTTTGTATCTAAGTAGGTACGTTAAATCGAAGATGTAACTTAAACACAAACTTAGACATGTTTTTTGATTCTTATTAAATCACTAAACTTAAAATATTGTTATTTTACTATTAATCAAAATCAATTTCAAATAATATGAAAATCTCGTTCGTCCAAAACTAAATCAGTGAGATGATTGTAAATAAATATAATTAATTCCTTGTCGTCCCACGAGGGGGACGAACGAGAATTTGTTATGTTATTACTCAACTTCTGAGGTGAATTTTCGGCTTCTGCCTTCTAAATGTTAGAGATCGCTTTGAAGAATGGCGAGAAGGTGAGGAACGTCAAATGGGACCTTAGTTCGTTTAAATACGGACTACTCTGCTACTATACAACCTTCTTTTTACAAGCTTTTATTTTAGTTTCACCTGTCCCGATGTTTGTCTGTTATCAAATCTTGCAAAATAATTTTGACCCACTTCCCGGTCACCGATTGTGCTGAAATTTTGCATGCATGTGTAAATCAGATGACAATGCAAACTCATAATGACGAGGAGCTGATCTGATGATGCAACTGGAAGGTAGCTATTGGAACTTGATAGTTAAACGACACAACCCCATTGAGTTTGGGCTCATATGATTCGTCTTGACGAGCATTAATTATCTATGTATACTGCCGTCGTAACAGAGAACACAGTAACTTGGAAAAAGTAGTTTTAAGAAAAACGAGCGTAAAGCTTAGTTTGCGAAAATTACTGTGTTTTTAATGACCATATCTCTGAAACCAGAAGCGTTAAACATAAACCGAATAATTTTCCGCGTAGAGTTCAGTTTCGTTGTTACGATAATAAAAAAAAAGTTAGAACACAGAGTAAAGATACTGTGTTTTCTATTACGACGGCAGTATACCGAACTATATTTCGGGGTTTCCTTGCGTGATTCGGGGTTTCCTTGCGTGATTCGGGGTTTCCTTGCGTGATTCGGGGTTTCCTTGCGTGATTCGGGGTTTCCTTGCGTGATTCGGGGTTTCCTTGCGTGATTCGGGGTTTCCTTGCGTGATTCGGGGTTTCCTTGCGTGATCGAATAAAAAGTGAAGATATCCGCAGG
Source organism: Mythimna albipuncta (assembly GCA_929112965.1). Classification (NCBI taxonomy): domain Eukaryota; kingdom Metazoa; phylum Arthropoda; class Insecta; order Lepidoptera; family Noctuidae; genus Mythimna; species Mythimna albipuncta. Next base: position 11,156,798 of record OV815985.1, read on the forward strand.
AAAACTAAGGTTGCCGACATAGCACAAGGAATTGCCAAACTCAAGTGGCAATGGGCAGGGCACATTGCTCGCAGAACAGATGGCCTTTGGGGCCGAAAAGTTTTGGAGTGGCGACCGCGTACCGGAAGACGCAGCGTTGGAAAGCCTTCTACAAGATGGACCGATGAACTGGTGAAGGTAGCGGGAAACCGATGGATGCGGGACGCACAGGAACGTTCGATGTGGCGACGCTTGGGGGAGGCCTATGTCCAACAGTGGACGTGTATCGCCTGAAATGATGATGATAATGGACCGAGCTATAAAAGCTTGCTATAAAAAAATATTTTTTTCATTAAAATCTTGTTACACAAACTTTCAAAACTAATATTATGAAAAAATCACAAAGTTATGATCCAGTTAAGGTACTTGGTTGGCGACATAAATACTTGGTCACGGCAAACGATTAGTTCCGATTTAGTTTGCGGGCCGATTTATCTTTCGTGGAGTTTACTAAACAATTTAAACTACAGGATGGCGTAGTTGACAGTTGTCGAATGTACTTGACCCTAGAATCAATCAAAAAAATAATAGCACTAATTTACATGATTTTTGTCTTTCAAAATGAATATAATCTATATGGTTACGTTACTTTGGGTATCTGCAACTCAGAAAAAATATTAAAAAAAAGTCCAGCATGTTAGTGTTTTTTTTTTATATTTGTTAAGAAGATCTTCACATAAAACTACTTCGGTACATGGTAATAATCAATAGACAGTTAAAGTATTTTTTCCTCTTTTAGGGTTCCGTACCTCAAAAAGAAAAAACGGAATCCTAATAGGATCACTTTGGTGTCCGTCCGTCTGTCTGTCTGTCAATCTGTGTGTCTGTCTGTCAAGACCCTTTATCTCAAGAACGCGTGGAGGTATTGAGTTGAAATTAAAACCATATACTCAGGTCTGCAGTCCCTTTAAGCTGTGAAAAAATCAAACTTCTAAGTTAACGAATAAAAAAGAAACGGTCGATTATGTCGCAAAAAAACGTATATTTTCATACTCTCAAAGATCGAAATTCATAGGGTAGGTACTTCCCGTTGACCCAGAATCCTGAAATTTGACACAAAGCAAAGCCTTATAGCACAGATATAGGAAAAATCTGAAAACAGTAAATTTATTGTTAACTAAGTCAAAAAAGAAAAATACAATTCGGATAAATCTTCGAGACTCCATTCAGGAATTATAGTTTGCACGGAACCCTCAGTGCGCGAGTCCGACTCGCACTTGCCCAGTTTTTCTTTATATTTTATCTGTATCTCTCACAACAGACTACATAGCTTGGTCGTTTTGTCTTAAATCTTGGTGAAATCGCTCACCGTTTCCATTATTACTCATACTAATTAAAAAACATAAAAAATAGTTATTAACCGTAGAGAGAGAAGTACCTAGGTTTGTTTGTTTGCTTTTTCGATGCATCGAATAAAAAAAATCGATGTTGAATAGTTATCAATACTTACCTACATCGGTTTGATTCGATGCATTGTTACTAGTGTTGGGATTTTTTCCGATTAAATACTCAAAATGAACAAATACTCAATAAATACTCGTTTTTAATCGAGTATTTATTTATTCATTTTGAGTATTTAATCGGAAAAAATCCCAACACTAATTATTACCGAACTATAAAACGTCGATCGATGTATATCGTCCATCCCTAATGTCAGGTGTCAATTTTACTTTGATTTGGTTTGGTTTTGTTGTTTGATTTGTAAATTAGTCTAAAAATAAAGACAGTAAATACTGTATTTTGATTTATGAATAATAAAATAATTACTATAATCTTCCTGGACGGGCAGGAATATAAGGCATATTGCGCCGACTATCATACGAGTTCTAAGAAAGAAGTGTGCATAAGATCACACGATATAGATTTTATTTTTATTTTTTGAGATTATCTCGTTAAGTGCTATAGCAGCGCCGGTAGCAGACATTTAATATTAAGTTTAAAGATGGATAAAATGCCAATGTGCAGAGTATGTCTAGTAGAGAATGTTCGCATGTTCATAGTTAACGACAAGGATTTACAAAAACTGTATGAAACACTGACTGATATTCCAGTAAGTTATACCTTTTATTTATATTACATAGATAGGCTGCTTACAGCTGACTATAAACAGAGTGAAAAGATAATTCTGAAGCACTGTACATGGGCATGTACAGTGCTTCAGAATTTTTCTATAGAAGCTCTAGGATGTTTCTCTGTATGAGAGGTGTACTTACCAAAAGCCACACTTAACATCAACTGTGTTCAGTATTGCTTGGACAGCATCACAATGTTTGTTTTTTATGAGAAGTATCCTATTCCTAAGTCAAAGCTAATGTTATGTTGCAGTTTGTAACTGAAGACAGAAGACCGATGCTCGCTTGTTTCTTATGCTTTGCTAAACTAAAGCAATGCTGCCAACTGCAGAGAAAATGTCTGGAAGCAGAAGAGCTGTTTGCTCAGATGATGAATGAGGTGAGGTGTTCTGCTAGGTACTTTTAAGTGTAGAAGTGATGCCTAGTGATGCTATCCAGAGGTCACGGACTGGTCTGCTCAGGATATGTTGAACTTATTAGGGCTGATGTCATTATGCATCTTTTCTTTCTCTAAATATTTTGAAATCACAGATATCTTGTGGATGTAAACTAAAAACTAAAAGAGTCATCTTAAGCTACCAGACTTCACAATTGGGGACATCAGGCAGTGCCATTGGATGGGGAGACAAGCAAGTACCGCTAAGTCAAGGCCGATACTTTGTAAACTTCGGGATGTCAATCATAGGGACACCGTCTGGTTTGCCAAGACCAAGTTGAAAGGCACCGGCATGACAGTATTTGAGTTTTTGACAAGGTCACGGCATCAACTGTTTATGTCTGCGTGTGAGAAGCTTGGTGTAAATAACTGCTGGACTAAGCATGGACTTATTTATGTCCTCGGCTCCGACGGCTCCCGGCTTCGTGTAAATTCACACAATGACCTCAACAACATCGAGCAGGTCAGTGACAAGGTCATATCGCCTGTTGCGTCGGCGCCGTCGTCGTCGTCATCCTCATCATCGCCAGCACCGAAGAAGGCCCTGCGTGGAAGTAGTATTTTTGTGCACTTTTTATGTAGTATTATGGTACGGTGAACTATTTTCTTTTTAACTCTATACCCTCTCACTTTACGATAGTATAGTCTGTCTAATAAGTCAACCGACTATGGAATTTTGTATAATATTTAATCATTTAAACAATACTTAAATTCGATACTTTTCATAAGGTTCTTCTGATAGTAAACAATGATCTCTATCTCTTAATCAACCTTGATTATTGAACCCGTGTTACATACATCAGATTTTATTAAATCCTAATAATTACCCAAGTCTTATTAGACAGACTCTAAAGTAGTTGTTTTGTTTATTCTCTACCCTTCATGTCAACAAGCATTTTTATTCTATTTCTTTAGTAGGTAGTGCTATTTCTGTTGTTTTTCTATCTGTCAACCGATTGTTTCTGTCAAATTTTTAATGTCAATGTCGTAATTGCTTCCGTTCAGAAATCAATATTACAGTGTGCTCAGTGTATTTATTGAACTGTGCATCTATTATTTTATTTTCTTTCTGTTGCCCGTTTACAGAGTTTTAGTACTCAACTGGCGGGTGGATTTGATTAATTACATTTTTATATTTTATTATTTGTTTTTTTTTTTATTGTTTTATTATTTTTATTATCGATGTTTGTAAACAATGACAGCGACACCGAAAGTTCAGCTTCTTGTAATGATAGTTTTTCTGGTTACCGTCGTGACCCGTAACTTCGCCTGGGTTTTGGCACTTTTTTAACATCTCCTCCAGATTGAAAAGTATTTCAAATCACGATGTCTAAAAACCGATTTTTATACCTCCATCTATCGATATTAAATTACTCTTCTAAATTCACTGCTTATTTGCCTAAAAATTTGTCTTAAATGTGATAGGCGAAGTATTGGTACTTATCTCTAACTTCGCTTACATCATGTCGTAGCGTCAAATATTAAATTTTATTTGAAACAGTACTTACTAAATCTAGTGTAAGCATTTTAAAACTGATTCTACGTAGCTATGGTAGGCAATAACCACACATTCACGGTTCACAAAATTGGACAGCTTTTATAGAGCAAAAGCGAAACTTTTATTTTTTTTTATAATTTTTTTTTAATATGTGGTTTTCAAGTAATTTAACTGTCTATTACTAACCCTAAAAATTTTGTCGTGTCCGTGTGTGTGACTGACTGTCCATTGTGACTTATATTAATCGGTATTTATTGTTGTTGTCGCTGACTAAAATGCATTATACATGTCTTATCTAAATTAATTTTTAAATTATTTGACTGCAGCCAATCTATAGTTTGTTTTAGTGTATCATTGATTTCTTGTTCATAATTGTACGAATCATCTTTTTTTATAACTATTGTACAATCATCAGCAAATAAAACAGTTGGGTGATTGATACTTTTGAGAGATCATTTATGTACACTAAAAATAGCGGGGGACCCAGTACGCTCCCCAGGGGTACCCCGTACTTCACCTGTCTTGGTCTTGACCGATATTTGATTTCCTTTTTTGTTGCAATATTTATATTTGATAGTTCTACAATTTGTTGCCGGTTGCTTAAATATGATGTGAGGAGGTCTATTGGAGCCTATTGGAAGGTGGGTCCAGATTTCATTGGAATCCTGGCATCATTCATTGTGTAAAACTAATCGTTTAAAGACCTCTTAAAACTTTGTTTGTGTGAACTTTGTCTCTTAAAATGTACTTACTTATAAATTAAGGATAAGAAAATGCATCAAATACAAGAAAATTGAGACGTAGCCAAGATACAGACGCTAATAGGTATACATTGGGTCCACGTAAGGCCCGATAAAAGCGTCCGTGAAGCTCCTTGCTCGGCCATACTTCTCTGTGGCCATTAGTATCAGTATCAGTACAATAGGTTTACGCCAGTTCTCGTTAGCCAAGGAGAGCGGAGTGAGGCCCTTGTCCACCGTTACCACATCTCGGCGATTTTGACGATTTTCTAAGTAAAAGATTAAATTACAAAATGCCAATGGAGTTTTCAGGTGTTTCTTTCCTGTTTCTTGTTACCTATTTATATAAAGTTACCAAAAAGTTTGTAAACCATGCTTTTTTTTTTCGATGGGAAAAATCATCTTATGACAACCCCCGCTCTTGGGCGGAGCGGGAGATAGTGTCAGACTCTTACTGACTAAAAAACCCATCCCGTTCCTTCAAGCCTTCATACCGGGGCTCGAGCGCCCTTTCGGATAACCCTGGCCCCAGTAGGCTTCGACCCGGCTGGGCCCCTGCTGTTGCTGACAACTCCTTGAGGCGCGCGAGAACAGCGCGCGCCGTCGACGACTTGGACTTGGTCCGGACGGTTACCGGTCGGCCGGACAGCGAGCTACCCATTGCTCGCTGTCCGCAAGCCCGCGCCTACGGTGGCTGGAAATCGGGATCGGAATCCCGGCGGCGGCGGCGAGAGCGCCGTTGCCTGATGCGGTCGGCCTCCTCCTTTGCGAGCATTACTGCTTCGCAGAAGTCGGCGACCGCCTGCCACTCCTCCTCGCTCCGGACCATGGCCTCGACCAAGGCCCAGCGCGAGAGGTCTCCGCCGCCGATCACTCCCACGAGGGCACGGCGATGCTCCGCCCAAGCATGGCACACAGCGATTGTGTGCTCCACCGTGTCCTCCGGGCGTTCCGCACAGTGGCGACACCCGGGCGTCACTTCCGCTTTGATTCGGAACAGGAACCTCCCGAACTTGCCATTTCCGGTGAGGACCTGTGTCATGCGGAAGATAAGGACGCCGTGAGGTCTTTCCAGCCACGCCTCAAAGAGGGGACTTATCGCCATAATTGTGGCGTGCCCATGACGGAGTTGCGATAGTCGCTGACGCCATTCCACCATGAGATCCCGCCGGAGCTCTGTCCGCCATGCCGCGACCTGTCGCGGCAGAGGACTTTCACCCCGGCGTTGCATCTCCACGCGCATTTCGTGCATGTGTGCAAGGACTGTTGCCTCCAGATCCCACGGTGGTAGGCCAGCCAGAAGGCTCGCCGCTTCCCGGGAAATCGTGCGGTATCCCCGCACCATCCGAATTGCCATGACCCTCTGGCAGGCGTTCAGTATGGCCGCCAGTTGCTTTTTCAGCGACGGCGCCCACACCGGCGCCCTTTTAAACCATGCTCAATTTGACGATTGTCGAATGGAGATGAACGCTTTTAAGTATTGCTATCTTTGAGCCGAATGTAACAAAAATTCTTTGTACTTGTTTGTGTTTGTGTGCAATAAAGAACATCAGAAAAACCTTTTGCAGCCGAATCTTTCAGTAAACAGAGGTCAGCTAAAGTATTCCAGTGGGCTTGTAGTAACTCCTGTAGAGAACATCAGTATAGTTGATGGCAATCATATTGAAAGCATTACTGTCAAAGAAGAATCACCAGCTGTTTCTGAGAGAATAGATGATGTCATTGAGCCAAAAAAGGAACATTTGGAATATGGTATGTTTTTAAGGACAGTAGTTTAATGATCAATCTATACTGTGTCAATATATCTATGTAACCATTATGTAGAGTCTGTCTAATACGTCAACCGACTTGGGTAATTAATATGGTAAAATGAAATCTAATGTAATCAGTACTGGTTCAATAATCAAGGTTGATTAAGAGTTACTGATCATTGTTTACTACTAGAAGAACCGTATAAAAAGTATCGAATATAAGTATTTTTTAAATATTTAAATATTATACAAAATTCCCAAGTCAGTTGACTTTTTAGACAGACTACCTACAATAGGTTCGTTAAAAAGAATCATCATCTTTATATTAGACATAAATACGAGTCGGTATGTTACTAGAAACAGGAACCGATTAGAGTTTATTTATTTATTTATTTAAGGACAACCAACAAAGCATACACCATTATACATGCTAAAGATTCAACATTGTTACATAATATCGTGTAGTCTTAATTAAAGGCTGCCACGGCATGCATTAAACATAGGAGGAGATAGGAACTAACTTATGTATTAACATTATGATCAACGTTAAGCCAACTAATAAAAAAAAGAAGTATGATAACAAAAACAAATTCTAAATATTTTAAGCTTTACACTTTTAAATATTTATTTAATTATTTATTCATTTGTGATAATTTTGTCCTTTTCACTCAAAGAAAGTTAGAGAGAGAGAGTTAGTTTAGGTACACCGAGAGACAGAATTTAATTTTTTTTATTTACCACACGATTTGATACATATTCCTCTTTGAGAATTAAGAATATGTTGCACGTTTACGATGCCTCGTGGCGTAGAGCGTCGCAGTGGTGCATCGCCGGTACGGTGTATCCTGCGCATGTATTTATAAGTAGCTCTTCACTGTTTTTGCTTACAGAACTAGAACTGGAACTTCTAAGCAAAAGCTATTCAGATGCAACAGATATACCAGCACAACAGTCTAAACCTGATCCAGAATATGATGTGCGCTTAATAGAGATCAAAACGGAGGTGGTAGAAGAAGAAGAAGAACCACCGAGGAAGAAGCGAAGAGCCAGTGACACGACACGTGAGTATTTATCTAGATAGTGAATCATTGTGTCAGCAAGTGGAACGACGGGGTTGGTAAAACAACTTCAGGCGTCCTGGCTGTGCACTCTTGAGTAGCACAAACACTCGGCTACGATTCTAGTAATTGCACTTCCTGAAGAGCACACCCCTACTGCCAGATGTCTCCCAGCACATCTGCTTAATGGACTGGAACACTAATTGCAGATACAACAGAACAATTCCGTACGTAGGATTATTAGTGTTAATTCTTTTGTTTGTTTTTGTTTGTTGTAATTTCTTTTGTTCAATACCGTTCACTAGTACGAAAAAAATGGAAAAATCGTGTCTCTTTGTATTATGGAATGCTAGTACCCAAGCAGAATAGTAAGTAAACTGTAACTTGAAGGTTGTGAACTTGAAAGATTCGTGTTGCGTGACGCGGCTTGACTTTGTCGATTCAACGTGAATGCGGATGCGAAGTGGTCCGATGCAGTTCGCGCAAATCGAACACGACGCTGAGGCTTTGTCCTACGTGTGCGCGAAGTTTTTAATGAATTTTTTTTTTAATTTGGCAGAAAAGGCATTAAGTCTACCTTTTACCAAGTACCAGTTTTATTTTGTGCATAAAGCAGCAAGAGTTCGTGTGACACCATGAAACCAACCGACCGCGTACGCGTCTCGTTGCTTGTCACCGCATCGCATTAATGTGTAGTTAGCCACTTAGACCACCACAATAGAGTGTCGTGGCACCGCATCGCTTCGTGTTCATTATCGCGTTGAATTGTTAACGTTGACAACCGCGTCATTGTCCTAGCGCAACTCGGGTGCAACGAAAGGCACATTTTACCCGGATTCCGATCCCGAACCGGTAGAACATCCTACGTGCCTAAATAAGAACATACATAGACTGCTACAATCGTAACCCTTGCTTTTGACTCTAATGTAGTCGTATTTTGATAAACAAAAACCTACTAAACCAACTCTTTGATTCTAATAATAACCATGCCATACCTTTTGATTGTATTGAATTTGACGCTTAGTAGATTAATAATCACAGGGGCGGTCGTTGCGAAGAAACAAAGTCTGCACGAAAAAAGCATACCAGGAAGAAAACTAGAAGACGTAATTACAGAAAATCAAAAGAAGAATGAAGACTCGGACTCAACATTTTCTCAGAACACTCAGAGTGGCTCATCCAAACTTATTCCGAAATTCTCAAAATATTTAACTAAGATAACACCTCTCGATAATACTAGTGTTACTTTAGACCCAAAATGTCGCAATAATATTAAAAAACGTAATGTAACAAAACATATTCGTTTACGCACTGGTGGAAAACCATACAAGTGTGATGTCTGCCAGAGATCTTTTATTCAGAGACAGCATTTAACAAATCACATTCGAACGCATACCAAGGAAAAACCATATGAATGTGATGTATGTCTGCGTTGTTTTACACAGAAGGTTCATTTAACAAGTCACATTCGTATGCACACTGGCAAAAAACCTTACAAATGTGATAAATGCCAGCTTGGTTTTACACGGAAAGATTATTTAAAAAGGCACATTATTACACACAGTGGTGAAAAACCATACAAATGTGAAGAATGTCAGACTGGTTTTGTCAGCAAGGATTATTTAACAAGACACATTTGTACGCACACTAGGGAAAAACGTTACAAATGTGAAATGTGTCAGAGTAGTTTTAATATGAAGAGTGATTTAAAACGACATAGCCGTATACACAACGATGAAAAACCATTTAAGTGTAATGAATGTCACCTTTGTTTTCGTCAGAAGGCTCATTTAGTAGGTCACATTCGTACGCACTCAGATGAAAAACCTTATAAATGTGACATATGTCAGCGCAGTTTTAATCTAAAGAGTAGTGTAACAAAACATAATAAACGTGTACACACTGATGAAAAACCATACAAGTGTGACATTTGTCCGCGCATATTTCATTACAAGGCAAGTTTAATAAAACATATTGGTGGGCATTCTAGGCCTGAGGGCGTGGAGGATACTCCTGGGGGTGCTACGAGAACTTGAACCCGGATCCATGGCACCGCCAGGTCAATTAGTGCAGTGCTTGTAGTTGTTACTAATACAAACACTAGTTAGCTAGCTAGATTGGTATTAAAACTATAATGAGACTTAAAAATTAAATCACATGTTGGTACCGTGCGCCCCGCTCCGGGTTCGCGCGGGTAGCAAATAGCAGATTTTCAGAGGTCTTTACTAGATTAGTTTAAAATTGTTAAATTAATTTCAATATACACAAGATATCATTCTGTGTTCTAAAATGTCCAAAAAAACATCTGTAATAACGTCATAATCGCGTATTCAGCGGTTGCATGAAAAAACAGTGAATATGTATGTCGGATTGGACTCACAGTTATTTTCAAAATAAAAATCTTCTATCTTTTTACATTTTTTTATTACAACTTAGTGACACGAATACCATTTGTAAATACGTGTTTTAGTTCGTTGTGCTGGTGCATTAAAATTAATGTGTCTCCGTAACCCCATGTACCATACAATGGATATTATGTGCACACAATTTAGGTTAGGTAAGGTCAGTTTAGGTTAGGTTAAGATACAATGTTTTATAAAACCTAAATCTATACTTTTGAGATATATCGCCATAAAAAAAAAACTATTCAACTAGAAGCTTCGAATGACATGTTTCAAATCTGTTAAAAAAAATCCGGTAATAATCTGTGTGTGTGTTAAAAATCTGGTAATAAAAATTAAATAACATAAAAATAATATAAAATTTGTAAATAAAGATATTATTTATTATATTCTTTATTATACACCACATAAACAAAAAATACAGGACAAACATTATTTAAAACAAGTGTACAATGGACGATGTTATCGCACTGGCCAGGTTCTTACAGACAACCTTTGGATGGACTGAAAGAAAGGAGAAAGATTTAGGGCCGACAGCGTACAAGATCAGAAATAATATTAACAAGTAAAAACTATAATTTGTTATTTTATTGATTTTACTTTACAACTTTAAACAGGGTTATTGGAAAACACTAACAACCTTGCAGGACTGTATTACTTACATCATAAACAACAACTTTTGACTATGACTTTTTACAAATCATAATTCATTTACCAAAAATTAAACGTTCAAGATTTCATTGTTCTAACATATTTCAACTCTGTATTTTGCTGTACCCATATAAATGGCAAAGAAATGGGAATGGAAATTTAATGGGGATGGTGCACGGAAGGCATGAGCCTCACCGGGCAACCCAGGCGACTAAGGGGATAAACTAAAAATAATGTTGTATATAAGTTTTTCTTTGTTATGTTTATATGTACAATAAAGTATATAATAAATAAATAAATATATGTATATTTATTTTAACTACATGTATACTTTTAGTCCTGTTTTCTAAATAAAATGTTCCTTTGTATGCACTTGACAATAAGTCTGCCTTTATACTTCGTGCACAAAAATTAAATAAATAAACATTTGGCACGCGGCTGTTTAAAGAAGAGAAGCGGTACCTCAATAGTAATCCTTGTGGAGTTGCTTCACCACTCAATGTGACCGCTGAATATTTTAGGAGCTCTCGCCGTAATCGTGACATTTTCTTGAATATATTTATACTTATTTGTCACTTTTTTCAGTTATCCTGTCACTTTTGTAAACGATTCTCTCTTCACTGTTTTTGCTTTCTCACAGACCTAGAACTGGATAGTCTAAACAAAATTTATTCAGAAGATAAACCAGCACAACAGTCTCAGTCTGATTCAGAAGATGATGTGCCTTTAATAGAGATCAAAGTGGACGTGGAAGAAGAACAAGAAGTATCGAGGAAGAAGCGAAGAGCCAGTGATACGACACGTGAGTATTAGTTAGTGAATCATTGTGTGAGTGAACAGGCCGACTGGTGTAACAAGTTTAGTTAGTTACTCTCGCTGGAGAGCAGACTCCTACTGCCCGATGTCTCACAACACATCTGCTTTAGGCTGCCCGCCCACGTCCGATAATCGGTGACCGTTTTTTTGTAGGAGAAAAATAGAACACACTGATAGCAATAGTGCAACGTACACGTCCTACAAAAAGTCGGTCAGAAAATACAACAATGTTACAAATATACAAAATCGGCCCGATTATCTGTCCTACAAAAACTGTGACGTGGGTGAACAGCGTTAAGTAATGAAAACTGATTGCAGATATAAAAAAGAAATAAAAGTTACTTGCGAGTGGTATCAAAACCCCTGTTTTTGGTGGTTTTTGTCGTAGTCAGTAATTACAGCGTAATCTGTGAAGCCACTTGATCATGCATGATGATCAGTAATATTCGAAAACCTGCAAAAAGTAACTCTTCGGTGCTGATAAAAACCATTCGATTTCCTTTCATTTGATTATATTTTGGCGCTTACTAGATTTGAAATCACAGGGTCGCCCTTTGCGAAGAAACCAACACTGTACAGACGAGGAAAAAAACTAGAACACATAATTACAGAAAAACTAAAGAAGAATGAAGAATCAGGCATGAAAGTTACCCAGAACACGTCAAATTGTACGACAGAACTTACTCCGAAGTTCGAAGAACCGTCAACTAATACAACACCTGTAGTTAACATTAGTGTTAGTGATACTACTTTAGACACAAATTGTGATCATAATATTAAAAAAAAGAATTTAATAAAACGTTATCGTGTACACACTGGTGAAAAACCTTTCAAATGTGATATCTGTCAGAGCTGTTTCAGTCGAAATGATATTTTGACACGACACATGCGTACGCACACTGGCGAGAAACCTTTCAAATGTGAAGAATGTCAGCTTTGTTTTAGTACGAAGCATCAGTTAAAAAGTCACGTACGCACGCACACAGGTGAAAAACCATACAAATGTGAAGAATGTGAACAGAGTTTTAAGTGGCATAATCAATTAATAGCTCACATTCGTTCGCACACAGGCGACAACCCTTATAAGTGTGAAGACTGTGAGCGATCTTTTGGTCAGAGGAGTCATTTAACAAGGCACATTCGTACACACACTGGCGAAAAACCTTACAAGTGTAAAGAATGTCAGCTTTGTTTTAGTCATAAGGGTAATTTAACAAATCACATTCGTACGCACACTGGCGAAAAACCTTTTAAATGTGATGTCTGTCAAAGTTGTTTTCGTGAGAGGAGTAATTTAACAAGACACATGCATACGCACACTGGCGAAAAACCTTTCAAATGTGAAGAATGTCAGGTTTGGTTTAGTCAGAAGAGTCATTTAACGTATCACATTCGTAGGCATACTGGCGAAAAATCTGAAAAAAGTTGAAAAATGACAGCGTTGTTCTAATGATGTTAGTGAGTATGTAACACGTTGAGAAATCATACAAGTGATATTTTGTTAACTATCATTTTTATTAATATGTGTAATACTCCACGTGTTTACCGTGATTAAAAAAAGGACTATTACATATCCGTGATCGCGGTATTGCGGTATCGCGGAATACTGGTATTGAAAGCCCTGAATACTCATATTGTACTCACGGACACCCTTTTAATTTTATGTCCATATGTAAAAGGAGATTTTAACACATACAGCTTACTTAATATTTGTAGTAAGTACATTCATAATAGGCTTGTGGCCGCAAAAAATGTAATTAGTCCGTCTTTTAGATTATTCAAAAATAAGGGACACGTATTTTTTTATTTGTAAATTAAACCAAAAATAAAAAAGATATAGCCCAATAAGTTACGTGTAACGTCACGCCGTGCTACATTTTTTCGCACGGGGTGACGTAACACGTAATTTTAATGGGCTATATCTTTTTTATTTTTTATTTAATCGAAAGAAGAAAAAATGCGTGCCCGATATATTTTTATAATCTAAAATACGGACTAAATAAAATGTAATTATTTAGACCCTGCACACTACCCTATTGTAATTTTGAAGATATTGATCCCAGTATAGACTCCAGCTCTAGTTACTTTGAACCTTTCTACCTTTTTGAGAGAAACAAACAAAATATTAAATGAATGTCAAGAGCATTTAGAAGTAGGTGTACCTTCGTTGAAAAGGAACGGTTCTCCGACCAGACGGGAATTGAGTTTGGTCCGGGCAACTGCCCGATAGTTGATTTTGAAATGTTCCTATGTTCTTATCGCGCGGAGAACTCTGATACTGCAATTATGATTTTTGAATTTTTTGTAAATATTTCTTTAAGTGAAAGAAATAATGATTTTTATTACAACGGCAGCACAGGAGGTGCTGACAGGATGAGTTAGTAATATTATAATATTGCTCTAAAATTGCATTCCAAAAGCACGAAGTAGGCGTGTATTCCAACTTTGTTCCGTTGGTAGGACGAACGGGAATATTTAAAACTAGCTTTTGTCTGCAGCTCCGCCCGCATACATAAAATATGCATCTACCTATGTATGCCACTCAGGAATAAAGCAGCTTTCTATCGGTGCTAAAATTTTAGCAATTGGAGTAGTTTCAGAGATTACCTTCCTACAAACAAGAAAAATAAACTAAATCTCTTTATCATATTAGTGTAGATTTGTGTACATATAATGTTGAATTCATTCCTGGTCGTCCTACTCAACATTTTATAGGGAAGAGAAAAAAAAAGGTCTCTTCACTCAAACATCTTGCTGATGGTGGCACATGTGCGATGTTCATGCGCTTCCCATCAAAATGGTGGAGCTTGAATGATGCTAGCAAATGAGTAGTTCGTGATAGTGCGCCGTCAGCGTCAATTGCAACTGGTCGTCTCTCAGCTGCCACGGTTTATTTTAACTCTTTGAATTGTTTTGTTTGTATTACTATTCTTTAAGCTTTTAACGTGCACCTTTTCCTACATCGCGGCATCGTTCTCACCTATACACCCTTTTTTTTTTTTTTTTTTTTTTTTTTTTTTTTTTTTTTTTTTTTTTTTTTTTTCGATGGGAAAAATCATCTTATGACAACCCCCGCTCTTGGGCGGAGCGGGAGATAGTGTCAGACTCTTACTGACTAAAAAACCCATCCCGTTCCTTCAAGCCTTCATACCGGGGCTCGAGCGCCCTTTCGGATAACCCTGGCCCCAGTAGGCTTCGACCCGGCTGGGCCCCTGCTGTTGCTGACAACTCCTTGAGGCGCGCGGGAACAGCGCGCGCCGTCGACGACTTGGGCTTGGTCCGGACTGTTACCGGACGGCCGGACAGCGAGCTACCCATTGCTCACTGTCCGCAAGCCCGCGCCTACGGTGGCTGGAAATCGGGATCGGAATCCCGGCGGCGGCGGCGGCGAGAGCGCCGTTGCCTGATGCGGTCGGCCTCCTCCTTAGCGAGCATTACTGCTTCGCAGAAGTCGGCGACCGCCTGCCACTCCTCCTCGCTCCGGACCATGGCCTCGACCACCTATACACCCTTAAATTTTGGCGTTTTAATTTTCTCGTGGTGGGTCGAAACGTCAGCTGAGCGAGTCCAATGACCTCTAGGTAATAAGTCGGCGTTGCGTACAAACTACATACAGGTCATTAAACTCGCTCAGCTGACGTTTTCTTAAAGAAATTAATTTCGTACATGCGTAAATACGAGTTTTAAAAAAAATACTTTATTTTTTAATTTTATCTTTACAATTCGATAGTGTTTCATGTACCGGGTCGACCCTCCACGGGATTAAAACGATCAAAATTTAGCGGTGTATAATTTGAATATTAACGATGTAACCATAATTTTGTTATATCCATTGATTTAAAAGAATGTCCTTAGAATTTCATGCACTGTCTTCTCCTGAGAGAGATCTCTATGTAGGCGACAAAGTAATACGAAGCAAGAAAATGTAAATATACCTTGGAACGCGTAACTTTCATATTTAGTGTGTGTGACTGACCTTGATAATTCGAAACTGCTTGTAAATAAATGGTTTACCTACTTGACATAAATACTTTAAGTTTCGGTGTAAAAATATGTGTACAGCGGTTCGTATTTTACCAAGTATGTCAATAGTACTACGCGTTCCAAATGAGAATAGGACCGATTCCTATGTTTTGACGTCTCGTCGTACTGTCAAATCGAAGAAATTTTGGCAAAATTGAAGAACTCAGAGATGAGTGAAATTGAAGAACTGGATTCTGATTAAGTAAACTTTTTTCGTTTACAGTTCATAGATAAATTTTTCGTAAATTAGTTTAAGTTTAAATCATTTCTTTCCTCGATTTGACAGGAAATCGTGACATCATAACATGGCGAGCGATCCTATTCTCATTTGAATCGCATTGTGTATGTATTATTGACACACTTCGTATACACTTATTTAATTATCAGCTATGTACAATTAATTTTAATATATGACTAAGCTTTAGGATAAAAATATTATTCTATTAACAGTGCCAGTGTGGATTTTTGTATCTAAGTAGGTACGTTAAATCGAAGATGTAACTTAAACACAAACTTAGACATGTTTTTTGATTCTTATTAAATCACTAAACTTAAAATATTGTTCTTTTACTATTATTCAAAATCAATTTCAAATAATATGAAAATCTCGTTCGGCCAAAACTAAATCAGTGAGATGATTGTAAATAAATATAATTAATTCCTTGTCGTCCCACGAGGGGGACGAACCAGAAATTTGTTATGTTATTACTCAACTTCTGAGGTGAATTTTCGTAAATGTTAGAGATCGCTTTGAAGAATGGCGAGAAGGTGAGGAACGTCAAATGGGACCTTAGTTCGTTTAAATACGGACTACTCTGCCACTATACAACCTTCTTTTTACAAGCTTTTATTTTAGTTTCACCTGTCCCGATGTTTGTCTGTTATCAAATCTTGCAAAATAATTTTGACCCACTTCCCGGTCACCGATTGAGCTGAAATTTTGCATGCATGTGTAAATCAGATGACAATGCAAAATCATTATGACGTAGAGTTGATCTGATGATGAAACTGGAAGGTGGCTATAGGAACTTGATAGTTAAGCGACACAACCCCATTGAGTTTGGGCTCCTATGATTCGTCTTGACGAGCATTAATTATATAGGTATACTGCCGTCGTAACAGAGAACACAGTAACTTGGAAAAAGTAGTTTTGAGAAAAACGAGCGTAAAGCTTATTTTGTAAAAATTAGTGTTTTTAATGACCATATCTCTGAAACCAGAAGCGTTAAAAATAAACCGAATAATTTTCCGCGTAGAGTTCAGTCTCGTTGTTACAATAATTATAAAAAAAAGTTAGAACACAGAGTAAAGATACTGTGTTTTCTATTACGACGGCAGTATACCGAACTATATTTCGGGGTTTCCTTGCATTGTTCGGGGTTTCCTGGCGTGATCGAATAAAAAATGAAGATATCCGCAGGAAAACTAAGGTTGCCGACATAGCACAAGGAATTGCCAAACTCAAGTGGCAATGGGCAGGGCACATTGCTCGCAGAACAGATGGCCTTTGGGGCCGAAAAGTTTCGGAGTGGCGACCGCGTACCGGAAGACGCAGCGTTGGAAGGCCTCCTACAAGATAGACCGATGACCTGGTGAAGGTAGCGGGAAACCGATGGATGCGGGACGCACAGGAACGTTCGATGTGGCAACGCTTGGGGGAGGCCTATGTCCAACAGTGGACGTGTGTCGCCTGAAATGATGATGATCATGGACCGAGCTATAAAAGCTTGCTATAAAAAAATATTTTTTTCATTAAAATCTTGTTACACAAACTTTCAAAACTAATATTATGAAAAAATCACAAAGTTATCCGCACTCCTTACGTGACAGCCCTTCTCTAGATATCTTCAAGAGGAAACTTAAAGAGCATCTCCTTTCACAATGACATAGTAGGTGTATATATGTATTTGTGTATATATTATATAAGTATGTATTCATATATGTATTTATGTATATATTATGTGAGTATGTATTTATATATGTAGGAATGTTTATATATTATTTTATTCATATTATTAGTAATTTTAAAATTGTGCACTGGATCTTACCCTCTACTGTGATCTCTCTCTATCACTCAATGGTTTGCTGGAAGAAAACTCAACTTTGAGTTAAGCTCGCCTTTGTACATGAACTCTGATATCCACTTATTTGTTATTTATCATGGTGTACAATAAAGAATTAAAGAAAGAATTAAAGTTATGATCCAGTTAAGGTACTTGGTTGGCGACATATATACTTGGTCACGGCAAACGATTAGTTCCGACTAGCTGTGCCCCGCGGTTTCACCCGCGTTTTTCTCGTTTTCGTGGAAATACCGAGATAAAATATTGCCTATAATTGCCTCCCTCAATAAATGGACTATTGAATATTTAAACAGTTTTCATATCAGATCATTGTTTCCCAAGATTACCGCGTTCATTTTTTTTTTATTAATGATAGGCTTGCGTTTGACCACAAATGTATTTATTATCTCTTCAAAGATCTTATACTTACAATCATCAACAAATATATTTCGAAAAAAATTATTACAGGATTTTATGTTGATAAAAAACTCTATGGCCCATAACTCATTAATAGGTACCAACTCCTAACATCTTACACACGTGATAACTTTTAAACGAAATATCCGATTGAGATGAAATAATAGTAGTTTATGTGACTAGGGGATAAAGCAGTGTCTTTAAGTCGCGGGCGGCATGTTGAATTCCGAACGAAACGAAGGTTGCTGATTTTAATCCCGAACGATAGTGAGGGATTTATAAAATTAACTCCCGAGCATTGCGAGGGAGTTAATAAAGAAACCTGAGTGAAGTGAGGAATTCAAGCCGCCCAAGACAAAGACAGCTTTATCCCCGTGTTGCATACTCTACTTTTTACACCATCTGTGAGATAATTAAAAAACAATTTGGTCGACTAAATTATATATTAAAGAAATATAAGTATAATATTTACAAGTTCATCAAACAAACGAAATTCACTAGGTAGAGGTTCTCTAATAAGTTAAACGACTTGGGTAATTATTAGGATTTAATGAAATCTGATGTAGTCAACACGAGTTCAATAATCAAGGTTGATGAGATACAGATCATTGTTAACTAACAGAAGAAACTTCAAAAAAGTATCGAATATAAGTATTTTTTAAATTATTAAATATTAAACAAAATTCCCAAGTCGGTTGAATTATTATACAGACGATACTCTAAGATTCTATACTTTCAATTTTCTATAATGCTCCCGTCAGTAAGCAGGTTTTATTCTATTTTTGTTAGTGGCCAGTTTGAATTTCGAGTCAACTTGTGCGATGCACACAATATTTACGATTTTTGGTGTTCCAAATTCAAATCTCATTATTCCCTAGGGATCGGCCATACTGCATTATCTCCCTAGGGATAGAATGCCTTGCTTTAAGTGAGGTTTGGATGACGTATAAAACGACATTATCGAGCAGGTGGTGTAAAAAAAGTATTTTACTTCTACATGAATACTCGTGATAACATAATGCTTAATTTTGATAAAGATTAATATTACGATTAGGGAATGCAAAAACCGCCAAAATTACAAACCGGTTTTTTTTTCGGGTTTTCTAAAAAAAAAACCGGTTAACCGGGTAACCGGTTTTAAAATTAGTTAATTTTGAAATTTATTTTTAAGTGAAAGATTTAACTTTTTTTGTTTGTGAAATTTAAAAAAAAAAATTAATTAATTATTTTGAAACTTATCTTTTAAAAAAATATACTGTATACTTAATATCAAGCCAGAAGTTAATTTATACTTCTACTCAAAATATCCTTAACACAAGTTTTTAGGCGTTCAGGCCATGCGTCATCGGTTTACGCACGGTGATCATTGGAAAGTTGTCCACCGCTGATCGTAAAGAATTTTGAAGATTTTTTAATTATTGTTAGGTGCAGGCCATGCCCTCTAATATAGTAGATCTCAATTTGTAGTTCAGGGGTTGAGGTCTGGGCTAGCCAAAGGACTCATCAGCCTTAATGAAGTCCGAAACACTCGCTGCAAGGAAAGCCTGGGTAGTGCGTGCTTTGTGACCGGAAGCTGAGTCATCCTGAAAAAACCTAGTATGTTATCAAAAAGAGAGAGGCTTTAAGAGGCTTTGCTATGGCGTTAGGATAGTATCTTGATACTCTTTAGCTGAAGCTAGAGTAGCTCATTTTCACGAAAATGAACCTTGTTCCTTCCGTGATACCCTTACCAAACCATTACTGATGCCGCATGATGATCATTCAGGACTCTGATAACTGTTGAGAGTATTCTTTGGAGTTAAAAACACCCAATTGTTTTGCTTATTGTAATATTCCTTGATGGTGATAATTTTCTCATCGGTAGCAAGAATATCCTTTTTATGGTGGGAAAAATCATCCAATGACAACCCCCGCTCTTGGGCGGAGCAGGAGATGTCAGACTCTTACTGACTAAAAGCCCACCCCGTTTCTTCTAGCTTTCATACTGGGGCTCGAGTTCCTTTTCGGATAACCCTGGCCCCAGTAGGCTTCGACCCGGCAGGGCCCCTGCTGTTGCTGACAACTCCTTGAGGCGCGCGAGAACAGTGAACGCCGTTGACGACTTGGGCTCGGTCCGGACAGTTACCGGATGGCCGGACAGCGAGCTACCCATTGCTCACTGTCCGCAAGCCCGCGCCTACGGTGGCCGGAAATCGAGATCGGAAACCCGGCGGCGGGTGCGAGAGCGCCATTGCCTGATGCGGTTGGCTTTCTCCTTTGCGAGCATTACTACTTCGCAGAAGTCGGTGACCAGTGACCACCTGCCACTCATCCTCGCTCCGGACCATGGTCTGAACCAAGGCCCGGCGCGAGAGGTCTCCGCCGCTGATCGCCCCCATGAAGGCACGGCGATGCTCCGCCCAAAGCAAGAATATCCCTGAGTTTTTCATCAGTGTAACAAACAAACAAAGATTTTGATCTTTTCACTCTCTTCTTTAAAAGCGATTTGTTTGCAGGTTAAGGGACTTGCTTAGGTTATATTACGATGAGTAACAACGGTGGGTATTCCATCTGCGAATAAGAATTTCTGTGTCCTTACGAGATTTTAATTCTGGCCCTTCACTGCCTGTTCTCACAACACGTAGCCGGCCTGAATTTTTAATGATCGTAAACTGAAGAACCGTACAGTTGGTTTCGCTATCACTATGGCACGTATATATAAACAAACCTACGATTGATGTCAAGCCTTAACAGCGTTTTAAAACAATATTTGATAAAAAACTGTCAATTGAAAGTAATAAAAAAAAACTCGAAAAACCGGTTAATTTAAAAAGAAAAACCGGTTTTTTTAACCATTAAAAATATGCCGAAAAACCGGTTTTTCGGTTTTCGAGTTAACCGGTTTGCATTCCCTAATTACGATACATATTTAACGTAGTTTTTTTTTCTTCAGACGATTTAATAATTATTTTGAACACAAAATCGGTTATTGTGATTAAACCATGATAGCTAGATATATGTTCTTGCGGACTTTTTTGTAGGTCTTAATGGGATCTACAAACCCGTAGTACATTATTTTGTTCTATTGTCAATAGTTTTTGCAGCGCACGCAAAAATTGGTTTTCGATTTTACACCTTGTGTTACAAAATAGCAATTTTATTACGGATCCCTAATTTTGAAAAAAAAACATAGCCTATAGCCTTCCTCGATAAATGGACTACCCAACACTGAAAGAATCATTCAAATCGGACCAGTAGTTCCAGAGATTAGCGCGTTCAAACAAACAAACAAACAAACTCTGCAGCTTTATAATATTTTAGTTCCGATTTAGGCTGCGGGCCGATTTATCTTTCGTGGAGTTTACTAAACAATATATACTACAGGATGGCGTAGTTGACAGTTGTCGAATGTACTTGACCCCAGAATCAATCAAAAAAATAAATCACTAATTTACATGATTTTTGTCTTTCAAAATGAATATAATTATATGGTTACGTTACTTTGGGTATCTGCAACTCAGAAAAAAAAGTCCAGCATGTTAGTGTTTTTTTTTTATATTTGTTAAGATCTTCACATAAAACTACTTCGGTACATGGTAATAATCAATAGACAGTTAAAGTATTTTTTCCTCTTTTTAGAGTTCCGTACCTCAAAAAGAAAAAACGGAATCCTAATAGGATCACTTTGTTGTCCGTCCGTCTGTCTGTCTGTCAATCTGTGTGTCTGTCTGTCAAGACTCTTTATCTCAAGAACGCGTGGAGGTATTGAGTTGAAATTAAAACCATATACTCAGGTCTACGGTCCCTTCAAGCTGTGAAAAAATCAAACTTCTAAGTTAACGAATAAAAAAGATACGGTCGATTATGTCGCAAAAAAACGGATATTTTCATACTCTCAAAGATCGAAATTCATAGGGTAGGTACTTTCCGTTGACCCAGAATCCTGAAATTTAACACAAAGCGAGGCCTTATAGCACAGATAAAGGAAAAATCTGAAAACAGTAAATTTATTGTTAACTAAGTCAAAAAAGAAAAATACAATTCGGATAAATCTTCGAGAGAGATTCAGGAATTATAGTTTGCACGGAACCTTCAGTGCGCGAGTCCGACTCGCACTTGCCCAGTTTTTCTTTATATTTTATCTGTATCTCTCACAACAGACTAGCTTGGTCGTTTTGTCTTAAATCGTGAAATCGCACACCGTGTCCATTATTACTTATACTAATTGAAAAACATACAAAATAGTTATTAACCGTAGAGAGAGAAGTAGGTTTGTTTGTTTGCCTTTTCGATGCATCGAGTAAAAAAAAATCGATGTTGAAAAGCTAACAATACATCGGTTTGATTCGATGCATTGTTACTAGTGTTGGGATTTTATCCGATTAAATACTCAAAATGAACAAATACTCGTTTATAATCGAGTATTTATTGAGTATTTATTTATTCATTTTGAGTATTTAATCGGATAAAATCTCAACACTAATTGTTACCGCGCGTTTATAAAACGTCGATGTATATCGTCCATCCCTAATGTCAGGTGTCAATTCTACTTTGATTTGATTTGGTTTGGTTTTGTTGTTTGATTTGTAAATTAGTCTAAAAATAAAGACAGTAAATACTGTATTTTGATTTATGAATAATAAAATAATTACTATAAACTTCCTGGACGGGCAGGAATATAAGGCTTATTGCGCCGACTATCATACGAGTTCTAAGAAAGAAGTATGCATACGATCACACTATATAGATTTTATTATTTTTTGAGATTATCTCGTGGAGTGGTATAGCAGCGCCGGCAGCAGACATTCACATTAAGTTTAAAGATGGATAAAATGCCAATGTGCAGAGTATGTCTAGTAGAGAATGTTCGCATGTACATAGTTAACGACAAGGATTTACAAAAACTATATGAAACGCTGACTGATATTCCAGTAAGTTATACCTTTTATTTATATTACATAGATAGGCTGCTTACAGCTGACTATATACAGAGTGACCCATGTATGGTGCTCCAGAATGTTTCTATTGAAGCTGTAGGATGTTACTCTGTATGAGAGGTATACTTACCAAAAGCCGCACTTAACATCAACAGTGTTAAGTATTGCTTGGACAGCATCACAATGTTTGTTTTGTATGAGAAGTATTCTATTCCTAAGTCTAATGCTATTATGTTATGTTGCAGTTTGTAACTGAAGACAGAAGACCGGCGCTCGCTTGTTTCTTGTGCTTTGCTAAACTAAAGCAATGCTGCCAACTGCAGAGAAAATGTCTGGAAGCAGAAGAGCTGTTTGCTCAGATGATGAATGAGGTGAGGTGTTCTGCAACTAGTAAGTGTAGAAGTGATGCCTAGTGATGCTATCCAGAGGTCACGGACTGGTCTGCTCAGGATGTGTTGAACTTATTAGGGCATCCAGCCCGAGACATGTTTTCACTAGCTTTCATGCAATCACTCTTAGGTATGTGATTATGATGTCATAATGCATCAATTTATTCTTTCTCTAAATATTTTGGAAGCACAGATATCTTGTGGATGTTAACTAAAAACTAAAAGAAGACACAGTGCAGATGGTGGCTGAATTTGTGCGGTGTCATCTGAAGCTATCAGACTTCACAATTGGGGACATCAGGCGGTGCCATCGGATGGGGAGACAAGCGGGTACCGCTAAGCCAAGGCCGATACTTTGTAAACTGCAGGATGTCAATCTTAGGGACACCGTTTGGTTTGCCAAGACCAATTAAAAGGCACCCGCATGACGGTATCTGAGTTTTTGACAAGGTCACGGCATCAACTGTTTACGTCTGCGCGTGAGAAGCTTGGTGTAAATAACAGCTGGACTAAGCATGGACTTATTAATGTCCTCGGCTCCTAACATCGTGTAAATTCACACAACGACCTCAACAACATTAAGCAGGTCGTCGCCATACCCATCATTGCCAGCACCAAAGAAGGCCGGGCGTGCAAGGAAGTAGTATTTTTGTGCACTTTTTAGGTAGTATTACGGTACGGTGAACTATTTTCTTTTTAACTCGATACCCTCTCAATTTACTATAGTATAGTCTCTAATAAGTCAACCGACTTGGGAATTTTGTATAATATTAATCATTTAGAAAATACTTATATTCGATACTTTTCATAAGGTTCTCCTGTTAGTAAACAATGATCTCTATCTCTTAATCAACCTTGATTATTGAACCCGTGTTGACTACATCAGATTTCATTTAATCCTAATAATTACCCAAGTCGTTTAACTTATTAGACAGACTCTAAAGTAGGTGTTTTGTTTATTCTCTACCCTCATGATGACAAGCATTTTTATTCTATTTATTTAGTAGTACTTTGCTATTTCTCTTGTTTTTCTATCTGTCAACCGATTGTTTCTGTCAAATTTTTAATGCCAATGTCGTAATTGTTTCCGTTCAGAAATCAATATTACAGTGTGCTCAGTGTATTTATTGAACTGTGTATATTGTACTATTGTACCAACTGTACTATTGTATTTAGTTTCTTTCTTTTGCTCGGACGATGAAACTACTGTATTATTATACTGTATTAATTTGTTATTGTTTGTGTTGTTGCCCGTTAACAGAGTGTTAGCACTCAACTGGCGGGTGGATTTGATTAATTACATTTTTATATTTTATTATTACCGAAGCATTTATTCTACTTTTTTACTATAATTTTTTTATTATTGTTTATTTTTTTTTACTATCGATGTTTGTAAACAATGACAGCGACACCGAAAGTTCAGCTTCTTGTAATGACAGTTTTGTTGGTTACCGTCGTGACCCGTAACTTCGCCTGGGTTTTGGCACTTTTTTAACATCTCCTCCAGATTGAAAAGTATGTAAGGCCCGATAAAAGCGTCCGTGAAGCTCCTTGCTCGGCCATACTTCTCTGTGGTCATTAGTGTCAGTATCAGTACTATAGGTTTACGCCAGTTCTCGTTAGCCAAGGAGAGCGGAGTGAGGCCCTTGTCCACCTTTACCACATCTCGGCGATTTTGACGATTTTTTTTCCTAAGTCTTATAAGTGAAAGATTGAATTACAAAATGCTAATGGAGTTTTCAGGTGTTCTCTTTCCTTTTGTGGATGGACCCTTTTAAGTATTGCTATCTTTGAGCCGAATGTACCAAAAATTCTTTGTACTTGTTTATGTTTGTGTGCAATAAAGAACATCAGAATAACCTTTTGCAGCCGAATCTTTCAGTAAACAGAGGTCAGCTAAAGTATTCCAGTGGGCTTATAGTAACTCCTGTAGAGAACATCAGTATAGTTGATGGCAATCATATTGAAAGCATTACTGTCAAAGAAGAATCACCAGCTGTTTCTGAGAGAATAGATGATGTCATTGAGCCAAAAAAGGAACATTTGGAATATGGTATGTTTTTAAGGACAGTAATTTAATGATCAATCTATACTGTGTCAATATATCTATGTAACCATTATGTAGAGTCTATCTAACAAGTCAACTGACTTGGGTAATTAATATGGTAAAATGAAATCTGCTGAAATCAGTACTGGTTCAATAATCAAGGTTGATTAGAAGTTACTGGATCATTGTTTACTACTAGAAGAACCTTATAAAAAGTATCGAATATAAGTATTTTTAAGTAAATAAATATTACACAAAATTCCCAAGTCAGTTCACTTTTTAGACAGACTACCTACTATAGGTTCGTTAGAAAGAATCATCATCTTTATAGTAAAAGAGGCGATGGACATAAATACGAGTATGTTACTAGAAACAGGGACCGATTAGAGTTAGTTTAGGTACACCGAGAGACAGAATTTAAAATATATAGTTTTATTTACTACACGATTTGATACATATTCCTCTTTAAGAATTAAGAATACGTTGCACGTTTACGACGCCTCGTGGCGTAGAGCGACGCAGCGGTGCATCGCCGGTACGGTGTATCCTGCGCATGTATTATCAAGTAGCTCTTCACTGTTTTTGCTTACAGAACTAGAACTGGAACTTCTAAGCAAAAGCTATTCAGACGCAACAGATATACCAGCACAACTGTCTAAACCTGAACCAGAATATGATGTGCGCTTAATAGAGATCAAAACGGAGGTGGTAGAAGAAGAAGAAGAACCGAGGAAGAAGCGAAGAGCCAGTGACACGACACGTGAGTATTTATCTAGATAGTGAATCATTGTGTCAGCAAGCGGAACGACGGGGTTGGTAAAACAACTTCAGGCGTCCTGGCTGTGCACTCTTGAGTAGCACAAACACTCTGCTACACTTCGAGTAGTTGCACTCCCTGAAGAGCACACTCCTACTGCCAGATGTCTCCCAGCACATCTGCTTAATGGACTGGAACACTAATTGCAGATACAACAGAACAATTCCGTACGTAGGATTATTAGTGTTTTTAGTTTTTGAATTCTAGCTCTTTATTGTATTTTCTTTTGTTCAATATCGTTCACTAGTGCGAACAAAATGGAAAAATCGTGTCTATTTGTATAATGGAATGCTAGTACCCAAGCAGAATAGTAAGTAAACTGTAACTTGAAGGTTGTGAACTTGGAAGATTCGTGTTGCGTGACGCGGCTTGACTTTGTCGATTCAACGTGATTGCGGATGCGAAGTGGTCCGATGCAGTTCGCGCAAATCGAACGCGACGCTGAGGCTTTGTCCTACGTGTGCGCGAAGTTTATAATGACAATTTTTTTGAATTTGGCAGAAAAGGCATTAAGTCTACCTTTTACCAAGTACCAGTTTTATTTTGTGCATAAAGCAGCAAGAGTTCGTGTGACACCATGAAACCAACCGACCGCGTACGCGTCTCGTTGCTTGTCACCGCATCGCACTAATGTGTAGTTAGCCACTTAGACCACCACAATAGAGTGTCGTGGCACCGCATCGCTTCGTGTTCATTATCGCGTTGAATTGTTAACGTTCACAACCGCGTCATTGTCCTAGCGCAACTCGGGTGCAACGAAAGGCACATTTTACCCGGATTCCGATTCCGAACCGGTACAACATCCTACGTGCCTACATAAGAACATACATAGACTGCTACAATCGTAACCCTTGCTTTTGACTCTAATGCAGTCGTATTTTGATAAACACTATGATTATGCTTGATCTGGAAGATATTCGAAAACCTACAAAACCAACTCTTTGACTCTAACAATAACCATGCCATACCTTTTGATTGTATTGAATTTGACGCTTAGTAGATTAATAATCACAGGGGCGGCCGTTGCGAAGAAACAAAGTCTGCACGAAAAAAACATACAAGGAAGAAAACTGGAAGACGTAATTACAGAAAATCAAACGAAGAATGAAGACTCGGACTCAACATTTTCTCAGAACACTCAGAGTGGCTCATCCAAACTTATTCCGAAATTCTCAAAATATTTAACTAAGATAACACCTCTCGATAATACTAGTGTTACTTTAGACCCAAAATGTCGCAATTCACCAAAACATATTCGTTTACGCACTGGTGGAAAACCATACAAGTGTGATGTCTGCCAGAGATCTTTTATTCAGAGACAGCATTTAACAAATCACATTAGAACGCATACCAAGGAAAAACCATACGAATGTGATGTATGTCTGCGTTGTTTTACACAGAAGGTTCATTTAACAAGTCACATTCGTATGCACACTGGCAAAAAACCTTACAAATGTGATAAATGCCAGCTTGGTTTTACACGGAAAGATTATTTAAAAAGGCACATTATTACACACAGTGGTGAAAAACCATACAAATGTGAAGAATGTCAGACTGGTTTTGTCAGCAAGGATTATTT
The DNA here is from genome assembly GCA_929112965.1 of Mythimna albipuncta. Classification (NCBI taxonomy): domain Eukaryota; kingdom Metazoa; phylum Arthropoda; class Insecta; order Lepidoptera; family Noctuidae; genus Mythimna; species Mythimna albipuncta. The sequence goes on from OV815985.1 coordinate 11,184,512, forward strand.
AACAAGACACATTTGTACGCACACTAGGGAAAAACGTTACAAATGTGAAATGTGTCAGAGTAGTTTTAATATGAAGAGTGATTTAAAACGACATAGCCGTATACACAACGATGAAAAACCATTTAAGTGTAATGAATGTCACCTTTGTTTTCGTCAGAAGGCTCATTTAGTAGGTCACATTCGTACGCACTCAGATGAAAAACCTTATAAATGTGACATATGTCAGCGCAGTTTTAATCTAAAGAGTAGTGTAACAAAACATAATAAACGTGTACACACTGATGAAAAACCATACAAGTGTGACATTTGTCCGCGCATATTTCATTACAAGGCAAGTTTAATAAAACATATTGGTGGGCATTCTAGGCCTGAGGGCGTGGAGGATACTCCTGCGGGTGCTACGAGAACTTGAACCCGGATCCATGGCACCGCCAGGTCAATTAGTGCAGTGCTTGTAGTTGTTACTAATACAATCACTAGTGGTTGGTATTGAAACTATAATGAGACTTAATAATTTAATCATATGTTGGTACCGGGCGCCCCGCTCCGGCTTCGCGCGGTTAGCAAAATAGCAGATTTTCAGAGGTCTTTAGTAGATTAGTTTAAAATTGTTAATTTAATTTCAATAAAAGCCTAGATAATATACACAAGGTATCATTCTGTGTTTCTATAAAGTCTAATGATTCTTTCCTAATATCGTCATAATCGCGTATTGAGCGGTTGCATGAAAAAACAGTGAATATGTACACATGTCGGATTAGACTTTCTTCACAGTGTATTATTTTCAAAATAAAAGCCTATCTTTTTAAATTTTTTTGATTACTACTCGAAATTATACGCGTTTTAGTTCGTTGTGCTGGTGTTATATTAAAATTAATGTGTCTCCGTAACCCCATGTACCATTCAATTGACATTATGTGCGCACAATTAAGATATAATGTTTTATAAAACCTAAATCCATACTTTAGAGAACGGTAATCTCGTACATAATGAATATCTGACGTATGCGGTAGTCTGCAAAAATTTTGACAGTTCCTTTGATCAGTGATATTCCATTAAGACGTCATTGCGTAATTAGTGCTTTTAATAAGCTCGATATTGTCATTCTATTACAAGACCATTAACCGATCAATGATCGATCATTATGAATTAGCAGATTACAAACTTATAGCAAAGTGACAATGGGATCGTGTTGGAATGACGAATTTATAAGAAAAGCAGACTTAGGCCCCAGTGGTCTCAGTCTGTAGATTTTGACATCCAGATTTTTTCTGCGACTTACGTGATATCATCTACCCATCTACGAGTAGTTATTGGTTTTCCTCGTTTCGCCTGTGGGGCCAGACCATGACGTCATTTTTTTTTTAAATTATTATTTATAGGCTTGCCTTTGACCTCAACTGATGGTAAGCGATGATGTGGTTGACGATGGAGCACGCTTGCCTAGAAGTAACCTCTTGACTTAAAGACCCCAAAGTTATAGCAATCAAAAAACACAGATTCCGGCAGGAAATTCCACTCTTTGGCCGTACGCATAATAAATGTGTTGTTAAAACGCTTTGTGAATATGGATGGGATGTCTATCATGTACCGGTGGCGCAACGCTGTACGTCGTGTGGTCCGATGATGGAACGGACTTGGCGGAATTAGATTGTGCAATTCCAGTGCACACTCCCTAAAATGTAAACGATAAAAAACCGACAGACTAGCAACTCTGCTTCGATGCTCAAGGCTTTGTAGTTTCGACTCTACAAGTGCATCGTTAGTCGATTTTTCATCAACTGTATCAATTTTACCTTTAAATCTTAAGGTATAACGTCCCACTTCTCGTCAATGACAAATTGAAGCTCTTGGAGGCGTGGAGAGCCAGGCTTTTTGCACTAAGCCTTCTTCAAAGGCCATTCAAGATATGCAAGAGCTGTCCTCTCTCTCGCAATGATTCCAATGTCTTACATGTCGTCGCAAACTGTTCTAGCGACATGCAATCTGGTTATAGGGAAACAGATAAAAATTTAGCTGTCGAGCGACTTCATTTTGATTATGGCCTGCTTTGGGCAAGGCAATAACTTGAACGGCTTCTGCGGGCGTGGTATTCATATTTTTCCAGTAAATTTGTCTGTTTCTATTAGAGACGTTATCACGTTAACGGAAACTGATTCAAACTCCAAAACAGTACCATTTTTATAGCTCCTAATCCGATCGAGGCAAAAACCCAACTAACTGCCAACAAATTAGAGATCTTAGCAAAGGTAAGACGGCATTTCACGCCGGAACAGCTGCTCAACCTCTATCAAGCGCAAGTTCGATCTTGTATGGAGAACTGCTTTCATCTTTGGGATGGGTCAGCGAAATACCAGCTGGATGCACTAGAGTCTATTGAAAAGCGTGCCAAGAAGATCATAGGCAATTATGCTCTTGTGAAGTCAAAACTCCAAAGTCTTGAGCATCGACGCCGAGTTTTATTTATTTTATTGATTTTAAGAAAACTTACAGCTAATATAGTTCAGTAAAAACATTATAATATGCAGAAGAAGGTCAATTACAAGTTTCCACTTATATAAACTTATAAATAAAATTAAGAGACGGTATAAAAGCGTGAGCGTTAAACATAGAAATATTTATGTATATAAGCATTAAAAGAAACAAAGATACGATACATCAGAAAACACAATTAAGCTTCAAAGAAAAAGTTGCTTAACATTTTTTTAAGTTTTTCGACACTATTTGTGAACAAATCAAGCTCGACATCCCGGCACATTGAGTTGAACTGAGTTGCTCGCCTATCTGTTTTCTATCGTTTACACTTTGGGAAGTGTGCACTAGAGTTACACAATTTAATTCCGCCAAGTCCGTTCCATCATCAGACCACAAGACGTACGGTGTTGCGCCACCGGTACATGGTGCATATCCCACCTACACGTACAAAGCGTTTTGGGAGTACATTCATTATGCGTACAGCTAAGGAATGGAATTCCCTGTCGGAGTCTGTGTTTCCTGATAGCTATCACCTAGGGGTCTTTAATTCAAGAGTGAATAGATTGCTTCTAGGCAAGCGTGCTCCATCGTCGGCCACATCATCGCTTACCATCAGGTGAGATTGTGGTCAAACGCGAGCGTATCCATTATAAAAAAAAAAGCTCCAGGTAAAGGTGCAAGTAGTAAAATGCAAATGGGTGATTTGGGGAATTGGGTATACCGCTGGTTTTTGTGAATTACGTGAAAGTCTATGATCTAAATTTTGTGTTTTATAAAACTTACTTTGTATACTTCAATTTTGCTTAATAATTTCTACTCAATATCTTTAGATTTAAGAAAAAAAACAGTATTAAAAATTACAAGCCATGTGCAATTTTTTTTCTCTCAATTGTATTTTAATAATTTTAACTCTGGATAAATTATTATTATTAAAGACGAAGAGAACGCTTGTGCTGACTTTGATTTTCCCTATTATAATCTTAAATTTAAGAAAAAAAACAGTATTAAAAATTACAAGCCATGTGCTATTTTTTTGCTCTCAAGTGTATTTTAATAATTTTTTCCTTACTCATACTCTGAAAGAAGGTCTGAAGTTGCCTGAGGAGCGGGCTGAAAGTGATACTTTTCATCCCTAGGGAGTTTTACTTTACAACTGACAGCTGTCAAATTATTAAAAAAAAACTAGTTCAATCTTCACATTTCTATTGAACCATGTTCCAATTTTCCATACAGCCAGTCAATCACAGCGTGATATAAAATTGAAATAACTTAAAGACAAGTAATAATTAAATAATGTTATATTTTATGTGATTTATTTGTTCAACTATTTCTTTAAAATACTTTATTTTTAAAAGATTACAATTAATTTTTCATTTTTCATTAATGAGGCTGAATAGCCGGCCGGCCGCAGAAAAAAAAAAACAAAATGGCGGGAAAGTGGCAATCAGTCGTTGGTTTTTTCGAGTTTTGTTTACATTTCCGTACAACGAGATTTTTATTAACACGTTATGTTTATCAGATTAAAATAGTGATTTAACGCCTAATTTCATAAGAGAAGAGGCTAAAGCAGTAGTGGAATACCTTTTACCGCCTAAATCAGAAGAAAGATACCTACTTAAAATCATAGGTACGACGACTCAGGTTTTACAAACTTTTTTTTTTATTTTTAGTTTCCTCGTATTCGTAATGAAAAGCACAGTGTTTACCTCGGGGTGAAAGTAACCCATTTAACCCCTCGAATTAGCGACCTCGCTTCGCTCGCCCGCCAACTCCTTCTCGGGACGAAATGAGTTACTTTCACCCCTAGTGTAACAATGTACTATAACTCATAGAATAATTATTATTAAAGACGAAGACAACGCTTGTGCAGACTTTGATTTTCCCTATTATAGACTATGGTAACGTGTTACTTTGAACTGAACGCGGTCTTGCTGGATAAGCTTGTTAGACTCCTTAACGACCAGGGATGTTATGATACGGATTGGATACGGATATAGAAATGATTATTATACCGGTTACATTAAATTATTTCGGATTATCCGCTAGTTTCGGATAATTTCGGTTACGGATATTAGAGTTTTAAGGAATTTTAGAAGTCAAATATAAATACATACTATTTACTACTATACTATATATATTTTACGACGCGACACGTTATGACAGGCTCTTATAACGTGTCGCAATTAGGCTCCGCCCCTATCCGATATTATCCGAAACTTTTATTTCGGATTAGGTTACGGTTATGGATATTATTTTATAGCGTACTAGCGACCCGCCCCGGCTTCGCACGGGTGCAATGCTCTTGCCGCACCGGGCGGCCGGCCGGTACCGCCGCAAACGCTACGTCCCGCAATTTTTAAATCTGTAATAATATCTTCGAAAATATTCACTTAAATCATACGGTGTAAAGGGCCATATAGATCTATATTAAATGAACAATGTATTCAAGGTATTTAATTGGTTAAGGATTAATGCTGTATTCGTTAAATTCGCTTCGAAAATTAGCCATTATTTGTCGTAAAAAGTAAATGACAAAAAAAGTTATTGTGGGTTATCCATAAAAGATAGACATATACCATCACGGACTTTTCTGTAGACCTTTTCAATGTGTACAATACTTAGTACATTATTTTGATAAAACTCGTAGGGTTCAGCCTGCGTTTGCAATGTAAGCGGAAAAAATGTAATTATTTACGACATCACATTAGAAACCTCAAAAATAACAGTACTTCTCCACTATTTAATGAATGTTATTATACATATAAACCTTCCTCTTGAATCACTCGTATCTATTAAAAAAAACCGCATCAAAATCCGTTGCGTAGTTTCAAAGATTTAAGCATACAAAGGGACATAGGGACAGAGAAAGCGACTTTGTTTTATACTATGTAGTGATATCCAATAGTTTCGGTTACGGTTACGGAGCTCCGTAACATCCCTGTTGACGACTGCATCCGGCTCATATTTAATCCGAGGAAATAATTATTATGTGTCAAAATTCACGTCTGAGCTCATATGTTTGTCTATTCGCTAGAGAAGGAGTTTAAGCGCTCTGACTACACTTTTCTCTCTGCTCAACTCTCCCACACCGCCATCCTATCTCATAACTCACTTTCAATATCTATGTTCTTCACACGGAAGGTAAAGGTGAAGGCTTCTAACAATCTCCTACTACTCTGTCCTTCTCATATTTCTGATTTTATCCGTTCTTTCATCTAGAACCTTACTTTTTAGGGTTCCGTAGTCAACTAGGAAGCGATTCTCTCTTCACCGTTTTTGCTTTCTCACAGACCTAGAACTGGATAATCTAAACAAAATTTATTCAGAAGATAAACCAACACAACAGTCTCAGTCTGATTCAGAAGATGATGTGCCTTTAACAGAGATCAAAGTGGAAGAAGAACAAGAAGTATCGAGGAAGAAGCGAAGAGCCAGTGACAAGACACGTGAGTATTAGTGAATCATTGTGTGAGCGAACAGGCCGACTGGTGTTACAAGTTTAGTTGATCTCTCGCTGGAGAGCACACTCCTATTACCCGATGTCTCACTACACATCTGCTTAAAGTAATGAAAACTGACTGGAGATACAAAAAAGAAATGACAGTTACTAGCGAGTGGTATCACAACCCCTGTTTTTGGCTTTGTCGTAGTCAGTAATTACAGCGTATTTTGTTAAGCCCTTTGAATGGAATAGATTTTATTTTGCTCAGAAAGTAGGTACAGGTTACAGGTATTTGTCAAATTTTATGATCTACAGGAAAAGTTTTTAACCAGTGCGCAAATTTTGACATGATAAACTTGAATATATTTTAATAAACACGTATTTTTTATTTTGATATGTGTTAATAGTAAAAAATAAAGTTATCGCTTACGAGACTTATTTACATAGAAATTTATTTTATGGTCGCTTGCCAGTCGGGCGCCCGGTTGACCGACTCATGCGTCGACTGGTCGCCCGACCGGCAAGCTGGTATCAGCTGAGTTGTAGGTAAGTACTTATGTGCGTTCGCTCGATGCGACGGCGCCGACGTAAGTACCTACGCGGTGCGGTTACTGACCGCAATTTCGTGCTACTTTTTTAAGTTTAGGTAATTCCAATTTTTCCTTCATACTTTCATGGGCTTAGGACCTTCAAAATGCAGAAAATAAATCAAGTAATAATTTTTACATTCAAATTAAAACATTTATGTATGATAATTACTCATGATAAAATTTGAATTGAAAAAATTGCATTCTGGCGTATTTAAAAAATTGGAATCAACTACCTATTTACAACAATTTCCAATCAAAAAGAACCTAACACACTAAGATTGTTTATAATTTCTTACCTCTACATTTCGTTAATCACAGTATTTAAGGTATTGTTCGAAGTGACCTCCTCCTTTTTCCAGACATAAACGTGCACGTTTAAATAAGTTTGCATTTAGTTTGTTTAGGACACTAGTATCACTTTTCACTTCATTGAAAGCGTTATTTATTTTTTGTTTTAAGTCATCTAGGCTCTGAGCCTCTTCTACATACACCCGACGTTTCACTTCTCCCCAGAGATAAAAATCACAGGGAGTGAGGTCTGGGGACCTAGCCGGCCATGGTACGGGACCACCCCGACCGATCCAATTTTCCCCGTATTTTTCATTTAAATAATTTCGTACCGCTATGGCGTAATGTGGCGGAGCGCCGTCGTGCTGGTAATAAAAGTTATTATTGTAGCTCAATGGGACTTCATCGATTAATTCTTCGATGGTGGTGTCGAGCATTTCTAAATAACGAGTCCCGGTCAAGGCGCCTTCGATAAAAATGGGACCTATTATTTTATTTTTAATAACACCCGCCCATACGTTTGCGCTGAAACGTATTTGGTGATGCGTCTCTCGTACTAAATGGGGATTATTGAAAGACCACCAGTGCTCATTATGGACATTGTAGAGTCCCACACGTGTGAATAATGCCTCATCCGTCCACAAGATATTTACATCAGGGTGATTTAAAAGCCACTCACAAAAGGCTCGACGTGGTGCTGGGTCTGGGTCATGGAGTTGTTGTACCGGCTGGAAGTGGTATGGATGGAGTCCGGCTGTATTTAGCAGCTTCCATACTGCGTGTTGGCTCACACCAAAACGACGTTCCGCGTCGTAGGTACTGGCTCTCGGATTACGCTCAAAAAAATCAAATATGGCGTCTTCGGCTTCGACTGCCAGTCGAGGTCTGCCAGACCCTAGTGCATGGCTCGGGGTTCTGAACTGGCCGTGATCAAGCAGCCTTTGATTTGCTGCAAGAATTGTCCTTTCATTAGGTACCGTAGGATTACGGATCCCTTGGGCTCGCATACGAGGTACGCTCTCCCTCTCATATCTTCTTCGTGCTGCTCGTAAATTTTCGTGGCTAAGTAGATACACTCGCACCATTTCGTAGTATTCGCGGTGAGTAAAGTTCGACATCGTGACGACACGAGTACGCGGCACACACGCGCGCAGAGATGAATATGAGCGAACGTCCGAACCCCGCTTCCGCAAGTGACGTACTGCAGATCCGCACATCAAAGGCCGCCGCCGGCGCTGCATACCCCCGCCCCCTTCCCCCCGCACCCGTCTCGTACAACGGGCGGCGGCCAGCGCGTTTTCATTCATAGTATTTAATATTATTACGATTAAATTATGTCCATGTTATGCTTATTTCAAAATGGGACAAGGTGGAAAAATGTGAAAAAAAAAGTTATAAACTAAAAATGGAAATGTGTTCTATTACTTACACTGAGCCACCAAAAAAAATTTACGCAGTGGTTAAAAACTTTTCCTGTATACTAACTACCTTAACTAAGGCATGCAAAACACAGTTAATATAATATGCTTATGGCTTAATAAGACACAGTCAAGCTTATATAGATAATATCAAATCAATATAAAATGAAAATAATTAATTATAAGTGAACAATACAAGAATGAGAAACCAAAAAAAAAAGTAATAAAATGTCAGACTAATTTAAATTATTATCCATCAAAAAGTTCGCTAATTGAATAATAACATATATTCATTAATAATTCAGTCAATTTCTTTTTAAATCTGCAAAAAGTAGCTCTTTGGTTCAGATAAAAAACATTCGACAAAAACCTTTCATTTGATTACATTTTGGCGCTTACTAGATTTGAAATCACAGGGTCGGCCGTTGCGAAGCAACCAACACTGTACAAACGAGGAAAAAAACTAGAAGACATAATTACAGAAAAACTAAAGAATAATGAAGAATCAGGCATGAAAGTTACCCAGAACACGTCAAATTGTACGATAGAACTTACTCCGAAGTTCGAAGAACCGTCAACTTATACAACACCTGGAGTTAATATTTACACAAACTGTGATTATAATATTAAAAAAGGCATTTAATAAAACGTCATCGTGTACACACTGGTGAAAAACCTTTCAAATGTGATATCTGTCAGAGCTGTTTCAGTCAAAATGATATTTTGACACGACACATGCGTACGCACACTGGTGAGAAACCTTTCAAATGTGAACTACTCGATTCACGTTTCTTTAATATCGACTACGGTTAGCGATGTAGTTTTTCGATAGTAACTCATGGTAAGAGCTTGTCCAGAAGTAGCGTATTCGACGCGATTCTCTCGTGCGTATCACGCGCGACCGTTTCGCCCAGATAGATCTTACCTACGCGCGAGCATTTGGGGACGAATTTAGTCAGTACAAAATAGAGGTGGGCAAAATGTATCATTTTTGCGATTGGATCATTTGAATCTCGATCACTGAAATGATCCGAATCACTGATATGTTTCATTTGGCTCATTTGGATCATCGGCTCAAAGGATACAAAATACAGAATGTTACGTATACTTACGTTACATTATTATTATGTTAGATTATAAATACATATTATATAAATCTCTTAGCTCTAACTTTATGAATAAAAAGAAAGAAAGTAAGTCAATAATCACTACGCAAACAAACTAAAATGTTTTCGAAAATTTGCGCGGACGAACAAACATAAACAATCTGCCGGCCTCGTGCCGCATCAACGTAATACGAATTACGATAAGTTGTTAGTGAAAACATTAAGTGGTCATTTTTACGTGCATGGATAACGACAACGAAAATCTGTGATAGCATGAATGATGCACATCTCGATTGGTATCTCTAGCCCGTTCACTCACGAAGTCACGACTCGTGAGTCAATAATAAGTAACTCAGTGTGTCCGTCTCTCTTTCTCGCTCGCTCACTGCTTAGTCGCCTCGCGAGCGACGCGTCTCGCGGAGTGTACGAGCAAAGTAATGTTTCAGATCCAATTTGATCCAAATGATGCGTTTGAAACGTTTTTACTGAACCAATCTTTTGACTCACTGAAATGATCCGGATCCGTGAGTCGGTTCCGTAAAGAGTTACACACGCCTAGTACAAAACATGGAGTTGAACGATGCGGTCATGTAGTGGTTAGCTTACCGTCGGTGGAAGAGACAAAAACGGAGAGAAAATAGAATGTATTTAGTACAACCAGTTCTTAATGATAGAATGACACATAGTATGTTTGTAACTATGTATCCAAAATTAAGACAACATGAGAAGAATTTTTTAACAACAAACAATTCCGTATCAAAATGGCGCTCCATTTCCCTGGATACGTGCACTCGCACTGGAGTTCGCGCTGGACGCAACAAGGCGTCCCTAGTATATCGACTCACGCGCATTACGCGCTAGTCGAGAGTCTGGCGTAGTGCACGCGATTTACGCGCGTAATTTGAATTCCCACGATGCGATGTATTGGTGCCTAGTATCTCACTAACGCGCGAGTGATTTCGCGTGAAACGTTTCGCGGCGAATTTGTCCTTTCTGAATCAGCCGTAAGGGTCAAAGATTTTATATATCCTTGGTAAGGGTAAAGTCCTGCGTTCAAAATGTCAATATCAGTCGCGGTGCCTCACTATATTTAATAGGTATATAAAATGAAAAAAAAAAACTTGCAACATTGCCCCTTAGTTCCGAATTACGTCAAAATCGATTTTATCGCGAATATGACTAAATATGGTCACAAAATATATATCAGGACTAGAGTCTGGGTAATTATTAGGATATGAAATCTAATGTAGTCAACACGAGTTCAATAATCAAGGTTGATTAAGAGATCATTGTTAGCTAACAGAAGAACCCTAAAAAAAGTAACGATAATACGTATTTTTTAAATGATTAAATATTATTCAAAATTCCCAAATCGGTTGACATATTAGACAAACTTTATTGAGTACTATTTGTGACGTTGCGCGTTGGTCGGATTCATAATATAATCGCTTTTTACGCAATTCGGAACGCGTGACGTTTTGTCCCCGCTCGTGTTCCGCGCCCGGGAGGGAGTGTATTTGACACATTGGCACTTACAAACTTTGCAAACAAAGGCCAAAATTCAATTCCAAAAATCATCATCAACATCATTTACAAGACACATTTTAGCGGTAAACAAAGAATTATATGAACTGTAGGAAAGACTGACTGATATTCTGGTAAGTTTTATCCTAGACTTATGTATAATAAGCTCAGACCAACAAAAAAATGTTGGTCTGAGATAATAAGTTAAAATACTCATAATTACCTCGAGTAAAAATCGATCAACTCTTCTTCCATGTGCTGCAATCAAAGCAACCCACAAAATTTTGCCTTGAAGAGCATCATACCTTTGCAATGCACTGCGCAACATGCTGTGTTGTGCGTTCACATCTCTACGAGTCTTCATCTCAGTAGATCATACATTAAAGAAATGGGGGACCTTTCTATGGCGTCCAATAAACGGTCACGCAAGCGTCAATGAATTACATCTATCATGAGGTTTTCGTCAGTCCTAAAATACCTCAATCATTGCAAAACGTTGGCTAAACTAACAGCTAAAATTAATTTATCGTGTAATGGACGCCTCATGGTTGGTAATGTAATTTTTTTCACAATCCATCTCTCATTTCTGTGATTCCTCCTCTCGTGACTGTCCACCTTCACATTCTTAAACTTTACTAAGCTTATGACTTCTCTGTATCACGTTTGAATGTAATTCGTTCATAAAATAAAAATAATTGGACATGTTCGTTGCAGTTTGTAACTGAAGACAGTAGACCGATGCTCGCTTGTTTCTTCTGCTGCACTAAACTAAAGCAATGCTGCCAACTGCAGAGAAAATGTCTGGAAGCTGAAGAGCTGCTCACTCAGATGATGAATGAGGATTATAAGGTGAGGTATTTTGGTATGTAAGTAATAAATTTTGAGTTACCTAATACTTAAGTTATCTTATTGTAGCTAAATCCCCTTATAAACCAAAATAACTTCGGGTATTTTAATGGGTTGGTTATATCTCCCATGGTGCATGTAAGCATAGATTCTGATGATGAATGTTAAACAGAATGTGATGCTAGCAAAGAAGAATTACCAGCTGTTTGTGAGAGACTAGATGATGTCATTGAGTCAGAGGAGGGACATCAAAGCGATGGTATGTTTAAAACAACAAATATACAGGTATTGAACCTAGATTAACCTTTCAATTGTGATAATTACAGACACAATTGAAAGACAATAGGTGCGCGAACGCCGGCGTTCGCTTGGGGTTTAATGAATTAATACCAAGCTACCTATAAAGTTCCCTTTCCTAGAGAGGAGGCCTGAGTCCCAGCAGTGGGAACATTAAAAAAAATGGCTGATTCATCATCAGCCATTTTTCAGGTAGGCAGCAAATAAATTCAGTTTTAAAATAGAAACAAGTAGTTATTATAATATACCTAACTGTAATAGTCAGACATTAGGTGTTGCAACATTTTTTTTGTACATAATTATATGTTCTAGAATATCATCATTAGGTTTTACAGCATACGCAATGTGAGGAGATTTACAGTTACTTTATTTACACTTTGGGTTACCATATTTCATATGTAAGCACACTCGGTCCTATAATGTTCCCACTGTTGGGCCTCAGGCCTCTTCTCTAGGTTAGGGAATGGGCCGTAATCCACCATGTGGGCCCAGTACGGGTTGGTGGAAGTCCCATCTTTGAATTTTTGGTTCCAGGACATGCCGGTTTCCTCACAATGTTCCTTAATTCCTTCACTGTCTCGAGAGCTGTGGTGATGAAATAAATTATACAATTATGCGCCTGGCTGGGTTTGAACCCATGACCTAAGTCAGGGCCGTTTTTACTTGGCCACCACTGCTATTTCAGATATAGTCATCATCGTCATCATTTCAGCCAATACACGTCCACTGTTGGACATAGGCCTCCCCCAAGCGTCGCCACAACAAACGTTCTTGTGCGTCCCGCATCCAGGTCATCGGTCCACCTAGTAGGAGGCCTTCCAACGCTGCGTCTTCCGGTGCGCGGTCGCCACTCCAGAACCTTTCGGCCCCAATGGCTACCTGTTCTGCGAGCAATGTGCTCTGCCCATTGCCACTTAAGTTTGGCAATTCTTCGTGCTATGTCGGCAACCTTGGTTCTCCTGCGGATATCTTCATTTCTGATTCGACCTACCTACGCAGAGATATTAGGAAAAGGTGTGTATGTACTTTATTCCACGGTTGTCTGCCGCCTTCTATAGTAGGTATACATTAAGGCGTATAGACCAAATTCAAATTCAAATTCAAAGCATTTATTTCAAATAGACCATTTACAGGCACTTTTGAATAGTCAAATGTCGGTCAGTCCAAGAAAAGTGAAGCTAAATTGCACGTTCCAAAGAGTAGGTCTCTATGGAGAAGAACGTGCAAGAAACTCCATGGACACTCTTTTAAATCATATTATGTGTTACATATAATGCTTGGTTACATATTACTTGTTGCTTCTATCATGTGAGCACAATGTCGATAGTGAAATAAAAATGTAAAATAATTAAAAGATAGAAACTGAATTAAGCCACTGGCAGCTAAGAGATGACCAGTCCCATCTGACGGCACCCGTTCACGAGCATGACGCGTGCATCAGCCCCACTCAGCTCAACCATTTTGAAGGGAACTGAACGACCCAATAACACGTGCCACCAACAGCGAGACATTTGAGTGAGCATGACAAACTCTCAACTGCCATGCTCGTAATGTCAAAAAAAAAAAAAAAAGTTGTAACCTAATAAAAATGCTCCATGGTGCTTCACATTCACAAACTTGGAAAAAGTGCTTCTACATTATACAATGCAATTGTGTCTTTCAAATTAAAAAATAATAATATTAGTTTCCAACTAATCAACTAATTAGTACGCCCTAGTGGTAGTGGAGCTGGACCAGCATTGAGCCAAGCATTTTTATCTTGAATATAATCCTCCAACTTATAATATGCTTGTCTGCATAGTGCGCGTTTAATACAAGATTTAAATTTCGTTTCATTGAGTTCTAATATGTGGGGAGGTATTTTATTATAACATTTCAAACAGTACCCCATGAAAGAAGAGGCCACTTTAGCCAGTCTGAAACCTGGTTGAACTAATTGATCCCTATTTCTTGTAACATAATTATGTCTATCGCCTCTTTTGCTAAAAAGATGAAGATTTTTTCTAACATACATTATGTTTTCATAGATATATTGACAAGGTACTGTCATTATGTTAATATCTTTAAACAGTTCCCTTAAAGAATCGCACCGGCGGAGATTGTAAATCGCTCTGATGGCTCTTTTCTGTAATATAAAGATTGACTCGATGTCAGCAGCCCGTCCCCATAGTAAGATACCGTACGACATGACACTATGAAAATAACTAAAATAGACTAGTCTAGCGGTATCAACATCCGTAAATTGGCGGATTTTTCTAACAGCATATGCAGCTGAGCTAAGCCGACCTGCAAGAGAAGTTAAGTGAGGACCCCATTGTAGCCTTGAATCAAGCGTAATCCCCAGGAAAATCGTTTTATCAACAAATTCTAGTTTTTCATTATTCAATACAATGTCACAATCACTACTTTTGACATTCGGTAAGGAAAATCTTATGCATTTAGTTTTTTTCCCATTTAGAACCAGATTATTAGCAGTGAACCAGTTTTGAACCTGCAATAGGGCGCTATTTTCGTTGTCAAGATTGTTAGTTTTTCTATTTATCTTAAAAATCAAAGAAGTGTCGTCGGCAAACAACACCATATTAAGTTTATTTTGCAACAAATTGGGTAAATCATTAATATAAACTAAAAACAAAAAAGGACCTAAAATTGAACCTTGGGGCACCCCCATTTCAACATTCAATCCCGACGAATTGACACCGTTTATTTGCACTAATTGCTGTCTATTATTCAAATAAGATTTTAATAAGCTTAACGCTGCATTGCCTAGTCCGTAATGCTTGAGTTTCCGAAGCAATGTTTCATGAACTACACAATCAAACGCCTTAGATAGGTCGCAGAAGATGCCTATAGCATCTTGTGCCTCTTCCCACGCATTAAAAATGTGTTTTAGTAAGGAAACACCCGCGTCAGTTGTACAACGTCCTTTGGTGAAGCCATACTGTTTATCATGTAGGATGTTATTGGAGTTAAAATGACTAAGCATTTGATTTAACATTACCTTTTCAAATATCTTGCTAAGAACCGGCAAAACGGACACCGGCCTATAATTATTAGTGTCTTTACTATTCCCGGATTTAAAGAGCGGTATCACTTTACTATATTTCATTAGATCTGGAAAGACTCCTTGATCTATACACAAATTAAATATTAAAGCCAAGTACGGCGCTATAGTCTCAATAATTGAGGTACAAACTTTTATAGACATACCCCACAGATCTTCTGTCAATTTAATCTTGATTTCTTTAAAAGCTTTTATTACTGTTATGGGGTTTATATGTTTAAAGTTAAATTCAGTTGAACAGGCTGCAACGTTCGCCTGTAATAAATCAAAAGCATGCGATGGCGACGAATTTAGGGCTTCAGTAGTTTTAATTGGTATACTGGTAAAGAAATTTACAAATTCTTCTGCAACTAGTTTGTTATCGCTAATGAGACCATGATGAGTTTCCAATGTGTAATCATTATTATTTCTTTTGTTTCTGTTGGTTTCATTATTTATAATATTCCAAACTGTTTTTATTTTATTATCTGCTGTTTTAACTTTGTTGCTAATGTATAAGGCCTTAGCTGCCTTACAAGTATTTTTAAACATTTTAGAATAAGTAGCAACATATTTATTAAAAGTTTCAGTGTTAATAATAGGCTTAAGGCCATACAACTCGAAAAGTCTTTCCCTACTTATTCTGATTCCTTTAGTTGCCCAGTCACTAAATCTAAACTTAGGGCAGATAGTTTTAGTTTTTTTCTCAAACATCTGATTAAACTCCTTTTGAACTACTGAAAAAAAATTTTTATACAAAATATTACCATTGTTTTCTGCAAGGTTCCAATCACCCAACCTGCTAGTTATAGTGCTATTAAATTTATTTAATTTACCGGATGTTATTGGTCTGAATTGTATCTGCACTTGTTGTATTGGTAAGTTGGATTCAAATGTTACCATTAGGCCGCTATGATCAGAAGGCAGATAATTTACAATGGCTTTTTCTAAATACTTGCAGCAACAAAAAACATTATCGATACATGTAGCAGTAGTTGTCGTTGTTCGAGTTGGTTCAATAAACACATTTGATAAATTAAATGATTTGAAAAGATTTAATAATCTACTGCTAATTGAATTATTTTCTAAAATATTAACATTAAAAACCCTTGAACCAGGGTCTTTAATTAACATTAAAGACCCTTGAACCATCTGGCCGAAATTATGTGAACGCAACTCTCGCACTCGCCTAGGCGGCAGTACGCAAATCTGTGCATTTTTTTTTTTTTTATAATGTATTGGCTCGCGTTTGACCACATTTTGCGGCCAGCAGTGCCCGGAAAACGCTTTTAATTCATTTTCTCTGCGAGATATTGATTAATTTACATATGCAATGTTCACTTTGAAGAATATTTAACCACCAATTTTTATGTGTAAAAATGTTTCTAAAGGTCCAAGCCGTTTCGAAGGAGTAGGGAAAAGTTGCGTAATTGCTAAATATTTTTTTTGAGTAAAGTATTAATTGCACGAAAAAATCAAATGTTGATATTATTGTTCATGAATCTATAATAAACATATATTGTTTCTCAGAAAATCACTGTTTTATGGCACTTTTCGGGCGCTTGGGCCTTAATATAGCAATAGCAATAGTCATCATCATCTTCCTGCCCTAGTCCCGTTTTATTTGGGGTCGGCACTACACGTTTTTTTTTTTTTCATATGTTGCAGTAGTCAACTATTTTAATTGAAGACAAAATCTGCTTTTGCTGCTTTTCGAGGTATGGAGGGGGCTCAATGTGTATAGCTAGCTACTAGCTTAGCAGAGTAACATGTAATGTATCAGATACGGTATCAAGTGAGTACGTAGACACCGCTGCGAGCCGCTCGCGCGTGGAGCGCTGTCCAATTACCGTCACGGATCTTGAGCGCTGGCTTCAAGTTACGCAGAAGTCAAATATTCAGTCTCTTAAGTGGTGCGAGGTGAGACGCGGGGGCGGGGAGTGTCAATGATTGGCCCGCCGCGCCATCGCGTCATAAACGTCACTCCTGATTCGTTCCCTGCGTTGCTGCATGTATCTAAAAACGAAGACGATTGGCTCGGCAATGTATGGAATGCGCAAAGCGATCCCCACTCTGACGCCGAGCGCCGAGTGTCCTCTAACTAAAAAGCAGCTAAGTGCTTTGTTTTCTAAGTAACTTAGCTGCTTTTTAGTTAGAGGACGGCAGAATAGTAAGCTTACAGTGCGCTCGTGGACGGCCACACGACCGCTTGTGTAATGAGCATGAATATGAACGCAGCACTAGCCATTTGAGACATGTTGTCGGCGTGACGTCGTCGCTAGCACTGCGGATCCGACAGCTCGTGACCTCGCAGCTAGATATGCGGTGAACCGTGGACGAGCCGTACCCACTTGCAGGTTGATACAGTATCTGATACGAAATAGAAATCAGAAACGTTTATTTCAAATAGACCAGTTACAGGCACTTTTGAATTGTCAAAATGTCGGTCAGTCAAACAAGTGAAGCTAAATTGCACGTTCCAAAGAGTAGGTCTCTATGGAGAAGAACGTGCAAGAGACTCCATGGACACTCTTAAATCGTATTGAGTTACATTAATCATCGTTACATGTTTCTTTTTTGCTTCTATTATGTGAACACAATGAAGATAAGCAATAAAAATTAAATAATAATGGTAACAAAAAAAATAGAATAAGTCACTGGCAGCTAAGAGATGACCAGTCTCAACTGACGGCGCCCGTTCACGAGCATGACGCGTGCATCAGCTCCACTCAGCTCAACCATTTTACGTTACATGCAACACTGCTAAGTGAATATCCAGCTTATTATTTGGTGACCTATCCTATATTTTGGTTATATGTTACAGCTATACTCTAAACTACGACCAACTCCTGTGTTTCGATGGGCTGATTCAGTCACCCATGGTGTGTGAGCACAGTTGATGAATGTCAAACAGAAAGCAAAGCTGGTGCATGCCTCACATTCTGTTTGACATTTATCAATATGCTTGGAATCTACAAGCTGCAGGGTTGCGGATCTAGAAGCTGCACAAGCACTGGGGATCGAAGCAGCTGAGGACCCTCAAGCTACTGCATCAGCATCTGTCAACTTACATTAAGTACTTTTAATACACAAGTCGGTAAGACTCGTATTTATATGCGGAGCCAAGAAAATTCTAGATACCGACGTCCCGCGATCGATCCAGAATTCCAGAACCATTGAATCGCTTCTCAAAGTCATAAATCATTTTTATTGCTCGTGGTAATAAGAGTCACTTTCATGCGAATTTCGACTCTATTGTTAACGTCGGAGAGTACCATTTCCCTTATCGGCTAGATAAATACCTAACTTCTACTTGTAGGTACTTTGTGGATGTTTCGAGATTTTTCTAAGCCTAGCTACGCACAACCATTCTGGACCTTACAAACAGCAATGCGTTTTAATTATTACTTACTAGGTACTTGTTATTTTCTCGGAGATTATTATGGCGTAACAATATTTTGAAGATCAATATGGACCCTGTCGAGCACAGTAAAGTTAGGAGAGAGGATGGCTAAATTACAATGCATGGAATTTATTATTATTGACAGATCTAATAGATGTAGTTATGTATGTATATGGTGTAATGTTATAAAATTATGTTTATTTTTGTCATCGTTATTATTAATTTCAAGTATAAGCATGTTTATTTATTATGTCTATGTAAATATAAGTATTGGTAGATATTGTTAGAATTTTATTTATCTTTTCGTCATTATTATGAAATAGGTCATGTTATTATTGATTAATTTATATGTGTAATGTATAATTTACTTATTTTATATAAGTAAATTAAATGTCAGATATTTTATTAATTTTTGTTGTAATTGGTATGAAATTATGTCATTATTGATTAATTTATGAATTTAATATCTTAATATAAGTATATTAAATGTCAAATATTTTAATTAAGTTTTTCATTTGTTTTTAATGAGCTGATCTGGAGTTTCAGGAGAATGTAAATATTTTGGACTGGGTGGGTATATCTTAGGTTTTGTGTAAAAAAAACCGCTTAACTTCTAAAAAGCTGTAAGTATTCATGAAAATCTTCTAAGTTATTAAGTCATTATTAATAGCTTGGATTTTATATTGCTACTTTATAAAAATGTTGTTGATTAGTACAGTTACCGGCACCGATCATGAGCGCTCGGCGTCAGAGTGGGGATCGCTTTGCGCATTCCATACATTGGCGAGTCAATCCTCGTCGTTGTTAGATAAATGCAGCAAGCGCAGGGAACAAATCACGAGTGACGTCTATGACGCGATGGCGCGGCGAACCAATCACTGACATTTCACCCCCCCCCCCCCCCGCGCGTCTTACGTCGCACCACTAAAGAGACCGAATATTTGACTTCAGCGCAACTTGAAGCCAGCGCTCAAGATCCGTGCCGACAACTATACAGTACCGTTAGTATTTTGTGACCAAAAGCCTTAATGCAGATAAGTTATAATTATATCTTAATTATTGCCAATGGTTGTATTGATTCTATGTATGTCCCATACTCTGACTTTTGTTTCTAATTACCTACCTATGCTATACGGTATTAGAGAATACTTATCCACATTTTTTACCTTACTACCTATTATGAAATGGCCCAAAATATACATAGAACATAGATACTTGTGGATGTTAATGTGATATAGTCTGTCTAAAAAGTCAAATGACTTGGGAATTTTATATAATTTTTAATCATTTAAAAAAGACATATATTCGATAATTTTTATAAGGTTCTTTTATTAGTAAACAATGATCAAGATCTCTTAGTCAACTTTGATTATTGAACCAGTTTTAACTACAGCAGATTTAATTTTGCCCTAATAATTACTCAAGTTGTTTAACTTTTTGACAGCCTGAAACCATATTTAAAATTGTAAAATGTGTCCATAAAATTGTATAATTAAGTTACCGTGTAGTTTCTTAGCCGTTCTTCTTCATGATTACCTAAGTGCGGTAGGCAGACGCCAGATATCAATAAAATAACGTTCATTGGCATTTCGTAATATCTCTGCGTAGGTACCCTAAAACAAACGAACTGTTTTTTATTACTAGAAAATTAAAAGAATCACGATAGATGTTTATTGGAGATAGCTTTATGTGTTCGTTTTTTGAAATTAATAGTACCTATCAACAAAATGGAGGGTCAATGATAATTACTTTTTTGTTATCTGTACCCCTAGCCAAGTTGCTAATCTGCAATAGTTAACGCTTGTAGAAAGCTTCAAATGTACGAGAATGACGTCGCCTCGCTCAGTCACGTGGACAGAACAAAAGAATTGGCGGCATGGTCATGGTCATGGCAAGCGAAACGGTTGTAACTTGGCTAGAGAGGCTGGCGCCTACTTTAGTTTCCGAACGAGCCAGCAGTTGATTCGATTAATTGACAACCCTATTTGAAATAAATGATTAATCTTGTATTTATGTGCTTTTCTTCATAAATCGGTCCCTTTCCCTACACAAATTATAGTAACTTTAATAATGACTGTGTGTAGTCAATAACCGATATCCGTGGTGTTGTTTTTAGGTACTAACTAACAATAGTAACGACGTCAAAGGATAAATAATAATCTCCGGTAATCGAACCCAGAACCTCCACATTAAAATTAAACGTAATTTATTTAATTAAAGGGCTTTGTCGCTTAGCGACCACATCGCCCAGTACAGAAAACAAAAACTTACAAACTACCTTAAGGCTCATTCAAAAAATTGTTTGGCTTTATCGGACATTGGAGAAGAGAGGATTGCATTACAAATGCCAATATCATAAGATTTACTGAGTCCAGAAACATTCCTTCTTGTATTTTCGTTCCGGACACACTCCATCAATATGTGGAAAACATCATCAACCACACCACCAGTTATCACAATTTGGAGACAAAACTTTCTTTATTAAATAGTTAAATTTATTTGATGAAGAAAGTTTTGAATATGTCCGGAACGAAGTCTTACAGCTATAGTTCATAGATTTATAAGAACATCCAGATGCCTAGTACGCGCTGTCTAAATGCTTCGAATTCAAAGACACCAAAATAGCGTCTTCGTTTGTTAGCCCCGCCCACAGGCCGCCATTACGCGACAGACGTTCAAAGCGCGTCTGCGTTTTAACGCTGTTAATTATAATTTAAAAAAAGGCTGTTTGTGCGGTGAAATCTCGTAAAAACTACACTGCAAAAAAAGACAAGGATACGAACATTACTTTTCACAGATAAGTTTGCAATTTTATGGTGAATTTCTACGTATTTCATTGAAAATATTACGAAAACTAAATAAAAACAAAACGACTCCATAATATTTGAGTATTGCCAAGGTACAGTATGAAATATTTTTACCCTTGTGCTGCGATATTTTAATGTTGTAAAATGTTACGAAATCAACATTACTATTAACAAAAAAAAATATATCAATGGTTGCCAAGGATATGAAATACTTTTACCATCTCTTAAAATACTGCGATATTATTGAGTCAACAAACGGATTTGGAGCAAAACAATATTTCAGGTACGTTTGTTACGTTAACGTACGTATGTTTGTGTAGTGATAACTCTCAAAGCAGTACAATACGCGGCAAATAAGTTGAACCATCATGACGGTCGACTTTGAATGCGCAGTAACCGATTTTCGTGTTTCAATCGAAGTCCAGCACTACACCAACCAATATACCAATATATATGTAGCCAATCCTTGTCGTTGTTAAATACATGCAGCAAGCGCTCGGAAGGGACCGAATCAAGAGTGACGTCCATGACACGATGTCGCTGCAAGCCAATCACTGACACTCCCCGCCCCCGCGTCTCACTTCGCACCACTAAAGAGACCGAATATTTGACTTCTGCGCAACTTGAAGCCAGCGCTCAAGATTCGTACCGATATTGTACTTATACAGTACGCTTGGCTACATATATATTGGTTAGCAGAACAACCGCGGTTTTGACATCAAAACAAAAGTGACATTGTTCACACTTGTACGGTTTTCGATTCACCAGTGTGTATGGGACTATGTCTTACTACGCTGACATATATTACATTAGTGTGGTTTCTCGCCAGTGTGCGTACGAATATGTGCTATTAAACTATGCTTCTGACTAAAACAAGCCTGACCTTCTTCACATTTGTAAGGTTTTTCACCTGTATGCGTACGAATATGACTTGTTAAACTTTGCTTCGCATTAAAACAACGCTGACATTCTTCACATTTGTAAGGTTTCTCGCCAGTGTGCGTACCACAGAACAGAGGAATGTAGATAGAAATCGCATAGCACTTCATTTGTATCGAGACCAGCGTACCCAAACTCACACAAAGACAGGTATATCATATTTCATAACACTAAGAAATCCTTAATGTGATTGAGCATTTTAATATAAATTTAAAGAAGGCAGTTTATCCATCGTTCCGTTTTAGAAAATAAACCATATTTAAGTGTAAACAGAGTTGTTTGTTATCTACCCTTTAACGAATTACCTCGCATAGAATAATTATA
Source organism: Mythimna albipuncta (assembly GCA_929112965.1). Taxonomy (NCBI): domain Eukaryota; kingdom Metazoa; phylum Arthropoda; class Insecta; order Lepidoptera; family Noctuidae; genus Mythimna; species Mythimna albipuncta. The sequence continues at coordinate 11,207,014 of OV815985.1, forward strand.
AGAACAATTTCCACTATTCTCCACTAGATGACATTACAACCTTTGATTTCATCGAAGGATTAAAAACAGATCAAGCTCGCTTTTTCATTTACTATCGAAGACACTTCCGCTTGACCATCGCGATCAGACGCGTGGATGGCAAACCACGCGTCTGTTCGCGGTGCCGCCGCGGAGATCGCCGCCCACCTTCCTCTAAAATTTCTGGAACCGACGTGTCGGCATCGCGGACATAGCGTCGCATGGCGTGGCGTGGATCAAGTGTAGCTCTAACAGTCTATTTTCTATATGAAATGTATTTATTTTATTTTATAAGTACAGTGACAGACTACAGACTAAGACAATTTAGACAGTTAATACAAAATACAGTACATAAATCTGAAATCCAATTATTACTGTACATAGCATTCAATGCTTAATGTGCTTCATTAGTGAAGACCGAAGCTTCCAGATCGGCTTGTTTTAATACCAAAATTTTCTTTTTGTGCGCCTACCATATTTTCTCTTCACTACCCTAGGTTTACTGGAAGAGAATGCCTAAGGCATTAAGTCCGCCTATGTACTTTGTGTTGCATCAAAATTAAATAAATCGGCGTGTAAAGCACACGTGTGAGCAGTGTAGTGTACCTTTAATTATTGGTGGGTGTATGGTAAAGGTCAATAACACACAAAATATTAGTTATTATTCCAAATTATTTTATTTAACTGTTCTCTCAAATGTCGCTACATAATATTCAAATAATACTCTTTATTTACCATTTGGCCTTCTGGCAAGAATACCAAGTGTACAACACCGCAATAGTCAACATGATTTCAATTTCATCACGTCTCGCCAACACTAATAATGTGTTTCAAGATTGTTGGGTTGGAATCGATTCGTTTTAGCACAGAGAAAATTCAGATCTTTTGGGATTAGTCAAGCGGGAACATCTTTCATACTCCAGTGATTGTTTTAAATAACACGGATCGACTCGTGAGACACAGAAAGTTCAGCAGCTATCTCTCTCAAACTTGAACTAGGATTTCAGTCACTATTTCCTTCACTTTTGCGATTTTAACTTCAGTTGAAGACTTTGATGCACTACTAGACAGAGTGAGGCAAATCTTTCATTATATCCAACCGCGTTTGAACGCATTCTACCATCATTAGCATATGTTTTTGATTAAGTCGATTCACCAAAAGCCTTATTTGTTCGATGCTTTTGTCAAATATGAAATTCGCAATATGCCAGATTATATAAAAATATAAGAAAAAAAAATCATTACATCATAAATATAACTATCTAATAATATTTGTCAACAAGGATCAAGATTATAACGTCATACTAACTTAAAAATACAGAAATCGTATGTAAACAGTGTTGGTTTTCATTGAAAACACCTTCTTTCTCTTCTTGTTTTTGATGAACTTATTAACCATAGTGTGTAGCAGTTTTCGCACGTTACTGTTTATTGTTTTTCCCATAATTAAGCAATTATTCTTGAAAAATAAATATCTGTTTACAAAACTGACAATTGCGATCATAGACTTTGACGTGATTTTTTTCGGCAAAACAATGTTGCCAATTTAATTTAAAAAAAAAACTCCAGGTTACGCTTTCAGTAGACGCACTCTAACTCACTATCGATAATGGTAACCTCTAATTGAGCAGCTGACAGTGACATTTGGTGACTGTTTTAGAATATTATTTTGAAAGTAGACCTTATTCTTTATAAAGTCAACTTCTATTTGTTTATTTTTTATGAGATCTTATTTTTCAAAAATAATCAAAATAAAATAAACCAGGCCTAACCGATGATAGGATTTATCAACATTTGATAAATTCTTGATTCTTCTGTCGTGTTTGCACTTCAAAACAGCACAGATGGGCATATTTATATTTTTTTAACTAGTTATTATCACCGTGGCAACCGTAACTAGACTGATGTGCGTGGCGCATGCGCCATGGAGCATAAGCGATACTCCGCAAAACTCGGGGTACGCGCGCCCCGCCTACTTACTCCTTCTATCTACTGTATGATTCCTATGTTTTGTGGTGCGTACGAATGTGTACTGTTAAATTATTTTTCCGCCTAAAATAAAGCTGACATTCTTCACATTTGTAAGGTTTCTCGCCAGTGTGCATACGAATATGTGCTAATAAACTATGCTTCTGACTAAAACAAACCTGACATTCTTCACATTTGTAAGGTTTCTCGCCAGTGTGCGTACGAATATGTCTTGTTAAATTATTTTTTTGACTAAAACAAAGCTGACATTTTTCACATTTGTAAGGTTTCTCGCCAGTGTGCGTACGAATATGTCCTATTAAACTGTGTTTCTCACTAAAACAAACCTGACATTCTTCACATGTGTAAGGTTTCTCGCCAGTGTGCGTACGAATATGTTTTTTTAAACGGCGCTTCTCACAAAAACAAGCCTGACATTCTTCACATTTGTAAGATTTCTCGCCAGTGTGCGTACGAATATGTCTTGTTAAATTATTTTTTCGACTAAAACAAAGCTGACATTTTTCACATTTGTAAAGTTTCTCGCCAGTGTGCGTACGAATATGTCTTGTTAAATTATTTTTTTGACTAAAACAAAGCTGACATTTTTCACATTTGTAAGGTTTCTCGCCAGTGTGCGTACGAATATGTCCTATTAAACTTTGTTTCTCACTAAAACAAACCTGACATTCTTCACATGTGTAAGGTTTCTCGCCAGTGTGCGTACGAATATGTTTTTTTAAACGGCGCTTCTCACAAAAACAAGCCTGACATTCTTCACATGTGTAAGGTTTTTCACCTGTATGCGTACGAATGTGACTTATTAAACTTTGCTTCGCACTAAAACAACGCTGACATTCTTCACATTTGTAAGGTTTTTCGCCAGTGTGCGTACGAATGTGATGTGATAAATCACACTTCGAACTAAAACACCTCTGACAGATATCACATTTGAAAGGTTTTTCACCAGTATGAATCCGAATACGTTTTATTAAAACTCTAGGTGTTGTATTACTTAAAGTTTCTTGTGTTTCCGGAATAAGTTTAGACGTACAATTTATAGCGTTCTGGGTAGCTGTTGTGTCTGACTTGTGTTTATTTTTCTTTTGATTTCCTGTCTCATCTTCTACTTTGTCTCCTCGTATGTGCAGTTTACGTGTCTTTGTGACGACCGCTCCTGTAATAAGTAATCTAGTAAGCGCCAAATTCAAAAATTCAGAGAATCGATTGGTTCTCATTAGGGCCGAAAAGTTACATTTTGCAGGTTTTAGAAAATTTGTAATAATTATGGCGGAGCGGGAGATAGTGTCAGACTCTTACTGACTAAAAACCCACCCCGTTCCTTCAAGCCTTCATACCGGGGCACGAGCTATCTTTCGAAACTAACCCTGGCCCCAGTAGGCTTCGACCCACCTGGGCCACTGCTGTTGCTGACAGCTCCTTGAGGCGCGCGGGAATAGTGCGCGCCGTCGACGACTTGGGCTCGGTCCGGACAGCGAGCTACCCATAGCTCGCCATCCGCAATCGGAAACCCGGCGGCGGCGAGAGCGCCGTTGCCTGATCCGTTCGGCCTCCTCCTTTCCTAGCATTATTGCTTCGCAGAAGTCGGTCGCTTGCCACTCCTCATCGCTACGGACCATGCTCTGAACCAAGGCCCGGCGCGAGAGGTTTGCGCCAACGATCGTACCCACCAGGGCACGGCGATGCTCCGCCCAAGACACTAGTCGGCCTGTTCGCTCACACAGTGATTCACTAATACTTACGTGTCGTGTCACTGGCTCTTCGCTTCTTCCTCAATACTTCTTGTTCTTTTTCTTCCATTTTAATTTCCATTAAAGGCACATTAACTTCTGAATTAGACTCAGACAGTCGTGCTGGTGTATCTTCTACGTCTGAACAGCTATTGTTTAGACGTTCCCATTCTAGGTCTGAAAGCAAAAACAGTGACGAGCTACTTGTTAATACATAGGATAACTGAATAAACTTACAAAAACGTATAAACATAGAATGAGACACGCCTGTAGCGTAAGTAATTTCTTTTTAGGGTTCCGTAGCCAAATGGCAAAAAACGGATCTGTCCGTCCGTATGTCACAGCCACTTTTTTCCGAAACTATAAGAGCTATACTGTTGAAACTTAGTAAGTAGATGTATTCTGTGAACCGCATTAAGATTTTCACACAAAAGTAGAAAAAAAGCAATAAATTTTGAGGGTCCCCATACTCTGAACTGAAACTCAAAAATTTTTTTTTCATCAAAACCATATATGTGGGGTATCTATGGATAGGTCTTTAAAAATGATATTGAGGTTTCTAATATCATTTTTGGTTTAGGCGCATTAGGGCTAATTCTCATTTTGACAACCGACTCCCAAATGGACTACTTCTCATTATGGCCACTTCTCATTTTGGCTACTTCTGATTAGGGCTACTTCTCACATGGGCTACTTCTCACTTGAGCTACTTCTCACTTGGGCTACTTCTCATTAGGGCTATTACTCATTATACTTCTCATTAGGGCTACTTCTCAAAATTTGGAAATGTTTATTGAAATAAGTACTTTATGTATATAAACATGTTTATTTATTCATAAGAGATCAATTCCATTATTTTAAGAATAAATCAACATTAATTGAACCAATGTAATTGGTAAGTATACAATATTTCTTTCTTCTTCTTGTAATTACTTTAGTCTAGTTTAAAATAACATTTATTAATTTATCTAAGATCGTCTGATTTATTTAAGTATGTATTTTAGTGTTAAGTATAGTACTAAGTTTTTTTTTCTTTACCAATAATTGTTTAACTTGTTTTGTAATGCACCATGTGCAACCCCATTTTATGTCCAGTCAATCTCTTTCCATACCAGGTTTCCTGGAAGAGATCGCGGAATTTGCATTCAATTTTCAATTGCAAGCAAGTAACATAATATAAAAGTTCTGGTAATGTGTTGTAACTTCGATATCGATGTTTTAATAATAGTGTATTTTTTTCGATTTATGACGCATTAAAAAAAAACTACTTACTAGATTTCGTTCAAACTTATTTTCGTTAGAAGTTTTTATAGTAGGTAATGTACATCATATATTTTTTAAGTTTTATCATTTTCTTATTTTAGAAGTTAGACACACACATTTTACCACTTTGGAAGTGTCTCTCGCGCAAACTATTCAGTTTAGAAAAAAATTATATTAGAAACCTCAGTATCATTTTTGAAGACCTATCCACAGACATCCTACACGTATGGGTTTGATGAAAAAAAAATTTTTGAGTTTCAGTTCTAAGTATGGGGACCCCCAAAATTTATTGCTTTTTTTCTATTTTTGTGTGAAAATCTTAATGCGGTTCACAGAATACATCTACTTACAAAGTTTCAACAGTATAGCTCTTATAGTTTCGGACAAAAGTGGCTGTGACATACGGACGGACAGACAGACAGACAGACATGACGAATCTATAAGGGTTCCGTTTTTTGCCATTTGGCTACAGAACCCTAAAAATTACTCTTAAAAACATACCATCACTTTGATGTTCCTCCTTTGGCTTAATGACATCATCTAGTCTCTCACAAACAGCTGGTAATTCTTCTTTGACAGCAATGTTTCCAATATGGCTGACATCAACTATACTGATGTTCTCTACAGGAGTTACTGTAAGCCCACTGGAATACTTTAGCTGAACTCTGTTTACTGAAGATTTCGGCTGCAAAAGGTTATTACATTTAGGTAATCCTGATGTTCTTTATTGCGCACAAACACAAACAAGTACAAACAAATTTCAATGGTCACTCAAGAGCCTTAATTTTTTGTTGGGGAAAATCATCCAATGACTACCCCCGCTCTTGGGCGGAGTGGGAGATAGTGTCAGACTCTTACTGACTAAAAAACCCACCCCGTTCCTTCAAGCTTCAGATCGACGACTTGGGCTTGGTCCGGACAGCGAGCTACCCATTGCTCATTGCGCAAGCCCGCACCTACGGTGGCAATTGCCGCCTGTCACCATTAGTAGTTGAGTGACCATTAGCACATCTGTTAATCTGTCGTCTCATTTTCCAGAACTCACCACAATACGCACACACCTCACCGGTCGTGACTCGCTATTTTGGAAACCACTGCTCTAGATAATATCACTAGTTATCACTTGTACACTTACTAAATACCCTTACTAGTTGCAGAACACCTCACCTCATTCATCATCTGAGCAAACAGCTCTTCTGCTTCCAGACATTTTCTCTGCAATTCGCAGCATTGCTTTAGTTTAGCAAAGCATAAGAAACAAGCGAGCGCCGGTCTTCTGTCTTCAGTTACAAACTGTAACGTGACATAATTATAGCATTTGACTAAGGAACAGAATACTTCCCATACACGGGTGAAGTTAAGTGATAAGATGATATAAGGTACTTACTGGAATATCAGTCAGCGTTTCATATAGTTCATGCAAGTCCTTGTCGACAACTATGTACATGCGAACATTCTCTACTAAACATATTCTGCACATTGGCATTCTTTCCATCTTTCCGCCCCTAAGGCTACCCACTGACCAAATAACTTAGTTAATATATAAAATACAACAATGTTGAATGTCGAAAGATAAACTCAGTAAATATCGTGTGATCGTATTATGGTATGCACTACTTTCGTGGAACGCTTGTGACAGCCGGGCAATAAGCCGTATATTCCTGGACGTCTAGGAAGTATATAAGAATTATTTTAATAATCTTAAATCAAAATTTTTCAGTATTTGCTGTCTCTAATCCCGTAGATAACAAATTAATTTTGATTTTAACCGAACCAAAACAAAACTAATTTTCTTTTTTTTGTTGTTTCGTTCCGTTTACGGAACCGGCTAAGGTCACAGACCATGCTGCCAAGTCATTAGCAAAACAAAACTAAATCGGTCATGTAGGACCTCTGTCCACTGTAATGTTCTCGTACAAACACTGGCTCGCTTGCAAGCGCACGCGCACGTGTACTCTCGCTCACAGCGCAGTAGTAACTAACCGTGGCTGACATAAGCGTCGCTTGACCGAGATAGCGTATATCTATATTTAAGTATAGATACTCCTAATACAAACACTACATCCCTTTCATGTTCAAAAATATTTATTTGAGATTAAAAGGAAACTATAAAAAATTCGAAGCAAAGGTACAGTAAAGAAATATCCTTCCACATCGATTTAAACTTTTGATTAACAGCTGATCCTTAATTCTCATCTCCGTTATTTTAACAAATCTTTAAATGGATCTAGCTTAGTTTACTTGCTCTGCCCGTTTATAATCATTAGGAATTCCGTACTCTATATTGCGTAACGCATCATTGATCATGGCACTTAAATTAACCTCGGGGTTCTACATCCTCTGTAACTGTACAGCCAATCGTGAGTTGGACTTCGCCTAATGGACCCTACCACAAATGGTCCCTGGTCTCTACAGTCGCTATTAGCATTGGTTCTAGCACGAACATCTCATATTTGTCCTCCTCATTCACACGGGTTTGTCCCGTCGCGATGAAAGTGTTAGACAATGTTACTTGAATCACAGAACTCTAAATTATTTAGATGAGACTACCAGTAATTTTAATCAAAACCTTCAATGTTTCAGTGTCGTTACCAATTACCAGAGAGTTATTTTTAGCTTTACCTTCTGACCAACTTCCAACTGACGGTAAATTAACTTTACGATCACGCAATGAGATACAGTTTCGCGATAAGAAGTCACGTATGGCACTACTACAGGACGTACGCTTAGGGTCCAGTCATATCTTATGGTTTCACCCGTTTGAGGTAGCCCGCTAGCTGGTATCAGTATGAAATTCTACGACTAGGTACTTGCGAGTCTCAATTCATTAAATCCCAAGCAAACGCCGGCGCCCGCGCACTCACCGTCCCCCCACCGTGCCCCCAACTGACACGATCGAAAGGTTAAATCATAAAACCCGACTCTTTCATAAAAATTAAATTATTTCTTATTCAATTTTTTTGTGGCGCAGTTGCCAAAAAATAAACTTTACCACACGTCAAATCGTCTTTAGAACGGCCCCATACTCGAGAAAACTTAGGTAAAAACCACCAGGAGTAAGCTACTAGACCTATAAACTGTTCTAACTGAGCTACGATAAAAAGTAGGGGCAGAGTCGAATGTACGTTATCTGTTTTCTGCTAATAGGTCCTATTTCTTCTAACTTCACCACTTGACTTTATTTCATATCCTAGCAACACGAGTTGCATTATCAAAACAACCCTTTTTTTTTTCACTTTTCCAAATCTAACGAAAATCCGGCTGTAGACAACGATTTTTTAAAACTACATTAAGTCTCCCGACGTCTCTCTTAATAGTTTATCAGCGAATCATTAAGCCAAATGCCTAGTCACGCCAACTATATTCACCTGCTGCCGGTGAGACCTATTGGCGTCAAATAAAAGGTCTAGCATCGAATAAGCAATAACTGAATCATTGTAACAGACGTGTTGGTTCCGTTTACCTAGTTACGGTAAGATTAGACTAATCAACACTAAGTTACAGATTACAATTTTATATTTATATTTTCCATATTACTCTGTTCGAACATAATCATTTTGACTCAGTGGCATCAATTTGTTTTCAAAATAAACGGCTAATCAATAATTTAATATTATTCCAGTTGGCTATAAACTCTAGCCTGTTTTAGTAAGATTACCAACATAATACATCGCTCGGTCAACCTGACAATATTATTGCAAATTGCTCTGAACGTTGAATCTTCTATTTACTCTTTTACAGATCATAGTTTAAGTCAGTGATATCAGTTATTTACTACGGACCACAACATTAAATTTTATTTGATATCAGTAACAATCACAGCTTGTAACTAAAACTGAGGGTACATTTAATTTACTCCTTCAACTTTTTTAGTTACTATTTTAAATTCTAAAAAAAATCATTTTAGTAAAACAATTTTTTTGTTTGTTTTCCGACATATCAATATCTAAAAATCATGACAATTTGAAATAGATTGTTTACTTAGTTTCGTATCAACTTTTAATTTCATTTAAAACGAGCAACTTTGAACTACCAGCACACTAATTTTATTCCCTTTATAATTTTACCAAAAAGACACCCAAAGAAACCGTAGCCCAAAGACTAGTTTCTTCTGAACGCGAGAATAGTATAGAAAACCAGCTGATTCGGCAAATATTGTTTTGTCGTATAAATGTTTCTAATGAATATTATGGTAGTCCAATAAAATATAAATATTATGATTTCCTACCTAGCCGACTACTCCTGCCTAACTAACAACTACCTTAAGCTACCTAAATAACACTGAACTACTCGGTCAAATAATATTTACACGCAACAATTCATCTACCCTAGAACGTGGTATCTTCATTTCGAATACGTCCTTCATATAGCTGGTCTGCGTGTTCCTTGTTTCCGGGACAGTCTGCTGGGTGTACCCACATATTCCGCTTGGTAGCTTGCGTTTGATAGGTACACATGTTGAAAATGCTGTCTATACCTCACCTTTTTTGCTCCATTACACACACATACTCGTACATTACCATGGATATCGATATCTATGTACATTACATTATTTTTAAATTATTCACTTTGCTTATTATTTTATGCCTATTAACTTTATGTATTTATCTACATTTCACTCAAAACCATCTGAGCGTCCGAATATCACCACAAGGATCCAGCATAATATCAGCGTCAGGTACTTTTGCCTGACACATGCTGAGCTAGACTCCCATTGGTGGAGCGCGACATGCACACCGCACTATGGGTCTATATTGCTATTTCTCTTCTTTTTTTTTTTTCTTGTTACCTACATGTGTTATTTTTTTTTTTCTTTCTTTTGTTGTTGTCTATTTGCTTAGTTTTTTATAATCTGTGTGCTTTATGTATTTTGGTGCATGTTTTGTGCTGTAGCCAATAAAGGATTTATCTATCAAAGGATTTATCTATCTATCTACCCGCTCACGCATTATTTTATTGTTCCGCGCTAGACCGCTATGGTCGTCTTTTACAAAGATGAGTTAATTAAACGGATAAGGTCACTTTATGTGACACGCGTTTGTAGCATACCGATAATAAAATAGTTCAATTTCGATTTAACGCAGAAATAATCGCAGATTAATATTCCAGGGATACGTCAATGTCAACAATGTCAAAATTATCTACGGAGAAATAAGCACTGTCATAAAAGAAATCGTAACAGTATCTATTAGATCTGCCAATGCGCGACGATAGTTGAAATTACAATTGCTTACGTCGTGAAAATTGGCAATTTTTTAAAATGTATCGCGATCATACTAACTGAACTGAGTCCTTACAACAATACCTCCGGTCTAACTTATTGCCCAAATGGAGTATTTCGGGCGTTAGCAAATTGATGATAAATCGACTTCAGGAGGTCTATTGTTATTTACTTATTATTTGTCCAATGGGTGTTTTACAATGTTCGTATTTAATTATTTATTATTTTATTTTTATATTGAACCTCCGTGAATGTGACCGTGGCATCACCGCGGGCCCTAACGGAATACCAGCGCTGCGTTATTTATCTTTTTAAATATCGCAGCATATGCTGAGTTAGGCGCCCTTTTGGCCTTGCACAGTTTTTTAAAGTGTTTCCTATTATTTATATTATCGGATTCTACTGTATGTGTGAGGTACGAATAAAAGTTTTTTCTTTCTTTCTTTCTTTCTTTTTCTTTCTATTGTGGCAACTTGAAAAGTCATTTCTAAACTGTACCCTGCTGTCAATGACAAGTGTATAGTATACAGGAGAACATGAACATTTAATTCTCGCGAGCAAAATATTTCCAATTGAATGGAGATCTTTAAATCACAAAAGTTCCAATTTAATGGATGGTTTTAGATCGCAGTATTTCCAATTTAATGGAGATCTTAAACCCACGAAAGTTCCAATTTAATGGATATTTAAAGATCACAGTAATTTCCAATTTAATGGAGATCTTTAAATCACAAAAGTTCCAATTTAATGGATGGTTTTAGATCGCAGTATTTCCAATTTAATGGAGATCTTAAACCCACGAAAGTTCCAATTTAATGGATATTTAAAGATCACAGTAATTTCCAATTTAATGGAGATCTTTAAATCACAAAAGTTCCAATTTAATGGATGTTTTAAGATCGCAAGTATTTCCAATTTAATGGAGATCTTAAAACCACAAAAAATCCAATTTAAATGGATGTTTTAAGATCGCAAATGTTTCCAATTTAATGGAGATCTTAAAACCACAAAGGACTTTTTTTTCACACAACGCCATCCAGTCCCAAGCCAAGCAGAGCTCGCGTCATGGGCACCAGACGATCGACAAACACACCCATTGAGGTGAATCACACACACCTCGCGTCCATCACACAAACACTCGCCAACGAGGCGGGGATCGAACCCACGACCAACAGGCCCGTCCATTACAAGTACAAATATTAGAATTCAAATTATATCAGTTAATTATTCAAGCAGTGAAGAATATGTTTCCTTGTTCTAAGTGCTCCACAACGCAACCACTATTGCAACTTTGTACACCATATTTATTTTGCCATCACGTTGTTTTATATTTCCAAGCCCAGAAACGGACCATACGTACAGTGTACATCCGCTACAATGTAGCTACATATCTCAAACAACATAACGTCTTCACGAAGGTATACAAAACAAAACGTTGTGGATTATAGAAAAATAACCGTAGGTATGTACTCGTACCTACAAAGTTGAAAGGCGTATATTATGTAGGTTGATATCTAAGAAGCTGCTTTTCCACTCACCCATCGCAAACATCGAGCATGGTTTAAAAGCCAGTTGCTTCATCAAACGCAATCCAGCGCGATGCTTGACGAAAAGGCAACGTGATAATACCTGAATACTCTGTAATAGTAATTCCGTGATTTACTCGAAAATTCCACAAAACTTGTTCCAGCAAATGCGTGTTTTTTTTTTTTCCTTAAAAGTTTTGAAAAACATTGTCACCATTTAGAATCTTGATAAAATTTGCTAGGCCTTTATGTTGTATTTCTTATTTTACTTTTCACTTGTGAGCAAATTATGAAGTGTCAAAGCCCATGCAAAATAGCAGATTTTCAGGTCTTAACTGGATTTGATTTGAATTTGTTTTTATTAGATTTGACCGCTCTTAAGCGGTTGTACGAAAAACAGTGAAAATGCATGGGATGCATCCCCTTAAGAAAACGTTACGAGTATTGTTGCTACCAGTCATAAAATGTAGGTACTTTCCTTTCCTTCTTTTGATTTATATAATTATAAAATACTGAACATACCTTTTTACTCGTCGCCAAATGTAGGACCTCTGTCCACTGTAATGTTCTCGTACAAACACTGGCTCGCTTGCAAGCGCACGCGCACGTGTACTCTCGCTCACAGCGCAGTAGTAACTAACCGTGGCTGACATAAGCGTCGCTTGACCGAGATAGCGTATATCTATATTTAAGTATAGATACTCCTAATACAAACACTACAGGTCAGATTCTACATCTATGGGTCAGACACACATACACGTTTGGCATATCAGGCGTGTGTAGGGATGTGAAAAAATAATCAAGTATAATCGATTTTAAATTTACAAATAACAGATTCTTTTTCATAATAACAAATAAAATCGATTTTACAGCGGCCACCCGACATTAAGTCTGGACTTCTAATCTGGGAGCCGGAGACAGGGTTGTAGAATAAATATCGACACATCGAGATTTTCAATTAGATACATCTATATTTTTGGGCGATATAATATTTTAAAACGAACACACACACGACACGCAAGGTATGGCACACTGAGTCTCGTAGTACCGTGCGTGATTTTTTAATAAATGAATCAGAGCTTGCGTGAATTTCCAAAACGCACCTACGCGCGTGAGTAAGACAGCAAAAAACCATACATGATACATATCTGCACTCCCGCAAGTAGGTGGTGGTGGTGGTGGCGGTAGGTATAATTTTGGTTCTATAAGTGACCGCCAGAGGCGCTGTAAAATTTGCTATACAAAATATTTACGTAGTCGGTATCGTGTACTATTGCTTTAAACTCATGGTAGAGGTAGTGGTCAGCTGGTTTGTGTAACCCGAGTCCCCCCGCTGCACCTCGCACTCTTGTAAGCATCCGACACCCGCATAATTTTGGTAGTTATTCCAATACTTAAGCATAGCAATGAGATCGCCTGAAAAGATTGGGGATAATTTTCTCGACGAGCAATGTTGGAAACCAAATAATTATTTTGTACTTACAAAACTTTTTTTTTAGTTATTACTGTCGCACTGCTGAGCAGAGGCCTCCCCCAATTCCTTCCAAACTTTCTTCTCCTGCGCCGTCTCTAACCAGTCGTCCCGGTACAATAAATTACCAGAAACGATATTGAGCGCTGGCTTCAAGTTGCGCAGAAGTCAAATATTCGGTCTTTTTAGTGGTGCGAAGTGAGACGCGGGGCGGGAGTGTCAATGTTTTTTACTTTTGGAGCGATTATTTCCGAAATTATTGACATTATAAAAAAAATAATTTTAGTAAACCCCTATTCATTTTTAAATACCTATACAACAATTTATCACACGTTAGGGTTGAAATTAAAAAAAAAATCATTTCCCACTCTACATATAGGGGGGCTACCCTAATAAAACATTTTTTTCCAATTTTTATTTTACCACTTTGTCGGCGTGATTGATATACATATTGGTACCAAATTTCAGCTTTCTAGTGCTAACGGTCACAGAGATTAAGCGAGGACGGACAGATAGACAGACATGGCGAAACTATAAGGGTTCCTAGTTGACTACGGAACCCTAAAAACTAGTTACTAGATCTCGTTCAAACCAATTTTCGTTGGTAGTTTACATGGTAATGTACATCATATATTTGTGGGTGCAACGTTAACCCAGTGTTTCACCGCGACCCGACCACGTTGGTGAGGATGATGATGACGGGGCTATATCCGTGAGTACCCAGTGCAATGCACGTTTGAGGAGCGCTTTGGAGGATGCATTCCGGGAGTACCGCTCTATACCACCAGAGCTTAGACCTCGTCTACCTCGTTTGCCTATGCATAGAAAAAATAGGGCGTTGGTGTGTGCTCTAGATTCGCAGCTATCAAATTGTTTTGATAGCAGCGAAGACCTTACCGATACCCACTCGATCTTATACTGTGCGGCTGCAGCGGCGTGTCGTGTAGCTCACGTCAAAATTCCAAATAGTGACAGAGCTACACGACCAGCTAAACCAGCTTGGCAGTGCAGGATCGAGCGTCGTATCGGCTAGAGCACTCATCGGCAAACTTATCTGCTTCAGGGAGGGCAACACTCGCCCTAGAGTGATGCGCTTTGTGAGGCGGGCGTTCTCGGGGACAGATATTAGTCTACGAGATTGTCTACCCCGTATCACAGAGCGTATCGACTTCCTGAGGCAGAAAGTCTATGCATGGGCAAACCGTATAAGACGGTACAAGCGGCGAGTGGAGCGGTACACCCAGAATCGCGCGTTCCAAAGCAACGAAAGGTGGGTTTACAGGGCTTGGGAGCGACCGGACCAAAGTGTGATTGATACGCACCTACCGGATGATGATGCCATGTATTCATTTTGGCGCAGCATTTGGTCGGTTCCTGTCAATCACACTGAGGGAGATTGGACTCGGGAGGTCGAGCGAGAGTGCGAACTTATACCAGAAATGGGGGCAATTACCATCAGCCCCCAAGATGTCGCTCGTGCAGTCCGTCCGTTACCAAATTGGAAATCTCCAGGGCCGGAGGGGCTGCACATTTTTGGCTTAAATGGTTTAAAAGTTCGCACGCTCGCTTGGCGTCCCAATTCCAATCTGCCTTAGAGTCAGGGTCGCTGCCCCAGTTCCTGACGACAGGAATAACCCACCTGCTCTATAAATCGGGTAGTACTGCGGAACCCAAAAATTATAGACCGATTACGTGTTTGCCGACGGTCTATAAAGTTCTGTCTGTTAAGTGGTCTTACATCCATCCTGAGAGCTAAAATTAATAGTCATATTGAGACAAATTCCATCATGTCTGCTTCTCAGAATGGATGTAGGAACGGGTCCCGTGGTACTAAGGAGCTGGTCCTCATTGATGTTGCCATTAGCCAACAGGTTCGTCGTTCTCGAAGAGATCTGTCGACATGTTGGATAGATTACAAGAAGGCCTATGATTCAGTGCCGCATACATGGCTCATGAGGGTGCTGGAGATATATAAAATTGATGTAACTCTGCGCACCTTTCTGATGTCATGTATGGGGCAGTGGAGGACGGTCCTCACTATCCAGGGTGTCGACGGGTTTCGGAGAACAGCGAACCGTTAAGGATCGAGCGTGGCTGGCAACTGATGGAGCTACTGAAGGTAACTGAAACCTTCAGTAGTGCCATCAGGATGGAATTTGGTTTGGACAAAGTCAAAGTCAAAGTCAAAAGTTTTTATTTCACATAGGCCTACATGGGCACTTATAAAACGTCAGAAGCTAGTGCTCGGTTCGAAATTGGTCGTTTCCTATGGAGAAGAACCGGCAAGAAACTCCATGGTTACTCTTTTAAAAAAGTGGTTGTAGTTACAATATTTCCATATTACAGTATTAATAGGTATTATTTAAGAACAGTGTAAACCGGTCTATAGTGTACTCAAAAGAACAATAAAATCATCAAAATAATCATTTAAAAAAACCGGCCAAGTGCGAGTCGGACTCGCCCATGAAGGGTTCCGTAGCAGCAAGTAACATAATATAAAAGTTCTTGTAATGTGTTGTAACTCTGATCGATGTTTTAATAATAGTGTATTTTTTTCGGTTTATGACGCATTAAAAAAAAACTACTCACTGGATTTCGTTCAAACCAATTTTCGTTGGTAGTTTTTATAGTAATGTACATCATATATTTTTTTTAGTTTTATCATTCTCTTATCTTGGAAGTTAGAGGGGGGGGGACACACATTTTACCACTTTGGAAGTGTCTCTCGCGCAAACTATTCAGTTTAGAAAAAAATGATATTAGAAACCTCAGTATCATTTTTGAAGACCTATCCATAGATACCACACACGTATGGGTTTGATGAAAAAAAAAATGTTGAGTTTCAGTTCTATGTATGGGGACCCCCAAAATTTATTGCTTTTTTTCTATTTTTGTGTGAAAATCTTAATGCGGTTCAGAGAATACATCTACTTACAAAGTTTCAACAGTATAGCTCTTATAGTTTCGGAAAAAAGTGGCTGTGACATACGGACGGACGGACAGACAGACAGACAGACAGACAGACAGACAGACAGACAGACAGACATGACGAATCTATAAGGGTTCCGTTTTTTGCCATTTGGCTACGGAACCCTAAAAAGTGAGTCAAAATATGAAGTAATCTAAGAATTCGTGGAGTCTACAGTGTTCTTCCATTTACATTGTAAACAGAGGCTATATAAAAAAAAAGATGTCAATAAATGAGACGTTAACAACCAAAAAAGAAAAACTAACGAATTTAATGTGGTTGGAGTCAGATAATATAAAATTAAATAAAAATATTGCAAAAGCAATGTGTTAGGAGAAAAAAAAAAAATGTTACAACAAAGATGGAGCAGTTAATAGATACATTCACACAATATTATGAGTTACCAGGGGGCCACAAGTGCAGAGGTAGTCATTGCCAAACAAGTGTGTCTTCGACATAGTCTCTAACCTTGTAATAAGCTTTTTTGGTTAAGACACGCTTAATATGGGTTTTGAACTTTCCTTCGCTAAGTTCAGTCACCGCTTTTGGTAGCTTGTTATAAAAGCGTATGCTATTTATTAAAAATGACTTACTGGTCTTGACTAATCTCCATTTGGGTAATATAATTTCGTGTTTACTACGAGTATTTATGTTATGGAAATCGCTTCTAATTTTGAAAAGTCCTAGGTTTTTACGGACATACAGAATACTTTCTAAGATATAAAGAGAAGGCAGTGTCAATATATCGATTTCTTTGAATTTATTTCTGAGGGACTCGCTAGGACCCATTTTATAAATAGCCCTGATTGCTCTCTTTTGCAATACGAAAATCGAGTCTACATCTGCTGCAGATCCCCACAGTAAAATGCCATAAGACATAATACTGTGGAAATAGGCATAGTAAACTAACCTAGCTGTGGCGACATCTGTCAACTGCCTTATTTTTCTTACTGCATATGCCGCTGAGCTTAATCTACCTGAGAGAGTTCTAATATGAGCACCCCACTGCAGTTTGGAATCTACAGTTAAACCTAAGAACACAGTTTCTGTAATTAAATCAAGTTTTTTGCCATCAAGAATTAGATTGACGCCAACTTGAGGAACATTCGGTAATGAAAACTTTATACATTTAGTTTTATTTGCATTTAGTAAAAGATTATTGGCTGCGAACCATTTCTAAAGAACAGCCAGACTTTCGTTAACACACAAGACATCCGCATCTTTTCTATCCACTTTAAAAATAAGAGAAGTGTCGTCAGCAAATAGAATTATATCTGATAAATTAGCCATCATGTAAGGAAAATGTGCAGTCATGCATGTAAAGCGAGGGGAGATTATGGAATCCGTGGGAACCCAACTCTCGGATTCCATAAACCTTAGATCCCTCTGCTCAACCGAAACTTACAAGTATTTGGGCATCAATGCTGCTGACGTGAAACAATCGTTGAGGGAGCGCTTCTTTGGCCGCCTGAATAAAGTACTGAAAAGTCTTTTATCGGGCGGGATCAAGGTACGCGCCTTCAACGGTTAGGTCATGCCGGTTTTGATGTAGGTACTCTTTCGGCATACTCAAATGGACTTAGACGGAACTCGACGCCCTGGATAGGAGGGTCCGCACTCTGCTTACCGGAAATCGGATGCATCACCCACGATCATCGGTGATGAGGCTGTATATCCCGCGGAAGCGTGGGGGTCGTGGCTTCTTAAATGCCAAGACCCTGCACAACCGTGAGGTATGCAGTCTCAGGGAATACTTCCTGGAAACCGACGTGGGGATGCACCGAGATGTAGTGGCGGTGGACAAAGGCCTCACCCCGCTCTCCTTGGTCAACGAGAACTGGCGCAAACCTATAGTAATGGATACTAATGAACGCAAGGTAGTATGGAAGGGCAAGGAGCTTCATGGGCGCTTTTACCGGGCCTTACATGGGCCCGATGTAGATCTTTTAGCGTCCGTATCCTGGCTACGCTTTGGTGATCTCTTTGGAGAAACCGAAGGTTTTGTCTTTGCAATTATGGGCGAAGTTATGATGACGAACAACTATCGGAAATATATTGTGAAGGACGGTACGGTTGACATCTGTCGGGCATGCCACCGGCCCGGAGAATCAATCCGACACATTATTTCTGGGTGTTCTCATTTAGCTAACGGAGACTATTTGCACAGACACAACCTTATAGCCAGGATTATCCATCAGCAACTTGCTCTTAAATACAATCTTGTTGAATCAGAAGTACCGTACCATAGGTATGTGCCCGACCCAGTTCTCGAGAACGGCAGCGTCACATTGTATTAGTACCGATCTATCATCACTGACAGGACTATTGTTGCCAATAAGCCTGACATAGTGGTGATAGATCGACTAAAGCGTCGCACAATGATTGTTGATATAGCGGTCCCTCATGACGAGAACCTCGTGAAAGCTGAGAAAGATAAACAAACTAAATATCTTGACTTGGCTCGCGAGGTTGTCGACATGTGGGAAGTGGATAGAGCAATAATTGTGCCGATAGTCGTGACGGCCAATGGCTTAATAGCCAAGAGCCTCGACCAATATCTGCGGAGGCTCTCGTTAGGCAGTTGGATCAAGGGCTTGATCCAGAAGGCAGTACTCCTAGAACCGGCGCGTATTGTCCGGAGGTTCCTCTCTCAGGAGCCCTGACCGCCGGCAGCTTGGACCCTGTTCCCGATGCCGGTGGGCTACTATTTTTTATATTTGTTGTTGTTATTTTTTGAAGAAATATTTAAAAATATGATAAATATGTATATTATAATAAAAAAAAAACAATTAGACACTGCGTTTATACAAGCTGTAAGGGACAGCCCTCCGTAAATTTTAAGGGCTTGCTCAGTAGACGAAACTGAGCAACCTTCGACAAGTTTTTTTTTTTTTCAGGAAACGAAAAAAAAATCATCCTCTCCTCCTCCCAGTTTCCTGAAAAAAAGGTTGCGGAGGGCTGTCCCTTACACCTTTTATAGTTTATATAATTTTGAGTTCACCTTTTGAGCAAGACTTGCTCGTGTTCTGAGATTCCGCTTTTCCTCTTATTATTATCCACGAATTTACAAAATAATGTAAAACAATTTAAAAAAAAAGTAAATAGGTAAAAAGTTTTTTAACTTCCTTTTGTTCGCTCGGCTCGTAACCGACATTCCTAGATCGTCGACGTATTGTGACGACGCTAAACGATATCGCCGCCGAGGGATGCCCTTATGTACAGTTATGGATTCAACGATGGGGAGACTGAAGATGTACAGATGTACAGTAGTATGTAGCTAGAAGGTCAATTAAGTTTTAACCCCTCAAAACCCCAAGCGTTCGCGCGTGATTTCGCGCCATTCGGTTGAACACTAAGATTATTAAAAGTCCGCGTAGCTACAGTATTAAAATTTTGAGCGTTTTATTTATTGGTAATGTATCTAAGAATGTAAATAAGAAATTCTTTATACTTATAGTAGTCTGTAAATTTCGAAAGTAAGCAACGTTTCCATTTTTCCCGTCTTTATACCTACCTATTTAAATGCTTGGGGTCTCAGGGGTGTAATAGAAAAAGCAAAATATTAATTAAAACCGCCGCTGAGTTGGCTGTCCTATTAATTGCTAATCTACTATTTTCGCTTTATTGTTGTTGGTTCTGTCGGTACACTTTAATTACACTTTTATATCTACCCATACTTTCATATAATCTTCTATTTTATATTTTTCTTAACTGTTAGAATATTTGTCGGTACTATGCGTTCCAAATGAGAATAGGAAAGTCAATAAACTCGATCTGTCAAATTTTGATTGAAAAGTACGGTTTGGAAAAAAAGCTTATTTGCGTTTAAATGATTTTGTTAAATCCTTAGTTAAGTCATATTAAGAAATAGATAAAAAAGATATTCATAATAATTATTTAACAAATTATACTACATACTTTCTTTTTATTTTCATTATTAGCTACATTTTAAATTCAAAATTCAAATTGCCAGCTGCCATTTTATCTTTGTTGTTAGTGTTTCTTCGTGCGTCTGAGTATCCAGATTGAATTTTGTTATAAATACAGGTAATAATGCCTACTTTGATTTAAAACAAAAGTTAGATATAAATATTAAAAACCTCTATTATCGATGTTTTATTTTATAAGGGAAAGCAGCAGTGATGCACTACTCAGACACTTCACCCAGTTACGTAAAGATCAGCAAAATTGAAGAACTGGATTTTGATCAGAGATTTTTCGTTCATGATTCGTAAATAAATTAAATTTAACAAATTTCTTACCCTACTCAGTTTCTTCGATTTGACAGTAAGACGTAACGTCACAACATGGCCGGCGCTCCTATTCTCATTTGGAACGCGTAGTAGATATTCCGTTTTATTTTTGTTTTGGTTTTTGTAAATTGATTGGTGTGACATGACATTTGACGTCTGTCAGTTACAATAGATGTCAGTTTGTACGTTTTGTTCTTCCTACCATAAATTAACATGCCTATTTCCGTTTATAAAGACTGTTATTCTCTTTCGATTTCAAAAGTTTATATGTGTAACTGTTAAAAAACTGTTGTTAAATCTCTTCCATCATTAGCGTTTGGGTGGTTTTATTAGTTAGCGTATTAAGTAATTATTTTTAGTTTTGGTTCTCTTGAGTATATATTAATTTATTACCTATTTATATTTTTATTATATAGTATTTTGCAACTTTGATGGATGGTAAGTTTGATGATGACTTCTTCTCTTGTTCTTCCTCTTCTAGCAGCTTTCTTAGTGCGGCGAGTGGTTCTTCCTCTCCTCTGAATCTTGGTGATCAGATTTCCTCCTTGTTTTCTCACTATCCCAATAACCTTAATATAGCCCACATAAATGCTCAGAGTGTCCCTAGCCATTACTCTGATCTTCTGGCATCCATTAACTGTGCACATTTAGATGCTTTACTGATCTCTGAGACTTTTCTAAAACCATCTCTTTTATCGGTTCACTATTCTCTTCCTGGCTTCGTTCTTATTCGCAACGACAGAACGGGGAAGGGTGGTGGTGGTGTTGCCATGTACTTACGTGCTGGAATTCCTTTTAAAATTATCAGTGCATCACCATCTTCCTACTCGGGGTCAGCAGAGCATCTTTTTGTAGAAATTTCTTTACATCATGTTAAAATGCTTCTTGGAGTATTGTATAGTCCTAACCTCAGTATCGATTACTTTGATTCTTTCGAAACACTTTTAAATACTTTCTGTCCTTCCTATGATCACGTGGTCTTGATGGGTGATTTCAACACGTGTCTCCTTAAAAATGACTCTCGTTCTCAGAAACTTCAATCTCTCATATCTTCTTTTAACCTCAGTATTCTGCCTCTCTCTGCTACTCATCATTTTCCTAATTGTTCCCCTTCTCTTTTGGATCTTATGATTGTCTCTAAAACTAATAATGTATCTGTCCACGGCCAGCTCACCGCTTGTTTTTCTTACCACGATCTAATTTTTATGTCTTATAAGATTCGTCCTCCTAAACGCAAGCCACAACATATTCTCCTACGGAACTACAAGGGCATGGATCTGGAGGCATTGCTTCGAGATGCTGTTGGCGTAGACTGGACTGATGTTTTCCATAGTTCCTCTATTGACGATATGGTTTATACTTTCAACAGTAAATTGCTTAGTCTTTACGATCGACACGCCCCGATTCGTCGAGTTAGAGTCCGATATGCCCCGGCTCCCTGGCTCACTCCCGCCATTAAGGATGCGATGGCAAGTAGAGATCGAGCCAAAAGGAGGCTTAAGCGCTGTCCTTCCGAGCACAACCAGAGCTTGTTTAAAGAGCTGCGTAATCGCTGCAGTCGTATGTGTAGAGATGCAAAGAGACGCTACTTCCATAATTCTCTGGACAACCGGAACTCTTCCGATGTCTGGAAATTTTTGAAAACTGTCGGCATTGGTAAGTCCCCTGCTGTTTCCAGCAATGATACTGACGTGTGTGCTCTAAACAAGCATTTCTCACTTCCCCCTGTAACTATAGATCCACACGTCAAATCAGATACGCTGAATAAGTTGTCTTGTTTGCCATTGCCGCAGTGTTCATCTTTTGAATTTAGATCTGTGAGTGAAGCCGATGTCAAAAAATCCATTCAGGCTATCTCCTCTTCAGCAGTTGGCAATGACAACATATGTTCAAGAATGATTTTCCCTATCCTCCCAGCAATACTTCCCGTCTTAACCCACATTTTTAACTTCTCCTTGTTTTCTTGCGCGGTTCCTGATGTCTGGAAACAAGCCCATATAATCCCTTTACCCAAAATCCCTAACCCGGTCTTACTGACTGACTTCAGACCTATTTCCATCCTTCCTTATCTTTCAAAAGTTCTTGAGCATATTGTCCATCAGCAACTCTCTCTCTTTCTTTCTAGTAATGATCTTCTCAGCCCTTTCCAATCCGGTTTTCGGCCTGGTCACAGCACTGTCACAGCCCTTTTGAAGGTTACTGATGACATCCGCTGGGCCATGGACCACAAGTCTCTTACATTACTTGTCCTTCTGGATTTTAGCAGCGCCTTCAATTCTGTTGATTTCGATATCCTTCTTGGGATCCTTAAATCTTTAAATTTTTCCTCCTCCACAATTAGTTGGTTTCACTCCTATCGTATTGGCCGCTCGCAGCGGGTACGCCTTGATGAGTCTTCATCGGATTGGTGTTATCTTACTGCGGGTGTGCCTCAGGGTGGCGTTCTCTCTCCTCTCCTCTTTTCTATTTTTATTAATTCTGTCACTAGAGTCATTTCCTCTAACTTCCATCTCTATGCTGACGACCTGCAGCTGTACCATCACTTTCGAGTGGAAGATGCAGAAGCCGCAGTGTCCGCCGTTAACAATGACCTGGAGCTGATTGGGGAGTGGTCGCGCTCATTTGGGTTGCAAATTAACCCCAAGAAATCCCAGGCTTTGGTTATCGGTGGGAGGTATATGCGGAACAAGTTGGATCTTGCGTCGCTGTCTCCACTTTGGTTGAGTGGAGTTCAGATTGACTACGTAAAGACGGCTAAAAACCTTGGGGTGACCATGGACTCAAATTTATCGTGGACTGCCCATGTCGCTGAAGTCAGTCGCAAAGTGCACTACACGTTTCACTCGTTGAAATGCCTTCAGAACTTTTTGCCCTTGAAGACCAAAATTTCCCTTGCCCAAACACTTATTCAGCCCATCATAGATTACGCTGATGCCTGTTATTTGGATGCTACCGAGGAGCTTTTAAATAAACTTGAGCGTTTGCAAAATATTTGTATTCGTTTTGTTTTCAACCTTAAAAAGTATGATCATATCTCTGAATTTCGCAAGGTACTCAAGTGGCTCCCTATTCGACTTCGCAGGAACACTCGTATATTATGTCTGCTATTTAACATCCTTTTCAATCCTAAAACTCCCTCCTACCTGCGGGAACGCTTTTCCTTTTCTCGTCCTTCGGATGCTCCCTGCAGATCACATCGTAAATATCTCCTTCAATCCCCTCCCCATTCCACCGATTTCTATTCCTACTCCTTCACTTCCCATGCTGTACGTTTGTGGAACTCACTACCGCCTGACATTAGGGGCTGCCAAACTCTTGCGGTTTTCAGAAAAAGGGTGAAAGAACACTATCTTTCTATTTCGTCATAGTTGCTTATTAGTATGTATTTATAATTATATAATATATATATGGTTAGTATGTATTTTTTTTTTGCGATATTTATTCTATTATATGTATGTTTATATTTATGATAGTACATATATATTTATATGGTAGGTATATTCTTATATTAATTGTTTTGTTTGTTTCTTTTTCCTTTCACTTTTACACACGGTGTCTACTTCTCTTTTTTTCCAATTCTCCTTTCGCGGGTATGCTGGAAGAGATTTCGTTAGAAATAAGCATTACCTATGTACCTATTTTTCTGTTTCTGTCTTCTTTTCTTATATAAGTTAAGTGTGTACATGAATTGTTAAATAAATAAAATAAATAAATAAAAAGATCTATTAGACAATATTGTTCATTTACTCTTAGAAGCATTACTAAATACCTATGTAAAAAAAGAAAACGGGCATATAGGTACCCTCGAAGTAAAAAAGTATATTTTTTGTTTTATCGAATGGTTTTTTTTTATCAACTCTTTCAGTGATGACGATTAGCTGAAAAGCCACAGCTAAAAAGTGTAAAAAAAATCTTTTCACAAAATAAAAAAAAAGTTAAACCGACTTCAGAAAAAAAAAACATCAAAGTGTACTTACAAATGAACTTTAATTTCGGAAGTCGGTGATTTTATAATAGTTTTGTCTCTTCGTTATTTAAGGGGTAACTCGACATACATTTTCACTGTTTTTCATACAACCGCTCATAAGTGATTATGACTTTATTACACATTTTTCGTTAGATATTTTGTAAACACAATACCTTGTGCATATTATCTAGGCTTCCATTGAAATAAGTTCATAAATTTGAGTATAAATAATTCAGTAAAGACCACTGATAATCTATTTTGTATGAACTTTGACACTTCATAATTCACTAAAAAAAAGTTAATAAAGTATAACAATAGAAGCCTTATAATTCCGCGTTCCGAATTGCGTCAAAAGCGATCATCATCACGAATCTGACCATCGCGAATCATCACACTTGTAACAATTTTTAATCGGATTCGCGATATAATCGCTTTTGACGTAATTCGGAACTAAGAGTAAATTTTATCAAGATTCGAAATGACATTTATTTTTTTCAAAAAATTTATACATTTTCGAATAAATCATCGAATTGCCGAATGCTAACAAAGTTTTCAGGCGTTCTCTCTTTTTTCGCGTTGCCTTTTTGTCAAAAATCGCGTTAGATTACATTAGAGGAAGTAACAAGCTTTTAAACCATGCTCGATGTTGACAATAGGCGAGTAGAAAAGCAGCCTCTTAACACCGACTTCCGGAAGACTGCAGCAGCGTTCCCATCCGATTATAATTTAAGTCTCTTCAAGGCTACAGTGGCAAGTGGCAGTAATAGGATCTTAAATTACTAGAATTAATACGAACACTAAAAAGGAAGAGATGTACTTATAAGAGGAACGTCTCACTACTTTTGGTGTTCCACAAGAAAGTATATTGGGACCTCCACTTTTTACACTATACTAAATGACTTGCCAATTCCATTTCAAATTCCATGACTTTATTTGCAGAGGACAGCACGGTTACAATTACTTGTAATAACAGTGACATGGTCCAACATAAACTTGAGATTCGTAACACTCTGTCATCAAAAATAATATAGTTAAAAAATAATAATGAAAAAACTAAAATCATACGTTTTAGCCAACGTTTGGTAATAGAAAACATGGATATGAATATAGATAATAAAACTATTGAAATTGTAAATGCTACTAAATTCCTTGGACTAATCTACACTTATTTACTTATCATTAATAATTATTATAAAGAGGTAAAGTTTGTTTTTAATTGAACCGAATTCTAAAATTTTTTTTACGGACAGAAAGCTGCGTTATTCCTGAGTGACATAGGCTGTATTTTATGTACGCGGGCGTGCCAGGGTTACAAGCTATGATTGATAAAAAACTTGCTTGGAAGACGTAAATAGAGTAACTTTGTAAAAAAATATATAAGTAGTTCTGAATGTAGATAACTTGACTACAGCCTATCATGGCATAGCTACGTCCACAAAATATATAAAAGAGGTCACAAAGGGAATACTTTTCGATTTCTACTACAACGAGTGTCGCCGCTTGTCTACACCTAGGCTTGCCAACTATACCGTTAAATTTTGATCGTTTTAATCTCGTGGAGGGTCGATCCGGTACATGAAACACTATCGATTTGTAAAGATAAAATTGAAAAATAAAGTGCCTTTTTTTTAAAACAGCGAGTCCAATGACCTGTAGGTTTTAGTCGGCGTTGCGTACAAACTAGCTACAGGTCATTGGACTCGTTCAACTGACGTTTTCTTAAAGAAATTAATTTCTTATATGCGTAAATTAATACGAGTTTTAAAAAAAGGTACTTTATTTTTCATTTTTATCTTTACAAATCGATAGTATTTCATGTACCGAATCGACCCTCCACGGGATTAAAACAATCAAAATTTAGCGGTGTATACTGTTAAAAATAGTATTATACTGTTTTTCAAACTATACTTTTTACTATTGAACAGAAATAAAGTATATAAAATACTATTTTCAGCATTAAAATGCTTAACAATATACTCATTACTCGTGTTAGACTTAGACGCGCACACATTTTTTTTTAATCAAATAAAAAAGAAAGAAAAACAGTTCACAATAATAGAGAGACAGGACTGTTAGTCTAGTGGTTAGTGAACTTGACTGCTATGCCGGAGGTCGTGGGTTCGATTCCCACCCAGGACAAATGTTTATGTGATGAGCATGATCATTTGTTCTGTGTCTAGGTGTAATTTATCTATAATACTCGTATGTATGTATTTAGAAATATATAAGTATGTTTATCAGTTGTCTAGTACTCATAACACAAGCTCTGCTTAGCTTGGGACTAGACGGCGTTGTGTGGTAGTTGTGGAATATTATATATTATTATAAAGAGTTTCAGAACGAATCGAATGAGCTCCTCGTTTATTTTAATTTTAGTTATAATTGTAACGAGGCGTGTAGTTTTTAGAAAAACTCTAAATTAATAAGTTTTGCGAAAAGCTATAAAAATACGTATTAAAAAAAATAAACATAAAATACTGTAACTTTTTTTTAATACTTGTCCGATAAAAAAAAAAAATATTTCTTGTAAAAGAAAGTTGTCATCCCTATCCACACTTTTTAACTCCACTAAAGGCAATAAACCAATACGAACGCGCATTACGCAAATAACAGACCACGCACACATAGAACGCAAGATTGCTATTGGTAGTTGAACTATGAGCATTGCCCAACTTTCTGGCATACCTGCCCCGCCCACGAGGCCATTCTAACAGCTTTCATCTGTTCTGTGGCTGCGTCTAAGGTACAGTATTATATTCTGGGGAAATTCTACGGACGCTAACACGGTATTCAAAGGCATTCAAGGCCCAAGACAGATACATTAGGTCAATGTTTGGGTTAAAAACGGTTGATCTAGTCTGTCTCAAAAGTCAACCGACTTGGGAATTTTGTATAATATTTAATCATTTAAAAAATACTTATATTCGATACTTTTTATAAGGTTCTTCTGTTATTAAACAATGATAAAGATCTTTAATCAACCTTAATTATTGAACCAGTGATAATTACATCAGATTTCATTTTACCTTAACAATTTCCCAAGTCGTTGACTTTTTAGACATACTCTAGATGAAAACCATATTTTTAAAAACTAAAAAATATTAACTCCTTCCTGTAGGTACATTCTTACAGGTTAAAATAAACCCAAAACTGTTTCCACGTCTAGAAGACGCGGTACCGCGTTATAGAAGAGATATACTATTCTTCGCATCTATCCAGCAAAAACGTCTCTAATGCGCTACTATATTATATTTACTATTTACTATATTATATTTACTATACTACTATATTTAACATTTTGCCTAAACGATGGAAAGAATTATACAATTAAATAGTAGTGCATCCAAGAATAATTAAAAACGTTCCTCTTGCAAAAAACATACTATAGTGTCTCCGAATTTCTAGCCGAGAAAAGTAGTTTGAAATAATGTTTCTGTCACTAATGTTTGTAGTCCTATATATTTTTTTACATTATCTTATAATTTTGACATTTATATTGTATTGTTGACATCTACAACATTATTTCTAGTTTATGCGAAACTTGAAACCTGAATCAGTTACTGAATCTAACAGTTTACTGTTGTGTGTGTGTTACTATGTTATATTTTTCCCAAAAATATCTAAAAAAGGTCACAATTTTGACACCACCAACACTAAGTACAACACAGGTCACGCCAGGTCATAGCGGGTATTAGGCAGCTGGGTGCAAGTGCAAAATAACCCCTCAGTCGCCAGGGTGGCCCGTTAACCTTGTATTTTTGCTGACATAACAAACTTATAACTTTATAATTTTTATAATACAGTTTTGAAATTTTGTACAAAGATTCTGTATATAAAAATACCAAACAGGTGTTTCAGGTTTCGCATATACTAAAAATAAAGTTATATATTGTAATTTTTGACATTTCCTTATATTGGTATTTTGACACCTTTTATTCAAATCTATATTGTAAATTTTACACTTTTTTTTACTTATAGTGTGTAACTTTCAGACAAATCTTCTAATTTTGACATATATTTTGTATATTTGACATTGTTATTATATTTATTTGACATTGCTGTTTCTAATTAATTTTGAATATTGACATGATAACATAAAAATATCTTCGAATTAAATGGTCTCTATGATATAAATTTTGTAAATGTATCCTAGGTAATTGTTTGTGTAAAGATTTATTACTTTTTTAGTTTACAAATGTTATAAATATTTGTACACCGACACTTACGGCTAAACGCCTGGACTCAAACAATAAATCTCAATCTTACATGCTAACTTACACATATAAAGAATGTCTTATCTTATCTTGATAAACTAGTGCTTCACCATCAACGATTGCATCACTGCATATCATCAGGCAGGAACGCAGTCAAGCAAAAAAAAAAAACAAAGTTGGTCGCCTTCTCCAGACACAGAGAAACACTAACACTTAGCCTTAACTTTGTTGACACTACAGACACATTGTTACTGGTAACACAAAATAGATAGGTACAGAAGTCAACCTCATTTATGTACTTCATTTTTTATACCTAAGCTAGGCGATCGTGCTAGGGTCAGCGTGTTGCGCCGAACTGTACGAGTCATTGAACTCGCTCAGCTGACGTTTTCTTAAAGAAATTAATTTCGTACAAGCGTAAATTAATACGAGTTTTTTAAAAAAAGGTACTTTATTTTTTAATTTTATCTTTACAAATCGATAGTGTTTCATGCGCACACATACGCACGGAAGTATCGTGCTCGCTCGGTTCGTAGCAATGTAATCTTTAGCGTTCTTATGGACTTTTGCGGCCTTACTGAACCGGATCAACCCTCCACGGGATTAAAACGATTAAAATTCAGCGGTGTTTAAGTGATATATAGGAAGTATGAATATTGGTACCTACCCGCACCGGGCCCGCGTGGTGGATTACGGCCCATTCCCTCTCCTAGAGAGGAGACCAGATTCCCAGCAGTGGGAACATTATAAGGCCGACTATGCTATGTTATGCTATGAATATTGGTATATTCATACTTCGGGAAATATTCCCACTTCACGGCAATGTTGCCGCCAACGGCACATATCGGCCGAGATATCGTGTCCGTGAGCGGTGTCTATGTGTGCGTTGTGAGAGCGCGCTTTGTTTGTAGATTGTTTTCTGTACCTATCTATTTTGTGCTGGTAACTCGACTTATTTATTCCTTGCAAGACGTCATTTTGCTCTTTTGAACTTAATTCTTTGCTCTTTAGTCCTACGACAAATTAAGCCACCAAATGTTGTACTGATATTCAGCAGTTTTTGAATTAGTGAGGTTTTTAGAATTTATGCAAAATTCCATATTTAATCCTTTACAGCCTATTTGTAAAATATTTACGGCGCGACAGTACTGACATCTTAGTTATTATCATAATTGAAGCTGTAAACACGTCTTTCTTAGTACAAGTCCAACAATTACTAAAATTTTTATAAATATCACTAATCATAGATTTTAATTGTTTGTTACTTTTGATAATACTTCATACAAAATGTTGTCTAGTGCAAAAAAAAATACTACGACTGGTGAATAAATTGGTACAAAAATATTCTTGTCTTATCAGCTATTCAGAAAGGTATAATTGTCAATGCTTTTTCTTGTGTGACAGGGTAAAGATTAGTTTTAAGGGAGCAGGTACAGTACAATTCACGAATGATGGCGGCCGTGAAGTTAGCCTTTGCGAACGTTCGCGTATACTACACTCTTCTCGCACACGCACGTCACCATTTGGTTCCTAAAACACGCAAACTTCACGGCCGCCATCATTCGTGAATTGTACTGTAATATTACGAGACGGTCGTCAGTCGTATATTTTAGTACAGTCGCGCCGTAAATAATTTTCAAATTAGTTTCAAATGATTAAATATGGGATTTTGCATAAAAAATCTAAAAACCTTACTAACTCAAATTTAACGAATTATTTCAGAGCGTTGTAAATGCACCGTACACATTAAAGACGGCGGGTATCTGACATTTCTACCAGAGTGTCTACGACGAATATGTTCATGTACAAATATTCTTATGACTAAAACTATACTAACATTCTTCAAAATTGTAAGGTGTCTCGCCAGTGTGCGTACGAATGTGTCTTGCTAAAGTAGCCTCCTGATTAAAACAAAGCTGACATTCTTTACACTTGTAAGGTTTCTCACCAGTGTGCGTACGAATGTGCCTTAATAAAGTAGTCTTATGACAAAAACAAAGCTGACATTCTTCACATTTGTAAGGTTTCTCGCCTGTATGTGTAAGAATATGTCTTGTATAATCAACTTTCTCACTATAACAAACCTGACATTCTTCACATTTATAAGGTTTCTCGCCAGTGTGCGTTCGAATATGTCTTGTTAAATGAAACTTCTGACTAAAACAAAGCTGACATTCTTCACATTTGTACGGTTTCTCGCCAGTGTGCGTACGAATATGTCTTGTTAAATAATCTTTTCGACTAAAACAAAGCTGACATTCTTCACATTTGTAAGGTTTAGTGCCAGTGTGCGTACGAATATGATTTGTTAAATGAACTTTCTGACTAAAACAAAGCTGACATTCTTCACATTTGAAAGGTTTTTCGCCAGTGTGTGTACGCATGTGTCTTGTTAAATGAACCTTCTGACTAAAACAACGCTGACATTCTTCACATTTATAAGGCTTTTCGTCAGTGCGTTCACGAATGTGTTTTGTTACATTACGTTTTTTAACATTATTACGACAATTCGTTTCTAAATTAATATTAACTCGAGGTGTTACATTAGTTAAAAGTTCTTGGAATTTCGGAAGAAGTTTTAATGAGCCACTCTGAGTGTTCTGTGTGAATTTTGTGTCCGGCTCTTCATTCTTCTTTTGAATTTCTGTGATTATGTTTTCCAGTTTCTTTCCTCGTCCGTGCAGATTTTGTTTCTTCGCAACGGCCGACCCTGTGATTATTAATCTAGTTAGTGCCAAATTTAAAACACAATCAAAAGAAATCTAATCATTGAATCAAAGCCAGTGAGTTGTCTTTTGCAGGTTTTCCAATATCATCATGATCAAAGGATTTAACAAAATAAGTAACTATTGATTATATAAAAAAATATTGGGCACGTATTTTTTATTTGTAAATTAAACCAAAAATTACAAAGATAGAGCTCATTAAAGTTACGTGTAACGTCAAGCCGTACTGCATTTTTCTTTGATATTAATTGAAGTTACACTTTCACACATTGAATATTGAATTTTGATTGATTGTTCACTCATTTGTTTTCTTATCGGTCACCTCGCTCAAAAAACAAATGGATGGGGGTGGTGTGAGTTTATTTTCGTTAGGTACGGAATTTCTGGATTCGGTCTCCACGCTCAAGGCCCGCGATAGAAGCTATGCAGTAACTTAAAAAAAAATGTGTAAATAGACCAGGGTCTTTTTTGCATCATAGAGCGGGCGACATTGGTTGAATGAACTTTTAATAATTCGGCTACTCTTCTGAAAAAAATGTTCTTTTGTATCGACAATCATTGTCCAGTACTTTAAGCAGACGTGCTGTGAGACATCAAGCAGTAGGAGCGGGGCCATTCAAGTATTACGTAAGCACTATAGGGGGGTCGGCAGGGCTGCAGCTAGAGCCCGGAGGACACGGTAGAGCACACAGTCGAGGTGTCAAGCAGGGCTTGGGCGGAGCATCGCCGTGCCCTCGTGGGGGCGATCAGCGGCGGAGACCTCTCGCGCCAGGCCTTGGTTGAGGCCATGGTCCGGTGCGAGGAGTGGCAGGCGGTCGCCGACTTCTGCGAAGCAGTAATGCTCGCAAAGGCCGAACGCACCAGACAACGGCATTATCGCCGCCGCCGCCGCCGCCGGGATTCTGGTCCTGATTTCCGGCCACCGAAGGCGCGGGCTTGCGGACAGTGAGCAATGGGTAGCTCGCTGTCCGGCCGTCCGGTAACTGTCCGAACCAAGCCCAAGTCGTCGACGGCGCGCACTGTTCCCGCGCGCCTCAAGGAGTTGTTAGTAACAGCAGGGCCTCAGCCGGGTCGAAGCCTACCGGGGCCAGGGTTATCCGAAAGGGCGCTCGAGCCCCGGTATGAAGGCTAGAAGGAACGGGGTGGGTCTTTTAGTCAGTAAGAGTCTGACACTATCTCCCGCTCCGCCCAAGAGCAAGGGTTGGCATTGGATGATTTTTTCCCACCATAAAAAAAGGGCTGCAGCTAGAGTCGAATTTGAGCTAGGGCAGCATTGGTTACAGATAGGGCGGAAGTAAAAAAAATATCATGCCTCGAATCACGAGCTCCTAAATCAATCACCATGTACATTATCACTGACCCCTAGCTCAGTCTCTAGATCAAACTGATCTAAAAGCCAAAGCTATTCGAAGACAAAAACAATCTGTGACAGAGCATGAGCATGGATCATGGATATTAAATCCTCAATGATGAAGAACAAGTGAACACGATGGTTGAACTTCCGGACGTGGATGTAGAGGTCCACGTCTGAATGAGAGT
The DNA here is from genome assembly GCA_929112965.1 of Mythimna albipuncta. Lineage (NCBI taxonomy): Eukaryota > Metazoa > Arthropoda > Insecta > Lepidoptera > Noctuidae > Mythimna > Mythimna albipuncta. The sequence goes on from OV815985.1 coordinate 11,239,899, forward strand.
GAGATAGGGCATTGTGATTTCAAGGTGACATCCCCTCCCCCGCATACAGCCGTGTGGGTGGCGGGGGAGTTGTTAATATAGCTTATTTTTTTATGACATGGGAGATGGGGGTCTAGATGGTGATTACGTCAGCAGTTGTGTTCCAAAATCACAAGAAAGTGAGCAGATATATATACACATCTCTGAGCAGCAAACGTCCAATGTCGTTGAAGATTTAGAGTCATGGATTCAAGTATCATGGACTCAGGACTGTTAATTTAAATTAATATGTCAAAATTTTAAATAAAAATTGTTTTTAAGCTATTGCATAGCTTCTATCGCGGGCCTTGAGCGTGGAGACTAGGGCTTTCAATACCGGTATTACGGGATCCCGTAATACCGTGATCACGGATATATTTTGGTATTTTTTCAATCACGGTATTGACTCGTCAATACCGTGATTACGGTATTACAATCCTTAATGTAAATTATTGCGTTTTGTTGTAATAAATAGCAAGAAATTGTATTATTAATATAAATTACGATGTAATATTATTCTGACACTTGTATTAAGCGCCAACTCTTATCTCCAGCTCTCCCGCCCGCATCTCGCCTAGACCTGTTTCTGAGTCGAGCGAGCATAGAGGGCCTATTACACTGCGCGTTATTCAGCACAAGACAGTCTGACCCCTGTTACGCTATGCGATACTTTTTTCTTACAATTTGCAGTATTTACACTTTTGTAAATTATAAATATTATTGTGAATGTAAGAACTATGTGGATTACTCTTTTCTTTTTTATTTTCACATGATGTCTGGTAGTTTTGAGTATTTGATGCAGTCTACCCAAATGTTTTCACTTTCTTTGGCATTGTTCGTCAAGTCTTTGAGCTCCTTAGTAGTCCTGAGTTGAGCTACACGCATACTGACAAATGCTTGCACTGACTGGACAGGTCCACTTAGAACTGTGTGGTTCTTTTTAAAAAGACCATCTCAGGCTCAATCTACATGGTTCTCATAATAATATGATTTGACCACTACATGTTTTGCTGTATGGACTTTAAAAGAGACTTTGACCCCTGAGTTTGTTTCGGTGTTTCTTCTTAGGGTAGTCAGCTAGGAAACACCGGCCTCATCAAGTTTTAATTAACGAGAAAAAAAAAATTGACATGTAAAAGTGTTTTTTATAAAACCTACTTGCAAAATTTTATTTTAAAGATCATTTATCAGAACCATAGACTAAAACGGTCTGAATAACGCGTAGTGCAATATTCTCTTTACGACGTTATTGTTTTGTTAGTCAGTATTTCAAAAGCGCCCGGGTAACATGTGCATGTGAACTTAGTCATTGTGTATTTTTGATAAGTTTGTGATCTTGACGAGCAACATGGTACACCTATAGTTTGTCTCAATTCTCAACGGATCCCGCAATCGTATTTTTTTTTTTTGTAAGATCCGTTGACGAGTCATGAATTCACCACAGATAGAAGCATCTAAACTTGTGACATTTTCCACTTTGATTAATGTCTTTTTTACTTTAACGAATCACGTTATCCGTTAGATCTACAATTAAACAGTAAAAATTTAATATTTCAGCGGTTTGAATGTGGCTTTGTTTTCTAACTTCAATTATTATTAATTTTGTCTAATTAGTACTTATTGACTACCACGTGTACAAAGTAACAATTCAAAATTATACATTTAATTGGTAGTTTGGTACAATAAATACATAGGAAATATTCTTATATTAATAAGAAAGACACGAGTCTTGATGCTTGCTGAATTTTAAGGGCAGTAAGGTACGTATCGAATGTATCAGCCAGCAAACAATAGGTACGGCAGCGCTATGCTTACTTGAACCTTATTAAAACTGCGTTTTAACCTTATTGGAATTAATAATAATAATAATAATAATAATGTTTTTTTCTATTTTGAAATATTTAAAAATATAATTTATATGTAATATTAATGAATAAATGGAAATAATAATAATAATATTCCACAACTATCACACAGCGCCGTTTAGTCCCAAGCTAAGCAGAGCTTGTGTTATGGGTACTAGACAACTGATAAACATACTTATATATTTCTAAATACATACATATTATAGATAAATTACACCCAGACACAGAACAAATGATCGTGCTCATCACACAAACATTTGTCCTGGGTGGGAATCGAACCCACGACCTCCGGTATAGCAGTCAGGGTCACTAACCACTAGACCAACAGGCCTGTCTATTGATTTATTGATTTAATGTATATGTATATAATTGTCGTTAAGTAAGCCTAAACCTTACTCAGCTTGATGGTTTTAAGCTGCCATATTTTCTAATCGCTAGCTTCCGATGGCAGTGCATACGTTCGATACGTATCGAACGTATGCACTCAAGCGTCAAGTAAGCCTAAACCTTAGGCAGATCTATGGTTTTAACCTACCTTATTTGCTAATCGCCGGTAAACAATAGGTACGGCAGCGCCATGCTTACTAGAACCTTATTAGAACAGTTAAGAGAGAATAAAGACTGATTCGAAAACAAAAATACGTATTTAAATGGCTTTATTAATGTCCTAATTAAAGTTCTTATGAGAAGGTATTACAGTCAAGCACTAATATAAAAAATAAAAAAAACTTGAGTTCAATACCGTGATCACGTGATCACGGTATTGAATATTCTAATACCGGTATTGATACCGGTATTGAAAAAATCCGGTATTTGGAAGCCCTAGTGGAGACCGAATCCAGAAATTCCGTAACGAAAATAACCTAACACCTCCCACTCATTTGTTTTTTGAGCGTGGTGACCGATAAGAAAACAAATGAGTGAACAATCAATCAAAATTCAATTCAATGTGTGAAAGTGTAACTTTAATTAATATAAAAATAAAGCAAAGGAAAAAATACTGCATCAATAAAATAAATAAATAATTATAATTGCATAAGTTGATAAAAATGCTATGCAATAGCTTTACCGCGGCAGTCCCCGAGTGCCGAACGTCTTTTTTTTCCTTTACCTATTTCAAGCCTCTTCCTTATTTGTAGACTTACAACTAGTGTTCATAAATTCATAACGAAACCAACACATTGACAAATATTTGTACCAATGTTTACGTAAGCATGTGCGGAGGGGGTGAGAGCTTTGCTTATACTTTTGCTTGCAAGGGGGAGGGGGGAGCTAATATTGTGTGTCACACGATTGTTTTATTTCTCAGGAACTATCCAACTGATTTTTTTTTTTTTACGATGGTAAAAATCATCTTATGACAACCCCCGCTCTTGGGTGGAGCGGGAGATAGTGTCAGACTCTTACTGACTAAAAAACCCATCCCGTTCCTTCAAGCCTTCATACCGGGGCTCGAGCGCCCTTTCGGATAACCCTGGCCCCAGTAGGCTTCGACCCGGCTGGGCCCCTGCTGTTGCTGACAACTCCTTGAGGCGCGCGGAAACAGCGCGCGCCGTCGACGACTTGGGCTTGGTCCGGACGGTTACCGGACGGCCGGACAGCGAGCTACCCATTGCTCACTGTCCGCAAGCCCGCGCCTACGGTGGCTGGAAATCGCCGTTGCCTGATACGGTCGGCTTCCTCCTTAGCGAGCATCTTCGCAGAAGTCGGCGACCGCCTGCCACTCCTCCTCGCTCCGGACCATGGCCTCGACCAAGGCCCGGCGCGAGATGTCTCCGCCGCCGACTATCCAACTGATCAAATGTGTGGTCTTTTCTACTAGAGGTACTTTTTATGCACATTTATTTGGTCCAATTATATTTTATGAGTAACTCATCACCGGCCTCATCTAGCATTAATTGACGAAAAAAAAAAATTGGCGAGCAAAAGTGTTTTTATAAAACCTACTTGCCAAATAAAGATCATTTATCATTTAACCCGTTGACTGACGAAACGCAGATCTACGCGAGACACAATGGCTTTTTAATTGTGTCTCTAATTACGGCATTCGAGAGGGGGTTAAATAATAAAATATTACAGAACAACCGCCATATTGATGTCAATATGGCGGGTGTCCCTAAATTTAGAAACAATTTAACTCTGAAGGAGGTACAGATATTTTAAAGCTAAGTACTGAATAGTAAATTTTAGGTACATTTTAATCGTAATTACCATAATTTATCTCACCTAGGTACACCCGCCATTCTGACTCCAACAAAATCTGCTTCTTACGTAATACTTGAGCGGCCCCAATGTGCTCTCCAGCGAGAGCAACAAATTAAACTAAACTGCCGTTGCCTGATGCGGTCGGCCTCTGCTAGCATTATTGCTTCGCAGAAGTCGGCGACCACCTGCCACTCCTCTCCGGACCATGGCCTCAATCAAGGCCTGGCGCGAGAGGACTTCGCCAACGATCTCAATCACCAGGACACGGCGATGCTCCGCCCAAGACACTAGTCGGCCTGTTCGCTCACACAATGATTCACTAATTAATACTCACGCGTCGTGTCACTGGCTCTTCGCTTCTTCCTCGATACTTCTTGTTCTTCTGCAACTTCCTTTTTGATCTTTATTAAGGGCACCACACCTTCTGGACCAGGCTTAGACTGTTGTGCTGGTATATCTTCTGCGTCTGAATATCTATTATTTAGAAGTTCCAGTTCAATTTCTGAAAGCAAAAACAGTGACGAGTTACTTGTTAATACTTTCAGGATAACTGAATAAACTTACAAAAACGTATGAATATAGAATGATGTCACGCCTTTAGCGTAAGTAGTTTCTGAAATATCCCGCTATGTCGAAAGACTGACAAAGTAACTTCTTTTTACAAGCTTTTATTTAGTTTCATCTGTCCCGATGTTTGTCTGTCATCAAATCTTGCAAATTAAATTTGACCCACTTCCCGTTTACCGATTGGGCTAAAATTTTACATGCATGTGTAAATCAGATGACAATGCAAAATCATTATGACGTGAAGCTGATCTGATGATGCAACTGGAAAGTGGCTATAGGAACTTGGTAGTTAAACGACACCACCCCATCGAGTTTGGGCTCGTATGATTCGTCTTGACGAGCATTATTAAAATCTTGTTTATTATGAGTGGTCTCTCGCAGGTCAACATATGAGGCTGTCGTCTGCTTAATGGCCAAGCGCCCAAAAAGTGCCATAAAACAGTGATTTTCTGAGGCCTACTCCTCCGTAACGGCTAGGTCAATTGGTTTGAAAAAAATATATGTTTATTATAGATTCCTGAACAATAATATCAACATTTGATTTTTTCGTACAACTAATACTTTTGTAAACAAAAAAATATATTTAGCAATTTCGCAACTTTTCGCAACTTTTCCCTACTCCTTCGGAACGGCTTGGACCTTTAGAAACATTTTTACACATAAAAATTGGTGGTTAAATATTCTTCAAAGTGAACATTGTATATGTAAATCAATCAATATCTCGCAGAGAAAATGGATTTAAAACGCTTTCCGGGCGCTGCTGGCCGCAAATAAATGCACAGATTTGCGAACTGCCGCCTAGGCGAGTGCGAGAGTTGCGTTCACATAATTTCGGTCAGATGGTTCACGGGACTATACGCCTTAAACGGATTAGCCTGCCTTAGATAACCTCCAGTCAGTTGAAGTGGCTTTGCGTCTCCCAACGTCGGCAGGCACTTCCGAGGCGCAGTGCCACGTAGTGCAACGTATTCGGAATCCTTACAAAGACATGTGAACAATACAATTCACAAATGATGGCGGCCGTGAAGTTTGCGCAGAAGGCTGCGCAGTAACGTGTTTTAGGAACCAAATGGTGACGTGCGTGAGCGAGAAGAGTAGTATGCGCGAACGTTCGCAAAGGCGAACTTTACGGCCGCCATCATTCGTGAATTGTACTGTATCTTTTAGTGCAGTAAATAGAGTTATATTTTGAGTCACTCTTTAAAAATGTGCGCGCAGCGTTAGCTTCGTATCGCGGTGTGAACCGACTCTAATCGGTCCCTATTTCTAGTAACATATTTATGTCCATCCACTCTTTTATTAAAAAGATGATGATTCTCTCTAATATACAAGATGTTTGTATATTGACAATATATATATATATATTGATCATTAGATAAAAAATGTTTTTAAAAACGTACCATATTCAAAATGTTCCACTTTTGGCTCAATGGCATCATCTTCTCTCTCAGAATCCTCCGATAATTCTTCTTTGACAACAATAGTTTCAATATTGGAACTGTTCTCTACAGGAGTTACTGTAGGCACACTGAAATACTGTTCCCGTTTTACTGAAGGATTCGGCTGCAAGAAGTTGTTATGGTATTAGGTGGTCCTGACGTTTTGTATTGCACACAAACAAGTACAAACTATTTTCATTAGATTCGGCTGCAAGAACCTCACAAATGTCAATACTTTAGAGTGTTTGGTTTAAATGCTTTCTGGTTCATTTACTGCAATGTTTGATGAAAAAAAGAGAGAATACTTTTTTATTTATCATTTATACAAAGATTACAAGATTATCTAGGTTAAATAGTAATCAAAAAACCACTAAGGTTTATTTATTTATACTTCATGCACATAAAAGTACAGAGGCGGACTTAATGCCTTAGGCATTTTCTTCCAGTCAACCTTTGGGTGGTGCAGAGAAAAACAGTGGTAGGTGCAATAAAAGAAAGAGATAAGGTGATTCCAAGAATTAATATACTTACTAATAAACCATAAATATTACAATGCACTTACAATTATATAATATATACATACTCAAATTTATAAACTACATACATAATATATACCCTAATATAATCAAACAATTGGTTCAAATCTACAATTGGAAACCTTAAACGCTGTGATGATACTACTGCCAACCTCTTGCGAATTATCTCGCGAACATTAGTTTATACTTAATTTATTATTTTTGTAAATAAGTAAAAATCATTCTTAAATAATATGTACTTAAGTAATGTGTAATATTGACCTGAAAACTCAATCATTTAACTATAAATAATCTTTATAAAAACCTTGAAAACTTTTTAGAAAAAAAGTCATTATTTAGAATCTCTATGAAATATGCAATGTTTGTATAGATTGTATATTTTTATATTATTAATTTACTAGGTTTTTCCCGCGGCTTCGCTCGCGTTAAATTCGGGGTAACGCTGTGCCCTTTCTGTGGGGTGTTAGAAAGAGACAAAAGGTAGCCTATGGCACTCTCAAGCCATTCAACAATCTCCACTTAAAAAATCACGTCAAATCGTAGCTCCGTTTTGCTGTGTAAAACGGACAAACAGACACAATATTAGTACCTATGGATATGGAAGTATGGATTTTAGTCGTGTGCAGCGCCCCTAAGTGAACTCCACTGCGGGTGACGTAACCTACGACAAACTTATTATTTGCGGTTGTTACAGTAATCGGGTCTAGGGATCGAACCGCAAAATTAAGTTTGTTTCTGTATATACATTTCAGGGATAAAAAGTACCCAGGGTGGTGCCCAGGATATTAAAGAATAATTATACCATATTTCACTGTAATCAAACCGGTAGTTTTTGCGTGATGCCTGAACAAACAGACAGACAGACAAAAAATTTTTTTAATCACATTTTTGGGTTCGGTGTCCGTCTAGTAACACCCCCTGCGATTTTTTTTAATATTTTCAATGTACAGAATTTTCACTTCTACAGATTTATTATAAGCATAGAGTATAGATGAGTAAGTAATGAGGGGCTGAAGTTCTCACAAAATAGCAGTTTTTGAAGGTCTTTATTGGACTAGTTATTCAATAGGAACCTAGATAATATCCACAAGATATCTTTGCTTCTAAAATATTTATTACTAGCGACCCGCCCCGGCTTCGCACGGGTGCAATGCTCTTGCCGCACCGGGCGGCCGGCCGGTACCGCCGCAAACGCTACGTCCCGCAATTTTTAAATCTGTAATATCTTCGAAAATATTCATTTAAATTATACGGTGTAAAGGGCCATATAGATCTATATTAAATGAACAATGTATTCAAGGTATTTAAATGGTTAAGGATTTATGCTGTATTGGTTAAAATCGCTTCGAAAATTAGCCATTATTTGTCGTAAAAAGTAAATGACAAAAAAAAGTTATTGTGGGTTATCCATAAGAGATAGACATATACCATCACGGACTTTTCTGTACATCTTTTCAATGTGTACAATACTTAGTACATTATTTTGATAAAACTCGTAGGGTTCAGCCTGCGTTTGCAATGTAAGCGGAAAAAATGTAATTATTTACGACATCACATTAGAAACCTAAAAATAACAGTACTTCTCCACTATTTAATGGGTATTATTATACATATAAACCTTCCTCTTGAATCACTCTATCTATTAAAAAAAACCGCATCAAAATCCGTTGCGTAATTTCAAAGATTTAAGCATACAAAGGGACATAGGGACAGAGAAAGCGACTTTGTTTTATACTATGTAGTGATTATTCCATTCATTTATTATAATATACATATTTATCATATTTTTAAATATTTCTTCAAAAAATTATATTAAAAAAAAACATTTAAAAATATAAAAAATAGTAGCCCACCGGCATCGGGAACAGGGTCCAAGCTGCCGGCGGTCAGGGCTCTTGAGAGAGGAACCTCCGGACAATACGCGCCGTGTCTAGGAGTACTGCCTTCTGGATCAAGCCCTTGATCCAACTGCCTAACGAGAGCCTCCGCAGATGTTGGTCGAGGCTCTTGGTTATTAAGCCATTGGCCGTCACGACTATCGGCACAATGATTGCTCTATCCACTTCCCACATGTCGACCTCGCGAGCCAAGTTAAGATATTTAGTTTGTTTATCTTTCTCAGCTTTCACGAGGTTCTCGTCATGAGGGACCGCTATATCAACAATCATTGTGCGACGCTCTAGTCGATCTATCAACACTATGTCAGGCTTATTGGCAACAATAGTCCTGTCAGTGATGATAGATCGGTCCCAATACAATGTGACGCTGCCATTCTCGAGAACTGGGTCGGGCACATACCTATAGTATTATTATTATTATTATTTAGTAAGACACACTAGCAGCTATTAGCTGATGCTTGTGTTTCATAGTGTTCAGTCTGCCCAACCGATTTTTAAAGCAGTTCTATGTGAGGGCTTTCACAACACTTTCCGGGAGCCTGTTCCATACTGTTACAACTCGGTTCGGTAGAAATTTTTTCAAAGGCTTTTTTTTGGATGCAGTTCCCCATAACTTGAAGGAATGTCCTCGTAAATGTTTGTTGGTATTCAGTGTGTAAAGGTCTTGAAGACTGGGCACATGGTAGTATTCTGTGAGTATTTTATAAGTCTCAATAAGCCCCCCTTTGTCTACATTGTTCCAGTGTGATAAGGTCAAGTTCCTTAAGGCGCTCTTCGTAAGATAGATTGCGAATGGAACGGACCATTTTTGTTGCCCTTCTCTGTACATTTTCGATTAGGGTAATGTCTTTCTTAAAATACTTACAGAAACAAAAGACATGTAATGACACAGTTGTATGACAAATAGTGACATTGTACCTCGAATTGGATGCTCTTAAGAAGTTCAACATGTCCTGGGTAATTCATCTAGTGGCCAACAAACTGGGTTGTAAAATATACTTTTAAAGATTTTGCAGTTCTAGAATAGGTATGAAAATTTGTAAAAAAAAGATAGTGTGTTGTTTTTTAACACGCTTATATTAGCTTCACCTGTATGTATGTGGCCTTTGAGCTTGATTTTGACCTACTTTTGGCCATCAGATTTTCTTCAAACTTTGCACACGCATCAAAGACTGATAACAATGCAATGATCCAATAATAAAAATATAGTTTAAAAATACTAGTACTAAAAAAACACGCTTAAAAAACACGCTTTTATAGCATATCAAACTAAAAAATGTAAAATAATTTTCAATTTAGGTAGAAAATAATAATAATGTACGAAAAATATTAATATCATTGTGAAAAAAGCGCAGCACACTTTGCGCCATTTTTTTCGTAAATCGAGCACCCCACACTTTTTTCACAATGGTATTAATACTTTTCGTTCATTATTATCATTTTCTACCTATATTGAAAATTATTCAGTGTCGAAGTGATTTTTGTAAGAAAAGCTTGTGTATAAAAAAAATATAGAAATGCACAGACCGGTGTCTTTTACTTATAGAAAAATCTCCACAAAGCCTACCATGACCTGGGGTGCTATTCTCTAAGAAAACAGCCTTGAGTTCAGCGCTGGCACAGCGACGAGTCGTGACCGCAGTACATTGAATTAACAATCCAGTGTAAAGGGGCATTGGGTTGTTAATTCAATGTACTACTGTGCCAGCGCTGAACTCAAGGCTGTTTTCTTAGAGAATAGCACCCCTGAGCTACACTACAGTAGTATCACTAGGTAACACTTCTACACTTACTAAATAACCTTACTAGTTGCAGAACACCTCACCTCATTCATCATCTGAGCAAACAGCTCTTCAGCTTCCAGACATTTCCTCTGCAGTTGGCAGCATTGCTCCAGTTTGGCAAAGCACAAGAAACAAGCGAGCATCGGTCTTCTGTCTTCAGTTATAAACTGCAACATAACATATTATGGCATTTGACTTAGGAATAGAATACTTCCCTTTCAGTACATACATTTCTAATCCGCCCCTAAGGCTACCCACTGACCGTCCAAACAATACTGAACACAGTTAATGTTATGTATGGTTATAAGTATACCTCTCATACAGAGAAACATCCTAGAGCTTCAAAAGAATCTTTCTAGGGGACTGTATATGGGCTACCCTGTATGTAGTCAGCTGTGAACAGCCTATCTCAGTAATATAATCTACTAGAATAAGGTATAACTTACAGGAACATCAGTCAGCTTTTCATACAGTTCTTGTAAATTCTTGTCATTAACTATATCCATTCGAACATTCTCTGCTAAGCATATCCTGCACATTGGCAGTTTACCCATATTTAAATTTAAAAGAATAAGTATCTTATTTAACACATAAATTAGAAAATTAATGTCGAATATGCTTCAACACTCCATGAGATAAACTTAGTAAATAACGTGTGGACGTATGCGCTTCTTTCCTGGAACTCTTGCGAAAGCCGGAGCAATAAGCCGTATATTCCTGGCCGTCCAGGATGTTTATAGAAATTATTTTAATAACTTTAGATCAAAATCTTTACAGTATTTACTGTCTGTAAACCTCTAAGAACATTATTGTAATCAAAAATCAAAACATTTATTTCACAAACTATGCAGTTTGACATCTGACCATAGAGTACTATAATTTTTTTTTTTGGTCAACCAACAACTGCTTATAAATACATTTTTAATCGAATATTATTTTGGAATTTCATTGATTAGTGTAGCAATTCATTATAGGTTAAAGTGCGTCTAGTCTAGTCAAATTAGCAAAAAGATTGGACTTAATTCGTGTAGTTGTAATTTTTTGTGGAATCATTAGAAGACATGTATATAGTCTGTCTAATAAGTCAACCGACTTGGGAATTTTTCAAGGAAATAAAAAATCTATTGTTGGCAACGCCAATTTTAATTATCACCAAGAATCGTGTATACAATCTGGATTGATTACGACAACCTCAAAAACGTACCGATGAGAACGATACAAAAGGGTAGGTTTACTTTCTACTAGTGAGTGTGTCTTAAGCGGCAATAGGCGGGGAACATTACTCGCAGAACAGATGGCCGTTGGGGCCGAAAGGTTTTGAAGTGGCGACCGCGTACCGGAAGACGCAGCGTTGGAAAGCCTCCTACAAGGTGGACCGATGACCTGGTGAAGGTTGCGGAAAACCGATGGATGCGATACGCACAGCAACGTTCGTTATGGCGACGCTTGGAGTAGGCCTATGTCCAATAGTGGACGTATATCGGGTGAAATGAATGAAGTGAGTATGTCATAGACTAGTTCTACGACGAGACATACTCTTCTTAGAAAAAAGTATGAGACGTTATTGATACATTATATTTAAGACTTCTACGTTAAAAAAACTAATATGTATATTATATACTTAGTTATACATTGTGAGTACTTGAGGCTTTAAGAGTAGATACTAGAATAATAACCATGTGCTATGAGTAATAAAAAAAAGTTTTGATTTAGTAAATCCATGGTTAACCTAGTTAAAATAGGTCTCGAAGTTGTGGAAGTGTGATTACCTCGGAGAGACAGTCCAGTTGGGTAGATCTAATTTCGAGAAAGAGGTCAACCGTTGAATCCAACTCAGCTCATATCAGCAGCGTTCGGAAATCTACGCGGTATCTTCTCGCCCAAAATACCACAGTGTCTCAAGATGAAAGTCTATGTCTAGTGCGTGTTGCCAGTGATGACATATATACATGACTCAGAAACAGGGTTGCTTAAAGTCACACAAAGAGCAATGGGAAGGGCTATGCTCGGGGTTTCCTTGCGTGATTGAATCAGAAATGAAGATATCCGCAGGAGAACTAAGGTTACCCACGTAGCACGAAAATTCGCCACACTTAAGTGGACAGGGCACATTGCTTGCAGAACAGATGGTCGTTGGGGCCGAAAGGTTGCGCGTGGAGATGCAACGCCGGGGTGAAAGTCCGCTGCCGCGACAGGTCACGGCATGGCGGACAGAGCTCCAGCGGGATCTCATGGTGAAATGGCGTAAACGACTATCGCAACCCAGTGCTGTGCACGCCACAATCATGGCGGTAAGTCCCCTCTTTGAGGCGTGGCTGGAAAGACCTCACGGTGTCCTTACCTTCCGCATGACGCAGGTCCTCACCGGACATGGTTCGTTCGGGAGTTTCCTGCACCGGATTCATGCGGAAGTGACGCCCGGGTGTCGCCACTGTGCGGAACGCCCGGAGGACACGGTGGAGCACACAGTCAAGGTGTGCTCCTGCTTGGGCGGAGCATCGCCGTGCCCTCGTGGGGGCGATCGGCGGCGGAGACCTCTCGCGCCGGGCCTTGGTTGAGGCCATGGTCCGGAGCGAGGAGGAGTGGCAGGCGGTCGCCGACTTTTGCGAAGCAGTAATGCTCGCAAAGGAGGAGGCCGAACGCATCAGGCAACGGCGTTATCGCCGCCGCCGCCGCCGGGATTCTGATCCCGATTTCCGGCCAACGTAGGCGCGGGCTTGCGGACAGTGAGCAATGGGTAGTTCACTGTCCGGCCGTCCGGTAAATGTCCAGACCAAGCCCAAGTCGTCGACGGCGCGCACTGTTCCCGCGCGCCTCAAGGAGTTGTCAGCAACAGCAGGGACCCAGCCGGGTCGAAGCCTACTGGGGCCAGGGTTATCCGAAAGGGCGCTCGAGCCCCGGTATGAAGGCTAGAAGGATCGGGGTGGGTCTTTTAGTCAGTAAGAGTCTGACACTATCTCCCGCTCCGCCCAAGGGCGGGGGGTGTGATGCATGATTTTTTCCCACCATAAAAAAAAGGCCGAAAGGTTCTGGAGTGGCGACCTCGTACCGGAAGACGCAGCGTTGGAAAGCCTCCTACAAGGTGAACCGATGACCTGATGAAGGTTGCAGGAATTCGTCGGATGCAATATGCACAGGATCGTTCATTGTGAAAAGACTTGGGGGAGGCCTATGTCCAACAGTGGATGTATATCGGTTGAAATAATGATGGTTAACTTAGTTAAAATAGAGGTAATAAACGGACACACTGCCTTTTTGTCGTTGTCTTGCTCGGTACCTACATTTTTCCCCTTTTGCTTGTCAATGAAACATTATGAACTTAATGTTGATGAAAATAAAGTACACTTTAGAGTGTGAAATATTGCTACGTAATCAATTTAGTTTATCCGTAGGATATATAAAATCTTTCGTTATCACACCCTTGTCAAAAGTGACTGCTTATGTATAATTACTGTTTCTTTTGAATTTTAATTGTGGTCGCAATTAAAATCATGCCAAAGCTAGTGAAAAGTGGAGAGAGGAAATTAATTTTCAACCTTTTACAATACTGCCAAAAGGAAAAATCTCAAAAGAGAGATATAATTGACAAAAATAAAGTGGTTGAGCGTGTTGCTGCTATGGCCGGCATGAAAGCGTTTGATACTTTTATGTTATTTATTTTTCTTAGTATGTTTTATATTTTATCTCTACATTATTTATTGTAGGCGTATCCCGTGACACGGTTATGAAAATAAAAAAGGAGGGTATCACCAATCAGGGAGTATGGCGGACACCTGGAAAAGGTAAATGGTCAAAATTAGGGCGACCTTTGAAAACACAAATTGACGACTTCGACAAATGTGCAATTAGAAATAAAATTCATAGTTATTATGCGGTAAAGAAAGAAATTCCAACTCTTCGAAAACTTGTGCAGGAGCTTAAAGCTGACATCAATTACCTTGGAAACAAAGATACTTTACGGAAGACTTTGTTAGATATTGGATTTGCTTACAAAAAACTGAGAAACAAACGATGTACCCTCATTGAACGCACTGATATTTCTGCTTGGCGAGCAAAGTATCTGCGTACCATTGACAAACTAAGAAATGAGCATGAAGAGACACGAAAACATCTTGTTTATCTTGACGAGACTTATGTGCATACATCCTACAGAAGAAAACAGTGTTGGCAAAGTGAGGATGAGCCTGGTCCCTCATCTGACATATCTATAGGTGGACGTTATATAGTTGTGCATGCTGGAAGTGAAGACGGTTTTATTCCTAATGCCTTATTAGTGTATAAATCGAAAAATACTAAAGCGGACTACCACCACGATATGAATAGAAACAATTTTAAACAGTGGCTATCAACAAAATTAATACCAAATTTGCCTGGCCCATCAGTTGTTATAATGGACAATGCTTCATACCATTGTGCACAACTCAATAAAGCACCAACCATGCAGGCAAGGAAGGCTGACATCCAAGAATGGTTACGGTTGAATAATATTGATTACGATAAAGAGGCGCTCAAGACTGAATTACTTAACATTGTAAAAAAAAACAAACCACCACCTGTCTATGAAGTAGACGAAATTCTAAAGAAAAATGGTCACTCTGTTCTTAGGTTACCACCTTATCATTGCGACCTTAATCCTATGGAGCTCGTATGGAGTTTGGGTAAGAGAATTGTGGCATCAAAAAATATTAATCGAGAAAGCAAAGAAATACCAAAATTAATTGAAGAAGCTTTTGCTACCATTACATCCAATCATTGGAAAAAGGAGTGTGATCACGTTAAGCGCGTTGAACAAAAATACCGACAGCATGATCGTATTAGCGAAACCACTATTCAAGATTTTATTATAAATATAGGAGATGATGATAGTTCTACAATTTCAACAGATTTTGATTGTGATTTGGCTAGTGATGATGAATCAATAACTGAAGTAGAATATTTAGAATCGGATTTCTCTTACGATTCCTGATTTAAGTTGTGGATAGTGGCTTTGTTGAACGTGCTTAACGTTACTCACATAGTCCTTTTTTCCAATAATTTGATGTAATTGTAGCAAAAGCTTCAATTAATTTTGTTATTCCTTTGCTTTTCCATTAATATTTTTTGATGTTGTTACCCAGACCCCATACGAGGTTTATAGGATTAAGGTGCAATAATAGGATGGTAACCTCTTTATCGTAATAAATATTATTTAACCTTCACCATTCCTGAATGTCTGCCTGCATTGTTGGTGCTTTATTGACAGTACAATGGTATGAAGCATAGCATAATAATTGATGGGCCAGGCTAATTTGTTATCGATTTTGATAGCCACTGTTTAAAATTATTTATATTCATATCATGGTATCGTGATGACTTTTCGTTCAATAGCGACAGGATTTCATTCCCAGGACGTATTAGAGGTTGCAATCGAATATTCGAAATATTCGAATATTCTTTCCAAATTTATATCTAACTCAAAAACATAAAAATAAAAACTTTTACTGAGTTTTCTTGTCTGCACGGTAGCACTGTGCTAGATTTACTAATATCTATAAAAATATAGTTCTTAAAGCAATAAAAGCTGACATTATAAGTGTTTTTTTACATTTTAAAAATAAGTATTCGAATAGCACTGAAAAAATATTCGAATATTCGAAAATAAAAACTATCGAAAATTTGCAATCTCTAGGTGGAATATAATATATTTAGAATGGATGACTTGTTTATTACTCCTTATGTGTATTCTTAATTAATTTTATATTAAAGAGACTGAAATATATTCTAAATGGTAAGCTTTGCATTTTTTTATTGTTAAAAAGTCTGCTAGTCTAATAATAATAAATCATTATAAAAAAAATACTAATATTCGATACGTTTTATAAGGATCTATTAGTAAAGAATGATCAAGACTGATTAGGAGTAATCAAGCAGTGTTACCTACTTCAGATTTCATTGTACCCTTATAATTACCCAAGTCGTTTATATTTCTAGACAGACTTATAATAATCTTCTCTTAGTTTGCACCATTCCTGTTATGTACGGAACATCGTTTAATATTACAGTCTGTCAAGAAAGTCATGAAAAGAATGTTTTGGGAACTACTGTTTTTGCTAATACTGGCAACACTGAATAATTGTTAAGCTGAGTGAGTACTTGAACTGTCACGTCGTATCTGTGTGGTTGATTTTTAATAATATTTCGGTGCTATTTCTAGTTTTTTTAATCGTGTAAGCGTTAAGATACAAAAAATGAATCGAAATGTTTATAAGAGCGGTGCGAGACATATTATATTTAAAGTTTTTCAAGGGTGTATGGCCGAAATTAAAGGTGGGAGTGCCGGGACGAACAAAGGCGATGTTTATGGACGAACAGCAAAGTTAACCGGTACGTAAATATATTCTAAAGTTTAACACACTAACGGAAATATATTATTTTAACAATCTTCTGTTTTTAAGTACAATTTATCTATCTTTAACATTGTTTATGTCTTGCTAAGGTTATGAAATTTACCTACGATTTATTATGCTACCACTTAACGGTTTTGATATTTTGGTGTTTTATATTTAGGTGTGATAAATGTATTTGTATATTTAACATAATTATCTTTATTGACTTCAGGTGTTTCCGAAAGTACAGTTCGGCGCATTGTGGCTAAGGCATAAAGAATGGAGATAAATTTTCAACGTTTGGAAAACACAGGAAAGGCCGACCTACGAAACAAACTACGAGTCAGATGTTGGCCGGTTTTATTTTGAAGAAGTTGCAGGCAACATTTCTGGAGTCGAATACCTCGACTCTGATTATTTGGATTCGGATTAATAAAGATTTATTTCATAAACTTTTTATTTTTGCAATGAGCTCATACCTATCGATACTCAGCGCCATGCTGACGGCAGTGCAGAGAGGCAAAACATCGTGATTTGCACTTTGTTACACAGCTACACAGTTTACACAGCTGAAAGGACGAAAACAAGGGTTGATCAAACCAGACATTCTTAAGAATATAAAACCAGATATTCAGAAGAATGTCTGTTTTGATAAACTCTTACGTGCATATAATTATCCTAATAAGAAAATAGAGAAGTATGGTTTCGTCGCAATGTTTATAAAACAAAATTCAGACTGGTAGAGAATGCCTAAGGCATTAACTCCGCCTTTGTACTTTTGTGTTGGATGAAGTTTTAATAAATAAATGAGAACTACTATAACTATTATGTATCAGTTAAAATTAAACGTCACTTAAAAATGTTTTTCGCCCCTACGACAGAGTTAGTAGTTTTATTTATAGGGAGCCACTACCAATGAAAATCAAAACTCGTTTGCAAGCATGTAATAAATAGATAGACGAGTGTCAGATAGATGGGTAAAATAATGTACCTACACGGCAGTAAAGGGACCGCAAATCGGTATTTATTATTTTATAAATAAAAGTATCAATATCTTTTAGTCGAAATTTATTGGGATACCATGTTTAATGATGGTGGCGCCCTCCCTTCTTTTCATGACTTTCTTGACAGACTGTAGGTTTTGACATTAAAGTCCCAAAATTTAAAAATTTCCTAAGTATTTAGTTGTGGTAACTTTAGCTATAAGTGGATAACCCTTTGGTGTATAATTACTTTTCAAGAAAAAAGTGTGAGGTGTATGAAACACTTAAAAATCATTATTTTTAATTTGCGGCTGAAGGGAAATTTAGCCAGTTGGTGCAAAATCATAAAAGCTTTTTAAAGCATCCTGTACACCCAGTTATTTTTGCACCCTTTTGCACCCCTAGGAAAACAGCATTTTACAATATTTGTAAATTGTACTTCGGGGCAAATTAGTGTAGTCATGGATTTTTAAATTATTATAAAAAAAAATTATTCGCACGTAATAAAAATAAGAAATACATAACTGGAAGGTTATGTAGAGTTAACGTGAATACATACTGCGCCTCGTGGCTTTCGGAGGGCGAACGCGGGGTCGCGCAGCGCGCGTGCAGCTGAGATGAGGGTAAGTAAGTGCGTGCATGTATTAGATCACTTTTGTGGCAAGAAGCGATCCCTGCGCTATACAAATTAGTAACTATAATTTCCTCTATTTTATTAGCTGTGTTGTGAAAAATGGATTATGAAGTTTAGTGCATTGTTTGTCGTGACCTGCCGACTTGTCCCTGTATTAAGTATTTATTTAACAAGAAATAATGATAATCATATCAATTCTCTGTCGATCTTTATTTCTTTCTGCACCTCAAAAGGAAAAAACGGAATCCTTATCGAATCACTTTGTTGTTCGTCCGTCTGTCTGTCAAGTCCCTTTATCTCAGGAATAAGTGCAAGTATCAAGTTGAAATTTAAACCGAATACTCAAGACTGCGGTCCCTTAAAGCTGTGTAAAAGGAAAAACTTCTAAGTTAACGAATAAAAAAAAGATACCGGCATTAATGTCGCAAAAAATGTTATATTTCCACACTCAAGGGAATCATAAAGGTACTTCCCGTTGACCTAGAACTCTGAAATTTGGCATGAAGCAAGTCTTATAGCATAAGTATAGGAATAATTGCCACTGGACAAAAGCTAGGTATTTATTTTATTTAAGTTAGTTAATACGAAACCCTCAGTGTGCGAGTCCGACTCGCCCTTACCCAGTTTCTTTTTGCGGCCATACTTAAAACTCCACATTTTTATACTAATATTTTTTTGTTCCTACCTTACCAGATGCCGTAGAATAATCAGCGCTGTCACATGGTTTATAGTTCTAAAGACAACCGAAATACAACTTATTTATTTGAAACTAGCTGTGCCCGCGAATTTGTTCGCGTGGACTACAGGATTTTGAATTTATTTTTTCCAAAGTAAAAGAAGCTCATGTTACTCCTTATTACATCAGCTACTTGCCAAAAAAAGTCCCGTCAAAATCGGTCCAGTCATATCAGAGATTAGTCCGCTCCGGACAAACAGACAGACAGACAGACAGACAAAAATTGCAAAAAATGTTATTTTGGTGTAGACTCTGACCAACGAAAGATGGCAAAACAAAAAGTAGGCCGTATTAAAAAAATTGAAGCTATTCACCCTAGCTGTACGCCACTTAAACGGAGTTAATACGTTTTACTATTCATGAAAATAATAAGTATAAAAAGTAGTTACTTCAATATTACAAACAGATACTCCAATTTTATCCATATGTATGTATAGAAGATAAATAAAGGACATGCTTGCAGGACACTCTCGTTTTTTTTGTTTAAACATAGACGGTTTTTTTAACTGTTTTTTTTTTTATATAAAAACAAAATTAGGTTTCCTTACTAACACTTACTAACAGAGCATTTACAATCAGAAAGTACTCCTTCCTCGTAAAATACATCCCACAACACTCCTAAGTAATGACTACGCTTATCTCATCTTGTCAGTTTATTATTCCGTGTCGCGCGCTTGTCACTTCCATGGCGTAATAGTTCTTTGGCAATTAAGACAACACTAGAAAAACGTATGTTCCTTAAAAAAAAGCTATTTTTTTATAGGGTGCAAATATAGAGGAAACCAAAATAATGTATGTAATTGTGATTATTTTCACAACTACTTAAATTTCCCCCGAAGTACAGAGGAAAAAAAAACCTGAAAAACTAATTTCCATACGTCGCACTGGGGTGCAAAATCAATCATGTACTTAGGTCGAAATGTCACTTTCCTCAGTTTACAAAACTACACAATTTTCCCCAAAGCCGCAATGGCCAAAAATAACATTTTTATTTTTTTCTAATGCTGCGTTGGTCTAATTAAAATAATTAAAATGCAATAAAAGAAGGTTTAATATACCATAAAAAAGAAAATGGAGAGTAAACCTATATTCTCTGGTTAGTTATGAGCAATAAACAGTTTTCACCCCCTTCCGTAGGGGTGCCAAATGATTTTTTCATTATTCATACTCTGAAAGTAGGTCTGAAGTTGCCTGAGGAGCGGGCTGAAAGTGATACTTTTCATCCCTAGGGAGTTTTACTTTACAACTGACAGCTGTCAAATTATTAAAAAAAAAAACTAGTTCTATCTTCACATTTCTATTGAACCATGTTCCAATTTTCCATACAGCCAGTCAATCACAGCGCGATATAAAATTGAAATGACTTATGGATAAGTATTAATTAAATAATGTTATATTTTAAGTGATTTATTTGTTTAACTATTTCTTTAAAATACTTTATTTTTAAAAGATTACAATTAATTTCTAATTTTTCATTAATGAGGCTGAATAGCTGACCGACCGCAGAAAAAAAAAACAAAATGGCGGGAAAGTGGCAATCAGTCGTTGGTTTTTTCGAGTTTCGTTGACATTTCCGTACAACAGAGAGTTATGTTTATCAGATTAAAATAGTCATACCCCGAATGATTAGAATTTTGCTTAGGGCATTTCAGGTTTTCTTCTGACAACTAATACAGAAATAGGGAGGCTTTTCTTTGATGATGGCGAAGCCTTTGTGAATTTATACAGAAAAGCTTTACAGTTAAGATTTAGTGTTATATATTAAACCCCAAGCGATTGCTGGCGTTCACGGCCTTCGCGCATCTATTGTTTTACTATTGTGTCTCAAATTGACGGTATCTGAAAGGTTAATAAAGAATGAAGCTCGCTCTATTAGTATATGGTTCACTAGTTCTGGGAAATTGTTTTAGCTATTATGTAACAAAATTGAGAATAAAATGAAGTTATATGTATTTATTTTGCTGGTTATGACGATCACAATTATTTATTTAAACGCAACCCAATTGCATTATCATAAAGGCTGCGAATTGAGATTATCAAGAAACCCATCAAAGCTTTCATTTGGCCAATCCTTAGTTAGTAGTGCAAGTGAAAAAAAAAATCCATTGGTACAGGAAGTAATCTCGAAAAAATTTAATCACTTAGAACGGATTGTTCTGCCTTTTTAAAGAACGTCCTCAAACCTGCCATCCTCAAAGAACTTTTAAAAGAAATTAGTTATTAAAGTTTCTCTGTAATATTAGATGAATCCCCCGATGTGACAAGTGAAAACAGAAAGCTGAATTTTATTTTACTTCTAGCGATTTTTACTTTTAGACTACTTTAGGCTGTAAGTATCCGAATTTCAACTTCTGTAGTTAAAACTTGGCTACTTAGGCTACTCCTGCTTTGAAAAATGGCGACATCAAGCTCTGCGTTGTTGGCAACACTGACAGGAAGGAAATAAACAGATATTATTATTGCGCAGTGCGCGGGCTTGGCGCGGGCTGTCATTCACTCGCTGACCACTGACTGTTGTTGTAGAAGTTTCAACACAAAAACAGTGAATATTAACACGATATTACACGGAGTATCTCGTGGTTAAAATCGCGCCAGCAGCAGTAATTGTTTTTCTAATTTCAAAGTTACTCTTCTAAGTTTTTAAGATGGAAAGAATGCCAATGTGCAGATTATGTTTAGTAGAGAACGTTCGCATGTACATAGTTGTCGACAAGGACTTGCATAAACTATATGAAACGCTGACTGATATTCCAGTAAGTTGTACCTTAAATCATCTTATTACTTAATTTCAACTGTATTCAATGTGTTCTAAGAGAAGTTTGCTGTTGTTTAGTAAAATACCATGTGTTATTTTGCAGTTTGTAACTGAAGACAGAAGACCGGCGCTCGCTTGTTTCTTGTGTTTTGCAAAACTAAAGCAGTGCCTTCTATTGCGGAGAAAATGTCTGGAAGCTGAAAAGGTGTTTGCTCGGATGATGAACGAGGTGAGGTGTTCTGTAATTATTAAGAGCATATTGTAGAAGTAAATGTAGAAGTGAAACTTCCCAAGCTGGCAGCGAGCGTGTCTGTATTTCGCTAACTTCGTTAATTACTATTTGTGAAGGCTATTTTGTGGTGGTTGAGTGTTAATGGCCCCGACGGGGATGCATCTCGTCATAGGTACATTTTCACTGTTTTTCATACAACCGCTCTTACGCGATTATGACGTTTTTACACATTTTTTATGAGATATTTTGGAAATGCAGAATCTTGTTGATATTATCTGGGCTTCTATGGAAATCATTTTATATATTTGTGTAAAGTAAACCATGTTAAGACCTATGAAAATCTACTATTTTGCATGAAGGTTGGGCACTTCATAATTAATTTAAACATTTAAAAGAAAACACGTATTTCCTGGAACAAGTTTTGTAAAATATTCGAGTAAATCATGGAATTATTGAATGCCCATAGTTTTTTGGTATTATCACTTTTTCTTTGCGTTACCTTTTCGTCAAACATCACGTTGTATTGCATTAAATGAGGTAACAATCTTTTAAACCATGCTCGATGTTTACGATTGGCGAGTGAAAAAGTAGCCTCTTAAGTGTAGGTTGCAGGTTCAAACACAGCCAGTGCATTACTTTGTATAATTTATTTCATCACCACTCTTCTTAAAACGGTGAAAAAAACAGGAAACTGGCATGTCCTAGAACCAAAAATTCGAGGATATATATACATGACATTCACCAACCCGCATTGGGCCCATGTGGTGACTTACGGCTAGTGTTGTAAAAAAGCTTAAGTCGGGACTCGAGTCGGTTTGAAAATGCTCGAGAGCTGGCTGTAGCGTTTAGATAAAAAGCTCAATAAATAGCGCTGAATCGTCGCTTGACTTGAGTTTGAGTGAGAGTCTTTACAAAGTATGTGAAGAACAATCAGTTCATTAATATGTAACTACTTATTGTTTTTGCTATGCCCGCGTTTTTAACTTAGCTAATATTTAGTTAGGCAACAGGCATGCCTGGGGGCCTAGACAACGTTACATTTTCATCAACGATAACGAAATTCGATATCTCCGAAATAATACTAATAATATTTTATTAGCCCAAAATAACAATTTTGACACAAAAGTTAGGTAGGTAATTAAAAATAAAGAAAAAACTGTACTACACTGGTCAAAATAAACATTTGATATCTGCCTCCTAAACTAGGAGGATCCTGTATCTTAGGAGGAAATGTATGGAACTGACATAAGCTTTCGAGCTGTCACGTGATCGATCGCTAATTGCTAGACAATCACACTGCGTTACGAAACGACAGCGAACTTCGATCAACATAAATGATATTCTCTCACTCTTGACATTCAAATTCGCTTAGATTTCGAAATTCTCTTTCGACAGCTAAGGCTCAACTCACACCGAAAGAGCGGCGAAGGGCAGGGAAGCGCAGCGCAGTTTCAGTGTCATATGAATTTTAACTTTATTTTCATTGCTATAATACTTATTATCGCATGAGAAACTCGAACGAATCGCGCGGATGCCCGCGGAGCCGCGAGAATTCCGGCGAATTTTATAAACGGTAAACGGGTCGCGATAATAAGTATTATAGAAATGAAAATAAAGTTAAAATTCATAAGACACTGAAACTGCGCTGCCCTTCGCCGCTCTTTCGGTGTGAGTTGACCCTAAGCGAACTCTTGGACGGCCCTGTAGAAAAGCAAATCAAGATGGCTGCTTTTATTCAGTGGGTGGTTTTATTTGTATAAAGTGTGCTTGTTTCTTGTCTTTTGTTGTTGTCTACTATATAAAAATAAGTCGGGTTTTCCTTCCTGATGCTATAACTCCTGAATGCACGAACTGATTTCCACGGTTTTGCATTCGTTGGAAAGGTCTCGGGCTCAGTGAGGTTTAGTAGAGTAGGGTAGGGTAGAGTTGGGTATAGTAGAGTTGGGTATAGTAGAGTAGGGTATAGTAGAGTAGGGTAGGGTAGAGTAGGGTATAGTAGGCTGAAGTAGGGAAGAGCGGAAGCGAAGCCGCACGGGCAAAAGCTAGTTTTCTAATAAAAATGCATACATTGCATTTACTTCGGGCGGCACAGGATGAAAGTGTTGTAGTTGAGGCATCAGAAAAGATACAATTACCGGCAAAAAGTGGAAAGAGTGAAAAAAATTTAGTTATTATTTATGTTGAATTTTCGATTGGACAAGAGCCTTTTCTGGCAGCTTTGTAACGATTTGCGTGTTTACACACAACAAAAGTTTTCAAAGTACAATAGATTTGATGTTACCTATTGAAAATGGAAATTTTGAAAATTAAGCAATTGTCGGAAAGTTAAATGAATAATAATGATTAACATACACGGCTGTTCTATTGCTACCTTTTCCATTTTTCTGGCGTTTTGTTAACCAACCCCGAAAAGTGCCATAAAACAGTGATTTTCTGAGGTCTACTCCTCCGTAACGGCTAGGTCAATAAAATTGGTTTGAAAAAAATATATGTTTATTATCCGCTAGACTGCCCGCGCCTCGCCGCAAACCTTATCTAAATTGATCTTGAGACGTTTTTTATGGCCTCCCGCCGCACGTGTTCGAATTTCAAATAAACAATCCATTGAGCGTCAAGATGTTATTGTAACTCGTGAACAATAATATCAACATTTGTTTTTTTCGTGCAATTAATACTTTTGTCAAAAAAAAAAAAAATTTCGCTACTTTTCCCTACTCCTTCGAAACGGCTTGGACCTTTAGAAACATTTTTACACATAAAAATTGGTGGTTAAATATTCTTCAAAGTGAACATTGCATATGTAAATCAATCAATATCTCGCAGAGAAAATGGATTTAAAGCGCTCTCCGGGCGCTGCTGGCCGCAAATAAATGCACAGATTTGCGTACTGCCGCCTAGGCGAGTGCGAGAGTTGCGTTCACATAATTTCGGTCAGATTGTTCAAGGGACTATACGCCTTAATATTGTTACCAACTCACACTACTGACAAGGTCCAGATCACGTCATTGTTTACATTGAGCATATTCAAGTGATATGAATTGTATGTTCATATGTTGTTGTGTTCATGGTCACGTTGTGTTTTTTTAGGCTTGTAGAATAATTATCGATACATCGATATGTCGATATTTTGGGCGCTATATTTTAAAACGATATATCGATATCAAATTTCCAATATCGAAATTGTATCAAAAACGATTTCTTTTTGTGTTTTTATTTTGTTGACTCAATTTTCTACTCATCTGCTTTTTAATTGACTGCGACTGGCCTGTTGGTCTAGTGGTTAGTGGCCCTGACTGCTATGCCGCAGGTCGTGGGTTCGATTCCCAACCAGGACAAATGTTTATGTGATGAGCATGATTGTGTGAGACGGTGTTGTGTGATTGTTGTGTGGAATATTATTATTATTATTATTATTCGTTTATTATTACCCTTTAGTCAAATTAAATCATCAATATACCCCCAGTAAAACATGCTAACGCTCCGATGCTCGAGCGCGCCACTCGAGCGTCGAGACCCAAGTCTTCAACGCTTCTTCAGTCTTGAACGCGCTATGTAGGCAAGCATATTATAAATTGGAAGATTATCTACTCGATAAAAATGCTTGGCTGAATGCCGGTCCTGCTCCACAGTCACAGTCATTAGCTACGAATTAGTCGTATTTCTTATTTTCTTTAAATTTTAATTATAAATATTGGAAGAGAGGCTGCTGGCCTTTTCCTATTGTTGTTTTCGGATTATTTTTTTTTTTAATTCTATTTGTTTATTTCAATAGAACTTATGATTTATTACGTGTTACATTTGGAAATAATAGCATTGTATAATGTAGAAGCACTTTTTTTTTAATTTTGTGAATGTGAAGTACCATGGAGCATTTTTACTTGGTTACAAGTTGTTTGACACTACAAGCATGGCAGTTGAGAGATTGTCATGCTCACTAAAATGTCTCGCTGATGGTGGCATGTGTTATTGGGTCATTTGGCTCCCTTCAAAATGGTTGAGCTGAGTGGGGCTGATGCACGCGTCATGCTCGTGAACGGGCGCCGTCAGTTGAGACTGGTCATCTCTTAGCTGCCAGTGGCTTATTCAATTTCTTTTTTTATTGTTACCATTATATTTAATTTTTATTACTTATCTTCATTGTGTTCACATAATAGAAGCAAAAAAAAGAAATATGTAATCGAAGATTCATGTAACTCAATACGATTTAAAAGAGTGTCCATGGAGTTTCTTGCACGTTCTTCTCCATAGAGACCTACTCTTTGGAACGTGCAATTTAGCTTCACTTTTCTTGGACTGACCGACATTTGACTATTCAAAAGTGCCTGTAACTGGTCTATTTGAAATAAACGTTTCTGATTTCTGATCTGATTTCTGATTTCTGAACGCTCAATCAATAATATCGAATCAGCACTTAACGCTTGACATTCTGCGTTTATTTTTACAACACTAATTCTGCCGTCGTAACAAAGAACACAGTAACTTTGAAAAAGTCGTTTTGAGAAAAACGAGCGTAAAGCTTAGTTTATAAACGTTACTGTGTTTATAATGACCGTATCTTTGGAACCAAATAAACCGAAAATTTTGCCGCGTAGAGTTCAGTCTCATTGTTACAATAATAAAAAAAGTGAGAACACAGTAAGTAAAGATACTGTGTTTTATAATACGACGGCAGAATTACGGCCCATTCTCCAATAGAGGAGGCTTGAGTCCTAGCAGTGGGAACATTCTATAGGGTGATGACTTTGTGAGACTACAGAGCAATGAATATTGTTTGTGCTTATCACTACATAGTATAAAACAAAGTCGCTTTCTCTGTCCCTATGTCCCTTTGTATGCTTAAATCTTTGAAACTTCGCAACGGATTTTGATGCGGTTTTTTTTAATAGATAGAGTGATTCAAGAGGAAGGTTTATATGTATAATAACATATATTAAATAGTGGAGAAGTACTGTTATTTTTGAGGTTTCTAATGTGATGTCGTAAATAATTACATTTTTTCCGCTTACATTGCAAACGCAGGCTGAACCCTACGAGTTTTATCAAAATAATGTACTAAGTATTGTACACATTGAAAAGGTCTACAGAAAAGTCCGTGATGGTATATGTCTATCTCTTATGGATAACTCACAATAACTTTTTTTTGTCATTTACTTTTTACGACAAATAATGGCTAATTTTCGAAGCGATTTTAACCAATACAGTATTAATCCTTAACCAATTAAATACCTTGAATACATTGTTCATTTAATATAGATCTATATGGCCCTTTACACCGTATGATTTAAGTGAATATTTTCGAAGATATTACAGATTTAAAAATTGCGGGACGTAGCGTTTGCGGCGGTACCGGCCGGCCGCCCGATGCGGCAAGAGCGTGCCTCTTCATGGTATAGGGAAAGGGGGATTGTTTTACTCAAAATTTAACGCGTGCGGGCCACGGGCAGTAATTAATAAATCAAAACTACTGAATCGATTTTAATCACATAGGCTATATATTTTATACCCGTGCGAAGCCGGAGCGGGCCGCTATGTTTTTATATACAACGTTCACAGTTTTTCTGTAGTGTATTTAGTATCAGCATTGCACCCGTGCGAAGCCGGGGCGGGTCGCTAGTTTATGTATAACAAGAACTATCTCACATGTAATAACTTGTTGCAGCCGAATTATT
The DNA here is from genome assembly GCA_929112965.1 of Mythimna albipuncta. NCBI lineage: Eukaryota > Metazoa > Arthropoda > Insecta > Lepidoptera > Noctuidae > Mythimna > Mythimna albipuncta. The sequence continues at coordinate 11,267,585 of OV815985.1, forward strand.
TAGTAAACCGAGGGCAGCTAAAGTATTCCAGAGGATTGTCAATAACTCCTGTAAAAAACATCAGTATAGTTGATGACAGCCATATTGGAAACATTGCTATCAAAGAAGAATTACCAGCTGTTTGTGAGAGACTAGATGATGTCTTTGAGCCGGAGGAGGAAAATGAAAGTAATGGTATGTATTGAGAACAGGAATACTGGTGATGATATTGAGATCAAAATGAAATGTTTTATGTTCCTACATTAGTTATATTTAGGGCTATATTTCACCGAGACACCATGGCGGCGCGACCAGTCGCCGCTAACAATAAAATGTATGATGACCAATGGATGCTTCTTCTTCTTCTTCCTACCCTTGTCCCATTTTATTTGGGGTCGGCGCCACACGTTTGTTTCTTCCATTTTGTCCTGTCACTCGTCACGCTATCACTAACTCCCTTTTCTTTCATATCACTTTTCACACAATCCATCCATCTTTTCTTAGGCCTCCCTCTCCATCCATCCACATGTGAATTCATAACTCTTTTAGCAACATGCTTTTCATCTCTCCTCTTTACATGACCATACCAAGACAAACTATTTCCTTTCAACCTTTCAGTCACTGGCGCCACTTTCAGACTTCCTCTAATATACTCATTTCTTGGATACCATCACTAAAAAAAACTGATCAATAGATAATTATATTCTTGACAAAGTACCGATCATTTCTACCTCATACCTTGGCATGGCAAAATCATCAGACGTTCGCCGATGGAGCCATTCACTCAAAAATTGAATTTAATTGAACAAAATGTATACAGCTCTATAGAGTCACTCAGCTAGTGTCCGTTTGGTTGTGCATCCAATTTGGTGGCACGACCAGCTTAGACGTGTAGCGATTGGTGTCTGTATGGTGTCTAGTTCGGTAGCTTAGGGCTCTATATCACTGACACACCATGGGAGGGCGACCAGTTGTGTCGCCATGGTCTTCCGCTGAAATATAGCCCTTATTGTCTATACACCACTGTTTTTTAATTAGTAAAAATACTTAAAGGGCTTATAATAAAAGCCCTTGTTATTTTATAAGTAAAATCTCAATAAATAATATTCATAGACAGCAAAGTTATCAGCGTTGGTTTATGTCCCAAAATGTCACTCAATTTATGGAAATATTGTGCTGGCTATTGATTATGAATGAATAAGTGACAATTATTAAGAAAAAACACTGGGCGCTGTATTTTCTACTAGTAATTGTTATGTTTGATTGATTCTATGATGAATTTATCTTTTCGTGGTCAATTTTAAGATTTCGGTTTTTAGGGTTCCGTAGTCAACTAGGAACCCTTATAGTTTCGCCATGTCTGTCTGTCTGTCTGTCCGTCCTCGCTTAATCTCTGGGACCGTTAGCACTAGAAAGCTGAAATTTGGTACTAATATGTATATCAATCACGCCGACAAAGTGGTAAAATAAAAATTGGAAAAAATGTTTTATTAGGGTAGCCCCCCTATATGTAAAGTAGGAAGTGATTTTTTTTTTAATTTCAACCCTAACGTGTGATATATTGTTGGATAGGTATTTAAAAATGAATAGGGGTTTACTAAAATCATTTTTTGATAATGTTAATAATTTCGGAAATAATCGCATAAAAAACAAAAAACAATGTGTCCCCTCTAACTTTTGAACCATAAGTTTAGAAAATATGAAAAAAATCTGAAAATTATTTTGAAATTGATGGAAAGAACAGTTTTTGTACAAAAAAGACAAAAAGGTTCTACAGAATAATTTCTGGACTAAGTTTGTAGTATAATCGTATATGCAAGCGTTTTTTAAACTCATTAGTGGGCACACTTATTTTGACGGACGGGAAACTACGGAACCCTACACTGAGCGTGGCCCGACACGCTATTGGCCAGTTTTTTTCTACTTGTGACTATAAAAATATGATCAGTGACGGGTACAGATAGAGCCCCATTTTTTTGTACTAATTAAAAAGTAGGGGTGAATAATTCAAACAAAAAGCATCTTCAGTAAAATAAAGCAATTCTTTTTCTTACAGACGTTGAACTGATGAACGTATGCATGACCTATTCAGATGTAGGAGCCACACCAGCACTCCGTTGTTCTGAAACAGTTTCTAAACATGAAATGTTTTTATTGGAATTAGAATTAAAAACGGAATTGGATGAAGAACTGGTATGGCCGAAGAAGCGAAGAGCCAGTGACATGACATGTGAGTATTAGTTAGTGAATCATTGTGTGAGCGAACAGGACCTCAAGTCTGCTATTACAATAATTGATGTCATAATTGTCGATTTTGACAAGTTTGGTAATCTACTAATATAATGGCGTCATTATGACTTTCCAATGGTCAACCACTGACACTCCATTGAAAGAAGTGGCATAGAATAGTAATCTCGTACATATTGACATTGACAAATGAATATATTTTCACTTATGCGGTAATCTGCTAAAACTTTGACAGTTTATTTGATCAGTGTTCTACCATTGTGTGACCGATCAATGATCGATCTTTATGAATTAGCAGATTACGAACTTTTAGCAAAATGACAATGTGATCGTGTTGGAATGACGAATTAATAAAAATAGCAGACTTGGACCCCTCGCCGGCTGGTGTAACAATAGGAGCAAAGAATAATTAATACAGATTAATACTGTACTCTCTGCTCTTGGTGGGATTTATTCTTATTAATCTTGAATCAGTATACGGCGTTACATGATTATGGAATGGACCCCCCCTGTATTGGAATTTTTCGTCAGTTTTTTCTATTTTTTTTTTTAATTTTTAACTTTTTTTAAATATAATGGGGGGTCCAGAATCATGTCTTGGATCCATGGTATAGATACCGGCACGGATCTTGAGCGCTGGCTTCAAGTTGCTTAGAAGCCAAATATCGTGCCTATTTAGTAGTATGAAGTGAGACGCGCGGGCGGGGAGTGTCATTGATTGGCTCGCCGCGCCGTCGTGTTATAGACGTCACTCATGATTCGTTTCGGGTCGCCCGTAAATAGGTCAAGTTCATGTTCAACTACCCTCCGCTATTGTATTATCACTTGCTTCGCATAGACTTCGTAATATTTAGAACGTTAATTTTTTTTTTTTTTTTGTATGAAAATCTGATGTACTGTAATATGACAAAGTTTTAAAAGTCATAGAACAAAAGTTGTTTTTTATGATGTTAGTAACAGAGTCCTGAGAGGATGTTAGTGTTTTACAAATAACCCTATACAAGTTGTTAGGGACAGCCCTCCATAAACTTTAAGGGCTTGGCTTATACTTGGCTTATACTGAAACTCAATTTTTTTTTTTCGTCAAACCCTTACATGTGCGGTATCTATGGATAGGGCTTTAAAAATGATATTGAGGTTTCTAAAAACATTTTTTTCTAAATTAAATAGTTTACGCGAGAGACACTTCCAAAGTGGTAAAATATATGATGTACATTACCATGTAAACTACCTACGAAAATTGGTTTGAACGAGATCTAGTAATTAGTTTTTTTTAATACGTTACAAATCTAAAAAAATACACTTATTAAAACATCGATCAAAGTTACAACGAACTACAAGAACTTTTATATTATGTTACTTGCTGCTACGGAACCCTCCATGGGCGAGTCCGACTCGCACTTGGCCGGTTTTTCATATATACATACCTGTATAATTAATACTCGTCAAGACGAATCATACCCGCTGAATTGCCCCGGTGCCGCTCAGGGTTCCGCAGTACTACCCGATTTATGGAGCGGGTGGGTTATTCCTGTCGTCAGGAACTGGGGCAGCGACCCTGACTCTAAGGCAGATTGGAATTGGGACGCCAAGCGAGCGTGCGAACTTTTAAACCATTTAACCCAAAAGTTTTGCAGCCCGTCCGGCCCTGGAGATTTCCAGTTTGGCAACGGACGGACTGCACGAGCTACATCTTGGGGGCTGATGTTAATTGCCTCCATTTCTGGTATAAGTTCGCACTCTCGCTCGATCTCCCGCGTCCGATCACCCTCAGTGTGATTGACAGGCATCGACCAGATGCTGCGCCAAAATGAATACATGGCATCATCATCCGGCAGGCGCGTATCAATCACACTTTGGTCCGGTCGCTCCCAAGCCCTGTAAACCCACCTTTCGTTGCTTTGGAACGTGTGATTCTGGGTGTACCGCTCCACTCGTCGCTTGTACCGTCGAATACGGTTTGCCCATGCATAGACTTTCTGCTTCAGGAAGTCGATACGCTCTGTGATACGGGGTAGATAATCTCGAGGACTAATGCTGAAGCCTATAGACTGAATTATTGAAGCCTACATTGCCCGTGTGCCGCTGAGGGGGACATGGGAGCCGCGCACCTCAGTCGTTTAAGTTTTTGAAGTTTACTCGTCTCTGTCTGTCTATGGTCTATTTGTATAAATTTATTTCGCTTCTCCGTTAAATTTCCTACCAAATTAAACCAAACTGTATATCCGAACGATGGAAAAATATTAAAATAAAAATTAAGTCGTCAATATTGCGAAACATCAAAGTGGTTGTTCTGCGCAGTCGTGTCGCAAAGATTTTGAATAATAAAATAGCTTCAGTAACTTATTGTGGTTGGTGTTTCTTTTATTTTCAAGGTAATTAAACAACTATTAAGTAGGAATAAAGTTTTTAGCATGAAACACGAAATTTAGCGTTGTTGAGACGAAAAATTTGGCGGTTGGTTTAATTTAGTGGTAAAATTTACGTAATATTTTCTACCTTTAATTCAGATATTGTTTGCCTGTTTTATCATACTAAACGCTAATAATATGTTAGATCAAGTTATCAGTAGCCGGGATTGCAAAAAACATTATCAAAATATGTCAAGAATTTAAAATTTCAAACGAATTTCAAATGTGAAGTGTCGTTGGTGCAGTGTAAGGTCGGGGCACACTGAGTAATAGGACTGACTTGCGGACAGTTTCTTTGCACGCGTTTTTAGGGTTCCGTAGTCAACTAGGAACCCTTATAGTTTCGCCATGTCTGTCTGTCCATCCTCGGTTAATTTCTGTGACCGTCAGCACTAGAAAGCTGAAATTTGGTACCAATATGGTATATCAATCACGCCAACAAAGTGGTAAAATAAAAATTGAAAAAAGAATGTTTTATTAGGGTAGCCCCCCTATATGTAAAGTGGGAAGTGATTTTTTTTTTAATTTCAACCCAAACGTGTGATATATTGTTGGTTAGGTATTTAAAAATGAATAGGGGTTTACTAAAATCATTTTTTGATAACGTCAATAATTTCGGAAATAATCGCTCCAAAAGTAAAAAAAACAATGTGTGTGTCCCCCCTCTAACTTTTGAACCATAAGTTTAGAAAATATGAAAAAAATGTGACAAATAGAACTTTATAAGGACTTTCTAGGAAAATTATTTTGAACTTGATGGAAAGAACAGTTTTTGTACAAAAAAGACAAAAGGGTTCTACAAAATAATTTCTGGACTAAGTTTGTAGTATAATCGTATATGCAAGCATTTTTTTAAACTCGTAAGTGGGCACACTTATTGTGACGGATGGGAAACTACGGAACCCTACACAGCGTGGCCCGACACGCTCTTGGCCGGTTTTTGAAGTGAAAACTTCTTTAGCGGCGTTGAGCACTTTTTCTGTAATGGGTATAAAATCTTAAACTCGCGTCAGGACACGTGACCTGATCGAAAAAGCGTAAGATGGATGAAAGTTGATTTTTCGGAGAGATAAACTTTTTAATGTAAAATAATTGTAATAGTTTTAAAGTGTTAAATTTTTAATGTAATATAAATTGTCATGTTTGTGTACGATAGCGCAATAAATGAATATTGTATTCTACCACATAAATGATAGTACTTTTATACTGATAAAGCAATTGGTGCAAAATTATTCCCTGACCATTCCAAAATATCAAACATGCTCAACGTTAATAATCAAGTTTTCACTTCTGCCGGCACTCCCGGAGTGCAACTTGTCTTTTTTTTTTTTTTTTTGGAGGTGTTTACTTATTTTTTTTTATTTTTTTTTTCGGACAGTTTCTTTGTTCGCGTTTTTAAAATGTAACGCTTGACAAACAAAAACTGCTTGTGAATATTTTTTTATTTTCGTGGTTTACTACTATTTTTTTTTTTATTTAATTTTATTTTCGAACCGAGTTTCTTTGTACGCGTTTTTAAATCTAACATTTGGCACACAAAAACTGCTCGTGAATTTTTTTTCATTTTCGTGGTGTTATACGTATTATATATATATATATATATATATATTTGTTTTTATTGATATAAACTAGTGCTTGCTGCGATCCCACCTTCATTTAATTCATTAACCTTTCAATCGTGGAAATTACAGACACAATAGTAAGTTTTATTGTGTCTGTAATTTCCACGATTGAAAGGCTAATGAATTAAATCCCAAGCGAACGCCGGCGTTCGCGCATCTTCGTCTTACTATTGTGTTCCAAATTGACGGTATCTAAAAGGTAAGATTTTTTTTTAGCTTTAGTGTTTGATTTTTTTTTTGCTCTTTGTATATAGCAAGTGCTTTAAAAGTGCCAAGCAGTCGGGGTGTAAGAGGTGGTCGTGGGAATGTCCGAAGAGGTGGAGGATGTGGTCGCGTCTCGAAGCCACTTTGTGCGCGATCGCAGCTTTTTCCGAGGTATGCTTACGCTTACCTACTTACCAATTTTTTATTTTATTTTTGGTACTTCCGAAATCAGTTTCATTTCATCAATTTCATTTTTATGTTTAGTTCTTTGAGTGAAAATGTGGAGCCCACTCCAAGCCCGTCTGGGGAGCCTACCCCAGGCCCCCCGTCCACTGAGCCCACTAAAGGTCCGTCGAGACGGCCTACTCCAGACCCGTCCGGAGAACAATTGCGGTAAAATTAACATAATACAACTTTATTATACTAAATTGTTCAAGCAGCATTCATTCATTCGATTTTTTTAGTCCAAAATCCTTGGCCGAGCAGTTGAAGGCGTACAAGGCGGCCAAGCATTTGGACGCAAAAAGTCAAGCCAGGCCTTCTCCGGGCCAAAAAAAACAACTGGTGGAGCTCAGGGAGAAAAAACAGGACTTCTTTCGGATGCCGCACGCTCCAAAGCCAAAGTAAGTAAATTCAGAAATAAAATCTATGTTTTGCCTGCTCGTACTGTCTCTAACTTGTTAGCGTCGAACATGTTCATTGTATCCGGTCAGTATTTCTTTATTTATTTCCAGGGAAGGAAAAGGAAAGGCGATAGCCGCAAGGCCGCGGGGCCCACGCCCACTTTTACCGGGGGTTCCCACAGTCCCTACCCCACATGTACCCCAGGCGTGGGAAATAAAGCGTTCGCATGGTATGTGCAGAATATCTTATTATTAATATTTGCGTATTAGCTTCATCCGTCAAAATCACGCTTGCGTCAAAATTTAAAATTCCCGACCGCGACGTAGTTCAAATAATCATGTTTAAAGTAAGATATTTACTTCATACCAATTAATATTTCATAGTTTTAAAGTGGCTCAAAAAACTTTCATTTTTTTATCCATTATATATCCTCGTTGTTATATCCTAGATATCACCGTGGAGGAGGCGGAGAAGGAGAATGATGATGAAGAAATGATTGAGGGTACACCTCCCGAAGTCGCCATTCCACACAAAGTGCTGTCCGGAGTGGTGCAGTCGGCGGGTAAGTCTTCACGGACCGCTCCGGAATCTGTTATGAGTAAGACTAACAGTTCCTATGGCAGAAATCATTTGCTCTAGCTTACGTCATACTTTATATTGTTCTTCTTATAGTATCGGTGCCCTCAATGATGGAGTCCTGCCTTCCTCCAGAAGAGGAGACTCCAGAAGAGGAGACTTCAAGAAGGACCTCGCCTCGAACGAAGTAGGTTATTCTGTTTCAGCGACTGGCGAATGCGTTTATGAGGTCGATTCTAAAAAAATAAACAAAATTTAATTCCACAATTTTTAATTGACAGGAATCGCACGGACATCCATTTCTCACCGTCGACTGGGATTGTTCAGGCTGCTGAAAATCCTCAAAGTCCGGTGAGAGCTGAGATAGAGCTCCTGGGGTTTAAACCTTGTTAGTGTCATAATAAAAGGTTTTTATTTATTTTTTTGAACATTAGACTAATTTTACTAAAAATTATTAATGTTTCAGCTTCTACCACCACTTCCAAGTCGGCTCCTGACTCAGGAAGGAGTGTTTGCGAGATTGGTAAGTTGAGACTAATATTTGCATTGAATGTGTCGCCTCCATAAGATGATAGGGTGGACCAAATCCTAAAATTTCTTCATCCATTTACCGCAGACATGGAGCACGACATTTGCGAGCATGGCGAAGGCAGCGACGTGGACCCTGAAGAACTGGTAGACATTACCTTGGAAACAAGGAATGTCTGCGATGAAACTTTGGAGGACCCGTCGCTAGCTGAAGCCGTGCAGCAAATCGATTCTGCTGCCGACTCGGCTCTAAGGACCGTCGTCGGACCCGAGAACGACCTCCTTTATTTTGTCTGGCGGAGCGATCCGGAGAATTTTGAAGGGGTCAGAGAAGAATTCACTGTGTCGTCCACTGGTCCAACTTTTTCAAACGCGGAGTTAACTCCCTTGGAAGTTTTCGTTAAAATTTGGGGTGCCGATATTGTCGGCCTCATTGTGCGCGAGACGAACCGCTATGGTGGCGCAATGATGGAGCGTAATCGGAAGCCTCATTCCAGGATGAGCCGGTGGAAGGAGGTTACCGATTACGAAATCCGGTCATATTTCGCCATCCTTATGCTGCAGTCGTTGGCCGTTAACAATGTGGAGCGGGAGTATTGGTATCCCAAATTTGACGAACTCCGTATTGGGGATTTTAAGGCTATCATGCCCTATAACCGGTTCTTGGTCATCAACCGTTGTCTACATTTTGTAGACAACGCCTCCTTGCCCGTGAAACCCAACAGACTCGACAAAATTATGCCCGTCATCAAACACCTCAACAATAAATTCAGCTCTTTATACCAAGTCGAGCAAAACGTAGCAATTGATGAGTCGCTCCTTTTATGGAAGGGGCGACTCTCATTTGCACAAAAAATTTCTACGAAAAAAGCTCGAGTAGGTGTAAAGAGCTACGGGTTGTGCGAGTCGAGGACGGGCTATTTGTGGAGGATGGAGTTTTACTCGGGCAAGGGGCACGTGCATGTTGCGCAGGTAGGGGCTCAAGAACCGGGTGAAGAACAGGAGGAAAGGGATGGGCCAGAGGGTGCCACGTCTCAAATTGTGCTCACTTTGATGAGACCCTTATTCAACAGGGGTCATACCCTCGTTATGAACAACTTCTATAACGCACCCCTGTTGTCCAGAGTTCTCAAAGTGAAGCACAAAACAGATTCGATGGGCACTCTCCGACTCTGCAGGGAGTTTGTTCCGGAGGATCTAAAGGGCAAAAGCAAAGAAAACATGAAGTCGGGAGAGGTGGCCTTCAGCACGACCAAGGACTTGAATGTGCTTGTGTGGATGGACAAAAGCATTGTGCCTATGATTTCTACATTTCACAAAGTACAAGTCGACGGAAAAGACAAATACGGGTGTTATAGGTATAAGCCCCAAGTAATCCTGGATTACAACCTCTCTATGGGCAGCATAGATCATAAAGATCAAATGCTGCATGCCTACCCCATAGAGAGGGTCCGAAAGCTCATTTGGTACAAGAAACTTTTCCGCCGGCTTGTAAATGTTTCCATACACAATGCTTTTGTCATGTTCAACCACGACCGCACTCAAGGCCTTGGAAATCGAGACTTCCGACTTCAGTTGGCGCTGGGGTGGCTGCAAATGTGCAGACCTCGGCCCTTACCTCGGCCCTTAGCACCAGCTGCACCTGCTGCACCGGCAAGTGCTGCCGCACCGGCGCAGATGCACTTGCCGGTTAAGAACGAGCAGAGGCAGCGGTGCAAACAATGCTACGCTTCCAAAGTGTCTCGCAAGACGATGTGGAGGTGTAGAACCTGCGCGGTGAATTTGTGCATCGATGGGTGCTACACCGCATATCACCAGAATATGTAACCGGTCGTTTTGGCGACGCTTGGGGGAGGCCTATGTCCAATAGTGGACGTCTTTCGGATGATGGTGATCCGAAAGCGAAGCTCGGTCCTGGTGCGAAAGGCAGGAAGGAACAGGAGTGGGTTGTTAGTCAGTAAAAGTCTGATGTGGGGGAGGCCTACGTCCAACAGTAGACGTCTATCCAGTTTCACCCGCTCCCGCTCCGCGCAAAAAAAAAAACACTGCTAGGATAAAAAAAAGTTGGACCACTGTACGTCATAGTGAACTCTTCTCTGATGAAAAATACACAAATCACAATTTGGTTGCCTATAATATTTGATAAGTTCTCTCGATTTCGCCAAGATTTTCCATAGTCAAATCCTGACTATGGGACCATTTGGGAAGTATACCCTTTCGAACAAAAAAAGAATTTTTCAAATCGGTTCATAAATGACGAAGTCATCCGTGAACAAACATCGGTCGAATTGAGGAACCTTTTTTGAAGTCGGTTAAAAAAATAAAAAAGTAATTTTGCTCTACCAAATTATTGTATTATCGATTATAAATCATCTGACAAAAGATGGAAATTACTTTCAAAATTCTCTGGTGTTCGTGATCGAGCGTATTTCCGGATCACGCACTTAGTGTACCAAGCCTTTACGCCCGCCATTTTCTGGATAGTTTTTTTGTTTACATTTGATTGTACAGTACAATTCACGAATGATGGCGGCCGTAAATTTGCGCAGTAACATGTTTTAGGAACCAAATGGCGACGTGCGTGTGCGAGAAGAGTGTAGTATGCGCGAACGTGCGCAAAGGCTAACTTCACGGCCGCCATCATTCGTGAATTGTACTGTACCAGGTTTAACGGTCTAATGTACAAGTATGATACCATTTTAGAAAGGGCTTTAAAAGTACTATGTTTTTTTAGTAATAGCTGTTTTTGTATGGTGTGGTACGTAGAACAAAAATATCTGTATACCTAAAGTGATTTCACTGTTTTAATGCGAACTGTTGCACAAATTTTTATATTTATCAGTGATGGTATATGCTATCGCTATGATTTTTGTTTATTTTGTAAGAATATTAGACTACCTAAATTGTATTGCTTTTATTTTAGGCCTAAATGTGGTATTTTATGCATCGGAGACATGTAAAGTTTAATTAAATTACGGCTCACGCCGCCAGATTTATGCAAAATGAAAAGGCTGTAAATAAATTATTTTGTATGAACGCGCGTATGGTATTATTTATTTTCCTTATCTATACATCCTAAATATAGTAATAAAAAATAAAAAAAAACTATGTCATCGCTTTAGTTTTTGAGGTGTATTTTTTTTAAAACAAGTCGTTAAAAAGCGCTTATCTCTGTTTTTAGCGTATCATATTTCGAGTCCGTAATCGAATATTGATAAACAAAACACTTGAATGAGTCGCCCCATTCATACTGAAAACAAAAAACATAACACTAATAAGTTACAATAACATTTTAACGCACAATGGATTGTTTATTTGAAATTTGAACCCGCGCGGCGGGAGGTCATAAAAAAACCGGCCAAGTGCGAGTCGGACTCGCCCATGGAGGGTTCCGTAGCAGCAAGTAACATAATATTAAAGTTCTTGTAGTTCGTTGTAACTTTGATCGATGTTTTAATAAAAGTGTATTTTTTTAGATTTAAGACGTATTAAAAAAAAACTGCTTACTAGATCTCGTTCAAACCAATTTTTGTTGGCAGCTTTTATGGTAATGTACATCATATATTTTTTAATTTTATCATTCTCTTATTTTAGCAAGTTAGAGAGGGGGGGGCACACATTTTACCACTTTGGAAGTGTCTCTCGCGCAAACTATTCAGTTTAGAAAAAAATGATATTAGAAACCTCAATATCATTTTTAAAGACCTATCCATAGATACTTGACCCATACGTATGAGTTTGATGAAAAAAAAAGTTTGAGTTCCAGTTCTATGTATGGGGACCCCCAAAATTTATTGTTTTTTTTTTTCTATTTTTGTGTGAAAATCTTAATGCGGTTCATAGAATACATCTACTTACAAAGTTTCAACAGCTCTTATAGTTTCGGAAAAAAGTGGCAGTGACATACGGACGGACAGACAGACATGACGAATCTATAAGGGTTCCGTTTTTTGCCATTTGGCTACGGAACCCTAAAAACGTGTCGAGTGAGATAACGGTCGCGCGGGGCGCGGGGCAAGCAAGCGTATGAGCCCAAACTCGGTGGGGTTGTGTCGTTTTACTACCAAGTTCATAGGAACTTGGTGATGAGGAAACCAGAAGGTGGCTATAGAGCCACCTTCTGGTTTCCTCATCAGGTCAGCTCCTTGTCATAATAATTTTGCATTGTCATCTGATTTACACATGCATGCAAATTTCAGCTCAATCGGTAACTGGGAAGTGGTTCTTTAATTTGCAAGATTTCATTACAGACAAACATCGGGACAGGTGAAACTAAATAAAAGCTTGTAAAAAAAGACAAACTCGGAGAGGATTTTCCAAAATTGGGTGAATTTCGGAAAATCTCCGAGTATTTGTTGAAGTTGGAAAAATAAAACTCCTCGGCTGTAATATGAAAATATTAAAGTTCCTTTTTAACCGACTTCGAAAAGGAGGAGGTTTTACGTTCGGCTGAATGTATGTTTTTTTTTTTTGTTTTTATTTATGTTCACCGATATCTCGGTCAATTGTGGATCGATTTTGAAATATATTTTTTTGATTAAAAGGTTATGCTTCCAAGTTGGTCCCATAGAAATATTGTTATGTTCTGATCATGGACTTCGAAGATATGGAACAGAACTCCTCATATGATCACAGCAGAACTGTGGTTACAACTAAAGTTGTTTTGTTTATACGTGTAGTCGATGACTGACAGAAAAGGGGGGGGGGAGGGATGTATCGAACTGATCTGATGATGAAGCCAGAAGGTAAATTAAAGTATTCTAACCATGTTTGGGATTATTAGAATCGTTATGAGATGCACTGTGGCTATAAGTTACTTAAGTTTGTCTGAGGGGTACCTACTTTTTGGTGGTGGTACCATAACTAAAAAGTGTAAAATAAAAAACTTTTTACGAAATAAATATAACCGACTTCAATGAAAAGTATAAAATAACTTAATTTCGGAAGTCGGTGTTTCTATAATATTTTTGTCTCTTCGTTATTTAATTCATTAAACCTATTAAACCCCAAGCGAACGCCGCCGGCGTTCGCGCACCTATTGTCTTTCTATTGTGTTTGTAATTTCCACGATTGAAAGGTCACCGAAATCCGAAAATTATAAAATAATTTTCAGTGTTTTTTAACATCGAAGTTGGAAATTTTTAATTGTTTTTGTAAAAAAAAAAATTAATTGAATCGACTTGGAATGTTGTACTTACCAAGATTTATAATCACAGGGGCGGCCGATGTGAATAGACCAAAACTAGAAACACGAAGAATAGACCAATACGACGGCATCACAGCGCAGAGAACTGAGCAGTCAGAGACGCCAGTTGTGTGGTCCAGACCTGGCGCGGAGCTCGAAGAACCCTCAACTCGCTCAAAGAGTAACGAAGGATATGTCAAACGTCAAATATTGGAAACAGGTAATAATAATAATAATCATTTATTTGCTAATAATGTAGGTATACAGATAAGGTGTTATAATTGTTGATTGTCCCAATACATTTTGTCTTACGGCATGCAAAATATTCATAATGAAGTAATAATAAAAAAAAAATGTTAAAAATTGTCAGCTCATTAACTTAATTGTTCAACCCAGATGATATGTAAAACAAATTCAAATCTCAAATCTCAAATCTTTATTGCAATCCATAATCTACATGTCAGGTGATACATAATAAAAAAATAGAAACAATTATGGACCCTGTCGGGCACAGCAACATTATAAATAGTAGGAGAGAGGAAGAGCGCCAATATAAGTACCTATTTAATTTCTCTTTAATTTCTCATCTGTACATCTTTTATATCGTATTGCTAAGAGTATACTTAAACTTAGTTTTTTTATTCAAATTTAAATTATTAACTAATTATTATATTCAGATAAAATTGTCCAAATTGTTCACATTGATAATTATAAAATAACATGCTAAAAAAAAAAAATACAATTTTATGTCATTAAAAAGTAATTAACAATATGTCAAGACAAAAAAAAAAAATTGATGTGTGAATAAGTCAATATGTGGTAAAAAAAAAAAAAAAATGCACAAATTGTTCACAATTAAAATTACAAATATATAAAAAACATACAATTAGATTTCATTAATTTGTTAACAATATGTCAAAAAAAAAAATCTTTTATGTCATTAATAAGTGCAAAATAATAATAATAGTAAATAAAAAATAAAGTGATGTCAATAAAAATTACGAAATAAACTGTCAAAATAAAAAATAAATAAAAATAAAATAAAAATATTATTAATCTATTCATTATTTGATTTATCTGTTAGAAATTCGTCGATTGTGTAAAAAGTTTTGTCAATTAGGAATTGTTTTAATTTTTTTAAGAATATATTTATTTTACTTTCTTGTTTTATGTTTTCCGGTAATTTGTTATAAATCTTTATTGACATTGAATATGGACCAGAAGAGTGCAATTTAAGGCGGGAGGGAGGTAAATTGAGCCTGTTTTTATGGCGTAATGAATATTTTGTCTGCATATCTTGTCGTGTTTTATAGAAATCGGGATATTTGCGGACTAGTTTACATAACTCTAAAATGTAAATACCGGCTAAGGTGAGAATTTTATGTTTATGAAAATATGGCTTGCAACTGTCTGTTGGTTCTATATTACATATAATTCGTATCAGTTTTTTTTGTAAGGTAAATAGGGAGGGAGCGTCTGTGCTATTTCCCCATAAAATAATGCCATAGTTAAACCAAGCATGGGCGTAAGCATAGTATGTGACTAGTGCGGTTTGTAAATTTGTCGACTTTTTAATTTCGGTAAGGGCATATGAGAACTTTGAAATTTTTGTTTTAACTTTCTGTATATGTGTTTTCCAGTTTAAGTGTGTGTCTATTGTTAAACCTAAGAGGGTGAAATTGTTAACGGTTTCTAATTTATGTTGGTCAAATGTAAAATTTATGTTTATTTGTGTTTTTTGCCGAGGATAAAAGGTTATTAATTTTGTTTTTGTAAAGTTAATTTCGAGATTATGCTCACTCATCCAGTCTATTGTTTTGTTTAGGATAGTGGTAAGTTTTTCATCTAGATTATTATTATTATGGCATGAGGTGAGGATAGAAATATCATCTGCAAACAGTACACATGGCCCGTCTATGGTCTTGGGAAGGTCATTGATGTATATAAGGAAAAGGAGACATCCTATAACACTTCCTTGCGGGATCGAAGCATGTATATGTCTAACATCAGATCTTATGAGCTGTGTTTCTCTAGTTACTTGATTATAATATTCGATCTCAACTTGTTGCTCTCTATCCTTCAAATATGACACGAACCAATCGTAGGCTTTTCCGCGTATTCCTATACCATACAGTTTATTCAGTAATATTTTAAATTGCACCTTGTCGTAGGCCTTAGTCATATCTAGCAATATTCCTACTGCGTATTGTTTTTTATTAATTATATTTAAAGCTTCTTGGATGTACTTGTACACTGCTAGCGTTGTAGACCGGTTTTTGCGAAATCCGTTTTGGCAGTCGTCAAATATCTTATATTTTTCACAAAAAGAGTACACACGATCGCACATTGCTCGTTCAAAGACTTTTGATGCTGTGGGAAGAAGGGCAATGGGCCTATAATTACTAGGATCTGTTTTAGCATTCTTTTTATGGATAGGTTTTATTAGAGCTTTTTTTAATTGATTGGGGAAAGTCCCCTCTTCAAAAGATTGATTAATTAATTTAAAAAATGGTAAGGTAAGTTCGTCGGCGCATTGCCTAAAAAGGGATGGTGGGAGTTCGTCTATGCCGTGGCTGTTTTTATTTTTTAGATTTTTCAAAATCTTGTTTATTTCGTATCCGTCGACTGGGCTAAGAAACATGGTATTTTCAGTAGGGTTTATTACTGAGGTTTCTCTGGGTTTATAACCCGGTGTTTTGTTGGTGTTTTCCCCAATGGATGCAAAAAAGTTATTGAATATATTAGCCACTTGTTTAGGTTCAGTTACTGGGTGCGTCGTTTGTAAAATTATAATTTGTTTATCTTTTTTGTATTTTTTGTTAGTTCGTTCCTTTACGATATTCCACATGGTTTTAACTTTATTTGTTGATTTTTTCATTTTTTTAATAAAATGATTTTTTTTTTGCGGTTTGTACAGATTTTTTTAAGATTTTTTCATATTTTTTATAGTATGTGGTAAGAACAGAATTATTTGATTTTAGAGACAGAATTCAAATACAATGTAATGGTACTGACAGAGATTATTCGGGGTTATTTGTAAAACACTAACTGCCTTTTAGGACTGTATGTCTAACGTCGTAAGGGTCAATTCACACCGAAAGAGCGGCGAAGGGCAGCGACCCTTTTACCGTTCATAGAATTCGCTGGAATTCCCGCGGCGCCGCAGGCATCCGCGCGGCTCGTTCGAGTTTCTCATGCGATAATCACTACATAGTATAAAACAAAGTCGCTTTCTCTGTCCCTATGTCCCTTTGTATGCTTAAATCTTTGAAACTACGCAACGGATTTTGATGCGGTTTTTTTTAATAGATAGAGTGATTCAAGAGGAAGGTTTATATGTATAATAACATCCATTAAATAGTGGAGAAGTACTGTTATTTTTGAGGTTTCTAATGTGATGTCGTAAATAATTACATTTTTTTCCGCTTACATTGCAAACGCAGGCTAAACCCTACGAGTTTTATCAAAATAATGTACTAAGTATTGTACACATTGAAAAGGTCTACAGAAAAGTCCGTGATGGTATATGCCTATCTCTTATGGATAACCCACAATATTTTTTTTTTGTCATTTACTTTTTACGACAAATAATGGCTAATTTTCGAAGCGATTTTAACCAATACAGCATTAATCCTTAACCAATTAAATACCTTGAATACATTGTTCATTTAATATAGATCTATATGGCCCTTTACACCGTATGATTTAAGTGAATATTTTCGAAGATATTACAGATTTAAAAATTGCGGGACGTAGCGTATGCGGCGGTACCGGCCGGCCGCCCGGTGCGGCAAGAGCGTGCCTCTTCATGGTATAGGGAAAGGGGGATTGTTTTACTCCAAATTTAACGCGTGTGGGCCACGGGCAGTAATGAATAAATCAAAACTACTGAATCGATTTTAATCACATAGGCTATATATTTTATACCCGTGCGAAGCCGGAGCGGGCCGCTATGTTTTTATATACAACGTTCACAGTTTTTCTGTAGTGTATTTAGTATCAGCATTGCACCCGTGCGAAGCCGGGACGGGTCGCTAGTAAGTATTATAGCAATGAAAATAAAGTTAAAACTCAATGAAAAAAACTAGCAATTAATAAAATATGACACTGAAACTGAGATCCGCTTCGCTGCGCCTCGACGCTCTTTTGGTGTGAGTTGACCCTAAACAACAATTTTCGTTTTATGATTTTTTTTTCAACCCCTCGAGCGCCAGAGTTTAATGACCCGGAAAATTGTTTACGTAAATCACCAATAAAATAAATAAATAAAACATTTTTTTTGTTTTTTTTCTAGGAAAAACAAATAATATAATAAATATTGAATAATATAATACAGAAACTAAAATTTTCGGCCGAATAAGTTTCGTACAGACGTGTGTACAAAACGAAAATTAAGTGTTTTTCAAGGTCTTCAAGTTGTACAGACGTATGTACAATCGGCGCTCGAGGGGTTAAACTGGTGCAGACGACACGCTGGTCCTAGCGCGGGGAGAGTCGTACCAGGCGGCGGTCGCTCTAGCGACACGCGGGGTTGCGATAGTCGTTGATCGGATCCAGGAGTTGGGACTCGAGGTGGCGCTTCGCAAATCCGAGGCGATGTGTTTTCACGGTCGCCGGTTTTGGAACGCGCCGCCATTGAGTTCCCAACTAACGGTAGGAGGAGTTCACATCGGTGTCGGGTCGACGATGAAGTACCTGGGACTCGTCCTCGACAGCCGGTGGAATTTCGTGGACCATTTCCGACGTCTGGCTCCTAAACTCAACCGGACTGGGGCCGCTCTCAAGCGGCTCCTGCCCAACCTTGGGGGTCCAGACGCCTCCTGCCAGAGGCTCTACGCGGGGATGGTTCGGTCCATGGCCCTCTACGGGGCGCCGGTGTGGGCGCCGTCGCTGAAAAAGCAACCGGCGGCCATACTGAACGCCTGCCAGAGGGTCATGGCGATAAGGATGGTGCGGGGATACTGCACGATCTCCCGCGAAGCGGCGAGCCTTCTGACTGGCCTACCACCGTGGGATCTGGAGGCAACAGTCCTTGCACACATGCACGATATGCGCGTGGAGATGCAACGCCGGGGTGAAAGTACGCTGCCGCGACAGGTCACGGCATGGCGGACAGAGCTCCGGCGGGATCTCATGGTGAAATGGCGTCAACGACTATCGCAACCCAGCGCTGGGCACGCCACAATCATGGCGGTAAGTCCCCTCTTTGAGGCGTGGCTGGAAAGACCTCACGGCGTCCTTACCTTCCGCATGACGCAGGTACTCACTCATGGTTCGTTCGGGAGATTCCTGCACTCGATTCATGCGGAAGTGACGCCCGGGTGTCGCCACTGTGCGGAACGCCCGGAGGACACGGTGGAGCACACAGTCGAGGTGTGCCCTGCTTGGGCGGAGCATCGCCGTGCCCTCGTGGGGGCGATCGGCGGCGGAGACCTCTCGCGCCGGGCCTTGGTTGAGGCCATGGTCCGGAGCGAGGAGGAGTGGCAGGCGGTCGCCGACTTCTGCGAAGCAGTAATGCTCGCAAAGGAGGAGGCCAAACGCATCAGGCAACGGCGTTATCGCCGCCGCCGCCGTCGCCGGGATTCTGATCCCGATTTCCGGCCAACGTAGACGCGGGCTTGCGGACAGTGAGCAATGGGTAGCTCGCTGTCCGGCCGTCCGGTAACTGTCCGGACCAAGCTCAAGTCGTCGACGGCGCGCACTGTTCCCGCGCGCCTCAAGGAGTTGTCGTGTTGTGATTTTGATACTCTCAAAGACCGAAATTCATAGGGTACTTCCCGTTGACCCAGAATCCTGAAATTTGCCACAAAGCAAGGTCTTACAGCACAGGTACCTACAGGTAAAAATTTGTAAACCTACGTCACAAAAGAAAACTTTTTTGCAATTCGGAAAAATCTTCGAGACTCCATTCCGGAATTGTAGTTTGCACGGAACCCTCAGTGCGCGAGTCCGACTCGCACTTGCCCAGTTTTTTTGAACATTTGACCAATTTCACTAAAATTGATTCATGTTTCAGCTTCTACCACATCGCAGACGGCGCCTGACTTCGGAAACAGCGCTTCCAAGATTGGTAAGTCAGACCAATATTTGCATTGAATGCGTCGCCTCCATAAGATGATAGGGTGGACCAAATCCTAAAAACTTCTTCATCCATTTACCACAGACATGGAGCGTGACTTCACAGAGCCTGGCGATGGCAGCGACGTGGAACCCGACGAACATCAAGACATTACTTTGGAACCTAGGAATGTCTATGATGAAACTTTAGAGAACCAGTCGCTAGCCGAAGCCATGCAACAAATAGATGCTGCTGCCGACTCCGCCCTTCGGAGCGTCGTGGGACCCGAGCAGGATCTACTCCACTTCGACTGGCGGAGCGATCCGGAGAATTTCGAGGGGGTCAGAGAAGAGTTCACTGTGCCGTCCACTGGCCCAACTTTTCCAAACGCGGAGTTAACTCCCTTGGAAGTTTTCCTCAAAATTTGGGATGCCGATATTATCGCCCATATTGTCCGCGAGACTAATCGCTATGGTGGCGCAATGATGGAGCGTAATCGGAAGCCTCATTCCAGGATGAGTCGGTGGAAGGAGGTGACCGATGACGACATCAGAAGAGTTTTCGCCATTATTATGGTTCAGTCGCTAGTCGTGAACAAAGTGGAGCGGGAGTATTGGTATCCCAAAAATGAAGAACTCCGATTTGGTGATTTAAAGACCATCATGTCATACAACCGGTATTTGGTCATCAAACGTTGTCTACATTTTGTAGACAACGCCTCCTTGCCCGAGCATCCGAACAGACTCCACAAAATTATGCCCATCATCGATTATCTGAACAATAAATTCAGCTCGTTATACGTACTCGAGCAAAATATAGTACTCGACGAGTCGCTCTTTTTATGGAATGGGCGACTCTCGTTCTCACAGAAAATTGCTTCGAAAAAAGCTCCAGTAGGTGTAAAGAGCTACGAATTGTACGAGTCGAGGACGGGCTATTTGTGGAGAATGGAGGTGTACTCCGGCAAGGCGCGCGCGCATGTTGCGCGGGCGCAGGAACCGGTTGAAAAGCACCAGATAGGTGACTGTGCCACGTCTCAAATTGTGCTCACTTTGATGAGACCCTTACTCAACAGAGGTCACACCCTCGTTATGGACAACTTCTATAACTCACCACTTCTGTCCAGGCTCCTCAAGGTGAAGCACAAAACTGACTCGATGGGCAATCTCCGACTTTGCAGGGAGTACGTTCCTGAGGGTCTGCAGGCCAAAAACATGATAAACATGAAGTCGGGGGAGTTGGTCTTCAGAACAACCAAGGACTTGAGTGTGGTTGTGTGGATGGACAACGTCATTGTGTCCATGATTTCTACATTCCACCAAGTCGGTGAAAAAGATGAACATGGGAACTATAAGAAACCACAGGTAATACTAGATTACAACTCCTCTATGGCCGGCATAGATAATAAAGACCAAATGCTGCATGCCTACCCCATAGAGAGGGTGAGAAATGGGATATGGTATAAAAAACTGTTCCGCCGGCTTGTGAATGTGTCCATACACAATGCTTCTGTCATGTTCAACCACAATCGCACTCAAAGTCTTGGAAACCGAGACTTCCGACTGCAGTTGACGCTGGAGTTGCTGCAAATGTGCAGGTCTCGACCGATACCTTCGCCCTTACCACCTGCGGCACTGCCCGCATCAGCGCAGTCGCACGTGCCGGTTAAGAGCGTCCGGAGGCTGCACTGCAAACTGTGCTACGCTGCCAGAGTGTATCGCTATACTGTGTGGAGGTGTAACACCTGCGCCGTGAACCTGTGCATCAAGGGGTGCTTCGTCGCATACCATCAAAAGAAGGAAAACTTGCTTGGGTTTATTGGAACAAGGTAGTTTCCATTGTCAAAATAATTACATTTTATTTAGTCCGTATTTTAGATTATAAAAAAATATTGGACACGTATTTTTTCTTTTTTAGATTAAACAAAAAGTAACAAAGATATAGCCCATTAAAGTTACGTGTGACGTCACTCCGTGCGAAAAAATGCAGCACGGCGTGACGTTACACGTAACTTTAATGGGCTATATCTTTGTCATTTTTGGTTTAATTTACAAATAAAAAAAAAAGTGTCCCTTAATTTTGAATTATCTAAAAGACGAACTAATTACATTTTTACTCGCGTTATAAATGTATCGCAAGTTCACAACTAAAAAGTGTGAAGGGTCGTGCCAAGGTGCCATGTCTAAGAGGCAGGTTATTGAGAAACAGATGTTTCAATTTTATTTTGTTCAAAGAATATCACTTCAGTTTTCTTAATATTACTCGGCCTCAGTGTGAAAAGTCTCTTTAAGTTAAATATATGCTGAATTTAATGAAAAGCATTTTAAAAATCATACATTTCCACTAAAAACTGCCTGATAGGTTACAGAGCCACTTTTTTGTGAACGACCCTCGAAAATAACGGGGAGTGTGAATTGCACAATCTAATTCCGCCAAGTCCGTTCCATCATCGGACCTTACGATGTACATCCCACCCATACGAACAAAGCGTTTTGGAAACACATTTATTGTTCGCACAGTCAAGGAGTGGAATTCCCTGCCGGAGTCTGTGTTTCTTGATAGCTACAACTCAGGTCTTTAAGTCAAGAGTGAATAGGTTACTTCTAGGCAAGCGTGCACCATCGTCGACCACATCATCGCTTACCATCAGGCGAGATGGTGGTCAAACGCGCGCCTATCAATAATAAAGAAAAAAAAAAACGGTTTTAAAAAGTCCTTTTTTTTGTAGTTTCGAACTTGCGATACACTTAAAACCCGAGTACCTGTTTTTCATTACTATTCCAATTGACCCAAGGGGTTATCCGAAAGGTAAGCTCGGTGGTGCGAAAAGCAGGAAGGAACATGAGTGGGTTTTAAGTCAGTAAAAGTCTGCTGTGGGAGGGGCCTATGTCCAAGAGTGGACGTCTAGCGACTGACACTAACTCCCGCTCATCCTCCGCGCAAAAAAAAACACTGCTAGGATAAAAAAAGTTGGACCAGTGTACGGCATAGTGAACTCTTCTCTGATGAAATTATCCTAATCGCAATATGGTTGCCTATAATGTTCGAGGAGTTCTCTCGATTTCGCCAAAATTCCATAATTAGATCCCGACTTGGTGACTGGGACCATTTGGGAACCCTTTCGAACAAAAAATGAATTTTTCAAATCGGTTCATAAATAAGAATAAGAATAATTTATTATTACAGAAGATACATTTATATAAGTTTGTTTCCTGGAACTCACACTAGGATTCCCTGTGACGTGAGATCCAGGCTCTTTCCATACCCTTAAATTTTTTTTTGACTAGTGAACATGTTCCTTAAGCTAAATTAATTTTAAGAAGGAATACAAAAAAAATAAAATAAATGAAACAATGGTTACCGAATGTGTGTGTATAATGGTGTTAGCTAAAATAAGTGTTTATAAATTAAGATATGTTATAAACGTTAATGTGAGTGTTTGAATATAAATATAAATGATCGTATGAACAACGTGTGCTCCGTGAGTTTACCACTTAGGCTAATAAATTTTCTGTTGCGTCAAAATCTAAAGTAAGAAGCCACTTGACAGGCCTGTTGGTCTAGTGGTTAGTGACCCTGACTGCTATGCCGGAAACGTGAGTTCGATTCCCACCCAGGACAAATGTTTGTGTGATGAGCACGTTCATTTGTTCTGTGTCTGGGTGTAATTTATCTTTATTATGTATATATTTAGAAATATATAAGTATGTCTATCAGTTGTCTAGTACCAATAACACAAGCTCTGCTTAGCTTGGGACTAGACGGCGCTGTGTGATAGTTGTGCAATATTATTATTATTACTTTGTTATTATACTTCTACATTGGTTTTGTGTTAAGGACAGAATTTTGTATCGGTCATTGAGTTGCCCATATATGTGCGGACCCATATAACCGTATGACCTTCTGCCTATCGTTATGCCTGCCTAAATGACGAAGTCATCCGTGAACAAACATGAAAAAAGCATATATTACAGTCGAATTGAGAAAGCTCCTTTTTTGAAGTCGGTTAAAAATAAAAAATAAAGTAATTTAACTCTACCAAATTATTGTATTATCGATTCTATATCGTTTGACAAAAGATGGAAATTAGTTTAAAAATAACCTGGAACAAACTTGTGCTGTCCGTGAATGAGCGTATTACCGGATCACGCACCATTACAAATATTACATAAGCACTATAGGGGGATGGGAGTTTTAACCATTGCTTATTTTTGATGACATGGGGATGGGGGGTCTAGATGGTGATTACGTCAGCAGTATATTTATTTTTCTTAGTTTTTTAAGAGAACGATCTCGATGTTCCAAAATCACAAGAAAGTGAGCAGATCAAATACTTGTACCAATGTTTACGGAAGCATAGCCCCCCCCTATGCTTCCGTTTCCGTGCCCGCAATTAACGTAAATATAATTAATGTTAGTTGAAATGAATGCCAAATATAATTTAATTAATGTTAAATTAATGTAATTAATGTTTAATGAAATAAATGCCAAATATAATTTAATTAATGTTTAATTTAATGTAATTAATGTTTAATGAAATGAATGCCAAATAGGTATAATTTAATTAATGTTTAATTTAATGTAATTAATGTTTAATACAATGAATGCCAAATAATTATAATTTTATTTCGCGCTGACACTGAAATATAATTTTATTATTTTACATTGTAGTAATACCTCCTTCTGGGCTAAACACGCGAAGTTTAGAGTTTTTTAAAAATATTTAGCAAAATAGCCTGGTAACACCACTCGACTTACTTGTCACTTATTTTCTTCGCGGGTAAAATAACGCGAGTAAAAAATTTTCTCCTGCTAATTATGCTTTTAAAATTCATAAAATAGTATTTCTTTAGCAAATTAACAAAATCCAAAGTGATACATCCAATTTCCCACTAAAATACGTGAAACAGTATCTTTTTTTAGCAAATTAACAAAATTCAAAGTGATACTACAAAGTGGTTTGTACATTAACGGATTTCAACGCTGAAGTCTGTCGAAGCCTGGAATCTACATTCACACAGGACGAAGAATACCACGATAAACACACCAAGGAAGGAGTAGAATCTCTTCCGATATCTAGACAGGATTTATACCCTGAAACTTTCCACAGCTCAAGGCGTGAGAAAGGCCACCTGAAACTGGTTACCGAGGACGCGATCCTCACTGTGCCTGTTCCAAGCACTAGGTGATCATAGTGAACACTGCAGCTAAGACTTGCGAGTTAAAACCTTGTTCAATCTCCAATCAGGGTACGAGATACCATTAGCGACGTCATATTCACGCGCTAAACTGATTGTGACCTACCAGATAGTACGCGATACTCTTAGCGGCGTCATTTTCACGTTGCTACTCTGGTATGAATCCGTCATAACAGGTGAGTCCCATGCTTTAATCTAAAGAACAGAAATAGGGAAAAAAGACTAAGTTTGGCGTGCTCCTACTTTATCAGTACCTATAAAGGGAAGGCCAAGTTCAAAATTACCCATCCGTGTACAAAACAGTACACCAGCTATGTGTAGATCGCCACAAAACATTTAACTCTTAGCGAATACGAGATATTCCAAACCATTATGAGGTGGTAAATAGCACACTGCCTGTTATTCAAATCATAAACTTTTCTAAGCATAAAATGCTAATGAATAAGAGATATTCCAAACCACTAAGAGGTGGTAAGCTGCACACTGTCCGTTATTCAAATCATAAACTTTACTAAGCATAAAATGCTAATGGAAACAAGATATTCCGAACCACTGTGAAGTGGTTAGCCGCACACAGTCTGTAATTTAAATCATAAAGTCTTCTAAGCATAAAATGCTAAGGAATATGAGATATTCAAAATTATCATAAGTTATTCTGCTGCACCTAGCTTGATTGTCGGCAGATACCTACCTGTGTCTAGTTGTCGGACTAGAAGCCAACCCAAAACCATTGAGAGAAGGCAGAATAATTGACATCCTTACCAAGTATGTCTGCAACGCTGATGGAAAACATTGCTACAGTGTGGATAAGCTAAGTGCAAAATGCTTGCAGTATACCACCCCAGCACTGTTATGAATTAATTGTCAAATTAACTAAAACATAAAAGATACATGTGGCATAGCGGAAACCTGTCACTATGTATCATCTTATATCAGTACCTACATTGATAGCAAATAAATATATTTGAATTAGATCAATTATCATAACTGAGTTAAGTCAAACAGTACTAAAGGCCATTCAGTAGAAAATATATTTTTCCTCAATGCCTATGTTGTGCACTGACCACGGAGTATGCGATGCTGGCAATAATATTACTTATGCACTAAGTAACTTAACTATTTCATCAACAATCTACAAAGGATATGCTTACTAATAGCAAATAACACTATATAACAACTAATACCATTAAGTTTTACATGACCCATATAATAGAATCTATGGAAAATCTAGATATGATTTAAATGAATTAAATTCATACATCAGCACATCACTCCACACATTTAGTACTTAATTTTATGGTAAAACCTTGCTCAAAGAGCATGCAAGTTGACCTCTTATGGAACCAAATCCTAAGAAAATTTTAAGTTAAGTTCTCTGTGGACATCAACAGCAATTCTGAGAAACTACAAGCTTCCAAAGTTTCAATAGGTTAATAATATTCAATACCCCAGCACCTTAGAATACTTGATGTATGAAAACAATACTACAACTGGTGTGGTCAATCGCTGGACTAAGCGGTTTGAGGAATTGCTTGCCACTGGAAACAGAAGCGTGAAGCACTGTGTATTACTGTGATCAGATTGGCTGACAAAACCACCTGCTCCACTTACTCATATTACACAAGGGAGTAAGTCAGCAACAAGCTTATAATGAAAAAAAAAAAAAACTTTCATATATTTTTAAACAATTGTTAAAACAAAATGGCATGAGGCTAACCCAACTTAACGTTGAAATCAGTCAATAAAGTGAAAATTCATTATAAATGAATGTCAAACTGCACAAGCAATGTATGCCTGAAATTTACAATTAAGTGCTATAAATCTGACTACCTAAATACAAAATCTTTTGCAAACATATGGTTGTTGCTCCTAATAAATAAACAAATAAATAGATACCTTATCAACATATTATGTTGAAATAAATAGGGATAACTCTGTTGTTACAAAACAGTAATAAGAAAATTCAGATTCAATTTGATCTGCACCTGTATAGTATTTCCAGAATTAATTTGTCACAAATTGGCAATATATACTGTGATTAAAACAAGTTTTATATAATATGGAAGGAAATTATCCTATTATCAATAATACCTTAGAACAACTTTTTCATGAGTAGACAACTTGATCACAGAAACACTACTTCTGATGCATTCCATTAAGAACTCTCATTGAATACCTAAACACAACTCAATAGGTGCATAGCACAACAATTTCATCAAAACTACCTACTTCAGTCACCAATGACTCACTTCTATTGTATCAAACAATATCTTTAAATGAATCAAGATTGCTGGGAGACATAATATGAATATCACTTCTCAGTTTACATGGCTCCTGAGCCTAAAACTTAAACATGAAAATAGAGAACTATCTACCATTTAATAAAGCAAATTAAATGTTACAATTTATGTCAGATTACTCAGACATTCCCAAAACATGCAATGGAATACCCACCAATTTTGAAACAAAATGTCTCACCAAACATAGTATAATATTATACCTGTATGCCTATGTGTGTATCATATATTAATGAAATTATGTTTTTTCAAATATTGTTTACTTCGTGCTGTCACTGTCAAACGGTATCAGAAATACAGTAGACAACCTAGACTAACTAATATATGTCTATGGTGTAACTGTGTAACACAAACGTATGCCCGGTCCACACATGCGCCACAGCAAATTAATTTGGTTTCTTTGATACTTTTAATTTATTTCGTGTTTATTCAGGTAGAATAAACATATTTTATTTCATCTGAATGGTCAAAATGCACTTACTTGAGGCAGTGACTTATCACATTTGAATTGATGGTACCATCAAAACTGAACTTACCAACACACAAGTAAAATGGCGTTTATAAGAAACAAAAAGAGGGGGGGGGGGAGCAATTGCATCCCAAAGACCAACTAGTCCCACAGAGGCCACCGCGAAAGGTCAGTGACCTTACAACTTCTCTAGATACCTAATCCCTAGTAGGAAGTTTAGGTAAGTCTGTCGACACTACATGAACCCCTCTAAACTGTGACATAAAAATGCTATACTGACAGAGGAAAACAATCGCATTAACTTCCATTTTGGGAGGCATAAATAAATGCCATAAAATTGCCTTCATAGGCATAAAATTTTCGTAAATTTAAATAGATCAGCATACAACTTCAAGTGTAAGCATATATACAAGTTTACACATACGTGCTGAAACAAATGTAGGTATACTATCTGTATCATGCAGTAGAAAATAAATAATAATAATAAAATTGGTAAGCTATACTTTCATACCAATTTTATTCTTCTATAGTCACTACAATGTCAACACAAATGTAAGAGATGAATAGACTTTTTATTATTTTTAAAACAGACAATTATGAATGAAATGCAACGCACCTAAATGCATTGTCTAATGTAAGCAAGGCTAAATATATGAAAAATGTAATGTAATTTCTCTACTTAGTCTCTGTAACATTTGATTCTGCTGTAATATTCCGCAATGAGTGATTTTTCCAGAACACGAGAAAATCATGGCTCTTCCTTATCTCACAATGTAGAATGGACTTGCAACAAATGGCTGCCATAAAACAACCCTATCAACAAAACAGCTTATCACGACTAAATAGTAAAACATCACTATAAATAAAATTAAAATAACTAATGAGATTACTGTGCTTTAACAAAGTTTAACAAATTGTCGCTGTGCTAAATAGGAACAGCACTAATATAAAACCAAGTAATTTTTGGCTGACTACATTTAATTGTAAAAACTTTGTTATATAACAGACATCAACGGCTAGATGTAACGATGACCGTACTAATTACCAAGAAGTAAAGTATCCAACAGTAATGATAGATAAAGCAAACCGATAAAACATGAGTGACTATTATTAAGAATAATAATAACTACCCTCGTTAAAGATAACATGTCTCACATCTAAATCAGTTACCAATGAATCAAATATATTTTACAACAATTCGAGGACACCTCACACAACGGATAAGTTAGACATATCTTAGTAGCCTCTCAGTAAATCAACTCATAACTTACTATAAAAGAGAAACCGCATTTGAGTTGATAGTACCATTAGGTACTAATAATAATGTAACAATTAATTATTGCAGCAAACTCTAAACATCTACAATGTAAAATAATAAAATTATATTTCAGTGTCAGCGCGAAATAAAATTGGGAATCAAACGAGCTTACCTGTTAAGCGAAGTCTTGATTCTAATTTTATGAGCGCTGACACTGAAATATAATTACCCACCCGCCACTACTTTTAGTAGCCCAAAAGCTGCAATAATTATCCTTACCTAACTCACAGTTATCCTTGCAGGAAAACAGTGACTGTAAGTATGTGGGAACAAGCCTGTCCAAAAGACAGCTCGCTCCTCGTCCGATAAATCTCTAAAATAAGTGACAAGTAAGTCGAGTGGTGTTACCAGGCTATTTTGCTAAATATTTTTAAAAAACTCTAAACTTCGCGTGTTTAGCCCAGAAGGAGGTATTACTACAATGTAAAATAATAAAATTATATTTCAGTGTCAGCGCTCATAAAATTAGAATCAAGACTTCGCTTAACAGGTAAGCTCGTTTGATTCCCAATTTAATTAATGTTTAATTTAATGTAATGAATGTTTAATGAAATTGTATAATGTCTTTTGCTGTGCCCAACAGGGTCCTTAATTGTGTATTAAATTTTCACTTACCACTTATGCATGTACATTGTGGAATGTTATAAACAATTGAGTATTGAGGGGGTGAGAGCTTTCCTTACTTTTGCTGATAAGGGCGAGGGGGGAGCTAATATTTGGAAAAAATCTGCTTACGTAATAATTGAACGACCCCCTTACAGAACGTCACTCAAAACTCAAGCGTTACTTAAAACTAGTTTCAACCAATCAAATGGCTTGAATCTAGTTATAAGTAATGCTTGAATATTGAGCGATGGTCTGTAATACATACAATTGCCACAACGGATCTTGAGCGCTCGTCGCGTCAGAGTGGGAATCGCTTTGCGCATTCCATACATTGGCGAGCCAATCGTCTTCGTTGTGAGATATACATATGCAGCAACGCAGGGAACGAATCAATGTGACGTCAATGACGCGATGGCGCAGCGAGCCAATCACTGACACTCTCCGCCCCCGCGTCTCACTTCGCACCACTACAGAGACCGAATATTTGATTAATGCGCAACTTGAAGCCAGCGCTCAAGATCCGTGACGGTAATTGTACCAAGCTTTTACGCCCGCCATGTGGTGGATAGTTTTTTATTTACTTTTAATTGTACTAGGTTTAACGGTCCAATGTACAAGTGTGATACCTTTCTAGAAAGGGCTTTAAAAGTACTATGTTGTTTAGTAATTGCTGTTTTTGTATGGTGTTGTACGTAGAACAAAAAAAAAACTGTTAAGTGATTTCACTGTGTGAATGCGAAGTTTTGCACTAATTTTTATGTTTCTCAGTAATGGTCTAAGCAATCGCTATGATTTTTTGGGTTCCGTAGCCAAATGGCAAAAAACGGAACCCTTATAGATTCGTCATGTCTGTCTGTCTGTCTGTCTGTCTGTCTGTCCGTCCGTATGTCACAGCCACTTTTTTCCAAAACTATAAGAGCTATACTGTTGAAACTTTGTAAGTAGATGTATTCTGTGAACCGCATTAAGATTTTCACACAAAAATAGAAAAAAAGCAATAAATTTTGGGGGTCCCCATACATAGAACTGAAACTCAAAAATTTTTTTTTCATCAGACCCATGCGTGTGGGGTATCTATGGATAGGTCTTCAAAAATGATACTAAGGTTTCTAATATCATTTTTTTCTAAACTGAACAGTTTGCGCGAGAGACACTTCCAAAGTGGTAAAATGTGTGTCCCCCCCCCTCTAACTTCTAAAATAAGAGAATGATAAAACTAAAAAAAATATATGATGTACATTACTATAAAAACTACCAACGAAAATTGGTTTGAACGAAATCTAGCAAGTAGTTTTTTTTAATGCGTCATAAATCGAAAAAAATACACTATTATTAAAACATCGATCAAAGTTACAACACATTACAAGAACTTTTATATTATGTTACTTGCTGCTACGGAACCCTTCATGGGCGAGTCCGACTCGCACTTGGCCGGTTTTTGTTTATTTTGTAAGAATATTAGACTACCTAAATTGTGATACTTTTATTTTAGACCTAAATGTGATATTTTTTGCATCGGAGGCATGTAAAGTTTTATTAAATTATGACTCGCGCCGCCTATGTAAAATAAAAGGGTTGTAAATAAAATATTTTGTATAGACTGGTGTATGGTATTATTTATTTTCCTAATCTATATTACCCTATATATCGTAATAAAAAATAAAAGACCCTATTTAATCTAATACTTTAGCTGTATAGTGAAACGACTTGGGTCATGAACAATACTGTATTAAGGCCCAAGCGCCCGAAAAGTGCCATAAAACAGTGACTTTCTGAAGCCTACTCCCCGGTAATGGCCAGGTTAATAGGTTTGAAAAAAATATATGTTTATTATAGATTCATAATGATAACAGTATCAACATTTGATTTTTTCGTGCTATTAATAGTTTTGTCTAAAAAATATATTTAGCAATTTCGCAACTTTTCCCTTTTCCCTCGGAACGGCTTTGATCTTTAGAAACATTTTTACACATAACAATGGGTGGTTAAATATTCTTCAAAGTGAACATTGTATATGTAAATCAATCAATATTTCGCACAGAAAATGGATTTAAAGGTCAGCTTCCGCTTTCCGGGCGCTGCTGGCCGCAAATAAATGCATAGATTTGCGTACTGCCGCCTAGGCGGGTGCGAGAGGTGCGTTCACATAATTTTGGCCAGATGATTCAAGGGACTATACCTAAGCCTTAATACAAACTACAATAACTGTCCTACACAAAGGTTAGTTTGACACTGCACGATCAGTAATCAGCACTTGTGGGGAATGCTAACAGTCCCATGGCACTTGAGCCCATGGGTTATCGGATGTTTACGTCTGGGCTCGGGGTGGCGCAGCACGAATCCTTCAACACCGTCACCGCGGCGACCACCATGCCGATACCTACCGTGACGTCACCCAGCACTTCAACAGCGTTGCTGTGATGCCAAATCTGGTGACATCATCCTTACACAGCACAGTGAACATATTTCGAGTCCGTATTCGAATACTTATAAACATAACACTTGAATGGGTCGCCCCATAGGTAACACTTGTGTTACAATAGCAACTTGAGGCACAATGTCCGTGTATTTGAAACCCGACCCGCGCGGCGGAAGGTCATAAAAAACCGGCCAAGAGCGTGTCGGGCCACGCTCATTGTAGGGTTCCGTAGTTTCCCATCTGTCACAATAAGTGTATCCACTTATGAGTTTAAAAAAATGCTTGTAAATAATCGTATATCGATTATACTCCAAACTTAGTCCAGAAATTATTTTGTACAACCTTTTTGTCTTTTTTGTACAAAAACTGTTCTTTCCATCAAGTTCAAAATGATTTTCCTAGACAGTTCTTATAAAGTTCTACTTTTCAGATTTTTTTCATATTTTCTAAACTTATGATTCAAAAGTTAGAGGGGGGACATTGTTTTTTACTTTTGGAGCGATTATTTCCGAAAATATTGACATTATCAAAAAATGATTGTAGTAAACCCCTATTCATTTTTAAATACCTATCCAACAATATATCACACGTTAGGTTTAACTTAAAAAAAAAATCACTTCCTACTTTACATATAGGGGGGCTACCCTAATAAAACATTTTTTTCCAATTTTTATTTTACCACTTTGTCGGCGTGATTGATATACATGTTGGTACCTACCAAATTTCAGCTTTCTAGTGCTAACGGTCACAGAGATTAAGCGAGGACAAACAGACATGGCGAAACTATAAGGGTTCCTAGTTGACTACGGAACCCTAAAAACGGAGTGGGTGGCGCACGGTGGGCTGAAAATCGCCTTTCGAAGACTTATGAGGCTATTGAGTGCACAAATAAAGGAGTTATGATTTTTTAAAGAAATAGGTATTTGTATGTAGCAAACATTAAAAACCGGCCAAGTGCGAGTCGGACTCGCCCATGAAGGGTTCCGTAGCAGCAAGTAACATAATATAAAAGTTCTTGTAATGTGTTGTAACTTTGATCGATGTTTTAATAATAGTGTATTTTTTTCGATTTATGACGCATTAAAAAAAAAACTGCTTACTAGATTTCGTTCAAACCAATTTTCGTTGGTAGTTTTTATAGTAATGTACATCATATATATTTTTTTTAGTTTTATCATTCTCTTATTTTAGAAGTTAGAGGGGGGGTTGACACATTTTACCACTTTGGAAGTGTCTCTCGCGCAAACTATTCAGTTTAGAAAAAAATGATATTAGAAACCTCAGTATCATTTTTGAAGACCTATCCATAAATACGCATGGGATTTTTTGGTTCAGTTCTAAGTATGGGGACCCCCAAAATTTATTGCTTTTTTTCTATTTTTGTATGAAAATCTTAATGCCGTTCACAGAATACATCTACTTACAAAGTTTCAACAGTTTAGCTCTTATAGTTCGGAAAAAAGTGGCTGTGACATACGGACGGACAGACAGACAGACATGACGAATCTATAAGGGTTCCGTTTTTTGCCATTTGGCTACGGAACCCTAAAAATGAGATTTTCTCTGGAATCGCATGGTTGGCCGTAATATCCTTGCACACAAACGCACTTCTTTTCGCGGCGCCATTTGCGATCTTAATAATAGCTCATGTATTCAGCAGAAATATAAAAAAAAACAAAATAGGAAAATAATATTCTTTGTTGAAATTAGAGCAGTGTCGCATGGTGTTGAATAGATTTGTTTTATTCTGAGACCTATTGTAAAAAGTGGTATACATGATAGCCGAAAATATGGTATATCGACCCGTTAACGTTGGACCACTATTTACGCTACACCCTATAAATAAAATTGAATACCTATTTCCTTGGTCACGCCATCACGCTTGAACGGCAGTAGGTACCGATTTCGCAAATTCTCTTTTTTTGTTGTGTTCGTTATTGTGGGGAGGTTCTTATCCGCTTGCTTACCCCGCGCCCCCCGCGATCCTTATCTAAATTGCCCGCCACTTGATACGTTTTTTATGGCCTTCCGCCGCGCGAGTTCGAATTTCAGATAGACAATCTATTGTGCTTGATAACAATGACTTATTATGCTTTTTTGTTTAGTTTGAATGGGGTGACCCGTTCAAGAGTTATGTTTATGTTTTGTCGACTACGGAGTCGAAATAACATACTGTAAATATAGAGATACTAGCGACCCGCCCCGGCTTCGCACGGGTGCAATGCTCTTGCCGCACCGGGGGCCGGTACCGCCGCAAACGCTACGTCCCGCAATTTTTAAATCTGTAATATCTTCGAAAATATTCACTTAAATCATACGGTGTAAAGGGCCATATAGATCTATATTAAATGAACAATGTATTCAAGGTATTTAATTGGTTAAGGATTAATGCTGTATTGGTTAAAATCGCTTCGAAAATTAGCCATTATTTGTCGTAAAAAGTAAATGACAAAAAAAAGTTATTGTGGGTTATCCATAAGAGATAGACATATACCATCATGGACTTTTCTGTAGACCTTTTCAATGTGTACAATACTTAGTACATTATTTTGATAAAACTCGTAGGGTTCAGCCTGCGTTTGCAATGTAAGCGGAAAAAATTTAATTATTTACGACATCACATTAGAAACCTCAAAAATAACAGTACTTCTCCACTATTTAATGGATGTTATTATACATATAAACCTTCCTCTTGAATCACTCTATCTATTAAAAAAAAACCGCATCAAAATCCGTTGCGTAGTTTCAAAGATTTAAGCATACAAAGGGACATAGGGACAGAGAAAGCGACTTTGTTTTATACTATGTAGTGATAGTGATGATGATGAAGCGCTTCATAAGCACGACTTGTTTAAAAAAAATATAGTAGGTACATATTAAACACATATTACAGTCGTAGTCGACCAAAGACGTTAAATATGTATATTGTATCTCTTTAAATTTCTTTGTACTCAACGGAGCCCCGTTGCGCGAGGCTTTTTTTTTTAATATAATTGTGATATTTAAGCGTTACAGCTAATACCTAAGCTAAGATAACTTAATATCTTGTAGTTATAGGCATCAGCGCCCACCCTCCTAATCACAAGCAGATTTAAATGTCCTTATAATCACAACCAATTGATGCAAAAATTAAGACTAAAAGAAGTAGTAGGTAACGGCATGAGTAGCATGTGTGTGGTGTGAGTGTGAATGTGAGAGTGAGTGTGAGTGTATGTGTATTTATGTAAGTAACTTCCACGCGCTCAAGCGGTTTAGTAGTTATGGCTGAACACTGGCATGGGGGAAGGCTATGTTACAGAGTACCACATATGATACTTTGTACCCCGACTATTTTTGGTTTCATACAGCAAAGCCGTTGGCAGAGGCTATAATTACATAAATAAAATAAATAAATAATTTTTAACAATAAAATATTTTTAAACATTTATTATATATATATATATATATATATATATATATATATTATATACATACATAACTATCTCTATCATTGCACACCAATACCCACAAAATCACTAAAACATTATTTAAGTATGGCAAACAACCTCTCTGTTTCTTCATAGGTTAGGGACAGGAGCCAAGTTTTTACATTCCGTTTGCATTCTTTTTTTGTCATGGAGACAATTTCCAATTTTTTATTTGCGATGTTATAGAGTTTTGGGCCTAAAAACGTTTTGAATCTTTGAGCAAACGAAGTTCGGCAGGGTACTGATTTAAATACATCATAACGCCTTCTTCTTGTGTTTTCTTTTTGAATAAGAGTACTTAGCCTGCAGCTGGAGTGCATTTTCACGATCAAGGCTAGCACAAAGAGCTTGCGAACAGTAAGCACCTCACAATCCTTGTTTAAATCATTCTACTTATGGGTAGTTTAAAAAAAAATAACATTGTGGCTGTATGATCCTTTGTCAGCATATTATTACAAACAAGAACAAGAATCACGTCAAAAGCGATTATATCGCGAATCCGACCAAAATTAGTCACAAAATATAAGGACTAGAGCGCGAGCAAGATAACTTGGCGCTTAATGTTGCCAGCCTAACAAAACTATTTTCCTTAATTTTGATTAAAAACTCTCTTTCATAACATAGTGTAATTTAGATAATTTATTTACTTAATTTTTAACCTTATTATTAAAAAAAAAATCATGAGTACTTTGTAAATCTTCTATTGAATATCTCAATAAATTAATGAACACTTTTAGCACCAAAATTTCTCGCTAGTCTTTATCAGAAGAGTCGGTTATGTCCATTGTTAATTTGTCCATTATGAGATCCATTATGCTTTCAGATTTAAAAAAAACCGGCCAAGTGCGAGTCGGACTCGCCCATGAAGGGTTCCGTAGCAGCAAGTAACATAATATAAAAGTTCTTGTAATGTGTTGTAACTTTGATCGATTTTTTAATAATAGTGTATTTTTTTCGATTTATGATGCATTAAAAAAAAAACTACTTACTAGATTTCGTTCAAACCAATTTTCGTTGGTAGTTTTTATAGTAATGTACATCATATATTTTTTTTAGTTTTATCATTCTCTTATTTTAGAAGTTAGAGGGGGGGGACACACATTTTACCACTTTGGAAGTGTCTCTTGAATAGTTTACGCGAGAGACCTCGCGTAAACTATTCAATTTAGAAAAAAATGATACCCCCAAAATTTATTGCTTTTTTTCTATTTTTGTGTGAAAATCTTAATGCGGTTCACAGAATACATCTACTTACAAAGTTACAACAGTATAGTTCTTATAGTTTCGGAAAAAAGTGGCTGTGACATACGGACGGACAGACAGATATGACGAAAGAAAGGGTTCCGTTTTTTGCCATTTGGCTACGGAACCCTAAAAAATATTTTCTAGTAGAAATACATTGTCATTCTTCTAGCATCACAGTAACGCTTGCGCTTTTGTATTGTCCCTTGTAGGGGCTTTGTTTATTCATGTGCAGTGGTATAATGTATTATCGTTTACTAAAATACAATTCTGTTTTAGAGCACTATTTTTTTTTTTTTTTATTGTTGATAGGTTCGCACTTGACCGCTATCTCACCTGATGGAAAGCGACGATGCGGTCGACGATGGAACGCGCTGACCTAAAAGAAACCTATTCACTCTCGACTTAAAGATTCCCGGGTTGTAGCTATCAGGAAACACAGACTCCGGCAAGGAATTCCACTCCCTAGCCGCACGCACAATGAATGTGTTCCCAAAACGTTTTGTGCGTGTTGGTGGGATATCCACCATATACCGGTGGCGCATAGCCGTACGTCTGGTAGTCCGATGATGAAACGGGCTAGGCGGAATTAGGTTATGCAATTCCGACGCACACTCCCCGAAATGCAACCGGTAGAAAACCGACAGGCTAGCAACTCTGCGTCGATGCTCAAGACTTTGAAGCCTCGACTCGACGAGTGTATCATCGCCAATTATCCTTCTGGCTCGCCTCTCAATTGCCTCAAGTGCATCAAGCTGGTATCGGGCAGATCCGTCCCAAAGATGAGAGCAATACTCCATACACGATCGAACTTGCGCTTGATAAAGTTTGAGCAGCTGTTCCGGCGTGAAGTACTGTCTGACCTTTGCGAGAACTCCCAGCTTTTTTGCAGCCAGTTGAGCCTTTGCTTCGATGTATGGCCCAAAGTTGAGTGTTGATGTCAGCGTAACACCAAGAAGGTCAAGATGGTCGGTTATCGGCACGGTTACACCCCGGAAAGTTGGAGCAGGACTGAATTGGCTCCTTTTAGCGGAAAATAGACACGCCTGGGTTTTTGCAGCGTTGAACCTGACCAAATTGGCATCGCCCCATTCGGAGACTGCCTCCAAGGACAAGCTCAAGCGCTCAACCATTTATTTATTCTTTAATGGATGAAGTTTGCAGAATTACACATAGTAGTAGTCCATTTTCAACAAGACTAGCTAGGTACCGCCCGGATACGCATATTTAGGGAAATTTTATTACGACGAATGAGTCTAGTTTGGAAAATGGTACCGTAAGCCCAATATTTTCTCATTTCTCTTCACGAACATGTTTGACTTTCAAGATAATATCCCTGCTAGCATTTTTAATCACTTTAGGTATAATAATGACGACTATTTACTTTAGAAACGGTAAAAAACACAGAACAACACATTCTCCTGACACATGACACACATAAACGTAAAACGATTACTTTTCAATTTCGGCCACGCGCCAACTTATCTTGCGCTAGCTTTATTAGTACTATAGTCCGGGTTTCCTAGTACATTTTTTCCACTTGATTACTAACAAGCTAATTTTCCGTGAGTAGCTTCATTTTAATGAGACGCCCAACAAATTCCTATACGGAACTTTCGATTGTGGTAGCTAACAGAGTTATCAAGGATAAAAATAAATATGTATGAGATGATGACTATAAAAAACTTTTATAACCAACTTCCCTAAAAAACACAAAAACCATCAAAATAATTTTAATTTCGGAAGTTAGTGTTTCTCGATATTGTTTGTTCCTTATTTAAATTATTTTGAAATTGATTAAAAAAAGGTAAATATCACTAGTCCGACAAGAATTTTAATTTTTCCGTTCTCCTATTTGTAACATAAGATACAGTGAAAAAAAACTTTTTTTTTTTTAAATTAAATAAATCAACAATCTGTAGGTACTACAACTTTTGAGTGTAGGACTGGGATAACGTAGCGCGCAATTTGTAGGACAACATGACTGATGAATTATATGATTATAAACTAAGTAACAAAAACAAAAAATCACCTGGTTAGGTAGTAATCATTTATGATGACCTCGTTATCGATACATGTTGGAAGGAAGGGACTCTTTGACCAAAGCATAAATTTAGTAGGACAAATACTTTTTTAATAATTTAGATGATTATCTTGAGATCTAAATAAAAAAAAAAATAGTAATACATTTTTGAGATACATTTTTTCATTAAATCGACATATTCTATCCCTGCTACCTCTGTTAGCTACCACGATCGAGAGTTTCTTATAGCAAATTGTTGGGCGTCTCATCGAAACGAAGCTATTCACGAAGCTTCAGCTTGATAGGACCGGGATAACGTACTGCGCAATTTGTAGGACATTAAGACTGTTAAATTATATGAATACTAGCTTTTGCCCGCGACTTCGTTCGCATGGAATAGTGACTTCCGGAAATTTCAGTACTGAATTGATGCCGACTCTTGACCAATAGATGGCGCTGTATGTCCGGAATAAATTTTATTTTTTATTTTATTGGTTTTGCAATAAAAACTATCCTATGTCCTTTCTCAAGTTCCAAACTATGTCTGTACCAAATTTCACACAAATCGGTTCAGTAGTTTAGGCGTGAAGCAAAGACAGACAGACAGACAGACAGAGTTACTTTCGCATTTATAATATTAGTTTGGATAAACTAAGTAACAAAAAAAAAAAATCATCTGGTTAGTAATCATTTATGATGACCTCGTTTTCGATACATGTCGGAAGAGTAGGTTGTAGGACAAATACTTTTCCAAATGATTTAGATAACTATCTTGAGATGTAACAAAAAAACCTGTTAGTAATAATTTTTTCAGAGTCACCCACCATCTCATACATATTATATTCTTGATATCTCTGAAATGTTGCGTAATTGTCAGTTCGTGTTACGCTTGTGTAAACAAAAGTGTTTAAATAGTTGTAGTGGCTCGATTTGCTTGGTGTTTGTTTTATTTTCAAGGTAAGTTAACAACTAATACGTAGATATGAAGTTTTTAGCATGAAACACGAAATTTACTCGTCATAACCCGAAACTGGGCGGTACGGTTTGGAAAAATTTGAATTAACTGTTGTCACTAATTGTCATATTCATCAGCAATGGTAAACGCTATTGCTATGACTTTTGTTTATTTAGTAAGGATATTAGACTACCTACATTATTGTATTACTTTTATTCTAGGCCTAAATGTGAAGTTTAACGGTAAATCAACACGCAAAATTTAACGGTTTTACGGCGTGCGCCGCCAGAAGTTTATGCAAAACTAGCTGTGCCCCGCGGTTTCACTCGCGTTTTTCTCGTTTCCTTGGAAATACCGAGATAAAATATTGCCTCCCTCAATAAATGGACTATTTAATATTTAAACAGTTTTCATATCAGATTAGTATTTCCCAAAATTACCGCGTTCATAAATGTATTTATTATACTCTTCAAAGATCTTATACTTACAATCATCAACAAATATTTTTCAAAAAAGATTATTACAGGATTTTATGTTGATAAAAAACTCCATGGCCCATAACTCATTAATAGGTCCAACTCTTAACATCTTACACACGTGATAACTTTTAAACGAAATATCCGATTGAGATGAAACAAAATGTATTTTACTTCTACATAAATACTCTTGATAACATAATGCTTAATTTTGATAAAGATTAATATTACGATACATATTTAACGTAGTTTTTTTTTCTTCAGACGATTTAATAATTATTTTGAACACAAAATCGGTTATTGTGATTAAACCATGATAGCTAGATATATGTTCTCGCGGACTTTTTGGTAGGTCTTAATGGGATCTATAAACCCGTAGTACATCATTTTGTTCTATTGTCAATAGTTTTTGCAGCGCACGCAAAAATAGGTTTTCGATTTTACGCCTTGTGTTACAAAATAGCAATTTTATTACGGATCCCTAATTTTGAAAAAAAAACATAGCCTATAACCTTCCTCGATAAATGGACTACCGAACACTGAAAGAATCATTCAAATCGGACCAGTAGTTCCAGAGATTAGCGCGTTCAAACAAACAAACAAACAAACTCTGCAGCTTTATAATAGTAAAGTATAGATAAAAGGGCTTAAAATAAATTATTTTGTATGGACGGGTGTATGGTTTTTTTTTTGTTCTTAATCTATATACCCTAAATATCGTAATTAAAACAAAAAAACTTAGTTTTCGAGATATGATTTTTTAAAAACAAGTCATGCTTAAAAAGCGCTTATCTCTGTGTTTACAGTATCATATTTCGACTCCGTAGTCGACGAAACATAAACAAAACTCTTAAATAGGACGCCCCATTCATACTAATCACAAAAAACATAACACTTACGAGTTACAATAACATCTTGACACTCAATGGATTGTTTATTTGAAATTCGAACCCGCGCGGCGGGAGGCCATAAAAAACGTCTCAAGTGGCGGGCATAGTGACGCAATCGGCTGGGGGGCGGGGGCGAGCAAGCGGAATGCATTTCGACTAACTTAGAATATTTGTTTTCAGGCTTGAGTAAGGATACAGTAACTAAAATAAAAAAGGGCAAGTGCGAGTCGGACTCGCGCACTGAAGATTCTGTACTTTACCTATGAAATCAATTCCCGAATTAAGTTACGAAGATTTTTCCGAATTGCAAATATTTTTTTTTTGTGGCGGATCTACATATTTACAATTTTCACATTGTCCCTGTACTTGTTCTATGAGTCCTTGATTTATGCCAAATTTCAGGATTCTAGGTCAACGAGATTCACCCTATGAACTTTGATTCCCTTGAGTATCGAAATATATGTTTTTTTGCGGCAAAAACGGCCCTATCTTTTTTTTTTGTTAACTCAGAAGTCTGATTTTTTCACAACTTCAAAAGACCGCAGACTTGAGTATATGGTTTTAATTTTAACTCGAGACCTCCAAGCGTTCTCGAGTTAAAGGGTCTTAACAGATAAACAGACGGACAACCAAGTGATCCCAAGGATCTAATTTGCCAGATGATCCCTTACAGGCTAAATAGATTTTATACGATGCAAAATTACAAATTCTGAAGTGTACTTTATTTTCACAATCATTAAGTTCATATTTTTCATTGATAAGCAAAAGCGAAAAATGTACTGAGGAAGACAACGAGAAAGTTGTAGTGTGTCCCATTTTTACCTTTATATTTATCTAAGGTAAACATAAACTTGCTGCTAGCTACAATATGGAACCTACCTCGATAGGCAGTACAGCAGTTTCTTCATGCTATTTTCCTTTACTGGTTCGTCTTTGCATTTAAATGTTCATCATCATTACAATCGAAAGATGTCCACTTTTTGACATAGGCCTCCCCCAGGTGTCGCCACAATTAACGGCATTACGCAAAAACTTACAAACGGATGAATTTAATGATAAACGTTGCAATAATATAGCTTATAACCTATATTTTTGCTAAGTTTCATCACGCGAGCAAGTTCAATAAATAGGCTACTAATATTATAAATGGGAAAGTTTGTGAAGAAGGATGGAGGTACTCGTATGTACGGATGTGTCGCGCAAAAACTACTACAGACAGAAGAACTTAATCATAAATATTGCAATAATTTAGCACATAAGCTATAGTTTTGCAATTTCATTAGGTGAGCAAATTCAGCCAATAGGATAGTTTTTATTACATGGTGAAGCCGCTGAAAGAAGCTAGTCTAACATAGTTTCAAATTGTCAAGATTTAACAGTCGCACTATAATGACGTCACAATGTTGCTTACATAACAAAAACGATATTTATCTACAGCAGCGCCCTCAAATCCCACGACGGTTTACTTTCCGCACAGACTCTACCACAATTAGAAGAACTTTATAAAAAAGAAAATTTTTTTTTAATTCTTTATATTTAAAAAAAACAACCCATTTCGATGCTAATTTTCTTATTTGGTTTTTTGTATAGATATTTTTTTCTAATAATCTTACGTGACATGGCTTAAAGAACTTAGTATCTTAAGTCAAAAACCGGGAAAATA
Organism: Mythimna albipuncta; assembly: GCA_929112965.1. Taxonomy (NCBI): domain Eukaryota; kingdom Metazoa; phylum Arthropoda; class Insecta; order Lepidoptera; family Noctuidae; genus Mythimna; species Mythimna albipuncta. The sequence goes on from OV815985.1 coordinate 11,310,042, forward strand.
TAAAATATGTCATTGTCATTCTTGACTGCAATTGACTGTCAGGTGTCAAAATTATTAATTGATTCTCTTTGTTTTGATTAATTTGGTAATTAAAATTTGGTTTTTACGGGTAAATACTGGAAGGATTTTGATTTAAGACTGTTAAAATAATTCCTTAATGCTTCCTGGACGGCAGGAAATATATGGCTCCGGCTGTCACAAGAGTTCCACAAAAGAAGTGCATACGGTCACATGATTTAATTTACCGAGTTTATCTTGTGGAGTGTATAGACGCGCCAGCAACAGACATTCAACAAAGTTTTTCTAATATATGTTAAGTTATTTTTTTAAGTTTAACATGAATAAAATGCCAATGTGCAGAATATGTTTAGTAGAAAATGTTCGCATGACCATAGTTTGCGATAAGAGTTTACAAGAACTGTATAGAAGGCTGACTGATATTCCAGTAAGTTATACCTTATCTTAATTAATATATTATACTAGCTTTTGCCCGCAGTTTCGTCCGCGTTCATAAAATTAATACAGCCTATGTCACTCAAGAATAAAATAGCTTTCTATCGATGAAAACATTTTATCAATCGAACCAGTACACAATTTTTTATCCCATTATATTAGTTTAGATTACTTAAATAGGCTGCTTACAGCTGACTATATACAGGGTAGCCCATGTACAGTGCTCCAGAATGATTTTATTATTGAAGCTCTAGGATGCTTACATGTATTAGAGGTGTACCAAAAGTGATGATTTGGTTGTCAAATCGCACTCACACTAGTAAACAATTTGTCATATTTTGCCCGGTTTTCAAGACAAAAAGTCAAATGCGGCAATATGTAATTGTAATAAAGTTATTCGTTTTGGGCAAAAAGTGTCTACGTACGGAGTATTTCTAAGGCATTAAACGTATGACCAGCGGAACAATCACCTTAACTGTGTTCAGTATTGCGTAGACAGCATAACAATGTATGTACTGTATGGGAAGAATTCTATTCCTAAATCAAAAGCTATAAATTTATGTTGCAGTTTGTAACTGAAGACAGAAGACCGACGCTCGCTTGTTTCTTATGCTTTGCTAAACTAAAGCAATGCTGCCAACTGCAGAGGAAATGTCTGGAAGCTGAAGAGCTATTTGCTCAGATGATGAATGAGGTGAGGTGTTCTGCAACTAGTAAGGGTATTTAGTAAGTGTAGAAGTGATACCTAGTGATATTATCTAGAGTGACGGGCTGCTCAGGATGTGTTGAACTTCTTAAGAGTGTCTATTTTGAACCTAATTTCACTATTTGTCATACAAGTACGTCATTACACATCTTTTCTTTAAGTAATTGGGTGTTATTGAGTCGGTCCCCTTAAAAATGGTTGAGCTGAGTGGGGCTGATGCACGCGTCATGATTGTGAACGGGTGCCGTCAGCTGAGACTGGTCATCTCTTAGCTACCAGTGTCTTAATTCAGTTTGCATCTTTTAATTATTATTATTTTTTATTTTATTATCTACATTGTGCTTACACAATAGAAGCAACATGAAAATTTGTAACCAAGCATTTTAATACATATAATATGATTTAAAAGAGTGGCCATGGAGTTTCTTGCACATGTTCTTCTTCATAGAGATCTACTCTTTGGAACGTGCAAATTAGCTTTACTTTTCTGACCAAGATTTGACTATTCAAAAATGCCTGCAAATGGGCTATTTAAAATAAATGATTTTGAATTGAATTGAAGTAAATTCAAAATACTTTTGCTTGCAAGAGGAGTTTTGTCTTCCCTCCTCATTACTTTACACCATTTTCTTTGTATCTTTCCACCTCTCTGTACAGAAAGAAATAGTTTATTGGATGTGGTAACCGTAGCATTTTGCATTTTGGCACAATGCAATATTTGTATGATGACATTATAATCAAACAAACTAAATACGAACGAAAACATTGCGTAGAAATCAAGTATACTGCCACTGCACTGCGCTGCCGTTTTAATCGCGCGGTGGAGACCGATCGTCACAGATGCCGTCGCAGAGAGTCATTTCATTCTCGAGCGCGTTTCTAGTACGCACCAAAAATTACGAAGAGACAGCAATTTTAGTGTATATTAACACTAACATTGTTGTACCTTTGTCATTATTGGCCCGATTAAAAAAAAAATCTTTACAGTATTAACTGATTTTTGTTTTGACGTAATAAGTCTGCATACTCAACTAAAATCATGACTGATCCTCATTGAGATTTTGAATAACATTTTTTTTTCCAAAATCTTTTAAGGTTTTTTTTTTGAAAAAAAATAAATGTTTTTCCTGGAAAATATTTTGTGGTTTATTCAATTAAATGATAGAATTAATGAATACCAATGGGGTTTTTAGGTGTTATATCTCTTTTTGTCGCCAAAAAAAGCATTTAAACCATGCTCAGTTTTTTTTATGGTGCGAAAAAATCATCCAATGACATCCCCCGCTTTTGGGCAGAGCGGGATATAGTGTCAGACTCTTACTGACTAAAAGACCCACCCCGTTCCTTCTAGCCTTTATACCGGGGCTCGAGCGCCCTTTCGGATAACCCTGGCCCCAGTAGGCTTCGACCCGGCTGGGTCCCTGCGGCGGCGGCGAGGACGCCGTTGCCTAATGCGTTCGGCCTCCTCCTTTGCAAGCATTACTGCTTCGCAGAAGTCGGCAACCGCCTGCCACTTCTCCTCGCTCCGGACCATGGCCTCAACCAAAGCCTGGCGCGAGAGGTCTCCGCCGCCGATCGCCCCACGAGGGACCATGCTCAGTTTGACGATAGCTGAATGGAGAAGGGTTGTCTTAAGTTTTGCCATTTATGGGGCCTTGTTGCAGCCGAATGTAATAAATATTGTTAATTGTTTTTTTTTTTTTGCAACAAAGAACATCAGGTTTACCTAACAATGTAATAACCTTTTGCAGCCGAATTTTTCAGTAAACCGAGGTCAGCTGAAGTATTCCAGTGGGCTTATAGTAACTCCTGTAGAGAACATCAGTATAGTTGATGTCAGCCATATTGAAAACATTGCCGTCAAAGAAGAATTACCAGCTGTTTGTGAGAGACTAGATGATGTCATCGAGCCCAAAAAAGAGGATTTGAAATATGGTAAGTTTTTAGGACAGTTATTTAATGATCACTTTACATGTTCTCAATTTAAGTATGCAAACATCATGTACGTTAGACGGAATTATTATCTTTAAAAGAGGTGATTGACATAACTATGTTACTAGAAACGGACCGATTGGAGTCAGTTCACACGGAGACAGACAATTAAATATATAGGGTGACTGGTAATTAGTGACCAATACTTATGCACAATTTCAAACAACTTTCCCAAAGAAACTTTTTAAGCTATTGCATAGCTTCTATCGCGGGCCTTGAGCGTGGAGACCGAATCCAGAAAATCCGTAACGAAAATAACCTAACACCCCGCACTCATTTGTTTTTTGAGCGTGGTGACCGATAAGAAAACAAATGAATCAAAGAAAAAAAAACAAAGGAAAAAAAATACTGCATAAATAAAATAAATAAATGATTATCATTGCATAAGTTGATAAAAATGCTATGCAATGGCTTTACCGCGGCAGTCCCCGAGTGCCACACGTCTTTTTTTATTTATTTTGTTTTATTGTTTTCCGAAAACTTACAGCTAAGACACAGATAGTTGAAAAATATTGAAAGAAGGCCAATTACAAGTTTACACAGGTAATATTAAAGCAGAACAAGACAGTAGACAGATAAAAAGAAAAAAGTAAAGACGCTCGGAGTAAGTACATAATTAATTATAGTAAGGAAAATTATACATATGTGACTAGATTTCTCGAAGATCGCTGAAACTGTCAGCGGTCTGTGTATGTTAAACAAAAGTGTCATGTCAGCAAATTTTCTCCGCTCAATTAATGGAAGAATGTGAAACTTCCTGCATCGACTATGATAGTTAGGCAGGTAAGTTTTAGATCTAAACTGATTATACCTTAAAAAATTCTTGTGGATACTTTTGATGCGATTGATGTAACAGTTGTAAATAGGGTTCCATACCGGTGAACAGTAATTATTATTTTATTTATGCTCATTAATTTTATCGCGATAGCAAAATAGCTGTTCGCGCAAATTCGCGCGCGCGCTTTCGACCTTTCAGCTGTTAGCTGCGTAACGCTGTTGTTTCATGTACCTTATCTAGTGATAGTGCACCCGCGCCGCTTACATGTATGTATGTAATCAGTAAAGGTACCTACATGTTCCGATTAAATAATGAGTATAAAAAAAAGTTTCTTTGGGAAAGTTGTCTGTAATCATGAGTACAGTTACGTGTATCATTATCGGTCACTAATTACCAGTCATCCTATATACACCGTTAAATTTTAATCGTTTTAACCCCGTGGAGGGTCGATCCGGTACATGAAACAAAACGTCAGATGAGCGAGTTCAATGACCTGTAGGTAATTGTCGGCGGTGCGTACAAACTACCTACAGGTCATTGAACTCGCTCAGCTGAAGTTTTCTTAAAGAAATTAATTTCGTACATGCGTAAATTAATACGAGTTTTTAATTTTATCTTTACAAATCGATAGTGTTTCATGTACCGGATCGATCCTCCACGGGATTAAAACGATTAAAATTTAGCGGTGTAGTTTTATTTCCTACACGAAAAGGTACATATTCCTCTGTGAGAATTCAGAATACGTTGCACTACGCAACGCTGCGCCTCGCTCGAGAGAACGCCGCGCGCCTTGGCTACTTCTCTTTACGTCCAGACTTGGCGTAGATAGAATTGATGCAGTTCGGTTCGGATGCAATGATAGTTAGGGATCTTGTTATAGCCGGACTTCGGAACCATATTACGCATGTATTAACAAGTAGCTCTTCACTGTTTTTGCTTACAGAACTAGAACTGGAACTTCTTAACAAAAGCTATTTAGACGCAGAAGATATACCAGCCCGACATTCTGAGTTTGCTTCAGAGTATGATGTGCCCTTAATAGAGATCAAAGTAGAGGAAGTAGAAGAAGAACAAGAAGTATCGAGGGAGAAGCGAAGAGCCAGTGACACTACACGTGAGTGTTAGTTAGGGAATCATTGTGTGAGCGAACATGCCGACTCGTGTAACAAGTTCAATTTGGTGTTGCCCTCACTGCAGAGCATACGCCTACTGCCCGATGTCTCACAATACTCTGTTTAAAGTAGGGAAGACTGTTTGCAGATACAACGGGATTGTTCTGTGTGTGGCATCATACCCCTTTTTGTTTTTTTTTTAAGCTATTGCATAGCTTGTGTGGAGACCGAATCCAGAAATTCCGTAACGAAAATAACTTAACACCCCCCACTCATTTGTTTTTTGAGCGTGGAGACCGAATCCAGAAATTCCGTAACGAAAATAACTTAACACCCCCCACTCATTTGTTTTTTGAGCGTGGTGACCGATAAGAAAACAAATGAGTGAACAATCAATCAAAGTTCAATTCAATGTGTGAAAGTGTAACTTCAATTAATATCAAAGAAAAAAAGAAAAACAAAAAAAAATACTGCATAAATAAAATAAATAAATAATTATAATTGCATAAGTTGATAAAAATGCCATGCAATAGCTTTACCGCGGCAGTCCCCGAGTGCCACACGTCTTTTTTGTTTTTCTGTGGTATAATCATTTAATGACATCCCCCGTTCTTGGGTGGAGCGGGAGATAGTGTCAGACTCTTACTGACTAAAAACCCACCCCGTTCCTTCGTGCCTCCATACCGAGGCTGAGCTACTCTTTCGTAACAAACCCTGGCCCCAGTAGGCTTCGACCCAGCTGGACCCCTGCTGTTGCTGACTACTCCTTGAGGCGCGCGGGAACAGTGCGCGCCGTTGACGACTTGGGCTCGGTCCGGACAGTTACCGAACTGTCGGACAGCGAACTACCCATTGCTCGCCGTTCGGGTATCATACCCCTTGCTTTTGGCTCTACCGTAGGAATATTATAAAACCTGCAACAATTAAAACATTATATATTATGATTCCCTTTCATTTGTTTGTGTTTTAGATTTGGCGCTTACTGGACTTACAACCACAGAGACGGCTGTCGCGAGGAAACCAAAGCTTTACATACGAGGAAACAGAATAGAAGATGAAAACACAGAAAATCAAAAGAAGAAGAAAGAGTCAGACCCAAAAGTTATCCAGAACACTCTAAATTGTACGTCCAAATTTATTTCGAAACTCGAAGAATCTTTAACTAATACAACACCCCGAGTTAATGTTATTGATATCTCTCAGAGCTGTTTTAGTCAAAATGATGTTTTAACACAAAATATTCGTACGCACCCTGGCGAAAAACCTTACAAGTGTAAAGAATGTCAGCTTAGCTTTAGTAAGAAACATAATTTAACAAGTCACATTCGTACGCACACTGGCGATAAACCTTACCAATGCGAAGTATGTAGGCTTTATTTTAGTCATAAGATAACATTAACAAGACACATTCGTACGCACACTGGTGAAAAACCTTACAAATGTGAAGAATGTCAGCTTTGTTTCACTCAGAAGAAAAGTTTAATCCGACATAATCGTACGCACACTGGCGAGAAACCTTATAAATGTGATATATGTCTGCAAAGTTTTATTCAAAATTGTGATTTGACACGACATTTCCGAATACACACTGGCGCTAAACCTTACAAATGTGAAGAATGTCAGCTTTGTTTTAGTCAAAACAGTCATTTAACTAAACACATTCGTACGCACACCGGCGAGAAACCTTACAAATGTGAAGAGTGTCAGCTTTGCTTTAGTCACAAGAGTCATTTAACAACACACATTCGTACGCACACTGGTGAAAAACCTTACAAGTGTGAAGAATGTCAGTTTTGTTTTAGTCGAAAAAGTACTTTAACAAAACATATTCACCGCAGACATGCTGGGAAAAATCATGAAAGTGAGATACATTGTTAGCGGAATTTTACTTGAAAAAGTTTTTTAAGTGGCCATATTTATATCAACACAGGCCATGTTCATGTAAACAAGGCTCATTTAACTTACATCATAGTGTGACTTATAAAGTATATTTGTATAAACCCTGGTGAAAGACCTTACAAATCGCACCTCCGCTCAAATAGTGTCACAACTCGAAAATCAAATTATTGAGAAAAAGGCTTTTAAGTTCTAATAATTCAGGGATGTGACGCTACATATAAATACAAAAAAATGGGTCACTAGTGGGCAAATAATAATTGAATTACAAATATGACAATATCTGACCTTAAAGTATGATGAATTCTGAAATTATTAGCATCATTATAATCATCCGCTAACGATTTTTTTTTGAGTTGTGACACTATTTGAGCGGAGGTGCGAAATATAAAAAGCTAAAACGTTTAGATTTAATAATAAAAAAGCAGAACTTATAAAAATCATGCTTCAACACAATCGGGTAAATAAAAGAGTGAAATATGTTCTTGTAGTGTTACTGGTTAGAGCATTTAGAGGTAAGTGCAACAGGGTGCAAAATCTCGCTAATTTTCGCTACAAAGGGGAAGATCCTCCGACCAGACGCGTATTGTACAGTTGCCACAACGGATCTTGAGCGGTTACGTAGAAGTCAAATATTCAGTCTCTTTAGTGGTGCGAAGTGAGACGCGGGGGCGGGGAGTGTCAGTGATTGGCTCGCCGTGCCATCGCGTCATAGACGTCACTCCTGATTCGTTCCCTGCATTGCAGCATGTATCTCGCAACAAAGACGATTGGCTCGCCAATGTATGGAATGCTCAAAGCGATCCCCACTCTGACGCCGGGCGGTCAAGATCCGTTGTGGCAACCATGTTAAGTGATTTGATATGTAACTACCTAGTGTCTCAGTGTCTGTACCCTTTGGCCGACAAACCACGCCTTACTGCGAATCGCATTTCGAGGTTACAGTTCCGATTAACATTAGTGATGGGGTTCAAAAGCCTTCATGTGTTCAAATCAAATCAAATCATCTTTATTGTGGATCATAGGTACATAATACCAGGGATGTTAGAGAGCTCAATAACCGTAACTGAAATTATCGGATATCCGATATAAAATAATATCCATAACCGTAACCGAATCTGAAATAAAAGTTTCGGATAATATCGGATAGGGGCGGAGCCTAATTGCGACACGTTATAAGAGCCTGTCATAACGTGTCGCGTCGTAAAATATAAATAGTATAGTAGTAAATAGTATGTATTTATATTTGAGTTCTGAAATTCCTTAAAAATCTAATATCCGTAACCGAAATTATCCGAAACTAACGGATAATCCGAAATAATTTCATATTCGTACCCGTAACCGGTATAATAATCATTTCTATATCCGTATCCAATCCGTATCCGAAATTTCATATCCATAACATCCCTGCATAATACAGATGGTGTTAATTAAATATTTTGCGAACAGCTATATCCTACCCTTAGGACGTACAATAAAATGTAGGTACATATAGTGAATTTACATATATGTCAACGTTAATTAGAATCACGGAACAGTAAAAACAGTGGAAGAAGCAATTATATTATATTATTAAACAGATATGTTATGAGCGCGCAATCGTTAAGACTGGACCGCCTTTAGTCTGCGACACGCATCGAGTCACACGCTGCTGCGAAATTTAAAAAAAACGCCTTCAAAATTTTTTAGTAAGTTTACCAATTATGATACCAAAGTTAATAAAACACAAAGGATCTCATACCACATGAAAGTGCGCAATATACTTCGATTTATTAATATATTTCAGTTATTTTCCAAATTATTCTGATAATTATAGGTAAGAAAACAGGAAGAAATGGCAAATACATTCTTTGCCGTGAGAGCGATAAGGACGCATACGCTCCGGACAAAGAATAAAAATACAGATACGAATATTATTAGGCAGTGAAGTCATCGTTACGTCAGAGTTCTATTTTCTTTCTTTCTTAAGCTTGTATTCTTTTATGGCATGTTAGAAGATAGTTTTCATACTATCGCTTATTATTTTGATCGAATTTGGTTACATCACTATTGGAGTAGCAGTCTGCATTCGTGTCAGTGATACGCCATTCAAATACCACCCTTATTTTCACGTATTACTGTTCATACTGAACAATGCCATCTAGCGACGAGTGACGGTACTTGGTAGTCCAAGATGTATATTCTTTCTTGTTTTTGTCAATTTGATTTATAGACTGTTGATATTAAATTTGCATTTCGTATAATATGTTTTTTTTTTGCATTGGTCTAATTTCTTTTTTGCATTTCGTTTACTATTTTATTACTATTTTATTTTGTTTTTAGCTTATCATGGTTTTAGGTTTGCAGTAACAGTAAATCGTAAATGTATGAGTTTGGCGACACCGGTTCTGAGATACATTTTTTCAAGCTACTTCCACTGTTTTTACTGTTCCGTCGTTGGTACATAACGTGTGACTACAGCTATTCTATAGTTTGTGTTTATTTCAGCATCCAGAAAATCTTGTTTCATCTTTATTCAGTGTCGTTTTTTATTCGTAGTCGGGTTTTCGTTTTTTTAGTTATTGTTTTGATGGCATACCGTTAAACGGTGTGCATAGGAACGCAGGTAATTTATCGCATTTGTGTCGTCTGGACGGTTCGTGCGTTTTATGTATGAGCCTAAACAAGATGATGGTAATGTATGTAAAATAATTTGTAAAACTGGTTTCATCTGCAAAACTTTAAAACGTCCCTAATAGACGTTCTTTTTTTTTGGTGGGAAAATCATCCAAATAATATCCCCCGTTCTTGGGCAAAGCGGGAGATAGTGTCAGACTCTTACTGAATAAAAAACCCACACCGTTCCTTCTTGCCTTTCGTACCGGGGCCGAGCTTCCCTTTCGGATAAACCTGGCCCCAGTAGACTTTGATCCAGCTGAGCCCCTGCTGCTACTGACAACTCCTCGAGGTGCGCGGGAACAGTACGTGCCGTCGACGACTTGGGCTCGGTCCGGACAGTTACCAGACGGTCGGACAGTGAGCTACCCATTGCTCGCCGTCCGCAAGCCCGCGCCTACGGTTGCTGGAAATTGGGATCGGAATCCCGGCGGCTGCTCGGGCGTGAGCACCGTTCGGCCTCCTCCTTAGCTAGCATAACTGCTTCGCAGAAAGAGGCGATTGCCTGCCACTCCTCCTCGCTTCGGACTATGGCCTGCACCAAGGTCCGACGCGAGAGATCGCCGTCGCCGATCGCCCCTGTGAGTACACAGCGATGTTCTGCCCAATTGGGGTCCCTAAAAGACGTCAGAGAATTATGGAAGTCGACGAATAGACTCTGTATCACGAATTCACGACCTTCTGCTATTAGATCTCCTGATTGACACAGTACACAGGTATGGGTTCATCCAGTGGCCGTTTGCTGGTCGTTATAGAGCATACGGCGGTGTGGCCATGCTGTATTTTACCCGACTGCAAGAAGGGTTATGTTTTTCGCGCGTATCTTGTATGTTTGTATGTAATAATCTTAATTACCACATATCTTCCAAACCGCTGAACAGATTTTTATAATTAACATACCGTTAGATTCGTCTTGATAACCCAAGTGTTCTTAGATAGGTGACGTTAAAAAAAACAACATATCGACTGTGACATGCTATCCTATGTTAGAGTAAAAAAAAAAAAAAAAATATTCTGCAATATGGGTATCAAATTAAAGGGCTTTTTATAAGGATTTCAAAATGGTATGTCATGACCATATAAAAAAAAAAGTACAACAGGAAATCTATGTACTGAGGCGATTGAACTTTATAGTGATTTTACGTCTAAAATATAGTGAATATAAGTGATATTATAATAGTAGGTAACTAAAAAGTTTAAAATAAAAAAATAATTTAATAAATAAAAAACCCGACTGCGTAAAAAATTACGTTAAATAAAAACTGACAAGTCCACAGTTCAGCAACAGTCGGGACCCATTAAAATAATCTAGATTAAAATCATTCTATCTAATGTGGGTACTGTTGCTGAACTGTGGACTTGTTTATTTTTCTTTTCAGTTTTTTTTAAGTAATTTTTTAGGCAGTCGGGTTTTTTTATTTTAAAATTATTTTTTTTGATAGTGTTGCTCTTATAAATAGACACCATACGCTTCGCAGTGGCCAAGGACGTATAAGGGGGGGGCTTAAGAACTAGACGGGACCCCAGGTCTCGATGCCTTTTTTACGTATGGAGCCCAACATAAAGATATAAACAGAAAAGTGGAACAAAGAATTCAAACAGATGTAAATAATAGAAAACTTTTTAATGCTGTTGCTCATAGTGATGTACCTTCCGGATCCGTTTGGCAATCCCTCATGAATAACTGCTTTTTACTTTTCTTTTTACTCACTGTTTTCTCTATTCATGTTATCTACTCGCTAAATTTTATAGCAAGTCATCAAATTAGCTATTATACCAACCTGCACAGAATATGCTACAACTTTAAAATTGTACATAATAATAAATTATTGTTTTAACATTACATTTGTATTATTTTGTATGCTCCACCGAGTCTTTCGGATGATCCTTACTATAGTGAAACCCAGGCGCTTTTTCCTATTAAATCCGACAGGCAGGAACCTTCTGATAAAACTGTGTTCGGCGAGGACCTGCGTCTGGACTAACTCCTCAAACAGGAGACTTACTGCCGCAAAAAAATGATACAGCCTGCTATCATTCAGATGGATGGACAGCGCAGGCTCAGCTATAGATGTAAATCAACCGGTTTAAAACGTTTTAAACCAAAATGTTGCGGTTTTTAACCCCAAATAAACCGTTTTAAACAGTTGAAAACTTGCCTACAAAAATAAAAGATTTGTGTTTTAGGTACACTTTGTTATGGGCATTTTTTTGGCATCTGACGTCATTTTTCGTTTTAATTAGTTAATTATTGAGTCACATTCATGAACGACGAATTCAACGAGTGTGTGTCAATGTGTGAGTTTGGTTTTAAACCGAATTAAATTGTGTACTTATATCGTTTAAAAACACAGAGTTTTTAACTTAACTATACTTAGAGTTTTTATAACTTATGTAAATTTAATAAATTCTTTTTTATTTGGAACAAGAAACACATGAAGAAAATAATCAAATTGAAACGATGATAACCGCAGTAGTAAGAAAACTGTGTCGCGGTTATCAACGCCCATCTCCAGGTAAGGAAGTACATTGCTCCGGATACATAATAAGCAAAATTATCATTAGTTAATGATCAACTATAGATGTGTGTATGTATGATGTATGTAGGTAATGCCTAGGTACGTTTGGTCAGACGGACTAAGTTGAAATAAACCTGTTAAATAGATCAATAGCTATCAGTTTAACACATATTTAAAAAATCCTTGTTGGTACAGTAGATTAGATATACATATAGATTACCTATATAGATAGAGTCTTGGTAAAATCAAGAAAATGGTTTTCGTTTAAAACAGATTGGTTTAATTGGTTTTAAACCGGCCTGACGTTCTTTGCAAAGCTTGCCGAGAACACCGATTCGTATATAGTCTGTCAAGAAAGCATGAATAGAATGTTTTGGGAACTACTGTTTTTGTTAACACTGGCAACACTGAATAATTGTTAAGCTGAGTACCTGAACTGTCACGTCGTATCTGTGTGGTTGATTTTTAGGGTTCCGTAGCCAAATGGCAAAAAACGGAACCCTTATAGATTCGTCATGTCTGTCTGTCTGTCCGTCCGTCCGTCCGTATGTCACAGCTACTTTTTTCCGAAACTATAAGAGCTATACTGTTGAAACTTTATAAGTAGATGTATTCTGTGAACCGCATTAAGATTTTCATACAAAAATAGAAAAAAAGCAATAAATTTTGGGGGTCCCAATACTTAGAACTGAAACTCAAAAATTTGTTTTTCATCAAACCCATGCGTGTGGGGTATCTATGGATAGGTCTTTAAAAATGATACTGAGGTTTCTAGTATCATTTTTTTCTAAACTGAATAGTTTGCGCGAGAGACACTTCCAAAGTGGTAAAATGTGTGCCCCCCCCCCCCTCTAACTTCTAAAATAAGAGAATGATAAAACTAAAAAAAATATATGATGTACATTACTATAAAAACTACCAACGAAAATTGGTTTGAACGAAATCTAGTAAGTAGTTTTTTTTTAATGCGTCATAAATCGAAAAAAATACACTTATTAAAAAACATCGATCAAAGTTACAACACATTACAAGAACTTTTATATTATGTTACATGCTGCTACGGAACCCTTCATGGGCGAGTCCGACTCGCACTTGGCCGGTTTTTTATAATATTTCGGTGCTATTTCGAGTTTTTTAGGGTTCCGTAGTCAACTAGGAACCCTTATAGTTTCGCCATGTGTTAAGGTTGTGGGAAGATGGTAAAACGCAGCGTTGAGCGAAAATATTTGTAATTGCACAAATAAAAACAGAGAACAAAATTTAGGTTAGGAAGCGCGCGCTGTCCGTCGCATTGAAAATGGCACTGCGTCATTGCAAAACAAAATGGCGGTTCGGGACACGCCCCTTTAACCCTCTCAGACACCGCGCGTTCCCTTTTACATTTTTTTATGTTTTTAAAGGTATCTTACACGCCCCACCCCAGTGCTGCCTCAGCAGCACTCACCATCAACTGGTATTCGAGCGACACGCGTGACCGGTCTAGTCAACGTTCCTGACTTGGTCTTTATCCGAATCATTCTGACTCGGTTGTCTTTTCCAGGGATCACTTCCTGAACTAATCCTTTGGGCCAAGAGTTGCGAGGATTATCAGGATCCACAATAACTACGAAGTCGCCCACTTGTATATTTTGGTGTTCTTCTTGCCATTTCTTCCGTGGTAGCAAGTCCGGCAGCACCTCCTTGACCCATCGGCGCCAGTACATGTCTGCTAACCTTTGGGCGATCCGCCACTGCTTTCGCAGATAACCATCTGAATCATCAAATTTTCCTATGTGAGGTAAGCCTGACGATGAGCCCAGCAAGAAATGATTAGGAGTTAACGTTTCAGGATCAGTTGGGTTTACAGATACGTGAGTTAACGGCCGGCTGTTCACTATGTTCTCTACTTCTGTCAAAAGCGTATTCAGAGTTTCATCTTTGGGTGCACGTTCTTTTAAAATTACTTTAAGGCTGGTCTTCACGCTTCTAATGAGCCTTTCCCACGCCCCACCCCAGTGGGGACTCGCGGGCGGTATGAAAGTCCAGTTGGTTCCGCGGTTCAAGGCCTCATCTTTTAACACTTCTTCATCTAATTCTTTTATAGACCTTTTCAGCTCCTTATCCGCTCCTCGTAAATTTGTACCGTTGTCAGAATACAAATACAATGGCCATCCCCTTCTCGCGGCCATCCTTCGTAATGCCATAATAAAGGAATCAGTTGTGAGTTTTGTGACCACTTCCAGATGAATTGCTCGTACTGTCAAGCACGTGAATAAGACGCCGTACCTTTTCTCGCGGCGCCTTCCCACCGTCACTTCCATGGGACCAAATAAATCCACACCGCAGTAAGTGAAGGGCCGTTCATGATGCGACATTCGAGCAACGGGTAAGTCTCCCATTCTTGGTGTTTCAGGTTTAGCACTTCGTACTCTGCAAACTGGGCATCTGGACGTCACTTGCTTGACAGTGGGTCTTAGCCTAGTGACCCAATATTTTTGCTTGACCTCGTTTACCACGGTTTCTTGGTTCCCGTGAGCGTAGTAGTGATGATAATATTTGACGATCAATCTCGCAACGTAATTTCTTCCATCTAATATGATAGGGTTTTTTGATTCAGGTAGGATGCCCGGTGCAGCTCCGATGCGGCCCCCGACGCGCATGAGCCCGTGTTCATCCAGGTAAGGCGATAAGGTAAGTAGTTTACTAGTTTTCGGTACACATTTGTTGTTTTTTATTTCAGTTAATTCGTTACTAAACGATTCAGCTTGTGATTTCTTTAGTAATAATATTTCAGCATGCTTCATAGTGTCATCGAACGTAAAGGTAAGTTTCTTGCATTTGTTTATAAACTTGAGCACCAACGAAGCCGATCGACGTAAGCGAAGCCATGAGCTGAAACGAGTTGCGTCAGGTACAGGTAAGTTAATTTCTTGTGCAGTTGTTCTTATTAAATTAATACACTCCAAATGTGTTTCTGTTTCTTTAGTGGATATGACGTCATACGGCCACTCGTCTTCTTTGCATCGTAAAAATGTAGGTCCGTAAATCCATTCATCTTGCAAGACGGGCCAGGTGTAGTTTTCCCGCGTAGCAATATCAGCCACATTTAATTTCGTGGGCACGTATCGCCATTCATTAATCCGCGTTAACTCATCAATTTCGCCTAAACGGTTCGCTACGTACACTTTATAGTTGCGAGCATCATTTCTTATCCAGTGTAGCACTGTTGTTGAGTCACTCCAGAATACACGCCGCTCGGGCTTCATAGTATGTTCTCTAGCTACTGAGTCTGCTAGTCTAGCCGCTAGGACAGCCGCTTGAAGTTCCGAGCGCGGAATAGTTATCGGTTTATTTCCTACAACGCGACATTTACTCGCGATGAATGCTACGCGTGTATTATCTTTGTCGTCCTTCCATCGCCAGTATGCAACGGCGCAAATTGCTTTACTAGATGCATCACAGAATATGTGCATCTGTAGGTATCTATAACTCTCTTGGGTCACGACCTTTCCATCATAGGTATTGCAACAGCTGTTCGTCGTAGTGCTTGTAGCCGATGTCGCGTCCGCTACGTTCGTAGCAATATTCGTAGCACTCGTAGCCGGGGCGCTTGAGTTGGAAGGCGGGGAGATTATATCTGTCTTCTCGCTCACTCCCGTGGTAGCAGCCGCATTATAGTGCCTCGGCAAACTAACATCTTGTAATGATTTCAATAAGTAAATCCATTTTGACCATTTTTCAAACACTGTATCGGGAACTAGATCGTCCCAACTGATATTTAATTTCCACATTTCTTGTATTATAATTTTTCCATTGATGGTGTACGGTGCTAGAATGCCATATACGTCAAAAATGGACATTAACACACGTAACATTTCCCTCTTGGTAGGTTTTTGTGTCCCATTTATGATACTTTCGGGTATCCGCTTGAAAGATACGTCGAATCTCAAAGTATCATCACTCGGATGCCAAATCAATCCAAGCGTGCGTTCGCCTTCATACTGTTGGCCTGTTTTGAATTTGACGGCTGCGTCGCCTAGTAAATCTTTAGGTAGGCTTGCGAGTACTTGTTTACTGTTGCTCGTCCAATTGCGCATCTCGAACCCGCCTTTCTGGTGGACGGATATGACGTCATGAATCAGTTGTATTGCGGTTTCTTCGTTAGGTAGGCTGTCTATATAATCGTCCATATAGTGACTTTTATGTATAGCAGAAACCGCAGCAGGCATTGACGACTTATACTGGTTTGCGTTTTTGTTTTTTATAAATTGGGCTATAAAGGGCGAGCAATTAGCGCCAAAAATTAGAGACGTCATCACGTAGGTATTTATAGGTCCTTCTGGTTCTTCTCTATATAGAAATCGGAAGGCGTCTCGGTCTTCAGGTCGAACTTTTACTCTGAGAAACATATCTTTAATGTCTCCCGATACGGCTACTCGATTTTCTCTAAATCGCAACATAATGCCAAATAACGACATAAGTAGGTCAGGGCCCTTTAATAAGTAATCGTTAAGTGATAACCCGTTTGTTTTGGCTGCTGCGTCGAACACTAAACGCAGTTTTTTCTTGTTGGGGTTATCGACCCCGAAGTGAGGTAAGTACCAAGTTCTCGGCGGTGTAACATTTGCGTAGGTACATCTTTCTGCGTACTCATTGTCAAGTAGATGTCGTATGCGTTCTTCGTATCTTTTCGCATATTCCTTATTCCTTTTTAATTTGAGTTCTACTCCTTTCAGTCTGCACAATGCCGATGGGTACGAGTCCGGCATCGTGGCCTTCTCGTCTCGCCAAGGTAAGCCAACATGCCATTGACCATTGATGAGTACAGACGTTCGTTCTAAATGTTCTTCAGCGCGTAAGTCTTCCGAGTTCTGCCTGGGCTTGCCAGATACGCCCATGGACTCGATTGAGAACGATCTTCGTATCTCGTCCTGCATCTCTCGTAGTACACATTCTGTTTCTATGACGTCACTAGTGACACACAACGAGGAGTGACTTATAGACGAATCAGGTAGGTAAACGTTAGGCACCCTTCCATGCAGGCACCAACCCAGAGGAGTCCGGGTGGCACAGGGTTCATTGGGTTTTCCCACTCTTATTTCCAGAGGTAAGAGAAGGTGGCAATTATCTTGTCCGATTAAAACTTGTGGTTGTAGTTGTGTTTTTGTGCACAAGTTATTGCTGATGTCACATAAGTGTTCGTACTTTTCGGTATTTACTGTTGCCAAACTTTGTGGTAGATTTAATTCCTTCACGATTCGCGCATCAATTGTAAACATCTTGGTATCAACACCGCACAAGGTCATCTTGGCGCGCTGTGCACTGCACACTAGTTCGGTGTCATTCCATGCGCCACACACACGAAGACATTCCCGGCGGCCGCGCAGCCCTACTTTATCCGCCAGCGAAGCACTAACTAACGACACGGTCGAACCGTCGTCAAGCAGCGCGGTCGTGCTCACACTTCCGTTGGGTCCGTGAATGTTTATAGGTACAATTTTTAACATTACGGAACAGCTGACATTGATATTTGTTATTGTTTCGGTTGAGCTTTCAGTATCGGGTGGAACTTCGGTTTGTACCGCTGGCACAGGTTCACTGTTGTCTTGACGGGCCACATAATGTAATAAGCGATGATGCGATTGTCCACAATTGCTTACATCACAGCTAGGAGCGGTGCACGAGTCCCTACGATGTTGCGCGATTAAACACTTATAACAAATACCGTTCCGCTTTACGTGCAGCCATCTGTCCTTTCGTAGCGACTTTTTGAACTTTTTACACTCAGTTAATTTGTGACTAGCCGTACGACAATAACGACACTTGTCATCACTTTGTCCGTCTTGCACTAGAACAGTTTGAATATTGTTTACTTTATCACTATGTTTACGTTTGGAATAGTCCGTTATAGGTTGTAATAAAGTAGCACTACAGGTTGATATTTTCATAGCTTCTTCACTCAAAAAGTCATTCAATATATCCAGCCTGCACTTTTCTTGCGTTTTTATTAACGGATAGCTATAGTCTGCCCACTTGGCTAGCAGCACGGTAGGCAGCTTAGACAGCACCATATTGACCACATCAACACCCTGTAAGTACTCATGTCGTTTGAGTTGTCGCACCGAAGCAACACAGTTTTTTATTTTCACACTAAAAGGTACAATGTCTTTATGATAATCTGGCGGTAGCGGGTTTAACTTTTTCACGTCGTGCAGGATTCTTGATATAATAATGTCCGAGTTACCAAATTGTAATTCTAACGTAGCTATAATTGTTTCAGGTGATGTAGAAGTAACTAACAGGGCTGACACGGCTTCTTTAGCGGGACCACGGAGACATTTTCTTAGGCGCCATAGGTTCTCCCTCTCGCTAAAATTGCACATAAGTGTTGACTCCTGGTAAGCACTCTTGAAGAACAGCCATTCCATGGGGTCACCAGAGAATATGGGAAGTTCCCGTGGTGTGCTGAGGCGGCTGAGTAGATTTTCGTTGTGGCTAGTGGGCACGGAAGTGATGACTAGGTCCCTCAGTGCGCTGGCTAATTGTTGAACTGCACCGTCAGTGCCGCTACCCTCCGGCAGCGGCGGGAACAGCGGGCCGGTAGATTTTCCATTTTTGTTGACCCCCTGTTGCTCCAGTTCTTGTTGGCTGCGCTCCAAC
Organism: Mythimna albipuncta; assembly: GCA_929112965.1. NCBI lineage: Eukaryota > Metazoa > Arthropoda > Insecta > Lepidoptera > Noctuidae > Mythimna > Mythimna albipuncta. Next base: position 11,328,792 of record OV815985.1, read on the forward strand.
CACTCCTCGATGTCCCTACCATCATCTTGTGACTCCGACGCTGGTGGACTGTATTTTTCATCTAGGGCTGCTAAATCTGCAGCTAACTTTTTGTTTATGAGTTCCATTTCAATTTGAGCTTTCGCTTTCGCCGCTTCTAATTCGAGTTTTTTCTTATGTGCAACTACCGACGATCTTGATGTTCGATGTGATGGCCTTGAACATTTTGACTTTTGTGACGCAAGTTCACCTGCGCCTTCTACTTTCGCAGGCTCGATCAGGTTAGGTTTGGCCACATCATCCTCTTTGGCCGATGGTTGCTCCTCACATTTCAGCAAATGTCGTTTTTTTGTAGTGCTGCGCGTGTTGACCATCTTGTTCTGCGGTGGCGTGTGGTACATTACTTAATGATCCGGCTCGATGGACCACTGTTAAGGTTGTGGGAAGATGGTAAAACGCAGCGTTGAGCGAAAATATTTGTAATTGCACAAATAAAAACAGAGAACAAAATTTAGGTTAGGAAGCGCGCGCTGTCCGTCGCATTGAAAATGGCACTGCGTCATTGCAAAACAAAATGGCGGTTCGGGACACGCCCCTTTAACCCTCTCAGACACCGCGCGTTCCCTTTTACATTTTTTTATGTTTTTAAAGGTATCTTACACCATGTCTAGACAGACATCTCTCGTCTGTCTGTCCGTCCTCGCTTAATCTCTGTGACCGTTAGCACTAGAAAGCTGAAATTTGGTACCAATATGTATATCAATCACGCCGAAAAAGTGATAAAATAAAAATTGGAAAAAAATGTTTTATTAGGGTAGCCCCCCTATATGTAAAGCGGGAAGTGATTTTTTTTTAAATTTCAACCCTAACGTGTGATATATCGTTGGATAGGTATTTAAAAATGAATAGGGGTTTACTAAAATCATTTTTTGATAATGTCAGTAATTTCGGAAATAATCGCTCCAAAAGTAAAGAAAAAGAAAGAAAGAAAGAAAAGAAAGAAAAAGAGTTTATTCGCGTCAAACATGACGCATACCATAACAAAATAAATAAATAACAATATCAACTAAAAGTAGCACGTAAGATATGCGTCACATCCGCGCAAAACGGCCAGCGCTCAGCAAAATGCTGAGGCTCATGAAAAACAGAGCCACAGCGCAGTAAAAAACAATGCGTCCCCCCCTCTAACTTTTGAACCATAAGTTTAGAAAATATGAAAAAAATCTGAAAAGTAGAACTTTATAAGAAATTTCTAGGAAAATTATTTTGAACTTCATGGAAAGAACAGTTTTTGTACAAAAAGACAAAAAGGTTCTACAAAATAATTTCTGGACTAAGTTTGTTATATAGTCGTATAGGCAAGCATTTTTTTAAACTCATAAGTGGGTACACTTATTGTGACGGATGGAAAACTACGGAACCCTACACTGAGCGTGGCCCGACACGCTCTTGGCCGGTTTTTTTTAATCGTGTAAGCGTTAAGATACAAAAAATGAATCGAAATGTTTTTAAGAGCGGTGCGGGAGAAATTATATTTAAAGTTTTTCAAGGGTGTATGGCCGAAATTCAAGGTGGGAGTGCTGGGACGAACAAAGACGATGTTTATGGTCGAACAGCAAAGTTAACCGGTACGTAAATATATTCTAAACTTAAACACACTATCGGAAATATAATGTTTTAACAATCTTCTGTTTTTAAGTACAATTTATCTATCTTTAACATTGTTTATGTCTTGCTAAGGTTATGAAATTTACCTACGATTTATTATACCACTTAACGGTTTTGATATTTTGGTGTTTTTTATTTAGGTATGATAAATGTATTTGTATATTTAACATAATTATCTTTAATGACTTCAGGTGTTTCCGAAAGTACGGTCAGTGGGTAGCCTTAGGGGCGGATTTTTAGGAGTTGGAGTATATCCTTAGGGGCGCTATGAGAAGCAAAGAAAACAAAAAAAAAATTTTTGGGACTTAGAAAATTTCTCCTTACTTTTCACCTTGAGTATGGTTTTTTTTTGTTTTCTGCACGGCTCATGGTGCCTATAAGAGTATGGTACCAAATTGAAAAAAAAAAATTTCGAAAAATTTTCTAAGTCCCGCGCCATAGCGCCCCTAAGGCTACACTCCAACCTTAGCTTCACTTCTAACTATGTATGTAAGAAAATCTTGGAATCTTAATTTGACCCACTTCCGTCTTCGATTAGGATGAAATTTTGCACACGCTCTGAGTTCTGATGAAAATACATAACTAGCTATGAAAATTCATTACAAATCCAATATGGCAGCCTCCTGAAGATGACGGACTGGCTGTTTGATATCCACCCCCATGATATGGGTATCAAATGAAAGAGTTTGCTATCAGGAATACGAAAAAAATAATCACGTGACTTAAATCCAATATGATGGACATCCAATATGGCGGATTGGTTATTTGAAATGCACCCCCATGATATGGGTATTAAATGAAAGGGTTTGCGTAATGGGATACGAAAAAAATAATCACGTGACCTAAAACCAACATGGCGGCCGTCCCAAGGTGGCGAAATGTAAATACGGCACTTTTTCTAAATCCAGTTTTAGAAAAAATGTTTGAGATAAAATTTGGATGCGTAAAACTGTGAATTTTGTTAAGTTTGTTAATAATAAATATCTTTAAATACCTATTAATATTCTAAATTAGTAAGTAGGTAGTAAATAAAGTTTGAATAAAAGACTAAAAAGTATAAAATAAAAATAATAGTTTAAAAAAACTAAAAAAATGCTTTTAGCACGCACTAAAAATTACAAAATAATTCGGACATTTAGTTTGATGACTCAAGAGTTTTCCCTTTGCCAAATCTTATGTAATCTTTACTCTTTTTGGACAAAACGCTCCACGCTTTCTTTTTTATTAAATCATAGAAATTATTTAATAAAGATGATTACCTACTTATAACTATATCGCATAGGTAATTATTTATCGTTGGTCACGAACTGAAATTGTTTATGTTTACGTGCGATCTAATGAAGATTTGGCAAAGGCTCTTGAGTCATCAAACTAAATATCCGAACTATTTTGTAATTATTAGTGCGTGCTAAAAGCGTGTTTTTTATACTATCATTATTTACAATTATCTCACTAATTTTGTTGTGGGCCGAATTATTTTTTGTTGTAGTCCAGTTGGTCACAACAAAAAAATAAAATTGGGTTTGATTATTGGTAAAAAAAAAACATGTTTTAAAAGTTTAATCATTTAATAAGAATAAATAAACACAGATCAAGTCACACCCTCAACTTTACGTACCTAGTTAGTTAATACAATACAAATAAAAAAATAATTTCTTCCTAAAACTAAAATCATAATTTAAAAAGTACAGAGCTGATAATAGTAATAAAATAAAATATAGGAAATATAAATTGCTTTCAACATATTTTTACCAATCAATGGTTTCCTTTTCTGTTACAAAACTAGAAGAATTTATTTCTCAATTAAATAACTTATTTTCAGGCACTTTTGAAAAGTCATGGTCAGTCACACAAAAGATGAAAGTATTTGCATGTTCCAAAGTGTATCTGCGTCGTTATATGGAGAACCATATCAGTGCATGAAACTCCAAGGACGTTATTTTAAATCATAATATAATATAATAATATTCCACAACTATGATTTTGAATTTTTTGCTATAATTGTAATTTTTATGTCATTTTAATCTCTTTTTGTTTATTTTAATTTAATTTATGTGACATTTAAAAGTATTATTTTGTTGACTTTTATGATACTTATGTTTTATTATAATTTTTTAATTTAATTTAAATTCTTTTCACATTTTTATTTTTTTTGTTTAAATGATTTTAAATTTTTTGCCATTTTTAATATTTGCTTTATGTAATTTAAAATTTTTTGTTTAATTTAATTGCGATTTTGCTTTGTTTAATGTACCCACTCGGAATCTCCAGTGTAGTTTGTACTTTTGCATGCCTTTTGGTTAAATATGGCTGATGCTTACCATATTTTTATGTCACCATTTTTTTTGTATCCATATTTGCAAAATAAAGATCTTATCTTATAAAAAAAACTATCACACAGCGCCGTCTGGTTCCAAGCTAAGCAGAGCTTGTGTTATGAGTACTATACAACTGATAAACATACTTATATATTTCTAAATACATACATATTATAGATAATTACACCCAGACACAGAACAAATGATCGTGCTTATCACACAAACATTTGTCCTGGGTGGGAATCGAGCCCACTACTCCGGCATATCAGTCAGGGTCACTAACCACTAGACCAACAGGCCAAATTTTAAATCAATAATTACAACAATACGGTTACATCGTTAATATTGAAATTATACAAGGTTATTTGAAAAACTCTAGCAACCTCGTAGGTGCCAGTTAAGAACATCATAAACAACAACTTTTGTTCTATGACTTTTTACTTTTTTTTTTACTTTTCAATACTTTATTTTTGCTGTATCTACTTACGGCTCCCGCGCACTGTTCTCGTAGTAATAGTAGGCAGGTTTTAAATTCGGAACATTGCCATCACACCTAGCAAACATTCGCGCCACATCCGTGTTCTCGACCTTAGAATATTGATACACCATCATGTAAAAATCCGCACTGCCGAATTTCGCTACAAGAACACGTATGAGTCGCGTCATAACTAGCGCATCATTACTACTAACCGACTAGCGAGAGGCCCGTAAATAGGTGAAGTTCATGTTCGACTACCCTCCGCTATTGTATTATCGCTTGCTTCGCATAGACTTCGTGATAATTAGAACGTTCAATTTAAATATTTTTATTTTTGTATGAAAATCTGATGAACCAAAGTGTGATACATTTATAAAAGTCATAGAACAAAAATTGTTGTTTATATGTTTTTAACTAGCAGCTAAGAGGCGGCTAGGGTTTTACAAATAACCTTGTATATTTGAGAGCGTTGTGCACGTTAAAAACCTCCTTAATAGTAATTAAAACAAAACAAAATAAACTGCGGCAGCTGAGAGTCGATCAGTCCTAAATGACGGCGCACGATCACGAAATACTCATGCGTTAGCACCATCCAGCTCAACTATGTTAAAGGGAATGATGCAGCACATGCCGCGTCGCCATCCGCAAGACGTTTGAGTGACGATGATGACACTAATTAGAAGGGTCGACAACAAATTCAACGTGATTTTTGTATATTTCTATTCGTCTTAACAGCTGGACGAAGTTGGCGATACGCACGGGAGTACACGCCGACTTCACACTTGTGCGATGCAATGCCCGAGCGATAAACCGAGAGGTCTTTCTTGACATTTGAAAGGTTTCACCAGTGTATATATGAATATGACTTAAAAAAACATTTAGAGTAAAATTTTGTGTTTTTCACCAGCGTGTCTACATCGAATATGTTTTGTTAAATTACCCTTCAGACTAAAAAAAAGCTGACATTCTTCACATTTGTAAGGTTTCTCACCAGTGTGCGTACGAATGTGATTTGCTAAATTATTCTTTTGACTGAAACAACGCTGACATTCTTCACATTTATAAGGTTTCTCGCCCTTGTGCATATCCATGTGTCTTGTTAAATGACCCTTCTGACTAAAACCAAGCTGACATTCTTCACACTTGTAAGGTTTTTCGCCAGTATGGGTACGAATGTGAATTGTTAAAGTAGTCTTATGATTAAAATAAAGTTCACACTCTTCACATTTGTAAGGTTTCTCGCCAGTGTGCGTACGAATGTGTTCTGTTAAATGATTCTTCTGTATAAAACAAAGCTGACATTCTTCACACTTGAAAGGTTTCTCACCAGTGTGCGTACGAATGTGTCGTGTTAAATGACCCTTTTCTTTAAAACGTAACTGACATTCTTCACATTTGTAAGGTTTCTCGCCAGTATGCGTACGAATATGTCGTGTTAAAACATCCTTTCGATTAAAACAGCTCTGACAGATTTCACATTTGAAAGGTTTTTCACCAGTGAGTCCACGAACACGTTTAATTGAATTACGTTTTTTAATATTATTACGACAATTTGTGTCTGAAGAAGTATCATTAACACTAATATTAACTCGAGGTGTTGTAGTAGTTAAAGATTCCTGGATTTTTAGATTTAGTACGGACGTACAATTTAAAGTGTTCTGCGTAACGTTTGTGACTGATTCTTCATTCTTCTTTTGATTTTCTGTAATAACATCTTCTACTTTGTTTCCTCGTATGTGCAGATTTTGTTTCTTTGTAATGACCGCTCCTGTAATTAATAATTATGGGAATGCAATTCGACATATATTTTCACTATTTTTCATACAACTGCTCTTATGCGATTATGACGGTAATTTTTCATTAGATATTTTGGAAACATAGATATTTTGTGGATATTATCTAAGCTTCTATTGAAATCTTAACTAATATGAATGAATGTGAAAGTGTGGATGTTTGTTATGTGTGAAAAATGGCTGAACGGATTTGGATGAAGTTTGGCATGGATATAGCCTTTGACATGGAAAAGAACATAGTCTACTTTTTATCCCGGAAAGACATCTTATTCCTACGGGAAAACACGTTTACAGTGCTATAACCGAAGTACACGCGGACAAAGTCGCGGGCGGACAGCTAGTCTAGCCACTGGTGACGCCACCACTGGTGGCAAATGGGACATTTTATGGAAAGAAATCCCATTTGTCACCAGTGGTGGCGTTGACAGTGGGGACAACTGGGAATCACCCAATGATTCACTATAACTAATACTCACGTGTCGTGTCACTGGCTCTTCGCTTCTTCCTCGATACTTCTTGTTCTTCTTCCACTTCCTTTTTGATCTCTATTAAGGGCACATCGTATTCTGGATTATGTTTAGACTGTTGTGCTGGTATATCTTCTGCGCCTGAATAGCTATTGTTTAGAAGTTCCAGTTCTAGTTCTGTAAGCAAAAACAGTGAAGAAACTTGTTAAGTCCGATTGTAACAAGATCCCAGTCTAACATTACAATTTTCACTTGAGCACTCGACCGAACTAAACTTGATGCAGATTAAACGAAGTCTGGGCGTAAAGACAAGTCGCCACGTCGCGCGTGGATCCCCAGATGGCATCAGATACCGCAGGGACCAAGCCGAGTTGAAGCCTACTTATTGGGGCCAGCGTTATCTGAAAGGGAACTCGAGCCCCGGTATGAAGGCTAGAAGGACCGGGATGAGTCTTTTAGTCAGTAAGAGTCTGACACTATCTCCCGCTCCGCCCAAGAGCGGGGGATGTCATTGGATGATTTTTCTACAAGAAACGTACCCTTGAATTTGATGCTAGCGCCAAATTGGTTTAAAATCGCGTGACCATTTTGGGAAACTAAGTGAAATCGTATTCAGATCGGAATTGCGTTTGACGTGCGCTAAACGCTACGCTCGAGTTGATTTTGACAGCTGCTTATTGCGCAAATATTGAGTTGGAATTGCTTGTCAATTGGGATTTTGCCAATAACAAAAGTATAACTTTTTAAGAATTATTTTGCTTTTTATGTAGTTTTGTTGACGTATTATGCGTATAACATGGCGCGATTAGCTTTAATGTACAGTCGTTTACATAAATCCCACAAAAAAAGACTAAAGCAAAGGCGAGATGAGCGTCGGATGATGAGATATACGGACAAAGCCTTTAATATGAACGAAGATGAATTCATTGCAAATTATAGAGTGAGCAAGGATTTTTTTGAGGAAATGTTTGATAATATAAAGCCTTTTAGGCAATCTCCTAAAAGAAGAAGTGATATATTACCAAAATATAAGGTAGGTGACATTTGATACATGACTTACAGTAGGCACAACGTATCTTGAGCGCTCGGCGTCAGAGTGGGGATCGCTTTGCGCATTCCATAAATTGGCGAGCCAATCGTCGTTGTTAGATACATGCAGCAACGCAGGGAACGAATGAGGAGTGACTTTAATGACGCGATGGCGCGGCGAGCTAATCACTGACACTCCCCGCCCCCGCGTCTCACTAATAATCCGGATATTTGACTTCTGCGCAACTGCTCAAGATCCGTTGTGCCTACTGTAGCAATGATATTAAGCTGATCAATAGCGTATATTACTTGAATCATTCTTAGCAACAAGTATTAGTAATATAATAATAATAATATTCAACAACTATCACTTAATGCCGTCCAGTCCCAATCCCTAACTAAGCAGAGCTTGTGTTTTGAGTACTAGACAACTAATAAACATACTTATATATTTCTAAATACATATATATTATAAATAAATTACTCCCACACACAGAACAAATGCTCATGCTCATCACATAAACATTGGTCCTGGGTGGGAATCGAACCCACGATCTCCGACATAGCAGTCAGGGACACTAACTAACCAACACACCAGTCCAACAGGCCAGTTAAAAATAAAAGAATAATTCATAAAATGTTTAGATTTTTATTTACATAAAATATGTACATTTATTTAAATTAAAAAAAAAATAATTCTATTTTTTAAATTAATAGAAAAAAAAATTATAGTAGTACATAATTTTTTTTTTCTATTAAATATGTACTTTTAAAAAATAAACTATCACTATACTGTAGGTAAAGGCGGCGTTGCGTACTAACTACTTATCATTGTACTCGCTCAGCTGACGTTTTTTTAAAGAAATTAATTTCGTACATGCGTAAATTAATACGAGGTTTGGAAAAAAGGTACTTTCTTTTTTAATTTTATCTTTACAAATCGACAGTAATTCATGTACCGGATCGACCCTCCACAGGATTAAAACGATTAAAATTTAGCGGTGTATACACTTAAGCCCTAAAGAGATAAAAATAAAACACCTACTTACTAATTAAACTTTAAGAAAAATTTACAATGTACTACAATCAAATAGTAATGAAATAATTTACTGAATCAACGAAATAAAAATCACTTATTAATTAACAAATATTTACAATACGAAATACTAATCTTGTAAATAAAGAATGCAAGTTTAAATAATAAATAAATATTTTTAAAATAAATAATATTCCACAACTATCACACAACGCCATCTAGTCCCAAGCTAAGCAGAGCTTGTGTTATGAGCACCAGACAACTGATAAACATACATATATATTTCTAAATACATACATACTATAGATAAATTACACCCAGATACAGAACAAATGATCATGCTCATCACACAAACATTTATCCTGCGTGGGAATCGAACCCACGACCTCCGGCATAGCAGTCAGGGCCACTAACCACTAGACCAACAGGCCAGTCAAAAGTTTGTTATGGGTCAGGCATTTTTCTGGCAATTTCGGAAATTGCATTGGCCATCAATGTTAAAGCACTCGCTATAGTTCCAATGTGCTCCGTTAATTGAGCGAATGCTTGTGCGGTTAGCATTTCTGCATCAACTCGCTGCTGTTCGATGCTCGTGAACTGCTCCATGTTCACGTCCAGTGGTCTCTGTGTTGAAGTGCGATGGTGGCGTCGTGGCGGTGCGGTCGGTGGAGGTGGCGTGGACACGGGTACTGAAATATAATAAAAACACTATAATGTTGTGTGCATTTCACCAAACTAGTGTCGTAACTAGCATTTTTTACGCCCGGTGCGAGCTTCTCTAACTGCGCCCCTAGCAGGGACTCAAACTGTAACCGTAATAATGTGTTTTAACATTATTTTTTAAAACAGTTTTAACAGAAAAACACTTTTAAATGTAACAGATACAATAATGTTACCGAATCACATTGTAACCTGTTATATGTGTTAATATGTGTAACTGAAATAATCAGTTTTAGTATAGCTTTAGATATAAATAATTGCACAGTACCATAAATAAGTAAATTGTAACTTTTGGCAACGACGCGTTTACCTGATACACTTATTAACACTGTTAACACTTTTATATCTGCTACAGATATGTAAGGGTTACTTACACTTTTGTAAGTCTTTTGTTGGGTTAACATATTGAAAACAAATAAGTGATACATATTTGATTCTGTTACCAATTCAACATGTGACACTTATAATTCTGTAACCTTTATGTAGGTGTTTTTAAGTCCCTGGCCACTAGAAAAAGTACATTCCGAACAAAAAGCTAACTATTAGATATTTTTGCACCCGTCCAGGGACTGCATCCTGTGTCTGGGCACCGCTGGCACCGCCCTAGTTACCGCACTGTGTCAAACTACCAAGGTTTTATAAAAAAGTTAACTGTTTGTTGGTGGTGTGACTGATGGTTGAATTATTTATTTATTTTGATCTCCAACAAAGGATACAGTGTTGTAACATAAATCACAACCATTTAACAAGTTTCTTAAGGGGCCGGCGACAGAAGAATTTCGAACCTAGATAAATATTGTCTATAACGCACTGGTTACGCTTGCACGCTGCACGGTGAGCACTGGGCGGTTCCCCCTCACCGCACAAAATGTGTGTAGTTTTTGTATGTTTTTATTTTGTTTCTTTTTTTGTATGTTTCTTTTTGTTTGTGTATTGTAAACTATGTTTATTTATTTTTGTAATCGTTGTGTGTTGTATTAATACTGTATGTGTTGTTTAAATAATGTTTTGAACCTATGGATGGAAACATCTGAAATAAACGTTTATTATTTTTATACATTTATTTATCTCAGGACCATGAGGTCCTGGACCTTTGAAAGGCATACGAGGAGCCGAAACCAACTTGCAGAGGCCCTTTTAGCTGCTTCTAATGGAACGTGGTTATTATTATTATTATTATTATAACCGAATATCATCATAATATGTTGGAAATTTGCTCCATCTGAAAATGAGCGTGATATTACGTTTGTATGGCAATTCATCCGTCGCCGGCCCCTTAACATTTGTGCTCCTTCAAATATAGGGAAAAATCAAAAATTATTCAAACTAAGACTTACTTGTGGATGATGCTGATATTGTCTCACTGTGTGACGGGTCAAGAATAGGGGTAACATCAATGGCAGTCATTTCTGTGTCTTTTGGCAATGGCTCCTCTATCACTACTGGTGAGTCAGCCGCTCCAGTCTGGAAAAATAAAGTGATGACGATTATTTGAATAAAATATTTTGTAAACACCCTTAAATTTTAATCGTTTTAATCCCGTGGAGGGTCGATCGACATGAAACACTATCGATTTGTACAGATAACATTAAAAAATAAAGTACCTTTTTTCAAAACTCGTATTAATTTACGCATGTACGAAATTAATTTCTTTAAGAAAACGTCAGCGCTCAAGTCTGCTATTTTCATAAATTCGTCATTCCAACACGATCCAATTGTCATTTTGCTAAAAGTTTGTAATCTGCTAATTCATAATGATCGATCATTGATCAGGTCAATGGTCTTGTAATAAATAGAATTGTGGTAGAATGATAATTTCGAGCAAATTAAAACCAATAACTGCACAATAACGTTCTAATGGTAAAACACTGATCAAATAAACTGTCAAAGTTTTAGCAGATTACAGCAAACTTTAAATATTCATTAGTCAAAATGTACGAGATTACCATTCTATGTCACTTCTTTCAATGGAGTGTCAGTGGTTGATCATTGGAAAGTCATAATGACGCCATTATATTAGTAGATTACCAAACTTGTCAAAATCGACAATTATGACACCAATGATAGACCATTGTAACACTATTGTAATAGCAGACTTTAGGCCCTGTAGTTAATAGTCGGCGTTACGTACAAACTACCTACAGGTCATTGAATTCGCTCAGCTGATTTGTACTGGAACCTCCACGGGATTAAAACGTTTAAAATTTAGCGGTGTATAATAAAATCCACAGGTGTGATGAATATCTAAAAACATACTGGAAATGGATTGACTGTTGATCTTGAATCGCCGGTAACAAACTCTTGCCCACCCATCACTGCCACCAATCTATTGTCTAATGTCGACAATGATTGTAAATACTCTGCCGGCCCACCGTCAGTGCGCTTTATTGAAGCTGACAGTTGTGCGCACTGCTTCTTTAAAGCGCATTTCTTCTCAGCCCAATACTAAAAAATGCATTAATTTCAATTCATCATCATCATTTCAGCCGACAGACCTCCCCCAAGCGTCGCCACAACCAACGATCATGCGCGTCCCGCATCCATCGGATTCCCGCTACCTTCACCAGGTCGTCAGTCCACCTTGTTTCCAACGCTGCGTTTTCCGGTACGCGGTCGCCACTCCAGAACCTTTCGGCCCCAACGGCCATCCGTTCTGCGAGCAATGTGCCCTGCCCATTGCCACTTAAGTTTGGCCAATTTCAATTAAATTAATAATAATATTCTACAACTAATTAATTTTGTAATTTCTATTTTAAGGTTTGGTGTAATATTTTGGGGTTACTGTAGTGAACGAGAAAGCATTTTTAAAGCTCAAAAGCGCTGTTTGAGAGCTATATTTGGCCTCAAAGTTACTGACAGTTGTGTGCCCATATTTAAGTCTCAGAAATTATTAACTTTCCCATGCCTCTATATCCTCGAATTAGCAATATTTGTTATAACAAACCGTAATTTATTTGCAACATTAACAGAAACTAGAAAACGAAGTACATCATTAAGATCACAATATCAGAACCTACTATGCACAGGTACATTTAAAACTAGCTTATTAAAAAAAAGTGTGATCTGTATGGCTCCTGTTATCTTTAATAAAATTCCTGAACACATGAAAACCTTGCCATTGCTGAAATTTAAAAAATGTTTTACAGAATTACTTGTAGACAAATGTTATTATTCTGTTCAGGATTTCCTAAATGATACATTATAACTACTTATTTGCCTTATTCAACTTAGTTGTATAATAAGTATTGTATTTGCACGCCAACAAGGCAGAATGTACACGGTTCTTTATTATGTTATTTTCGATCCTATTTGTATGTACCTGCATTCTTAGCAAATAAAGTCCTATTCTATTCTAACTATCACACAGCGCCGTTTAGTCCCAAGCTAAGCAGAGCTTGTGTTATGGGTACTAGACAACTGATAAACATACTTATATATTTCTAAATACATACATATTATAGATAAATTACACCCAGACACAGGACAAATGATCGTGCTCATCACACAAACATTTGTCCTGGGTGGGAATCGAACCCACGACCTCCGGCATAGCAGTCAGGGTCACTAACCACTTGACCAACAGGCCTGTCAATAGGTACTTATTAATTGGTGCCTATTATTAATAATTTTTAATGCCTTTTTTTACTTAGCCCACACTGTCCCCCTACTAGGCAAAGGCCTCCCTCCATTCCTTCCAACGATCACGGTTCCTCGCTTTCTCATTCCAGTTCTTAAGGAAGCCATCCAGGTCGTCCCGCCATCTCCTTCGTGGTCTGCCTCGGCCCCGCGTTGCTGTGTCCGGGCACCAATCCAGCGTCTTACGCGCCCACAGCTCGTTAGACATGCGGCAGACATGTCCTGCCCAGTCCCATTTAAGTTGGGCAGCCTTTTGAGCCACATCAACGATTTGCGTTTTTCTAATGCCTACTTCATTATTTTAAATTACCTTAGCCCAGCCTTGCCCATCTTTATTCACTCCACCTAATGAATTAATAGTTTTCGCCAAATTCGCCCATTTTTTCTTTGTTTCCAATTTACCTTGGGTGGTTCGCAGCAAACCTTTTGCTATGCCAGGATTTTGTTCCAGGAACTCAACCAAACATTCCACTTGCGCGATGCTTGGGCGATTTGTTATTGTAACTGAAATTAGTAAACTTTTTTAATATTAAAAATTTAAACGCTGCTCTTGTTTAAATTCCCATAATCCTTGAACCAAGAGCTTCTCTCGTGTTTACGTCGAAACTCGGGATATCACCATTTTGATCACGATTTCACTGATTAATAATAATGAAATAAAAATCAAAATACAATAAAATAAAATAAAAAACAAAACAGAGAGTATGATTATAATCATATATACTTACCACTAGTATATTACTTTATTAATAGTTACCAAGATAATTCAACGGCTAATGGTAATTCTAAATATTTCTCTTGTCGATAATAACCTATTTTTGCACTTCAATTATTCACTTTTATACCCGTTTATTTACGAAATTTGAGAACTTTGACGCTGTCTTTTTTAATAAGTAGTGTACAGGTCGCGCGGTGGTTTAAGATCGCTAGGTAAAAGTGGAAGGGAATGCGCAGTGTTCAATTCTAAGGTCTATTTGGTGACGTGCGGCGTGAGGGGGGCGGGTGTGCGACGACGGCGACATGTCATTGGTAGATCAGTCGCTCTTCAATTCCCGTGTTGCGTTCACGCGTCTCATTGGATACTGATGTACTTGGGTACTGTTGCGTACAACTTGTGTTATCGTATTAGTACGTGGTGGTAAAAATTATTAATTATTAGTAATGTTACTGATGACGCTCCTACAGCAAAGAGAGTGCTGATAGTGACTCCGAAATGTCTGAAGACAACGTTGTGGACTTGTGCCCTTAGGCTCGTGCTTCCACCCTCAACCTTCTTCAATTTGCGTTTTAAGCTAAAGTAGCACTTAATAGCAAAAAATTGTACTTAATGGGGCACCATTAGGTACTATTTTCTTATGATTATGAAAGCTGAGAGTCTGGCGCATTCTTGAAGCCTACTTAGGAACCATGAAGTCTCCTGTTTAAATTTTTTATTTGTTGAAAAGCTAAGTCATAATTTACCGAATGTATGTTTTTCAATTTAGACCAACTTTTTCATAACTTTTATCACAGTTACGAAGCTGATTATTTTATGCATAAAAGTACTACTCATGAAGATTCAGTTGCAAATAAAAATCTCGACAAAAGCCATGTACTTTTTTGTTTTAATTTTTTTAGATTGGTCAGGTCGATTTTTCTCAAAAAATCAGAAAAAAAATCATAACTCGAAAACTATGAAAAGTCGCGGAACATACATGGGATGATTCGGATACCCCACGATACGAGGGACCTAACCTTTTTGGTCGTCAATGTTTTGGCCACATTGTATATTGTGTTTTAATCTATGTTCACTAACAAACATTGTATTGTCCTTACAGCCACTAACATTTTAGATCTATTACAACGTGCAAAGTTCGACGGTTCACCTCCCGGCGCGGCGGCGCTATCGTCACCACATGTCACTGGCAGAATAGTCAACACCGGCTCACTTGCCAAAGAAGAAAAAAGTAAACTAAACTGTTCGCTCACACAATGATTCACGAACTAATACTCACGTGTCATGTCACTGGCTCTTCGCTTCTTCCTCGATACTTCTTGTTCTTCTTCCACTTCCTCTACTTTGATTTCTATTAAGGGCTCATTGTATTTTGGATCAGGTTTAGACTGTTGTGCCGGTATATCTTTTGCGTCTGAACAGCTATTGTTTAGAGGTTCCAGTTCTAGTTCTGTAAGTAAAGATAGTAGATCCTAAACTATCATAATAATCAATTCTATACGAAGTATGAACGTATAGACAAGTCGCCACGTCGCGCGTACCGAAGATGCACCGCTGCGTCGCTCTACGCCGCGAGGCAGCTCGAGGCGCAGCGCTTCGTGGTGCAACGTATTGTTACGTACGTGGGTAATCAAATGCCGATTTACTGACGAGAGAACTTTATTCACCACAAACAATAACAAATTAGTCCAGTCAACAATAATCCGAATCGCAATTAACACTAGAGTACCGTTACACTATCGCTTAGGTCGTTAAGTAAAATCACTTCAAGTACTAGGGTAGTTCGCTCTTGATCGCAGCCGAAATCACAACTGACTCGCTTCCGGCCGGGGGCTCGTATTTATATGCGGAGCCAAGAAAATTCTAGATACCGACGTCCCGCGATCGATCCAGAATTCCAGAACCATTGAAGCGCTTCTCGAAGTCATAAATCATTTTTATTGCTCGTGGTAATAAGAGTCACTTTCATGCGAATTTCGACTCTATTGTTAACGTCGGAGAGATGGTACTCTCCGACGTTAACAATAGAGTTCCCTTATCGGAACATAAATACCTAACTACTAGTGGTACTTGCTTTGTGGATGTGTCGAGATTTTTCTAAGCCTGGCTACGCACAACCATTCTAGATCTTTCGAACAGAAATGCGTTTTAATTATTACGTGTTACTTGTTATTTTCTCGGAGATATGGCGTAACAGTATATATAACGTGATTGGAATACAGTTAGTGCTAAGAGGTCTAAGAGCAGTTGGATTTCGCAATACTTCATGATACTAGGTACTGTCAAAGTGAGAATAGGTTGTCAAAATTTACTTATTCTTCGGGTCTGTTCTAATCCATACGACTCATCTCTGGTAATTAATTATTAAACCCCAAGGCGTTCGCTTTCTATTGTCTGTGATTTCCACGATTGAAAGACTATATTTTAAATTGTTTGTCTCGGTGTGAACTGGCTCTGATCGGTCCCTGTTTCATAATTATGTCAATCACCTCTTTTATTAACTAGATGATGATTCTTTTTAACATACATAATGTTTGCATAGATATATTGACAAGGTGTGATTGATCATTAAATTGGTGTTTTTAAAAACATACCATATTTAAAATGTTCCTCCTCTGGCTCAATGACATCATCTAGTCTCTCACAAACAGCTGGTAATTCTTCTTTGATAGCAATGTTTCCAACATGGCTGACATCAACTATACTGATGTTCTCTACAGGAGTTACTATAAGCCCACTGGAATACTTTAGCTGACCTCTGTTTACTGAAAGATTCGGCTGCAAAAGGTCTTTACAGTATTAGGTAATCCTGATGTTCTTTATTGCACACAAACACAGACAAGTACAAACTATTTTTGTTACATCAATTCACAATTTTCGCAGCACAAGAGCCTCTTAAGTAGATTTTTTCACAATATACCTGTGTTTTTACAATATTTACTTATAGAACAGATGTGCAATAACATTATAATCAGGTAAGAGCAGTTGTATGCAAAATAGGGAAAATGTATCTTGGGTCGGACGCTCTAAAGAATTTCACTGCATCCTGAGCAGCCCGTGACTCTAGATAGTATCACTAGGTATTACTTCTACACTTACTAAATACCCTTACTAGTTGCAGAACACCTCACCTCATTCATCATCTGAGCAAACAGCTCTTCAGCTTCCAGACATTTTCTCTGCAGTTGGCAGCATTGCTTTAGTTTAGCAAAGCATAAGAAACAAGCGAGCATCGGTCTTCTGTCTTCAGTTACAAACTGCAACATAACATATAGCATTTAACTTAGGAATAGAATACTTCCCAGACAATCCATACATTGTTATGCTGTCCGAGCAATACTGAACACAGTTGATGTTAAGTGTGGCTTTTAGTATATCTCTCATACAGAGAAACATCCTAGAGCTTCTAAAGAATCATTCTGGAGCACTGTACATGGGCCACCCTGTATATAGTTAGCTGTGAGCAGCCTATTTAAGTAATTCATTTGAATAAGGTATAACTTACTGGAATATCAGTCAGCTTTTCATACAGTTGTTGTAAATCCTTGTCGTTAACTATGTACATGCGAACATTCTCTACTAAACATATTCTGCACATTGGCATTTTATTCATTTTATACTTTAAAGAGTAACCTAGTTAACGTATATATTAGACAAACTATGTTGGAAGTCTGCTGTTGGCGCGGCTTTAACACTCCATTCACAAGATAAACTCAGTAAAATGTATCGTGTGATCGTATGCACTTCTTTCGTGGAACTCTAGTAACAGCCGGAGCTATAAGCCGTATATTTCTGGCCGTCCAGGAATATTACAGGAATTATTTGAAGAATCTTAAATCAAAACCCTTCCAGAATTTACCGGTAAAAACCAAATTAAAATTAACAAATTAATCAAAACAAACACCACAAAATCAATTTACGTTCACTTTCACAAATTTGACACCTGACACAGTCAGTCTAATGTCATTTTTATTGCGTTCGTACGTCAAAGCGATTAAATCGCGAATCAGAACAAAAATGTCACATAATATAAGAGCGATGTGGCGACGCTTGGGGGAGGCCTATGTCCAACAGTGGACGTGTATCGGCTGAAATGATGATTACGATGATGATGATGAATATAAGGGCTACTGAGTAATAATTGTGACGTTGCGCGCTGGTCGGATTTGCGATATTATTGCTTTTGACCCATTCCGGAACGCGGGGTTTTGATTGTTCTTTGCTTTTTTTGTTCACTTTTTTGGCTTAGATACTAAGTTCTTTAAGCGACGTCAATATGAATGTAATTTCTAGCAGGGATGTTATGGAATGGATTTGAAATTTCGGATACGGATTGGATACGGATATAGAAATGATTATTATACCGGTTACGGATACGGATATGAAATTATTTCGGATTATCCGTTAGTTTCGGATAATTTCGGTTACGGATATTAGATTTTTAAGGAATTTCAGACATATATACATACTACTTACTACTATACTATTTATATTTTACGACGCAACACGTTAGGACAGGCTGTCATAACATGTCGCAATTAGGCTCCGCCCCTATCCGATATTATCCGAAACATTTATTTCGGATTCGGTTACGGTTATGGATATTATTTTATATCAGATATCCGATAGTTTCGGTTACGGTTATGGAGCTCCGAAACATCCCTAATTCCTAGTATACCTATAAAGACATCAGCTATTTCCTAATCATTACAGAGGAAACTCACAGTTCTGTTTTTAACCTCTCAAGGACCGCCATTATTTACGTCAACCACCCCGGGCGGGCTCTTATCGAAAGCGTAATCTGACCCCGGTCACAAAAACTGTTATTACTCCGTTTCTGTTGCTTCTATTGAACACTTTAAACGGTGTTGGTTTGTTCAATGAGTGGCTTTGAAATACAATGTAAACAAGATTCTGATTAGACCTCAAGAAAAAAACATATCCTATCTAGGGCTTTCAAATACCGGACTTTTCAATACTGGTATCAATACCGGTATTAGAATATTCAATACCGTGATCACGTGATCACGGTATTGAACTCAATTTTTTTTATTTTTTATATTAGTGCTTGACTGTAATACCTTCTCATAAGAACTTTAATTAGGACATTAATAAAGCCATTTAAATACGTATTTTTGTTTTCGAATCAGTCTTTATTCTCTCTTAACCGTTCTAATAAGGTTCTAGTAAACATGGCGCTACCTACCGTTTACCCACCTATTGTTTACCGGCGACTAGTAAATAAGGTAGGTTAAAACCATAGATCTGCCTAAGGTTTATGCTTACTTGACGCTTGAGTGCATACGTTCGATACGTATCGAACGTATGCACAGCCATTGGAAGCTAGCGATTAGAAAATATGGCAGCTTAAAACCATTAAGCTGCGTAAGGTTTAGGCTTATTTGACGCTGTAACTTGTTTACGACAGTTCTAATAAGGTTAAAACGCAGTTTTAATAAGGTTCAAGTAAGCATAGCGCTGCCGTACCTATTGTTTACTGGCTGATACATCGGTACGTACCTATACTGCCCTTAAAAGTCAGCAAGCATCAAGACTCGTGTCTTTCTTATTAATATAAGAATATTTCCTATGTATTTATTGTACCAAACTACCAATTAAATGTATAATTTTGAATTGTTACTTTGTACACGTGGTAGTTAATAAATACTAATTAGGCAAAATTAATAATAATTGAAGTTAGAAAAGAAAAAGCCACATTCAAATGGCTGAAATATTAAATTTTTACTATTTAATTGTAGATCTAACGGATAACGTGATTAGTTAAAGTAAAAAAGACATAAATCAAAGTGGAAAATGTCACAAGTTTAGATGCTTCTATCTGCTGTGAATTCATGACTCGTCAACGGTTTTTACAAAAAAAAAAAACTATTGCGGGATCCGTTGAGAATTGAGACAAACTATAGGTGTACCATGTTGCTCGTCAAGATCACAAACTTATCAAAAATACACAATGACCAAGTTCACATGCACATGTTACCCGGGCGCTTTTGAAATACTGACTAACAAAACAATAACGTCGTAAAGAGCCTATTACACTAGAGTCCGTCTAATGAAAGCGTGACCTGAGAAAAGGAGGTTACAACCAAAAATTTTGAATGTGGTATTATTGAAATAGTAGGAGAAAAAGGTTTTGATACTAGAGTATTTTTTGTATTTAAAACAATTTTAGAATAGTTGTACAAGAACTTAAATCCTAGTCAAAAACATGTGTGTAGACTTAATTATTTGGTGGGTGTATGGTAAATGTCAATGACACACAAAATGTTAGATAGTATTCCAAATTATTTTATTTTATCTGATCTCTCAAAAGTCGCTATATAATATTTAAATAATATTCTTTATTTTCCATTTGGCGTTCTGGCAAGAATACCAAGTGCACAACACCGTGATAGTCAAATAAAATATTCAACATGATTTCAACTTCATCACGTCTCGCCAATACTATTAATGTGTTTCAAGATTGTTGGGTTGGAATCGATTCGTTTTAGCATAGAGAAAATTCAGATTTGTTGGGATTAGTCAAGTGGGAACATGTTTTATACTCCAGTGATTGTTTCAAAAAATACGGATCGACTCGTGAGACACAAAAAGTTCAGCAGCTGCTGCAGCAGCTGCCTCTCTCAAACTTGAACTAGGATTTCCGCGATTTTAACTTCAGTTGCCGACTTTCATGCACTACCAGACAGAGTGAGGCAAATCTTTCATTACATCTCAACTGCTTTTGAACACATTCTACCACTCACTAGCATGTGTTTTTGATTAAGTCGACCAAAAGCCTTCGTTGTTCGATGTTTTTGTCCATTATGAAATTCGCAATATGTCAGATTATCTAAAAATATAAGAAAAAAAAAAAAATCATTACATCCTTAATATAACTATCTAATAATATTAGTTGACAAGGATCAAGATTATAACGTCATACTAACTTAAAAATCAAAAATCGTATGTAAACAATGTTGGTTTTCATTGAAAACACCTTCTTTCTCTTCTTGTTTTTGTTTGAACTTATTAACCATAGTGTGTAGCAGTTTTTGCACGTTACTGTTAATTCTTTTTCCCACAAATAAGCAATTATTCTTGAAAAATAAATATCAGTTTCCAAAAACTGACAATTGCAACCATAGACTTTGACGTGATTTTTTTCGGCAAAACAATGTTGCCAATTTAATTTAAAAAAAAAACTCCAGGTTACGCTTTCAGTAGACGCACTCTACGCGTTATTCAGACCGTTTTAGTCTATGGTTCTGATAAATGATCTTTATTTTGCAAGTAGGTTTTATAAAAACACTTTTACAAGTTAATTTTTTTCTCGTTAATTAAAACTTGATGAGGCCGGTGTTTCCTAGCTGACTACTCTGAGAAGAAACACCGAAACAAACTCAGGGGTCAAAGTCCCTTTTAAAGTCCATACAGCAAAACATGTAGTGGTCAAATCATATTATTATGAGAACCATGTAGATTGAGCCTGAGATGGTCTTGTGTAAAAAGAACCACACAGTTCTAAGTGGACCTGTCCAGTCAGTGCAAGCATTTGTTAGTGTGCGTGTAGCTCAACTCAGGACTACTAAGGAGCTCAACGACTTGACGAACAATGCCAAAGAAAGTGATTACATTTGGGTAGACGGCATCAAATACTCAAAACTGCCAGACATCGTGTGAAAATAAAAAAGAAAAGAGTAATCCACATAGTTCTTACATTCACAATAATATTTACAATTTACAAAAGTGTAAATACTGCAAATTGTAAGAAAAAAGTATCGCATAGCGTAACAGGAGTCAGACTGTCTTGTGCTGAATAACGCGCAGTGTAATAGGCCCTTTAGGCTCGCTCGACTCAGAAACAGGTCTAGGCGAGGTGCGGGCGGGAGAGCTGGAGATAAGAGTTAGCGCTTAATACAAGTGTCAGAAAAATATTAAATCGTAATTTATATTAATAATACAATTTCTTGCTGTTTATTACTACAAAACGCAATAATTTACATTAAGGATTGTAATACCGTAATCACGGTATTGACGAGTCAATACCGTGATTGAAAAAATACCAAAATATATCCGTGATCACGGTATTACGGGATCCCGTAATACCGGTATTGAAAGCCCTAATCCTATCATGACTAACTAGATATGGTTTATAGTTTATTATATGTATATATATATAATCGGAGTACTTGCCGAATATAGTTGTAGTATTATGTCGATTTCTGACTAAACTGTGTGATCAATTTACACGAAATTTTGGGAAATGACTCATGAATAGACTGGTAATCTAATGATAATATTATTTTACGAGTTCTGTATCCGATTCCTGCAATATTCAAACTCGAATTTCATAGCGCGCGGCGCAGTTTTCATGAATTTACATTTTTCGATACACTACACACTTGTAAATGATCATCAGAGGTATAATAAACAGATGCCCTTTATAAATACACTTCTGGACACAACTATTGGCTCACCTTGTATTTTCAGTTTCGTTTGGTCCCAGCTAAAATTTTATATTAGGTCGAGCAAAAGTTTTTATGCAGTTTTGAACCTGGCATATTCACAATTTCATTCAATAGTCTTTTTTTTGAATTTCGAACACAGAATTTAAAGAAACAAAAGACAATTTGGAGCCTGTTTGTTGATATCAAACAATCGAATACTAAGAAAACTTGGTTTTATTGGTTTACTTGGATTTAATTCTTGAAAAAGTGATTGATATCTTTGGTTTTGCAACAAACATTACTTATTCTTAACATTAAGGTGAGGTTCTATCAATAATCTATGGATAATTCACCTGAAGTCGCCGCCCAAGCTGTGGCACTTATTCAGGCCGGACACAGCCAAAGAAACGTGAGTGCTCAACTTAATTTAAGTCGATCTGCGGTCCGAAATGTTTATCGGAGGTACCTAGAGACTGGTGGCTTTGTTCGTCGCCAAGGAAGGCCACGATCTCGGGTCACAATTGAAAGGCAGGATCGATTCATCGTGACGACCAGCTTGAGAAATCGTCACCTTACCTCCATTGAGATACAAAACCAACTTCGCGACTTCCACGGAGTATCTGTGAGCGCTCGAACTGTTCGGAGAAGGTTAAAAGAACGCGATATGGTACCACACAAGCCAGCTAATGGGCCCAAACTAACGCGAGCCCACCGAACAGCGCGCCTTCATTTCGCACGCAGTCATTTACATTGGACACAGCAAGATTGGAGCCGTGTACTCTTTTCTGTTGAGTCTAAAATTGTGTTACATGGCAATGATGGAAGGAAGAAGGTCTACCGACGTAAGGGAGAGCATTTCGCACAATGCTGCTTTGAAGAGAGGGTTGCTTATGGCGGTGGCTCATGAACTGTCTGGGGCGGTATATCCGCGAGCGGCAAAACTCAACTTGAGGTTGTTAAAGGACCACGGCTGCCAACATTAAATGGTGAAAGGTACATTCGTGAGTGCTTAGAACCTCATGTGATACCATACGCGGACTATGTGGGCCCAAATTTCCTTTTTATGCATGATAATGCAAGAGCCCATGCGGCCGGCATCGTCAGGGAATATCTTCGGGAAGTGAACATCACAATTATGGACTGGCCAGCCAGAAGCCCAGACATGAACCCCATTGAGCACATGTGGGACGAGCTAAAAAGAAGTGTTAGGGCTCGTCAGTCAGTTGCCCAGACGATGCACGAGTTGAAAACTGCCATAGAAGAGGAATGGGAGATGATCCCTCAAAATTTCATAGAGCGGTTGATAAACTCTATGCCTAATCGTATGAGAGCTGTGGTAGATGCCCATGAAGGCAACACGCGTTATTAAATTAAACCTTTATTTGATAAAACATGTTTTTTATTCAAAAATCAATTGCCTTTAACAAGGCGCATATCCGACTTGTTAGGCGTAGCTCCATGTCGTATGGTATTCTGAATTCAAATTTAAAACAATACGATCGAAAAAGATGGTAAAATGTATCAGGTTTAAAACTGAATCAACAGTTTTTGTTCAATCTAGCAATCATATTTCGGTAGGGGCCATCGAAACCTAAACTCTAAGGTGGGCCAATAGATGTGTCCAGAAGTGTATTTCTAGAATACTACTTTTAAATTCATCGACTCATTAGTAACAATAAATCGTTAAAATATGCCACTATAATTGTAAAACCTCAAAATAACCTAGATTAGGGAACAAATCTGATAACCTTTTTGTAGGCTTTTTTTCACCAGGTAATTTAGGCTTTTGAATTTGAATGTTACTTGAAAATGAACAAGAACAAAGTATCTAGTCTATCGATTTCTACCCATAGGTACTTACCTTATCTTTCATAGAAAAAAAAAACAAAATGATCAACGTCTGAAGTGGTCATAAGGGTGAACTCACACCGAAAGAGCGGCGAAGGGCAGCGACCCGTTTACCGTTCATAGAATTCGCTGGAATTCCCGCGGCGCCGCGGGCATCCGTGCGACTCATTCGAGTTTCTCATGCGATAATAAGTACCTATTATAGTAATGAAAATAAAGTTAAAACTCATATGACACTGAAACTGCGATCCGCTTCGCTGCGCCGCGCTTCGACGCTCTTTTGGTGTGAGTTGACCCTAAAAATGTATGAAATTCTAATTTTTCATTCCGTAGGGTCCGTAGGACCACACCACTATAGTATCGATAAGTTTGACTGAGTTCAGGAAGGAAAATTAAAAACATTTTAGATAGACATAAGTACTTTTCTTTACTTATTATGCATATTAGTAAAATAATAATAATACTATTTATTTATTTATTTACAAAATACTCGGGGAACTGCGGAAACACTAGGCAGACCGAGCGGCCGTTCCAATAAGCTTAGATAGAACTGCTAGCTTTTCTTATAATTGTAATTAACTAGATTTACAAAGGAATGATACTAAAATGTATAAATACAGCAATCATGAATTCATTTCAAATCTTACTACTTACTTGGTAGGTACTTTTGAGAGTTGTCAAGGCAGTTAGTTCTAGGGTTGTGGAATCTTTGACGAAAAAAAGTTTGGTATTCCCATTTGTATAATAAAGTACTTTATTACATATAGAAAATTTTATAAATACAGCAAACATGAATTTTATTTCAAATCGACTATTTACAAGTACTCTTGAGTTGTCAAGATCATTCAGCACCAGGGTTGTGGAGTATTTGATGATTTTCCAGTAAAAAAAAAGACTGGTTGCACTCCGGGAGTGCCGGCAGAAGTGAAAACTTGATTATTAACGTTGAGCATGTTTGATATTTTGGAATGGTTAGGGAATAATTTTGCACCAATTGCTTTATCAGTATAAAAGTACTATCATTTATGTGGTAGAATACAATATTCATTTATTGCGCTATCGTACACAAACATGACAATTTATATTACATTAAAAATTTAACACTTTAAAACTATTACAATTATTTTACATTAAAAAGTTTATCTCTCCGAAAAATCAACTTTCATCCATCTTACGCTTTTTCGATCAGGTCACGTGTCCTGACGCGAGTTTAAGATTTTATACCCATTACAGAAAAAGTGCTCAACGCCGCTAAAGAAGTTTTCACTTCAAAAAATTAAATGTTAGAGTGAACAGGCATCTTCTGGGTAAGCTCGCTCCATCGTAGACTCTGTTTTTATTAGACTTAGCAAATCCATCAGAAATGAAAAAATAAAAATAAAATGTGCGTCCATTTGGAAGAAGGAGTGCTGCTTCAGGTTGCCTGAGAAATTCCTGGGCAAACTATTATTAATTAAAAAAAATTAACGCGGGTGTTATAATTATTTAATACACTAAATTTATAATAAAATACGTTTCATCCATTATACAGACGGTCGTTCTTAATCGGATCTTAGACTAATAGTATGACCGAGAAAAGGAGTGTCTCTACAATTTTTCGTCTGTCTGTCAGATTGACTTTGCGGAAATGACAAAAGGCATACTCTTGTTTCAGTCTGTTATGCCCGTCCAATCTACAGTGTCAAAATAAGATATAAAAAAATCTAAAGTGAATCAGTCAAGCTGAAAATAAAAAAAAATACTCTAAATAGAGAAGAACTAAAAAAAAAACTAGGAGTACAACACAATTCACGAATGATGGCGGCCATGAACTTTGCGCAGACGGCTGCGCAGTCACGTGTTTTAGGAACCAAATTGCGACGTGCGTGTGCGAGAAGAGTGTAGTTTGCGCGAACTTTCGCAAAGGCTAACTTCATGTCCGCCATCATTCGTGAATTGTACTGTAACTATGGTATAGTTTAAAACAGGGCTCTAAACAAAGCGGTACATCACATACACAGCACACAAACGACGTGCGTCGCGTCACTCCAGCCTTGGAACAGCGTGTGCACCGACGTCGGACGCGACAGCCATTCTTCATGACTCCGTCTAATTTTTTGGGCCAATGTTCCGTCACGGCCACATTTGTGTGACATTCATTACACCTGTATGGTTTTTCACCAGTGTGCGTGCGAAAGTGTTGTGTTAAAGAACTCTTCAAACTAAAACAACGCTGACATTCTTCACATTCGTAAGGTTTCTCGCCAGTGTGCGTACGAAAATGCCGTGTTAATAAACGTTTCTCTGTGAAACAAAGCTGACATTTTTCACATTTGAAAGGTTTTTCACCAGTGTGCGTGCGAAGGTGAGTTGTTAAAGTACACTTCTGACTAAAACAAAGCCCACATTCTTCACATTTGTAAGGTTTTTCGTTGGTGTGCGTTCGAATATGGGTTGTTAAATTACTCTTAGTACTAAAACACCTCTGACAATATTCACATTTGAATGGTACTTCGCCAGTGTGAACACGATTATGTATTATTAAATCTTTCCTGTGTTTACAACTGTACTGACAAATAACACACTTGTGAGGTCCTCCACTAGTGCGTATACGAGTTTGGTTTGTTAAATTAAGTTTTTTAATACAACCATTTGTGTCTGAAGTAGTGTCAATAACACTAATATCAACTCGAGGTGTTGTATTAGTTAGAGGTTCTTGGAATTTCGAAGTAAGTTTGGACGTAAAATTTTGAGTGTTCCGGGTAACTTTTGGGTTTGACTCTTCGTTCTTCTTTTGATTTTCTGTAATTACTTCTTCTGGTGTTGGTTTTTTCACAACGGCCGCCCCTGTAATTTCAAATCTAGTAAGCGCCAAATTCAAAACAATCAAATTACAGATACCGGCACGGATCTTGAGCACTGGCTTCAAGTTGCGCAGAAGTCAAATATCGGGTCTCTTTAGTGGTATGACGTGAGACGCGGGGGCGGGGAATGTCAGTGATTGGCTCGCCGCGCCATCGTGTCATAGACGTCACCCGTGATTCGTTCCCTGCGCATGTTGCATTCATTTAGATACATTCTAATAACGACGACGATTGGCTCGCCAATGTTTGGAATGCGCAAAGCGATCCCCACTCTGACGCCGAGCGCTCAAGATCCATGACGGTAATTGTATGGCGAGTATCAGGGGCGTAGCTACTAAGGGGAAAGGCGGGGCAGCGCCCCGGGGCCCCCAAAACCTGATTAACAAACCGCTTATTGAATGAACGAAAAACTTAAAAAAAAAAAAGATAATGTGATCACTGCTGTATTTGTTTAATGGCCTACTTTATTGTGTGTGCATGTTAATGATAAATCTTCTTACTACTTGGGATTTATACAATAGATAAAGTAGCATTGCATTTTAAAACTGTTTATGAGCCGAAGAGTTGCTTTTTGCAGGTTTTCGAATATTACTGATCACGCATAATCAAAGGGCTTCACAAAATACGCTGCATTTTTTTTATTTGATATAAACTATAAAAGGCGTCAGATAACCGTGGAATAAAGTACATTGACCTTTTATTAATATCTCTGCGTAGATACCCGAAAAATAAACAAAGAATTGCTTTTCATTACTAGATCATGTAAAGTAAAGGATCCCGATAAATGTCGATCCAAGATACAGTTGCCATAAAGTATCTTGAGCGGTTGCGCAGATGCCAAATTCTATATATAGTCTCTTTAGTGGTGCGAAGTGAGACGCGGGGGCGGGGAATGTCAGTGACTGACTCGCCGCGCCGTCGCGTCATAGACGTCACTCCTCATTCGTTCACTGCGTTGCGGAATGTATCTAACAACGAAGACGATTGGCTCGCCAATGTATGGAATGCGCAAACGATCCCCACTCTGACGCCGAGCGCTCAAGATACGTGTGGCAACTGCAGCTTTGTGTGTGTTTTTGAAATTAAGAATGTCAACAAATGTAGGGGGGTGAATGACCGTTATTCCAAGTTGATCTGGCGCCTACCTTAGTGCTTGACTGCGATCGCACCTGTCGGTAAGCAGTGATGCAATCGTCGATGGTGAGGCGCACTAGTTTATTAAGAGCGTATTCACTCTAGCCTTGAAGACACCCAAATTATAATCGGATGTTTCAAATAATCAATTTTTCCAGTCCTATATATTACGCGATTATCACACTGCCACGCAGCCCGCAGCGTAGTGCGTGAATGCGTGTCTTAACGTTGCTTGTAAGTATTTCCGTTTGTATAGAAAACACGCACAGTCCAACACACTGAAACTGCATCTACGCGCGTTCATTCAGATCACTACTAGCCTACATGCGGAGAAACACGCTCTCACGCGCGTGGATGCGGGGCGACATGCATGGTATTCCACACAGTCTCGCAGTACCGTGCGTGATTTTATATGAAACTAGTTTTTGCCCGCGCGGCTTCGCTCCCGCTCTTCCCTACTTCAGCCTACTATGCCCTACTCTACCCTACTCTACCCTACCCTACTCTACTCTACACTACCCTACTCTACCCTACCCTACTCTACTCTACCCTACTCTACCCTACCCTACTCTACTCTACTCTACCCTACTCTACCCTACCCTACTCTAATAAACCTCACGGAGCCCGAGACCTTTCCAACGAATGCAAAACCGTGGAAATCGGTTCGTGCGTTCTGGAGTTATAGCGTCAGGAAGGAAAACCCGACTTATTTTTATATAGTAGATGAGTGCGTGCCTGCGTGAATTTACAAAACGCATCTTCGAGCGTGAGTGCGTAGAAAACCCGCACGATGATGCAGATTGCACTCCCGCAAGTACGAGCGTAGGAGCGTTTTCACGCTTTACGCTGCGGGGTGCGTGGCAGTGTGATAATCGCTAAGTGCGGACTGTAGAGGTTTCGACAACGTGAGGGCGGATACTCGCCAGTGGCGTAGCTACGTGACCCAGGGCCCCGGGGCAATAACAAAACTGGCGCCCCTAAATTGTTTAGGCTTTATCAATATATTTTTAAAATATATTATATAAATATTTTTTAAATGCAATGCTACTTTATCTTTTGTATAAATCCCAAGTTATATATATAATAAGAAGATTTATCATTAACATGCACACACAATAAAGTAGGCCATTAAACCAATACAGCTGTGATCACATTATCTTTTTCTGTAAACAGAAAGTTTTTCGTTCATTCTATAAGCGGTTTGTTAATCAGGTTTTGGGGGCCCCGGGGCGCTGCCCCGCCTGGCCCCTTAGTAGCTACGCCACTGATACTCGCCATACAATTACCGTCACGGATCTTGAGCGCTCGGCGTCAGAGTGGGGATCGCTTTGCGCATTCCATACATTGGTAAGCCAATCGTCGTCGTTGTTAGATACATGCTGCAAGCGCAGGGAACGAATCATGAGTGACGTGTATGACGCGACGGCGCGGCGAGCCAATCACTGACACTACCCGCCCCGCGTCTCACTTCGCACCACTAAAGAGACCGAATATTTGGCTTCTGTGCAACTTGGAAGCCAGCCCTCAAGATCCGTGCCGGCAGTTGTACATCGGGTAGGCTGACGGTAGAAATGAGATGGCGGAATCAAGCCATGAAATTACCAACAGAACCAAACGCAGGGGGTTTTGACCACTCGCAAGTAACTGTTCTTATCTATATGCAATCACTAGTCATTGTTTTAAACAAATGTGTTGCGAGACATCGTTCAGTGAGAGTGGAATGGAGCTGGAGAACATCCAGCGTGAATAGTTTTTGATAAGTTCACATAGTCAAACCAGCCGGCCTGTTCGCTCACACAACGATTCACTAACTAATACTCACGAGTCGTGTCACTGGCTCTTCGCTTCTTGCTCGGTACTTCTTGTTCTTCTTCCACTTCCTCTACTTTGATCTCTATTAAGGGCACATCGTATTCTGGATCAGCATTGGACTGTTGTGCTGGTATATCTTCGACGTCTGAACAGCTATTGTTTAGAGGTTCCAGTTTTAGTTCTGTAAACAAAAATAGTAGAAACATGCATAATGTATGCATAGATATATTGACAAGGTTTTGTTTGATCATTAAATTAGTGTTTTTAAAAACATACCATATTTAAAATGTTCCTCCTCTGGCTCGATGACATCATCTAGTCTCTCACAAACAGCTGGTAATTCTTCTTTGACAGCAATGTTTTCAATATGGCTGACATCAACTATACTGATGTTCTCTACAGGAGTTACTGTAAGCCCACAGGAATACTTTATCTGAACTCTGTTTACTGAAGATTTCGGCTGCAAAAGTTTATTACATTTAGGTAATCCTGATGTTCTTCATCGCACACAAACACAGACAAGTTTATTTTTGTTACATCAATTCACAATTTTCGCTGCACAAGAGCCTCATAACATTGAATAACTAGCTGACCCGGCAAACTTCGTACTGCCTAATAGTTACCTTTTATCTAAGCTGTCAACTCTACCTACTCTACCCTACTCTGCCCTACCCTACTCTACCCTACCCTACTCTACCCTACCCTACTCTACCCTACCCTACCCTACTCTACCCTACTCTAAGTTGCGTTTTGTTATACCACGTTTTATGTCACGTCCCACGGGAACGACGGGAACGGAATAAAAATCGGGATATCCTATGTCCTTCTCCTGGTTCTTAGCTACCTCCCTACCAATTTTCAACCAAATCGGTTCAGTTGTTCTTGAGTTATAAATAGTGTAACTAACACGACTTTCTTTTATATATATAGATAAAAACTGGGTTTTTTGTAAATCAATGCCTCATAAGTAGATTTTTTCACAAGATAAGATTATTAGCTTTTTTACAATATTTACTTAGACAACAGATGTGCAATAACATTACAATTAGGTGAGAGCTGTATGCAAAATAGGGAATGTGTATCTTGACGATCTAAAGAATTTCACTGCATCCTGAGCAGTATGTCACTCTAGATAGGTATCACTTCTACACTTACTAAATACCCTTACTAGTTGCAGAACACCTCACCTCATTCATCATCTGAGCAAACAGCTCTTCAGCTTCCAGACATCTTCTCTGCAGTTGGCAGCATTGCTTTAGTTTAGTGCAGCAGATGAAACAAGCGAGCATCGGTCTACTGTCTTCAGTTACAAACTGTAACATGACATATAGCATTAGACTTAGGAATAGAATACTTCCCAGACAATACATACATTGTTATGCTGTTCAAGCAATACTGAACACAGTTGATGTTAAGTGTGGCTTTTAGTATATCTCTCATACAGAGAAACATCCTAGAGCTTCTAAAGAATAATTCTGGGAAACAGTACATGGCCACCCTGTATATAGTTAGCTGTGAGCAGCCTATTTAAGTAATACATTTGAATAAGGTATAACTTACGGCAATATCAGTCAGCTTTTCATACAGTTGGTGTAAATCCTTGTCGTTAACTATGTACATGCGAACATTCTCTACTAAACATATTCTGCACATAGGCATTTTATTCATCTTATACTTTTGAAAAATAACTTAGTTAACATATATATATTAGAAAAACTATGTTGAATGTCTGCTGCTGGCGCGTCTATAATACTCCACAAGAAAAACTCAGTAAAATGTATCGTGTGATCCTAAGCACTTCTTTCGTGAAACTCTTGTGAGTTGTGACAGCCGGAGCGATAAGCCGTATGTTTCTGGCCGTCCAAGAATATTATAGGAATTATTTTAATAATCTGAAATCAAAATATTTCCAGTATTTACCGGTAAAAGACAAATTAGAATTATCAAGTCAATCAAAATAAATCATATAAACATTACAAAAATCACTTAGCTATTTTGACACTTCAAGTCAATGACAATGACATTTTATATTTTCCCGATTCGTTGTTTTCTTTTGTTTATGTTTTTCGCTTAGATACTAAGTTCTTTAAGCAGCGACATCTTCATAATTTAAAATTACTTTTAAAATAAGGATACCATATTGCAATATTTTTGTAGTATTGTAGTATTTTGCTGCAATTCTATCAAGTTAAACTTTTCGGAAAACTTTGCTTAAGTAGTCAACGCTACAAAAAATGTCAGCTTCCTGGAGGCTTATCATGACCTTGACATTATTATGTCTGTAACTGACCTGCTAAGTGCCGTTTATGAAATCCGCTCAAGGTGAACGAATCACCTTTTTTTGTATACTTTTTTTTTGTGCTATAGCATTCTATGTATTCGACGTGTATTTCACAGTAGATGATTGTCTTTTGAGTGACTTTAACGTCAAATTAAGCAAGTTAACTTTAGAACTGTCATGGCACTTGCCATTTTTAACGATTCAAAAGATGGCCTGCATTTTAAAAAAAGACTCACTAACGTTTTCATAAGAGATTGTGGACTATTTCATTGATTATTTTATTGACATACCTATACCTATCATAAAGTACTAGATTGACTACGACAACCTCAAAAGCGTCCCCGAAAAGGAAAGTTAGCAATAGTTCTGTCATCTCGTTCTACTAGTTTGTCCATACCATACACCAGCTACATACCATGGGACAATTTTGCTCTAAAGTAATTATATAGTAATTTTGCATTAAAAAGACATGCAAGTTCAAAAACAATTAATACCTATGTAAAATTCTCTCTTATTCTGCGATTTTGGCGCTCTCTCCGGTTCTGTGCCCTTAGCTCTCGCTAGAACGCCCATACCAATCTGCTCCGACTTTCGGTACCTCAGGTCGCTTATCCAAGGAGATGGGGAGGTAGACCGAGACATAACACATTGGATCAATTCAGGATGGATGAAATGGCGACAGGTCACTGGAACAACTTGTGACCCACGGATGCCCCTCAAGTTGAAGGGTAAAATCTACAAGTCCGTGATAAGACCTGTCATACTGTATGGATCAGAATGTTGGGCTGTGAAAAAGACGGATGAAAAAAGATTGCATGTAGCGGAGATGAGAATGTTGAGATGGATGTGTGGTGTGACGAAATTGGATAAAGTGAGAAATGAGTATAATAGAGGAAGTTTGAAAGTGGCGCCAGTGACTGACAAGCTGAAGGGGAATCGTTTGTCTTGCTATGGTCATGTAAAGAGGAGGGATGAAATGCATGTTACCAAAAGAGTTATGAGTATACATGTGTTGAGAGGGAGAGGGAGGCCAAAGAAAAGATGGATGGATTGCGTGAAGAATGATATGAAAGAAAAGGAAGTTAGTGATAGCATGATGAGTGACAGGGTAGAATGGAAGAAAAAAACGTATTGCACCGACCCCAAATAAGATGGGACAAGGGCAGGAAGAAGAAGAAGAAGACCAATGTATAATTGTTACCAATGCTTAAAAGTAATATTAAATTGTAAAAATGTCGCTGCTTAAAGAACTTAGTATCTAAGCGAAAAACATAAACTACGAATCGGGAAAATATAAAATGTCATTGTCATTGACTTAAGGTGTCAAAATTGCGAATTGTTGATTTTTGTAATGTTTATTTATTATGATAATTATAATTTGTCTTTTACCGATAAATATTCGAAATATTTTGATTTCAGATTATTAAAATAATTTCTATAATATTCTTGGACGGCCAGAAATATACGGCTTATCGCTCCGGCTGTCACA
This sequence comes from Mythimna albipuncta, assembly GCA_929112965.1. Taxonomy (NCBI): domain Eukaryota; kingdom Metazoa; phylum Arthropoda; class Insecta; order Lepidoptera; family Noctuidae; genus Mythimna; species Mythimna albipuncta. The sequence goes on from OV815985.1 coordinate 11,362,485, forward strand.
AGAGTTCCACGAAAGAAGTGCATACGACCACACGATATATTTTACTGAGTTTATCTTGTGGAGTGTTATAGACGCGCAGCAGCAGACATTCAACATAGTTTTTCTAATATATATATGTTAACCAATTTATTTTTCAAAAGAATAAGATGAATAAAATACCAATGTGCAGAATATGTTTAGTAGAGAATGTTCGCATGTACATAGTTAACGACAAGGATTTACAACAACTGTATGAAAAGCTGACTGATATTCCAGTAAGTTATACCTTATTCAAATGTATTACTTAAATAGGCTGTTCACAGCTAACTATATACAAGGGTGGCCCATGTACTGTGCCCCAGAACAATTCTTTAGAAGCTCTAGGATGTTTCTCTGTATGAGAGATATACTAAAAGCCACACTTAACATCAACTGTGTTCAGTATTGCTTGAACAGCATAACAATGTATGTATTGTCTGGGAAGTATTCTATTCCTAAGTCTAATGCTATATGTCATGTTGCAGTTTGTAACTGAAGACAGTAGACCGATGCTCGCTTGTTTCATCTGCTACACTAAACTAAAGCAATGCTGCCAACTGCAGAGAAAATGTCTGGAAGCTGAAGAGCTGTTTGCTCAGATGATGAGTGAGGTGAGGTGTTCTGCAACTAGTACGGGTATTTAGTAAGTGTACAAGTGATGCCTAGTGATACTATCTAGAGTCACGGGCTGCTCAGGATGCTGTGAAATTCTTTAGAGAGTCAGACACAAGATAATTTTTACCTATTCTGAATACAACTGCTCTTACCTGATTATAATGTTATTGCACATCTGTTCTTTATGTACATATTGTAAAAACACATATCTTGTAAAAAAATCTACTTATGAGGCTCTTGTGCAGCGAAAATTGTGAATTGATGTAACAAAAATTGTCTGTGTTTGTGTGCAATAAAGATCATCAGGGTTACCTAATACTGTAATAACCTTTGGCAGCCGAATCGTGCAGTAAACCGAGGACAGCTAAAGTATTCCAGTGGGCTTGTAGTAACTCCTGTAGAGAACATCAGTATAGTTGATGTCAGCCATATTGAAAACATTGCTGTCAAAGAAGAATTACCAGCTGTTTGTGAGAGACTGGATGATGTCATTGAGCCAGAGGAGGAACATTTTAAATATGGTATGTTTTTAAAAAGACTTATTTAATGATCAAAACACCTTGTCAATATATATATGCAAACATTATGTATGTTAGAAAGAATCATCATCTTGTTAATAAAAGAGGTGATAGACATAATTATGTTACTAGAAACAGGGACCGATCAGAGTCAGTTCACACCGAGAAATCAACATCATCATCATCTTCCTGCCCTAGTCCCGTTTTATTTGGGGTCGGCGCAACACGTTTTTTTCTTCCATTTTGTCCTGTCACTCGTCACGCTATCACTAACTCCCTTTTCTTTCATATCGTTTCTCACACAATCCATCCATCTTTTCTTTGGCCTCCCTCTTCCCCTCCATTCATCCACATGTAAACTCATAACTTTTTTAGCAACATGCGTTTCATCCCTCCTTTTCACATCACCGTACCAAGACAGTTATATACTCATTTCTCACTTTATCCATTCTCGTCACACCACACATCCATTTTAACATTCTCATAACAGTTCATACCGAGACAAACAATTTAAGATATAGCTACATAAAAATTACATATTCCTTTGTAGGAATTCAGAATATGTTGCACCACGCAGCGCTGTGCCTCGAGCTGCCTCGCGGCGTAGAGCGACGCAGCGGTGCATCGCCAGCACGCGCGACTTGGCGACTTATCTTTACGTCCAGACTTCGTGTAGAATTGATTATAATGTTAGACTGGGATCTTGTTATAACCGGACTTCGGATCCATCCAGCCCATGTATTAACAAGTAGCTCTTCACTGTTTTTGTTTACAGAACTAGAACTGGAACCTCTGAACAATAGCTGTTCAGAGGTCGAAGATATACCGGCACAACAGTCCAATACTGATCCAGAATACGATGTGCCCTTAATAGAGATCAAAGTAGAGGTAGTGGAAGAAGAACAAGAAGTACCGAGCAAGAAGCGAAGAGCCAGTGACACGACACGTAAGTGTTAGTTAGTGAATCATTGCGTGAGCGAACAGGCCGACTGGGTTGACTATGTGAACTTATCAAAACCAACTCCTGTTGGATGCTTTCCAGCTCCAATCCACTCTCACTGAACAATGTCTCGCAACACATTTGTTTAAGGTCCAAGCGCCCGGAAAGTGCCATAAACCAGCGATTTTCTGAGGCCTACTCCTCCGTAACGGCTGGGTCAATTGGTTTGAAAAAAATGTATGTTTATTACAGAAGCATGAACAATAATATCAACATTTGATTTTTTCGTGCAATTAATACTTTTGTCAAAAAAATATATTTAGCAATTTCGCAACTTTTCCCTACTCCTTCGAAACGGCTTGGCCTTTAGAAACATTTTTACACATAAAAATTGGTGGTTAAATATTCTTCAAAGTGAACATTGCATATGTAAATCAATCAATATCTCGCAGAGAAAATGGATTTAAAGCGCTTTCCGGGCGCTGCTGGCCGCAAATAAATGCACAGATTTGCGTACTGCCGCCTAGGCGAGTGCGAGAGTTGCGTTCACATAATTTCGGCCAGATGGTTCAAGGGTCTATACGCCCTAAAACAATGAATAGTGATTGCGTATAGAACAGAACAGTTACTTGCGAGTGGTATCAAAACCCCCTGCGTTTGGTTCTGTCGTAGTCGGTAGTTTCATGGCTTGATTCCGCCATCTCATTTCTACCATCGGCCTACCCGATGTACAAATGCCACGCACGGCACGGATCTTGATGGCTGGCTTCGTTGCGCAGAAGCCAAATATTCGGTCTCTTTAGTGGTGCGAAGTGAGACGCGGGGGCGGGGTGTGTCAGTGATTGGCTCGCAGCGCCATCGCGTCATACACGTCACTCATGATTCGTTCCCTGCGCTTGCAGCATGTATCTAACAACGGCGACGATTGGCTCGCCAAAGTATGGAATGCGCAAAGCGATCCCCACTCTGACGCCGATCTCAAGATCCGTGACGGTAATTGTATGGCGAGTATCAGTGGCGTAGTTACTAAGGGGCCAGGCGGGGCAGCGCCCCGGGGCCTCCAAAACCTGATTACGAAACTGCTTAATGAATGAATGAATGAAAAACTTTCTGTTAATAGTGATAGTGAATCAGATAATATGATCACTGCATGTATTGGTTTAAAAGCCTACTCTATTGTGTGTGCGTATTAATGATAAATCTTCTTATTTACTATTTATTTACATACACAACAATAATAACTTACTTATAACTTGGAATTTATATAAAAGATAAAGTAGCCAGGGACTGTAACCGTAATAATGTGTTTTAACACTGTTTTTTAAAACAGTTTTAACAGAAAAACACTTTTAAATGTAACAGATACAATAGTGTTACCGAATGAAACTGTAACCTTTTATGTGTTATGGATTGCAACCGAATCAAACTGTAACCTGTTTATATGTGTTAATAAGTGTTAATTTATGTAACTGAAATAGTCAGTTTAAGTTTGCGTTTACCTGTCACACTTATTAACACTGTTAACACTTTTATATCTGTTACAGATATTTTAGGGTTACACTTTTGTAAGTGTTTTGGGTTAACACATTGAAAACATATTAATAATTAAGTGTTACATATTCGATTCTGTTACACATTCAACATGTAACACTTATAATTCTGTAACCTTTATGAAGGTGTTTTAAGTCCCTGAATGTAGCATTGCATTTTTAAAATATTTATATAACATATTTAAACAAAATATTGATAAAGCCTAAACAATTTAGGGGCGCCAGTTTGTTATTGCCCCGGGGCCCTGAGTCACCTAGCTACGCCACTGGCGAGTATCCGCCCTCACGTTGTCGAAACCTCTACGGTCCGGACTTAGCGATTATCACACTGCCACGCACCCCGCAGCGTAAAGCGTGAAAACGCTCCTACGCTCGTACTTGCGGGAGTGCAGATCTGCATCATCGTGCGGGTTTTTTACGTCTTGTAACTTCACGCAGGCACGCACTCATTTCATACAAAATCACGCACGGTACTACGACACTCAGTGTGGCATACCATGCGTGTTGTCCCGCACCCACGCGCGTGAGTGCGTGTTTTATCGTATGTAGGCGCGTGAACTACATGAACGCGTGTGAATGCAGTTTCAGTGTGTTGAACTGTGCGTGTTTTCTATACAAACGGAGATGTTACAGGCAACGTTAAAACACGCATTCACGCACTACGCTGCGGGGTGCGTGCCAGTGTGATAATCGCCATGAACCGCGTACGTCAAAGGACTGCACAATTTGCCTGCTGCGGTCTTCCCATCCGTTTATACACTTCTGGACACATCTATTGGCCCACCTTAGAGTTTAGGTTTCGATGGCCCCTACCGAAATATGATTGCTAGATTGAACAAAAACTGTTGATGCAGTTTTAAACCTGATACATTTTACCATCTTTTTCGATCGTATTGTTTTAAATTTGAATTCAGAATACCATACGACATGGAGCTATGCCTAAAAAGTCGGAAATGCGCCTTGTTAAAGGCAATTGATTTTTAATAAAAAACATGTTTTATCAAATAAAGGTTTAATTTAATAACGCGTGTTGCCTTCATGGGCATCTACCACAGCTCTCATACGATTAGGCATAGAGTTTATCAACCCCTCTATGAAATTTTGAGGGATCATCTCCCATTCCTCTTCTATGGCAGTTTTCAACTCCTGCATCGTCTGGGCAACTGACTGACGAGCCCTAACACGTCTTTTTAGCTCGTCCCACATGTGCTCAATGGGGTTCATGTCTGGGCTTCTGGCTGGCCAGTCCATAACTGTGATGTTCACATCCCGAAAATATTCCCTGACGATGCCGGCCGCATGGGCTCTTGCATTATCATGCATAAAAAGGAAATTTGGGCCCACATAGTCCGCGTATGATATCACGTGAGGTTCTAAGCACTCACGAATGTACCTTCAGCATTTAATGTTGGCAGCCGTGGTCCTGTAACAACCTCAAGTTGAGTTTTGCCGCTCGCGGATATACCGCCCCAGACAGTCCATGAGCCACCGCCATAAGCAACCCTCTCTTCAAAGCAGCATTGTGCGAAACGCTCTCCCTTACGTCGGTAGACCTTCTTCCTTCCATCATTGCCATGTAACACAATTTTAGACTCATCAGAAAAGAGTACACGGCTCCAATCTTGCTGTGTCCAATTTAAATGACTGCGTGCGAAATGAAGGCGCGCTGTTCGGTGGGCTCGCGTTAGTTTGGGCCCATTAGCTGGCTTGTGTGGTACCATATCGCGTTCTTTTAACCTTCTCCGAACAGTTCGAGCGCTCACAGATACTCCGTGGAAGTCGCGAAGTTGGTTTTGTATCTCAATGGAGGTAAGGTGACGATTTCTCAAGCTGGTCGTCACGATGAATCGATCCTGCCTTTCAATTGTGACCCGAGATCGTGGCCTTCCTTGGCGACGAACAAAGCCGCCAGTCTCTAGGTACCTCCGATAAACATTTCGGACCGCAGATCGACTTAAATTAAGTTGAGCACTCACGTTTCTTTGACTGTGTCCGGCCTGAATAAGTGCCACAGCTTGGGCGGCGACTTCAGGTGAAGTATCCATAGATTATTGATAGAACCTCACCTTAATGTTAAGAATAAGTAATGTTTGTTGCAAAACCAAAGATATCAATCACTTATTCAAGAATTAAATCCAAGTAAACCAATAAAACCAAGTTTTCTTAGTATTCGATTGTTTGATATCAACAAACAGGCTCCAAATTGTCTTTTGTTTCTTTAAATTCTGTGTTCGAAATTCAAAAAAAGACTATTGAATGAAATTGTGAATGTGCCAGGTTCAAAACTGCATAAAAACTTTTTGCTCGACCTAATATGAAATTTTAGCTAGGACCAAACGAAACTGAAAATACAAGGTGGGCCAATAGATGTGTCCAGAAGTGTAATTTGGGGGTCTTCAAGGCTTGAGTGAATAGGCTCTTATTAAACTAGTGCGCCTCACCATCGACGATTGCATCACTGCTTACCGACAGGTGCGATCGCAGTTAAGCACTAAGCTAGGCGCCAGATCAACTTGGAATAACGGTCATTGACCCCCCTACATTTGTTGACATTCTTAATTTAAAAAAAAAAAATCCGTGATCCTTTACATCAGGGCTGTCTAAACCAAGGCTTGAATAAACGCGGCCCGCCAAATCTTTTTATTTTCTTTGTAACTTAACCTAAAAAATACACGGACGAAATAATCGTGGAATTTGAGCAACGTTTCACAGATTTTAATAAAATTTAGAGTGACATATAACACTCTTCACTCATCCATTAACGATCTCAGTTGAAAGTGTGAATGATCAATTAGAATCGTGTGATCTGCAATCAGACCCCTTTTATAAGGGCAGGACAGAATCTGGAATTGAATTGTTTTAGGCTCCTTGTTGAACGTTTCCCGAAACTGACAATTGTTGGTCTAAAAATGGGTTCGATGATGGGCACTACCTATCTTTGTGAAAGTGCATATCCAGCAATGAAGTTTATAAAATCGAAATATAGTTCTTCATTAGCAGACTCATCACTTAAGGGCCAAGCGCCCGAAAAGTGCCATAAAACAGTGATTTTCTGAGGTCTACTCCTCCGTATCGGCTAGGTCAATTGGTTTGAAAAAAATATATGTTTATTATAGATTCATGAACAATAATATCAACATTTGATTTTTTCGTGCAATTAATACTTTTGTCAAAAAAAAAAAATTTAGCAATTTTGCAACTTTTCGCAACTTTTCCCTACTCCTTCGAAACGGCTTGGACTTTTAGAAACATTTTTACACATAAAAATTGGTGGTTAAATATTCTTTAAAGTGAACATTGCATATGTAAATCAATCAATATCTCGCAGAGAAAATGGATTTAAAGCGCTTTCCGGGCGCTGCTGGCCGCAAATAAATGCACAGATTTGCGTACTGCCGCCTAGGCGAGTGCGAGAGTTGCGTTCACATAATTTCGGTCAGATGGTTCAAGGGACTATACGCCTTAAGCATGCATTGCGTCTAGCTATTATCAATATTGACGTTGATGTTGACAGAATTGTAAAAGATAAATTAATGAAAAAGCAATAAAAGTAATGATACCTGTATTTTGTTTTTAAAAATATTTTGCGGCCCCCTAATATATTTAGTCATTTTTATCGGCACTAGATCATATCAAGTCTGGACAGCTCTGCTTTACATGATCTAGTAATGAAAAGCAATTCTTTGTTTATTTTTCGGATATCTACGCAGAGATATTAATAAAAGGTCAATGTACTCCACGGGTATCTGGCGCCTCCTGCTCCATCCGGTTATCTATAGTTTATAACAAATTTTAAAAAACTACAGCGTATTTTGTGAAGCCCTTTGATGAAGCGTGATCAGTAATATTCGAAAACTTTTTTTTAATTCTTCGGCTCTAATGTAAACCATTCGATTTCTATTATATGTACCGGCACGAATCTAGAGCGCTCGGCGTCAGAGTGGGGATCGCTTTGCGCATTCCAAACATTGGCGAGCCAATCGTCGTCGTTATTAGATACATGCAACATGCGCAGGGAACGAATCACGGGTGACGTCTATGACACGATGGCGCGGCGAGCCAATCATTGACATTCCCCGCCCCCGCGTCTCACGTCATACCACTAAAGAGACCCGATATTTGACTTCTGCGCAACTTGAAGCCAGTGCTCAAGATCCGTGCCGGTATCTGTAATTTGATTGTTTTGAATTTGGCGCTTACTAGATTTGAAATCACAGGGGCGGCCGCTGTGAAGAAACCAACATCAGAAGACGTAATTACAGAAAATCAAAAGAAGAACGAAGAGTCAAACACAAAAGTTACCCAGAACACTCAAAATTTTACGTCCAAACTTACTTCGAAATTCCAAGAACCTCTAACTAATACAACACCTCGAGTTGATATTAGTGTTATTGATACTACTTCAGACACAAATAGTTGTATTAAAAAACTTAATTTTACAAACCAAACTCATATACGCACTAGTGGAGGACCTCACAAGTGTAATATTTGTCAGTACAGTTGTAAACACAGGAAAGATTTAATAATACATAATCGTGTTCACACTGGCGAAGTGCCATTCAAATGTGAATATTGTCAGAGGTGTTTTAGTACTAAGAGTAATTTAACTACCCATATTCGAACGCACACCAACGAAAAACCTTACAAATGTGAAGAATGTGGGCTTTGTTTTAAACATAAGATCACTTTAACTAGTCACATTCGTACGCACACTGGCGAGAAACCTTACACGTGTGGAGAATGCCAGCGTTCTTTTAGTCAGAAGTGTACTTTAACAACTCACCTTCGCATGCACACTGGTATAAAACCTTTCAAATGTGAAAAATGTCAGCTCTGTTTCACAGAGAATCGTTTTTTAACACGGCATTTTCGTACGCACACTGGCGAGAAACCTTTCAAATGTGAAGAATGTCAGCGTTGTTTTAGTTTGAAGAGTTCTTTAACACAACACTTTCGCACGCACACTGGTGAAAAACCATACAGGTGTAGTGAATGTCAAGTTTGTTTTAGTCAGAAGAGTCTTTTAACAAGACACATCCGTACGCACACTGGCGAGAAACCTTACAAGTGTGAACAATGTCAGCTTTGTTTTAGTCAGAAAAGTCATTTAACAAACCACATTCGTAAGCATACTGGCGAAAAACCTTTCAAATGTGAAGAATGTCAGCTTTGTTTTAGTCAGAAAAGTCCTTTAATAAGACACATTCGCACACACACTGGCGAAAAACCTCACAAATGTGAAGAATGTCAGATTGGTTTCAGTCAAAAGAGTAGTTTCGTAAAACATATTCGTCGTAGGCACGCTGGTGAAAAATCAAATAAGTAAGATACTTTTTTAGTGCAATTTTACTCAATAAATAATATTAATAATAATATAATATTCCACAACTATCACACAACGTGTGATATATGATAAATGTTTTATTAAGCCAGATATATACATAAACGCTGGCGAAATATGCCGGGAATTCTCCGATTACTGCTGGGGTACCTCAGGGGCCAGTGTTCTTCTCTTTGAGGCGTGGCTGGAAAGACCTCACGGCGTCCTTACCTTCCGCATGACGCAGGTCCTCACCGGACATGGTTCGTTCGGGAGTTTCCTGCACCGGATTCGTGCGGAAGTGACGCCCGGGTGTCGCCATTGTGCGGAATGCCCGGAGGACACGGTGGAGCACACAGTCGAGGTGTGCCCTGCTTGGGTGGAGCATCGCCGGGCCCTCGTGGGGGCGATCGGCGGCGGATACCTCTCACGCGTGTTGTCAGCAGGCACTCAGCCGGGTCGAAGCCTACTGGGGCCAGGGTTATCCGAAAGGGCGCTCGAGCCCCTGTATGAAGGCTAGAAGGAACGGGGTGGGTCTTTTAGTCAGTAAGAGTCTGACACTATCTCCCGCTCCGCCCAAGAACCGGCGATGTCAATGCATGATTTTTTCCCACTATAAAAAAAAAGGGTCAGTGTTCTTGTCAACATTATTCTTGCTGCACATAAACGATCTGCTTAAGCCCGGGCTTACCTGTGGGTATGCAGACGTCAGCACTGTTGCCGAGAGTTATGTATCCAGCGCACTAGCTAGTGGGTCACAGATCCAGTCTCTCCGAGAGGCTATTGTTGAGTACTTGAACTTATTCTTGGAGGCAGTCTTTGTATGGGGCGATGCCAATTTGGTCTGGTTTAATGGTTTAAAAACCTAGGCGTATTTATTTTTTGCTAAAAGGAGCCAAATTAGCCCTGCTCCAACTTCATGTTTATATTCACTTTTTTGTACACCAATATCGCATTATTCCGGTTTTTTATTTCTTTCCGGGGTGTAACCGTGCCGATAACCGACCATATTGAACACTCAATTTTGGGCCATACATTGAATTTGCTTCAATGTATGGTTCGTTCAACTGGCTGCAAAAAAGCCTCACGAACGTCACACAGTACTTCACGCCGGGACAGCTGCTCAATATTGTTAAATTACAGTTGCCAAAACGGATCTTGATCGCTCGGCGTCAGATTGGGGATCGCTTCGCGCATTCCATACATTGGCAACCAATCGTCTTCGTTGTTAGATATATGCAACAACGCAGGGAACGAATCAGGAGTGACAACGCGTCTCACTTCGCACCACTAAAGAGGCCGAATATTTGACTTCTGCGCAACCTCTCAAGATCCGTGATGGTAATCGTAACTGTCCCTGTTTTAGTAACTATGGTTTGATGATTGAAATAAATTAACCGTAATGTTGTAATTATTGATTTGTGCCCTTCGTTCATGCATGTTCTTTTCCACAGAGATATCTCTACTCTACGAACAAAATAATAAACACAGAAAAGCGTAGATAAGCTTTGGAAGACATAAATACTTATTCCAAAGAGTTATTAGAGTGCGTCTACTGAAAGTGTAACCTGGAGTTTTTTTTAAAATTAAATTGGCAACATTGTTTTGCCGAAAAAAAACACGTCAAAGTGTATGGTTGCAATTGTCAGTTTTTGGAAACTGATATTTATTTTTCAAGAATAATTGCTTAATTGTGGGAAAAACAATAAACAGTAACGTGCAAAAACTGCTACACACTATGGTTAATAAGTTCAAACAAAAACAAGAAGAGAAAGAAGGTGTTTTCAATGAAAACCAACATTGTTTACATACGATTTCTGATTTTTAAGTTAGTATGACGTTATAATCTTGATCCTTGTTGACTAATATTATTAGATAGTTATATTAAGGATATAATGATATTTTTTTTCTTATATTTTTAGATAATCTGACATATTGCGAATTTCATAATGGACAAAAACATGAGAGAACTAGAGATGGTAAAATGCGTTCAAAAGCAGTTGAGATGTAATGAAAGATTTGCCTCACTCTGTCTGGTAGTGCATGAAAGTCTGCAACTAAAGTTAAAATCGCGAAAATCCTAGTTCAAGTTTGGGAGAGATGCTGCTGCAGTAGCTGCTGAACTTTTCGTGTCTCACGAGTCGATCTGTATCATTTGAAACAATCACTGGAGTATAAAACATGTTCCCACTTGACTAATCCCAAAAGATCTGAATTTTCTCTATGCTAAAACGAATCGATTCCAACTCAACAATCTTGAAACACATTAATAGTGTTGGCGAGACGTGATAAAGTTGAAATCATGTTGACTACTTTATTTGACTATCACGGTGTTGTGCACTTGGTATTCTTGCCAGAACGCCAAATGGAAAATAAAGAATATTATTTAAATATCTATTATAGAGCGACATTTGAGAGAACAGATAAAATAATTTGGATTACTATCTAATATTTTGTGTGTTATTGACATTTACCATACACCCACCAAATAATTAAGTCTACACACATGTTTTGGACTAGGATTTAAGTTCTTGTACAACTATTCTAAAATTGTCATAAATACAAAAAATACTCTAGAATCAAAACTTTTTTCTCCTACTATTTCAATACCACATTCAAAATTTTTGGTTGTAACCTCCTTTTCTCCTGTCACGCTTTCATTAGACGGACTCTATAAACTTTCGTCTTTTTTTGTGACTAACCTTAAAAATTTAATAGTGTCTGTAATGTAACTATATGGTTTGATTGAAATACATTCTTCGAGTTTTGGTTTACAAAGGGAAACTATTGAATGACAAAAAATATGTTTACCTATACGTATGTTTACGACGGTTCGTGTGTTACCTGCTAATAAATAATGCAGACTTTATTTAATTATCAGCTCTCTACAATTAAAATTAAATTATGGTTTAGTTTTAAGCATTATTTATTATTTTTGTTACCTAAGAAAGCCCGATGGATGCGTGACGCACAGGACGGGTTTTGTGGCGACGCTTGGGGGAGGCCTATGTCCAACAGTGGACGTCTTTTGGCTGAAATGATGATGAAGAAAGCCCGTGTGTATATTTATATCTAAGTAGAGACATCAAGTTGAGATTGTGACTTAAACTGCGTTTTTTTTTATTAATATTAAATAAAAAAATATGAATAATGTTTTTTATTTACTATTACCCAAAACCACTTTTAAGTTGTTTGAATTTGAAGTGACCAACAGAACTTTAGAAAAAAATCCCACGAGAAGAATTTAATTAAATTATATTTAATTTGAAACGTAATTGATTGAAAACATAAGATTTTTAAACAAGTTCTTTCATGAAAGTCGCGAAGGATGACCGAACTTTTAAATAATGATTTTTTCTAAAAATTATCTCCCAGTCTTCGGTTTCTTGATTTTGTAATTTAACGCATCTTTAACCGACTTCAAAAAGGAGGAGGTTCTATGTCCGGCTGAATGTTTTTTTTTTCTATGTATGTTCACCGATATCCTGGTCAATTGTGGAACGATTTTGAAAATTATTTTTTGATTGTTATGCTTCCAAGTTGGTCCCATAAATGATATTTTTGCAAATAGTCTGCGGTGATGTTGATGAATTGATGACATACATCACTCCACAGCTGGACCACGGCACCACAGCGCAGTTCGCTTATGACCAAGTCGTCAGATTTGCAACTCAACAAATGTACAATGAAACACAAAATCACAAAAAATAACAAAATAAAAAAAAAATAATTCTCCAAAAAAGTAAAGAAACCAACGGTGAATTCCATAGTTAATTTTTATCTTCACTATGAAGTTGCCACAATTGTTTCATAAATCCTTCCTTGATTTCGTAAAAATATATTGAACTTTAAAAAAAGAACACTCAATCCGCACGCACACATATGAACAGGGTTACCGACCTATTTATAATGCACTGGCAACCTCTAGTCTACTAGACTATGGCACAAAATAGACAGCCTGTACAGAAGACAATCTCATGTACCTACCTATGTACTTCACTTTTTATATCTACGCTCGGTGGACGCACACTAATGAACGTTTGAGCCGGAACTTTTCGACGAGTGGTCAGAGACGCGACCGAGACATCGCATCCGTGAGCGGTGTCTATGTGTGCGTTGCTCGAGCGCGCTTTGTATGTAGATTGACTTCTGTACCTACGTATTTTGTGACTATGGTACCGACTAACATTAGACAACAACTTTTGTTATTGTTCACACATAACACTGACCCGCCCAGTCACACTTCAGCCTGGAATTAGTAACATTACTAGCTGCTACGAGCGGCTCCTTCGGCGTGGAACTAAAAAAAATATCATGAAACAATTTCATCATAATCCAAGCGTGAAGAAGTAACAATTGCACCTACATACAATCTTTCACCTTTATTATGTTAGTGTGATCTACACATTCACGATCACGCACTCGCATGACGATCGCTCTGTTAGGACGGCGCCTTCCAGTCACCAGATACCTACATAATTATGTCGTTGGTGAAGAAGTCGATTGAAACTTGGTATCGTCGTTATTGTTTATGAACGCTGAACGGTCTATTGTTCGGAGGGTGGTGTCGTGTGTGCGCCAGGATGTTGACATTGTCCGCAGCGAGATATAACATCACACGCAGCACTACTAGACGAGGCACGACGTGAGGCGCCGGAGGCCGCCGGCTTAGCTGTAGGTAAGTACAGACTGGCCTCGGAAAAAACTCACTTTTGAATGAATTAAAAATTGTTTACCTTCGATTTAGATGTGGTCGAAGGGTTACTGTTGTACACCCTACTCAGCCCCAGGGTTTAGACCTGGCGCCAACATTATTCCTAATTTACATGAATGATCTCTGTAATTTCTAAAAATCTAACCACACTCAAGTTTTATCATACGCTGACGGTAAGGCAGTTCTCACACTACGACGCAGCGTAGCGCGTTAATTCATGTCTTAACGTTGCTTGTAAGTATCTCCGTTGGTATAGAAAACATGCACAGTCCAACACACCAAATATGCATCAACGCGCGTTCATGCAGATCACGCGCTTACATATGAAATAACATGCACTCACGCGCGTGGGTGCGGGGCGACACGCAAGGTATGGCACACTAAGTCTCGTAGTGCCGTGCGTGATTTTGTATGATATGAGTGCGTGCTTACGTGAATTTACAAAACGCACCTACGCGCGTGAGTGCGTAAAACCCGCACGATGCTGCCATGATGCGTACGATGATGATGCTGACACGCAACATGCAGCATGATGCGTGGCAGTGTGATAATCTGTTGTACACCCTACTTGTCTACATAAGTGAGTCTTTTCTAAGACGCCCAGTGTATCATGTTGTACAAAGAGTGCCGAGTCGGAGTTTGTTGTACGTTAACGCGATCTCACACGTTTATGACTTTCGGCGTTCCGGTTGTCCCGCCCCATGCTCTTAACCATGGGCACGCCACAATCATGGCGGTAAGTCCCCTCTTTGAGGCGTGGCTGGAAAGGCCTCACGGCGTCCTTACCTTCCGCATGACGCAGGTCCTCACCGGACATGGTTCGTTCGGGAGTTTCCTACACCGGATTCATGCGGAAGTGACGCCCGGGTGTCGCCACTATGCGGAACGCCCGGAGGACACGGTGGAGCACACAGTCGAGGTGTGCCCTGCTTGGGCGGAGCATCGCCGTGCCCTCGTGGGGGCGATCGGCGGCGGAGACCTCTCGCGCCGGGCCTTGGTTGAGGCCATGGTCCGGAGCGAGGAGGAGTGGCAGGCGATCGCCGACTTCTGTGAAGCAGTAATGCTTGCAAAGGAGGAGGCCGAACGCATCAGGCAACGGCGTTATCGCCGCCGCCGTCGCCGGGATTCTGATCCCGATTTCCGGCCAACGTAGACGCGGGCTTGCGGACAGTGAGCAATGGGTAGCTCGCTGTCCGGCCGTCCGGTAACTGTCCGGACCAAGCCCATGTCGTCGACGGCGCGCACTGTTCCCGCGCGCCTCAAGGAGTTGTCAGCAACAGCAGGGACCCAGCCGGGTCGAAGCCTACTGGGGCCAGGGTTATCCGAAAGGGCGCTCGAGCCCCGGTATGAAGGCTAGAAGGAACGGGGTGGGTCTTTTAGTCAGTAAGAGTCTGACACTATCTCCCGCTCCGCCCAAGGGTGGGGGATGTCAATGCATGATTTTTCCCACCATAAAAAAAAAAAAAAAAAAAAAAAAATGCTCTTAACCAATCAGACAGCTCTACGCTGTAAACGTTTCGATCGCGTTAACGTATACACAATTCGCACTCGCCGCGCATTGAACGCGCTCACAATACAGAAGCACAGCGCTGTTCTGTGAGACAGGGCGAACTGAACTCTTTATTTTGTTCTTCATACATTCGGTATAGTTGTGTTTAGCGCCCAGCTTGTTAAGGTAGATATAATAAGTTGTGGCAAGGGCGAACGCCAGCACTAGCGCGAAAAACAATAAATTGCGTGCCCAAAAGCGGTAGGAATATGAGCGAGTTTTTCAGTATTCACAATGTTGACGATTCTTGATGCTCCAAATTCAAATCTCATTATTCCCTAGGGATCGGCCATACTGCATTATCTCCCTAGGCATATAATGACTTGCTTTAAGTGAGGTTTGTATGACGTGTAAAACGACATTATCGAGCAGGTGATGTAAAAATAGGTATTTTTTCATTACTCATACTCTGAAAGTAGGTCTGAAGTTGCCTGAGGAGCGGGCTGAAAGTGATACTTTTCATCCCTAGGGAGTTTAACTTTACAACTGACAGCTGTCAAATTATTAAAAAAAAAAACTAGTTCTATCTTCACATTTCTATTGAACCATGTTCCAATTTTCCATACAGCCAGTCAATCACAGCGCGATATAAAATTGAAATAACTTAAAGACAAGTATTAATTAAATAATGTTATATTTTAAGTGATTTATTTGTTCAACTATTTCTTTAAAATACTTTATTTTTAAAAGATTACAATTAATTTCTAATTTTTCATTAATGAGGCTGAATAGCTGGCCGGCCGCAGAAAAAAAAAACAAAATGGCGGGAAAATGGCAATCATTCGTTGATTTTTTCGAGTTTTGTTTACGTTTCCGTACAACAGAGATTTGTATTAACACGTTATGTTTATCAGATTAAAATAGTGATTTAACGCCTAATTTCATAAGAGAAGAGGCTAAAGCAGTAGTGGACCTTTTACCGCCTAAATCAGAAGAAAGATACCTACTTAAAAACATAGGTACGACGACTCAGGTTTTACAAACTTTTTAGTTTCCTCGTATTCGTAATGAAAAGCACAGTGTTTACCTCGGGGTGAAAGTAACCCATTTAACCTCTTAATCCCCGCGCGAACGCCGGCGTTCGCGCTAATGTCATCGCGCCATCCCCTCGAATTAGCGACCTCGCTTCGCTCGCCCGCCAACTCCTTCTCGGGACGAAATGAGTTACTTTCACCCCTAGTGTAACAATGTACTATTATAATATGCTTATAAGTCGCGGTACGGTAGGTCACACATCAAGAATATTCCAGAGAGCTCCAACACAACGGTGCGCTCAGTGGCTCCTGTGGCCTACCCGAGACCAGCTCCACGGTGCCATATTAATCCATTGTAAACCATATTACATAGTACCTACCTACCTATACCAAATTTTAGTTCAATCAGATATTAGGGGTTACTGTTTTTAACTCCATTTGTATGATTTGCACTAAACAAACAGACATACAAACATTGCTAGTTTAATAAAAAATAGGAATAGTACACGATAAGTTTTGTTGCAGTTTGTAACTGAAGACAGTAGACCGATGCTCGCTTGTTTCATCTGCTGCACTAAACTAAAGCAATGCTGCCAACTGCAGAGTAAACGCCTGCAAGCCGAAGAGCTGCTCACTCAGATGATGAATGAGGATTATGAAGTGAGGTATTATTTAGTATAACATACTAAATATTCGTGTAGCGCTCCGTCCCATGGAACCCCCTCGTCTAATACTATCGTTATCTTTCCACAGCCAACTTCTTCAATAAACCTATACCACTTAGAGTTTTGCAAAGGAGTTGCTCAATCATTTAAGGAGCTGGAGCACATGCGTATAATTGAAGAATGTCCAACAGAAAGCGATGTGGTCAAAGAAGAACTACCAGCTGTTTGTGAGAGACTAAATGATGTTGAGTCAAAGTGCATAGGTTATATGAAATTACTTGTGTTTAAGTCTTATTTTGATCCTAAATTAATGAAACACACTAACATATAATTGTATATTGATATTTTCAATTATCGGTTTATGATGCTTTTCAACCAAAGTTGTGTCTAGTAGCGAGACGGAGCAAAGCGAAGAAAATTCTTCGCCCGCATCTCTCGCACACATTCCTCACCCACATCTCTCGCGGTCTTGCATATTTTTTTTGGAAAATCACCAATAAGTGCCTGTTAAATACTTATTGTCCTCATCCTAATACATGTGATGCGGGCGCATCATGTCTTCCTCGCCATACTTCTCCACTAGTCCTCAACTCCGTAGACACGTTCTCTATCACACAGTCCATCCATCGTATGGTTTAAAATATAAAGCATTTGTTATAAATATGTTGTCATGTATCTATGTACATTGGTCGATATTACATTGATTAAGACTGTTCCAATATAATTGTTATAATCAAGAATAAATGTAGGTTTTTCAGTTTTTTTTTTCTTTTACTGTTAAAATGTTTAAGAACCTGCTTTCTGAAATATTGATAAACCAATATAGGTATCTAGTTGTAATAATCAAGAATAAATGGAATATTTTCAGTTTTTTCTTTTACTGTTAAAATGTTTAAGAACCCGCTTTATGAAATATTGATTTCTAGCAAACTATTAGGTAGGTATATGCCTACTTATTGAGACCGTTCGTTCGTAGTGGCTTAGGGGAAGCCTATGTCTAACAGTGGGCGTTTAGCGGCTGAAATAAAGAAGATGAAAGCTGGGTAAGAAACGCAAATCGCATATCGACATAGCACACGAATCTGCTGACATGTGGGATGTAGATTCTGTTGTCAGTGTGCCAACTGTCGTTAGTAGATGGTGTCCTCCAAGAGTGTTGGAAACTGTGCTGTATTGGCTATGTGGCTAGTCTCAAGCATAGTGATACAATGTATTTGACGCCAGTCAGTCCGTGGCGATCGGACAGTTCATGGAAGCGTATGTTAGTCTTAGTGCGAATATACACCGCTAAATTTTAATCGTTTTAATCCCGTGGAGAGTCGATCCGGTACATGAAACACTTTCAATTTGTAAAGATAAAATTAAAAAATAAAGTACCTTTTTTTCAAAACTCGTATTAATTTACGCATGTACGAAATTAATTCCTGACAATAATGACAGACACAATTGAAAGACAATAGGTGCGCGAACGCCGGCGTTCGCTTGGGGTTTAATGAATTAAGAAAATGTCAGCTGAGCGAGTTCAATGACCTGTAGGTAGTTTATACGCAACGCCGACTATTACTAAAGGTCATTGAACTCGCTCAGCTGACGTTTTCTTAAAGAAATTAATTTCGTACATACCTACGTAAATTAATACGAGTGTTGAAAAAAGGTATTTTATTTTTTATCTGTACAAATCGATAGTGTTTCATGTACCAGATCGACCCTCCGTGGGATTAAAATGATTAAAATTTAACGGTGTATAGGTATGTACGTGTCACTGTGTTGGTGACCCGTATAATACTCCATTAGGCAGTACAATAGGTACATGTGGCGACGAAGACAAAATGAGTAGGTATAGCATAGCGTAGTCGACTTTATAATGTTCCCACTGGTGGGACTCAGGCCTCCTCTCTAGGAGACGGAATGGGCCGTAATCCACCACGCGGGCCCAGTGTGGGTTAGTGGATGTCACGTCTTCGAATTTTTGGTTCTAGGACATGTCGGTTACTAACAAGTCGGGGCCGTTACCTTTCGGCCACCACTGGTCTCAATGAAATGAGTACACAATAATAATATAAAAAAAAAGGAAAATGGTTAAATAGTCAGTTTCGGAAGACAACTCGAGCCCCGGTATGAAGGCTAGAAGGAGTATCTCCCGCTCCGCCCTAGAGCGGGGGTTGTCATTGGATGATATTTCCCACCATAAAAAAGGTGATAAAATTAAGTAAACAAGTCACTCCTCCAGGTGCCTGTAAAATCATGGATCGGTTGTTTTTTAACGTTAATTATTGGTACTAACACAGTTGCATCTCGGCGTATCTAATGATTGTAGAATATTTTGCTAGTATGACAATATAATTTGTGTGGTGGACTTAACCCCAGTGAGGAGGTCGGTACTGTCGCGGGTTCTACCATAACGGCTGCACAGTCCTCGGAACAGTTCAACCCGATATTTGAGGTACGCTGCCTCCCTGGTTCAGTCGTCACATACGTCACCACGCAATCCTGAATACGTAATATGACAACGAAGTAGTTACGTCGGAGGACCTCGGTAGTGGGCACCGAAGAGAAATAAAACACAATCTTCAGACTTGAAAAGGTTCTTCGGAGTTCGACTTCAGCTTCCCTTTCTTATGTTCTTACCTCATCTGTAGCTAGCTTGCGACTGACAATCGGCCATTATACCGCGCTAAGTTACAGTTGCCATCACGGATCTTGAACGCTCGGCGTCAGATTGGGGATCGCTTTGCGCATTCCATACATTGGCGAGCTAATCGTCTTCGTTGTTAGATATATGCAGCAACGCAGTAAACGAATGAGGAGTGACGGCTATGACGCGATGGCGCGGCCAGCCAATCACTGACACTCCCCGCCCCCGCATCGCACTTCGCACCACTAAAGAGACCGAATATTTGACTTCTGCGCAAGTGTTACAGATCCGTAATGGCGACTGTGCGTTGTGAGACAATTTTTCATTTTTAATTTTGCGTCAGCCGAACTCTTTCCGACGCCTTTATTTACTGATTCCTTTACGTAATCATGACAACATACATATCAAAATGTTCCTTTCGGTCCATACATTATAATAAAACAATAACAATTGACACATATTGACATACAAACATTGTTAAAAATATTAGTTCGACTGCATTCGTGAACACAAAACTTACAATAATTTCTCTAATTGGATTCTAACTGTTGTATCACTTTCTAGTTAATTCCTAACTAAATACACAAAGTTCTGGCAACTTATACATTAAATTAAAGGTTACATTCAAAATATTATTAAAATCAAAATCATTTATTTCAAATAGACCATTTGCAGGCACTTTTAAATAGTCAAATGTCGGTCAGTCCAAGAAAAGTGAAGCTAAATTGCACGTTCCAATACGTAGGTCTCTATGGAGAAGAACGTGCAAGAAACTCCATGGACACTCTTTTTAAAACATATTAATTATATAACAAACGTCGCGAACATTT
The DNA here is from genome assembly GCA_929112965.1 of Mythimna albipuncta. Lineage (NCBI taxonomy): Eukaryota > Metazoa > Arthropoda > Insecta > Lepidoptera > Noctuidae > Mythimna > Mythimna albipuncta. The sequence continues at coordinate 11,382,813 of OV815985.1, forward strand.
CAAATTGTCGTCCTTTCCACATCCTAGCAAAATAAAATCTTATGTTACTACTAACAGGTTCTATTAAACTTAAAAACACTAGTCAACGTCATTAAAACTCATCAACAACTGATAACAGTGAGATACACCAGCGCGTTTTAACTCTGGGTCTTGACTTTGCCCCCGGCAATCCGTTTTTTTTTTACCTTCTCCTTTTTCCCTCTCTCTTCTCCTCTATTGCTTCCCCCCTATTTTTCTTTTCTCCCTCTCTGCGCTGGGTCGGTAGCCCGGTAGCCACGACTTGTACTCCTTAATGATCATTGACTGTTAACTTTGCAATTACTTACTAAGTCAACGTGTTACTATCCGACCGCGACCGGTCGTTGGCAGCGCTCGCCAGAGCGTAACGCCTTCACACCTACACCTACCTAACTTATGGCGTATGGTCCCTTGAACCATCTGGCCGAAATTATGTGAACGTAACTCTCGCACTCGCCTAGGCGGCAGTACGCAAATCTGTGCATTTATTTGCGGCCAGCAGCGCCCGGAAATCGCTTCAAATCCATTTTCTCTGCGAGATATTGATTGATTTTCATGTATATGCAATGTTCACTTTGAAGAATATTTAACAACCAATTATTCGAAGGAGTAGGGAAAAGTTGCGAAATTGCTAAATATTTTTTTTTGACAAAAGTATTAATTGCACGAAAAAATCAAATGTTAATATTATTGTTCATGGATATATGATAAACATATATTATTGTTCTTGAATATATGATAAACATATATTTTTTTCATACCATTTGACCTAGCCGTTACGGAGGAGTAGGCCTCAGAAAATCACTGTTTTATGGCACTTTTCGGGCGTTTGGCCCTTAACCATAAGGCCTACTACTAATTAGTTTACAAGATACATAATTGATGTCAGAACAGAGACCCTGTCCTAATTCATATTCTGTCTATACTTTACGAAAACATTAAATCTTCAGAAATGGAAAGTATAGCAACACAAACTTCCTCACGTCTAGTAAGAGCGTCCCGCGGTCGTCTACCGCCACAATATTTGAATAGTGCATCTCTTTCGCACTCGAAAGCGTAACAGACTCGCCAGTAACGTCTTCACGGCGGATGCGCCTTGGGAATTTTTATGTTACCGAAGCATTTTACCCCCCTGAGAAATGTATCCCTCATAAATGTTATTCTATCTAAAATCAGACTTTAATAACTAAACATGGTAATTAAATACATTTTTCTAAACCTAATTAACGAAAAATTTTATAAGACAAAATTATTATCCTAAACTTACGAACATAACTAAAATCTACATGCGTACAAGGTGGTCCCGGCCGCTGCTCGCGCCTTGATCACGCAAGGGATCCTCGTCACCGACAGTACATATACTTTGATCGAACAGTTCACTGCTAAGAATAAAATTTTAACAAACTAAATTACTATAAAACTCCTGAGTAAAGGAGTGTCATCCACGAGTATTTTGATCACGCGACTTTACATATCTCGGTTAGTTAACCGATGAGCTAACTGTCGCACCAGAGAGCAGGGGCGGCTGGGTCTACAGCTTGCTGTTACGTAGTTACGTTCTCAAGCAGCGACTCCATCTACGATTGCACCATACATGTTCATGACAGGCCTGTTGGTCTAGTGGTTAGTGACCCGACTGCTATGCCGGAGGTCGTGGGTCCGATTCCCACCCAGGACAAATGTTTGTGTGATGAGCACGATCATTTGTTCTGTGTCTGGGTGTAATTTATCTATAATATGTATGTATTTAGAAATATATAAGTATGTTTATCAGTTGTCTAGTACCCATAACACCAGCTCTGCTTAGTTTGGGACTAGACGGCGCTGTGTGATAGTTGTAAAAAAAAAAAAAGATAGCGCGAACACCTATAGTAACGGATACAGAAGCTCAATTTGGTAGCGCTTGCAAAGCTTGTCTCTTGTTAGTGCGCACAGTTCTATTCGGATTGTGTTTGTGATTCAATTGTATCAACGTGCACGGTTTCGGATGCCTTTGGAGAGCATAGAGAACATGACTACGATGTCAGGGCCCCAAGTCTGCTATTTTATAAATTCGTCACTCCAACACGATCCCGTTGTCATTTTGCTAAAAGTTTGTAATCTGCTAATTCATAATGATCGATCATTGATCGGTCAATGGTCTTGTAATAGAATTTTGGTAGAATGATAATTTCGAGCATATTAAAACCAATAACTGCACAATAACGTTCTAATGGTAAAACACTGATCAAATAAACTGTCAAAGTTTTAGCAGATTACCGCAAACGTCAAATATTAATTTGTCAATATGTACGAGATTACCATTCTATGCCATTTCTTTCAATGGAGTGTCATTGGTTGACCATTGGAAAGTCATAGTGACGCCATTATATTAGTAGATTACCAAACTTGTCAAAATCGACAATTATGACATCAGTGATAGACCATTCTGACACTATTGTAATAGCAGACTTGAGGTCCAGGTCGTCTGTTGAGTAGACGCAAGGCAAGACACTCATGATGAAGCGCCTTATCGCATGATTTACATTGAATAAAGCTTTTATTTGTACATTCAGTGATACAGCATCCCCATTTATGTGGTAATTATGACATTTTTAAGTCTGATTAGTAAATTCTATGACTTCCAAAAATGCGAATGCCGAAGATGATTTAATTATCAATAGTTAACACAGATCACATTCTTAACTTTTATAAGGCTTGTCGCCAGTGTGCGTACCAATCTGTTTTATTACCTTTCAATCGTGGAAATTACAGACACAATAGAAAGACAATAGTTGCGCGAACGCTGGCGTTCGCTCGAGGTTTAATGAATTAAAGCCTCGTGACTAAAACAAAGTTGACATTTTACACATTTGGAAGATTATTTGCCAGTGTGCGTACGAATGTGCTGTGTTAAATAATCTTTCCGTAAAAAAGACATTTGACATTTTTCACATTTGTAAGGTTTTTCGCCAGTGTGTGTACGAATGTGTTGTGTTAAATGATTCTTCCGTTTAAAACAAAGCTTACATTCTTTACATTTGTAAGGTTTTTCGCCAGTGTGCGTACGAAGATGTAGTGTTAAAATACTCTTCTGACTAAAACCAATCTGACATTTTTCACACTTGAAAGGTTTCTCGCCAGTGTGCGTACGAAGGTGATTTTTCAAAGTACTCATATGACTAAAACATAGGTGACATTTATCACATTTGTAAGGTTTCGCCCCAGTGTGCGTACGAATATGGCATGTTAAAATACTCCTCTGGCTAAAACAAAGCTGACATTCTTCACATTTGTAAGGTTTTTCGCCAGTGTGCGTACGAATGTGTTTTGTTAAATAAGTCTTCTCGCTAAAACAAAGCTGACATTCGTCACATTTATAAGGTTTCTCACCAGTGTGCGTACGAATGTGTCTTGTTAAATGATGCTTCTTATTAAAACAGCTCTGACAGACATCACATGTGAAAAGGTTTTCCCCAGTGTGAACACGAATATGTTTTATTAAATCCCTCATGTTATTAAAACAACGCTCACAAATATCACACTTGTGTGGTGTTTCACTAGTGCGTATACGAGTGTGTTTTGATAAATTATGTTTTTTAATATTATTACGACTATTTGTTTCTGAAGTAGTATCACTAACACTAATATCAACCCGTGGTGTTGTATTAGTTACAGGTTCTTGGAATTCCGGAATAAGTTTGGACGTACGACTTGACGTGTTCCGGCTAACTGTAGTGCCCGACTCTTCATTCTTCTTTTGTTCTGTGACTACGTCTTCTAGATTTGTTCCTTGCGTGAGCAGTTTTTGTTTCTTCGCAACGGCCGTCCCTGTGATTTTAAATCAAGTAAGCGCCAAATTCAAAACAGAATCAAATTAAAGGATATTGAATGGTTTTCACGGTGAAAGGAAACATCGTGAGAAAACCGGCATGTCTTAGAACTAAAAATTCGAAGACATGTGACATCCACCAACCCGCACTGAGCCCGTGTGGTGGACTCCTTGAGAGAAGGCTTGAGTCCCAGCAGTGGGAACATTAAAAAGGCTGATGATGATGATGAATGGTTTTCATTAGAGCCGAAGACTTATTTTTGTAGGTTTTTAAATATTATTGATCAAGTTGCGCTAGATCGGTGATACAACACGAATCTGCCAGATTCATGACCTTCAATTTACTTTTTAGTAACTAAGCTGCGAGCGTTTCATTACACGACTTTTCCATTTGTTCGTGTGGCGCGGGCCACACAGAAGAGACGTAAGACTAGGACGCGTCGCGGACGGGGCGGAGACGAGACGCGGACGCGAATTTTTAAATTATATAGAAGGGACGGGGCGTGACTGCACGACTGCGTCGCGTCTCCGCATTCAACAGTCTGATTTTGACAGGACGACATGTCTTCTTCGCGGCGCGGCTGGCATATCACCCCGCACCCCGTCTTCGCCCCCACCGCATCCCGTCCTCGTCTCCGCTATGCCCGCGCCCCGTCCCTTCTGTATGTTTTGCGTCGCGACGCTTCTATACATTTTGTATGAAAGGGACGCGGTAGAGACAAATGTCCGCGCCCCGTCTGCGTCTTATGTCTCTTCTGTCTGGCCCACGCCGTACAAGTTCAGTATTTAATTGAAACAACATAGCACTTTAAGGACTGGAGTAAAGTAAATGAAAACGTCAGAACTTCAGAAGTCCCACACACAGACCTGCTGTGTTGTGTCTGCAATCAGTGTGCAGTACTTTAAGCAGATGTGCTGCTAGACATCTTTTTTTTTATGGTTGGAAAAAATCATCCAATGACATCCCCCGCTCCTGGGCGAAGCGGGAGATAGTGTCACTCTTACTGACTAAAAGACCCACCCCGTTCCTTCTAGCCTTCATACCGGGGCTCGAGCGCCCTTTCGGATAATCCTGGCCCCAGTTACCGGATGGCCGGACAGCGAGCTACCCATTGGTCACTGACCGCAAGCCCGCGCCTACGGTGGCCGGAAATCGGGATAAGAATCCCGGCGGCGGCGGCGGCAATAACGCAGTTGCCTGATGCGTTCGGCCTCCTCCTTTGCGATTATTACTGCTTCGCAGAAGTCAGTGACCGCCTGCAACCAAGGCCCGGCGCGAGAGGTCTCCGCCGCCGATCGCCCCCACGAGGGCACGGCGATGCTCTGCCCAAGCAGGGCACACCTCGACTGTGTGCTCCACCGTGTCCTCCGGGCATTCCACACAGTGGCGACACCCGGGCGTCACCTCCGCATGAATCCGGTGCAGGAAACTCCCGAACGAACCATGTCCGGTAAAGACTCGGAAGGTAAGGACGCCGTGAGGTCTTTCCAGCCACGCCTCAAAGAGGGGACTTACCGCCATGATTGTGGCGTGCCCAGCACTAGGTTGCGATAGTCGTTGACGCCTTTTCACCATGAGATCCCGCCGGAGCTCTGTCCGCCATGCCGTGACCTGTCGCGGCAGCGGACTTTCACCCCGGCGTTGCATCTCCACGCGCATGTCGTGCATGTGTGCAAGGACTGTTGCCTCCAGATCCCACGGTGGTAGGCCAGCCAGAAGGTTCGCCGCTTAGCGGGAGACCGTGCAGTAACCTCGCACCATCCTTATTGCCATGACCCTCTGGCAGGCGTTCAGCATGGCCGCCGGTTGCGTTTTCAGCGACGGCGCCCACACCGACGACTTACCGCCATGATTTTGGCGTGCCCAGCTGTGAGACATCTGGCAGTAGGAGTGTACTCTCAGTGAGAGCAACTACTCGAGGTGTAGCAGAGTGTTTGTGCTGCTCAAGAGAGTACACCCAGGACGCCTGAAGTTGTCTTGGTAAGTTCTTGTTTTCAAACCAGTCGGCCTGTTCGCTCACACAATGATTCACTAACTAGTACTCACGTGTCGTGTCACTGGCTCTTCGCTTCTCCCTCGATACTTCTTGTTCTTCTTCAACTCCTGTTTTCAATTCCATCAAAGGCACATCATCCTCTGAATCTGTCTCAGAACAATGTAGTGCTGGTGTGTATTCTACAACTGAATAGCTGATGGTCACATTTTGCATTTCAACATCTGTAAAAAGAAGAATTGCCTAAAAATAATCGACATTTTGTTAATTGAAGTAATACATTTCATTTTGATCTCATTATCATCATTAGTATTTTCTATTCTCAAAAACGTACCATCACTTGGATGTTCCTCGTCTGGCTCCGTGACATCATCTAGTCTCTCACAAACAGATATACTGATATTCTCTACAGAAGTTACTGTAAGCCCACTGGAATGCTCTCGCTGACCTCGGTTTACTAAAGGATTTTGCTGCCAAATGTTATTACATTATTAAGTAAAGATATTGTGGTACATAAACAAGCACAAAAAATATTCATTGATAGGTAGTCATTTAAACGAGCCTCTACAAATAGCAATAATAATAATAATAATCTTTATTCAGGTCAAAGTACCAACCCATTTTCAAAATATTAAACCATTAAATATCAAAACACAATTGAAACCTAATCACAAACCACCTAGCCACATTATATTAAAATAATCAAAACAAGGTCATTAAATTAAAATAAAATTAATTAAAATCAATATAAATTAAAATCAAATTAAACAAATTAAAATCAAATTAAACAAATTAAAAACAAGATAAATCTAAATTAAAATCAAATTAAATAAATTAAAATTACAATCAAAGGAAATAATTATGACAGTAGTGGAATCAAGATACACTAGGTATGTGCTTAAGAGATACCACTTCTAGGCCCATATTAATAAACAACTCCATCCTCCAGTATGATAACATTTGATGCCCGATTAATAATATGAAGTCAAAAGCTCAAGATCAATGCTAATTAATATACATAATAAGAGTAGAGAATGTTAAGTTACCCGTGCTTACAACATGAACAATTACATCACATTGACCGAAGTTTAAAATAAAAAAAAAATCATCATGTTAGGTTACTGATACATCATAAGATCAACTTTAATTAATAGTGATATGTGTGTGTGTGTGTGTGCTGTGTGTGTATTATGAAGTAGTTTCCTACTTGAGATTCACATAAGTAATGAAAACTGTAACGATATCGTAGCGATTTAGTCGTTTAGACCATTTCCGTATTCACATCCATCAATCGAATTTGGACAGCATAGATTTTAAAGTCGTTTGAAATTCTTCTATTTAAAAAAAAAAAAAAAACTGCATTACATTATTCTGGTAGAATACTTATTAATGTAACTGGAAATAAGTCAACAGATCGATCGTGAATACTGCTTTTGGATAGGACTTTGATCGAATGACTTTAAAACTTCAACGATATTTGGCTCGTTTGATTTTACGTGAATCAGGCTACTGTTTGCTTACCCCTCACGAACATTTCATTCAACTTTTTGATATGTTTTACTTTTGAACGGAAATGAACAGAAGGAAGCACATGAGCCATAAAATAGCATCACAGCACTTTATAGTAATAATTAACTCAAAATATTTACTAACACCAAGTATCGCACTATCCAGTCCCGGTCAGACTACACTCCTGATCTGACATCTCAAGTGTGCTGATTATTGTAAACTTAACAGTCAAGTTTTATTTAATAATCAGTTAACACTCGGCTGATGTAAGCCTAAGCCCAAACTTAAGCGTAAGCTTGTGAACCTCATTTAGTAATACGATCAGGATCTCAAGCTCGGTATCAAGAGATCATGGGCTGAGGAACTTTTATTATTATAGGCCTCACACATACAGAATGCTCTTATAAGTAGTGGAACACCTCACCTCATTCATCATCTGAGCAAACAGCTCTTCTGCTTCCAGACATTTTCTCCGCAGTTGGAGGCATTGCTTTAGTTTAGTGCAGCAGATGAAACAAGCGAGCATCGGTCTACTGTCTTCAGTTACAAACTGTAACATTACACATATCAATTGACTTAGGAATGGAATACTTCTCATACAATACATTCAATTTTTATTTTCAATGTTGTAAGAATGTTACTTATATTTCTGTTCCAACGCAATTAAATTATCACTATTAGTAAGCGTTTCTGATTAAGAAGTGTTGTTATGTGAACCAATACAAACCGAGTCTGGTTTAATGGTGCAAAAAGAAACCAAAACCGTAAAAAGACTATTAGGAAGAAGAAATAAAAAAAAATTGTTAAGCTGTCCCAGTAATACTGACTACAGGAAAGTTAAATAATAAGATAATATAAGGTACTTACTGGAATATCAGTCAGCGTTGCATATAGTTCATGCAAGTCCTTGTCGACAACTATGTACATGCGAACATTCTCTGCTAAACATATTCTGCACATTCGCATTTTTTCCATTTTTGAATTTAAAAGAACAACTTAGTTAACCTATAAATTTGAAAAACAATGTCGAACATCCGCTGCTGGCGCGGCTTTATCATTCCACGAGTTATCAGTATGTAAATGACGTGTGAATGTGTTATCGCAACACTGAATTCTACTTTATTTATAGATACTAGTGGTCAGTGTATCGTATTTGTGAACTTCTATCGTGAAACTCTTGTAACAGCCGACAGCCGGTCCCTCGTACAGTCCTGGCTGTCCAGGAGTTAGCTACGAATTATCTTAATAATCTTTATTCGAAATATATAAGTTTAAAAGTTCAGTTTTGAACTTGGGAAAAGTGGAAAATAACAATTTGACATCAAGTACACAAATCGACAACAACACATACCGCGTTCCGAATTGCGTCAAAAGCGATTATATCACGAATCCGACTAACGCGCAACGTCACAAATAGTACTCAACAGTCCTTATATTTTGTGACTATTCAATTTGGTCGGATTGGTAACATAACCGCTTTTGACGTAATTCGGAACGGGATAAATGTCAATCATACGACTTACGTCAAACTACAAAAATTTGTTAGGTACCAGCTTTCTGATTAGGATTAAAAAGGTTGACTTGATACGTTTGCTGCCAAATACCTACTATGCAAATATGTACTGCAAAAATATTAAAATGTGTTCATATTCTAATGGTTAAACCTATTTTTTTTGGCCGGCGTTCGGGTCGGCCACTTGACACCTGTTTTTGTTTCGCTTGTCGCATGAAAAAAATATAGGGATATGTCTGTTCATTTTGTTTATTATTGTAAGATGATGACTGTGTGTAGTATTAAATAAAACAGTTATTTTTGTTAAATATGGTTTTATTTTATAAATATGACGAATTTTGTACACACAACTGGGAAATAGTCCATCACACTACTTTCAAGTTCAAATCACTACATAGTATAAAACAAAGTCGCTTTCTCTGTCCCTATGTCCCTTTGTATGCTTAAATCTTTGAAACTACGCAACGGATTTTGATGCGGTTTTTTTTAATAGATAGAGTGATTCAAGAGGAAGGTTTATATGTATAATAACATCCATTAAATAGTGGAGAAGTACGGTTATTTTTGAGGTTTCTTATGTGATGTCGTAAATAATTACATTTTTTCCGCTTACATTGCAAACGCAGGCTGAACCCTACGAGTTTTATCAAAATAATGTACTAAGTGTTGTACACATTGAAAAGGTCTACAGAAAAGTCCGTGATGGTATATGTCTATCTCTTATGGATAACCCACAATAACTTTTTTTTGTCATTTACTTTTTACGACAAATAATGGCTAATTTTCGAAGCGATTTTAACCAATACAGCATTAATCCTTAACCAATTAAATACCTTGAATACATTGTTCATTTAATATAGATCTATATGGCCCTTTACATCGTATGATTTAAGTGAATATTTTCGAAGATATTACAGATTTAAAAATTGCGGGACGTAGCGTTTGCGGCGGTACAGGCCGGGCGGCCGGCCGCCCGATGCGGCAAGAGCGTGCCTCTTCATGGTATAGGGAAAGGGGGATTGTTTTACTCCAAATTTAACGCGTGTGGGCCACGGGCAGTAATGAATAAATCAAACTACTGAATCGATTTTAATCACATAGGCTATATATTTTATACCCTTGCAAAGCCGGAGCGGGCCGCTATGTTTTTATATACAACTTTCACAGTTTTTCTGTAGTGTATTTAGTATCAGCATTGCACCCGTGCGAAGCCGGGGCGGGTCGCTAGTTAGTAATATATTACAAAGTGAATCTACACAAAACCCTACATAATCAGATAGCTTATTTTATACCAATTTCACTAACGTAAAGTTCGTTGAGCTAGGATGCGTATTTTCTGAGATATCGTCGTTTTAGTGAACGCGGTAAAGTCGGGTCGCAGTGTCGGGTTTCGGTACGATCGCCGCCGGGCATTTGCGCGGCCCAGGTGCGTGCCAGTTGACCGGATATACGAGATAAGCCTTAAAAGACTTCAAGAATATTAACAAAAAAAGTAGACTGAAGAGACACTATTCCGAAATGCGAGAAAATAAATAAATTGCGAATCCAACTTAATACGGGTTGTAGAACAAGAGTTAGCTCTTGCGGGCCGACCATAAGACCTTAAAGCAGTATTGTTTTAATATTACATAAGCTTTTCGTACCATACGCCTTCAAAACAACCTTATTACAATATTAAAACAAGATTATTTTCTAAGCGATAATGTGACGTCACTCTTAAAAAGTTCATTCTTTTCGTACTCTGACGGGATTTTTGACCGCTAGCAGTATTGTTTTTACGTCAAATAAGCAGGAGTAAAAAAGTTGCTTGAACGCAGCGGATTTATTATTGTTTTCCAAATAAGTACTATTTAAAGTGTTTTTTGGGACATATAAAGTATTTAAAACTTATTTCGATGCCTAAGAGAGCCCAGTTAATTGTTAAATCTAGTGATTTTTGCCCTTACGTGGGTTATTAATTTATTATTTTATTCTAAATGGCGAACATACCTATAATATGATTTTTTGTTTCTGGAAGTAGATAACTCTGAATTCAACAGTGCACGAACAACAACACAAACAACAAATTATTACACTGGAATACACTGTTTAACTTTACCTTGATTCCATGACGTCCTTAGACAATAATTTTCAAGGATAACATACGCACTTCGTGGGTTCAATTATCCGCTTCGAACACCAACCACTTGAAGACAGATGACCTACTTTAAATATATTTAAGCACTTGAAAACTATTTTAATATTTCAAAATCGGTTCGCACTCAACAAATCAACACTGATAAGAATCTTGTTAATGTAAACATACGTTCCGAATTCTGAATACGATTCACACTAACTTGCAACTAAAATTAAATGTTAACGTAGTCGCTCGCAGCTTTTTTTTTCTACTTTATTAATGTAAATTCTTTAAGTTATTACGTCCTTTTTATGAAAGTTACTTAGATCGTTTTAAATATATATTTAAAAAGGACATTTTTTGAGTTCAATGTATTCTGTTGGTTCTCAATGAACTAGCGATTCAAACAAACATGTGAAAGAGACAACGCTATACAGATCTATATAGCGCGTATCTTTTCTTTTTAGCAGGGAATAGACAAAATCTTTAAAATCGTTCATTCTTTCCCAGTCCTTAGCAGGAATACAATCATACTGAGCGATTAAGTTCATGGTACGAAATGAAGTAATATAACTTTAAGATGGAAACAAAACGTTCCTGCAATAAGATTGTTTTATAAATGTTTATGGTTGGACCCTTGGTCTGCAACCTGGTGGCAACCTGTATAAGTTAGTTTATTTCATTTCATTTCATTTATTTATTTGCATACCATAATGTGATCAAAGATGTTACAATAGGCTTAGAGCTAAGGAACATTTATGGACCCTGTAAGGGCACAGCAACATAGGTAAAAATTAAATCATTAAATAAAATTAAAATAATCAAATAATACATCAAAATTAAATTAAATATCAAAATCAAATAGAATATTAAAATAATCAAAGAAAATAATCAATATCAAACATTAAAATAATAAACAATGTCAAAACCTACAATTAAACTCAAAAAATCAAAATGAAACATTAATCAAATTAATAGACATCAAATTAATAAATAACGTTAAACTTATAATCAAATTAAAATCAAATAAAATTCATATGTAACAAAATTAATAAACAATGTCAAATTTATAATAAAATTAATATTGGTAAAGTCAAAACATTAAAATCAAAATAAAATAATCAAATAATACATCAACATTATATAAAATATCAAAATCATACTAAGAGTTTCAAATCGTTTCAAATAAAGGTATCAAAATCAAACATTACACAAATAAAATAATCAAAGCTAAATGAATTATTATGTGTGCATAAAAATAATAATTAAAGTCAGAACGTTTAATCAAATTAAAATAATCAAGTAAATTCAAATATAACAACAAAATAATAAACAATGTCAGTATAATAATAAAATTAAAATAGGTAAATGTAGAAATAATTTTCATTTAAATAGTTAAAATTTATTGCAATTTCAGTTTATCATTCATATATTTATTTATGTTAATAGGAATAGCTTTAATTTATTAATAAATATATTATATCCATTTATATTCTTCAATTGTTCTGGTAGCTTATTATATATCTTTATTGACTTTACATATGTACTTGACGAATGCATTTTAAGTCGTGAAGTTGGAATGTTTAGTCTGTTTTTATGTCTTAGAGTAAATCTGTTTTGTATATCTTCTCTTTTTGTGTATAATTCGGGATATTTGCGTACGAATTTACAAATTTCAAATATATAAAGACAAGGTAAGGTCAAAACTTTCAGTTCCTTAAAGTGAGGCTTACAGCTGTCAGTTTCATCTATGTTGAGTAGAATTCTCATAAGCTTTTTTTGCATGGTAAATAATGCGGGCGCGTCGGTACTATTACCCCACAAGATGATACCATACTTGAGCCATGAATAAGCGTACGCGTAATACGTGACCAGTGCTGTTTTAAGGTCTGTAGTTTTTTTGATTTCGCGGAGTGCATATGTGAATCTAGATAACTTCGTCCTCAATTTTTGGACATGGGACTTCCAATCTACGTGTGAATCTATGTCCAAGCCTAATAAAGTAAACTTACTAACAGTTTCTAGTTTAATGTCTTTATAACTATAATTTATGTCTAATGGTGTTTTTTGTCGAGGGTAGAATGTCATTATTTTGGTTTTAGTATAATTTATTTCCAGGTTATGTTCCGTCATCCAATTAGTGGTATCGTCAAGTATGGAGTTTAATTTATCATTAAGGTTGGTATTTGAGTCATATGTAGCTATTATCGATATATCGTCTGCAAACAAAACGCAGGGTTCTTTGATATGGTTTGGAAGGTCATTTATATAAACAAGAAATAGGAAACAGCCAATTACGCTTCCTTGCGGGATAGAGGCTTTGATTGGTATATTATTCGATCGGAATAATTCTATTTCGTTTGTTTTTTTATTGTAATATTGCACTTCTACAAGTTGTTCTCTGTTTTGTAAGTAAGAGGCAAACCAATCATTTAGCTTAGCTCGCAGCTCGCAGTTGCCGCAGTTGTCCACACTTGTGTGCAGACTACCGTTGAAAATTGTGAGAACAACACATTGTGCTTTTTTGTTTTGTTTTTTTAGCATGTTACATAAAAAAAATAACTTATGATATAATTTGAAAAGAATCAGAATTCTTTCAAATTTTTCTTTTGATGTTTGAAAAATATAAACAAATTTTATTAAAGTTCAGTTTTATTGCAAAAAAACATGAAAAATATAAGGTAAGTGAATGAACACACCCCAGTAAATGAACAAAACACAGTTTATTCAAAAAAATAAGAAATTGAAATATTTCTACCCAATGACGTATTTTTTTTTCGTAATTACAGCTCTATTTTCTATTATTATGACAATCTTCAATTCATAATTATGTTACTGTTCGTTTCAAAACGGCAAGCGTTTAAAGTTAGCAGTGTAGTGTAAAAATATTTTTGTTCAAGCAAGAATTTAGGACTCGGGGTAGACATAAAATTTTTGATATCAAATTGTGGCCGTAATTTAAATATGTACTATAAATTTTTTTATTTATATGTCTGAAATCTATTACAATGCCATTCTAGCCAGTTTTGTGTTAATTATTCGACGTCCCAGCATTGGAAATACAAAACGTTTGAAATCCTGTGAATGAACGGGCGTTCATTCACTGGACAAATGCAAATTTCATATTTTTTTTGAAATATGTAATTTATTTTTATGCCAAAATGTTCATATTTTGGGAGCCGTAGGTATAAACAATCTATTTCTGATCTTTAGGCCAGTATTGGGACAGGTGTGTTCATTTATTGGTTCATAAAATCCATTGAATAAACTAACATTTTTCACCATGTTCAATTATTAGCTTTCGTCGTGATAATGTAACCATTAACTGAACACAATATATTCAGTTAGAAATCATCCTTTTAAGATCTATTTATTGTTACATAAATTTTTCTTTTATTGTACCTTTATATCACCATAAATTTCCATAAAAATAAATGCGAAAGGTTTCGATATACCTACCTACCCAAGAAAATTTAAAAGAAGCTCTTAATTCTGTCACCTTCCGTCTTGCTCATTTTAACGCAAGATACTGATTTAATTGTTCCTACTGAGCTGCATTGACTGTTTTTAATTATATTACTAATTTATCCACTGCGAATCTAGGAAACGACCCAAAAGCTGGCTTGACTTGTCGAATCAAGCCAGTTTTTGAGTCGTTTATCGATTCGGGTCGGTTATCGTTCGGTCTATACCGAAAATATCGTGCGAGACTAGGCTGGCTCTGAAGCAACGTAAAAACCACAAGGCATTGGGTGAGGAAAGAATTACGGCCGAACTGCTGAACGCGGGTGTAAAACCGATCCTTAAAGCTCTTCAGAAGCTGTTCAATTACGTCATAATCAAGGGGAAAACGCCACAGCAATGAAGCAGAAGTGTAGTAATACTCTACTTTAAGAAGGGCGACAATGCCTTGTTTAAGGATTATTCATACATCCACATCTGAGCAATGTGTACAATCTGTTTTCCGGAATCTTCATAAACTGTATCGCGCGTAGGTTTGGCGACTTCTAGCCTCAGGATGGAAAAGGTTTCAGCACCGTAGACCACATACATGCACTGCAGCAGGTTATATGGAAGATCGAGAAGTATAATCTGCCTCTCTGCTTAGCGTTTGTGGACTACGAGAAAGCCTTTGGTTTGATCGAATCTTGGGCTGTATCGCAGTATTTCCCAAGTCAACCTGGCATCGTTGCCAGGTTGACTATAGCGGTACATCGAAGTACTGAAGTATTTGTACGAAAATGCCACCATGTCAGTCCGACTTCAGAAACCTCTAAACTTATCCTTCTGCTGCGGGCTGTGAGACAGAGAGGCGTCATTTTTCAGAAACTATTGACGGCATAATAGAGGAGGTCTTCAAGGACCTAGATTGGAGAGAGATAGGCATTAATGTCAATGACGAGTATATCACTCACCTTCAATTTACCGATGATATACCTAATGGTCATAGCTGAGGCTATTGAGGCCCACAGAACAAAATTTGGTAAAACGAGTAGAGCTTCAAAAATACTGGGTCTCAAGATAAATTTGGACAAAACCAAAGTCTTGGTAAACAACCATTTAGAACCCGCTCATAGCAAGATCAGAGACTCTAAACTCGTAAATTGTAGACAATTACATTTACCTGGAACAGATGGTTCCAGGTACCTACATGGTTCTAAAACGTGGTCAATTCACAATTAGCCTCATCAGAAGGCTTAAAGTCACTGAAAAGACAAAGGAGAGGGCTATTCTCGGAATTTCTGTGCGTGATCGAATCAGGAACGAAGATATCCACAAGAGAAATAAAGTTCCCGACATAGCCTGAAAAGGCAAGTCACATTATTCGTAGAACAGATGGTGAATAAAGCTGAAATGGAACCTTTCGTGGGTTAGAGCGAGTGGCTACCGTATACTGGAATACGCAGCATCGGTAGGCGTTCCACAAGGTGGACCGATGACTTGATGATTTGAAGGATTTTACTTTTATTTAATGAATAATAATGTTTGTAATAGATTTAGAGGCAGAGGACATATGTTCGTTTTTTAACTTTTTCTGGGGTTAAATATGTTACAAAAACAAAGATTTTTTGAACTATTACACAAACAAAAATTGTGTTCATTTACTGGATTTACTCTGTTCATTTACTAGAAATTTTCGTTCATTCACTGGGGTTTTAGGGTATTTTTCAATTTATTGCTAAATATCTAAAAATGTATCCAGGTTATATCGTAAATCTAACTTAAAAACAATTATTTAATATATTTACATTAACAAAATATAGATTTGGACCGTATACCTTAGAGATAACATAGTTTAATTATTTTTTTGAAGTTCGAAAATCGCTTAAGTGTTCATTCACTGGAGCACTTACACTATTACTTATCAGTGTTTTTCAGTGTTTTTTGTTTTACATTGAAAACGGTTGTAATTTTTTTTAAGTTTTTTATTTTATACTTTTTAGTCATGGTAACATTAAAAAATACCCCTCAGCCAAATTTAAATAGCTTGAAGAGTGCATCTAATAATAATTCTAATAATCCCAAACAATTTCCGGCTTCTTCATCTGATTAGTTCGATATATCCCCGCCCCCTTTTCTTTCAGTCAGCCATCACACTTAGGGTGAGTTGCACCATTTAACTATTACGATAACCAAACCACAACCAGCCGTGAAACGACCGCCTATTGGTCAATTCGACGATTTGACAACTGTTAAAGGCTTTGTTATCGTTATAGTTAAATGATACAACTCACCCTTAGCAATTTTACTTGTTACGACAGTTCTACTGTGTCCTATGAGAAGTTTTGTTCTCTAAATTTTTAGGGTTCCGTAGTCAACTAGGAACTCTTATAGTTTCGCCATGTCTGTCTGTCCGTCTGTCTGTCTATCTGTCTGTCCGTCCTCGCTTAATCTCTGTGAACGTTAGCACTAAAAAGCTGAAATTTGGTACCAATATATATATCAATCACGCCGACAAAGTGGTAAAATAAAAATTGGAAAAAAATGTTTTATTAGGGTAGCCCCCTATACAGGAAAAGTTTTTAACCAGTGCGCAAATTTTGACATGATAAACTTGAATATATTTTAATAAACACGTATTTTTTATTTTGATATGTGTTTATAGTAAAAAATAAAGTTATCGCTTACGAGACTTATTTACATAGAAATTTATTTTATGGTCGCTTGCCAGTCGGGCGCCCGGTTGACCGACTCATGCGTCGACTGGTCGCCCGACCGGCAAGCTGGTATCAGCTGAGTTGTAGGTAAGTACTTATGTGCGTTCGCTCGATGCGACGGCGCCGACGTAAGTACCTACGCGGTGCGGTTACTGACCGCAATTTCGTGCTACTTTTTTAAGTTTAGGTAATTCCAATTTTTCCTTCATACTTTCATGGGCTTAGGACCATCAAAATGCAGAAAATAAATCAAGTAATAATTTTTACATTCAAATTAAAACATTTATGTATGATAATTACTCATGATAAAATTTGAATTGAAAAAATTGCATTCTGGCGTATTTAAAAAATTGGAATCAACTACCTATTTACAACAATTTCCAATCAAAAAGAACCTAACACACTAAGATTGTTTATAATTTCTTACCTCTACATTTCGTTAATCACAGTATTTAAGGTATTGTTCGAAGTGACCTCCTCCTTTTTCCAGACATAAACGTGCACGTTTAAATAAGTTTGCATTTAGTTTGTTTAGGACACTACTATCACTTTTCACTTCATTGAAAGCGTTATTTATTTTTTGTTTTAAGTCATCTAGGCTCTGAGCCTCTTCTACATACACCCGACGTTTCACTTCTCCCCAGAGATAAAAATCACAGGGAGTGAGGTCTGGGGACCTAGCCGGCCATGGTACGGGACCACCCCGACCGATCCAATTTTCCCCGTATTTTTCATTTAAATAATTTCGTACCGCTATGGCGTAATGTGGCGGAGCGCCGTCGTGCTGGTAATAAAAGTTATTATTGTAGCTCAATGGGACTTCATCGATTAATTCTTCGATGGTGGTGTCGAGCATTTCTAAATAACGAGTCCCGGTCAAGGC
Organism: Mythimna albipuncta; assembly: GCA_929112965.1. Taxonomy (NCBI): domain Eukaryota; kingdom Metazoa; phylum Arthropoda; class Insecta; order Lepidoptera; family Noctuidae; genus Mythimna; species Mythimna albipuncta. The sequence goes on from OV815985.1 coordinate 11,400,815, forward strand.
GCCTTCGATAAAAATGGGACCTATTATTTTATTTTTAATAACACCCGCCCATACGTTTGCGCTGAAACGTATTTGGTGATGCGTCTCTCGTACTAAATGGGGATTATTGAAAGACCACCAGTGCTCATTATGGACATTGTAGAGTCCCACACGTGTGAATAATGCCTCATCCGTCCACAAGATATTTACATCAGGGTGATTTAAAAGCCACTCACAAAAGGCTCGACGTGGTGCTGGGTCTGGGTCATGGAGTTGTTGTACCGGCTGGAAGTGGTATGGATGGAGTCCGGCTGTATTTAGCAGCTTCCATACTGCGTGTTGGCTCACACCAAAACGACGTTCCGCGTCGTAGGTACTGGCTCTCGGATTACGCTCAAAAAAATCAAATATGGCGTCTTCGGCTTCGACTGCCAGTCGAGGTCTGCCAGACCCTAGTGCATGGCTCGGGGTTCTGAACTGGCCGTGATCAAGCAGCCTTTGATTTGCTGCAAGAATTGTCCTTTCATTAGGTACCGTAGGATTACGGATCCCTTGGGCTCGCATACGAGGTACGCTCTCCCTCTCATATCTTCTTCGTGCTGCTCGTAAATTTTCGTGGCTAAGTAGATACACTCGCACCATTTCGTAGTATTCGCGGTGAGTAAAGTTCGACATCGTGACGACACGAGTACGCGGCACACACGCGCGCAGGGATGAATATGAGCGAACGTCCGAACCCCGCTTCCGCAAGTGACGTACTGCAGATCCGCACATCAAAGGCCGCCGCCGGCGCTGCATACCCCCGCCCCCTTCCCCCCGCACCCGTCTCGTACAACGGGCGGCGGCCAGCGCGTTTTCATTCATAGTATTTAATAGTATTACGATTAAATTATGTCCATGTTATGCTTATTTCAAAATGGGACAAGGTGGAAAAATGTGAAAAAAAAAGTTATAAACTAAAAATGGAAATGTGTTCTATTACTTACACTGAGCCACCAAAAAAAATTTACGCAGTGGTTAAAAACTTTTCCTGTATGTAAAGTGGGAAGTGATTTTTTTTTTTAATTTCAACCCTAACGTGTGATATATCATTGGATAGGTATTTAAAAATGAATAGGGGTTTACTGAAATCATTTTTTGATAATGTCAATAATTTCGGAAATAATCGCTCCAAAATTAAAAAGCAATGTGTTCTCCCCCCGTCTAACTTTTGAACCATAAGTTTAGAAAATATGAAAAAAATCTGTAAAGTAGAACTTTATAAGGACTTTCTAGGAAAATCATTTTGAACATGATGGAAAGAACAGTTTTTGTACAAAAAGACAAAAAGATTCTACAAAATAATTTCTGGACTAAGTTTGTAGTATAATCGTTTATGCAAGCATTTTTTTAAACTCATAAGTAGGTACACTTATTGTGACGGACACGAAACTACGGAACCCTACATTGAGCGTGGCCCGACACGCTCTTGGCCAGTTTTTTTATGATAATCATTACGATATTTTTATAGGACCAATTTGGAAGCATAAACTTTCTATCAAAAAAAAATTTTCAAAACCGATCCACAATTGACCGAGATATCGGTGAACATATATAAAAAAAAACATTCAGCCGAACATAGAACCTCCTCCTTTTTGAAGTCGGTTAAAGATGCGTTAAATTACAAAATAAAGAAATTGAAGACTGGGAAATTAGATACTCTTTTAAAAAATCGTTATTCAAAAGTTCAGTCGGTCTTTGCGACTCTGGCACTCTTCAAAGCTCTCAGAACATGTGTAAGTAATGTTGTTGATTTCTTGTCCAATGGTTCCCATCAATTTCGTTTCGCTATAAATATTAAATAAAATCTTTCTCGTGAGAATTTTTTTTTCAGGTTCTGTTGGTCACTTTAAATTCAAACAACTTGAAAGTGGTTTTGATTAAGAAATAAAAAACATTATTCATAATTCTGGTCATTTATTAAGAATAAAATAAAAAATAAACAAAGTTTTAGTCACACACAATCTTAACTTAGATATAAAAATATACACGGGTTTTCATAGTAAAGTAAAATTATAAATTCTTCGTAAAGCTAAGTCCCAATTTATTATACAGAGCTGATATTAAGGCGTATAGTCCCTTGAACCATCTGACCGAAATTATGTGAACGCAACTCTCGCACTCGCCTAGGCAGCAGTACGCAAATCTGTGCATTTATTGGCGGCCAGCAGCGACCGGAAAGCGCTTTAAATCCATTTTCTCTGCGAGATATTGATTGATTTACATATGCAATGTTCACTTTGAAGAATATTTAACAACCAATTTTTATGTGTAAAAATGTTTCTAAAGGTCCAAGCCGTTTCGAAGGAGTAGGGAAAAGTTGCGAAATTGCTAAATATTTTTTTTTTTACAAAAGTATTAATTGCACGAAAAAAAACAAATGTTGATATTATTGTTCATGAATCCATAATAAACATATATTTTTTTCAAACCAATTGACCTAGCCGTTACGGAGGAGTAGGCCTCAGAAAATCACTGTTTTATGGCAATTTTCGGGCGCTTGGCCCTTAATTAAAGTCAGCAGAAATACAAACCGCTGTCTACATATTTTTTACAATACAAAATTGTCTTCTTTAGTGCACCAACACTCAAAGCATTTATTTCATTTAAAAAGATTCTTTTTCACTCGCCCATCGTTAACATCTTCACTTCGTTAAACTTTGTTGCTTCATCTAACTAACGCAACCCAAAAGAAGAATAAACTAGAGGATAAGATTAAGAACGACCTACACCGGTCTATTTAATGGATGAAACGTATTTTATGACAAATCTAGTATATTTTAAATGAGTTAAAAAATGAGTTGCTTAAGAAATTCCTGGCCAAACTATTATTAATTAGGTAAAAATTGAAAATTGACTTTTATTTGGAAAAAATGCACAACCGTTATTCATGCCAGATTTTTTGCAGACATCCCTATAGTATCGTATTTGCAATGAAACAGCGTTTATTTTGATATAGAATTTATTTATTAAACAAGTGGGTACTATTAGTATTGACATACCTGTCAACCCAAAGTTATGCCAGGAAACAAACAGGCAACCCAGCGGTTGTATGTTCTAAAGGCTTCATACTTTCGGTTAGTATTAAATTTATTAGTTAAACACACCGCTGCATTTTTCAAAAAATAAAAGTTTGGCCAGGAATTTCATAAGAGAAGAGGCTAAAGCAGTAGTGGGATACCTTTTACCGCCTAAATCAGAAGAAAAATACCTACTTAAAATCATAGGTACGACGACTCAGGTTTTACAAACTTTTTATTTTATTTTTACTTTCCTCGTATTCGTAATGAAAAGCACAGTGTTTACCTCGGGGTGAAAGTAACCTATATCGTCCCGAGAAGAAGTTGGCGACCGAGCGTAGCAAGGTCCCTCGAATTAGCGACCTCGCTACGCTCGGCCGCCAACTTCTTCTCGGGACGAAATAGGTTACTTTCATTCCTAGTGTAACAATGTACTATTAATTTTAATTACATACTAAAAGACGATTGGAATGAAAGGATCGTTATTACTAAGTACAATTGTTCGGGGATTTTTAACGATTATTCGTGTACAAGTGAATTTGAAGAGTCGCAACACTACGGTAAAGGACCTTACTATGTGACTTTCAAACGAGGTAAGATAAAAAATTCTATCATTGTATATATCGGTTATTTTGTTTTGTTTAAAAGATTTAAATTTAAAGTCGATTAAAAATGGTATATCATGTGATAAAATAAAAATAGGATCACATGATTTGCGGAAAAAGTATTAGAAATTGTGTGTGTTACGCCAAAACAAACTTGTTTCGGCTTGAAAAGTGTGGACCGTCAAACGATACTTCTTAGATTTGACGGCCTTTAGTGGCAACTGTCAGACCCAAGAGTCTGTATTTATCGACACACTGGAGCGGTATGTCATTGAACAAGTAGCTAATATTTCATGGACGTTTTTGGTAAGGTCTGTACTGCAGAAGTTTTGTTTTAGAGAAATTTATTTCCAAATTATGGTCTTTTAACCAATTTACTATTTTTGTAAGTATATCGTCCAGACTTCGACATGTTCGTAACATACCAAGACCAAACTTATGACTAACAGCTCCAAAAAGAACATACTCTTAGGCGGGGAGAATATACAATACGTCCAATAAAGCCTGGAAAGAGACTACTGGACCCAAATAGATATCTATTTGGGTCTCTTTAGTGGTAGTCTCTTTCCAGGCAAGGCAAGACAAAGAAATAACACGCCGAACAGAAAATGCCTGGAAGAGCTACTGGTCTATGAAGAAACTATTTAAGGGCACTTTGCCCATGTCACTGAAGCGTAAGCTGATGGACATGTGTATTCTTTTCATTCTGACTTATGGTGCACAGACTTGGCCTTTGACTAACATCCAAAATTCCAAACTCAACGTTTGCCAGCGTGCGATGGAGCGCAGCATACTAGGTGTTAAATTAACAGATCTTGTTCGAAACACAACACTGCGTTCCAAAGCGCAAATTGTCGATGTGGCTAAAAAGGCTGCCCAACTTAAATGGGACTGGGCAGATCATGTTTGCCGCATGTTTAACGAGCTGTGGGCGCGTAAAACGCAGGATTGGTGCCCGGACACAGCCACGCGGGGCCGAGGCAGACCACGAAGGAGATGGCGATGAGAAAGCGAGGAACTGTGATCGTTGCAAGGAGTGGAGGGAGGCCATTGCCCAGCAGTGGGACAATATAGGCTAACTATAATAATATCGTCCAGTATTGAATTTAATTTGCTACCGTCGTCACATGGAAACACTATTGAGATTTCGTCAGCAAAAAAGGAAACTGGACATTTCTATCGGCAAATCGTTGATGTACCTATATTAGGAATAAAATGTCACTGTCAATGTACAATACCACAAGTCACTGCCTTGTGGTATAGACATAGATACATGCTCCATTTCGAATAAACTAGAAGATTCTTAGCCTCGGCTGTTTTCGGATGTTGGTAGTCGAGTACTTATATTTAGTCTAAGATCCGATTAAGAACGACCTTCACCGGTCTGTTTAATGGTTGAAACGTATTTTATGATGAATTTAGTGTATTAAATTATATAACGCGGGTGGGTTGCCTAAGAAATTCCTGACCAGACTTATTAATTAAAAATTGAAAATTTACTTTTTTTGTAGAAAAATGCACAAACACTTTATTCATACCAGCTTTTTTTGCAGACAACACTATAACATCACATTTGTAATGTAACAGCGTTTATTTTGATATAGAATTTGTTGTATATCAAAATAAACACACCTGTTTATACCTGGCAACCCATAGTTATGCCAAGAAACAAATAGGCAACCCAACATTTTTATGTTCTAAAGGCACTTTCGGTTAGTATTAAATTTATTCGTTAAATACACCAGTGCATTTTCCAAAAAAAAAAAAAAAATTTGGCCAGGAATTTCTCAGGCAACCCACCCGCGTTATATTATTTAATATACTAAATTTATCATAAAATACGTTTCATCCATGAAACAAACCGGTGAAGGTCGTTCTTAACCGTATCCTCTACTAATTGCACTGCGGACATAACGCCCTGTTTTTAGGGTTCCGTAGCCAAATGGCGAAAAACAGACAGACATGACGAATCTATAAGGGTTCCGTTATAGATACCTCATGTGTCTCTGTCTGTCTGTCCGTCCGTATGTCACAGCCACTTTTTTCCGAAACTATAAGAGTTATACTGTTGAAACTTAGTAAGTAGATGTACTCTGTGAACCGCTTTAAGATTTTCACACAAAAATAAAAAAGAACAATAAATTTTGGGGGTCCCCCATACTTAGAACTGAAACTCAAAAAATTTTTTTCATCAAACCCATACGTGTGGGGTATCTATGGATAGGTCTTCAAAAATGATATTGAGGTTTCTATTATCATTTTTTTTCTAAATTGAATAGTTTACGCGAGGTCTCTCGCGTAAACTATTCAAGAGACACTTCCAAAGTGTTAAAATGTGTGTGTCCCCCTGTTACTTCTAAAATAAGAGAATGATAAAACTAAAAAAAATATATGATGTACATTACCATGTAAACTACCAACGAAAATTGGTTTGAACGAGATCTAGTAAGTAGTTTTTTTTAATACGTCATAAATCTAAAAAAATACACTATTATTAAAACATCGATCAAAGTTACAACGAACTACAAGAACTTTTATATTATGTTACTTGTTTATTAATTTTTGTTTTCGAACTTTTTTATTTGTATTCATCTCTTCTCCTCTCAACACCTCAATAGTCTGTTAAGTGCAATTAGAATTTGTAATTTTAAAGATGTGAGCCTGGAGTTCTGTCACACCGGGCTTGTACCCAGTATAGTCTCCAGCTCTCACAAAGGATAAACTTTTAAAAATATTTTGATTTATTGTCAACATTTGTACCTTTATGAGAGTGGGTTACTATGCCAGTGTCCGGGTGAAAATAATTCCACTTCAAGGCACCGTATCCGATTTTTCTGGTATGAGCAAAACCACTCCTACGCAATACCTCTCACACCTATTTCGTACAATTTATTTAGTAGTACTTTATATGATACTCGATCGTAGGCTTTTCTCATATCTAACAGTAACCCAACTGCATATTTTTTATTTATTTTTTTGTTTTTAATGCTTCTTAGACATAATTAAATATTTTGACTGGTACTAAAATATCTTAAACTTCTCGAAAAATTTATTCAGCCGTTTAGACATTGCAGTTTCAAATATTTTTTAAATGTAGACAATAATACAATAAGGCGATAATTTCCTGCGTCTTTTTACCTATAGGTTTTACTATACTTAGATATTTTTAGTAAATCTGGGACAACACCCTCCATGAATGATTGATTGATGAGAAAGGTCAAATGCATTGTTAATTGATTAATACATGATTAAACAATCAATGGTGGTATTTCGTCATAACCAAAACTGCTTGTTTTTTAAGTTTTACTGTTTCATCCTGCATGTTTATTTACAACTTAAAGCAACAAAATATATACATTATAAACTTAAATTAAGTACTTAGTTAAGTATGCGTAACCTAACTATACACACTAAAGGCTACTCCCTACTAAAATATGGCGTCATAAAACTCCTCCGCATCGCTGTCGACTGGAAGTATGCCCAACAGGCTGGCGGCATTGCCACGTTGAATGACAATGCTTAATCTCTGACCGAGATAAAAACCAGCAATTGGGTCACGCGAAGTGTCAACTAAGCGTCTTGACAAGTTTTACTAATTGCAAATATATAGAATTTTCGCAAGGAGGAACAACATGTCGACCAGGCGGGTTCTCATCAAATCTCAGAAATTCTCTCTCAGAAATAGTCATTAAAGGCGTTTGCGACCGATCTCGGATCTTCAACAAGAATATTATTTGCGTCAAGTTTAATACTTTCTCTAGTTTTTTAGTCAGTTTGTTAGTACGACTTTTTATGATATGCCACATGGATTTTGTTTTATTACTCGATTTTTTTCAAAAAGGTTAATATAATTTAGTTTTTTTAGATGTAGTGATTGTCTTTTTGTGGATTTTTTCGTATTGTTTGTGAATATCTTCGAAATGTATGGTTATTAGTAGTATTGATTTATATTTTTAGTTCACGTTTATGTTTACAAGCTGTTTTTAGGCCAGTAGTTAGCCATGATTTTATTTTCTTGTTTTTGACCTATACCAACTTTTTTGCTATAACAGAAAAAATGCTTTTATATGGTTTTATAAAAGGATGCGTTTCTTCAACTTTGCCGATTTCTGATTTGAATTGTAAAAGGTTTTATATTACGGAAATTATACAATTCTATTTGGTATAACATAGTTTTGCTCGTTCCGATTACATTTGTATAACAACATCACCGTCCTCCTCTTCAAGAAGAATGCGAGAAACTGATCGCAGGTTTGAGCTGTGCAGGCCGCGTCCGGCGTCAGTTCAGCAGCCACTGGACGCGACCTACGGCGTTTGTTGCAGGCCGCCGCCTTACTTTCCGTTTTATTATTGGATCCTCCGACAGTGAGGTGCATATTTAGTGTGAGACGAATGAAAAATGGATATTTTACTTGAAAAGCCTTTCAGCAGCGTGTTTACGACGAACGTGTTCTGTTAAACTCTTTTCACTAAAAAAACGCTGACATTCCTTACACTTGAAATGTTTCTTGCCAGTGTGAATACGAATGTGACTTATTAAATGAGACTTTTGTCTAAAACAACTCTGACATTCTTCACATTTGTAAGGTTTTTCGCCAGTGTGTGTACGAATGTGTATTGATAAATTACCTTTGTGACTAAAACAAAGCTGACATTCATCACATTTGTAAGGTTTTACGCCAGTGTGCGTACGAATGTGTCTTGTTAAATCCTTCTTCTCACTAAAAAAACGCCGACATTCTTCACATTTGTAAGGTTTTTCGCCAGTGTGTGTACGAATGTGTCTTGTTAAATGACTTTTTTGACTAAAACAACGCTGACACTTTTCACATTTGTAAGGTTTTTCGCCAGTGTGTGTACGAATGTGTATTGTTAAATCCTTCTTCTCACTAAAAAAACGCTGACATTCTTCACATTTGTAAGGTTTTTCGCCAGTGTGTGTACGAATGTGTTGTGATAAATGACTTTTTTGACTAAAACAACGCTGACATTCTTCACATTTGTAAGGTTTTACGCCAGTGTGTGTACGAATGTGTCTTGTTAAATCCTTCTTCTCACTAAAAAAACGCCGACATTCTTCACATTTGTAAGGTTTTTCGCCAGTGTGTGTACGAATGTGTCTTGTTAAATCCTTCTTCTCACTAAAAAAACGCCGACATTCTTCACATTTGTAAGGTTTTTCGCCAGTGTGTGTACGAATGTGTTGTGATAAATGACTTTTTTGACTAAAACAACGCTGACACTTTTCACATTTGTAAGGTTTTTCGCCAGTGTGTGTACGAATGTGTCTTGTTAAATGACTCTTCTCACTGAAAAAACGCTGACATTCTTCACATTTGTAAGGTTTTTCGCCAGTGTGTGTACGAATGTGTTTTGATAAATTACTTTTTCGACTAAAACAAAGCTGACACTTTTCACATTTGTAAGGTTTTTCGCCAGTGTGTGTACGAATGTGTATTGTTAAATCACTCTTCTCACTAAAAAAACGCTGACATTCTTCACATTTGTAAGGTTTTTCGCCAGTGTGTGTACGAATGTGTCTTGTTAAAGCCCTCTTCTCACTAAAAAAACGCTGACTTTCTTCACATTTGTAAGTTTTTTCGCCAGTGTGTGTACGAATATGTTTTATTAAATTTCCCTTTCTATTACAACTGTACTGACAAATATCACACTTGTAAAGTGCTCCGACAGTGCGTAAACGAGTGTGTTTTGTTAAATTAAGTTTTTTGATTTTATTACGACAGTTTGTGTCTAAAGTAGTATCAATCACACTAATATTAACTCGAGGTGTTGTACTAGTTAAAGGTTCTTGACATTTCGGAATAAGTTCGGACGTACCATTTGAAGTGTTCTGAGTGACTTTTGTGTCTAACTCTTCATTCTTCTTTTGATTTTCTGTAATTACGTCTTCTACATTTTTTCCTCGTGTGTGCAATTTTCGTTTTTTCGCAACGGTCGCCCCTGTGAATAATAATAATGTAGTGAGCGCCAAATTCAAAACAGACTTAAATGAAAGAGAATCGAATGATTCTCATTACAGCCGAATCGTCGGTTATTGCAGGTTTTCGTATATTATTACTGATCATGCATGATTAAACGATTTAACAAAATAAGCTGTAATTACCTGACTGCGGCAATGCTAAATGCATGGGTGATAAATAGTTATGATAATCCATACAAAGAAACTTTCTGTTGTATCTGCAAACAGCGTTGAGTACTTTAAGCAGATGTGCTGTGAGACATCTGTCAGTAGGAGTGTGCTCTCCAGCGAGAGCAACTACTAGAGGAGTAGCAGTGTGCTCGTGCTACTCAAGCGTGTACAGTGTCAAACCAGTCGGCTAATACTTACGTGTCGTGTCACTGGCTCTTCGCTTCTTCCTTGATACTTCTCGTTCTTCTTCTACTTCGGTTTTGATCTCTATTAAAGGCCCATCATCTTCTGAATCAGACTTAGACTGTTGTGCTGGTATATCTTCTACTTCCGATAAGCTTCTGTTTAGATGTTCCAGTTCTAGTTCTGTAAGCAAAAACAGTAAAGAGCTACTTGTTAATGTATTAACAAGTAGCTCAGCAGTAGTGTTGGGCAATGATAATAATCTAATATCATTTGGCTAATAATCGATTAAAAGTCAGTTATACCTTTTTTGTCCTATGATGAGTTCCCTGACAGTTCTTGTCTGACAATTATAGTGATGTGATCTAACGAAATTTAATCGATTTTTTACAATAACGAATCAGTTGGCAAAGAAAATGGAATCGGATTACCGATTTTAGATTTATAGATGATAAGTGTGAAAGTTTGTATGCGTGTGTGGATGTTTGTTACTTTTTAACGCAAGAACTAGTCTACTAGTCCAAGATCTTAAGGCCGCCAGACGTTACGTATTTTCTGACGAACGAAATGTGGACGATTGAGTACTATTAGTATGTACTAAGAACGCATGCCTACCTGCTAGCTTGCTTAGACGGCCAATTTTCAGGTATCGGGTAATGAAGGTACATAAAATTATTACTTACCTCACGTAAATTCTCAAAGCTGATTTTTACGTATTTTGTAGGCATTAGCTTTAAAATCAAGTCGCCAAATACTCCCAGACACATTCCGTCGGTCGTATTGCTTAACAGACGCTTTAAAGCTCCCAAAAAAATGATGTATGTTCACGTATTTTCTCAAGGCTGATTTTTACGTATTTTGTAGGCAGTATCTTTAAAACTTAAGTGGCAATGGGCGGGACACATTGCACGCAGAACGGATGGTCGATGGGGACGAAAGGTTCTGGAGTGGCGACCACGTACCGGAAGACGCAGCGTTGGACGGCCTCCAACAAGGTGGACCGATGACCTGGTCAGGGTCGCGGGAACCCGATGGATGCGTGACGCACAGGACCGGTCGTTGTGGCGACGCTTGGGGGAGGCCTATGTCCAACAGTGGACGTCTTTCGGCTGATATGATGATGATGATGATGATCTTTAAAATCAAGTCGCCAATACTCCCAGACACATTCCGTCGGCCATAATTTAAAAACCTGAAATAACGCGGGCGGAACCGCGGGGGACGGCTAGTGGTAAATAAAATGCATTCTGTTTAAAATAATAATTTATTTATTATTCACTGTCAGAACTTGAATCTTGATTTGATCTCGTATCCATATCGGAATCGGAATCTTTTCCAACTAACCGCGATGATTAATTATTGGCCCTAATTCGGTCGATCCGGATATATTTATTCCAGTCAGAGGTTATAGTTTTTTCAGTTTCTATTACTTTTTTCCAATTTTCTGCCGTTACATGCGATTACAAGATGGCCGCTCCGATTTTGTCGATTAGTATGTCGTCGAGTAGTGTCAATCTCTATTGGCAGAAGTTCTGTTTAAAGCATTACACATTTTTAAGTTCTATACTTTTTTATTTTATTTACTTAATTTATTAACAGTTAATTATAACCACAATAATTTACTTATTAATTTACGAAAGACAATATTTTTTTTATCATTTCATTTTTATTTTTTATGCCAGTTTATTTTTTAGTAATCTAAAGTAGTATGCGTGCCACGGAAAAAATGAACTGTCAGGGAACTCATCATAGGACAAAAAACCGGCCAAGAGCGTGTCGGGCCACGATCAGTGTAGGGTTCCGTAGTTTTCCATCCATCACAATAAGTGTACCCACTTATGAGTTTAAAAAAATGCTTGCCTATACGACTATACAACAAACTTAGTCCAGAAATTATTTTGTAGAACCTTTTTGTCTTTTTGTACAAAAACTGTTCTTTCCATCAAGTTCAAAATAATTTTCCTAGAAAGTCCTTATAAAGTTCTACTTTTCAGATTTTTTTCATATTTTCTAAACTTATGGTTCAAAAGTTAGAGGGGGGGGACGCATTGTTTTTTACTTTTGGAGCGACTATTTCCGAAATTATTGACATTATCAGAAAATGATTTCAGTAAACCCCTATTCATTTTTAAATACCTATCCAACGATATATCACACGTTAGGGTTGAAATTAAAAAAAAAAAATCACTTCCCACTTTACATATAGGGGGGCTACCCTAATAAAACATTTTTTTCCAATTTTTATTTTACCACTTTGTTGGCGTGATTGATATACATATTGGTACCAAATTTCAGCTTTCTAGTGCTAACGGTCACAGAGATTAAGCGAGGACGGACAGACAGACAGACAGACAGACGGACAGACAGACATGGCGAAACTATAAGGGTTCCTAGTTGACTACGGAACCCTAAAAAGGTATAGTAGCCATTAATAGCAATTATGGATGATAACCCTGCCGTTAATGTTATTTTAGTGATTGAAAATTTCCCTTTTTTTTTCGATTGGAAAAATCATCTTATGACAACCCCCGCTCTTGGGCGGAGCGGGAGATAGTGTCAGACTCTTACTGACTAAAAAACCCATCCCGTTCCTTCTAGCCTTCGTACCGGGGCTCGAGCGCCCTTTCGGATAACCCTGGCCGCCCCAGTAGGCTTCGACCCGGCTGGGCCCCTGCTGTTGCTGACAACTCCTTGAGGCGCGCGGGAACAGCGCGCGCCGTCGACGACTTGGGCTTGGTCCGGACGGTTACCGGACGGCCGGACAGCGAGCTACCCAATGCTCACTGTCCGCAAGCCCGCGCCTACGGTGGTCAGATAAGACTTCATTTTCATCATCTTTCTTTGTAGTAAATAATCTGGCCCATTTAAAAATACTATTTATTTATTTTATGATTATACACACAAACTAACAACAGACGAAAAAGGACTTCTTTACCGAAACATATCAGTCGACGTACTGATTCCGGATTCGGTTGGCGTCGCTGCTGTAGTGCAGTTCATGCATCTCTTTCTGGCACAAATAATATTAGCGCCAGAAAGAGATAGCACGAAAAACGGGGGTGCGGGGATGCATGTTACCTACTAACCGCTCGGGTATTTTCTATTGTTTATAATTTACCTACGTCGTACTCACAGAAAATAGCTAATAAGTAACTTACTTATTGTACCTTACATTTTTACGTATTGGTTAAAATTTATGTGAAGGTAGACATACACTTACATATTTAGCTCGCTTTGTTAAATCAAGTAATTAATTAGATGGTTAAATCACAAAGCGATGTGCCAATAGTAATTATGGTTTTAACAAAACTAAATTTCCTAAAAAAATGTGTGTTTATTTTATTATTAACACTTTTTCACATACAAAAAGTGAAAATAAATAAAAAGAATTACAATACATTGAATCACACTGCGTACACGCACCCAATTTATGTTCACACCCACAGATTTTACACTAAACAAAAAAAAAAGCATTTATTTTTTTAACAATACATTAATAGCAGGGTTATCATCCATTGCAAGGCTATTAATGGACACTTATGGATTATAAAATCGATAATAACTCAAAGCATCCGGCTATCTACCCAACACTACTCAGCAGAATAGATAAACCTACAAATATATATTATATAAACTAGCTGACCCGGCCACACGTTGCTGTGGCTAAACATAGCAGCGCCATCTATTGATTACTTACTCAACCCAGTCGAAAGGTATCGACATCTGTTAGAATCATTTGGATTTAACAGATAATTGTGACTGTCAAATAATAACAGACAAATAATTAGCAATAAATTAAAATTGTGACTATAATTTGAGATTTAAACTATCCTATCTCTCAAGTTGAATCGAACTGCACATGGTGTGCGAATTTTATTATAATCGGTTAAGTGGTTTAGGAGTCCATTGAGGACAAACATTGTGACACGAGATTTATATATATTAGAAAAAATAGAAAGAAAGATACAGAATGAGATGTCACATCTATAGCTTAAGCACAAGTGTTCGAACCCGATGCTCGACTTGGAGGGTAGCGGAAATCAAACACTGGACTGGTAATTAAAATCGCGTGTAATGAAACTTGTACCTAGACATGTGCGCCGACTACAATTTTGTCGGCGGCGCCGCGCCGGTTAAAATTACCCGGCGGCGGCGCGACGCCGGCGGCGTGACATTTTTTGTTTTGTGAAAAGTGTGAAGGTTTAATGAAATAAAACAATATTTGTAAAATATTTAACAAATCAACATTTGTTTTGGCTTATTGAGTTCAATTATTTACTATTAATTAATATTCTGTATCTTACTATTAAACGGTAAAATCACCAAAGCTTGAAACACAATGGAATGTTTTATAAATAATTTTTATCCACGGCGTCACTCGCCGCCGCCATTTTGTACACACAAAAACTTCGTCCAGTTTGATTGGGATCACACTGGACGAAGTTCACACGGCCAGTTGTTTTTTTTTAGCGTTGGGAAAATCATCTAATGACATCCCCCGCTCTTGGGCGGAGCGGGAAATGGTGTCAGACTTTTACTGACTAAAAACCCACTCCTGTTCTTTCGTTGCCTTTCGTACCGAGGCTTGAGCTGTCTTTCGAATTAACCCTGGCCCCAGTAGGCTTCGACCCAGCTGGGCTTCTGCTGTTACCTGTTACCGGTCGGACTGCGAGTTATTGCTCGCCGTCCGCAAGCCGGGCAAACGGTGGCCGGAAATCGGGAACGGAAACCCGGCGGCGGCTAGGGCGCTGTGAGTGCCGCCGTTGCCTGATGCGGCCGGCCTCCTCTTTTGCTAGCATTACTGCTTCGCAGAAAGAGACGACCGCCTGTACCAAGGCCCGGCCCGAGAGATCGCCGCCGCCAATCGCCCTCACGAGGGCACGGCGATGCTCTGCCCAAGCGGGGCACACTCTACTGTGTGCTCCACCGTGTCCTCCTGGCGTTCCATACAGTGGCGACACCCGGGCGTCACTTCCGCACGAATCCGGTGCAGGAACTTCCCGAACTTGCCGTGTCCGGAGAGAACCAGCGCCATGCGGAAGGTGAAGACGCCGTGAGGTCTTTCCAGCCACGCCTCAAAGAGGGGACTTACCGTCATAATTATGGCGTGTCCTGCAGTGGGTTGCGATAGTCGCTGACGCCATTTCACCATGAGATCCCGCCGGAGCTCTGTCCGCCATACCGCGACCTATTGCGGCAGCGGACTTTCGCCCAGGCGTTGCATCTCCACGCGCAAGTCGTGTATGTATGCAAGGACTGTTGCCTCCAGATCCTGGTAGCAGGCCAGCAAGGAGGCGCGCCGCTTCGCGAGAAACCGTGCGGTATTCCCGCACCATCCTTATTGCCATGACCCTCTGACATGCGCTCAGCTGGGCCTTCGACCGCTGACGCAGCGGCGGTGCCCACACTGGCGCCCCATAAAGGGCCCTGGACCGAACGATTCCTGCAGAGCCTCCAGGCAGGACCCCCAAGGTTGGGCAGGAGCCGCTTGAGAGCAGCCCCAGTCCGGTTTAGTTCGGGAGCCAGACGTCGGAAATGCTCTACGAAGTTCCACCAGCTGTCGAGGACGAGTCCCAAGTACTTCATCATCGACCCGACGCAGATCGGAACTCCTCCTAGCGTTAATTAAGAACCCGATGGCAGCGCGTTCCGAGGACCGTGGAAACACATAGCCTCGGACTTGTGCAGCGCCACCTCGAGTCCCAACTGCTGGATCCTGTCTATGACTATCGCAACCCCGCGCGTCGCTAGATTGGCCACCGCCTGGTACGACTTTCCCTGCGTTAAAAACCAGCGTCTGCGTAGCAGACCACGCTGACCCCGTCAGAGAAGTCGCCGGGCAGCACGTAGTCGTACCCGATGTTCCACAAGGCTGGTCCTAGTACTGATCCCTGCGGAACACCGCACGACATCTCTCGGCGTCTCCACTCTCCCTGGTGACCTGGGTAGACTATGTACCTGTACGACAGGTAACAACAACACGACTAGTTGATCGTGTCGCGTCGACCCATGCGGCCCGCGCCGATTCAAATTGGCGGCGACGGCGGCGGCGTGTGATTGGTCGGCAGCGGCAGCGCGCCGGCGTGGCGCACATGTCTACTCGTACCGACACCGAATAATAATAATAATAACGACGCCAACGCCATCTAGCGAATTTGAGAGTACTAATTTAGTTTAGTGAATGTGAGTGTAGCCACCAGCGGGTTCCCAATTAACGGTAGAGGAAGTTCACATCGGCGTCGGGTCGACGATGAAGTACCTGGGACTCGTCCTCGACGAGCATTTCCAACGTCTGGCTCCCAAACTGAACCGCACTGGGGCTGCTCTCAAGCGGCTCCTGCGCAACCTTGGGGGTCCAGACGTCTCCTGACGGAGGCTCTGCGTAGCGTTGAAAATTCCCGAAAGAAACAATTGTTTCTTTCAATGAAACGGGGCGCCGGTGAGGGCGCCGTCGCTGCAAAAGCGACCGGCGGCCATGCTGAAAGCATGCCAGAGCGTCATTGCAATACAGATGGTGCGGGGATACCGCACGATTTCCCGCAAAGCGGCGAGCCTTCTTGCTGGCCTACCACCGCGGGATCTGGAGGCAACAGACCTCGCACACATGCACGATTTGCACGTGCGACAGTCGGGCGACAGTCCGCTGCCGCAACAGGTCGCGGCATCGCGGACAGAGCTCCGGCAGGATCTCATAATGAAATGGCGTCAGCGACTATCACAAACCAGTACTGAACACGCCATACTTATGCCGGTGAGTCCCCTCTTTGAGGCGTGATTGGCTCACGGCGTCCTCACCTTCAGCATGACGCAGGTTCTCACCGGACATGGTAAGTTCGGGAGGTTCCTGCACCGGATCCGTGCGGAAGTGCCCGGGTGTCGACACTGTTCGGAACGCCTGGAGCACACAGTAGAAGTATGCCCCGCTTGGGCAGAGCATCACCGTGCCCTCGTGAGGGCGATCGGCGGCGGCGATCTCTCGCGCCGGGCCTTGATACAGGCCATGGTCCGGAGCGAGGAGGAAAGGCAAGCGGTCGCCTCCTTCTGCGACGCAGTAATGCTAGCAAAGGAGGAGGCCGAACGCATCAGGTAACGACGGCGCCAATTCCGATTTCCGGCCACCGTAGTTGCGGGCCTGCGGACGACGAGCAATGGGTAGCTCGCTGTCCGACCGCACGCACTATTCCCGCGCGCCTCAAGGAGCTGTCAGCAACAGCCGGGTCGAAGTCTACTGGGGCCAGGGTTATCCCTAAGGGAAGCTCGGTCTCAGTACGAAAGGCACGAAGGAACAGGGTGGGTCTTTTAGTCAGTAAGAGTCTGACACTATCTCCCGCTCCACCCAAGAGCAGGGGTTGTTATTGGATGATTTTTCCACCATAAAAAACCTACCTTTCAAAAAATAACCAGAACCAAACTGGTTCTGGTTATTTTTTTAAAAAAAACCGGCCAAGTGCGAGTCGGACTCGCCCATGAAGGGTTCCGTAGCAGCAACATAATATAAAAGTTCTTGTAATGTGTTGTACATTGATCGATGTTTTAATAATAGTGTATTTTTTTAGATTTATGACGCATTAAAAAAAAACTACTTAATAGATTTCGTTCAAACCAATTTTCGTTGGTAGTTTTTATAGTAATGTACATCATATATTTTTTTTAGTTTTATCATTCTCTTATTTTAGAAGTTAGAGGGGGGGGGACACACATTTTACCACTTTGGAAGTGTCTCTCGCGCAAACTATTCAGTTTAGAAAAAAAATATATGAGAAGCCTCAGTATCATTTTTGAAGACCTATCCATAGACACTCCACACGCAAGGGTTTGATGAAAAAAAAATTTTTGAGTTTCAGTTCTATGTATGGGGACCCCTACTGCTTTTTTTCTATTTTGTGTGAAAATCTTAATGTGGTTCACAAAATACATCTACTTACAAAGTTTCAAATGTGTAGCTCTTATAGTTTTGGAAAAAAGTGGCTGTGACATACGGACGGACAGACAGACAGACAGACAGACAGACAGACAGACAGACATACAACTCTTTAAAATCAGAAGCGATTTTCACAACAAAAATACACGTAGTAAACACGAAATTGTCTTACCCAAATGGAGACTAGCTAAGACTAGCAAGTCATTCTTAGTTAACAGCATTCGCTTTTATAATAAGCTGCCAAAGGCGGTAACAGAACTTAGTGAGGGAAAATTCAAAAGTCATATCAAGCGTGTCCTAACCGAAAAAGCATATTACAAGGTTAAAGACTATGTCGAGGACACGCTTGTTTGGCAATGACTACCTCTGCACATGTGGCCCCCTGGTAAATCATCAATATTTTGTCTATTAACTGCTCCACCTTTGTTTTAATAATTATATATACATTTTTTTTTTCTCTGACACATTGCTTTTGCAATATTTTTATTTTTATTTCAACTGTCATAAATTTGTTAGTAATTTATTTTGTTAATATTTTATTGATAGTTGTAATTATTATATTATTCCTGTTTTTTTTTTTTATATATAGCCTCTTTTTGTATTGTAAATGTGAGAACACTGTATACTCCACGAACTCTTAGACTACTTCCTATTACGACTTACTTTGTTTTTTACTTAGAAAATTTTGATTGTGCTTTTGTGTACAATATTTGACTGGTCTACACTGTTCTTACATAACATTTATCAATATTGTAAAACAACCACTTTTTTAAAAGAGTAACCATGGAGTTTCTTGCCGGTTCTTCTCCATAGGAAACGACCAATTTGGAACCGTGCACTAACTTCTGACGTTTTATAAGTGCCCATGTAGGCCTATGTGAAATAAAAATATTTTTGACTTTGACTTTGACATGACGAATCTATAAGGGTTCCGTTTTTTGCCATTTGGCTAAGGAACCCTAAAAAGGGATGTGAGAGCAACTACTCGAGGTGTAGGTGTGTGTTTGTGCTACTCAAGAGTGTACAGACAGGACGCCTGAAGTTGTATTGTCAACCCAGCCGGCCTGTTCGCTCACACAATGATTCACTGATATTACTCACGTGTCGTGTCACTTGCTCTTCGCTTCGTCCTCGATACTTCTTGTTCTTCTTCCACTTCCGTTTTGATTTCTATTGAAGGCATATAATCTTCTGTATCAGACTCAGACGGTTGTGCTGGTATATCTTGTAGGTCTGAATGGCCATTGTGTAGATTTTCCAGTTCCAAGTCTGTAAATAAAAACAACAGTAAAGAGAAAATTACACAATTAATATGGACATGGCAGGATAACCGGGGACTGAGTATTGTTGAAGATAGGTTTATAAACTTTTTCACACGTACTCTTCATACGAACAAAGGCTGCGTGATGCGTCACAAAACTCGATATGGCGCCCTCTAGCGGACAAAATGTAAGTTAGTAGGATTACCTTTTACAAACTTATAAAAAAACCATTTCACCTCTTTGAATACTGGTATAGATAGATCATTAAACTACTTCTTAAAAACATACCATCACTTTGATGTTCCTCCTCTGGCTCAATGACATCATCTAATCTCTCACAAACAGCTGGTAATTCTTCTTTGATAGCATCACATTCTGATTGACATTCATCACCAGAATCTATGCTCACATGCACCATGGGTGATACAATCAACTCATTAAAACACCCGAAGTGGTCTTGGTTTCTAGGGGGATTTAGCTGCAAAAAGATAAGTATTACTTAAGTCAAGATAAGAAGCATATTACATACCGAGCCCCGAACAGGCCTCGGAAAAAATAAAGCTGTAGGTCCCCCGCTGTAGGTTTAGAAGTGATCAGGGGAATGACATGGAACAATTTTAGAGTGAATTGCATGTTTTCTTCTTCTGACTAGATGACTGTATCTTTTTCCAACTCTATGAATACAAATAGCAATAACACAAATTATAGAAAGTCTCCTGAGAATGTTCCTGATGCTGTAAAGATACCTGCCCTTACTGTTCCAACTCAAAAATCAACCCTGGAGGTATACCTGTTAACAAGCACCTCACCTCATAATCCGCATTCATCATCTGAGTGAGCTGCTCTTCAGCTTCCAGACATTTTCTCTGCAGTTGGCAGCATTGCTTTAGTTTAGTGTAGCAGATGAAACAAGCGAGCATCGGTCTACTGTCTTCAGTTATAAACTGCAACAAAACTTGTCTTCAACAATTTTTTTCTTCAAACAAATTACATTCAAACGTGATGCAGAGAAGTCATAAGTTATTAGAAAAAAAAAAAGCCTTTAGTTTAATAAAACCGACTTTGTAACTATTTTTTGTTTTACCTGCGTTCCTGGATTTTATTCATGTCATGATGAATGAAATCAACTTTTACGTAAACTTCTATTTTATTCAAATACAAATAATTTACAGGCTATGCACTACACATGATAGCGGCTTGAGTTGCCCCACTAACATAAACATAGTAAGTTTAAGTGTGAAAGTTACGAGAGGAGGTGACGACCACAGAAATGATGGATGGACTGTGAAACAGATGACATTACCATCTAGAAGGGCGGCGCTGCCGAAATGAAGACTAATCTAGAGAATAATATCAAAAAGTCCCCTTTACGATGCTGACAGAGATGTACGGAACACGACATGTTGCGCAGAACACAAATACACTGTCATAAGTACCTACAAGGGAATAATGCTGTTCAGGACAACAGTAAGTGGTTTACTGCTCTTTCTGTACGCCTCTACTCACACGGGGAAACTGTTGCTTACTGATTGTGGTAGATCGGGGAATTATATAGAACTATATCGTATTAAGTCCAGGACAAAACTCACCGGATTATCAGTCAGCCTCTCATACAGTTCATGCAAGTCTTTGTTTACCACTACATACATGCGAACGTTCTCCGCTAAACATAGCCGACACATTGGTAGCTTTTCCATTTTTTTTTACAATATATGTAAGAATCAATCAATGATGTTTACTTATTTATTATTTTTTAAACAATAAATATTTTCTTTCTACAAGAACAAGTAAACAAACACATTTGTCACATTATTGTCAATGTCAAACTCAAACATTTTTTTTTTTAATTTTTTTCCTGACCATGGATACAGAGTCCTTCAGTCGCAGTATTAGAAAATATAAGTAATCTCAAACTCAAACATTGCAAGAAGTGTTGCCAACAACGCAGAGCCTGATGTCGCCATTTTTCACAGCATGCATGGGTAGGCTACTTCGCTAGGAATACTTCGTTCTGTGTAATTAATTTTTCAAGAATGGCTTCTTCCCCAAATATTTTTATAATACTTCTGCCAGACGATCAATACTTATATAAAGCTATGAGCAGCAATACTATATGCAAAAATTGTTGCCATTTTCTATTTCTTTTCTTACACTTGCACTACTACCTAACTGACGTATAGCCAAATGATTAAAGCTTGGATGGTTTTCTTGGTAATCTCAATTCGCGGCCTATATGATACTTGTAATTGTGTAACCGAAATCAACGAAAAAAACCAGCAAAATAAATACATGTATATCACTTCTCATTATAAATTTGGTTGCATAATTGCTAAGACAAATTCAGGGATTTCCCCGGAATTAGTCAACCATAAACTAATAGGGTGACCATCATTCTTTAACTCAGACCTTAGTGTGGCTATGATTTTTATTAAGAGTTTATTTTTATGTGATCTGTGAATGATGCTTCTCTCTGATGTAGCCTAAAATGCGCCAAGTCGCTTTTTACATATTTCCATCGCCAATTCTTGTTGTGAGTAGCCTAAATAGCGACAAATTGCCTACGTTGGTCACATTGATTGCAAGCTGACAGCTTTTTTTTTATTTTGTTAATGTTTGATACTAAGTTTTTTAAGCCACATTTTGTAAGAAAAGTACATTCGTTTACCACAAGAGCTACGAGTATATTTCATCGGGACACCATGGTAGCGCAACTGGTCGCAACACCGTGGTGTGCCAGTGAAATATAGCCAGACACCAAACTAGACACCATACTTACACTAGAGCAAAGATTTTAAATATCCTTTGGATAAACTAGATTGACTACGAAGCAATCATACTCTAAGTGGCTTGTACAGTCTGTCAAGAAAGTCATGAAAAGAAGGGAGGGTGCCACCATCATTAACATGGTATCCCAATAAATTTCGACTATAATAAAAGATATTGATAGGTACTTTATTATAATAATTACCGATTTACGGTCCCTTTACTGCCGTGTACATTATTTTACCAATCTATCTGACACTCGTCTAACTATTTAATACATGCTTGCAAACGAGTTTTGACTTTCATTGATAGTGGCTCCCTATAAATAAAAGTACCTACTCTGTCGTAGTGGCGAACAACATTTCTATTAGAACTAATTTTCATTCAAGTGACGTTTAATTCATTAAACCCCAAGCGAACGCCGGTGTTCGCGCACCTATTGTCTTTCTATAGTGTCTGTAATTTTCACGATTGAAAGGTTAATTTTAACTGATACCTACCTAATAGTTATAGTAGTTCTCATTTATTTATTTATTGAAACTTCATCCAACACAAAAGTACAAAGGCGGAGTTAATGCCTTAGGCATTCTCTACAAGTCTGAATTTTGTTTTATAAACATTGCGACGAAACCCGACTTCTTTATTTGCTTATTATGATAATTATATGTTTATCCTACACGCAAGGGTTTATCATACTAGACATTCTTCTGAATATCTGGTTTCATCAACCCTTGTTTTTGTCCTTTCAGCTACTAGCATTTATGTACTTACTACAAAGTGCAAATCACGATGTTTCGCCTCTCTGCACTGCCGTCAGCATGGCGCTGAGTATTGATAGGTATGAGCTTTAGGAGGTACACACACAATGAAACACGTCGTGGGTATCGGAATATCTTCTATTTGCAGTAAACAGTAATGGCTTACACAAGAGCCAAAATTACAACAAGAGCTCACACTGTCTCGAGTAGCGGTAACAGTCTATATATTTCAATATGGCGGCAGACTCTAGTCTGGCGCCGGAAACATTTGGTGTTGTCACACAAAATATAGTAGGCAGCATTGCAAAAATAAAAAGTTTATGAAATAAATCTTTATTAATCCGAATCCAAATAATCAGAGTCGAGGTATTCGACTTATTCGACTCCCGAAATGTTGCCTGAAACTTCTTCAACATGAAACTGGCCAACATCTGACGCGTAGTTTGTCAAAAACATCAACCACACAGATACGACGTGACAGTTCAGGTACTCAGCTTAACAATTATTCAGTGTTGCCAGTATTAGCAAAAACAGTAGTTCCCAAAACATTATTTTCATGACTTTATTGACAGACTGTATGTTGGTGGTAAACACATGTGGTTCTATTTCTAACATCGAAAACAAACAAAAACGCTACTAAGGGCCTAAACCCTTAGTAGCGTTTTTTTGGTGGTTTTTG
Organism: Mythimna albipuncta; assembly: GCA_929112965.1. Lineage (NCBI taxonomy): Eukaryota > Metazoa > Arthropoda > Insecta > Lepidoptera > Noctuidae > Mythimna > Mythimna albipuncta. Next base: position 11,424,175 of record OV815985.1, read on the forward strand.
TATGTCTTTTTGTGCTTGTGCTCGTCGTATATCTATTTTGTGTTTGTGTTGTTGATCCTCCACCTGGTAAGTTGAAAACTTATAAACATTGTTCGCAGCGTATGCGGTGCGACCATGGAGGATCATGATCGTCCTCCTAGCCATAAGCCAGATCAACCACAACTAGGGCTTTCAAATACCGGATTTTTTCAAAACCGGTATCAATACCAGTATTAGAATAGTTCAATACCGTGATCACGTGATCACGGTATTGAACTCGAGATTTTTTTTTTTAACTGGTGCTTGACTGTAATCCCTCCTCATAAGAATTTTTATTAGGAAATTAATATTTGTATTTTTGTTTTCGAATCAGTCTTTATAGTGGAGCGCCGTAAGGCGTAAAAGTAGTAAAACCTTGGAATCCAAGGCTATTCAATGAATCTTCATACAAACTATTGGATTACATTGTTAAAAGCCCAAATAAAAAAGTTTAAAAGAAAAAAAGCTTGACTGCGATCCCAACAATTGATTACAACAATTTACTGAAAAATAATAAGAACAAGAGAAAAAAAGACGTTTAAAGCAAAGATTTCATTTTGTACTTAATAAATAGTATTGCAGAGTAACTTCAATTAAAAATTAGTAATTTATTAATATTTCGCATGTGGATTGTAGGTAAAGGATTAGCACAGCTGTCACCATTGCATTCCAAGCAAGCTACAGTGCAACTTAATCTACTTTTTCTTCACCCACAAGATTTTCCGCATCCTGTTTAGCATGTGCAAAAAAAAACGTTTTCACATTAAGGAATCTGGAGCTGGTCGCTGCGTCATTGTTTCTAGCATCAGTATTCCGCTATCAGACTTCTAGGTTATAGCTATCAGGAAACCTAGACTCCGGCAGCGAGTTCCACTCCTTAGCTGTATGCTTAATGAATGTGTTCCCAAAATGCTTTGTGCGTATGGGTGGAATGTCCACCATGTACCTGTGGCGCAACGTTGTACGTTTAGTGGTCCGTTGATGGAATAGACTTGATGCCATGATGGGTCTCTCATCGAAATGTAATCGATCGAAAACCGACATGCCAGCAACTCGACGTCGATAATTTGAGATCATCGACGTCGAGTTGCTGGCATGTCGGCTTTAGAGCTTTGATTCGACAAGTGCATCATCACCGATGATCCTCTTAGCTCCCTTCTCAATCGACTCCAGGACAGCAAGCAGATATTTGGCAGACCCATCCCAAAGATGAGAGCAGTACTCCATACACGATCGAACTTGCGCTTGGTAAAGATTGAGCAGCTGTTTTGGCGTGAAGTACTGGCTAATATCCCCAGTTTTTGACAGTTTCTTGTGCTTTTGCTTCGATGTAAGAGCCAAAATTGAGGGTAGACGACAACATTGCCCCAAGAAGCTCAAAGTTGTCGGTTATCGGCACGGTTACACCCTGGAATGATGGATCCGGTGGAATTAGCTCCGTTTGGTCGAAAAAAGATACGGCTGGGTTTTAGCAGCATTGAACTTGACCAGATTGGCATCGCCCCAATCGGATAGGTACTGCCTCCAAGGACAAGTTCTCCCGGAATACCGTAATCACGATATTGGCTCGTCAATACCGTGATTGAAAAATGATCAAAATATATCCGTGATCACGGTAGTACGGGATCCCGTAATACCGGTATTGAAAGCCCTAACCACAACCCCATCCCATCCCACAATCCCAGGAACTTTTTAACCTTTCTCCCGTTCTGACCGCCCCTTTGCCTCAGTTTGAGGCAGTGGAAGTAGTTGTCTCGCAAAAAAAGGAAACTTGGTAGCAAACCGTCTAGTTCCACAGACTCGCAAGATATTTCACCGGCCGGCATCAAAACGTGATCGGGTGACGGCACCATCGTTAGTCTCACTTGCGGAAGTGCAGATCTGCATCATCGTGCGGGTTTTTTACGATGTTGTGATAGCGTGTGTAGTGAAAGTGGCAAGGATCACCTGGCAGCGATTGACGCGCTTTATAGTGACATTGTAACAGCGTTACAAGAGGCTGCTGTTGATAGCTATGTGGGTCGTGAGGGTAGTGGCGGACGGCACCGCGGCCGTCATATTGTCGGACGGAACAAGTATGTTCGTGACGCTTACAGGGAGGCTAGGCAGAAGTTTTTAACCTGGGTATATTATGGTCGACCTAACAGTGGTAAATTTTATAACGAAATGTACGAGTCTAGGAAAAAATTCAAAAGCAGATTACACTATTGTCAAAATAACCAAGAATTAATAAAAATGAATATTTTAGCTACTAAACATAAAAACAAACATTTTAAAGGTTTTGGAACAAACAAAAACTTTAAACCCGAAACCTAGTGTCCCTGTGAGTGTCAGCGGCATCTGTGAACCGAGAGACATAGCAAATATGTTCCGATGTCACTTTTAAGTGGAGTCTCCACTTAAAGGTGAGCCGACAAGAGTTGCGGAGGTCGTCGTGTCAGCGGTACCTGAGCGTGTCACAGCAAAACAAGTTGCTCTAATAATAAAGGACATGACTCGACGGAAGTCGCCCGGACAGGACGGCCTCAGCATCGAACATTTTCAGCATGCGGGGCCTCATCTCCCGAGGCTCCTGGGGCTGTTATTTACGCTTTAAATTGCGATGAGGCAGGATGAGGGTTAAGTAAACGACATGGAGTGAGCTACTGCAAGGGTCACTGATGTCGACTCTTGACAACTGATCGTCAACTGAAAACAATTCCGATCACCCTCCATTTATTAGTATATTTATATACCTGGTTTACGTGCTACTTATGAACTATGTACATATCTATCTTAACTTATCTATTACATCTGACTTGATGGTTGGGTATTTGAGGTAATACGTGCCTACGTGCCTCATACACCACAGAATTAGGCACTCCTACCTGCCAAATGAGCTGATGAAGACAGTGGTAGTGCCTATAATTAAAAACAAGACTGGAGATAATTCTAATAAGTGCAACTACCGCCCGATATCATTGGCTACAACCACAGCTAAGGTGCTTGATGGGCTGCTTGAGAGACAGCTGAAGAAACACCTAAATTTAAACGACGCACAGTTCGGTTTCTGACCAGGACTTTCGACAGAATGCGCAGTTATGTCTCTCAAGCAGATTGTCAGGTATTACACAGACTGGAGCACGCCTGTGTATGCAGCCTTTCTTTATCTCTCCAAGGATTTTGGCCTGGTTAGATATGATATTCTCTGGCATAAATTAAAGCGTACAGGTGTGCCGGGTGAGCTAATCAATATTTTTAAGTATTGGTATGCTCACCAAACTAACCGGGTCAAATGGCTTGGAGAATTTTCTGATCAGTACGGGTTGGAGTGTGAAGTGAGACAGGAGGGGTTAACATCTCCTTCATTCTTCAACTTGTATTTGAACTGGCTGATTGTTGAGCTAAGCAACATCGGGGTGGGATGCTCAATTGATGGTCACTGTATCAACAGCATTAGCTACGCTGACGATATGGTGTTGCTCAGCCCAACAATGGCCGCGCTCAGAAGGCTGATAGGCGTGTGTGAGGAGTATGCGAGAGTACACGGTCTTCTGTACAATGCGAGCTGCTGAAAAGCGAGCTCATGGTTTTCCAAGCCAGAGGTCGAAAACTGGGACACGTGACACCTGTGCTGCTGAACGCTGTCGCTCTACGAAGAGTGAGGGAATTTAAATACCTTGGCCATGTGATCACCGAGGATTTAAAAGATGCTAAAGCACTATCTTTCCTCTCAACTGTGATATTCATTTATATATTGTATGTATTATGTTGTTTATTATTTAATTTATATTTATAGTAGAAGTTATAAATTATTTTTATATTTAATTATAGGATACTTTGGATTAAGACTTCACACATTCTTTTTTTGCTTCTTACACACTATTGTCCACATTTCTTTTTGATTTCTCCTTTCGCAGGTCTGCTGGAAGAATTTTTTTTGGAAATAAGCAGTACCTTTGTACTAATGTTTCGTATTATCTTTTTCTGTTATTTTTGTGTGTACATAAATAGTTAAATAAATAAATAATAAAGATATAGAAAGAGAGAGGAGGGCGATGGCGGTCCACTGTCACATGTTGGCACGCATATTTGCGAGGTGTAGTCTAGAGGTTAAAGATCACGTTGTTTAAAGCATTCTGTCAAACTTTCTACACCTGCAATCTATGGGTCAACTATACGCAGCGGGCCATCAACGCTCTCCGTGTACAATATAATAACGCGTTCAGGGTGCTGGTGGGGCTCCCACGCTACTGTAGTGCATCTGCGATGTTTGCGCACGCGCACACAGACGACTTTCACACTGCTGCAGCGTCGAATCACCTCGTTGATGTTCCGTACGCGTGGGAGCGCCAACACCATCCTGAACGTGCTCAGCCACAAGCTTGACAGCTCCCTTCTGGGACACTGGGCTCAAACTCAAGTGCACGTGCCGGGGGCCCCAGATGGAGGCAAATACTTAAACTAATTACTTTTAATTTTACGCAAGTGTATGTAATGATGACATAATTAATTATTAAAATGAACTGATAATATAATAAAATGACAAAAATAATATGAAGACATAATAATTATACATTGTAATGATGACATAATGAAATTAAATAGAATTAATAAATATATTATAATTGAAAATATAAATTAATACATAACATAATTTAATCAATTAATGCAATGTAATGATGACATACATAATACCTAAAATGAATTGATAGTACTTACCTATAATAAATTAATAGTGAAAATGTAATGGATAATTTAATACCTAATATGGACTGTCTGAAATAAAAAGATTTTATTTTATTTATTTTTATTTACTTTTATATGTCTTAAAAAGAATTAGACAAACGGTAAACTATGATACTGCAATGCTGGTTTACCGTTTCTAAGTACGGATGATACATAAGTATCATCCGTACTTAGAAACGGTATTACAATATGGAGTAACTCAGTAGATTTTGTCCGAGTTTTTAAAGCTATAAAAAAATATTTTCGTGCCATTTGTGGAGTTCACTGTTTACACAGCTGTAAGCCACTATTTCAAAAACTTAGTTCTACTTTTGCCATGTTAATATATTTTTGAAATATGTGTTTTTGCTAAGAAAAACTATAATTTATTCGAGACGAACACTGACCGGCCAAATAGCCGAACACGGCATAGAGACAGACTTCAACTGCAACCAATAAGGCTAAAATTATTTAAGAAAAACCGGCCAAGTGCGAGTCGGACTCGCCCATGAAGGGTTCCGTAGCAGCAAGTAATATAATATTAAAGTTCTTGTAATGTGTTGTAACTTTGATCGATGTTTTAATAATAGTGTATTTTTTTTTAGATTTATGACGTATTAAAAAAAAACCACTAACTAGATCTCGTTCAAACCAATTTTCGTTGGTAGTTAACATGGTAATGTACATCATATATTTTTTTTAGTTTTATCATTCTCTTATTTTAGAAGTTAGAGGGGGGGGACACACATTTTACCACTTTGAAAGTGTCTCTCGCGTAAACTGTTCAATTTAAAAAAAAAATGATTTTAGAAACGTCGATATCATTTTTGAAGACCTATCCATAGATACCCCACACGTATGAGTTTGATGAAAAAAAATTTTTTGAGTTTCAGTTCTAAGTATGGGGACCCCCAAAATTTATTGCTTTTTTTCTATTTTTGTGTAAAAATCTTAAAGCGGTTCACAGATTACATCTACTTACTAAGTTTCAACAGTATAGCTCTTATAGTTTCGGAAAAAAGTGGCTGTGACATACGGACGGACAGACAGACAGACATGACGAATCTATAAGGGTTCCGTTTTTTGCCATTTGGCTACGGAACCCTAAAAATACATTCAGCCAAATATAAAACCTCCTCCTTTTAGAAGTCGGTTAAAAATCATCAGTTAAAAATTATTTAAAGACAAGTCAATAGAACCTGTAATGTGCAAATTATATTAATTGACGACACTGATTGTGAAAATACATCTGTACGCCATGTTATGGCAGGATATGCTGCAACAAATTTACTGTAACACCATGTTTGTATCAAATAAACCGTGACACGTGATTGATTGATGAACATGTCGTGACGACTTTCTCTTCTCTTCTGTTGCAATAACATTTGTATAACTACATCACCGTCCTCCTCTTCAAGAAGAATGCGAGAAAGGTTTGAGCTGTGCAGGCCAAGTCCAGCGTCAGTTTAGCAGTCACTGGACGCGACCTACGGCGTTTGTTGCAGGCCGCCGCCTTCTTTTCGTTTTATTATTGGGTCCTCCAACAGTGACGTGCATATTTAGTGTGAGACGAATGAAAAATGGATATTTTACTTGAAAAGCCTTTCAGCAGCGTGTTTACGTGTGTTCAGTTAAACTCTTTTCACTAAAAAAACGCTGACATTCTTAACACTTGAAATGTTTCTTGCCAGTGTGAATACGAATGTGACTTATTAAATGAGACTTTTGTCTAAAACAACTCTGACATTCTTCACATTTGTAAGGTTTTTCGCCAGTGTGTGTACGAATGTGTATTGATAAATTACCTTTGTGACTAAAACAAAGCTGACATTCATCACATTTGTAAGGTTTTTCGCCAGTGTGCGTACGAATGTGTCTTGTTAAATTAGCCTTATACTTAAAACAACGCTGACATTCTTCACATTTGTGAGGTTTTTTGCTAGTGTGTGTACGAATGTGTCTTGTTAAATACCTCTTCCCACTAAAAAAACGCTGACATTCTTCACATTTGTAATGTTTTTCGCCAGTATGTGTACGAATGTGTTTTGATAAATTACTTTTTTGATTAAAACAAAGCTGACATTCGTCACATTTGTAAGGTTTTTCGCCAGTGTGTGTGCGAATGTGTCTTGTTAAATGAGCCTTATAATTAAAACAACGCTGACATTCTTCACATTTGTAAGGTTTTTCGCCAGTGTGTGTGCGAATGTGTCTTGTTAAATAATGCTTCACACTAAAACAAAGCTGACATTCTTCACATTTGTAAGGTTTTTCGCCAGTGTGTGTACGAATGTGTATTGTTAAATCCCTCTTCTCACTAAAAAAACGCTGACATTCTTCACATTTGTAAGGTTTTTCGCCAGTGTGCGTACGAATGTGTTGTGATAAATGACTTTTTTGACTAAAACAACGCTGACATTCGTCACATTTGTAAGGTTTTTCGCCAGTGTGTGTACGAATGTGTATTGTTAAATCCCTCTTCTCACTAAAAAAACGCTGACATTCTTCACATTTGTAAGGTTTTTCGCCAGTGTGCGTACGAATGTGTTGTGATAAATTACTTTTTTGACTAAAACAACGCTGACATTCGTCACATTTGTAAGGTTTTTCGCCAGTGTGTGTACGAATGTGTTGTGATAAATGACTTTTTTGACTAAAACAACGCTGACACTTTTCACATTTGTAAGGTTTTTCGCCAGTGTGCGTACGAATGTGTCTTGTTAAATAATACTTCGCACTAAAACAAAGCTGACATTCTTCACACCGGTATGGTTTTTCGCCACTGTGCGTACGAATGTGTCTTGTTAAATAATGCTTCACACTAAAACAAAGCTGACATTCTTCACATCGGTATGGTTTTTTACCACTGTGCGTACGAATGTGGCTTGTTAAAGTACTCTTCGTACTAAAACAAAGCCGACATTCGTCACATTTGTAAGGTTTTTCGCCAGTGTGCGTAGGAATGTGTTTTATGAAATTTCCCTTTCTATTACAACTGTACTGACAAATGTCACACTTGTAAAGTGCTCCGACAGTGCGTAAACGAGTGTGTTTTGTTAAATAAAGTTTTTTAATATTATTACGACAGTTTGTGTGTAAAGTAGTATCAATCACACTAATATTAACTCGAGGTGTTGTATTGGTTAAAGGTTCTTGACATTTCGGAATAAGTTCGGACGTACCATTTGAAGTGTTCTGAGTGACTTTTGTGTCTAACTCTTCATTCTTCTTTTGATTTTCAGTAATTACGCCTTCCAGTTTTTTTCCTCGTGTGTGCAATTTTCGTTTTTTCGCAACGGTCGCCCCTGTGAATAATAATCTAGTGAGCGCCAAATTCAAAACAGACTTAAATGAAAGAGAATCGAATGATTCTCATTACAGCCGAAACGTCGGTTATTGCAGGTTTTCGTATATTATTACTGATCATACATGATCAAACGATTTAACAAAATAAGCTGTAATTACCTGACTGCGGCAATGCTAAATGCATGGGTGATGAACAGTTATGATATTCCATACAAAGAAACTTTCTGTTGTATCTGCAAACAGCGTTGAGTACTTTAACCAGATGTGCTGTGAGACATCTGTCAGTAGGAGTGTACTCTCCAGCGAGAGCAACTACTAGAGGTGTAGCAGTGTGCTCGTGCTACTCAAGCGTGTACAGTGTCAAACCAGACGGCTTGTTCGCTTGCGCATTAAGGGCCAAGCGCCCGAAAAGTGCCATAAAACAGTGATTTTCTGAAGCCTACTCCTCCGTGACGGCTAGATCAATTGGTTTGAAAAAAATATATGTTTATTATAGATTCATGAACAATAACATCAACATTTAATTTTTTCGTGCAATTAATACTTTTGTCAAAAAAAAATATTTAGCAATTTCGCAACTTTTCCCTGCTCCTTCGAAACGGCTTGGACCTTTAGAAACATTTTTACACATAAAAATTGGTGGTTAAATATTCTTCAAAGTGAACATTGCATATATAAATCAATCAATATCTCGCAGAGAAAATGGATTTAAAGCGCTTTCCGGGCGCTGCTGGCCGCAAAAAAATGCACAGATTTGCGTACTGCCGCCTAGGCGAGTGCGAGAGTTGCGTTCACATAATTTCGGCCAGATGGTTCAAGGAACTATACGCCTTAACTAATACTTACGTGTCGTGTCACTGGCTCTTCGCTTCTTCCTCGATACTTCTCGTTCTTCTACTTCGGTTTTGATCTCTATTAAAGGCACATCATCGTCTGAATCAGACTTAGACTGTTGTGCTGGTATATCTTCTACTTCCGATAAGCTTTTGTTTAGATGTTCCAGTTCTAGTTCTGTAAGCAAAAACAGTAAAGAGCTACTTGTTAATGTATTAACAAGTAGCTCAGCAGTAGTGTTGGGCAATGATAATAATCTAATATCATTTGGCTAATAATCGATTAAAAGTCAGTTAGTAGCCATTAATAGCAATTATGGATGATAACCCTGCTGTTAATGTTATTTTAGTGATTGAAAATTTCCCTTCATGGTTTTCAGGCTTAGGACTGTCAGATAAGACTTCATTTTCATCATCTTTCTTTGTAGTAAATAATCTGGCCCATTTAAAAATACTATTTATTTATTTATGATTATACACACAAACCAACAACAGACGAAAAAGGACTTCTTTACCGAAACATATCAGTCGACGTACTGATTCCGGATTCGGTTGGCGTCGCTACTGTAGTGCAGTTCATGCATCTTTTTATGGCACGAATAATATTAGCGCCAGAAAGAGATAGCACGAAAAACGGGGGTGCGGGGATGCATGTTACCTACTAACCGCTCGGGTATTTTCTATTGTTTACAATTTACCTATAGACCAGGGTAGAAGCCTTTAAAAATAATAAAAAGCGAAAAAAAATAATAGTAGGATGAAACCCATTAGAAAAGGAGGAGAATATTATAAAAATGAAAGGAAAAATAATTTACGGGCGATCTGAGGTCGGGAAGGGGATGGGGGTGAGTTTTTAAAGGTAAAAAACAGTTTTTCTCGATTTCCGGCAAAACTAAAAGTCCTATGGAAAAAAGTCAAATGGCAAAGTTGTAGGTAATAAAAAGATCTAAAACTTTTATATTTACACTTTTTTCACATAACCTCAAAATGTATGTGAAAAATTTAAAAAAACCAAGTTTTTGGTTTTTTATTTTTATCTTTTTAAAAATAATTTTTTTTTTTCACGAAATTTGGTGAAAACTTACCTTTTTATGTCCCAAATACGCTGTAATTTATTTAGTTAGTTAGCCCATTTATGTCCCACTGCTGGGCGAAGGCCTCCCTCTCCCTTTTCCACACACATCTGTCTTCGGCCATTGCGGGCCAGTCCCTCCGGTATTTATCAAGCTCATCTCTCCACCTTCGCCTTGGTCTGCCGCGACGTCGCCTTGCGTTTAATGGGACCCAATAAGTGGCTCTTTTAGCCCACAGCTCATCCGACATGCGGCAAACATGTCCGGCCCAATCCCACTTTAGAGTGGCAGCTTTTCGGGTAACATCTTTAATGTTAGTTGTGGCGCGCAGCTCTGTGTTTCTTATGCGGTCGGAAATTCGAACACCCAGGACACTGCGCTCCATGGCTCGCTGACAAACCTCGAGCTTGGACCTCTGCTGAAGCGTCAAAGACCAGTAATTAGTAAGTAATTTATTTGATTAGAAATATTAATTTTTTCACCTTATTTTGAATTAATATCGAAAAATCACCCTAATTTTCAATCGAAAATTCACTCGTCAAAATATCAGCCTTTTTCAAAAAGTTGGTATGTTTTCTGTTCGTTGAAATCTCTACTTTCCGATGGTGAAGAAAAATATATAGGTTACTATAGTAAATCTTCTCAGCAAATGCAAAAAATCGAAAAAAACTCGAATTCGATTATTTTTTTAATTATTATATACAATTTTGAGCTATTAAACTTGTTCGTTTTTTTTTTTTTTAAGTAAACTTGACACAATTGTCTTAAAGAAACTCAGCGTGCACGTGTATTTTTATAAACGATGTTGTATACTGTACTGTATTTCGAATACTGGCTAGGCTAACGGCTGTTACACCTGCTACGAAATAGTAGGTATGTAAGTAGTACGACCCAGATCCGCCTAGCCCCTTCCCCACTTCTCTATGAAATACCCTTTGATGGGCTAAATTTTTTCGTAGGTCACTCAGGTATATAAGTTATCTAATAATAATTATAAATAGGCATCTACGCATATAATTCGACTACTTTCTCCAAATATTGTAGATGTCTTATAAAATATTAATTTTATTAACTTGTTTGTTTGTTAATTATAGTAGTATATTTAAATTTGCATTTTTTTTTTATCAATGTGACATGTAATCTTACGTTTTTCGAGTAATCAAAGTGTTAATTTTAATAAATAGCTCAAAATTTTATACAATAATTTAAAAAAAAATCGAATTGGATTTTTTTTTGATTTTTTGTATTTTCTGAGAATATTTACTATGGTAACATATAATTTTTTTTTTCACCATCGGAAAGTAGAGATTTCAACGAACAGAAAATATACCAACTTTTTGAAAAAGGCTGATATTTTGACGGGTGAATTTTCGATTGAAAATTAGGGTGCTTTTTCGATATTAATTCAAAATAAGGTGAAAAAATTAATATTTCTAATCAAATAAATTACAGCGTATTTGGGACACAAAAAGGTAAGTTTTCACCAAATTTCGTGAAAAAAAAAATTATTTTGAAAAAGATAAAAATAAAAAACCAAAAACTTGTTTTTTTTAATTTTTCATATACATTTTGAGGTTATGTGAAAAAAGTGTAAATACAAAAGTTTTAGATCTTTTTATTACCTACAACTTTGCCTTTAACTTTTTTCCATAGGACTTTTAGTTTTGCCGGAAATCGAGAAAAACCGTTTATTACCCTTAAAAACTCACCCCCATCCCCTTCCCGACCTCAGATCGCCCGTAAATTATTTTTCCTTTCATTTTTATAATATTATCTTCCTTTTTTAATGGGTTTTATCCTACTATTATTTTTTTTGCTTTTAAAAATTATCGACCCTGGTCTACTACTCACAGAAAAGAGCTAATAAGTAACTTACTTATTGTACCTTACATTTTTACGTATTGGTTAAAATTTATTTGTAGGTAGACATACACTTACATATTTAGCTCGCTTTGTTAAATCAAGTAATTAATTAGATGGTTAAATCACAAAGCGATGTGTCAATAGTAATTATGGTTTTAACAAAAGTAAATTTCCCAAAAAATGTGTTTATTTTGTTATTAACACTTTTTCACATATAAAAAGTGAAAATAAATAAAAAGAATTACAATACATTGAATCACACTGCGTACACGCACCCAATTTATGATCACACCCACAGATTTTACACTAAAAAAAAAAGCATTTATTTTTTTAACAATACATTAATAGCAGGGTTATCATCCATTGCAAGGCTAATAATGGACACTTATGGATTATAATCGATAATAACTCAAAGCATCCGGCTATCTACCCAACACTACTCAGCAGAATAGATAAACCTACAAATATATATAAATACAGAATGAGATGTCACATCTATAGCATAAGCACAAGTGTTCGAACCTGATGCTCGACTTGGAGGGTAGCGGAAATCAAACACTGGACTGGTAATTAAAATCGCGTGTAATGAAACTTGTACCTAGACATGTGCGCCGACTACAATTTTGTCGGCGGCGGCGCGCCGGTTAAAATTACCCGGCGGCGGCGCGACGCCGGCGGCGTGACATTTTTTGTTTTGTGAAAAGTCAGGTCATGTGAAGGTTTAATGAAATAAAACAATATTTGTAAAATATTTAACAAATCAACATTTATTTTGGCTTATTGAGTTCAATTATTTACTATTAATTAATATTCTGTATCTTACTATTAAACGGTAAAATCACCAAAGCTTGAAACACAATGGAATGTTTTATAAATAATTTTTATCCACGAAGTCACTCGCCGCCGCCATTTTGTACACACAAAAACTTCGTCCAGTTTGATTGGGATCACTTACACGACTAGTTGTTTTTTTTTAGCTTTGGGAAAATCATCTAATGACATCCCCCGCTCTTGGGCGGAGCGGGAAATGGTGTCAGACTTTTACTGACTAAAAGCCCACTCCTGTTCTTTCGTTGCCTTTCGTACCGAGGCTTGAGCTATCGAGCTATTCGAATTAACCCTGGCCCCAGTAGGCTTCGACCCAGCTGGGCCCCTGCTGTTACCTGTTACCGGTCTGACTGCGAGTTATTGCTCGCCGTCCGCAAGCCGGGCAAACGGTGGCCGGAAATCGGGAACGGAAACCCGGCGGCGGCTAGGGCGCTGTGAGTGCCGCCGTTGCCTGATGCGGCCGGCCTCCTTTTTTGCTAGCATTACTGCTTCGCAGAAAGAGACGACCGCCTGTACCAAGGCCCGGCGCGAGAGATCGCCGCCGCCAATCGCCCTCACGAGGGCACGGCGATGCTCTGCACAAGCGGGGCACACTCTACTGTGTGCTCCACCGTGTCCTCCTGGCGTTCCGTACAGTGGCGACACCCGGGCGTCACTTCCGCACGAATCCGGTGCAGGAACTTCCAGTGTCATGCGGAAGGTGAGGACGCCGTGAGGTCTTTCCAGCCACGCCTCAAAGAGGGGACTTACCGTCATAATTATGGCGTGTCCTGCAGTGGGTTGCGATAGTCGCTGACGCCATTTCACCATGAGACCCCACCGGAGCTCTGTCCGCCATGCCGCGACCTGTTGCGGCAGCGGACTTTCGCCCCGGCGTTGCATCTCCACGCGCAAGTCGTGAATGTATGCAAGGACTATTGCCTCCAGATCCTGGTGGCAGGCCAGCAAGGAGGCGCGCCGCTTCGCGAGAAACCGTGCGGTATCCCCGCACCATCCTTATTGCCATGACCCTCTGGCATGCGCTCAGCTGGGCCTTCGACCGCTGACGCAGCGGCGGTGCCCACACTGGCGCCCCATAAAGGGCCCTGGACCGAACGATTCCTGCGTAGAGCCTCTGGCAGGAGGCGTGTGGACCCCCAAGGTTGGGCAAGAGCCACTTGAGAGCAGCCCCAGTCCGGTTTAGTTCGGGAGCCAGACGTCGGAAATGCTCCACGAAGTTCCAACAGCTGTCGAGGACGAGTCCCAGGTTATCGGCGACCCGACGCAGATCGGAACTCCTCCTACCGTTAATTAAGAACCCGATGGCAGCGCGTTCCGAGGACCGTGGAAACACATAGCCTCGGACTTGTGCAGCGCCACCTCGAGTCCCAACTGCTGGATCCTGTCTATGACTATCGCAACCCCGTGCGTCGCTAGATTGGCCACCGCCTGGTACGACTTTCCCTGCGCTAAAAACCAGCGTCTGCGTAGCAGACCACGCTGACCCCGTCAGAGAAGTCGCCGGGCAGCACGTAGTCGTACCCGATGTTCCACAAGGATGGTCCTAGTACTGATCCCTGCGGAACACCGCACGAAATCTCTCGGCGTCTCCACTCTCCCTGGTGACCTGGGTAGACTATGTACCTGTACGACAGGTAACAACAACACGACTAGTTGATCGTGTCGCGTGTTCAAATTGGCGGCGACGGCGGCGGCGGCGGCGGCGTGTGATTGGTCGGCAGCGGCAGCGCGCCGGCGTGGCGCACATGTCTACTCGTACCGACACCGAATAATAATAATAATAACGACGCTAACGCCATCTAGCGAATTTGAGAGTACTAATTTAGTTTAGTGAATGTGAGTGTAGCCACCAGCGGGTTCCCAATTAACGGTAGGAGAAGTTCACATCGGCGTCGGGTCGACGATGAAGTACCTGGGACTCGTCCTCGACGAGCATTTCCGACGTCTGGCTTCCAAACTGGACCGCACTGGGGCTGCTCTCAAGCGGCTCCTGCCCAACCTTGGGGGTCCAGACGTCTCCTGACGGAGGCTCTACGCGGGGATCGTTCGGTCCATGGCCCTATACGGGGCGCCGGTGTGGGTGCCGTCCCTGCAAAAGCGACCGGCGGCCATGCTGAAAGCATGCCAGAGCGTCATTGCAATACAGATGGTGCGGGGATACCGCACGATTTCCCGCTTAGCGGCGAGCCTTCTTGCTGGCCTACCACCGCGGGATCTGGAGGCAACAGACCTCGCACACATGCACGATTTGCACGTGCGACAGTCGGGCGACAGTCCGCTGCCGCAACAGGTCGCGGCATCGCGGACAGAGCTCCGGCGGGATCTCATAATGAAATGGCGTCAGCGACTATCACAAACCAGTACTGAACACGCCATAATTATACCGGTGAGTCCCCTCTTTGAGGCGTGATTGGCTCACGGCGTCCTCACCTTCCGCATGACGCAGGTTCTCACCGGACATGGTAAGTTCGGGAGGTTCCTGCACCGGATCCGTGCGGAAGTGCCCGGGTGTCGACACTGTTCGGAACGCCTGGAGCACACAGTAGAAGTATGCCCCGCTTGGGCAGAGCATCACCGTGCCCTCGTGAGGGCGATCGGCGGCGGCGATCTCTCGCGCCGGGCCTTGATACAGGCCATGGTCCGGAGCGAGGAGGAAAGGCAAGCGGTTGCCTCCTTCTGCGACGCAGTAATGCTAGCAAAGGAGGAGGCCGAACGCATCAGGTAACGACGGCGCCGATTCCGATTTCCGGCCACCGTAGTTGCGGGCCTGCGGACGACGAGCAATGGGTAGCTCGCTGTCCGACCGCACGCACTATTCCCGCGCGCCTCAAGGAGCTGTCAGCAACAGCCGGGTCGAAGTCTACTGGGGCCAGGGTTATCCCTAAGGGAAGCTCGGTCCCAGTACGAAAGGCACGAAGGAACAGGGTGGGTCTTTTAGTCAGTAAGAGTCTGACACTATCTCCCGCTCCACCCAAGAGCAGGGGTTGTTATTGGATGATTTTTTCACCATAAAAAAACCTGCCTTTCAAAAAATAACCAGAACCACATTGGTTCTGGTTATTTTTTAAAAAAAAGGGATGTGAGAGCAACTACTCGAGGTGTAGGTGTGTGTTTGTGCTACTCAAGAGTGTACAGACAGGACGCCTGAAGTTGTATTGTCAACCCAGCCGGCCTGTTCGCTCACACAATGATTCACTGATATTACTCACGTGTCGTGTCACTTGCTCTTCGCTTCGTCCTCGATACTTCTTGTTCTTCTTCCACTTCCGTTTTGATTTCTATTGAAGGCATATAATCTTCTGTATCAGACTCAGACGGTTGTGCTGGTATATCTTGTAGGTCTGAATGGCCATTGTGTAGATTTTCCAGTTCCAAGTTTGTAAATAAAAACAACAGTAAAGAGAAAATTACACAATTAATATGGACATGGCAGGATAACCGGGGACTGAGTATTGTTGAAGATAGGTTTATAAACTTTTTCACACGTACTCTTCATACGAACAAAGGCTGCGTGATGCGTCACAAAACTAGATACGGCGCCCTCTAGCGGACAAAAAGTAAGTTTAGAGTATAGTAGAATTACCTTTTACAAACTTATAAAAAAACCATTTCACCTCTTTGAATACTGGTATAGATAGATCATTAAACTACTTCTTAAAAACATACCATCACTGTGATGTTCCTCCTCTGGCTCAATGACATCATCTAATCTCTCACAAACAGCTGGTAATTCTTCTTTGATAGCATCACATTCTGTTTGACATTCATCACCAGAATCTATGCTTACATGCACCATGGGTGATACAGTCAACTCATTAAAACACCCGAAGTGGTCTTGGTTTCTAGGGGGATTTAGCTGCAAAAAGATAAGTATTACCTAAGTCAAGATAAGAAGCATATTACATACCGAGCCCCGAACAGGCCTCGGAAAAAATAAAGCTGTAGGTCCCCCGCTGTAGGTTTAGAGGTGATCAGGGGAACGACATGGAACAATTTTTGAGTGAATTGCATGTTTTCTTCTTCTGACTAGATGACTGTATCTTTTTCCAACTCTATGAATACAAATAGCAATAACACAAATTAAAGAGTCTCCTGAGAATGTTCCTGATGCTGTAAAGATACCTGCCCTTACTGTTCCAACTCAAATATCAACCCTGGAGGTATACCTGTTAACAAACACCTCACCTCATAACCCTCATTCATCATCTGAGTGAGCAGCTCTTCAGCTTCCAGACATTTTCTCTGCAGTTGGCAGCATTGCTTTAGTTTAGTGCAGCAGATGAAACAAGCGAGCATCGGTCTACTGTCTTCAGTTATAAACTGCAACAAAACTTGTCTTCAACTATTTTTTTCTTCAAACAAATTACATTCAAACGTGATGCAGAGAAGTCATAAGTTATTAGAAAAAAAAAGCCTTTAGTTTAATAAAACCGACTTTATTTATTTATTTATTATAATCTTTATTGTACACCAAATAAACAAAAATACAGGACAAACATTTAAAAGAATAAGTGCACAATGGGCGGTCTTATCGCACAGGGCGATCTCTTACAGACAACCTTTGGATGGATTGAGAGAAAGGAGATAGATTAAGGGTTGTCAGTGTACAAACATCAGATATAATACTAACAAGATACATTAACACAAATACATACATACAATACAAAAAAAAAAATATATACTAATAAATATCAAATATATAGTTGAACCAGGAGAAGAAAATATATCAAAGAGAAAGGTAATGCTCCTTCACCATCTTTTTAAATGTTGGTAGCGTTTGAGCACGCCTAAGATTTGTCAACGAAGGTAGTGGAATGCGCGCGAATACTTAATATTAGGTTTTCCGATGATCTCAAGGACCTACTATGTGTGTCACTAAGGAACTGAAAACATTCTTTAAGATAAAACGGGGTACAAGGATTAAATAGCACATTATAAAGCAAAGAAAGTATATGGGCGTTCCGGCGAAGGCGAATAGGAAGCCATTTGAGCTTAGTACGAAATTCAGAAACGTGGTCATACTTGCGCAAGCCAAATATGAACCTGATACAAAGATTTTGAAGTCGCTCAAGCTTATCCAATTGGTCCTGGGTGAGATCAAGATAGCTGGCAGCAGCATAGTCCAGGATTTAACTATTTTTTGTTTTACCTGCGTTCCTGGATTTTATTTATTCACTACACATGATAGCGGCTTGAGTTGCCCCACTAACATAAACATAGTAAGTTTAAGTGTGAAAGTTACGAGAGGAGGTGACGACCACAGAAATGATGGATGGACTGTGAGGCAGATGACATTACCATCTAGAAGGGCAGCGCTGCCGAAATGAAGACTAATCTAGAGAATAATATCAAAAAGTCCCCTTTTCGATGCTAACAGAGATGTACGGAACACGACATGTTGCGCAGAACACAAATACACTGATAAGTACCTACAAGGGAAGAATAATGCTGTTCAGGACAACAGTAAGTGGTTTACTGCTCATTCTGTACGCCTCTACTCACACGGGGAAACTGTTGCTTACTGATTGTGGTAGATCGGGGAATTATATAGAACTATATCGTATTAAGTCCAGGACAAAACTCACCGGATTATCAGTCAGCCTCTCATACAGTTCATGCAAGTCTTTGTTTACCACTACATACATGCGAACGTTCTCCGCTAAACATAGCCGACACATTGAGAGCTTTTCCATTTTTTTTACAATTTATGTAAGAATCAATCAATGATGTTTATTTATTTATTATTTTTTAAACAATAAATATTTTCTTTCTACAAGAACAAGTAAACAAACACATTTGTCACATTATTGTCAATGTCAAACTCAAACATTTTTTTTTTAAATTTATTTCGTGACCATGGATACAGAGTCCTTCAGTTACAGTATTAGAAAATATAAGTAATCTCAAACTCAAACATAAGTTATAATAGTTAATAGATAAGTAACCATGTTTTTGTTAGCTGTAAGTTTTCCATTATATAATAAAATAAAAACATTGCAAGAAGTGTTGCCAACAACGCAGAGCCTGATGTCGCCATTTTTCACAGCATGCATGGGTGGGTAGGCTACTTCGTTAAGAATATTTCGGTCTATGTAATCAATTTTTCAAGAATGGCTTCTGTCCCAAATATTTTTATAATACTTCTGCCAGACGATCAATACTTATATAAAGCTATGAGCAACGGCGAACGTTGTGAGACTGCGTTCGGCGTTCGGGTCGTGTTGTCAAACTACGTGCCGGTACGCTTCGCTTGAGGGGGAATACTGTAGCCACTACACAGCATATCACTTTCAACACGTTTTTCATCACCGTCAAGAAATAATAAAGCTGACAGTTCTGAAAAGAACTTTTGTAACGTTTCGACCAACTCCATTGAAATAGGAAACACACAGCCATTGTACAACAAATCGCCACGTGCCAGCTCAACAGATCGCCACGTGCGAGCACAACAGCGAAGCATCCTCACGTCCCACCGTCGCAAGCTGCCCAAGCAAAAAGACTTTCACCCACAACGATAAAATGTTCGTATATAATTAGGTATTTAATTTTATTGTAATTACTCGTAGGTATGTTGGAATACTTCGATCGTGACGATGGTGCCGTCACCCAATCACGTTTTGATGCCGGCCGGTGAAATATCTTGCGAGTCTGTGGAACTAGACGGTTTGCTATCAAGTTTCCTTTTTTTGCGAGGCAACTACTTCCATTGCCTCGAATTGAGGCAAAAGGGCGATCCGAACGGGAGAAAGGTTAAAAAGTTAGGAGGTTAGGAGGACGATCATGATCCTCCATGGTCGCACCGCATACGCCGCAAACAAAGTTTATAACTTGTCAACTTAACAGGTGGAGGATCAACAACACAAACACAAAATAGATATATGACGAGCACAAGCACAAAAATACACACAAAAACTACCAAAAAAACGCTACTAAGGGCCTAAAACGATGTTAGAAATAGAATCACATGTGTTCACCACCAACATACAAGCCACTTAGAGTGTGATTGCTTCGTAGTGAATCTAGTTTATCCGTAGGATATATAAAATCTTTGCTCTAGTGTCAGTATGGTGTCTAGTTTGGTGTCTGGCTATATTTCACTGGCACACCGTGGTGGCGCGACTAGTTGCGTTACCGTGGTGTCTCGGTGAAATATACGCGTAGCTCTTGTGGTAAACGAATGAACTTTTCTTACGAAATATGGCTTAAAAAACTTAGCATAAAAATAAAGCTGTCAGCTTGCAATCAGTGTGACCAACGTAGGCAATTTGTCGCTATTTAGGCTACTCACAACAAGAATTGGCGATGGAAATATGTGAAAGGCGACTTGGCGCATTTTAGGCTACATCAGAGACAAGCTACTTAACATTCACAGATCACATAAAAATAAACTCATAATAAAAATCATAGCCACACTAAGGTCTGAGTTATTAATAAAGAATGATGGTCACCCTATTAGTTTATGGTTGACTAATTCCGGGAAAATCCCTGAATTTGTCTAAGCAATTATGCAACCAAATTTATAATGCAGTGAAGTGATATGTATTTATTTTGCTGGTTTTTTTCGTTGATTTCGGTTACACAATTACAACACATACACAGTATCATATATAGGCCGCGAATTGAGATTACCAAGAAAACCATCCAAGCTTTAATCATTTGGCTATACGTCAGTTAGGTAGTAGTGCAAGTGTAAGAAAAGAAATAGAAAATGGCAACAATTTTTGCATATAGTATTGCTGCTCATAGCTTTATATAAGTATTGATCGTCTGGCAGAAGTATTATAAAAATATTTGGGGAAGAAGCCATTCTTGAAAAATTAATTACACAGAACGAAGTATTCCTAGCGAAGTAGCCTACCCATGCATGCTGTGAAAAATGGCGACATCAGGCTCTGCGTTGTTGGCAACACTTCTTGCAATGTTTGAGTTTGAGATTACTTATATTTTCTAATACTGCGACTGAAGGACTCTGTATCCATGGTCAGGAAATAAATTAAAAAAAAAATGTTTGAGTTTGACATTGACAATATTGTGACAAATGTGTTTGTTTACTTGTTCTTGTAGAAAGAAAATATTTATTGTTTAAAAAAATAATAAATAAATAAACATCATTGATTGATTCTTACATAAATTGTAAAAAAAATGGAAAAGCTACCAATGTGTCGGCTATGTTTAGCGGAGAACGTTCGCATGTATGTAGTGGTAAACAAAGACTTGCATGAACTGTATGAGAGGCTGACTGATAATCCGGTGAGTTTTGTCCTGGACTTAATACGATATAGTTCTATATAATTCCCCGATCTACCACAATCAGTAAGCAACAGTTTCCCCGTGTGAGTAGAGGCGTACAGAAAGAGCAGTAAACCACTTACTGTTGTCCTGAATAGCATTATTCCCTTGGAGGTACTTATCACAGTGTATTTGTGTTCTGCGCAACATGTCGTGTTCCGTACATCTCTGTTAGCATCGAAAAGGGGACTTTTTGATATTATTCTCTAGATTAGTCTTCATTTCGGCAGCGCTGCCCTTCTAGATGGTAATGTCATCTGCCTCACAGTCCATCCATCATTTCTGTGGTCGTCACCTCCTCTCGTAACTTTCACACTTAAACTTACTATGTTTATGTTAGTGGGGCAACTCAAGCCGCTATCATGTGTAGTGCATAGCCTGTAAATTATTTGTATTTGAATAAAATAGAAGTTTACGTAAAAGTTGATTTCATTCATCATGACATGAATAAAATCCAGGAACGCAGGTAAAACAAAAAATAGTTACAAAGTCGGTTTTATTAACCTTTCAATCTTGATAATGACAGACACAATTGAAAGACAATAGGTGCGCGAACGCCGGCGTTCGCTTGGGGTTTAATGAATTAAACTAAAGGCTTTTTTTTTTCTAATAACTTATGACTTCTCTGCATCACATTTGAATGTAATTTGTTTGAAGAAAAAAATAGTTGAAGACAAGTTTTGTTGCAGTTTATAACTGAAGACAGTAGACCGATGCTCGCTTGTTTCATCTGCTACACTAAACTAAAGCAATGCTGCCAACTGCAGAGAAAATGTCTGGAAGCTGAAGAGCTGCTCACTCAGATGATGAATGCGGATTATGAGGTGAGGTGCTTGTTAACAGGTATACCTCCAGGGTTGATTTTTGAGTTGGAACAGTAAGGGCAGGTATCTTTACAGCATCAGGAACATTCTCAGGAGACTCTTTAACCTTTCAATTGTGATAATTACAGACACAATTGAAAGACAATAGGTGCGCGAACGCCGGCGTTCGCTTGGGGTTTAATGAATTAATTTGTGTTATTGCTATTTGTATTCATAGAGTTGGAAAAAGATACAGTCATCTAGTCAGAAGAAGAAAACATGCAATTCACTCAAAAATTGTTCCATGTCGTTCCCCTGATCACCTCTAAACCTACAGCGGGGGACCTACAGCTTTATTTTTTCCGAGGCCTGTTCAGGGCTCGGTATGTAATATGCTTCTTATCTTGACTTAGGTAATACTTATCTTTTTGCAGCTAAATCCCCCTAGAAACCAAGACCACTTCGGGTGTTTTAATGAGTTGATTGTATCACCCATGGTGCATGTAAGCATAGATTCTGATGATGAATGTCAAACAGTATGTGATGCTATCAAAGAAGAATTACCAGCTGTTTGTGAGAGATTAGATGATGTCATTGAGCCAGAGGAGGGACATCACAGTGATGGTATGTTTTTAAGAAGTAGTTTAATGATCTATCTATACCAGTATTCAAAGAGGTGAAATGGTTTTTTTATAAGTTTGTAAAAGGTAATCCTACTATACTCTAAACTTACTTTTTGTCCGCTAGAGGGCGCCGTATCGAGTTTTGTGACGCATCACGCAGCCTTTGTTCGTATGAAGAGTACGTGTGAAAAAGTTTATAAACCTATCTTCAACAATACTCAGTCCCCGGTTATCCTGCCATGTCCATATTAATTGTGTAATTTTCTCTTTACTGTTGTTTTTATTTACAGACTTGGAACTGGAAAATCTACACAATGGCCATTCAGACCTACAAGATATACCAGCACAACCGTCTGAGTCTGATACAGAAGATTATATGCCTTCAATAGAAATCAAAACGGAAGTGGAAGAAGAACAAGAAGTATCGAGGACGAAGCGAAGAGCAAGTGACACGACACGTGAGTAATATCAGTGAATCATTGTGTGAGCGAACAGGCCGGCTGGGTTGACAATACAACTTCAGGCGTCCTGTCTGTACACTCTTGAGTAGCACAAACACACACCTACACCTCGAGTAGTTGCAAACCAATTTGGTTCTGGTTATTTTTTGAAAGGTAGGTTTTTTTATGGTGGAAAAATCATCCAATAACAACCCCTGCTCTTGGGTGGAGCGGGAGATAGTATCAGACTCTTACTGACTAAAAGACCCACCCTGTTCCTTCGTGCCTTTCGTACTGGGACCGAGCTTCCCTTTGGGATAACCCTGGCCCCAGTAGACTTCGACCCGGCTGTTGCTGACAGCTCCTTGAGGCGCGCGGGAATAGTGCGTGCGGTCGGACAGCGAGCTACCCATTGCTCGTCGTCCGCAGGCCCGCAACTACGGTGGCCGGAAATCGGAATCGGCGCCGTCGTTACCTGATGCGTTCGGCCTCCTCCTTTGCTAGCATTACTGCGTCGCAGAAGGAGGCGACCGCTTGCCTTTCCTCCTCGCTCCGGACCATGGCCTGTATCAAGGCCCGGCGCAAGAGATCGCCGCCGCCGATCGCCCTCACGAGGGCACGGTGATGCTCTGCCCAAGCGGGGCATACTTCTACTGTGTGCTCCAGGCGTTCCGAACAGTGTCGACACCCGGGCACTTCCGCACGGATCCGGTGCAGGAACCTCCCGAACTTACCATGTCCGGTGAGAACCTGCGTCATGCGGAAGGTGAGGACGCCGTGAGCCAATCACGCCTCAAAGAGGGGACTCACCGGTATAATTATGGCGTGTTCAGTACTGGTTTGTGATAGTCGCTGACGCCATTTCATTATGAGATCCCGCCGGAGCTCTGTCCGCGATGCCGCGACCTGTTGCGGCAGCGGACTGTCGCCCGACTGTCGCACGTGCAAATCGTGCATGTGTGCGAGGTCTGTTGCCTCCAGATCCCGCGGTGGTAGGCCAGCAAGAAGGCTCGCCGCTTCGCGGGAAATCGTGCGGTATCCCCGCACCATCTGTATTGCAATGACGTTCTGGCATGCTTTCAGCATGGCCGCCGGTTGCTTTTGCAGCGACGGCACCCACACCGGCGCCCCGTATAGGGCCATAGACCGAACGATCCCCGCGTAGAGCCCCGTCAGGAGACGTCTGGACCCCCAAGGTTGGGCAGGAGCCGCTTGAGAGCAGCCCCAGTGCGGTCCAGTTTGGGAGCCAAACGTCGGAAATGCTCGTCGAGGACGAGCCCCAGGTACTTCATCGTCGACCCGACGCCGATGTGAACTTCTCCTACCGTTAATTGGGAACCCGCTGGTGGCTACACTCACATTCACTAAACTAAATTAGTACTCTCAAATTCGCTAGATGGCGTTCGCGTCGTTATTATTATTATTATTCGGTGTCGGTACGAGTAGACATGTGCGCCACGCCGGCGCGCTGCCGCTGCCGACCAATCACACGCCGCCGCCGCCGCCGCCGTCGCCGCCAATTTGAATCGGCGCGGGCCGCATGGGTCGACGCGACACGATCAACTAGTCGTGTTGTTGTTACCTGTCGTACAGGTACATAGTCTACCCAGGTCACCAAGGAGAGTGGAGACGCCGAGAGATGTCGTGCGGTGTTCCGCAGGGATCAGTACTAGGACCATCCTTGTGGAACATCGGGTACGACTACGTGCTGCCCGGCGACTTCTCTAACGGGGTCAGCGTGGTCTGCTACGCAGACGCTGGTTTTTAGCGCAGGGAAAGCCGTACGCGGGGTTGCGATAGTCGTTGACAGGATCCAGCAGTTGGGACTCGAGGTGGCGCTGCACAAGTCCGAGGCTATGTGTTTCCACGGCCCTCGGAACGCGCCGCCATCGGGTTCCCAATTAACGGTAGGAGGAGTTCGCATCTGCGTCGGGTCGACGATAAAGTACCTGGGACTCGTCCTCGACAGCTGTTGGAACTTCGTGGAGCATTTCCGTCTGGCTCCCGAACTAAATCGGACTGGGGCTGCTCTCAAGTGGCTCTTGCCCAACCTTGGGGGTCCACACGCCTCCTGCCAGAGGCTCTACGCAGGAATCGTTCGGTCCAGGGCCCTTTATGGGGCGCCAGTGAGGGCACCGCCGCTGCGTCAGCGGTCGAAGGCCCAGCTGAGCGCATGTCAGAGGGTCATGGCAATAAGGATGGTGCGGGAATACCGCACGGTTTCTCGCGAAGCGGCGCGCCTCCTTGCTGGCCTGCTACCAGGATCTGGAGGCAACAGTCCTTGCATACATTCACGACTTGCTCGTGGAGATGCAACGCCGGGGCGAAAGTCCGCTGCCGCAACAGGTCGCGGCATGGCGGACAGAGCTCCGGCGGGGTCTCATGGTGAAATGGCGTCAGCGACTATCGCAACCCACTGCAGGACACGCCATAATTATGACGGTAAGTCCCCTCTTTGAGGCGTGGCTGGAAAGACCTCACGGCGTCCTCACCTTCCGCATGACGCTGGAAGTTCCTGCACCGGATTCGTGCGGAAATGACGCCCGGGTGTCGCCACTGTACGGAACGCCAGGAGGACACGGTGGAGCACACAGTAGAGTGTGCCCCGCTTGTGCAGAGCATCGCCGTGCCCTCGTGAGGGCGATTGGCGGCGGCGATCTCTCGCGCCGGGCCTTGGTACAGGCGGTCGTCTCTTTCTGCGAAGCAGTAATGCTAGCAAAAAAGGAGGCCGGCCGCATCAGGCAACGGCGGCACTCACAGCGCCCTAGCCGCCGCCGGGATTCCGATCCCGTTTTCCGGCCACCGTTTGCCCGGCTTGCGGACGGCGAGCAATAACTCGCAGTCCGACCGGTAACAGGTAACAGCAGAGGCCCAGCTGGGTCGAAGCCTACTGGGGCCAGGGTTAATTCGAATAGCTCGATAGCTCAAGCCTCGGTACGAAAGGCAACAAAAGAACAGGAGTGGGCTTTTAGTCAGTAAAAGTCTGACCCCATTTCCCGCTCCGCCCAAGAGCGGGGGATGTCATTAGATGATTTTCCCAAAGCTAAAAAAAAAACAACTAGTCGTGTAAGTGATCCCAATCAAACTGGACGAAGTTTTTGTGTGTACAAAATGGCGGCGGCGAGTGACTTCGTGGATAAAAATTATTTATAAAACATTCCATTGTGTTTCAAGCTTTGATGATTTTACCGTTTAATAGTAAGATACAGAATATTAATTAATAGTAAATAATTGAACTCAATAAGCCAAAATAAATGTTGATTTGTTAAATATTTTACAAATATTGTTTTATTTCATTAAACCTTCACACTTTTCACAAAACAAAAAATGTCACGCCGCCGGCGTCGCGCCGCCGCCGGGTAATTTTAACCGGCGCGCCGCCGCCGACAAAATTGTAGTCGGCGCACATGTCTAGGTACAAGTTTCATTACACGCGATTTTAATTACCAGTCCAGTGTTTGATTTCCGCTACCCTCCAAGTCGAGCATCGGGTTCGAACACTTGTGCATAAGCTATAGATGTGACATCTCATTCTGTATTTATATATATTTGTAGGTTTATCTATTCTGCTGAGTAGTGTTGGGTAGATAGCCGGATGCTTTGAGTTATTATCGATTATAATCCATAAGTGTCCATTATTAGCCTTGCAATGGATGATAACCCTGCTATTAATGTATTTTTAAAAAAGTAAATGCTTTTTTTTTGTTTAGTGTAAAATCTGTGGGTGTGATCATAAATTGGGTGCGTGTACGCAGTGTGATTCAATGTATTGTAATTCTTTTTATTTGTTTTCACTTTTTATATGTGAAAAAGTTTTAATAACAAAATAAACACATTTTTTGGGAAATTTAGTTTTGTTAAAACTATTATTACTATTGACACATCGCTTTGTGATTTAACCATCTAATTAATTACTTGATTTAACAAAGCGAGCTAAATATGTAAGTGTATGTCTACCTACAAATAAATTTTAACCAATACGTAAAAATGTAAGGTACAATAAGTAAGTTACTTATTAGCTCTTTTCTGTGAGTAGTAGACCAGGGTCGATAATTTTTAAAAGCAAAAAAAATAATAGTAGGATAAAACCCATTAAAAAAGGAAGATAATATTATAAAAATGAAAGGAAAAATAATTTACGGGCGATCTGAGGTCGGGAAGGGGATGGGGGTGAGTTTTTAAGGGTAATAAACGGTTTTTCTCGATTTCCGGCAAAACTAAAAGTCCTATGGAAAAAAGTTAAATGGCAAAGTTGTAGGTAATAAAAAGATCTAAAACTTTTGTATTTTCACTTTTTTCACATAACCTCAAAATGTATATGAAAAATTAAAAAAACCAAGTTTTTGGTTTTTTATTTATATCTTTTTCAAAATAATTTTTTTTTTCACGAAATTTGGTGAAAACTTACCTTTTTGTGTCCCAAATACGCTATAATTTATTTGATTAGAAATATTAATTTTTTCGCCTTATTTTGAATTAATATCGAAAAAGCACCCTAATTTTCAATCGAAAATTCACCCGTCAAAATATCAGCCTTTTTCAAAAAGTTGGTATATTTTCTGTTCGTTGAAATCTCTACTTTCCGATGGTGAAAAAAAAAATATATGTTACCATAGTAAATATTCTCAGAAAATGCAAAAAATCGAAAAAAACACGAATTCGAAATTATTGTATACAATTTTGAGCTATTTATTAAAATTAACACTTTGATTACTCGAAAAACGTAAGATTACATGTCACATTGATAAAAAAAAAAATGCAAATTTAAATATACTACTATAATTAACAAACAAACAAGTTAATAAAATTAATATTTTATAAGACATCTACAATATTTGGAGAAAGTAGTCGAATTATATGCGTAGATGCCTATTTATAACTATTATTAAATAACTTATATACCTGAGTGACCTACGAAAAAATTTAGCCCATCAAAGGGTATTTCATAGAGAAGTGGGGAAGGGGCTAGGCGGATCTGGGTCGTACTACATACATACCTACTATTTCGTAGCAGGTGTAACAGCCGTTAGCCTAGCCAGTATTCGAAATACAGTACAGTATACAACATCGTTTATAAAAATACACGTGCACGCTGAGTTTCTTTAAGATAATTGTGTCAAGTTTACCCTGGTCTATAGGTAAATTATAAACAATAGAAAATACCCGAGCGGTTAGTAGGTAACATGCATCCCCGCACTCCCGTTTTTCGTGCAATCTCTTTCTGGCGCTAATATTATTCGTGCCATAAAAAGATGCATGAACTGCACTACAGCAGCGACGCCAACCGAATCCGGAATCAGTACGTCGACTGATATGTTTCGGTAAAGAAGTCCTTTTTCGTCTGTTGTTGGTTTGTGTGTATAATCATAAATAAATAAATAGTATTTTTAAATGGGCCAGATTATTTACTACAAAGAAAGATGATGAAAATGAAGTCTTATCTGACAGTCCTAAGCCTGAAAGCCATGAAGGGAAATTTTCAATCACTAAAATAACATTAACAGCAGGGTTATCATCCATAATTGCTATTAATGGCTACTAACTGACTTTTAATCGATTATTAGCCAAATGATATTAGATTATTATCATTGCCCAACACTACTGCTGAGCTACTTGTTAATACATTAACAAGTAGCTCTTTACTGTTTTTGCTTACAGAACTAGAACTGGAACATCTAATCAAAAGCTTATCGGAAGTAGAAGATATACCAGCACAACAGTCTAAGTCTGATTCAGAAGATGATGGGCCTTTAATAGAGATCAAAACCGAAGTAGAACAACGAGAAGTATCGAGGAAGAAGCGAAGAGCCAGTGACACGACACGTAAGTATTAGTTAAGGCGTATAGTTCCTTGAACCATCTGGCCGAAATTATGTGAACGCAACTCTCGCACTCGCCTAGGCGGCAGTACGCAAATCTGTGCAATTTTTTGCGGCCAGCAGCGCCCGGAAAGCGCTTTAAATCCATTTTCTCTGCGAGATATTGATTGATTTATATATGCAATGTTCACTTTGAAGAATATTTAACCACCAATTTTTATGTGTAAAAATGTTTCTAAAGGTCCAAGCCGTTTCGAAGGAGCAGGGGAAAAGTTGCGAAAAGTTGCGAAATTGTTCTTTTGACAAAAGTATTAATTGCACGAATAAATCAAATGTTGATGTTATTGTTCATGAATCTATAATAAACATATATTTTTTTCAAACCAATTGACCTAGCCGTTACGGAGGAGTAGGCTTCAGAAAATCACTGTTTTATGGCACTTTTCGGGCGCTTGGCCCTTAATGCGCAAGCGAACAAGCCGTCTGGTTTGACACTGTACACGCTTGAGTAGCACGAGCACACTGCTACACCTATAGTAGTTGCTCTCGCTGGAGAGCACACTCCTACTGACAGATGTCTCACAGCACATCTGGTTAAAGTACTCAACGCTGTTTGTAGATACAACAGAAAGGTTCTTTGTATGGATTATCACAATTATTTATCACCCATGCATTTAGCATTGCCGCAGTCAGGTAATTACAGCTTATTTTGTTAGATCGTTTGATCATGTATGATCAGTAATAATATACGAAAACCTGCAATAACCGACGTTTCGGCTGTAATGAGAATCATTCGATTCTCTTTCATTTAAGTCTGTTTTGAATTTGGCGCTCACTAGATTATTATTCACAGGGGCGACCGTTGCGAAAAAACGAAAATTGCACACACGAGGAAAAAAACTGAAAGGCGTAATTACTGAAAATCAAAAGAAGAATGAAGAGTTAGACACAAAAGTCACTCAGAACACTTCAAATGGTACGTCCGAACTTATTCCGAAATGTCAAGAACCTTTAACCAATACAACACCTCGAGTTAATATTAGTGTGATTGATACTACTTTAGACACAAACTGTCGTAATAATATTAAAAAACTTTATTTAACAAAACACACTCGTTTACGCACTGTCGGAGCACTTTACAAGTGTGACATTTGTCAGTACAGTTGTAATAGAAAGGGAAATTTAATAAAACACATTCCTACGCACACTGGCGAAAAACCTTACAAATGTGACGAATGTCGGCTTTGTTTTAGTACGAAGAGTACTTTAACAAGCCACATTCGTTCGCACAGTGGTAAAAAACCATACCGATGTGAAGAATGTCAGCTTTGTTTTAGTGTGAAGCATTATTTAACAAGACACAT
Source organism: Mythimna albipuncta (assembly GCA_929112965.1). Taxonomy (NCBI): domain Eukaryota; kingdom Metazoa; phylum Arthropoda; class Insecta; order Lepidoptera; family Noctuidae; genus Mythimna; species Mythimna albipuncta. The sequence continues at coordinate 11,454,141 of OV815985.1, forward strand.
TCGTACGCACAGTGGCGAAAAACCTTACAAATGTGAAAAGTGTCAGCGTTGTTTTAGTCAAAAAAGTCATTTATCACAACACATTCGTAAACACACTGGCGAAAAACCTTACAAATGTGACGAATGTCAGCGTTGTTTTAGTCAAAAAAGTCATTTATCACAACACATTCGTACGCACACTGGCGAAAAACCTTACAAATGTGAAGAATGTCAGCGTTTTTTTAGTAAGAAGAGGGATTTAACAATACACATTCGTACACACACTGGCGAAAAACCTTACAAATGTGAAGAATGTCAGCTTTGTTTTAGTGTGAAGCATTATTTAACAAGACACATTCGCACACACACTGGCGAAAAACCTTACAAATGTGAAGAATGTCAGCTTTGTTTTAGTGTGAAGCATTATTTAACAAGACACATTCGCACACACACTGGCGAAAAACCTTACAAATGTGACGAATGTCAGCGTTGTTTTAGTCAAAAAAGTCATTTATCACAACACATTCGTACGCACACTGGCGAAAACCTTACAAATGTGAAGAATGTCAGCGTTTTTTTAGTAAGAAGAGGGATTTAACAATACACATTCGTACACACACTGGCGAAAAACCTTACAAATGTGAAGAATGTCAGCTTTGTTTTAGTGTGAAGCATTATTTAACAAGACACATTCGCACACACACTGGCGAAAATCCTTACAAATGTGAAAAGTGTCAGCGTTGTTTTAGTCAAAAAAGTCATTTATCACAACACATTCGTACACACACTGGCGAAAAACCTTACAAATGTGAAGAATGTCAGCGTTGTTTTAATTATAAGGCTCATTTAACAAGACACATTCGCACGCACACTGGCGAAAAACCTTACAAATGTGATGAATGTCAGCTTTGTTTTAGACAAAAGTCTCATTTAATAAGTCACATTCGTATTCACACTGGCAAGAAACATTTCAAGTGTTAAGAATGTCAGCGTTTTTTTAGTGAAAAGAGTTTAACAGAACACGTTCGTTGTAAACTCGCTGCTGAAAGGCTTTTCAAGTAAAATATCCATTTTTCACTGTCGGAGGCCCCAATAATAAAACGAAAAGTAAGGCGGCGGCCTGCAACAAACGCCGTAGGTCGCGTCCAGTGGCTGCTGAACTGACGCTGGACGCGGCCTGCACAGCTCAAACCTTTCTCGCATTCTCCTTGAAGAGGAGGACGGTGATGTTGTTATACAAATGTTATTGCAACAGAAGAGAAGAGAAAGTCGTCACGACATGTTCATCAATCAATCACGTGTCACGGTTTATTTGATACAAACATGGTGTTACAGTAAATTTGTTTCAGCATATCCTGCCAAAAAATTGCGTACAGATGTATTTTCACAATCAGTGTCGTCAATTATGTAATATAATTTGCACATTACAGGTTCTATTGACTTGTCTTTAAATAATTTTTAAGTGATGATTTTTAACCGACTTCTAAAAGGAGGAGGTTTTATATTTGGCTGAATGTATTTTTTATATATGTTCACCGATATCTTGGTCAATTCTGTACCGATTTTGAAAATTATTTTTTTGATTGAATGTTTATGCTTCGAAGTTTGTCCCATAATTTTGTTATGTTCCGAGTATGAACTTCGAAGATATGGAACAGAACTCTTCATAGGATCACAGCAGAACTGTCGTAACAAGTAAAATTGATTTGTTTATACGTGTAGTCGATGACTGACAGTTAGAAAAGGGAGAGGAGATATCGCACACCCAGAATAACACTGTATTATCTCAAAAAATCTCAATATTGACTTTTTTGTTTAGTAAAATAGCCAAAAATTTGCCGCGCCTGCCACAAAGACAGACGTATTTATATCTACAAAAATGGCCACGAGATGGCGCGCTAAGTCAGTATTGGTGATGACGCGCTGACAGAGGAATACCGCGAACACAAAACTATGTTTAATTGCAACTTGTCGGCCTAGCGAACAGTACGCAGATATTGTATGCAACAGTGAATTATTTTGTGTTAATTCGTTGTTGGTGAATGTGCTTATACATCTTGTTTGATACTATTTCAAAATAATACACTATTGTTGACGAAGGTATGTCAGACTTTTTGTATTATTTCAAAATGTTTTAGTATTGTTCAAAAAAGGCGAAAATCAGTACATGATGTACTATTGATGGTATAAATAAAATATGTCTTAATTTTGTTAAAAAGCACAGTAAATTATTTTTTTGAAGTCAGAATTGTTCCTTGTATTATAAATTAAAAGTACTATTATTTAAATTTTATATTTTTCTTGATTTACAAGAATATTTACCATTTCTTTGAGATAATGCACTATTGTTGAATTAGTTAAATTTGTAATTGTTATTTGGCAACTGATGAAGGGTCGTGGTCTCCTGTTACTTGAAAACCATAACAGAAGAAACCAGACTTTCTATTCAACAAAGCTGCGGCCCTATTTATTGCCCTCGGCAATATGCAACTTTAATTCGTACTGCTAAAAAACCAGGAAAGCCATATCTCTTAAAAGACCTTACGTACGATGATTTTTTATGATCTAAAAGTCCTTCAGGAAACTTGGGGCAACAATCCAAACTAATATTATAAATGCGAAAGTAACTCTGTCTGTCTGTCTGTCTGTCTTTGCTTCACGCCTAAACTACTCAACCGATTTGTGTGAAATTTGGTACAGACATAGTTTGGAACTTGAGAAAGGACATAGGATAGTTTTTATTGCAAAAAATAAAATAAAAAATAAAATTTATTCCGGACATACAGCGCCATCCATTGGTCAAGAGTCGGCATCAATTCAGTACTGAAATTTCCGGAAGTCACTATTCCATTCGAACGAAGTCGCGGGCAAAAGCTAGTTTCAATATAAATGAGGACAATAATCAACTGAAATGACATGACATTAAACAACTTCGTGTTGAAAAGCAACATCCTTTGAGTTTATAAAACATCGTTTGCAGAGACGGATTTTAAGAATGTGCGATACTGTCTATGTCATACAGACATCAAGACTTTTTGTTTTGATTCAAGTTGGTAAAAGCATATAGAAAAACAGCCTCTGGCTGTAAACAAAAAAAGGGAAGGGATGTTATGGAGTTTATTGAAAAAAATATTATTCCTACTACATTTTTAGAATAGAAACACTGACTGAAAAATGTATCATTGAGTTCCTGTGTTACACATATTAGTTAGGCAACATTTTTTTTATTACATATGCAAAAGTATTCATTGATTTACATTATAAGACTGCTCTGAAAGATTGGTCTGAGAATAAATAGCGTTTCCTTGTTACTTAACGCAGAAAATAAACTGCGATTAACTGTATTCTCACAATAGTATAAATTCTTGTAATATAAGAATACCATTTATTAATTTATTTGATTAATTAATATTTAGGTATATGTTGTAGGTACTCATTGTCTTCCAAACTATTTTGAATTTGTAACACGTTGATAACGTAGTTAATTACTATATACCTTAAATATACCTACCACTTTAATCATTATACGTGTAATTGTTAGTTTTCCCTAATAAAAAAAATAAAAATAAAATTGCTTTTTATAAAAAATTGTATTTCATTTTCCATAGATCTTTTCCTTAAAAGTTAACAAAAGTCGTTATTGTATATTGAATCTCGATAAAAAACCGTAGAATAAAAATGCATTATATCAGAATTAATCAGTAAAAAGCACGTAACTCAAAATAATAATTTTTTATATCGTTCAGTCATTCCACAATAGTGAAATAAGTAAAAAAATTAATTATTTTGCTATATTAATATGTTATAAGTCGACGGGACTATTTGATGTTAATATGTATTGGATTCTTCACATGCAAAACTCAAGACATTCGCAATAACATTGACATAACATGAGATAATGGTTTTTCGTCCATTCTGAAAAAGTTGCTATTTTGAGTTGCGACCTGATCTGATGATGAAGCTGGAAGGAAAATCCAACCGTGTTTGGGATTATTAGAATTGTTATGAGGTGCACTCTGGTTATAAGGTATTTAAGTTTGTCTGAGTAGTACTTTTTAGTGGTGGTACCATAACTAAAAAGTGTAAAAAAAAAACGACGGGTTGCACTCCGGGAGTGCCGGCAGAAGTGAAAACTTGATTATTAACGTTGAAATATATATATATATATATAAATAAAATATATATATATATATAAAAATATATATATATATATAAAAATATATATATATATAAATATATATACGTATATAGATATATTATATATTTATATATATCTATATATTTGAAACAGTAGGCCCAGGCATACATTTTTGCCATCCGTCTTACGCTTTTTCGATCAGGTCACGTGTCCTGGGGGCCAATTCTTGATTTTCGACATTTCGAGATTGCAAGTCTATCTCTATGTCTATCAAAAATATCTCTATCTCTACCAAAAAATGTCGAATTGAGCAGAATTCCGTATTCTCAGTCACTTTTCAGTCAAAATAGAAATAAATATCACAAAAATGTCAAGTGAAGATAATGTTCCCATTAGGAAGAATCCACTTTCAGTTTTATGTAGTTATGAGTGAATGAATGATTTGGTTTTAAAATGCTGACTAAATATAAAACGATTCGTTTAGTCTAAAAATAATCAACTTGATAGTTGAAGAATTTGCGGTTCCTTCAAAACTTTTCATTTGTTTAGGTACCTACTTCTTTGGTGGGCTGTGCTGTCCAAACTTTTACGTTTCATATAATATTTTAAACAACATGGTTGGGAAAAAATACAAAAAGTCTTTGGATAGTTGGCGAAAAGTAAGTACAATCGTGGATACACAAATTACTGAGTCCGTTATTGTGCGCGAAGGTCGTCGTTTCAAGAAAATACACAATGAACAAATCACAGAGCAAATCGAATATCCAATATGAGAATCCAAGTAGTATTTTATTAAAAAACGAAAGAAAACACAATGTAACGCACTAACAATTAACTATAAAATAGTTAGGTTAGGTTATATTATATCCAAATTCAACGAATTCACTCAGGGGGCCAATTCACCAATTTATCTCAAGTTCGAGATTGCAAGTTTATGTCTGTCAAATATATCTCTATCTCTACCAAAAAATGTCGAATCGAGCAGAATTCCGTATTCTCAGTCAAAATCGAAATAAATGTCACGTAAATGTCGAGTCGAGTGAAGATAACGTCTCACTCAACAAAACGACAACAGCGTGGCCAAAACGGGACAGCAATATAGCGCGAATGCTTCGAGCCGCGCGCCCAGTGATGCCAACTTAGCAACTTTATAGCTAGATCTTTTGGTGGCAGACAGCGCCGAGCGCCGAGCCGCGCACCCAGTAATGCCAACTTAGAACTTTACAGCTATTATTTGGTGGCAGACAGCTACAATTTAATTAAACTTGTAGCTAAACTTTTTAGCTACTTTTTCTAGCACTTTTTCATTTCATCATGAGACGTGAAGCTATACTTATTCTACAGCTATTCTTATTCTATTCTTAGTCTACAGCTATTCTTGTTATATTCTTATTCTATAGCTATTTTTATTTTTTCTTATAGTTTCTTATAAATAAAAACTCAAAGAGAATCTATGGTCAAAGATGCTATTGCAGGTACAGCCATGGGTCTGCGTTAGCTGGGAATTCCTTGTTTCCTATTGCGTCAAGACATGACAGAAGAATACTTTAGTTCTAAACCAAAATAGTACACGCTACTCGTATTTTATCGTGTGTTGTTGGGTTTTATTCATGGAGCATACCATCCAGTGGAAAGCGCGTGCGGCGCTACCGCGGTCACAAAACAAACGCTGCTTAAACTAAATTTTGGCAGCAATTATAGGTTTGGGTATGAACGTCACAGGCTCCCATTGTTATTTTATTAAAACCTAAATTACCTACAGAAACATTTAGCAAATTTAGTTTTTTTTTTGGCAAAAAAAAAACTAGCAATCCAGCAACATTTTGCAAGTTATCTAGCTACTGGGCATAGCAGTTGGCAATACCGGCGCGCCCCGTCTGTAGCGCATTGTGTGAACTCGTAGAGTCATGCCGTGCGTAATTTTTGTTATTATAACCCGTATGAGTTAAGTAGGCACAAAGCGCAATACGAATCTTGTTACAACGAGTTGTCTAGTTAATTCAGTCGTATTGAATCTAAACTTATTTTTGGTTATTACGTTCCCTTAGTTCCGAATTACGTCAAAAGCGATTATCCGACCGAATTTAATAGTCACAAAATATAAGGACTATTGAGTACTGTTTGTGACGTTGCGTATTAGTCGGATTCGCGATATAATCGCTTTTGACGCAATTCGGAACGCGGTGTTTGTTAGTTGTTTGTAAACATTGCGAATGCGCACGGTGTTGTCGCGAACCGCGATCGTTTTGAGTATTTTCGAACGTTTATGAATGTTTTATCACTGCGAATGTGGTGATTGTGATTGATACCTAATACCTACTGTTTTTGTAAAATATACTTCTGTAAATTTGTGTTCAAGAACTGTGACAGTGAAAGTTGTAGGTTTAGGTGAACTCCTTGCGCCAAAAAAGATTTACCTATTTGGAACTTTTTGAGAAGTCCTGTGAAGGCAGTAAAACTGTGTTTGTAAGTAATTATTTCGCCGAGAACGGTCATAATCGTCAATTCGATATAAGCCAAGCCGTATTTTATTTAATTAAAAACCAAAGAAAACACGATATAACGCACTAACAATCTAGCAAAATTCAACGAATTCACTCAGAAATGACATATCTCTACTATCGACATGACATCTCTACTGCTCAGAAGCACTCGTCATGAACTCTAACGTTATCCTGCGACAAATGTCGAATTCGACAACCCAGAATAGCAACTGTAAAAATTTGTCGAAAAAATGACGTCATTAGAAATTTTTGTCGAGTTCGACACCATCTCTAAAATCGAGAATTGACCCCAAATGACATTATCTCTACAATCGACATGAACTCTAACGTTATCCTTTGACAAATGTCGAATTCGACATCCCCAGAATAGCAACTTTTAAAATTTGTCGAAAAATTGACGTCATTAGAAATTTTTGTCGATTTCGACACCATCTCTAAAATCGAGAATTGGCCCCCTGACGCGAGTTTAAGATTTTATACCCATTACAGAAAAAGTGCTCAACGCCGCTAAAGAAGTTTTCACTTCAAAAAGACGTCTTACGCTTTTTCGATCAGGTCACGTGTCCTGATGCGAGTTTAAGATTTTATACCCATTACAGAAAAAGTGCTCAACGCCGCTAAAGAAGTTTTCACTTCAAAAATACAAATAAATACAACCGACTTTAATGGAAGAGACAAAACTATTATAGAAACACCAACTTCCGAAATTAAAGTTATTTTGCATTTTACAGTGTTTTTTTTGTTTACATTGAAGTCGGTTTTATTTTTTTGTATTTTTTTTTTAAGAAGTTATAGATTGAAAAGCATTGTTTTAAACATTGTCAATGGTAAATCTTGTTAACTATTTGGTAAATGATTGTACACATTTTTCTTAAATAATTTTAGCCTTATTGGTGGCAGTCGAAGTCTGTCTCTATGCCGTGTTCGGCTATTTGGCCGGTCAGTGTTCGTCTCGAATAAATTATAGTTTTTCTTAGCAAAAACACATTTCAAAAATATATAAACATGGCAAAAGTAGAACTCTAAGTTTTTGAAATAGTGGCTTACAGCTGTGTAAAAAGTGAACTCCACAAATGGCACGAAAATATTTTTTTATAGCTTTAAAAACTCGGACAAAATCTACTGAGTTACTCGAGTTAAATCTAACATATGTCAATGATAATTCCGCGCGAATCCGGTCCAGTAACCTCCAACTCTCCTTAATAATAAAAAATGAATTAGCATTACCGAGTTCGAAACTAGCTATGTACCACTCGAGGACCTCTTGCAATGTGCATAAAAGTTTTCAATAAATTACCCAATTATATTAAAGATATAGAATTTTACAACTAAATTTGTAAACGAATAAATCACGGAATTGCCAACAGTTTGGAGGCGTTCTCTCTTTGCTTTCTATTACATTTCTTATTAGTCTAAGATCCGATTAAGAACGACATTCACCGGTCTGTATTCCTTAAACTCCAAGCGAACGACGGCGTTCGCGCACCTATTGTCTTTCTATTGTGTCTGTGATTTCCACGATTGAAAGGTGGATGAAACGTATTTTATAACAAATTTAGTATAAAATAACCTTTCAATTGTGGAAATTACAGACACAATAGAAAGACAATAGGTGCGCGAACGCCGGCGTTTTCTTGGGGTTTAATGAATTAAATAATATAATGCGGGTGGGTTGCCTAAGAAATTCCTGGCCAAACTTTTATTTTTTGAAAAATGCAGCGGTGTGTTTAACTAATAAATTTAATACTAACCGAAAGTATGAAGCCCTTAGAACATACAACCGCTGGGTTGCCTATTTGTTTCCTGGCATAACTTTGGGTTGACAGGTATGTCAATACTAATAGTACCCACTTGTTTATTAAATAAATTCTATTTCAAAATAAACGCTGTCTCATTGCGAATACGATGCTATAGGGTTGTCTGCAAAAAAAATCTGGCATGAATAACGGTTGTGCATTTTTTCCAGATAAAAGTCAATTTTCAATTTCAATTTTTAATAATAGTTTGGCCAGGAATTTCTTAGGCAACTCATTTTTAACTCATTTAATTTAATATATACTAGATTTGTCATAAAATACGTTTCATCTATTAAACAGACCGGTGTAGGTCGTTCTTAATCTTATCCTCTAGTATATTCTTCTTTTGGGTTGCGTTAGTTAGATGAAGCAACAAACTTTAACGAAGTGAAGATGTTAACGATGGTCGAGTGAAAAAAAAACCTTTTTAAATGAAATAAATGCTTTGAATGTTGGTGCACGAAAGAAGACAATTTTGAACCCTAAAAAGCAATAAATTTTGGGGGTCCCTATACTTAGAACTGAAACTCAAATTTTTTTTATTCATCCAACCCATACGTGTAGGGTATTTATGGATAGGTCTTCAAAAATGATACTGAATTTCTAATATCATTTTTTTCTAAACTGTATAGTTTGCCCGGGACACACTTCCAAAGTGGTAAAATGTGTCCCGCCCCCCCCCCCCCCCTCTAACTTCTAAAATAAGAGAATGATAAAACTAAAAAAAATATACGATGTACATTACTATAAAAACTGCCAACGAAAATTGGTTTGAACGAAATCTAGTAGTAGTTTTTTTTTAATGCGTCATAAATTGAAAAAAAATACACTATTATTAAAACATCGATCAAAGTTACAACACATTACAAGAACTTTTATATTATGTTACTAGCTGCTACGGAACCCTTCATGGGCGACTCCGACTCGCACTTGGCCGGTTTTTATATCTAAGTTAAAATTGTGACCTAAACTTTGTTTATTTTTTTATTTTATTCTTATTAAATGACCAGAATTGTGAATAATGTTTTTTATTTCTTAATCAAAACTACCTTCAAGTTGTTTGAATTTAAAGTGACCCAGAACATGAAAAAAAATTCCCACGAGAAAGATTTTATTTAATATTTATAGCGAAACGAAATTGATGGGAACCATTAAACAAGAAATCAACAACATTACTTACACATGTTCTGAGAGCTTTGAAGGGTGCCAGAGTCGCAAAGGACGACTGAACTTTTGAATAACGATTTTTAAAAAGAGTATCTAATTTCCCAGTCTTCAATTTCTTTATTTTGTAATTTAACGCATCTTTAACCGACTTCAAAAAGGAGGAGGTTCTATGTTCGGCTGAATGTTTTTTTTTCTTCTATGTATGCTCACCGATATCTCGGTCAATTGTGGACCGGTTTTGAAAATTATTTTTTTGATTGAAAGGTTATGCTTCCAAATTGGTCCCATAGAAATATCGTAATGATTATCATAAAAATTTAGAGAACAAAACTTCTCATAGGATCACAGTAGAACTGTCGTAACAAGTAAAATTGCTAAGGGTGAGTTGCACCATTTAACTATAACGATAACAAAGCCGTTAACAGTTGTCAAATCGTCGAATTGACCAATAGGCGGCCGTTTCACGGCTGGTTATCGTTATAGTTAAATGGTGCAACTCTTCCTAAGTGTGATGGCTGACTAAATATCTAACTAATCAGATGATGAAGCCGGAAGGTAAATTAATATAACCGTGTTTGGGATTATTAGAATTATTTGTTAGATGCACTCTTCAAGCTATTTAAATTTGGCTAAGGGGTATTTTTTAATGTTACCATGAGTAAAAAGTATAAAATAAAAAACTTAAAAAAATTACAACCTTTTTCAATGTAAAACAAAAAACACTGAAAAGTGCAAAATACGTAACTTTAATTTCGGAAGTCGATGTTAAATAATGAGACAAACTATTGTAGAAACACCGACTTTGCACTTTTTAGTGATTTTTTTGTGTAGTGGACGTCTTTTGTCTGCAGTGATGTTGATCATGATGACGTACACCACTCCACAGCTGGATAGAACTCTCCCTCACGCCCGCGCTACCACAGCGCTGTTCCTCACGGCAAGATGCCTCCTCCGGCCAATCTGCCGTAAAGGAAGTCCGAGGGCACTGTCACTTACTGTGTAAATATATAGGTAAGTATATCTTGATTTTCTTACAACGCTAACACTATGACCCGCCCAGTCACACTTCAGCCCAGAAATCATAACATTACTAGCTGCTACCAGCGACTTCGTCCGCTTGGAACTAGAAAATTAACCTTTCAATCGTGGAAATTACAGACAATAGAAAGACAATAGGTGCGCGAACGCTTGGGGTTTAATGAATTAAAGTGGATATACCCCGTTAAATTTTGATCGTTTTAATCCCGTGGAGGGTCGATCCAGTACATGTAACACTATCGATTTGTAAAGATAAAATTAAAAAATAAAGCAAGTACCTTTTTTTTAATTCGTGTTAATTTACGCATGTACGAAATTAATTTCTTTAAGAAAACGTCAGCTGAGCGAGTTTAATGAGTTTTAGGTAATTAGTACCTGCCAATGCCTCTTCGACCCTCCACGGGATTAAAACGATCAAAATTTATCGGTGTATATAAGATAATCCAGGATACGATCTACACGTATGTCATTTTCATCAAAGTCCAAAGCATGAAGAAGCAACAAACGTACCTAGGTACAAACGTGGGTGTACACATTTTCACTTTTGTAATATTAGTGTGATCACACGTTCACGATCACGCACTCGCGTGACGATCGCTCTCTGTTAGGACGGCGCCTTCCAGTAACGAGATACGTACATAATTATGTCGTTGGTGAAGAAGTCGATTGAAACCTGGTATCGTCGTTATTGTTTATGGACGCTGAATGGTCTATTGTTCGGAGGGTGGTGTCGTGTGTGCGCCAGGATGTTGACATTGTCCGCAGCGAGATATAACATCGCACGCAGCTCAGCACTACCAGACGAGGCGCGACGTGAGGCGCTGGAGACCGCCGCCACCGGCTTAGCTGTAAGTACAGACTGGCCACGGGAAAAACTCACTTTTGAAAGACTAAAATTGTTTACCTTCAATTCAGATGTGGTCGACGGATTACTATTGTACACCCTATTCTTCTCTACTCTACAGAAGTGAGTCTTTTCTAAGTCACCCAGTGTTTAATGTTGTTCAAAGAGTGCCGAGTGAAACATATCAATGAAGTTCCGAAACGAGTACTTAAATTCTGTACCTCAGAGGTAAACAACAGTATGTGCCAAAAAAGTAAATTTTACAGGAAGATTCGAAAAGTGCTCTTCTCCACCTGATGAGATGTCCGAGTACTTCATCTGTTAGGGGGGTTTCCTGTGGCTTATTTTGCCCATAACTTCGCCCGCGTGGCATTAAGTAGGTAGTTAAGGAATCGGGATAAAAGGTAGCCTATGTTCTTTTCTATGTCAAAGGCTATATGCATGCCAAATTTCATCTAAATCCGTTCTCTCGTTTTTGCGTGATTAAGTAACAAACATCCACACAATTATACTTACTAAGTTTCAACAGAGTAGCTCTTATAGTTTCGGAAAAAAGTGGCTGTGACATACGGACAGACAGGCAGACATGACGAATCTATAAGGGTTCCGTTTTTTGCCATTTGGCTACGGAACCCTAAAAAACACTGAAAAGTACAAAATAAATTAAAGAATTTCGGAAGTCGATGCTATTTACCGAAGAGACAAAACTATTATAGAAACACCGACTTCCGAAATTAAAGTTATTTTGTACTTTTCAGTGTTTTTTTTAACATTGGTCATACTGCAAACGTGAAATAAAGCTAAGTGATAGAAAAATATTAAAGTACCTAAATATAAAATCATATAAGTTGTATTGTCTTTCTGTATCCTTCTTGTTTGTCAGAAATATTTGCCAAACATTCGCATGTTTTTTGCGAATGCGAATATCAAAAAATATGCGAATATTCGTTACATCACTAGTACCTATACCAAATTCTTGTTCAATCGGCTATTAGGGGTAACTGTTTCAAACTCCATTTATACCTATGATTCGCACTAAACAAACAGACATACAAACATTGCTAGTCAAATAAAAGCTAATAGTAGATGATACGTTTTGTTGCAGTTTGTAACTGAAGACAGTAGACCGATGCTCGCTTGTTTCATCTGCTGCACTAAACTAAAGCAATACTGCCGACTGCGGAGTAAACGCCTGCAAGCCGAAGAGCTGCTCACTCAGATGATGAATGAGGATTATGAGGTGAGGTATTCTTCAGCAGACATAACTATATTCATGTAACGCGCTCCGTCCCATGGAACCCACTCATCTAACACTATGGTTATCTTTCCACAGCCAACTTCTTTATCAAACCAAGATCTCTTAGAGTTTTGCAAAGGAGTTACTCAATCATCTATGGAGCTGGAGCACATACGTATAGTTGATGAATGTTCAACAGAAAGCGATGTTGTCAAAGAAGAACTACCAGCTGTTTGTGAGAGACTAAAATTAAATGGTGTTGAGTCAAAGTGCATAGGGTATATGAAATTACTTGTTTTTCTGTCTTATTTTGATCTTAAATTAATGAAACACACTAACATATGATAATTTCAATTACCAGTTCAGGGTACTTTTCAACCAAAGTTGTGTCTAGTACCTAGCGAAGCGGTTCGAGAATGCGTAGTGAAGCACATACTCTCTCACATTCACATATTTCCCGCCCGCATCTCTCACACACTTTCCTCGCCGCATCTGTCGCAATCTTGCCTATTTTTGTAGGAAAATCACCGTTATGTTCATGTTAAACACAACATCACCGTGCTGTCCTCTCCTCGTCCTAATACATGTGGTGCGGGCGCATCATATTTTCCTAGCGCATACTCCTCCACTAATCCTCAGCTGCGTAGTCACGCGCTTTCAATCTTTCACACAGTCCATCCATCGTTTGGTTTAAAATATAGGTAAGCATTTTTACATTATGTTAGTAGGAATAGCTAACACTTGACTGCCACACTGCGTTGCAAATGAGAATAGGATCGCACGCCATGTTGTGACATCACGATTTATTATCAAATCGAGGAAAGAAATTTTTAAACATTATAATTAATTTAAGAAAAATTTAATTTATTTATGAACTGTGAACGAAAAAAGTTTAATCAGAATCTAAATAGTATTTGTCGATACTCGATACCGACTACGTAAATATGATTCCGTAAGTGACCGGTAGAGGCGCTGTAAAATATGCCCTAGAAAATATTTACGTAGTCCGTATCGAGTATCGACAAATACTATGCTATAAACTCGTGGTAGAGATACTGGTCCTGGTTGTCATGTACATCAGTAGATAATAGAGTGATTAACATTGTTCCTCACGTGTGTACAGCTAGTAAGCGTATCTACTTAATCTATAGTAAAAATAAGTAATTATTATTATCAAGAATAAATATTATGGAACTATTTTAGTTATTTTTCTTTTGTTGTTAAAATGTTCAAAATTGTGCCTTCTGAAAGGTTGATTTCTAGCATACTATTGGATAGGTACACCTACTAAGTTGCTGCCTCAAGTAAACGCTCCGCTCTGGTTAGTAAAACCTCGTGTAAGCTGATACAAAAGACGCAAATCACATTTCGACACAGCGCACAAGGTTGTCGACATGTGGAATGTAAACTCAGCTGTCAGTGTGCCGACTGTCGACACAGTAAAATGGGGTGAATAGAGACAAAACTTTAAAGGGTATTTTCTCGATATTTGAATATTTTTTGCAGCATTTGGCTACTTATATCATCAACCAAACCAAAGTTTTGTCTCTATTCACCCCTAAGTCTTTATTTACCCCGTTTTACTATATGTCAACTACCAGATAGCCTAAAGCCTCGATGATCATCTGTTCTGTGAGGACTCGAAGTTGTCGTTACGAACCGCGAGCGTTAAAGATCTGATGCAGCTGTAGGAATATTGAGGCGTCTGCAAATTGACTTCGGCACCTCGTGTACACCTGCTACAGGACCGAGAAGGTTCCGAAAAATATGAAAAGTGCTAAATAATAGGTACCTACCTACTTTATTTCCAGCAGAGTCATACAATCATCACCTTAGGACATCCACACACACACAGACAGACAGTCTAGTTTGTGTACCACTGCTGGGCAAACACCCTCTCTGTACGAGACGATCTCTGGGCAAGTTCGCCCCGCGAACATGAGCGGAGATCATCACACCACCTTCGAGTCCTTCCTAACCTACGGTGCATAAAGTTGATCACTTTAAATAGCAAAAGTCCCAACTCAAAATTTGTCAGAGCAAAGGAGCGCAGCAGCAGCATAATAGGTGTTAAGCGAATAGACCGCGTTAGGCACACCACGCTGCGCTCCATAACTAAAGTGCTTAGCAGATGTTGGAGGAAAAATAGCCAGGCTCAAGTGAGAGTGGGCTGGCCACGTCGCACGACCTCCCAACTAGCAGGGTACCACACGAGCTCTTTGTATCGTCGTCCCACGGAGCGTACGTGTAGTTGCCATCAAGGATCTTGAACGCTCGGCGTCAGAGTGGGGATCGCTTTGCACATTCCATACATTGGCGAGCTAATCGTCTTCGTTGTTAGATACATGCAGGAATGCAGTGAACGAATGAGGAGTGACGTCTATAACGCGATGGCGCGGCCATTGACTGACTGACACTCCCCGCCGGCGCGTCGCACTTCGCACCACTAAATAGACCGAATATTTGACTACTGCGCAAGTGTTCAGGATCCGTGATGGCAACTGTACAAGCCCATGTAATAAAGAGTTCGTGTGTGATTTTTACCGTTTTTATAATCAATTTGCAAACCTACGAGCCAGCATGTTACATCGAATTGCCAATGCATTCCTTCTTCAAGTAAACATCGTCGTACAGTTTATATCGCGATATAAACTGTATCAAATCAATATATACGAATTTGGAATAAAAAGGCGATGTCACTTTTTTTGGGTTTATAAAACACTGTGTATCGGTGACTCAATACCCCAAGAGCTTACTTCAACTGAGTCTTTTTGGAAAGCGGAAAGCCCCGAAAGGGGTCAGGTGGGACAGTGCATACAGGTCAGCTGGTTTACACACAGATTTAAAAGCTTCAGTGATCCTGCCGCCTCACCTTCCATTAAATAATCTGTGGACCTCACCGGTATCTGCTGGGAAGTTTTTGGTGCGATTTTTTGGAAAGAAATCTCTACTGCACTCGAAAAACCTATCCATCAATATATTTTAATTTCATTATCCGCAAATTGATTCCTCGTACATACACTTCTGGACACATCTATTGGCCCACCTTGTATTTTCAATTTCGTTTGGTCCTAGCTAAAATTTTATATTAGGTCAAGCAAAAAGTTTTTATGCAGTTTTGAACCTGGCACATTCACAATTTAATTCAATAGTCTTTTTTTGGATTTCGAACACAGAATTTAAAGAAACAAAAGACAATTTGGAGCCTGTTTGTTGATATCAAACAATCGAATACTAAGAAAACTTGGTTTTATTGGTTTACTTGGATTTAATTCTTGAAAAAGTGATTGATATCTTTGATTTTGCAAAAAACATTACTTATTCTTAACATTAAGGTGAGGTTCTATCAATAATCTATGGATACTTCACCTGAAGTCGCCGCCCAAGCTGTGGCACTTATTCAGGGCGGACACAGCCAAAGAAACG
Source organism: Mythimna albipuncta (assembly GCA_929112965.1). Lineage (NCBI taxonomy): Eukaryota > Metazoa > Arthropoda > Insecta > Lepidoptera > Noctuidae > Mythimna > Mythimna albipuncta. The sequence goes on from OV815985.1 coordinate 11,470,270, forward strand.
TGAGTGCTCAACTTAATTTAAGTCGATCTGCGGTCCGAAATGATGAATGAAGATGTTTATCGGAGGTACCTAGAGACTGGCGGCTTTGTTCGTCGCCAAGGAAGGCCACGATCTCGGGTCACAACTGAAAAGGAGGATCGATTCATCGTGACGACCAGCTTGAGAAATCATCACCTTACCTCCATTGAGATACAAAACCAACTTCGCGACTTCCACGGAGTAACTGTGAGCGCTCGAACTGTTCGGAGAAGGTTAAAAGAACGCGATATGGTACCACACAAGCCAGCTAATGGGCCCAAACTAACGCGAGCCCACCGAACAGCGCGCCTTCATTTCGCACGCAGTCATTTAAATTGGACACAGCAAGATTGGAGCCGTGTACTCTTTTCTGATGAGTCTAAAATTGTGTTACATGGCAATGATGGAAGGAAGAAGGTCTACCGACGTAAGGGAGAGCGTTTTGCACAATGCTGCTTTGAAGAGACGGTTGCTTATGGCGGTGGCTCATGGACTGTCTGGGGCGGTATATCCGCGAGCAGCAATACTCAACTTGAGGTTGTTACGGAATCACGGCTGCCAACATTAAATGCTGAAAGGTACATTCGTGAGTGCTTAGAACCTCACGTGATACCATAGGCGGACTATGTGGGCCCAAATTTCCTTTTTATGCATGATAATGCAAGAGCCCATTCGGCCGGCATCGTCAGGGAATATCTTCGGGATGTAAACATCACAGTTATGGACTGGCCAGCCAGAAGCCCAGACATGAACCCCATTGAGCACATGTGGGACGAGCTAAAAAGCCGTGTTAGGGCTCGTCAGCCAGTTGCCCAGACGATGCAGGAGTTGAAAACTGCCATAGAAGAGGAATGGGAGATGATCCCTCAAAATTTCATAGAGCGGTTGATAAACTCTATGCCTAATCGTATGAGAGCTGTGGTAGATGCCCATGGAGGCAACACGCGTTATTAAATTAAACCTTTATTTGATAAAACATGTTTTTTATTCAAAAATCAATTGCCTTTAACAAAGCGCATATCCGACTTGTTAGGCGTAGCTCCATGTCGTATGGTATTCTGAATTCAAATTTAAAACAAAACGATCGAAAAAGATGGTAAAATGTATCAGGTTTAAAACTGCATCAACAGTTTTTGTTCAATCTAGCAATCATATTTCGGTAGGGGCCATCGGAACCTGAACTCTAAGGTGGGCCAATAGATGTGTCCAGAAGTGTATTATCAGTTAAAATTGGTGGTTGACACGGATATCGATCGGTATATATGGTGGTTTTATCCCAAGTCTGCTATTTTTATAAATTCGTCATTCCAGCACGATCCCAATGTCATTTTGCTATTTTTCATAGGTGTGTAGATTCATGTGGTGTACAGTGAAACACTGATCACCACATGGGACCATAGCTTCGAAATAAATAGTCATAGAATATTGGAAAAAATTATATTGTATTTCACATTTGAGTCTCGAAGTAACTTATGGGGAAAACATTACGTTTTAACAAAATGAGAAATGAGCCACTGGGGACGAGGTAGAAACAGTGGTTAAGCCACATTTACACAGTGGCTCGGGGAGGAACTCGGTGAAAAATTTGTAGAAATAAAATAATTTAGTCGCAACTTGAAACTTATTCAACCTATTTTAGTCAACCATTTGGATTTTAGTCACAGAATATGAGATCACACGTAGGTATGTGTGTAAATCTTAGAAAACTATCTATCTTATAACAAAATACTAATCTAAATTGTTTTATAACAATTTGTTTTAGCAAAGAGAACTTAATCACATTTTCTGTGAGCATAATGCTAACATTATTATTAGTTACATAAGAGATCAAACCGCTTCAGCACATGTTTAGCTAAGATAAGTCCATAAGAAAACAATAATACGATCACCGCCGAGCTGAATCGTGCTGTATGAACGCGTTAAGAATAGGACCGATTCCTATGTTTTGAAATCTCGTCGTACCTACCGAAGAAATTTCGGCAAAATTGAAGAGCTTAGAGATGAGTAAAATTGAAGAACTAAAATCTGATTAAGCATTTTTCGTTCACAGTTCATAAATAAATTAAATTTTTCGTACATAAATAAAATTTCTTTACTCAATTTGACAGTAAATCGTGACGTCATAACATGACGGGCGATCCAGTTCTCATTTGAAACGCATTGTATCTACTGTGCGATACTGGTGCTGTGCTACCACTAACTATTAATATAATATAATATAATATTCCACACCTATCACACAACGCCGTCTAGTCCCAAGCTAAGCAGAGCTTGTGTTATGAGTACTAGACAACTGATAAACATACTTATATATTTCGAAATACATACATCTTATAGATAAATAACACCCAGACACAGAACAAATGATTATGCTCATCACACAAACATTTGTCCTGGGTGGGAATCGAACCCACGACCTCCGGCATAGCAGTCAGGGTCACTAACCACTAGACCAACAGGCCTGTCATGTGACTATTGCTTCAGGTAAAATCAACATAATCTATAATCATATTTGAAAGATCTTGGTTTAGCAGCTATGTTTTTTTTTACTTGATATAAACTAGTGCTTGACTGCGATCCCACCAAGTGGTAAGAAATTATGCAATCCTATACAAGGTGTAAGGGACAGCCCTCCACAAACTTTAAGGGCTTGCTCAGTAGACGAAACTGAACAACCTACCATAAAAAATTAAGAAAACGAAAAAAAAAATCCGCCTCACCATACAAAATTATTAACTTGACTGCACAGTTTGTATGGGGAGGCTGAATTTTATTTTCGTTTCCAAAAAAAAAAAAATGTGGTGGTTTGTTCAGTTTCGTCTACTGAGCAAGCCCTTAAAGTTTGTGGAGGGCTGTCCCTTACACCATTTATAATATGAATTTTACTTATAGTCTCAAACTTAGTTCTCAGATAGATATATAGGTAGGTTACCTATAGTATTCAGATAATTATTTTAATGTTTCCTAAGCATATCCAGCTAGAGCAACCCTGGAAGCCAAACATGTCCTAGACTTAATCAATTTTGGAAAGATTGCGAGCGCGAGGTCCATTGTTCGTACGGTTGAACAGAAAAAAAAGCAGTATTTTACAATCTATATTATTGTTATTAATGATACCTACGTTAAAGCAGAATTCTGTGCGATAACAATCAACAACGCGGCGCCAACAATACCTACGTCAGTAAATTAAAAGACTCGCAAAACTTATCATAGAAATATTGTTAGACTACCAAAATTTACAAGAGTAAGATATTGTTGACATAGGTCTACTCAACCATTCATTAAATCCCAAGCGAACGCCGGCGTTCACGCACCTATTATCTTTCAATTGTGTCTGTGATTTCCACGATTGAAAGGTTAACTTTTGGACGGAATTTTTTAAAATATAATAACTAGTTATTGTCCGCAGCTTCGCTCCCGCTCTACCTTACTCTACCTAGGTACTATCCAAATTACTACTCTACCATACACTACCCAAATTTTCCGAAAATAACTGATCCGACAAACTTTTAGTCGTTTAACTAAGATGTCTATTTTTTCGTTTTTTTCCAGGTTTTTAAGCCGTTCAAACTTTCCCTGGACTTCCACGAATATTTCAAGACTAAAATTAGCCGTTCTCGAGATTTAGCGAGACTAACAGAATTGCAATTCACTTATGTTTATATAGATATTATTTATTTCATTGAGTCCAAAGCCAAGGTTGGTAAGAAACTCGGCATTCTTGCAAAGGTCCACTGGTATAGCTTCTAATGTTATACAAAGCAGAGGTCCGATCGTGTGTGGAGTACTGCAGCCACATACGGGCTGGTGCTGCAAAATGCGATCTGGCAGCTTTCAACTCAGTGGAAAGGCGTGCGAAGAGGCTAATTGGCGATCCAGATTTGGTAGAGTCTGACGAAGCACAGTAGCCTGATTCACGTAATCAAAACCGTACCCATTTAGTCGTTTTGACCGTTTCCGTACCTATTCACATCCATATAGCGCAGGCCACACCGCCGACTAGCGGGCGGGCGGGCTAAGCGGGCGAACATCGTTTCACCTCTTTACATACTTCGGTTCACACCGCGAGCTACCGACGAACCTAACGAGCTAAACTAACGAAATATCCGACGATTCCAGCGAAGCTACGCATTCACCTCGTTGGCAAGCCCGCGCTTCGCTAGTTTAGCTCGCCCGGTTCGTTCGCCCGTCCTCCCCGTTTCGAGTAGACTAGTCGACGCTCGTCTTGATGACGTGCACAATGCGACTGCACGCAAATGACAATGGACAGATAGAACGCTAACCTCTCGCTCTCCCATCCGCGCCCCTCGCTTCGCCCGCTTAGCCCGCTCCGCCCGTCGCTCGTCTGTCCGTAGTTTTCGGTGTGGACCCCATAGTTTAGCTCGCCAATATTTCGCGTAGTTTGTATAGTTTCCTTCGTTCGCTTCGCCCACCCGCCTAGCCCGCCCGCCCGCTAGCTGGCGGCGGTGTGGCCTGCGCTTGAATCGAATTTGAACGACACAGATTAGTCGTTTGAAATTCGTCGATTTAAAAAAAATCTGTATTCATTATCCTGGTAGAATACTTATTTAATGTAACTGGAAATAAGTCGATAGATTTTTTTTATTTTTTTTTTATGGTGGGAAAAACCATGCATTGATATCCCCCGCCCTTGGGCGGAGCGGGAGATAGTGTCAGACTCTTACTGACTAAAAGACCCACCCCGTTCCTTCTAGCCTTCATACCGGGGCTCGAGCGCCCTTTCGGATAACCCTGGCCCCAGTAGGCTTCGACCCGGCTGGGTCCCTGCTGTTGCTGACAACTCCTTGAGGCGCGCGGGAACAGTGCGTGCCGTCGACGACTTGGGCTTGGTCCGGACAGTTAACGGACGGCCGGACAGCGAGCTACCCATTGCTCAAGCCCGCGTCTACGTTGGCCGGAAATCGGGATCAGAATCCCGGCGACGGCGTCGGCGATAACGCCGTTGCCTGATGCGTTCGGCCTCCTCAAGTCGATAGATCGTGAATACCGCTTTTGGATAGGACTTCGATCGAACGACTATAAAACTTCAACGATATTTGGCTTATTTGATTTTACGTGAATAGGGTAGCCAGCCTTTCGGCATTTTACAGGATGCATTTTGAATATCGTTCGCGGTAATTGCATGACTTAATTCCGCTATCGCCTTTCTACCATCGGACCATCCGACGTACGGCGAGTATCCATCCTTACGTTGTTTAAACCTCGACGGTCCGAACTAAGCGTTTCGCCTCGTCGGTTATGTTGCGGACAACGAAGAACTGGAACAATTAAGTAGCTGCGGTCTTTCCGTCCGATTATAATTAAGGTGTCTTCAAAGCTAGAGTGAATAGGCTCTTAATAAACTAGTGCGTTTTACCATGAACGATTGCATCACTGCTTACCATCAGATGGGATCACGGTCAAGCACTAATTTAAATTATCTTGGTCGCCATAGCGGGACACAAAAATAAAACCATAATTAATCGTAACTTTATTGAAACCATAATATTATAATATTTAAAATTTTAGAGCGCTGTTAATGCTCAGTACAGGTCACGCGATAAATCAAGATCGCTCGGCAAAAGTGGAAGGGGCATGCGCAGTATTCAATTTTAAGGTCTATTTGGCGACGTGCTGCGGGCGGGTGTGCGCCGTCGGCGACACGTCATTGGTAGATAGAGTCGCACTTCAATTCCCGCGTTGCGTTCTCGCGTCTCATTGGATACTGTTGTACTTGGGTACTATTGCGTACAGCTTGTGTTATCGTATTAGTAATACGTAGTCGTAAAAAAAATGGTTAAAAATAAAGTTTAAAAACGGCTAGCCAGAAAAATGGTTTACGACGTGAATTTTTACGTTAAGAAACTAACGAAATTATTTTTTTTTTTTAATTTTAACATTAAAAAAAATATTTTTTCTGAATTTACCTATGTTACTAAGGTTCAAACATACGAAATTAAAAATAAAATCCTAACATACTAAGAATTTCTGTGCGCAATTGTACACATGCGCCGATTGCCCCCACTACTTTCACTGAGCGATCTTAACTGACCGCGCGACCTGTACACTATAAATCGGTGAGTATCTACCATTGTCACTAGCTTGTCTACGACTAATATGTTAATGTAAATGTATTCTTATGACTAAAACTATACTAACATTCTTTACAATTGTAAGATGTCTCACCAGTGTGCGTACGAATGTGATTTATTAAATGATCTTTCCGACTAAAACAAAGCTGACATTCTTCACATTTGTAAGGTTTTATACCAGTGTGCGTGCGTACGTGTCTTAATAAAGTAGCCTTTTGACTAAAACAAATCTGACATTCTTCACACTTGTAAGGTTTCTCGCCAGTGTGCGTACGAATGTGAGTTAATAAAGTAGTGCGAAGACTAAAACAAAGCTGACATTCATCACATTGGTAAGGTTTTTCGCCAGTGTGCGTGCGAATGTGTCTTGTTAAATGAATCTTTTGACTAAAACAAATCTGACATTCTTCACATTTGTAAGGTTTTTCGCCAGTATGCGTAAGAATATGTCTTTTTAAATGAACCTTTTGATTAAAACAAAGCTGACATTCTTCACATTTGTAAGGTTTTTCGCCTGTATGCGTCCGAATGTGTTTTGTTAAATCACCTTTCTGACTATAACAAATCTGACATTCTTCACATTTGTAAGGTTTCTCACCAGTGTGCACACGCATGTGTACTGTCAAATGATCCTTCTGACTAAAACAATGCTGACATTCTTCACATTTGTAAGGTTTCTCGCCAGTGTGCGTACGAATATGTCTTGTTAAGCTATCTTTCCGGCTAAAACAAAGCTGACACTCTTCGCATTTGTAAGGTTTTACGCCAGTGTGCGTACGAACATGATTTGTTAAATGAACCTTCTGACTAAAACAACGCTGACAATATTTACATTCGTAAGATTTTCTAGTATGCGTGCGAACTTGATTTATTAAATTATAGTTCTGAATAAAACTCATCTGGGAGACATCACATTTGAAAGGGGTTTTATCAGTGTCTAAACGAATAAGTTTAGTTACATTATGTTTTTTAATCTTATTACGACAATTTGTGTCTAAAGGAACGCTAACATTAACTGGCGGTTTTGTGTTAGTTAAAAGTTCTTGGAATTTCGGAAGAAGTTTGGATGAGCCACTCTGAGTGTTCTCGGTAACTTTTGTGTCAGACTCTTCATTCTTCTTTTGAATTTCTGTAATTACGTCTTCTAGTTTTTTTCCTCTCATGTGCAAATTTCGTTTCTTCACAACGGCAGCCCCTGTGGTTATTAATTTAATAAACGTCAAATTCAAAACACAATAAAAAAAACACACTTTTACTAGAGCTACTAATATCATCAAGATCAAGCATGATCAAAGGATGTAACAAAATAGCCTATTGGTCAATTTGACGATTTGACAACTGTTAACGGCTTTGTTATCGTTATTATTAAATGGTGCAACTCACCCTAAGCTATTTACACGACTGCATAAGCAAAGGTTATGACTGTAACAGTCAATGTATGTTCTCATGTACGTATGTTCTACCGAAGCGGATCACCGACCTACTGACCCGCTTCTGTTGAAAGAGATGTTCAATCGATTCGTTATTGTGACCAGAGTGTTAAAGGGTGTATAGATAACTTTACACTAATATAATATAATATTGCACAACAATCACACAACGTCGTCTAGTCCCAAGCTAAGCAGAGCTTGTGCTATGGGTACTAGACAATTGATAAACATACTTAACACAAACATTTGTCCTGGGTGGGAATCGAACCCACGACCTCCGGCATAGCTGTCAGGGTCACTAACCGCTAGACCAACAGGCCACTCTTTGTTAGATAACTATACAACAGCCGCCGTGTCAATTTTATCTTATAAAAAATCCTGCTAAATATATTTCTCGCTAGTGAGAGTTATATACAGCTAAATTCATTCGCCATTTACACAGGGCTACTGGTAACTCCACGTATTCTTGCAGGACGACACGGTAGTACTAAAGTGCAACAAATTAGGCCATCAAATGTTTTACCGATATTCAAGTTTTTGAGTTAGTAGGATTTTTAAATTTTTTATGCAAAATGCCAGACCCTAAGGCATTTTGCATAAAATTTTCTCTAGGAAAAATCATCCAATGACAACCCCCGTTCTTGGGCGGAGCGGCAAATAGTGTCAGACTCTTACTGACTAAACGACCCACCCTGTTCCTTCTAGCCTTCATACCGGGGCTCGAGTTCCCTTTCAGATAACCCTGGCCCCAGTAGGCTTCGACCCGGCTGGGCCGCTGCTGTTGCTGACAACTCCTTGAGGCGCGCGGTAACAGTGTGCGCCGTCGACGACTTTGGCTTGGTCCGGACAGTTACCGGACGGCCGGACAGCGAACTACTCATTGCTCACTGTCCGCAAGCGCCTACGGTGGCCAGAAATTGGGATCAGAATCCCGGCGGCGGCGGTGAGAACGCCGTTGCCTGATGTGGTCGGCCTCCTCCTTTGCGAGCATTACTGCTTCGCAAAAGTCGGCGACCGCCTGCCACTCCTCGCTCCGGACCATGGCCTCAACCAAGGCTCGGCGCTCGAGGTCTCCGCCGCCGATCGCCCCCACGAGGGCACGGCGATGCTCCGCCCAGGCAGGGCACATATCGACTGTGTGCTCCATCATGATCTCCGGGCGTTTCACACAGTGGCGACACCCGGGTGTCTCTTCCGCTCGAATCCGGAACAGGTACCTCCCGAACGTGCCATGTCCGGTGAGGACGTTCTGTTGAACCTGCCATTAGTGTTCAGTACTTTTAAAAAATGTGCTGTGAGACATCTGGCAGAGGGAGTGTACTCTCCAGCGGGAGCAACTGCTCGAGGTGCACAGACAGAACATTGTTTTTGGTGACTTTATGTTGTCAACTCAGTCGGCCTGTTCGCTCACACAACGATTCACTAACTAACACTCACGTGTCGTGTCGCTGGCTCTTCGCTTCTTGCTCGGTACTTCTTGTTCTTCTTCCACTTCCGTTTTGATCTTTATGAAGGGCACATCACCCGCTGACCCAGGCTCAGACTGTTGTGCCGGTATATCTTCTGCGTCTGAATAGCCATTGTTCAGAGGTTCCAGTTCTATTTCTGTAAGCAAACACAGTGATGAGCTACTTGTTAATACATGCGCACGAACTGGATAAACTTACAAAATAAAAATAAAGGAGACGTCAAAAATGGGCGATTATTCCGAAGAAATTTGAACACCAATGTGAAATCTTATAAGAAAGCATTTTTATTACCCTACTCGATTATGATTAAATATGAATTTTTCAATCCTCCGTTTTTGTAAAAAGCTGAAAAATACAAAACGCAAATTCTGATTATTTGTTCCTACACAACAGAATTATTTAAAATGTAGCTAAAATTGCCGTAACTATTAAATATCCAAACTTTTTATTATCATTTAAACTATCGTTTTATGAAATAAAGACAAAACATAATTTTTATCATGATAATGCAATATCAAAACGTGTCGAAAGAAGATCAAATCTGTAAATGTCAGATTGACAATTGGTCAACTTGACGTTTGAAGTTGAAATAAACACACAGATACACTATACGTCATTGAGATACATACACTGATACGAAGTTATACTGTCACGTAAATTATCATATAGTTGATAACCCTATAGAATGATAAGTGATACAAGTGTAATTTTTTTCCACTTAACTTAAAAAAAAAAGCGGAGGACTGAAAAAATGTTATTTAAAGCTCAAAAAAATTATGATAATTAAGCTCTTTTAGCCTTTGCCCATGGTCCATACATTTTTTGAACGTAGGAGACGTTCAAAAAATGTATAGACCTTTCGTTAACATAATTGCGACTTAATGGTCACTATTTAAGTGATAGATCACGTTACGTAATACTTGAACGCCTAACACACAACGAATCCACGGTACCACGACAAAGAAGACACCGTAGTCATATGATCTCGAATAACCAAATCTCTAAATTAGGTACCATTTCGAATCATATAACAAAAAATTTGCAATACGTTATGTCTGAGTACGGTTACTGCACTTAGTACCGGACCTGAGCCGAGGCAGCCAAAACCTATGGTGGGACCTTTGGTGGATAACATAGCTACATTTATCTTTTCCGCAGAGTTACCAAACTTTAAATATATTATTATAGTAAATATGTGAAGGATAAATCTCAAAAACAGTAATGCAATATCACTTTTATTACACACTAGCTGTCCGCTCGCGACTTCGTCCGCGTGTACTTCGGTTATCGCACTCTAAACGTGTTTTCCCGTAGGAATAAGATGTTTTTTCGGGATAAAAAGTAGCTTATGTTCTTTTCCATGTCAAAAGTTATATGCATGCCAAATTTCATCCAAATCCGTTCAGCCGTTTTTGCGTGATTAAGTAACAAACATCCAAACATCCACACTTTCACATTTATAATATTAGTTAGGATAATTACTACAAATTCAACTGAACCTAATTTATATTTGAATACTAATCTATACGTAATATCTAGGTAGGTACGTAATACCTCAGTTTCAATGCTAACGAATGACAGAATGCTAAACCACAAAATTTAGGCGATTATCACACTGCCGCGCACCCCGCAGCTTAGCGCGTGAATGCGTGTCTTAACGTTGCCCTGTAAGTATCTCCGTTTGTTTAGAAAACACGCACAGTCCAACACACTGAAACTGCATCCACGCGCGTTCATTCAGATCACGCGCCTACATGCAGAGAAACACGAACTCACGCGCGTGGGTGCGGGGCGACACGCATGGTATGCCGCACTGAGTCTCTCAGTACCGTGCGTGATTTTGTATGAAATGAGTGCGTGCCTGCGTGAATTTACAAGACGCACCTATGCGCGTGAGTGCGTAAAAAACCCGCACGAGGATGCAGATCTGCACTCCCGCAAGCACGTGCGTAAGAGCATTTTCACGCGCTACGCTGTGTGGCGCGTGGCAATGTGATAAACGCCTAAGGCAGTGGACAATATGACTGTTAAATTATTTAGATATAATATATAAAAAATCAGCTGGTTAGTAATCATTTATGATGAGCTCGTTATCAATACATGGTTTAAACCATACATTTTGTTTATACACCGTTAAATTTGAATCATTTTAATCCCGTGGAGGGTCAATCCGGTTCATAAAACACTATCGATTTGTGAAGATAAAATTAAAAAATAAAGTACATTTTTTCAGAACTCGTATTAATTTACGCATGCATGTACCTACGAAATTAATTTCTTTAAGAAAACGTCAGCTGAGCGAGTTCAATGACCTATAGGTATTTGTCAGCGTAGCGTAAAAACTATATACTTGAGATTTGACAAGAAACAATCCCGTTAGTAATAAACTTATGAGAATCATCAAATCGACATATTGTATCCCTGCTACTTCTGTTAGCTACCACAATCGAGAGTTCCGTATAGGAAATTGTTGGGCGTCTCATCAAAATGAAGCTACTCACGGAAAATAGGCTAGTTGCCGTAAAAAATGTAATTAGTCCGTCTTTTAGATTGTTCATAAATAAGGGACACGTATTTTTTTATATGTAAATTAGACCAAAAATAACAAAGATATAGCCCATTATTTGTCGTAAAAAGTAAATGACAAAAAAAAGTTATTGTGGGTTATCCATAAGAGATAGACATATACCATCACGGACTTTTCTTTAGACCTTTTCAATGTGTACAATACTTACTACATTATTTTGATAAAACTCGTAGGGTTCAGCCTGCGTTTGCAATGTAAGCGGAAAAAAAATAATTATTTACGACATCACATTAGAAACCTCAAAAATAACAGTACTTCTCCACTATTTAATGGACGTTATTATACATATAAACCTTCCTCTTGAATCACTCTATCTATTAAAAAAAAACCGCATCAAAATCCGTTGCGTAGTTTCAAAGATTTAAGCATACAAAGGGACATAGGGACAGAGAAAGCGACTTTGTTTTATACTATGTAGTGAAATACGGACTAAATCAAATGTAATTATTTTGACCCTGGAAACTACCCTATTAGCTTGATAGTAATCAAGTGGAAAAAATGGACCAGGGAACCCGGACGTCGTCATAATTTCTGGATTCGAAGGAAATCATTGATATTAGACAAAAAAGAAAAAATTTAAATAAAATATTCAAAAACAAAAACTAACAGGGAATAAATCATCATGCAAAGTTTGTGTTCACTAAATCAGTTGTAGGTAAAAACACGGTTTTTGTGGGACATCTGCATGTTTTATTCTATGATTGTAAAATGGAAAGCTTTTAAATAAAATAATAAAACTCCCAACATAATACGAAACACATAAAGCTATTAAATTTCTTGAATAATCAGCAGTGATCGGAATAGGTAGGGCTATTTAGGTTCATTAACCGCAAACATTGATGTCAATATGGATTAGGCGCGGGCTTCCGGACAGTGAGCAATGGGTCGCTCGCTCGCTGCTCGGACCAAGCCCAAGTCCTACGACTTGGGCTTGGTCCGAGCTTGAGCTTGTGCTTGGGTAGCTCGCTGTCCGGCCGTCCGGTAACTGTCCGGACCAAGCCCAAGTCGTCGACGGCGCGCACTGTTCCCGCGCGCCTCAAAGGAGTTGTCAGCAACAGCTGGGGCCCAGCCGGGTCGAAGCCTACTGGGGCCAGGGTTATCCGAAAGGGCGCTCGAGCCCCGGTATGAAGGCTTGAAGGAACGGGATGGGTTTTTTTGTCAGTCTGACAATATTTCCCGCTCCTCCCAAGAGCAGGGGTTATCATAAGATGATTTAACCATCGAAAAAAAAAAGAAATGTCAATATGGATATTACACTTTTGTCCAACTTCAGAAGAAAAATGTTTAAATGATTGTTGATTCTTGAATAAGAAATTGTTATGTACAACAATATAATTATGTGGACTAATTAAATTCGTACTGAATAAATCCAACATTTGCGAAACCATCACTTTTAGGGATGCAAAAGCCACGGACTGGGACTTGTACAGAATAAAGCTCCAGGATAGACTCCAAGACTTCCCTAAAACCATACGCTCCCCTGAAACATTGGATTATGTTGTTGCTCAAGTTACGGAAGCCATTACAGCCTCTTACGAAGAGAGCTGCCCTCTAAGAACTGTGAGGGATAGAAACGTGACGTGGTGGAACAAAAAGCTCGATGTTTTAAGGGAAGAATCACGTAGGTTGTTTAATAAGGCTAAATCGACTGACGACTGGGATCGGTATCGGAAAGCTTTAACTACCTATAATAAAGAAATCCGAAAGGCGAAAAGACTGTCATGGAGGAAGTTCTGCGAGGAGATTACTAAAGTCCCTCAAGGAGCCAGAATCCACAAAGTCTTATCCAAATCGCCTACAAATCAACTGGGATTCTTAAAGAAACCAGACGGTGCCCTCACTGCATCAGCGGAAGAAACCCTGAAACTTCTGGCGTCTACACACTTCCCTGGCTCGGTGATGGCACCAGATAACATCGTACAAAATACTCCTCATATCCGCCTCACCAGGCCTTCAAATGAAGACTGGAGAAGAGCGGCGAGGTATTTTAGACCGAACAAGGTAGAATGGGCTATAGACTCATTCAAGCCAATTAAATCTGCAGGGGATGACGATGTCCCCCCAGCTCTTCTGCAGCAAGGGAAGACTATACTCATCCCTATTTTAATCAAAATCTTCAGAGCAAGCTTTGCCTGGGGATATATACCAGAGAAATGGACTATGGTTAAAGTCTGTTTTATCCCAAAGGCCGGTAAGAAGGACTACTCTCAACCAAAGTCCTTCAGACCAATAAGCCTTACCTCCTTCCTACTCAGGAGTATGGAAAAGGTTATTGACGAATGCATCAGGGATGGACCATTAAGGGATAACCCTCTGCATCCGAAGCAACACGCTTACCAAAAAGGAAAATCTACAGAAACTGCTCTGTTAGAACTAACAGACAGGATCGAAAGGGCTTTGGAAGATAAACAGATAGCCCTATGTGCTTTCCTTGATATTGAAGGAGCTTTCGACAACGTCACCATAGACGCCCTTTCCAAGGGAATGAAGGCGAAAGGGATTGACGAAACAACTACTCGTTGGATCGAATTCATGCTCCTCAACAGAACTATCAGTGTTACCTTACACGGAACTACAAAGAGCTTCAAAACAACTAAAGGGTGCCCACAAGGAGGCGTTTTATCGCCACTTCTATGGCTACTCGTTGTAGACCAATTGCTGGTTGAAGCCTCTACAAGAGACTTAGATGTACATAGCTATGCTGACGATGTGGTGGCTTGTGTTGTCGGCCCCTGTCACAGCACGGTATCATCTATACTACAAAGATCTCTGAACATTATTAACACATGGTGCACAGAAAACAATTTATCGGTTAACCCGAGTAAAACAACAATAGTCCCCTTTACTAGGAAGCGTAAGTTGGACAAACTTGTAACGCCCACTGTAAAGGGGACTCTCATACCATTCTCCAGCGAAGTCAAGTACCTGGGCGTAACTATCGACCAGAGACTGACCTGGAACACTCACATTAACAATGTGATCCAAAAGGCTAAAATAGCTTTAGGAATATGCTGTCGCTTAGCAGGGAAGAAATGGGGCTTAAATCCTAAAATCGCCCTGTGGTTGTACACCGCCATAGTCAGGCCGATAATAACGTATGCCTGCGTAGTATGGTGGAGGAAAACAACTCAAGTGACAGTCATTAACAAACTTAATGGTTTGCAGAGACTTGCATGCCTCATATCAACAGGGGCCATGTCCACAACCCCAGGAGCTGCTCTAAATGCCCTGCTTAACCTACCGCCACTTCATCTATTCATTGCGAAGGAGGCGAAGGCAAGCATGTACAGAACAAACAGCACTGGCAAAGCAAACTGGCGCTCTCAAGCACTGAGATCGCTACACGAATCAGTACTTGAACACGATCAACTAGCTATGACAACAGACGTCATGCTTCCTCAGTGTAATTTCACAAGGAATTACACAGTGGAACTGCCGAGCAGAGAGGATTGGTCAAACAACCTCATCACTTGCAAGGCTGGAAGCCTGATCTGGTTTACAGACGGGTCCAAAATGGGTGAGAATGTAGGATGTGGAATATTTGGCATTAGCCCGAAATTCAGCAAAAGCTTGAATCTGGGTAAACATGCTACCATATTCCAAGCGGAGGTATACGCCATTATAGAATGTGTGGAGGCCAACCGTCAACGAAACTACATAAATCAATTAATTCTGATTTACTCAGATAGCCAGGCAGCTCTTAACGCCTTGAACTCGAATACTTTAAATTCGAAACTGGTAAAAGACTGCGTTAACAAACTGAATGACCTGGGGCAAAGGAATAAAGTTATTCTGAGATGGGTTCCAGGTCATTCTGGAATCAACGGCAACGAAAAAGCTGATGAACTTGCACGGGCTGGGGCTCAAGGTCATCAGATAGGTCCAGAACCCTTCTGTGGTATCTCAAAGAACCAGGCCATGCAGATCCTTAAGGGCAACTTATTTGGCGATTCAAAAAAGCACTGGTTGGTACAACCAGGTCTGCTACACGCCAAATCTCTCATAGAAGGCTACTCACAAAAACGAACTGCCGAGCTTCTTGAGCTTAGCAGGACGAACATCTGTGCGATAGCCAGCGCCTTAACCGGCCACTGCAAACTAAACAGGCACCAATTTCACATGAAACTGAGTGACACTGATGTTTGCCGGTACTGCAATCAGGAGAGGGAGACGCCTAAGCACCTCTTGTGTGAATGCGGGCCCCTTGTCCACAAACGCAGTGTCCATCTGGGCCGACACATTATTCGCCCGGAGGAGATTAAAACTCTAAAAGCTAGGAGTATTCTAAATTTCTTGGAAGCCTCCGGGCTAAAAGAGTTACTCTAACATGGTGGCGAGTCACAATAGATCTGTTAGGTCGCAGTGACTACATCCCCTACACTATGGGTGATGCATAGCCCCTTATCTTCTAAATAATAATAATAATAATATGTGGTTTAATGAATCAAGTTTATCTATTTATTATACTATCCTTAATCCTGTCCTTCATTAGTCCCGAAGGCAAGAATAGTTTTTTTTAATAATTTTACTACTTATAATCCAACCAAACCCTGGGACTCGGGGAATATCCATATTATTCTAACTTACGGCAAGTACATAAAAAGTACTACCTATTCCGATCTATGATAATCAGTTATTTTACATGTATGACTACTGAATTGTTATTTACATCCCCATTCGTTTGATTTAAATTTAAAGGCGCCACTCTCACGTTCCATGAACGTCAAAACTGTACAGTGTGTATCAAAGTCATATAATCAAATTTTGACAGGCCTGTTGGTCTAGTGGTTAGTGACCCTGACTGCTATGCCGGAGGTCGTTGGTTCGATTCCCACCCAGGACAAATGTTTGTGTGATGAGCACGATCATTTGTTCTGTGTCTGGGTGTAATTTATCCATAATATGTATGTATTTAGAAATATATAAGTATGTTTATCAGTTGTCTAGTACCCATAACACAAGCTCTGCTTAGCTTGGGACTAGACGGCGCTGTGTGATAGTTGTGGAATATTATTAAGTATACAGAATACATTACAGTTGAGTCGATTGAAGTGAGTGTTCAGAAAGTGTAACCTAGTGCGTAGTACATATATATTGATGCCTTCATCAGTACCAGTTTCTAGTATCATAATTATGTCAATCGCCTCTTTTATAACAAAAAATAGAGAGATATATTGAGAAGGTATAGATTGATAGTTAAATTAAATGTTTTTAAAACGTACCATATTCAAAAAGCTCCACTTTCGGCTGAATGACATCATCTAGTCTCTCACAAACATCTGGTAATTCTTCTTTGATGGCAATACTTCCAATATTGTTAATGTTCTCTGCAGAAGTTACTGTAGATTCACTGAAATACTTTAGCTTTCCTTGGTTTACCGAAGGGTTCGGCTGCAAAAGAATATTACATATTGGGTAATCCTGATATTCTTTACTGCACACAAACACAAAAAAGTACAAACTATTTTCATTAGTTACAGCTCAAAAAATGCTTAATTAGAGAAAGAAAAGATGTGTAACGACAAGGCTGTATGAGGAATAGTAAAAATGTGTCTCAAAATGAAAGCTTTTAATTCATTAAACCCCAAGCAAATTCCGGCGTTTGCGCACCTATTGTCTTTCTATTGTGTCTGTAATTTCCACGATTGAAAGGTTAAGAAGTTCAACTCATCCTGAGCAGTCTATGACTCAAGATAGTATCACTGAGTATCACTTCTACACTTACTAGTTGTAGAACACCTCACCTCATTCATCATCTGAGCAAACAGCTCTTCAGCTTCCAGACATTTCCTCTGCAGTTGGCAGCATTGCTTTAGTTTATCAAAGCACAAGACACAAGCGAGCACCGGTCTTCTGTCTTCAGTTACAAACTGCAACGTAACATATAGCATTTGACTTAGGAATAGAATACTTCCCATACAGTACATACATTGTTATACTGTTCAAGCAATACTGAACACAGTTGATGTTAAGTGTGGCTTTTAGTATACCTCTCATACAGAGAAACATCCTAGAGCTTATAAAGAATCATTCTAGAACACCGTACATGGGCTACCCTGTATATAGTTAGCGTGTTTATATAAGGATATAAGGTTTAACTTACTGGAATATGTGTCAGCGTTTCGTACAGTTCTTGTAAATCCTTGTCGTTAACTATATACATGCGAACATTCTCTTCTAAACATATTCTGCACATTTTCATTTTTTCCATCTTTGAATTGAGAATAGTTTACTTTAAAAATATAAATTAGAACAACGTTGAATATCTGCTGCTGGCGCGGCTGTAACACTCCATGAGATATTACTCAGTAAATATCTAGTAGGATATATGAAATCTTTGGAAGTTTACATGAATTATTATAATAATCTTATATCAAAAACTTTTTAAAGTAGATCTAGACACCAAACTATTTATGTATTAATACTTTAAGATACCAATACCAAACAAATCAAAACAAACAAAATTAAAAATTATAGATCAAATCGAGATTCGAGTGTGTTGCCAACACTACTACCGAGTGAGTGCTAAAACCTTGAGTGAGTGCTAAAGTCTTAAAAAGTGCCAGATTGCTAAGAATTTCCAAAATGTGGTGCTAAAACATTTTTGATAATCTCACCGCATTTTGTACGATGAAGCTTCATATTAAAAACATCGTTTGACTCTGTGAAGAATTGTAGGACCATGGGCTTAGGCGAGCTAGAAACCGACAAAACAGTCGGTTTCTAGCTCAGACATAACTTTTTTTGGTTCTTTCTTAAAGCCTTCGCATAATAAACAAACTCCATTCTTACCATCTGTATCAACTTTTTGTATATAAATTTTTGCCAGACCCGATAAATAGGTTTCTTAATGTTTTTTTTTATTCCAAATGCCATTAAAGTTCTTATAGGTATTTTCGCAATCAGTTTTGTTTCTAAACGTTTCACAAACGTTTTTTTTTTTCGTTTTATAAATATGGGCACTTAGGTAGGCCTATGTGAAATAAAAAACTTTTGACTTTGACACACACACTTTGATTTCGAGTTATTTTCTAGTCTGGGTCTTACAAAACAAAACAGACATAACCATACAGTCAATCAAAACAGACATTCTTCTGAATATCTGGTTTTATATTCATAAGAATGTCTGGTTTGATCAACCCTTGTTTTCGTCCTTTCAGCTACTAGCATTTATGTACTTACTACAAAGTGCAAATCACGATGTTTTGCCTCTCTGCACTGCCGTCAGCATGGCGCTGAGTATCGATAGGTATGAGCTCATTGCAAAAATAAAAAGTTTATAAAATAAATCTTTATTAATCTGAATCCAAATAATCAGAGTCGAGGTATTCGACTCCAGAAATGTTGCCTGAAACTTCTTCAAAATGAAACCGCCCAACATCTGGCTCGTAGTTTGTTTCGTAGGTCGGCCTTTCCTGTGTTTTCCAAGCGTTGAAAATTTACTTCCATTCTTCATGCCTTAGTCCACAATGCGCCGAACTGTACTTTCGGAAACACCTGAAGTCAATAAAGATAATTATGTTAAATATACAAATACATTATCATACCTAAATAAAAAACACCAAAATATCAAAACCGTTAAGTGGTAGTATAATAAATCGTAGGTAAATTTCATAACCTTAGCAAGACATAAACAATGTTAAAGATAGATAAATTGTACTTAAAAACAGAAGATTGTTAAAACATTATATTCCCGTTAGTGTGTTGAACTTTAGAATATATTTACGTACTGGTTAACTTTGCTGTTCGACCATAAACATCGTCTTTGTTCGTCCCAGCACTCCCACCTTGAATTTCGGCCATACACCCTTGAAAAACTTTAAATATAATTTGTCTCGTACCGCTCTTATAAACATTTCGATTCATTTTTTGTATCTTAACGCTTACACGATTAAAAAAACTCGAAATAGCACCGAAATATTATAAAAAATCAACCACACAGATACGACGTGACAGTTCAGGTACTCAGCTTAACAATTATTCAGTGTTGCCAGTATTAGCAAAAACAGTAGTTCCCAAAACATTCTTTTCATGACTTTCTTGACAGACTATAAGCGGCGCCATAGGCCCCGAACGCACCAAATATCTTGACGTCCGTCCCACCTTAGAGCATTAAAACAAGTCATACCAGATAAAATCAACCATAAATCAGGGCTACCAGGTGCAATAAAGGGGTGATCGTACGACAATATGACTACAAAAATCGTATACCAAGAAAATTTTGAAACGAAAAGATCGTACAATGACGAAGTACAAAGTTTTTATAAAAAATAACTAAAATTCGTTTAATTTAAACGCATTCTCTTAGAATAATGGTTCAATTACTTATAGGTATAATTAAATCCCTGCTGGTGTTACATTTTAGTGCTGGCCGTGTGAATATACTTGGATCTAGCACTGAAAGTGCTGAATTAGCAACATTTATCAAGTCAAAATGTGATCATAGCAACTTTTAAAATTTGTCGAAAATATGACGTCATTAGAAAATTTTGTTGATTTCGACACCATCTCTAAAATCGAGAATTGGCCCCCTGCCCCGCGCTCCGAATTGTGTCAAAAACGATTCTATCGCGAATCCGACCAACGCGTAATGTTACAAATAGTACTCAACAGTTAAATTTGGTCGGTAGTTTGGTTTGTTTAACATTCTTTTGGACTTGCTTTTTTTTAATAAAATCCAATTCCCCTCATTTATACTCCATTGAATGGTGCGTCATACTACCGTTAAAATCGATTTAGTTTCACATTTCGTGCAAAAATTTTGGTAGATTAGGCAACTCTTTTCATTTTTCCCTTCTTTTTTCTGTCGACAGACAGGTGAGCCAACATTTCGGCAAAGGAACCGAAGTGAAACACTGTACGTTCCAGGGAATAGGGATGGCAGAACTGCAATAAAGTATCGTTATAAATCGACATCGATATTTTAAAAAATATCAATTTCAATTTCGATATTTTATTTTAAAAATGTCGATATGCCGAAACGATACGAAAAAAAAATGTACTGGGTAATTAGGAACTGCGAGACAGCCAGCAGCCGCTGCAGCCAACTTAATTAATGAAACTCCAAGCGAACGCGCACCTATTGTCTTTCTATTGTGTTTGTAAATTCCACAATTGAAAGGTAAAAACAACTTAAGTACCAAATTAAAAAGAAGTTAAGCAGCAAAATTGAGTTGACAAAATAAAACCAAAACATCATCGGTTTTGTTACAATTTTGATCTTGAATATTTCATATTGATATATCGTTCTTATTCGAAATCTCATTCGTTATTCATTGACAAGAATTTCTCTTGGACTGCCCAGCTATAGGAAATTAGGAACTTAGCCGCACTATTTTCGCATCTGCTGGTTCGTTGAGAAAACTACAGCATTTTTTGCCGATTGCTACCAAAATCACGCTTGCACAATTTCTTCTTTTACACATCATTGATTATGCTGATGCCAGCTATCTTGACCCCACTGAAGTGCAACTGAATAAACTTGAGCGACTTCAAAACTTCTGTTTAAGGTTCACATTCGGTTTGCAAAAATATGACCATGTTTCTGAATTTTGCGTTAAGCTCAAGTGGTTGCCAATTCGCTTTCTTTGTAATGCTCATATTCTTTCTCTTATAATGTGCTCTTTTCCCCTTTTACCCCTCGTTATCTCAAAGAACGTTTTTATAAATGCAGTTGGTAATTGAAGACAGTAGACTGATGCTCACTTGTTTCTATCCGTGAACGTTTCAACAATGAACAGTTTTCAAAGACCGTTTTTTGTTCTGAAACATAACAATCGTTTTCCATCATAAGGAAATAAGGTGCAGAATCTATTGATTCAACGGACTATCACTCACGTCGCGTCGTCGTTTCAAAACCAGATAGTAAAATGAAAAATGTACTTTATTTTATAGTGCGAGTTTATTTTGCATTGCAATAACTGGTTTTTAAATTACGACGCGACGAGCTGTACCCGTCGCGTCGTCGTAACAACGAACGTTTTCTGCGACAACTTCACTCAACGATAGTTTCGTCTTCAAACCGGTCGTGACGAAAACAATTTTATCAACCGTTTTTAACTTTGCAAGACCGGTTGCGTTTCGTTGTTCAAAAATTCGACAACGCCCACCACTACTTGTTTTTAAATTTTTGTGCTTTGGTTGGTAAATTGTAGCAACGCTAAACGCAAACGCTACCAACAAAGGAGAGGAGCATGTAACTGCATTTAGTGCAGAGAATTTTGTTCTTGAATTTTATTAGCTGGAAATCCAATAAGAAAGAAAATGTCTAGAAGCAGAAGAGCTGTTTGCTCAGATAGTCAGATGACGAATGAGGTGAGGTGTTCTACTACTAGTAAGGGTATTTAGTACCTAGCGTAGAAGTGATACCTAGTGACGCTTTCAAGTGGTCACCACACGGACTGCGCAGCATGTGTTGAACTTCATAACGTACGTCAGTACAACAAAGTTACAACTCATTTTTAAATTATACAGGAGCAGACTTATTTTGTTTTTTCGCATTTATTTCCTCATTTCTGGATTACCGGTAGGTTAGGTTAGGTTCGAGGGAAATACTTATAAAATTAATTGTTCATTTTGTTTGCTATAGTTTGTGTACATATAAATCTTATATAAAATTAGCATCAAAAAAATTCGCCCCTAAGACGACCCACTGACCAAATCCTAATAAAAGACAACAAAAAAGTGTCCTGAATTGTGACTGTTGCACCGGAAATTGTTTAGTGTTAAGACTTAAGCTATATCTACTATATAAAAATAAGTCGGGTTTTCCTTCCTGACGCTATAACTCCAGAACGCACGAACCGATTTCCACGGTTTTGCATTCGTTAGAAAGGTCTCAGGCTCCGTGAGGTTTATTAGAGTAGAGTAGGGTATAGTAGGCTGAAGTAGGGAAGAGCGGGAGCGAAGCGCGGACAAAAGCTAGTTATTTGTAACAAATGCCTTTGTAGCTCCAAATTTTTTGTTATTTCATACAAACACTCGCGGGTGCTGGGGCACTACTTTACAATAAGACATTGTCGTCTCAAAACGCATGGAAAAACCCCCAATAACCACTGCACCTGCGCCATTCAGTAGAATTTTGAGATTACTTTCATGGATATTTTTGTTTCCAAGTAGAGGCATGATTCAAAGACAATTTGTCATAGTTCGATTTTGCAGTTTTGACTATTTGTGACTTTGTTACACTGAAGGTGCCATATGTATTGCCTTTTGTAAGGCTCTTGAGTGTACAATGAAAATTGTTTGTGTTTGTATATACTAAAAAACTTCAGAATTGTCTTATACTGGAATAATCTGGAATAATCTTTTGCAGCCGAATCCTTTGGTGAAACAAGATCCGCTAGAGTGTACCAGTAGGCTTACAGTATCTCCTATAGAGAACATCAGTATAGTTGATGTCGGCCATATTGAAAGCATTGCTGTCAAAGAAGAATTACCGGCTGTTTGTGAGGGAATATATGATGTCATCAAGCCAGACGAAAAACATCAAAGTGATGGTATGTTTTTAAGAGTACCTACTTACTTAATACTTTTTAATTAATTTTGTTTTGAATGTTTGTTTTTTTATTACTAGCCAAAAGCACACGTGAAGTAGGTATGTTCTCAAGGACTAGAAAGGATAATGGCGAAGTCCCGAACAAAATTTTGCTGACATATTTTTTTAGCATATTGTAATGAAATAGCATACAGATTAAATTTCTAAATAATTTAATCTTTGACATTTTTGCTTTATATATAGACTTTTTTGCTTCTATTATGTGAACACAATGAAGATAAGCAATAAAAATTAAATAATAATGGTAAATAAAAATAGAAATTGAATAAGTCACTGGCAGCTAAGAGATGACCAGTCTCAACTGACGGCGCCCGTTCACGAGCATGACGCGTGCATCAGCCCCACTCAGCTCAACCATTTTGAAGGGAGCCAAATGACCCAATAACGCGTGCCGCCATCAGCGAGACATTTTAGTGAGCATGACAATCTCTCAACTGCCATGCTCGTAGTGTCAAACAAGTAATAACCAAATAAAAGTGCTCCATGTTACTTAACATTCACAAAATTCGTAAAAAGTGCTTCTACATTATACAATGCTATTATTTCCAAATGTAACAGGTAATAAATCATAAGTTCTATTGAAATAAACAAATAAAATTTAAAAAAATAATCCGAAAACAACAATGGGAAAAGGCCAGCATCTCTTCCAATATATATAATTACATATAAAAAAAACCGGCCAAGTGCGAGTCGGACTCGCCCATGAAGGGTTCCGTAGCAGCAAGTAACATAATATAAAAGTTCTTATAATGTGTTGTAACTTTGATCGATGTTTTAATAATAGTGTATTTTTTTCGGTTTATGACGCATTAAAAAAAAACTACTTACTGGATTTCGTTCAAACCAATTTTCGTTGGTAGTTTTTATAGTAATGTACATCATATATTTTTTTTAGTTTTATCATTCTCTTATCTTAGAAGTTAGAGGGGGGGGGACACACATTTTACCACTTTGGAAGTGTCTCACGCAAACTATTCAGTTTAGAAAGAAATGATATTAGAAACCTCAGTATCATTTTTAAAGACCTATCCATAGATACCCCACACGCATGGGTTTGATGAAAAAAAAATTTTTGAGTTTCAGTTCTATGTATGGGGACCCCCAAAATTTATTGCTTTTTTTCTATTTTTGTGTGAAAATCTTAATGCGGTTCACAGAATACATCTACTTACAAAGTTTCAACAGTATAGCTCTTATAGTTTCGGAAAAAAGGGGCTGTGACATACGGACGGACAGACAGACAGACAGACATGACGAATCTATAAGGGTTCCGTTTTTTGCCATTTGGCTACGGAACCCTAAAAAATATGGCTAATTAGTAGCTAAAAAAGACTGACTGTGGAGCAGGACCGGCATTTAGCCAAGCATTTTTATCGAGTAGATAATCTTCCAATCTATAATATGCATGCCTACATAGTGTGCGTTTTATGCATGTTTTAAATTTTGACTCGTTTAATTGGAGAATTTCAAGTGGAATTTTATTATAACATTTTACACAGTACCCCATAAAAGATCTAGATACTTTAGCCAATCTGAATCGAGGTTGATCTAACTTGTCTTCATTTCTAGTATTAAAATTGGCTAAAGGAAGATTAATGTAACTCAATACGATTGAAAAGAGTGTCCATGGAGTCTCTTGCACGTTCTTCTCCATAGAGACCTACTCTTTGGAACGTGCAATTTAGCTTCACTTGTTTGACTGACTGACATTTTGACAATTCAAAAGTGCCTGTAACTGGTCTATTTGAAATAAATGTTTCTGATTTCTGATATATTGTGTCATTTTAGCCACTACATTCTAAGCAAAAACAGTTATTTTAATTGTTTTGTTTATTATCTAATGCAGAAATGTATTTCTTAAGTATATATTATCAGTATATAAAGCAAATTGATAGTGTTTCATGTAAGGGATCGACCCTCTACGGGATTAAAACGAAACATTATATTACTTGACCAAGATTTATACTAGTGCATAGACTAAAGAAAACTAAACCTTTTGAGTTAGGTAATGTTTAAAGTTAGTGTATAATAGTGATCAATGCTGTGCTATGTATATTACACATGAACAAAGTGTTATTATCAATATCAGACTCTAAGAAAGTGCTATGGACTTCTAAGTGCTTAAGGACGCTATTCTTAGTTTCAGCAAACCCGTATAAAAAAAGCTAGAGTTAAATTACTTATTAGTCTTTTAGGCTACATTGTAATCAATTATTAAGAAATTTATTCTTAATAATAAGGGGGGAAAACTTGACCAAAATTTATATAAGTGGCAACATTAATGCCTTGATCACACGTACCGAGTAAACGGGCGAAACAGTGCTCTTGACCGAGTACTAGATATGGGTAAACACAGCCCTGAGTGCTCGGCCTACCGTTTATGTCTACAACTCGCTGGCATCACTGTCTCGGCCGAGCAACATTGTACTGTCTCGCCCGTTTACTCGGTACGTGTGATCAAGGCGTAGGAGTTCAGTTTAGCCAAAAGTCCATGTAGTCTAGAAAGCAAAAAAAATAAGTAAAAAAAGACGTGTGGCACTCGGGGACTTCCGCGGTAAAGCTATTGCATAGCATTTTTATCAACTTATGCAATTAGGTATAATTATTTATTTAATTTATTTATGCAGTATTTTTTTCCTTTTTTTTTTTTTCTTTCATATTAATTGAAGTTACCCTTTCACACATTGAATTGAATTTTGATTGATTGTTCACTCATTTGTTTTCTTATCGGTCACCACACTCAAAAAACAAATGAGTGGGGGGTGTTAGGTTATTTTCGTTACGGAATTTCTGGATTCGGTCTCCACGCTCAAGGCCCGCGATAGAAGCTATGCAATAGCTTAAAATCTAGTCAATTCAGTTTCTAATTATGACGAGGTTTTAGCGCTATATAATCTGCCTATTGTCGTGATTTCATAATACTTAGTAAATAAATTTGGAAGTATTTAAACACCGTTAAATTTTAATCGTTTTAATCTCGTGGAGGGTCGATCCGGTAGTTGTCGGTGTTAAACTTCCAACAGGTCATTGGACTCACTCAGCTGACGTTTTCTTAAAGAAATTAATTTCGTACATGCGTAAATTAATACGAGTTTTGAAAAAAGGTACTTTATTTTTTAATTTTATCTTTACAATATAGTCGATAGTGTTTCATGTACCGGATCGACCCTCCACAGGATTAAAACGATTAAAATTTAGCAGTGTATATCACACTGATAAAATTTCATCAACAATTTCCACACTATCGTTCTTTAATGAACAATATCTTGTCAATATATCTACATGAATGTTATTAGAAAGAATCTCCATCATTTTAATAAAAGGCGTGATGAGACGTAAAGGTATAGCACACTGAAACGACTCTGCTCCCACCCGGCATAAAGAATATCATTCAAATATGGGCTTTAACTATTGCTCTTTAGATATATTTTACATCGGCATCATAAATTAGCAGACAGCTCACTGTCAGCTAGCTTACCGCCGTCAGACTGCTCGGTAGTCGCCTCGTTGGCTGCACGTTGTAGACGAGCGATAGGCGCGACGTCCGCGCGCTGACTGCTAGCAGTCGCCTCGCAGACGCCGCCGTTCAGTCCGCTCAGTGACAGTCGGTCTGTATCTACCAAGCAATCCGCACGCTCGATCTCTTTCCGAGTGTTTTCGCAGGTGTTGAATCCATTATGAACAAAGAAAAACTCATAGAAGAAGTGCGAAGATATCCCTATTTGTATGATGCCAGTGATGCAAAATACGCAGATTCCGTAAAAAGGGATCAAACTTGGAAATCTATTGCAAGATCGTTGTCTGCAACAGGTATGTACCTACAATTATACTAAGTACCTATATTAAAACGTGGTGGAGGTAAAATTGTATTTTTTTATGGTTGTTTTTTTTTTAAACATTTTCGCTCCATAACCTTTTATTTTAGTTTTGGTCGGGGGAAATCATCAAATGATCCCGGTCGTGCACCATACCCACCCGCCCGCACGCTCCGCCCTCCCGTGCATGGAATCAGTTCGGATGCAGTCGGTGTGCAGTTCACACGACTGCAATCGGACTGCACGTTTGGATTGCAGCTCTATTGCAGTCGTGTTTGCAGTTCTATTGCAGTCGTGTCATCTGCACTTAAACTGCAATTTGCAGTTGAAATGCGGTCTGTCTGTTTAGACCCTAATTTGTTTATGATTGATCAAATTGTTGATTCGCCTAATCTAGAGCTTGAACTTAACGTCCTTACTGAACTTCCCGTGATCGTACATCTGAAACAAACCTTTCTGTATTAATATTTCTAAGTAAAAATAAACACACCGTAGCACACAGACACCTCTTTTTTCTTTACTACGATTTTTTTCTTTTTCAGAATCAGATTGCAAGAAAACATGGGCAAACTTAAGAGAAAGCTATAGAAGGGCAGTTGTTAAGAAACGCACAAAAAGTGGTCAGGCTGCTACCTCATCAAAAAAATGGCAATTTGAAGAAGAGATGTCTTTTTTGTTGCCGCATATGAAACAAAGAAAAACAATTTCATCATTAACGGAAGATGATAGTGAAGCTGACGAATTGATGTCAAATCACGATGATTCTCCCATGTCATCGAATGACCCCGAACTTAATATTACCAACCGACCAGAATCTTCAACAAATACGTCAGCAAGCTCTCCTTTGTTTCCGAACATACCTAAAAGAAGGCGATTCAAAGGGACCCAAGAATGTACCTCGGCATCAGCTCAACTTTTACAATATTTACTTAAAGAAAAAGAGACAAATAAGGATGACGAGATTGACAAGTTTTTTTCGAGCATAGCAACGACAGTAAAAAAATTAAATCGTTACAACCAATCTGTTCTGAAGTCTAGAATATTCAATATGGTGTCTGAATTTGAATTACAAGAAATCAAGGAACAAACTAATTTCTGTGCTGGTTCTTCACGACACAGTACTGATATTGAAAGTCCTTCGGGTTATAACACCCACAACGTAGGACCTTCGGGTTATAACACCCGCAATGCAGGATCTTCGGATTGTAACCTTCATAATGCAGGCCCTTCCGGCTCTAGTACCCGTAATGCGGGATCTTCAGATTGTAACCTCCATAATGCCAGTCCAGTTTTAGAAGACCCCAAATTTGAACGGTAAATTGTCTAATGCTACACAGAAAAATGATTAAATGATTGTACAGCAAGTAATTTTTATCATCTTCCAAATTGAAACATCTTTGAGAAAAAATGGAGTGTTTGTAAGAAACATTAAATTAAAAAAAAAAAAATGGATGGTGATAAATATTAATTGCTGTATGTGCTAGTAATTTTGAGTTAACATTGTAAGCAATAAGTAATGGAAATTAGAAACTGATTGTTACAATTTTTTTTTTTTTCTAATAAATGTACACAAGAAATGTTTCTCTTTCACTTACCTTAACGTGACGGCAATTTTTTCTATTGGTGTTGTTGCTTGTCTGAATTTCGTTTTCTTTGTTATGTCTTTTTCAATAAATGATAATATTTAGTCAAATGCAATTGCCGTCACGGCACGGATCTTGATCGCTGGCTTCAAGTTGCGCAGAAGTCAAATATTCGGCCTCTTTAGTAATGCGAAGTGAGACGCGGGGACGGGGAGTGTCAGTGATTGGCTCGCCACGCCATCGCGTCATAGACGTCACTCGTGATTCGTTCTCTGCGTTGCTGCATGTATC
This sequence comes from Mythimna albipuncta, assembly GCA_929112965.1. Lineage (NCBI taxonomy): Eukaryota > Metazoa > Arthropoda > Insecta > Lepidoptera > Noctuidae > Mythimna > Mythimna albipuncta. The sequence goes on from OV815985.1 coordinate 11,499,112, forward strand.
TGAGAAAGAAGACGATTGGCTCGCCAATGTATGGAATGCGCAAAGCGATCACCACTCTGACGCCGAGCGCTCAAGGTCCGTTTTGGCAATTGTAAGTTCCCATCAAAGTAAATGTAGAATTTTTCTTCGTCATCTAATAGGTGTCTCTGGATCTGCCAAAATTCTCTTTCTGCATGTCTTGCTTTGCTTGCAATATCTTGGTCAGTTATTTCTTGCGCTCCTCTCCTCAAGTGCAATAGCAATTAATTGCTAGTTCGCGCGTTGTGAATCGGGGTATAGTAAAAAATACGAGTTGCTTAAATGGAAACCGATCGCGGACTGTGTCTATCGCGAAAAGCGAGAGCGGTCGGCGGGTGGCCAGCTAGCCGTCTGCTAGCTGTCGCCGCGCCGACTGCTGGGTGCCTGCTAGCTGTCGCCGCGTAGACTGCGAGCAGTCGTCTTAATTAAGGGCGGTGTTGAGTGGGAGCGGTGTTGGAGTAGAGTTTAAGTGTGCGTTTAAGTGTGCTATGACCTTAATTCTGTTATTAGAAATAGGGTCCAATTAGTTCAACCAGGTGTCATACTGGCTCAAGTAGCCTCATCTTTCATGAGGTAGTGTTTGAAATGTTATGGTAAATACCTACAGTCAAATGGGGTGAATAGACGCTCAGGGGTAAATAGAAACCAAACTTCAAAGGGGTATTTTCAAGATGTAGAATATTTTTTGCATAATTTAACTGTCTCAATTTTTTTAATAAATTGTTAATTCTAAAAAGTCGATCCTTTGTTAGAAGCCGATAATATGATGTCAAACTGAAAAACCAAACCAAAGTTTTGTTTCAATTCACCCCTGCGTTTCTAATCACCCCGTTTTACGGTACTCAATGAGATGAAATTTATGCTTGCTCAAATGCACACTGCTTATTATAACTGCTGCAGTGGGGGAGGCTGCTGTGGTGGGGGAAGCTGTTGTGGTGGGGGAGGCTGCTGTGGTGGGGGAGGCTGCTGCGGAGGTGTCACGTGGTAGCCTGTCACGTGCTTGCAAGGCGCGTGTGCGTGGCGGCGCGCGACGAGCTCGAGGCGTGCGCTGCAGGGGAACAGGCTCTGACAGGCCTGGACCGCCCACGCTAGACAAGTAAATAGCTTGTAACGCTTTTATGACTAACATTTTTGACTGGCCTGTTGGTCTAGTGGTTAGTGGCCCTGACTGCTATGCCGGAGGTCGTGGCTTCGATCCCCACTCATACCACAAATGTTTATGTGATGAGCATGATCATTTGTTCTGTGTCTGGGTGTAATTTGTCTATATGTATGTATTTAGAAATATATAAGTATGTTTGTCAGTTGTCTAGTACCCATAACACAAGGTCTGCTTAGCTTGGGACTTGACGACGTTGTGTGATATTTGTACAATTACCGGCACGGATCTTGAGCGCTGGCTTTAAGTTGCACAGAAGTCAAACATTCGGTCTCTAGTGGTGAGAAGTGAGACGCGGGGACGGGTAGTGTCAGTGATTGGTTTCCCGCGCCATCGTGTCATAGACGTCACTCGTGATTCGTTCCCTGCGTTCCTGCATGTATCAAACAACGAAGACGATTGTCTCGCCAATGTATGGAATGCGCAAAGCGATCCCCACTCTAACGCCGGGCGCTCAAGATCCGTGCCAGTAATTGTACAAATATAATAATGCCACAACTATCACAAAATGTCGTCTAGTCCCAAGCTAAGCAGAGCTTGTGTTATGAGTACTAGATAACTGGGGTCCAAGTCTGCTATTTTTATAAATTCGTCATTCCAACACGATCTCATTGTCATTTTGCTAAAAGTTCGTAATTTTCTAATTCATAATGATCGATCATTGATCGGTCAGTGGTATCGTAATAGAGTTGTGGTAGAATGATAATACCGAGCATATTAAAACCAATAACTGCACAATAACGTTCTAATGGTAGAACACTGATCAAATAAACTGTCAAAGTTTTAGCAGATTACCGCATACGTCAAATATTCATTTGTCAATATGTACGAGATTACTATTTTAAGCCACTCCTTTCAATCGTGATAATGACAGACACAATTGAAAGACAATAGATGCGCGAACGCCGGCGTTCGCTTGGGGTTTAATGAATTAAGCCACTTCTTTCAATGGTTGACCATTGGAAAGTCATAATGACGCCATTATTTTAGTAGATTACCAAACTTATCAAAATCGACAATTATGACATCAATGATAGACCATTCTGACACTATTGTAATAGCAGACTTGAGGCCCTGGTAAACATACTTATATATTTCTAAATACCTACATACTTACATATTATAGATAAATTACACCCAGACACAGAACAAATGATCATGCTCATCACGAAAACGTATACATCATTTATATTGTGCATTATAATTGAATCTTTCATTTCAGATTAACGGTCATCAACATTGACAGTTGGCCGTCAAGTCAGGGCCTCGAGGTTCCGTTGCACCCACGCCGCAAGCGACGGTGGAGTCCGTAAGCAGTTTTATTAATAATAAGAATAGCCAGGATTATCCATCAGCAACTTGCTCTTAAATACAATCTTGTTGAAACAGAAGTACTATAGGTATGTCCCCGACCCAGTTCTCGAGAATGGCAGCGTCACATTGTATTGGGACCGATCTATCATCACTGACAGGACTATTGTTGCCAATAAACCTGACATAGTGGTGATAGATCGACTAGAGCGTCGCACAATGATTGTTGATATAGCGGTCCCTCATGACGAGAACCTCGTGAAAGCTGAGAAAGAGAAACAAACTAAATATCTTGACTTGGCTCACGAGGTGGTCGACTTGTGGGAAGTGGATAGAGCAATCATTGTGCCGATAGTCGTGACGGATAATGACTTAATAGCCAAGAGCCTCGACCAACATCTGCGGAGGCTCTCGTTAGGCAGTTGGATCAAGGGCTTGATCCAGAAGGCAGTACTCCTAACACGGCGCGTATTGTCCGGAGGTTCCTCTCTCAGGAGCCCTGACCGCCGGCAGCTTGGAACCTGTTCCCGATGCCGGTGGGCTACTATTTTTTTATATTTTTATTTTATTTTTTATTTCATTATTTAAAAATATAATTTATATGTTATAATAATGAATAAACGGAATAATAATAAAGCAATCATTGTGCCGATAGTCGTGACGGCCAGCGGCCAGTGGTTTAATATCCAAGAGCCTCGACCAACATCTGCGGAGGCTCTCGTAAGGCAGTTGGATCAAGGGCTTGATCCAGAAGGCAATACTCCTAGACCCGGGGCGTATTGTCCGGAGGTTCCTCCCTCAGGAGCCCTGACCACCGGGGTACGTATCAAAGTCCCGAATTTTAAAAAACTGAATTTCAAAATACCGATGGACGAAACCCCGAAAAAAACGCCAAATGGTTATTTGGTCGAAAATTTAAAATCCCGAAAGTACATTTGCCCGGAAGTTTAAAATCCCGACTCGTCCGCGTCTGGGTGCCATAAGGTCCCGATCTGTTTCATTTTGAGAAGTAGCACTCGCCGGTAGACATGTCGATTCACTTTAAAAAATATCGATCTCCGATTCGATTCAAATTGATTATAATAGAATAAATTCTTGTTTAAATCGAGCATTAAAAGATCTATTTCCGATTAATCCCGCCAATTTCAAAACATGCCTAATTGCTTAATATAGATACAGGACATTATTGATGACCATTTAACGCAAATACAAGTAATTGGATAGAAGTATTATTAAATTAATAAACATAATATCACGCCTATATTCCTTCGAAAGAATAGGTAGAGGTGGGGATCGAACCCAGGATATTTTGCTCAGCAGCAGTGCTTGCGACCACTAAACTAATGTAGCAGTTTAAATTCTTATTCTCGCCTAAGCACTCATAAGTCAGTCAACTCTATGAAGCGTTCAAATTATTGACCAAGTACTACCAGTTGCTTTTGCTTCCGACAACAGAAAAAAATTAATAAACTAAATACCGCAGCCAGTGGAGGAATATTACCGCTAGTTCTTTGAATTGATTGGTCCGATTCGGGAGGTTTATGAATCGATTCATTAAATCGATGTAGGGCTCAAAATCGATCTGAAAAATCGATTATATTACTCTAAATAATCGATTTTAAATCGACATGCTTGCTCGCCGGCCGCTGCCGTGGCACCGCTCGCTACGCTCGCTCGGCTCGCGCGCGATTGGTCACAATATTCTAACCTAACCTAACCTATTTCAGCCACAATCTCTCGTAACAACGTGTTTACCATTGTCTAATAGGTCGCAGGTAGATTGTATTTTCTGGGTGAAATAGGTTAGGTTAGAACCGTGAACAAACGCACGTGAGCCGAGCAAGCGAAGCGAGCGGTGCCGCGGCAGCGGCCGGCGAACGCTACTTCCAAGTTATTTCGTCTATACGGGCATTTGAACATCGGTATTTTGTGTTTCGATGTATCGACCGTCGGTATTTCAAACTTTCGGTATTTTGAATTTCGGTGTTTTGGACGTCGATATTTCAATCATCGGTATTATGAACTTTCGGGATTTTGATACGTACCCACCACCGGTAGCTTGGACCCTGCCCGTGTTTTGAATTTGTAAATGTTTTTTTAATATCCTTTTGTTATAAGAAATATTTAAAAATATAATTAATATATAATATATGTAATAAATGAAATAGAGTCCGTCTAATGAAAGCGTGACCTGAGAAAAGGAGTTACAACCAAAAATTTTGAATGTGGTATTATTGAAATAGTAGGAGAAAAATGTTTTGATACTAGAGTATTTTTTTGTATTTAAGACAATTTTAGAATAGTTGTACAAGAACTTAAATCCTAGTCAAAAACATGTGTGTAGACTTAATTATTTGGTGGGTGTATGGTAAATGTCAATAACACACAAAATGTTAGATAGTATTCCAAATCATTTTATTTTATCTGATCTCTCAAAAGTCGCTATAAAATATTTAAATAATATTCTTTATTTGCCATTTGGCGTTCTGGCCAGAATACCAAGTGCACAACACCGTGATAGTCAAATAAAATAGTCAACATGATTTCAACTTCATCACGTCTCGCCAACACTATTAATGTGTTTCAAGATTGTTGGGTAGGAATCGATTCGTTTTAGCATAGAGAAAATTCAGATCTTTTGGGATTAGTCAAGTGGGAACATGTTTTATACTCCAGTGATTGTTTCAAATGATACAGATCGACTCGTGAGACACAAAAAGTTCAGCAGCTGCTGCAGCAGCATCTCTCTCAAACTTGAACTAGGATTTTCGCGATTTTAACTTCCTTTGCCTTTGACTTTCATGCTCTACCAGACAGAGTGAGGCAAATCTTTCATTACATATCAACTGCTTTTGAACGCATTCTACCACTCACTAGCAAGTGTTTTTGATTAGGTAAGTCGATTTAACAAAAGCCTTCGTTGTTCGATGTTTTTGTCCATTATGAAATTCGCAATATGTCAGATTATCTAAAAATATAAGAAAAAAAATATCATTACATTCTTAATATAACTATCTAATAATATTAGTCGACAAGGATCAAGATTATAACGCCATACTAACTTAAAAATCAAAAATCGTATGTAAACAATGTTGGTTTTCATTGAAAACACCTTCTTTCTCTTCTTGTTTTTGTTTGAACTTATTAACCATAGTGGTTATAGGTGGTAGCAGTTTTTGCACGTTACTGTTAATTGTTCTTCCCACAATTAAGCAATTATTCTTGAAAAATAAATATCAGTTTCCTAAAACTGACAATTGCAACCATAGACTTTGACGTGATTTTTTTTGGCAAAACAATTTTGCCAATTTAATTTAAAAAAAAACTCCAGGTTACGCTTTCAGTAGACGCACTCTAATAATAATATTTTGTTATTTTCAGACCATAGATCCATCAACTGTGTCTGGTTGATTTACACGTACAAGAATATTTATTTTAATATGTCCATCTAGGTCGTATTCGGCACCTCGACCTCGAGCGCCGCCCCCAGCCGCGTCGCCCCCAACCCCGTCGCCCCCAACCCCGTCGCCCCCAACCCCGTCTCCCCCAGCCGCGTCGCCCGCAGACGACGCGGAGGAGCTTGACAGTACATCGCCATCGGTGCCGCTGATCGTGGTGCCGCCGGCGACGTAAGCATCTACTACTAAAGTTACCAGCACGGATCTTGAGCGCTGACTTGAACTTGAAGCCGCGGAGACTTGAATGAGAAGTGAAGTATTGGGTCTCTTTAGTGGTATAAAGTGAGACGCGGGAACTGGGAGTACATCTTTGTAGTTAGTGATTGGCTCGACTATATGTACAATGTGCAAATTGAGCCTCATTATTTCGTCGAGCGCTCAAGATTCGTGTCGGTGTCTATATCACTATTTGTAGAATAGAATAGAATGGAAATTCTTTTATTCGGAGCAGACACAGCACAACTTACATATACAAAGTATACAAGAATAAAAGTACAAAGTACGCCGACCGTGCCCGCACCGAGTGGGTGACCACCTCAGCATTTGCTCGGCATTAGACACCCAGCGCTGGTTTTCAGTTGGCTCCCCGCAGTGACGCACGGACCAGGGACATACATATGACTGCATTACTAACATATTACACAACAACTTTTCGCCTATGACTTTTTATGAAACATAATACATTTACCAAAAACTGACCGTCAAGATTTCGTTGTTTTTTTTTTTTATAATGGATAGGCTCGCGTTTGACCACAATCTCACCTGATGGTATTCTTATTTACTCTCTTAGATACATAACCAATAAATAAAACGCTCAAAATTTTAATAATCTATGCGGACTTTTAATAATCTTAGTGTTCAACAGAATGGCGCGAAATCACGCGCGAACGCCGACGTTCGCTTGGGGTTTGAGGGGTTAATCCACACTCCCTTCCGCCATTGTACTATCGCTTGCTTCGCATAGACTTCGTAATATCTACAATGTTCAATTTTAATATTTTTATTTTTGTATGAAAATCTGCTAACCAAAATATGATACAATTTTAAAAGTCATTGAACAAAAATGGTTGCTTAGGATGTTAGTAATACGTCCTGGGTCTCAAGTCTGCTATTACAATAGTGTCAGAATGGTCTATCATTGATGTCATAATTGTTGATTTTGACAAGTTTGGTAATCTACTAATATAATGGCGTCATTATGACTTTCCAATGATCAACCACTGACACTCCTTTGAAAGAAGTGGCATAGAATAGTAATCTCGTACATATTGACAAATGAATATTTGACGTATGCGGTAATCTGCTAAAACTTTGACGGTTTATTTGATCAGTGTTCTACCATTAGAACGTTATTGTGCAGTTATTGGTTTTAATATGCTCGATATTAACATTCTACCACAATACCACTGACCGATCAATGATCGATCATTATGAATTAGCAGATTACGAAGTTTTAGCAAAATGACAATGTGATCGTGTTGGAATGACGAATTTATAAAAATAGCAGACTTAGGCCCCTGAGAGAGTAAAATTTTATTGGAATACTAGCTGACCAGGCAACCGTTGTTTTGCCATAAAAATATTTTTTAAGTAATTTATTTTTATGAAAAATAGATGTTGGCTGATTCTCAGACCTACTCAATATGCTCACAAAATTTCATGAGAATCGGCCAAGCCGTTTCGGAGGAGTACGGGAACGAACATTGTGACACGAGAATTTTATATATAAGAAAATACATATAACTATTTGATAAATAACAACGCAATAGGATAAAACTATAAAATAACTTAGCACCCACTATACTCCGATAAGAAACATCAGCCGAGACGCGTGGCGCGATGACGTTGGCGTTGAGCCTTGACGCATAATCGAGCCACCGCTGCACCGGCCCGGCAATTACTTGTGTCTAAATAATTGGATAGGTTACTACAAAACTGTTTTATTTTCCAGAGATGAGTATGAGGAGCCGAGCACCTCGGACCAGCGTCCTCGTCCGCCTCGCAAGACTCTGCGCGAATTGTGGGCGGCGCTACATTACGGTAAGTACAATTGCCGGAACGGATCTTGAGCGCTCGGCGTCAGAGTGGGGATCGCTTTGCGCATTCCATACATTGGCGAGCCTCTACGTTGTTAGATACATGCAGCAACACAGTGAACGAATCACGAGTGACGGCGGCGCAGCGAGCCAATCACTGACACTCCCCGCCCGCACGTCTCGCTTCGCACCACTAAAGAGACCGAATATTTGACTTCTGCGCAACTTGAAACCAGCGCTCAAGATCCGTGCCGTTAATTGTAGCTGCTGACTTCAGCTCTGGGATGGGAATAAGGGCAAACTCCTACCACATATGTAAGTACATATTTAATTTGACAGGAAGCGAATCAGACTCCGGCGGAAGCGACATTGAGGAAGAGATTGCGGCACCAAATCGCTTGTTCATTCGGGCGGCTGGTCTCAGCGCTCTACTGAGCCCCGAGGACGTTGAGGACGAGGACGCCTTCGTGCCTGCGGCCACGGACGACACCACCGCCGTCAGCACCAGCGGTGACAGTGATCCCCCTCCTAGTGCGACGGACCAGCCTTGGAGCCTTTACGATTTCGACTGGAGACCGTTTCCGACAGCCCCGATTTCACCTGTGTCGAGGCGGGAACCGTTCTCGAACATTAAAGTAGGTCCGACAATTCCAACTGTCGACCCATATGATATTTTCACTGCCATGTGGGATCGACAATTCATGGAGTACATTGCCTCGGAGACGAATAGATACGCTCAGCAGATGACAGCCAGTATGATCGATAACCACCACAATCTCCATCCCAGTAGTCGCATCAGCCGTTGGAGGGACACAACAGCTGATGAGCTGTACGTTTTCATAGCTCTGATTATTGGGATGGGGATCGTGGTGAAGACGCGGATCGAGGAGTACTGGTCTAGTGAAGCTGACCTGTTCTACACACCCGGCTTTGGCGCATACATGTCTCATTCCCGATTTGTGCTGCTGCAAAAGTGCTTGCACTTCGCGAATAGTGAAGACATGTATGGGCTGGAGCTGAGCGACTCCGAGGCAAAATTATTCAAGATACAGCCGGTGTTGTCACATTTAAACAACAGATTTCAAAGTTTGTATCGTCTAAGGCAGAATATTGCTTTAGACGAAAGTCTTCTCCAGTGGAAAGGTGTCTTGGATATCAGACAGTCGATTCCCAATAAAGTTGCTTCGATGGGGATTAAGACGTACGAGATCTGTGAATCTCAAACTGGCTATTTGTGGCGGTTCGAGGTTCACTCTTGTAAGGGTCGGAAATCCCGAGCGGAGCAGCTTGAGGACCCATTAAAGGCATCGACGCCGGAAATTGTCCTCGGGCTCATTCGAGGCCTCGAGGGCAAGGGCTACACGTTGTGGATGGACAACTTTTACAATTCGCCGTGTCTCGCTCGCCATCTCAAGTCTATTGGTGTGGACTGCGTAGGAACCCTGCGGACCAATCGTAGGTTTGTTCCGCAGGCCCTGCACAGTCTCACCGCCGCCAACATGGCCGAGGGCGAGATAACTGGTCTCACATCGGGCGACGTCGATATCATTGTATGGAAAGATCAGAACAGGGTTGCTTTGATCTCGACATACCATGGTAACGGCGTCACCTGCGTCAACGGTACCACCAAACCCATCTTGGTACATGATTACAATATCATGATGGGTGGGGTGGACAAGAAAGACCAGTTGCTCTCCATGTTCCCCATAGAGAGGAAACGAAATAAAGTCTGGTACAAAAAACTATTCCGGAGGCTACTCAATGTCTCCATACTTAATTCCTTCATCATTCACCGGCAAACATCATCTTCTTCTTCTACTACTCCTTCTCTTTCTCATCGTCAGTTCCGTAAAGCTTTAGTTAAGTCTCTTCTTTCTAAACATAATTCCAAAGTTATTGTTCAGCGACCCGCAGTAAATTTGCTCCAGTCTACAAGAGCTGACGTGACGCACCGTTTGCTTGAATACCCGTTCACGGGTAAGCAGCGCATACGACGGATCTGTGTCAAGTGCCGTAAGCTGGCGCGGACTTACTGTCACGGTTGTAACAAAACAGTATGTATCGACCCCTGTTTCCTTACCCTTCATAAATAATTTTATATATTAGTACAGTATATTTTTATATATCTATTTCTTTGTATTATCTATATATTTTATTTATTTTTGTACCATATCTTTGTTCGTTTCACCGGCGAATTGTAAAATATCCTAACAGCGTGAGCGTCGAACATTTTTCTTTTTTTTTTTTACTTCTGTTTTTTTTTAATAAATTAGCTTTTGACCCGTGGCTTCATGGCACATGTACGTAAAATATAACCTATGTCACTCAGAAATAAAGTAGCTTTTTGCAATCGGATCAGTACTTTCAGAGATTACCTCCTACAAACAAAAAATAAAAACTTTACCTCTTTATTATATTGGTGAGGATATAAAAAAAATTCAATTGTTTGAAAGTCACTTTATTCTATTTTTTTTTTCATGTTTCTGTTGTTCAAATATGACTCGCTGGCTGTATTTTTACTGCGACCATTCATTTTTTTACTATTGTTCGATTTTCGTGATCTTCATTCGTTGATTTGGCAATGTTTTTATTAGACAACATGCCTTTGTATTGTATTTTTTAAAATATCATAATATTGTACGATGTTAAGTTAGATTTCAAATAAATTTTTGACTTTGACTGGCCTGTTGGTCTAGTGGTTAGTGGCCCTGACTGCTATGCCAGAGGTTGTGGGATTCCCACCCAGGACAAATGTTTATGTGATGAGCACGATCATTTGTTCTATGTCTGGGTGTAATTTATCTATAATATGTATGTATTTAGAAATACATAAGTATGTTTGTCAGTTGTCTAGTAGTGTACTCATAACACAAGCTCTGCTTAGCTTGGGACTAGACGGCGTTGTGTAGTAGTTGTGGAATATTATTATATTATAAATGCAATAATATTTACTCTATGATTCATAGTACGAGTGGGTCTTGTTAGCCCGTTTTTTCAAGTGCATTGTTACTTTGTTTGTTATCGTAAACCAAACATTTCTAGGAGCTGAAACTTTGTTTGTATTATGTCCGTTTACCATACTAAGTAACAAGACTCTAACTTGAGCCGCATGACTCGCCGAGTTCTCGGTATCAATGTGTAAACATACTACACGTTCTAAATGAGAACAGGACCGATTCCTATGTTTTGACGTCTCGTCGTACTGTCAAATCGAAGAAATTTTGGCAAAATTGAGGAATTTGGAGATGAGTAACATTGAAGAACTGGATTCTGATTTAATTTTTTTCGTTTACTGTTCATAAATAAGTTAAATTTTTCAAATTTCTTTCCTCGATTTGACAGTAAATCGTGACGTTATAACATGGCGGACGATCCTATTCTCATTTGGAACGCATTGTACCTATTGACGCATGTTTTTGTTTCACTTGTCGTAAGTATGAAAAAAAAAATGTATAGAGAGGTCTATTCTTTTCGTTAATTATTGTAAGATGATGTGTATATTAATAAATACAAGTTATTTTTGTTCAATATCGTTTTATTTTATAAATATGACGAATGTGAAGAAACAGTCAAGGACCTATTACACTACGCGTTGTTCAGACTCGTTTTGTCTATGGTTCGACGTATCGCGCAATGTAATAGGGGTTAGACTGTCTTTCTATGAATGAAATACCTATAGTAAGAGTCGGAACAACGCACGCGATATTCAGCGCAGTGTAATAGGTCCTTCAGATCAGGATGGTTATGGACGCCGGGGTGAAAGTCCGCTGCCGCGACAGGTCACGGCATGGCGGACAGAGCTCCGGCGGGATCTCATGGTGAAATGGCGTCAACGACTATAGCAACCCAGTGCTGGGCACGCCACAATCATGTCGGTAAGTCCCCACTTCGAGGCGTGGCTGGAAAGACCTCACGGCGTCCTTACCTTCCGCATGACGCAGGTCCTCACCGGACATTGTTCGTTCGGGAGATTCCTGCAGTCGATTCATGCGGAAATGACGCCCGGGTGTCGCTACTGTGCGGAACGCCCGGAGGTTCACGGTGGAGCACACAATCGAGGAGGAGTGGCAGGCGGTCGCCGACTTCTGCGAAGCAGTAATGCTCGCAAAGGAGGAGGCCGAACGCATCAGGCAACGGCGTTATAGCCGCCGCCGTCGCCGGGATTCTGATCCCGATTTCCGGCCAACGTAGACGCGGGCTTGCGGACAGTGAGCAATTGGTAGCTCGCTGTCCGGCCGTCCGGTAACTGTCCGGACCAAGCCCAAGTCGTCGACGGCGCGCACTGTTACCGTGCGCCTCAAGGAGTTGTCAGCAACAGCAGGGACCCAGCCGGGTCGAAGCCTACTGAGGCCAGGGTTATCCGAAAGAGCGCTCGAACCCCGGTATGAAGGCTAGAAGGAACGGGGTGGGTCTTTTAGTCAGTAAGAGTCTGACACTATCTCCCGCTCCGCCTAAGGGCGGGGGATGTCAATGCATGATTTTTTCCACCATGAAAAAAAGGATGGTTATGGAAACGATTCTTTTTATAACGATCAAGTTTATATTGTTGATCTAGAATATTCGAATAGATATTTTTTTTACAATTATTAACTAATACTTTAACTGTACACCTAGTGCAACGACTTGTAAATTTTTATAAAGTAAATTTATTTTTTTACATAAAAAGCGTTCCTATGACTTGTGTTTATATGGTACTATCGCAGACTTTTTTGTCATCATCATCATCATTTCAGCCGATAGACGTCCACTGTTGGACATAGGCCTCCCCCAAGACTTTTTTGTAGATATAATATCAATAAGTTCAAGTGTAATCAAATATATTATTAAGGTTTTTATAGAGATCAAATCCTAAATTGTGTAAGACAAATTAGTACAGGCCGCTGAAAACCTGCTATTTTGAGAATTTAGGGCCTTCATACTATACTCATAAATACGAAAAAATTAAGAAAGTGCAACTATAGAAACCTTGCACATTTAATAAAAATTCTGAATGATGATATTTTTTCTCAAAAACTTTTTAGGTTATAAAAAAAGACACGTATTTCCTGGAACAAGTTTTCTAAAATATTCAAGTGAATCGCGGTTTTTTTTTTTAGGGTTCCGTAGTCAACTAGGAACCCTTATAGTTTCGCCATGTCTGTCTGTCTGTCCGTCCTCGCTTAATCTCTGTGACTGTTAGCACTAGAAAGCTGAAATTTGGTACCAATATGTATATCAATCACGCCGACAGTGGAAAAATAAAAATTGGAAAAAAATGTTTTATTAGGGTAGCCCCCCTATATGTAAAGGGGGAAATGATTTTTTTTTAATTTCAACCCTAACATGTGATATATCGTTGGATAGGTATTTAAAAATGAATAGGGGTTTACTAAAATCATTTTTGATAATGTCAATAATTTCGGAAATAATCGCTCCAAAAGTAAAAAACAATGTGTGTGTCCCCCTCTAACTTTTGAACCATAAGTTTAGAAAATATGAAAAAATCAGAAAAGTAGAACTTTATAAGGACTTTCTAGGAAAATTATTTTGAACTTGATAGACAAAAGGGTTCAACAAAATAATTTCGGGACTGATTGTAGTATAATTGTATATGCAAGCATTTTTTTAAACTCTTAGGTGGGTACACTTGTGACGGTTGGGAAACTATGGAACCCTACACTGAGCGTGGCCCGACACGCTCTTGGCCGGTTTTGCTTTGCTAATTCATCGAACGCTTTAAAACCATGCTCACGTTGACGCTAGTGAAGGGCCCTCTTATAAGAGAAACAAATTTTGTTCGTAACGTTTTATTACGATTTTATGTTTAGAATATTTTGTATTAAGAAAATATTTACATTTAAAAATACTGCTAACTGTACATAATTACTGTAAAATAAAAATAAAAAATAATAAAAAGCCTAAACTAACTAAAGATAAACTATAATATAGTGTCAAAAAACTCCTCGACATCGCTGTCGACTGGTCACGTGCCGACTGACGACATTCCCACTCTGTGATTACGATGCGACGATGCGATACGCTTAAGGGCCTATCACACTGCGCTGAATAACGCGTGCGATATTAGAAAGAAAGAAAAACAGTTTATTCACGCGTTAAAGACGCAACCTTAAAAGTTGGTAACAGAACATAACGTCAATTGATAGGGAAGATATGCGTCTCCTCCGCGCAAAACGGCCGAACGCTCAGCATAAAGCTGCGGCCTCACGCATAATGCGTTGATATTCAGACTCGTACTATTCTTGATTCCTTTAAAGAAGACAGTCTAACCCAATTACACTACGCGATACGTCGAACCATAAACAAAAAGAGTCTGAATAACGCGTAGTGTAATAGACCTTTTAAGCTTACCCTCTGTCCTACACAAGAAAATTTTAATTACCTACTGACGTTTCTAAAAAACTGATTTTTTATTGACATTCGTTTTCAAGTAAAGTTCCTTGTTCCTGTACAAATTAAAACTATGAATAAAGATTTTATGATTACTTTGATACATTTATGTAGAGAGGTAGAGAGAAAACCACTTTATTTGCTAGTTTATTAACCCCTGAGTCCCCAAGCATTTAAATAGGTTTATATACGGATAAATAGAAAGGGCTGCTTATTTTCAAAATTTACAAACTACTTTATGAAGGATTTCTTATTTACATTCTTAGATACATAAACAATAAATAAAACCTCAAAATTTTAATAATCTACGCGCACTTTTAATATTATTAGTGTTCAACTAAATGACGCGTGAATGGCGTTCGCTTGGGGTTTGAGGGGGAAGATATTTTTTATAATACATATTTTTAAACTTCTGTCTTAAAAGTCGAAACGACTTGTGTAATCGTTAAGGTAAAATTAAATCTGATGTACTCGACGCTGGTTCAATAATCAAGGTTGATTAAGAGATCTTGATCATGGTTTACTAATAGAAGAACCTTACAAAAAGTATCGATTATAAGTATGTATGTTATAAATGATTAGATATTATACTACATTCCAGTCGTTTGACTTTTTAGACAATATAGGAAACGATATTTAACATTATTTGAACCGAAAAGATTTATAAAACAATACGTTAGTGAAAAGTTCTAGACAATCCGAGAAATTCTCGAGTTCTTAGAAATTGAAAAGCTCAAGAAATCATGAACCCTTATGACGTAAACATAACTTTTTATAAGTACATGTAATATAGCCTATGTCACTCAGGAATAAAGTAGTTTTTTTCTCCAATCGGATCTGTACTTTCAGAGATTACCTCCTACAACGAAAAAAAAAATCCTTTTTATTTATAATATTAGGGTAGATGTAGATTAAGTGTACCTACATTATTTATAGTGTTGTAAATGCGCAGTACCTACAATTTAAGATAGTGGGTATCTGACATTTACACTAGCGTCTCTACGACGAATATTCTTTTCACAAAACCTTATAGTTAGTTAGTTAATCTTATTATTAAAACTAAATTGACATAACTCACATCTAAGATGTCTCGCCAGTGTGCGTGCGAATGTGTCGTGTCAATTGTTGCTTACACTTAAAACACAGCTGACATTCTTCACATTTGTAAGGTTTTTCACCGGTGTGTGTACGAACGTGCCTTAATAAAGTAGTCTTCTGACTAAAACCAATCTGACATTCTTCACACTTGTAAGGTTTCTCGCCAGTATGCGTACGAATGTGACTTAATAAAGTAGCCTTAACACTAAAACAAAGGTGACATTCTTCACATTTAAAAGGTTTTTCGCCAGTATGCGTACGAATGTGTCTTGTTAAATGAACCTTTTGACTGAAACAAAGTTGACATTCTTCACATTTAAAAGGTTTTTCGCCAGTATGCGTACGAAGGTGCCTTGTTAAATAATCCTTTTGACTAAAACAAAGCTGACATTCTTCACATTTGTAAGGTTTTTCGCCAGTATGTGTACGAATGTGTTTTGTTAAATCGCCTTTCTGACTATAGCAAAGCTGACATTCCTGACACTTGTAAGGTTTATCGCCCGTGTGTGTACGCATGTGTCTTGTTAAATGCTCCTTCTGATAAAAACAATGCTGACATTCTTCACATTTGTAAGGTTTCTCGCCAGTGTGCGTACGAATATGCATTGACAAACAATCTTTTCGACTAAAACAAAGCTGACATTCTTCACATTTGTAAGGTCTTATGCCAGTGTGCTTCCGAATGTGATTTGTTAAATGAACCTTCTGACTAAAACAAAGCTGACATATTTCACATTTGTAAGGTTTTTCACCAGTGTGCGTACGAATGTGATTTGTTAAATGAACCTTCCGATTAAAACAACGCTGACATTCTTCACATCTGTGAGGTTTGTCACCAGTGCGTACATGAAAATGGTTTGTTACATTACGTTTAGTAATATTATTATGAAAATTTGTGTCTAAAGTTACGTTAATATTAACTCGAGGTGTTGCATTAGTAGGTTCTTGGAATTTCGGAAGAAGTTTGGATGAGCCACCCTGAGTGTTCTGGGTAACTTTTGTGTCCGACTCTTGATTCTTCTTTTGAATTTCTGTAATTATGTCTTCTAGTTTTGTTCCTCTCATGTGCAGATTTTGTTTCCCCGCAACGGCCGCTCCTGTAATAAGCTTCTTTTTTCAAAACACAATCAGAAGGATTCGAATGCTTACTTTTAGAAGCAAAGATTTTTTTTGCAGGTTTCCGAATATCATCAACATCAAGCATGATCAAAGGATTTAACTATATAAGCTATAAATACACGACTAGCTCAGATCCAAAAGCAAAGGTTATGATCGTAGCAGTCTATGTATGTTCTCATGTAAGGGCGTCGCCAGCTTATGACTAAGGGAGGGGGGGGGGCAACAGGGCAATATTAAGGAGGATAAAAAATATGAACGCCGAGAGCATGAAGCGTTACACTTTGGAAGCCTTTGCCTCGATGACGATCGTGCTATGAACGGTTGTAATATCAATGTATAAAACTTCACAAGCCCTCGACAGCACAGTTACTAAATCAAACTTTTAAACACAGTAATAGTTATTTATTTTGATAAAAAATAATATTTAATTAAAACTAGTGTTGTAAAAACGCTCGAGTCGGCGCTAAAACGCTCGAGTCCGGACTCGAGCAGTTTAAAAACGCTCGAGTCGGGACTCGAGTCGGTTTGAAAACGCTCGAGCGCTGGCTTGAGCGTTTAGAAAAAAAGCTCGATAAATAGCGCCGACTCGACGCTCGACGCGAGCTTGAGCACGAGTCTTTATAAAATAGGTGAAGAACAAATCAGTTTAATACTAACTACTCATTGTATAATTATGTTATTCCCGCGGTTTTACCTGCGTGGTTTTTATTTGTTATAGAAAGTTTTATCACTTCCATTAGGACTAGCGTTGAAAAAAGCAGGCAATATTCCCGTTTCTTTCCAATACTGTTGTTTTATTCATTATAACATTCGAAACTTTCAAGAAATTTATAAAGTATAAATTTCATGTATTTTTCCAATAAAACGGAAAAATATCAAAAGAACCGAAAATTTCATGTTTGATTTTTTCAAATACGTACTTTTTTTAAAATTAATATTACTAGCGCTTGACTGCGATCCTACCTGATGGTAAGCAGTGATGCAATCTGATGGTGAGGCGCACTGGGTGTCCAAGTTGGACATAGACTGGACAGTCCAATAGAGGACACCGGTCACTATAGCGAGGGGGAGGCCTAGGTCCAACAGTGGGCATCAATCATTATAGCGCCTAAATGGCGACACTTGGGGGAGGGTTAAGTCCAGCAGTGGGCATAGATCATTATAGTGAGGGGGAAACTTATACCCAACAGTGGGCATCAGTCATTATAGCGCCTAAATGGCGACACTTGGAGGCTTATGTCTAACAGTGGGCATAGGTCATTATAGCGAAGGGAGACTTACGCCCAACAGTGGATATCGGTTATTATAGCGCCTAAATGGCGACACTTGGACGAGGCTTATGTCCAACAGTGGGCATAGGTCATTATAGTGAGGGGAGACTTATGCCCAACAGTGGGCATCAGTCAATAGAGCGCCTATATGGTGATACTTGAAGGAGGCTTATGTCCAAGAGTGGGCATATGTCATTATAGCGAGGTGAGACTTATGCCAAACAGTGGGCATCAGTCATTATAGCACCTAATGGCAACCCTTGGGGGAGACTTATGGCCAACAGTGGGCACCGATCATTATGGCGACAATTGGGGGAGGCTTGAGGGAGGTCTAGTCTGATCAAGCTGACGATTCGTCAGACAGTGAAATCGAGATTTTGGCTGAGGAAAGTACCTTTTTGTTTTAAAAAAAAGATACTTTATTTTTTTATTTTATCTTTACAAATCGATAGTGTTTCATGTACCGGATCGACCATCCACGGGATTAAAACGATTAAAATTTAACGATGTATTATAAAATAATGATAAATTATAGAAATCTTTTGTGTTTCGAAAATATTATAAACACAAAAGATTTGAGTCGAAGTGCATCTAAAGCACGTCATGCATCACAACGATTAAAGATTTCCCTATAGTCAAATAAAATTATTAATATACCCCCAGTAAAAATATTAACGCTTCGACGCTCGAGCGCGCGACTCGAGCGTCGAGTGCCCGAGTTTTGAACGCTCACGAGTCCTAAACGCTCGAGCGTTTAACGCTCGAGTCTTGAACGCTCAATAGCGTCGACTCAGCGCTCAACGCTCGAATCTCAGCGCTTATTTTTACAACACTAATTAAAACATAACCTGCGGGGATTCTTTGCAAAACTTTCAACCACTTTATCATTAAAATTATTAAGGTTTTTATTTGTTATAGCTCTGCTTACACTCTTCATGGCCAGACCATTAAGGCGATCTGCCATGGTGCTTCTTAGCCATGTTTCTTGGTGACGCCTTTATTCTCATATATGTATCGAAGTGGTTCAACGACCTACAGAACCGCTTTTGTTGTAAGTGAAGTTAATTTATTCGTTATTATCCGGATGACAAAGCGTGTATAGATAACTTTGGTGGCCAAGTGACGCCAGGTCATTAACGCGGTGTTCTTCGTGAAAGAAGCGATGCGGCGCGATTGGAACAAAAAAATAGACTGTTTATTGCTGTAGCATAGGCGACCAACAAATAAAATTTGTTTTGTTTTTATGGATCTTATTGACGTTCTCAATGAATTTATTTTGACATCTGTTACGATTTTTTTTTTTTATATTATGACATTTAGTATTAATTTATTTTGGTATTTGTAATATTATTCACTTTATTTGACTTATTTAATTAATTTATTTTGACATTTGTAATGAATTCTTTTGCTGTTTGTAATTAATTTGTTTTTGACATATACAATGAATTTATTTTGACATTTGTATTGAATTTAGTTCTGAAAATTGAAATAATGCTAACACACACACACACAGTACACATAATGAACACACATTTAATGAATTTATGAAATTTAAGTACTATTTCTATCTACTATATTAGTGAAATTTGCATTTCATTTAATTTGAGTTGTATATCCGATTGTTTTTTCTAATTTAAATTTTGTTCTCTTAAAATTGTACTTCCTTTGTGAAATTGATGTGCCATGTGTTATTTTTAAGATCTTATGTGCGCTAATCCCGCCGACAAACTGTTACGCAGTTTGGTGGGTTTATAATATGTAAAACTTTGTTGGTCCAAATAAATGATTTATTTTTTTTTTTTAAATATGATACAGGACTATAGAGTTGAATTGAATCAACCAACCACATGTTGGTGCGGTACGCGACAAGCAACGAGACGCGGACGCGATCAGTTGACATTGTCGCGCGAACTCTTGGGAGCGGTGACTTATTTAGCTGTAACTCGCACTAGCGAGCAATACATTTTATTTAGCAGGACTATTTATTATTAAAATTGACATGGCGGCTATTGCGTGGGTGGTGTATTTTGATATTGTTTTCTTGTCGCATTTTATTATTTTTTAACTAGGTAGTTGAACTGTACTTTTTTTTGTGTGTTGGGACACGGACTACATTTAGTAACGGAATTCATTCATTTAGATAGATAGGTGCTTACTGTATAATAGATTATTTGTATTGAAACGTCATTTTCAAAATTAAAATATGAGTTAAAAAAAAACAGTGCGAGTCAGAGTCGCGCACCGATTCCAACTTACTTAAGTACCTAAATAGTTCGATTCCCGAATTGATTTACAAAGAGTTTTATCTTTTGTGACGTATAAGTTTTAAGTTTTCCTAAAATTGTGCTATGACACCTTGCTTCATATACGATTCTAGGTCAACGGAAAGTACTCATTGAGTTTTGAATCCTTTGGAAAGTTGAAATGTACGTTTGTAGCGACATCTATGGCGCCACATAAGAACTACGAAGAAAATACAAAATTCTGCATCGCGCAATCAAAGTTCTCCGTGCGATTTGAACATATACGACAGTCCGAAATAATCTATCGGGCAGTCGCCCACCAGACTATACACCTGTCTGGTCGGAGGATCCTCCCTTTTCAACGGAGGTTTGCGGGACTTTACTCTCTGTTCCGCATACCTCCAAACGTTCTTTACTACTTAAAGGGCCGTATCTTTTTTTCTATTTAGCTCAGTAGTTCAACAATTTCACGGCTTTAAGGGACCACAGACCTAGGATTTTAATTTCAATTCGATACCTCCACAAGTTCCCCACATAAAGGGTCTTGACAAACGCACAACAATGTGTTGTGTGTTGACTGGCCTGTTGGTCTAGTGGTTAGTGGTCCTGACTGCTACACCACAGGTCGTGGGTTCGATTCCCACCCAGGACAAATGTTTATGTGATGAGCATGATCATTTGTTCTGTGTCTGGGTGTAATTTATCTATAATATGTCTGTATTATCTTGAAATATATAAGTATGTTTATCAGATGTCTAGTACTCATAACACAAGCTCTGCTTAGCTTGGGACTAGACGACGTCGTGTGATAGTTGTGGAATATTATTATTATTTAAAAAAAAAAAAAATATTCTCTATGGGTTCCGTTTTTTTCCATTCGAGGTACGGGACCCTACAAAAAAATTAAAATAAGCCGTACCACTCCAGATAAGACCATCACTACATAGTATAAAACAAAGTCGCTTTCTCTGTCCCTATGTCCCTTTGTATGCTTAAATCTTTGAAACTACGCAACGGATTTTGATGCGGTTTTTTTTAATAGATAGAGTGATTCAAGAGGAAGGTTTATATGTATAATAACATATATTAAATAGTGGAGAAGTACTGTTATTTTTGAGGTTTCTAATGTGATGTCGTAAATAATTACATTTTTTCCGCTTACATTGCAAACGCAGGCTGAACCCTACGAGTTTTATCAAAATAATGTACTAAGTATTGTACACATTGAAAAGGTCTACAGAAAAGTCCGTGATGGTATATGTCTATCTCTTATGGATAACCCACAATAACTTTTTTTTGTCATTTACTTTTTACGACAAATAATGGCTAATTTTCGAAGCGATTTTAACGAATACAGCATTAATCCTTAACCAATTAAATACCTTGAATACATTGTTCATTTAATATAGATCTATATGGCCTGTCTGCTTGTGAGACATAAGAAGGATCCTATTTTATGTAAATAAAACCCGAAAACTGTGGTAATACGTGTATACGTGTATATTTAACTAATTTTTGATACAGAGTTCATAAAAAAAATACGTGAGATGAAAAATTGAATATAATAATTTTTAAAAGTCGGGTATCTTCTCAAATTAATTTTTAGACGTCATTATGTTCCTGTTGAACTTTGCTGAGCTGTGACTATTAAAAGGATGTGGTGATGTTGTTCACATTCGTGTAGGCGCTTGCAGCTGCGCCATGCTCCCCCCGTTGAAAGGCTTCTCTTTCAACTTAAGCTCTTCTTCTGGAATGGGAAGGGGGCATAAGCGAACCAAAGCTCGTCGAAGGCAGCCCCTTGAAGTTCTTACATCTGCCACTCGTACCACGCCATCAGGTCCCGGGAACAATTTTGACACTCTTCCAAGTCTCCAACACAGGGGTGGTATATTTTCTTCCTTGATCAGGACTAGGTCATCCACTTTGAGCTGTGGAGAGTCCTTCATCCATTTTTGTCTCCTCTGCAGTTCATTGATGTACTCATTTTGCCAACGACGCCAAAAATGCTGTCGGAGTTGTTCCAATCTTTGATATCGCTTCAGCTTATTGGGATCTGTCTCTTCTAATAGTGGAGATGGGAACGTGGTTAGCGCTCTCCCGATAAGAAAGTGTCCCGGAGAGAGAGGAAGGAAATCATTAGGATTTGAGGTCATAGGATACAAGGGCCGGCTGTTTAGTATTGCCTCCACTTGTGCAAATAAAGTCTGCAATTCTTCAAAGGTCAGGTGAAGATTGCCTATAACACGTTTAACATGGTGTTTTGCCGATTTGATGCCTGATTCCCAAATGCCGCCGAAATGAGGGGAGTAAGCAGGGATGAAATTAAATCGTATACCTTCTTGTGCAGCGAAGTCGGAAAACAAGTGATTATGAGTTTTAAGAAATGATCCTAGTTCCTTAGCCGCTGCGACAAAATTACGACCGTTGTCGGAGAATATTTCCGCTGGCTTACCACGTCGAGAGATGAAACGTCTTAAAGTCATCAGAAAATCATCCTTGGATAGGCCACCTACTGCTTCTAAGTGTATGCACTTGTAGCGCAAGCAAATAAATAAGCACATGTAACATTTTGTCACTCTTGCTCCTCGTCCTCTTCGGTTAACGATAAAGAACGGGCCAGCGAAATCTAAACCAACCGAAACAAAGGGAAAATCAACGGTAACGCGCTGTGCAGGAAGATTGCCCATTTTGGGCTGCAGGGTCTTTCCTTGAAAGCGTCTACATGTAACACAGTTGTGTACTGTGCGACGAGCCAGATGACGACCGTTGATAGGCCAAATTGTTTCTCGAACTGTAGCTAATAAGAGTTGCGGCCCGGCATGCATCTGACGAACATGTTCGTTACGAAAAAATAATTTAGTTAAGATGTGAGAAGAGTCAAGAAGTATTTGATGCTTCTTTTCATATGAAAAATCAGAAGCTTGAATTCTGCCACCAACTCTAATTAAATCATTGTCATCAACAAATGGTGACAGTGGTAAAATCTTGGATTTACTTTGTAAAGGCTTGTTTTGTTTTAAAAGTTTGTACTCTAACAAAAATGTTTGTTGTTGAGCTATGAAGCAGAGGCTATAGAATGATTGATTTAATTCATTGGTGGTTAAAAAGCCAGTACGTTTATTATGACTATTTGTAGAGTTGTAAATAAATCTTTTGACATAAGCCATCACTCGTTGGAGTTTGGTAAATGAAGAATAATTTGCAAAATTGATTAATGGTTCAAGAATATCAGTGTGAAAGTTAGTTTTAACCTCAGGTAAGTTTTCTTTATTTATAACATTAGAATTTAATAGAGGCCAATCTTGTTCAGTTTTGTATAAAAAGTGAGGCCCGCACCACCACAGGTTTAACTTCGGTAGCTGACTCGGGTTAACACCCCTCGAGATATAATCAGCTGGGTTTTCTGAAGTGGGTACGTATCGCCATGATGATGGCTGTGTATGTTCTAAAATTTCACCTATGCGATTTGCTACAAAGGTTTTTAAATTTCTAGGTACGCTGTAAATCCAGGCGAGGACTACGCTGCTGTCACACCAATGGACCACGCGAGAAGGTTTGTATTTTATAGCGTCACAAACTACTTTGGTCAGTCTGGCAGCGAGCAGTGCTGCGCAGAGTTCCAGACGAGGAATGGTAACAGGTTTTAAGGGTGAGACCTTAGATTTTGAACATAACAATTTAATGCTAACATCATTATTTTTATTTACAGATTTGACGTAAACACAAGCACCGTAGGCGCATTGCGAAGCGTCGCTGAATGAATGTATTTCAATAATCCTTGCATCTTCACAAATAACGTTTCTAGGAATTTGTAAATTGGCTAGATAATGTAAATTGCTTAGAAACTCGTCCCAAGATTCTTGAATGTCTTTAGGAACAGGCTCGTCCCAATCGACTCGGAGGAGCCACAGCCTTTGTAGCATGATCTTGGGTATGATTATGCATGGACTTAATAACCCTAGCGGATCAAATATTTTTAGAGAATTTGACATTATGATTCGCTTTGTTAACCTTCCATCAACTGTCATAGGTTTGATTGGAAAGTGAAGTTCATCACTAGAAGGATTCCATCCCAATCCGAGAGTGCTCGACGATTCACTTGTTATTAATTTATCTCTTTGAACATCAGTGTTGTCGTGGAAAATATTTTTTAAATTGCTTTTATACTTTCGTAATGGAAAACATGCTGAATTTAAAGCCTTTGATACTTGTTCCTTTATGTGACGCAATTCATCTTCATTATTTGACCCAGTGATGAGATCGTCAACGTAAAAGTCATTTTGTATTATAGATTTAATAAGTTCGTCCCCACATTCTTCTCCGACCTGCCACAGGCACCGCGTACTTAAATAACTGGCACTTGCTGTACCGTAAGTGACAGTATTTAACTTGTATGTTTTAATTGGCTGCGACTCATCTTCTCTCCATAAGATCAGTTGTAGATTTTGATCGTCACTGTGACACGCCACCTGGCGGAACATTTTCTCAACGTCAGCAGTGAGAAGAAATTTGTACTGTCTAGCCCTGATCAAAATGGAGAAAAGAGAATCTTGCTTATTAGGGCCTACCATGAGAATATCATTAAGGGAACGGCCAGAGGAAGTGGGGGCCGAGCCGTCGAACACAACTCGGATTTTTGTGGATTCACTTTCTTCCTTGAACACTGCGTGATGACACAAGAAATAATTTGGGATAGGTTTTGCAATATATGATTCGGACAAATGGCCTAACTTGGCATATTCATTAATAAATTCTGTGTACTGTACTTTGAGTTCTGGATTTTTATGAAATCGTTTTTCCAATTTTAGCAAACGTTTTTTGGCTAAATTGTATGAATCACCGAGAGTGTTAGGATTATCAAGGAATGGTAGTTTGACGCAAAACCTACCTGAACTTAATCGTGTGGTGTTTGCGATGAAATGTTCTTCGCACAACCTTTCACTTGGGGAATAACTAGACCTTTGGGGAAGTTCTTCGACTTCCCAAAATCTGGTTAGCTTCTCATCAATACTTGTGATTGAATCTGAATGAGATTTATTTGAACTACTTAAATGGTTGCATTGAATATATTTTGAATAACTTGAAAACATCGGGCCAGCTACAAGCCAGCCAAATTTTGAATTTATTAATTTTGGGTTCTTGGGACCCAGGGAGTATTGTTCTGTCCCTACAACATCCCAGAATATATCCGCCCCTAGAATAATGTCTGTCTTTGCTGGTACGTTAAAGCTAGGGTCGGCTAACTTTATGTAGTTAGGTAGTGTAATATTTTTTATGTTTATAGGAACCTTAGGTAGCTCTCCTGTCAACTCATCAAGCACTAAACAGGATAAGGTAACGCTATATGGATTGTTCATTGAAGTAAGTGTAATTTTGCAGGATTCTGTAACCTTGTGACATAGGTTATTGCCTATACCTATTATATTTATTTCATTTGTTTTAGTTGTATTTAATTGTAATTTATGTTTCAGGTTTTTGGTTATTAGTGAAGATTGACTGCCGCAGTCTAAGAGAGCGCGTACTTTCTCCGTGGAATTGGTCAGCGGGTTCGACACTTCGATGATGACAGTAGACAAAAATACATGATCTGCGCAAGGCTCTGAAAAAGTTGACAGTACTTTAGCGGAGTTCGTGGACAATACAGCAAGCGATTGATGCAAAAGAGAATTGTGTCGCTCATTGCATTCCTTAAAAATACAAGGTCCCAACGGACAGTCAGCAGCTTGATGTCCCTCTCTCAAACAATTATGACACAGATTATATTTCTGAACATCAGCTAATCTTTCACTAACACTTTTGTTTTTAAATGTAGGACATGAGTATAATCTATGTGACTCATTACAAATAACGCAATTAATTCCTTTCTGTATTTGTTGATTACTAATAAAAGATTTGACGGATAGTGATTTATTATTTTTGTTAGTGAAACTATTGTTATGTTGTTTATTGTTGGAATGTAACTGTTTATTATGAGAAATCTGGCTAGGACGGGATATATCCCTTGACATTTTATTAGTATTGTCGGATTTATTACGATTAATTGATTCCAAGACACCAGCGCGGTCAGTTAAGAATCTATGAAACTGAGTTAAGGTTGGCAGATCATCTACTGAATTAAATGTATTTTGTAATTCTTCCCACTTCATTAAACTGTTACTATCTAACTTGGACGTCATCATAAATATGATTATATCATCCCACTTATCGGTAGGTCGACCCAAGTTAGCCAGTGCTCGTAAGTTTTTCGTAACGTGGTCTGCTAAAAACCGTAACGATCGCTCTGATTCGTTGGTTATTGGTTTCATATTAATTAATTCAGATAAATGATAATTAATTAGCAATCTCTTGTTATCGTATCGTTCACATAATAACGACCAAGCCTCTTTATAATTTGATGATGAAACTTCAAGATTCGAAATGATACGTGACGCATCCCCTTCGAGGTATGATATCAAATAGTGAAATTTGTGAATATCGGAAATGCGTTCGTTATTATGAACTAACGCCTGAAAAGTGTCTCGAAATTCAAGCCAGCGAAAATATGCTCCGTTAAACTTAGAGATTTCAATCCGCGGCAACTTAAATCCAGTAGGTTCAGAGCTATGAGGGTGATGGCATGAGTAGACTGAAGACTTTCGACACGCGTCAGATTGATTGTTCGCGTTTTCAATTAAGTTCTTAGCTGTTGCAATACATGAAATAATATCTTGCTCGATGGCATCCCGCTCATCAAGCTCTGAATCTATATTTTTATGATTTAATACTTCTATTTCAGTTTGAAGGTCGTCGAACTTAGTAGATAAACCTTCAAACTTACTTAACTTTAATGATAGCTCGACAAGTTGTATGCCAGACAGTTGCACTAACTCTAATGTTGATATGTAATTTTTAAACTTTGTTATTTGTCCTTTGATAGAACTACGCCTCAAACTCAATTCCTTATATTTCGACTCAGTAGTCATTGTTATGATTTAGAACAAAACTAATAAAAACTTGTCCACTTAGCTGCACTTTGTATACTATGAGAGACTGGTAACTATTGTTTCACTCCCGTCAGCTCGGCGACATCTGCGGCGAAGAAATCGGTTCCGTACAGCTGCTCGATTGAACTGCGAGCCGGGCCGGACCGTGTTCCTGCGCCGGTCCTGGAAATTTCGGCAGAACGATTCAAAAACAAGAAACAATAATATGATAATATTATAATTATTTATGCATACTACGGATTTTGAATGGGACGGTAATGTTTTGAGGGATATAATAATTAGGCAATGTTTAAACGAATATTTGTAGGTTACTTTAAATTTGGAATGAATTTAACTTGATGACCTTTGAACCCTTGACGTTTTACACAAAGAAAGAAACTGATTATACGTAAATAACTGTTGAATATGATTCTACTCGAAGAATAACGATTACAATTGCTGCCCTGTGACCTTGGATGCACTGTGGAGGCAATACAATGGTGATGAATAGGAAATTTGTTGTTAGGTATGAGTACTGATTAGGAACAAAGGATTGGGACACTTATCTCTATCGAAGTTGCTGCCGTGGTCGTGACTAAGTCGTCTTGTAGCCCAGTCGCCGATCCTGACGATCCTCAACCTCGTGCGATGCACCCTCTTCCGACTATGGGGCGCAGTGCCGCAGAGTGTGTTTTTCAAATCCGTGTCCTGTCACGGTCGCCAATTTATGTCTGCTTGTGAGACATAAGAAGGATCCTATTTTATGTAAATAAAACCCGAAAACTGTGGTAATACGTGTATACGTGTATATTTAACTAATTTTTGATACAGAGTTCACAAAAAAATACGTGAGATGAAAAATTGAATATAATAATTTTTAAAAGTCGGGTATCTTCTCAAATTAATTTTTAGACGTCATTATGTTCCTGTTGAACTTTGCTGAGCTGTGACTATTAAAAGGATGTG